>OY728146.1:1876778952-1879278952 GCA_963277665.1 Viscum album | reverse complement strand
AATTCATTTATGTATGTATCATACAATGTTACATGTGAATCCCCTAATAATTTCAAAAATTCAATTAATGGATCCAAAGAAACAGAAATATCATCACACGATTGTTTTGGTGCTAATATAAGCATATATAACATGAATTATTTTTATTTAATGCATAACTATGGTGGAAGTTTATAATTTACAAATATAACCATACATGTACTGTGTGTGATGCTTTGAAAACCAAAAGAATTCACTCCATCTGTAGATACCACAAGATGATGGTTTCTCGGATCATTTCTAAATTCTAGATACTCATGATCAATTCTCTTTTATTGAGAAGATTCTACTAGGGGATGAAGTTTTCCATTTATATTTATTGTATCTGTGTGCCACTTCAATTGCCTTGTAGTATCCATACTTCCATATATGTGCCTAAACTTTAGAATGATTGAAAATTACCATAAAAACATCATAAGACCCGATTTGTCTTTCTTGTATCAAGAATCACCACACATTGGTTATCAATTATGTGAATTTTGGTCCTTTCAAAATATTATACAGTCACTTGGGAAGGTATGTATTCCTTCATAGATCATACCCATCGAATGTAGAATTTTTCTAGTGTTGTATGTTTGGATAGGTATTTCATTATATTTTAAGATTACATCATTCAATAGAGAAGGTAATTTAGTAAAACTGGTGTCACTTCATCCGTTTCCTACTTTCAAATTATAAAAATTTAGTACAACTGAAAATGTTGTATATTTAGTGCAACCAGTATACAAGGGTGTCTTTGAATAACCCTTTAACTTCTCAAATAGTTTTGGACAATCATGACATTCATCTTCAATTGTATTTTCCATTTCCTCAATACGACCATCATCATCAATCACACTTGTAATCACATCCTTGATATGGTATTCTTCATTGTACATAATTTTAATCATGTTAGAAGATCCATAAAACATGGTATTATCCCAACCACTGGCTACATTTACTCTTCCCTATATTTATTCCAAAATTTATTACTCTGGTCTATTCAATGATAGATCAAGTGTTCTTCCAACTCTTTTGGACTAATTAATCTTGAATAACAATAACATAAACATGGATAAAGGATTTGAGAAGGGTCATATGCATGACCTTTTGTGACTTGATGGGCTCTTTCACCCCATATTAAAACTCTTTTGTCATACGATTTGTATCCATTCATTCTCTATTTTATCCATCCTAAGAGTAGTTGTAATGCTAAAAGGTCATAGCAGTTCCCTGTTATGATGAGAACCTAGAAGTGCTACGAAAGTATTCTTAAATATGTGTTCTATAGTTGGATGATATCAATTTAGGGAAAAAATGATATAGGCTATCATGGGCGGGGACTCATAGGAATTTGAGGTGCCTTATCATGGTGTACTCCCTTGGAAGTATCTAGTGTAGGATACTATGAGAATGAGACCCATTAGTAGGAAATCCACATTTATATATGTCATTAGATGTTCATATCTACAGATGTGTGTATTGATCCTTAGACTTTAATTTTATTATTAATGGTTATTTTGAGTCACGTACTTTTATATATTGATGAAAATTGTGACAACATTTGTTCACGGTGAGGTCAGATACGTTTGGTGCATCACAAGTAATATTGCATTAACGAATAATGAGAGATATTATTTTTCCATATTTTCTTTCATGGGAGTTGATATCTTATACCCTTTGATGGTAATGATATAGCCTAAATAAATTATTGTTCATGATGTTCTATAGGAACATTTGATTTATGGGAGGTCAAAGAAAGATACATCAGGCACATAGGTTGATGGCACCAACACGTAACCTTCTTGATTAGAGATATCATTTTAAGGGGGTTATATTACATAGTAACCATCTGTATGAGCTATTATGTAATTTCTCTAATAAATTATTTCTATATGGGTTCCTTGGCATGTTGTTAGACACTAACTTTGGAATTTAGGTTGCTTCACATAATGCCACTGAGAAATAGGCCTAGAGGGTAATATAATAAGTGTATCCAGAATCTTAATTAAATAATATATTATTATTTATTGTTTAAAAACTTGAATAAATATTATTCTTTCATGTGGTTTAATAATTATTCATATTTTCTTGATCACATACATTTCCTCACCAATTATTTTAGACAATATAATGTGAGCAGAATATTGAATAAATATTTATTCTATATTTATTGAATATAATATTTTCTTGTTTATTATAAAATAATGAAGTGATATTTATTAAATAAAAAAATTTCATTATTCAAGGCCTGATAAATATTTTGGATGAATGGAGGACCATATTTAATGGTTCAGTGAGAAATAATATATATTGAATGTTACTTGAATAAATAATATTTAATTTTAATTTTTAAGTTAAGTACATGTTGAGAAATATTATTATTATTATTATTATTATAGTATTGAGGTTCCGTATGGGATTAAATAAATAATAAAGGGCACTTGTGAAATTATTTATTTCTAATCCTAGCAATATATAATCCCAATTATATTATTTTCCTAGAGAGCCAATTAATTTGTTTGATTGTACACAAAAAATTTGGAGAATCCCCTCAAGCCCAAGAGATCTCCATTCTCTATGAATTCTCACAAGAAAAAATAATGATCTTCCTCCAATTTCCACTCTCAAATCAAGAGAGATCAAGGAGAACACGTTGGAATTGGTTCTCATCGAGATCATAGGTGAATGATGCAAGAGATAGTATATGTCGTGATAGCACCTGGAGATACCTATGATGATATTAAGTGACTTGTGAAACATGTGTGGATCACCACTATAGGGGATTCTCTCTTTATTATTACAATGAAATGATCATATAATTTAGAACTATTGTCTGATCCATCAATGAAGAAAGAATTCACATAAGGTTGTTCTTTAAGTGATTAAATTAATTATAAATAATATGTGATGATCCTCCATCTAGTTCAAATTTTTTATCCATTATTTGTTTTTATTCAATTTCATTGATCACAACATTTATCATCATGTAGATCTTGAATTGATCATTGATCATGAAAATAAAGCAACATTGGGCATGACCCATCGCACACATTCATTTTTCCTAAAACCTTCAATAAGATATGTCATATTTTTTCTTTTATGTTGCCCTGGATATTATTATTTATGACCCTTAAACATTTAGAAAAAACCTTAATGAAAAATATTCAAAACTATGTATCAATTCCATGAATGAAGAAATATGGTCCTTAAAATAAAAAACACACTTTTTCTATCATTGATAAACCTCATAGTACTAAATTAATTGGTTGTAAGTGGATTAATAAACAAAATGAGGATAACAATGTTAAAATGAAAATTGATTATAGATTATCCACAAAGGGGTTCCTCTAACGAGAAGGAATAGTGTATTCTGAAATATTTTCACCAGTTGAATTTCATTCCTTTGTTAGGTTACTGCTTGCTTTTTCTACTTATAATGAACTTCACGTTGAATAATTAGAGGTGAAAACTAAATTACTTCATGGTTAACTTAGTGAGAAGTAAAATATAAATCCTCATAATGGTAATTCTAAAGAATTAAAATCTAACAAAATTTTTATTTAAAATAAATCCTTGTATGGTTTAAAATATGCCTCAATGTAGTGGTATAGAAGGTTTGATTATTTTATTCTTAATAATAATTTTACTAGGAAGCAATATAATGCTTGTGTTTATTTCAAGTCCATAAAAAATGGCATTCTATACCTTATTTGATATGTTTATGACATGATTATTATATACAATAACATGAAACTTATCATTTCTTTCAAGTCTCAATTAAAATGTTTTTTTGAAATGAAGAACATTGGGGATGAAAAAAAATATTGGGGTTGAAATTATTAGGGATAGACTCAGTAAACTATTTTATATTTCCCATAATTATTGTGTTCTAAAAGTTCTCAAAATATTCATGTTTGAATATATAAAACAAATTAGTGTACCTTTTGGATAACATTTAAAAAATTAATAACATAGTCACCCACTAATGTTGCTGATGTATATTTTATATCTAAAATTCCATATTCCAACATTGTTGGAAGTGTCATTCATTCCATGATTTATATCATACCTGATGTAGCTTTGGTAATTTTCACCTCTAGTAGATTTATGGCTAGTACAGGGAAGCCAAATTGTCATGCCTTGAAGTAGATACTACAATATTTTTCATGTGCTTCAAACTTTACTTTTCGTTATGTTAAAAATCATGATACTACTGAGATGATCATTGGATGTGTATATGTTGACTATGTAGGTAATATTGGAACTATAAATTCATTAATCATGTATGTTTTCACTCCTTGTGGAGGCCCTATATCTTGAAAATATAATGTAAAATGTGTGGTTTCTATTTCTACCATAGAATTATAATACATAGCATTGATCATGGTTTCTAAATAATCATTATGGTTCACAAGTTTACATTATATTCTCAAAATTTATTATTATTTTTATTAAAATATGTAGGGATATTCAATTTTCATTACATTTATCCATGAATCTTATATATAATTGTAAATATAAAAAAATAGATAACAGAATGCATTTTTTAGAGATGTTATTGAATTTGGAACTGTATGTGTAAATAAGATCCATATCAATAATAAAACAATTGATAGTTTGATTAAAGTTGTGGTATTTTATAAATTAAAATATTATTTAGATAGATTGAATTTGGTTCCCATACAATAACCTTATGTGTAATAACAATTCCAATTTCAATTGAAAATGGAAAATATTTTTGAATTCTGGTTTTCATAATGAAATTACAATGTATTATTTAACTAATATTTATTTATATTTTGTACACACGAATGAAAAATTATTTTGGAATTATTTTATTCTTATAAATTTCTATATTGGATTGTTCTTATGTTTTTGGGCTTCCTGTGTGGGACACTATCATGGGTAACTACCTTAGGTTATCCTATTACTCGCTTCAGCCCACGCCTACCACATCATTGATCTATGTGGATTTATATCCTAGCCATTGATTAATCTAACCACCCTTTTGATTTGCTACACCCACCTATTTTAGTCACTCTTAATGGTGGCTCTTCATTTCTCCTCAATGTGGCTCTGTGGGGGCTGCTAATTCATCTAGTATTTTCGAGGTTCAGTGGCGTGTTAGTGGGATTGATGACCCCTACACACATTTCCCTTCATCATTCGGTCTCATTTTGGTTTTCCTCTCCCCCAAAATTTTCTCCCATTTCTCTTTTGGTGAAATACTAATGTTCGGTCTAGATTCGGGGGTGTTGAATACCTGGTTCTAAGACTGTCATCTCCAGTACATGCTACTGGTGCACTAATCATGGTGGAGTATTGTAATGATGTTTCTTCCTCATGAAGAAGTATGGTTCTTTGACGAATGAATAATATATTATGTATGAGTTATTTCTTTTTTACACCGAATCTTGACACCATATACATCCCTTCAAGATCAGGAGATCACTACAGGTGACTGAGAGGTGATTAGGTGTCACAGTTGATTTCTTTTATCCAAATCTCTTCCAGACCCAACCCATAAATGCTTCTAGGTTCTATCATAAAACTCATGGTTGATAGGATAAATTATTCATCCAATATTATATGTGACGCACCATATTTTTCAAAAACCGATGTGACATTGTGTTTGCACCCGAAAATATAACCCTCAAACCAAACACCATACAACCAATCCTTACCTTCAATGATAATCCATCTAATTAAAACCATCTTGCACTTGTATCATCATTTCTCTCTCCATCGAGACAAGCTTCCTACCATATTTTATCAAGACCCCCATAAAATAGTTAAATCTATTCGAGTTTGTAAGTTATTCACTCTTCTTCTTATTTGAAAATGTTATTTGAAGCCTATTGTTTCTGTTTTTCATTCATTTCTTCGAGTCTACATTATACTATACATGTTTCACCTTTTTAGGTTAATAAAATGCATGTGTTTCGGTGGTTTTTTTGTCATTTGAATAGGTCCAAACTAGAATGAATCACATTAAATCATGGTTTTATTTTTTATTTCATTCTTATTTATTGTATCTTGAATGTTCTATTTCTATCAGGATCTGAATATTGTGATCAAAACACCAAAATGGTCCTTTCAGATTCATTTCAACAGTCCCGATACACATTTCCATAACAATATGGAAAAAAATTCAACCCACTTATTGTATATATTTTTTAAATCCAAGTATATTTTTATGATATGAATATTAACAATAAAATCAGTATTCATTTAATTGTATTAAATTTTCAATGTCAAGTCATCCTCCCACTTTCAGTGGTACACTGAATGTGGATCATCACCTATATTACTCGTATATCATATCTAGTGTCCCAGTAAACCCCATTTACTTATTTCAACACAAATGTGCATGTATATGTACATCAAACCAGGAAATATGATGGAAGATCCCATGAATCCCATGATTTTCTTCATCCTTATCCTCCTGCTATTTGCTGATGTCTGTTGTAATGTTGTAGTGGGAGTACCACTCAAAACCTTCACGGTTCAATCATTTATTACCCAACTCTTTGATAGAGCCAAAATTTAAGTTGGTGATCTCCATTTCTCATATTGGAAGACTGCGAATGGAGATGTTGTGGATTGTGTTTACATCAATTAACAACCTTATTTTCGTCATCCAGTCCTAAAAAACACACTATCTAGGTGGTTTATTTAGATTAACAATGATCTAACTCAATGTTGAGTTATATATGTCTGAATAGATGGTGTCAAGAATGAATTTGGGTGGAATTATAGGGGAAAAGAACATATTCTGATCTAAAATGATAATGAGGAGTGTGGGGGTCAAACTTTTAAACCCTAAATCACCTAGGACCCACTGTTGTGTATTTTAGGGTTTTTATTTTTAAGTGTTCAATTAATTATTTGGAAATCAAGAAATAGAATTGATTTCTTCTATAATCATGCTATTGGAAGAACAAAAATAAAAGAAACAAAAAAGAAAATAACACTATACATAACATCCTTTGAATTAGCATGATCTTACGTGCATCGAGATAACACCACCTTGGTCAGACATTATCTCACCAAACAAAGAATAAGAAACATATTACAGACTCAAAGAAACAATAAGTAAAACCTGATGATATCTAAAGTAGTTGGACTTATTGAACTAGGTGTCAATGGTGAAGGCTATCATTTAGATTCAACATCATACACTCCTTGATAGACTCATGAACACACACCAAAATGATATAGATATATACATGATAGAAGAAATTGAATTACTAAAAAGCCAATAATCTAAATTGAAACCTGGTTATGATGAAATATGGGTCAAGAGATGAAACCTCCTTGATGAAAAGTCATCTAGAACCCAAGTATGAGTCGATCTCCTTTGAGTTTCCATAAGATAGGTACTCTGTTTGTAGGAGTTGGCATGAGCTTGGAATAGGGGGGTGTCAATGGCCAGAACCCCTTATTCCTCCTCCTTATTCTCCAATAATCATTATAAGTCGCAACAGAGCCTCGTGTTGGGAGAGATGTCATTGAACCAAATGAGAGACACACCAAACTGAGAGAGTGGATTCCTGAATCAATATGCAAATAGGGAAATGATGGCATATTAGGGGAGTGTCAGGCGGTTTCGTAAGAAAACCCAAGATGAATGTCATGTGGACGAACAAGATGAAAATAATGAATTTCCTAACCTAAGGCATTTCAATGGGAGGGACCCATGTCATTGTAGGATTGTAATGGCGGTGACATCATGGATCCAAGCCAAGTCAAAGAAACAAAGTGAGGATTAACTTGGGCCACCAGATGGGACATAATCAATGGTCCAAGTACATTTTATTAAATAGGTAAGGAAAAAAATTCCAGTATAAAAGAATAACCGAAAAAATATTGAAAAACCCATGTGAATAGTACCATGAACCAATAAACACCCCCATGAAAATGAAATACAAAATAATCATATATCATATAAATAGAGAATGAATTGGAATCATATAAATAGAAATAAATTCTTTTAATTAAAATAAATGCAGGGGAATAAATAAAAAAATATTCACCTTGTAATTAAAATAATTAAAGGATAATGTTCTCACAAACTAAGTTATAGAATGAGACTAAGTTTATTAGTTTAAGACAATGCAAGAATTTAGAAAATGATACAGCCTTAATCAAACTATGATTGTCCCCAGTGGGTATCTTAGTGATACTCACTATCCCAGATTCTATACATCCCTAAAAAAATAATGTATAATGTCAATGTGTTTTGATATACCATGACATACATAGTTTTTAGATAGATACAATGAAAATTGACTATAAAAATGGAAAACAATGTAATCTGTAGATAAATACAGCTTGGAAACAAAACCTTTCAACCATATAGCCTCCTTTTTTCTTTTTTCAAGGCTAAATACTCTACCTCAGTAGTGGAGAGTGAAACCACGAACTACATATTTCACTTCTAGGAGACCGTTTCACCATATGAAAGAAAAAAACCTAGTGATAAACTTATGAGTGTCAATATTTGTAACATAATTATAATAAAAAAACCAACATTGTCATCATTAAAACTATTGTTTAGGTCATATATAATGCATGATTTATCAAACATTGATACATACCTGAGGATCCATTTCAATGTATGCTAGTGAGGATTAAAAAGTTTTCCCATAAACATGATCAAGGTACAAAAAAGGCTACATCTGATCTAGAACACACACAACATACATATGACTTCCCACTATATTAGAATATGGAATCATATTCATGAAGGAAGCTTCATAATCATTTCTAGAATATTGATCAAAATAAAGTTTAAAATGTTTTCCTAAAGGAATTCTAATAGGTTTAATATACTCAAATAGATATCTTTCTAATACCTTATTAACATAATAAAAATGGGATAAGTACAAGGTTCTAGCCTTCCTATCTCTTATTATGTCTATACCTAATATTTTATTAGCATTTCCTAAGTATTTCATCTAAAAGATAGAGTTCAATTGATTCTTGATAGAGTTATAATCTTCATTTTTTTATAGATTAAAATAATTTCATAAACATATAATAATAGGTAAATAGATTCATGTTTAAAAGTTTTATAATATACACATGCATCAAATTTACTTATGGAAAATTTATTTTTAATCAGAAATGAATCAAACCTTTTATACCATTTTTAGAAGATTTTCTAAGCCCATACGAAGACTTCTTAATAAGGAAAACTTGATTGGGTTTAAGAAGATTTGAAAATCCTTTAGGAGGAGTGATATAAATTGTTTCATCAAGGGTACCATGAAAAATGCAGTTTTATATCTAATTGTTCAACAAGAATATAAATTTTAGTAGCAACAAAAAGAATAATTATTATGGATTAATGTTTAAAAACTGTGGAGAATATTTCATTATAATAAACTCCTTCATGTTGAATAAAGCCTTTAAAAACCATTCAAGAACTAAATTTGATTTTAGATTCTCTAATGTTTTTTTCTTTATTCTTATATAACCATTTCGAACCTATAATCTTCTGGTTATTTGGTTTAGAAAAAAACCAAAGTGTTGTTTATAAGAAGTGAATTCATATCTTCTTGCATTTCACCTAACCACTTAGTGTATTCTCTTGAATTAATAGATTTCTTATAAGTTTGAGGTTCATCATTAACAAATTCTGATCTACATTAACTGCATAGGCAGTAATATTAGCCTGATTGAAATGGGTTAGAGGCCTAACTACTCTTATTTATCTATCCTGAGTGAGCTAATAATTTCTTAGATCTTCTGGTTCCTCTTTTATAGTCTCAAAATACAAATTAGAATTGGATTCAACTTGAGTCTAAACAATAGGGGGAGTAGTAATAGTCTTGTATTATGAATGGTCACATGATTTTAATGGAACTTCAACACTTATGGGTGTTGGGACTCTAGAGGGTTCTGTAGTGTCATCAGAAGACTCTACTGGTTCAGTTCACTTATTGTTGGAGAGATCAGGCTCTTGAATCAATACATATCAACTTATCATACACTTTTGATAAACTAGTTTATCTACCCAAAAATGATACCCCCAAACACCCTTTAGATAACCCATGAATAAATACTTCACGACCCTAGGAGCTAGCTAATCAGTGAGCATATGAGCATAAGTTATGGATCCAAAGGCCCTAAGGTGTGAAAGGATTGGGGTGAACCTTTAAAAAGTTATTAAGGTGTATTAAAATAATTAGCAGAAGATGGGAAATGGTTAATAAGATATACTATTATTGAGGAGGCCTTAGCCTAGAAAGACCTGGGGAGTTTTGAGGGGGACAACATGCACTTAACCCTCTCCAGAACAGTCTGATTCAACCTATCTTCTAGTTCTTTTTTCTATGGAGTTTCCATAATAGTCCAATATATTCTAAATCCCTTAGATTCTCATAATTGTATGAATTTAGTGGAATGATATTCTAAATCATTATTAGTTCTTAAGGATTTGAGTTTCTTACTAGATTCACTTTTGACCCTATCTTTCCATTTCTTATAAGTCTAAAAGGTATCAGACTTATGTTTGAATTTATAAATCCAGACTTTCCTAGAGAATTCATCAATGAATTTCATGAAGTATAAGCCTCCACCAAGGGATGTGACCCTAGAAGGATCTCATAGATTTTAATGAACGCATTCAAGGGGTTCTTTAGCATTATACATAGACCTACTAAATCTCACTCTTCTAAAATTTCAATATATGAAATCTTCATAGAATGGGAGACTTCTATGGGTGATATTACTCAAAAGCCCATATTTTTTGAGTTCATTAAGGCTATTTTCACTAACATTCCATAACCTTTTATACCAAAGGGTAGTTTCATAATGTTATGAATCACAATAGGTGTTTAACTAACTTCTTTAAACCTTAAAATCTAACACATAAATCCCATTACGAAGGTTTCCTTTCATAATAGTCATGGATCCTTGGGAAACCATAAGACTCCTAGAGTCTAACTTAAACTTTTAACCCTTATAGTCAAGAATTACTAGGGAAATTATGTTTCTTTTTTATTCAGGTACCCACATAACTTCCTCAAGAGATTTAACAGTCCTATCATGAAGCTCTAATGAAACTGATCTTATGCCCATAATGTGACAAGTCCTATAATTCCTTAGGAAAACCACACCGTGTTTTATTTACCTCTACTCAGTAAATAATTCTCTCATAGAACACATGTTTAAAGAACATTCTGAATCTAGGATCTATTCATTAGAGATGTCTATGTCAGAAACATTTAACACAACAATAGTGTAAAATTCCTACTCAACTAATAAAGAATGTTCATTACTATTTTCTCTATATTCACCTTTACTATTAGGGAAATTTCTATTAATGTGACCAGGTTATTTACATTGAAAACAATTGATTACTTTTTTTAGGATTATAACTTTTCTTCTTTGACTGACCTATATCCTTTCTCCTACCCCCAAAATCACGTCTGCCTTTAGACTTACTTTTTACCTTATATTTAAACCCTTGGTCTCTATCTTAACACTACCCTTCCTTTCAAGGTATTTGGAGAGTAAAATAAATTTAACTTCATTAAGAGTTAATGTGTCATTTATATACTTCATATAGTCTTTAATATAATTAAAGTATTCACTTAATGATGTTAACATTATTATGGCTTGGTCCTCATCATCCAATTTAATATCTATGTTGTCTAGATCTAACAATATTTTGTTAAATTCATAAATGTGTGTCATGAATTCCATTCTAGGGAACATTTTGAAAGTATAAAATCTCATTTTTTTTATAATATACCAATAGGAGATTCAATCATGTAATGGAATTCAAGTCCATACCATATACTATCCATGGAAGATTCGTATGCAACTTCTTTAAGTACTTTATCTCCTAAAGATAAAAGAATTAAGATATGTGATTTCCTAAGAGGATCTTCAGGGATATCAATGTATGTTATGGAAGTCTAACTATCTGGGTTAGGGTGGTGATTTTCATTCTAGAACCAGTAAGGGATTCAATTAAATCGTTATGATCTAGTAGTACATTCATTTTAATTCTCCTCATATTGAAATTGTTTTCACCATCAAATTTATAAATATCAAATTTATTAGAACCCATTTTGAACATTACAGAAGGATCTGATACCACATTTTGGGTAAAAAAGTTAAAACCTAAATCATACATCACCCACTATCACGTATTTCAAGGTTATTATTATTTTTTGTTCAATTAATCATTTGGAGACAAAGAAATAGAACATGTTTCTTCTATAATCGGGCTATTATAAGGACAAATATATAAGATGCATAAAAGAAAATAACAGAAGATTAAATATGATCTGGATCATCATGATCCTATATATATGACAATAACACCACATAGGAAAGTATTTATATTACCAAATAGAGATCAAGCAATAAATTACAAACTCAAAGAAATAAGAAGTAAAATCTAGAGAACCTATCTAAGGATGCTGACCTTTGAATTATGTGGAAGTGGTGAAGCCTATCACATAAAATCAATGTCTTTTACTCCTAAATGGACTCATGCACACACAAAAAAGGATATATATATATACATGAAAGAAGAAATTGAGCCTCTATAGAGCCAAGAATCTAAATTGGAACCTGGTTACGATGAAAATGGGTCATGATCTAAAACCTCCTTGATGGACAGTCCTCAAGAACCCAAGATTGAATAGACCTCCACTAAGTCTGCACCATAGAGGTACTCTAGTTATAGGAGGTGGTATGATCTCAATAGAGGGGAGTGTGGATAGCCATAACCACTTAGTCCTCCTTCTTCTTCTCTAAGAATCTATAGAAGTCGCAGTAGAGCCTCACGCTGGGAGAGCTCTCGGTGAACCAAATGAGAGACACACCAACCAAGAGAGAGGATTCCAAAATCAATTCTCAAATAGGGAAATTATGGAATTCTGGGTGAGATTTTGGTGGCATAGTCATAAAACCTTGGATCAAAGCCACGTGGATGGCTAGGATGAAAATAGTGGCTCACCTAGCAGAAGGTGTTTTAATGAGAGGGACAAATGGTGCTGAAATATTGGCACGGTGGTGTCATTGCGGATCCAATATGAGGAAAAGAAACAAAATGAGGATCAACTAGGTCCATGGGCCATAATTGATATTCCATGTACATTTGGGTAAATAGGTGAGTAAAATTCAAATCCCATATAAAATAATAACTGAAAACAAATACAGAAAAACACATGTGAACAATCCCATGCACAAATAAACACCCCATGATAATGAAATATAAAATAATAGTATATCATATAAATAGAGAATTAATTTGACTCATATAAATAGAAATAAATTAATTTAATCAAGACACATGTTGGGGAATAATTCAATAAGGAGTGTCTATAGGGATGTTTCTCCATATTAAGATCCACAACCCACTACAATGCTTCATGGAAAATTTATTTGGATGAACAATAATATTCCAAACACAATTTATTTCTTAGAACATTAAATTTTTATATATTTAGGCTTATTTATAAAATAGACATATGAGAAAGTAAAATATTTTTTTAACAGAATTCAATAATTTACATGAAGGGAGTGTATGATGGGGGACACAGAATGCTTAATGTATGGAACACCAAAGTGGAGGGGAAATGTGAGATGAGTATTGTACAAATATGGATTATATATCACAGTAGCCATTGAATATTAAATGAACACTATTGAAACTGGTTGGATTGTGTGTCTCCCTACATATCTTCACAAATATTTATTCCCCTATATTCTTTTTTTGTATGAAAAACTATTATGTTGGCTAATAGGTTTATCATATGGGGGACACTCCCATTTTGGGAGTCAATCATGGGGAATGTTGTGGAAGTCTTAGGGCTACCATATTTTCTATCTATTGACAACTAATCTATACAACAACATATTTGGTGGGCAGCCGACTCAGTAGACTTCAAGTAGGCAGCGGCGGAAGGATTTCCCATTAGTAGATGAGCAACCCAAACCAACCAAAGAATGATTGGTCTGTTGTATCTATAAAAAAAGATGATAATACCATGAATTTGGGTAATCAGTTTTGGTTGTAACCCTTCTATGCTTGATCCAGAGAGAGTAATAATATAGAAAAGGATCCCTTCTCTTGTGGACGTAGGCAATTTTCCAAACCACATAAATCCAAGAGTTATTCCATTTTTGTGTGATTTTCATTTCCACACACCACCATTGTTCCCTATCAAGTGGTATAAAAGGGAAGGAGTTAAAAATAATGGAGTGATAGTTAGTCTTCCAATGACTAAAAAATTTATGTTGGTCAAAAAACATTTGAGGTTATATCCTTGAAGAAGACGATGAGATGATTCTAATGATGTGAGCGGTGTGAAAAACTAAGGTGAAACGATTTTGGTAGGATCGGTCAAAGTTTTGGTCAAACTATGGTGCTAAAATACCCCCTTGTAGGAGAAGAAATTATTGTTATGGCACTGGTGAATTTTTCGACAAGATTCTGGTAGCTGCTCCAGCATGCCAAGCCAGAGCCACGTCATCACCACGCCATCAGGTGATTTGGAAAGTTGAATTGTGTTGGCGATATCTCAGCCAATCGAATCTCATTTTCAAAAATATAAGAGTCTATTCCCACAATTTCAACCATTATGGACACATATGTATTGTTATATTTTCAAAATTATCACTCCATCAGGTGGTATCAAAGAGGTGTGCTATCGATGATGGTGACCTTGTTTTGTGACATCGATGATGGCTGGTGGTGATGAACTGCCAAAATTTGACATAAAAAAGTCGGATGGTAGGAATAATATTGTATTGTGGAAAATAATAGTGAAATATATTCTGGTGAAGAAGGGAATGATCAGACCTTTGATCGGAGAAATGCCTGAGAGAACCAGCGACGATGATTGGCAGGAGCTCGATATGTGGGTCGTCAGCATAATTTTATTGTGTATGGAAAATGATGTAAAGTATTTAGTGTTGGACGAGACCTCACCAAAGGAGATCTTGAATAAGTTAGAGTAGAAATATATGGTGAAGATTCTCACCAAAAATTATTCTTAAAGAAGAAATTGTACCAGTTGCAGATTGATGAGGGAACAAATTTGTTTGATCACACCAACAAATTCAACAAGATCATGATGCAATAATTAGGGCTCGATGTAAAGGTTGAAGAGGAAGAAAAATCACTTTTTCTTTTTTCATCACTACCAAGCTCATTTGATGGACTTATGACTGCATTGATCCTAGGAAACGAAACATTGAACCTGGAAAATGTAATGTAATCACTTCATGATTTAGAGGCATTCTGAATACCTTCGGCACATTTAGGTGAGAAAATCATGGTGATGTGATATCATCAATGTGGAAGGAGATATCATCAGAAATAATGAGGTAAATAATGCTGGAAAAAATAAAGAGGATGTGATCATAGAGAAATCAGA
Source organism: Viscum album (assembly GCA_963277665.1). Lineage (NCBI taxonomy): Eukaryota > Viridiplantae > Streptophyta > Magnoliopsida > Santalales > Viscaceae > Viscum > Viscum album. Next base: position 1,879,263,524 of record OY728146.1, on the reverse strand, counting down.
TTTTTATAGTGAGAGAAAAAGGGTCACTATAAAATTGATTGTGAAGAGTGAAAATGGTAAATTCCTGGGAAAAATAAAGATAAGAGAAGGTTTTAAACATCATAAAATTATCAGAAGATTATGAATTCTTCTTAGCAATAATCTATCACTTATATGGGAGAATTGAATGTGAATAAGTGCAGTGTCATTACAACAAAAGATATCACCACATGAAGTGGGAATGTTGATTTTTAAAAAGGAAGAATAAGTGTGCTCAAAATCCAAAGAAAGATAGATGTGTTTTGTATTCAAGGATCTTAGCACACATATTTAGGTCAAAAGTTTCCTTTCATAACTTTAAACATGTGCAAGATTCAGTGAGTCTTGGTGATGGGTCCACATGTGAGGTTCGAGGAGTCGGGACTTTTAAATTAAAGACACCTAATGGAGGAGTATGAAAACTGGCTGATGTGAAATTAATTCTGAGGATGAGATGGAATATTGTATCCTTAAGTATGATCGATGAAAATGGGTACAAGATTTCCATAGAAGGTGGAGTGTTAGAAGTCTCATGTGGAGATGAAGTGATACTTATTGGGAAAGAGTCTCAAGGATTGTATCATTTTATGGGGACTGTAGTCAGCTTGAGATCAATTAAAAATAGTGGAAGTGACATGTCATATGGAGAGAAGAAGCATGTTTGGTTTCCTGGTGAATTTTTCGATGCCTGCAAGGAGACTACAGGTCTAGATTCTACCCCAAATTGGTTGTTAGGTGTACATTTTTGGGGGACACTCCAATTTTTGGATTAAATCATGGGGTGTGTTGTGGAAGTATTCCAGTTGGAACATTTTCCTCTGTCGGCAACTACTCCATGTAGTAGCATCTTTGGTGGGCAGCAGACTCAGTGGACTTCAAGTAGCAAGCAGTGGAAGGATTTCCCATGGGTAGATGAGATACCCAAACCAACCAAATAATGTTTGGCTTGTTGTATCTATAAAATAAGATGAGAATCCCATGAACATGGGTAATCGTTTTTGGTTGTGAAACTTCGAGGCTTGATCTGGAGAGAGTAATAATAGAGAAAAGGAACCCTTCTCCCATAGATTCAGGCAATTTTGTTGAACCTTGTAAATCCAAGCATTCTTCTATTTTTGTGTGATTTCTTTTCCCACACACCTCCACTGCACCCTTACACATCCAAGTCTGTATGGTGACCGCAATACCATATTCTTCATTTATTTCACAATATCATTATATCATAAAATATTTTTTAAAAATATGTTGATAATGGATGTCTCACATCATACCATGTGGTGATCCATTAGAAAAACAATAGTCATTCATGAAATAGATCAAGTTTGACTAGTAAAACATAAAAATTTTTATCTCATGAAAAACCCAAGTGTTACAGTGGGTTTATGTCCCCCCATTCTTAGTATTTTTATTTCTGAGGGACCTAGTGTTCACGCTCCTTTCCTTGGCAACATTTTAATGGCTAATATCACCCTTTGTTGTGTGGACCCCTCTACAGACATGGTAATGTGATGAATTTAACTCCTATTTTGATGCGGTGTGAACGATGTTGTGTTTTTTGGTATAAAAGAAAATTTATTTTTATTTATTGTCACTTTAAACACCTTTATTTTCACTCTCTTATTATAATAAAAATAAAAATTATAATCAAACCTACACACATAAATAAATGTAGGCAACAAATGTATTTTCAAGTCCCTATATCCTTTGATTTGGGACCACTTATCTTGGAATCATGTAGTTTGTTGAATATAAACCCCCCATGTTTTTTCACATATTTTACTCTTCTTCCATTCTCTATCAATATTATTTCTATTAGAAACCAAAATAGATTTTTGTGAAAACTTTTGGGTTTCAGATGGGTTTAACCATTAGGATTTTTTATGTATAGAAGATATTTTTTCCTTTTCCTGTTTTAGATTATTACTTTAAAGGTGAGGTTTTGTGACTTAATTCTTATTGGATTGAGAGATTTTTTTTATTTAAAATTATGTAATTTTATATTTCATGAACTGATAGGATTATATAAAACAAAATTATTTTCATGTTACATGTATTATTGATCCCCATGGGGTTTTTTTTAAATATTTCAAATGTTTTATTAACCTTTCATGGTAAACAAAAAAGAATTTTATATATTCATTTCCATCAAAATTGTTTCAAAAAGCTATGTGTTGGAGAAAAATTTTAAGGAAAACTTTAAAATTAATTTTAAAAATAAATGAGATATTTTGACCAAATTTTGGTTTCCAATGAATGTGTCAGATGGCCTAAGTTTTTTGTGTCAATCTAAGATTAATTGATTTCAAAATGACACTTAAATGAGGAAAATTATTTTTTAAAAGTAATATACCCTTGAATGGGTTTTATGTGATTTTTATTTTAACACATTTACATTTTAAATGTATTGTTTTAAATTACTATTACCCAATTTAGAAAACATACTCTTTTTATAATTGTACACCTAATTATGAGCCCCTAGCTGCTACATTTTGTATTTACCTGTTCATTCTTTATGGAATATGAATTTTATTATGATTATTATTATTATGTTTGGATGTTATTGTGGTTGTTACCTGAAAGGATGTTAGAGGTGATATTATGGTTATTGAATATGCATGTTGATGGAGCCCTTGATCATTTTTCATTATGGACTATTCACATCCACTTTAACATGTCATGGGATCCTGAGTAACCCATTAAAATATTTAATATTCTTTATACAAATATTTTTAACCTTATAAAATTGTTGGAGATAATTGATATGAATGATTAGACATTGGATTCTAATTGAGATGACCCAATTAGATTGGCTATGAAGATCAGCATGACTCGATAAGGTTATTATTTCTTATTAAAAGATTTATTCATTTTTTTATAAATAAGACCATCCTATATTAGTACATTGGTTTTTTTCTGGGAACTTACAAAAAATAATGGTATTTATTTGAGAAAATCGGAGAGCATTTTCTTGGTTTTCAATGAGTGACACACATTTTGAACTAAAATGTCAATTTTAAACAGACAATGTATACTTTGAGTCATACAGGTCACATCGTATGTTGGATTGAGGTGTGGGCGATTCCTACATGTCACAAATGACACATCAATCATTTTCTTACTATATCAAAATAATTTTAATGCATTTGTTTGGTTTTCAGTATGTCACGTGTTCTTTTTTCTAAAAAAATTAATGTCAATATAAAATAAAAAGATACACTTAGAGTCTTATCAGTCACACTAGGCATCATATTGAGGTGCATTTGATTCTTACACATCAAAAATATCTCATGGATCATTTTCCAAAAGTATCAAAACAATCTAAATGCATTTTCTTGGTTTTCAGTATGTCACTTGTTCTTTTTCCATAAATTAATTTCTATTTTAAATAAAACGACAAACCTAGAGTCATACAGGTCAAACCATGCATTGAATAAAGGTGTGGTTGATTCCTAAATGTCAAAAATGACTCATAGATAAGTTTCATAAAGTATAAAAACAATATGAATGTTTTTTATTGGTTTTTAGTATGTCTCTTGTTCTTTTTACTAAAATTAATGTCACTTTTAAATAATATGGCATGATTGTAGTCATAATAATCATTGTGTGTCGGATTGAGGTTCAAGTGATACATACAAACCATATATGACTTATGTATCATTTTCTAAAAACAATTTGATTGCATTTTCTTGGTTCTTAGTATGTCTGTTGTTCTTTTTACTAAAATTAGTGTCAATTTTAAATAAAATACACACTTAGAGTTATACTGGTCACACAATTCATTGGGTTTAGGTGGGGTTGATTCCAACACATTATAAATTACTAATGAATCATTTCTCTATATTATAAAAACAATCTGAATGTGTATGCTCGATTTTTAGTATGCCACTTATACTTTTTAATAAAATTACATGAAATTATAAGGTTCAATTAATGTGTTAAATTGAGGTTCAGTTGATTATTACATATCAAAAATGGATTATGGGTTGTTTTCCTAAAGTATCAAAACAATATGAATGTGTTTTCTTAGTTTTTAGTATGTCACTTGTGTATTTTTAACAATATGTCATTTGAAAATAGAAACACGTACTTTGAGTCATACCGGCCACATTGTGTGTTGGTTTTATGTGAGACTACTTACTACACATCAGAAATGATTTCTGATTTATTTTCCTAAAATATCAAGATAATGTGATTGTTTTTCTATTTTTTCATTTAGTGACACTTTTTGAACTAAAATGTCAATTTTAAAATAATAACGGACACTTTGAGTCATACCAGGCACATCTTGTATCATATTGAGGCACGACTGATTCCAACATGTTGTTTCTATAAATTATCAAAATAATATGAATGTGTTTTCTCAGTTTTGAGTATGTCACTTATTCTTTTTACTAAAATTAATGTCAATTTTAAATAAAAATACATGCTTGGATCCATATTGGTTACACTGTGTGTCATATTGAGGTGTGAATGATTCCTACATGTCAAAAATGACTTATGAATCATTGTAATAAAGTATCAAAACAATATAAATTTGTTTTATTAGAGAAATCATATTTTTATAGTGAGAGAAAAAGGGTCACTATAAAATTGATTTTGAAGAGTGAAAATGGTAAATTTGTGGGAAAAATAAAGATGAAGAGAAGGTTATAAACATCATAAAATTATCAAAATATGATGAATTATTCTTGACAATGATAATATTTCACTTATATGGGAGAATTGAACATGAAGAAGTGCAGTGTCGTTACAAAAAAAGATATGGCCACATGAAGTGGGAATGTTGATTTTTAAAAAGGAAGAATAAGTGAGCTCAAAATCCAAAGAAAGATGGATGTGTTTTGGATTCAAGGATCTTAGCACACATATTTAGGTCAAGAGGTTACTTTAATACCTTTAAATAGGTGAAAGATTCAGTGAGTCTTGGTGATGGGTCCACATGTGAGGTTCGAGGAGTCAGGACTTTTAAATTGAAGACACCTAATGGAGGAGTATGAAAACTGGCTGATGTGAAATTAATTCTGAGGATGAGATGGAATATTGTATCCTTAAGTAGGCTCGATGAAAATGGGTACAATATTTCCATAGTAGGTGCGGTGTTGGAAGTATCATGTGGAGATGAAGCAATACTTATTGGGAAAGAGTCTCAAGGATTGTATCATTTTATGGGGACTGCAGTCACCTTGAGATCAATTAAAAATAGTGGAAGTGACACGTCATATGGTGAGAAGAAGCATGTTTGGTTTGCTGATGAATTTGTCAATGCCTACAAGGAGACTACAGGTCTAGATTCTACCCCAAATTGGTTGTTAAGTGGACATTTTTGGGGGACACTCCAATTTTGGGATTAAATCATGGGGTGTGTTGTGGAAGTATTCCAGTTGCAACATTTTCCTTTGTCAGCATCTACTCCATGTAGCAGCATCTTTGGTGGGCATCTGACTCAGTGGGCTTCAAGTAGCAAGCAGTGGAAGGATTTCCCATGGGTAGATGAGATACCCAAACCAACCAAAGAATGTTTGGCTTGTTGTATCTATAAAACAAGATGAGAATCCCATGAACATGGGTAATCGGTTTTTGTTGTGACACTTCGAGGCTTGATCTGGAGAGAGTAATAATAGAGAAAAGGCTCCCTTCTCCCATAGATGTAGGCAATTTTGTTGAACCACGTAAATCCATGTGTTCTTATATTTTTGTGTGATTTCTTTTCCCACACACCTCCACTGCGCCCTTACACATCCAAGTTTGTATGGTGACCACAATACCAGATTCTTCATTTATTGCCCAATATCATTATATCATAAAATATTTTTTAAAAATATGTTGATAATGGATGTCTCACATCATACCATGTGGGTTTATGTCCCCCCATTCTCAGTATTTTCATTTTGGAGGGACCTAGTGTTCACGCTCCTTTCCTTCGAAACATTTTAATTGCTAATATCACCCTTTGCGGTGTGGACCCCTCTACAGACATGGGAAAGTGATGAATTTAACTCCTATTTTGATGTGGTGTGAACGATGTTGTTTTTTTGTATAAAATAAAATTTATTTTTATTTATTGTCACTTTAAACACCTTTTTTCTCTCTCGTATTATAATAAAAATCAAAATTATAATCAAACCTACACACATAAATAAATGTAGGCAACAAATGGATTTTCAAGTCTCTATATCCTTTGATTTGGGACCACTTATCTTGGAATCATGTTGTTTGTTGAATATAAACCCCCCATGTTTTTCCACATATTTTAATCTTCTTCCATTCTCCATCAATATTATTTCTATTGGAAACCAAAATTGATTTTTATGAAAACATTAGGGTTTTAGATGGGTTTAACCATTATGATTTTTTTATGTATAGAAGATATTTTTTCCTTTTCCTGTTTTAGATTATTACTTTAAAGGTGAGGTTTTTTGACTTGATTATTATTGGATTGAGTCATTTTTTTATTTAAAATTATGTAATTTTACATTTCATGAACTGATTCGATTATATAAAACAACATTATTATCATGTTATATGTATTATTGATCCCCATGAGGTGTTTTTTAAATATTTCAAATGTTTTATTAACCTTTCATGGAAAAAAACGAATTTTATATATTAATTTTGATCAAAATTATTTTAAAACGCTATGTGTTGGTGAAAAATTATATGGGGAACTTTAAAATTAATTCTAAAAATAAATGATATATTTTGACCAAATTTTGGTTTCCAATGAATGTGTCAGATGGCCTAAGTTTTTTGTTTCAATATAAGATTAATTGATTTAAAAATGAAATTAAATGAGGAAAATTATTTTTTAATAGTAATATACCCTTGAATGGGTTTTTTGTGAGGTTTATTTTAACACAATTACATTTTAAATGTATTGTTTTAAATTACTATTACCCAATTTAGAAAACATATTCTTTTTATAATTGTACACCTAATTATGAGCCCCTATCTGCTACATTTTTTATTTACCTATTCATTATTTATGGAATATGAATTTTATTATGATTATTATTATTATGTTTGGATGTTATTGGGGTTGTTACCTGAAAGGATGTTAGAGGTGATATTATGGTTATTGAATATTCATTTTGATGGATCCCTTGATCATTTTTCATTATGGACTATTCACATCCACTTTAACATGTCATGGGATCCTGAGTAACCCATTAAAATATTTAATCTTGTTCATACAAATATTTTTAACCTTATAAAACTGTAGGAGATAATTGATATGAATGATTAGACATTGGATTCTAATTGAGAGGACCCAATTAGATTGGCTATAAAGATCAGCATGAACCGATAAGGTTATTGTTTCTTATTAAAAGATTTATTCATTTTTTTATAAATAAGACCATCCTATATTAGTACATTGGTTTTTTTCTGGGAACTTACAAAAAATAATGGTATTTATTTGAGACAATCAGAGGGAATTTTCTTGGTTTTCAATGAGTGACACACGATTTGAATAAAAATGTCAATTTTAAACAGACAATGTATACTTTGAGTCATACAGGTCACATCGTATGTTTGATTGAGGTGTGGGTGATTCCTACATGTCACAAATGACACATCAATCATTTTCTTACAGTATCAAAATAATCTGAATGCATTTGTTTGGTTTTCAGTATGTCACGTATTCTTTTTTCTAAAAAATTAATGTCAATATAAAATAAAAAGATACACTTAGAGTATTATCGATCACACCATGCATCCTATTGAGGTGAATTTGATTCTTACACATCAAAAATATCTCATGGATCATTTTCCAAAAGTATCAAAACATTCTGAATGTGTTTTCTTGGTTTTCAGTATGTCACTTGTTCTTTTTCCATAAATTAATTTCTATTTTAAATAAAAATAAAAACCTAGAGTCATACAGGTCACACCATGCATTGAATAAAGGTGTGGTTGATTCCTACATGTCAAAAATGACTCATAGATAAGTATCATAAAGTATAAAAACAATCTGAATGCGTTTTATTGGTTTTCAGTATGTTTCTTGTTCTTTTTACTAAAATTAATGTCACTTTTAAATAAAATGGCATGCTTGTAGTCATACTAATCATCGTGTGTCGGATTGAGGTTCAAGTAATACATACAAACCATATATTACTTATGGATCATTTTTTTAAAACAATTTGATTGAATTTTCTTGGTTCTTAGTATGTCACTTGTTCTTTTTACTAAAATTAGTGTCAATTTTAAATAAAATACACACTTAGAGTTATACTGGTTACATAATTCATTGGGTTTATGTGCGGTTGATTCCAACACATTAGAAATTACCAATGAGTCATTTTTCTATATTATAAAAACAATCTGAATGTGTCTGCTCAATTTTTAGTAGGTCACTTATACTTTTTACTAAAATTACATGAAATTATAAGGTTCAATTAATGTGTTATATAGAGGTTCGGTTGATTATTACATATAAAAATGCCTTATGGGTTGTTTTCCTAAAGTATCAAAACAATATGAATGTTTTTTCTTAGTTTTTAGTATTTCACTTGTGTTTTTTTAACAAACTTTCATTTGAAAATAGAAACACGTACTTTGAGTCATACCGGTCACATTGTGTGTCGGTTTTATGTGAGACTACTTACTACACATCAAAAATGATTTCTGCTTTATTTTCCTAAAATATCAAGATAATGTGAGTGTTTTTCTCTTTTTTCATTTAGTGACACTTTTTGAACTAAAATGCCAATTTTAAACTGATAACGGACACTTTGAGTCATACCAGGCACATCTTTTATCATATTAAGGCATGACTGATTCCAACATGTTGTTTCTATAAATTATCAAAATAATATAAATGTGTTTTCTCAGTTTTGAGTATGTCACTTATTCTTTTTACTAAAATTAATGTCAATTTTAAATAAAAATGCATGCTTGGATCCATACTGGTTACACTGTGTGTCATATTGAGGTGTGAATGATTCCTACATATCAAAAATAACTTATGAATCATTTTAATAAAGTATCAAAACAATATAAATTTTTTTTCTTAGAGAAATCATATTTTTATAGTGAGAGAAAAAGGGTCACTATAAAATTGATTGTGAAGAGTGCAAGCGGTAAATTCCTGGGAAAAATAATGATTAAGAGAAGGTTGTAAACATTAGAAAATTATCAGAAGATGATGAATTCTTCTTGAAAATGATAATCTTTCACTTAGATGGGAGAATTGAACATGAAGAAGTGCAGTGTCATTACAACAAAAGATATGGGCACATGAAGTGGGAATGTTGATTTTTAAAAAGCAAGAATACATGAGCTCAAAATCCAAAGAAATATGGATGTGTTTTGGATTCAAGGATCTTAGAACACATATTTTGGTCAAGAGGTTACTTTAATACCTTTAAATAGGTGCAAGATTCAGTGAGTCTTGGTGATGGGTCCACATGTGAGGTTCGAGGAGTCAGGACTTTTAAATTGAAGACACCTAATGGAGGAGTATGAAAACTGGCTGATGTGAAATTAATTATGAGGAAGAGATGGAATATTGTATCCTTAAGTAGGATTGATGAAAATGCGTACAATATTTCCGTAGTAGCTAGAGTGTTGGAAGTCTCATGTGGAGATGAAGCGATACTTATTGGGAAAGAGTCTCAAGGATTGTATCATTTTATGGGGACTGCAGTCAACTTGAGATCAATTAAAAATAGTGGAAGTGACATGTTTAATGGAAAGAAGAAGAATGTTTGGTTTGATAATGAATTTTTCAATGCCTGTAAGGAGACTACAGGTCTAGATTATACCCCAAATTGGATTTTAGGTGGACATTTTTGGGGGACACTCCAATTTTGGGATTAAATCATGGATTGTGTTGTGGAAGTATTCCAGTTGCAACATTTTCCTCTGTCGGAAACTACTCCATGTCGCGGGATCTTTGGTGGGTAGCCGACTCAGTGGACCTCAAGTAGAAACCAGTAGAAGGATTTCCCATGGGTATATGAGCTACCCAAACCAACCAAAGAATGTTTGGCTTGTTTTATCTATAAAACAAGATGAGAATCCCATGAATATGGGTAATTAGTTTTTTTTGTGACACTTCTAGGCTTGATATGGAGAGAGTAATAATAGAGAAAAGGTGCCCTTCTCCCATAGATTTAAGAAATTTTGTTGAACCATGTAAATCCAAGAGTTCTTCTATTTTTGTGTGATTTATTTTCCCACACACCTCCACTGCGCCCTTACACGTCCAAGTCTGTATGGTGACCACAATACCAGATTCTTCATTTATTGCACAATATCATTATATCATAAAATATTTTTTAAAAATATGTTGATAATGGATGTCTCACATCATACCATGTGGTGATCCATTAGAAAAACAGTAGTGATTCATGAAATAGATCAAGTTCGACTAGTAAAACATAAATTTTGGTATCTAATGAAAAACCCAAGTGTTACAGTGGGTTTATGTCCCCCCATTATTAGTATTTTTATTTTGGAGGGACCTAGTGTTCACGCTCCTTTAATTGGAAATATTTTAATTGCTAATATCACCATTTGCAGTGTGGACCCCTCTACAGACATGGGAAAGTGATGAATTTAACTCCTATTTTGATGCGGTGTGAACGATGTTGTGTTTTTTGGTATAAAATAAAACTTATTTTTATTTATTGTCACTTTAAACACCTTTTTTTTCTCTCTCGTATTATAATAAAAATCAAAATTATAATCAAACCTACACACATAAATAAATGTAGGCAACAAATGGATTTTCAAGTCTCTATATCCTTTTATTTGGGACCACTTATCTTGGAATCATGTTGTTTGTTGAATATAAACACCCCATGTTTTTCCACATATTTTACTCTTCTTCTATTCTCCATCAATATTATTTCTATTGGAAACCAAAATAGATTTTTATTAAAACTTTAGGGTTTCAGATGGGTTTAACCATTATGATTTTTTATGTATAGAATATATTTTTTCCTTTTCATCTTTTAGATTATTACTTTAAAGGTGAGGTTTTGTGACTTGATTATTATTGGATTGAGTCATTTTTTTATTGAAAATTATGTAATTTTACATTTCATGAACTGATTGGATTATATAAAACAACATTATTATCATGTTACATGTATTATTGATCCCCATGAGGTGTTTTTTAAATATTTCAAATGTTTTATTAACCTTTCATGGAAAAAAATTGAATTTTTTATATTAATTTTGATCTAAATTGTTTCAAAAAGCTATGTGTTGGAGAAAAATTATAAGGGGAACATTAAAATTAATTTTAAAAATAAATGAGATATTTTGACCAAATTTTGGTTTCCAATGAATGTGTCAGATGGCCTAATTTTTTTTGTTTCAATCTAAGATTAATTGATTTCAAAATGACACTTAAATGAGAAAAATTATTTTTTAATAGTAATATACCCTTGAATGGGTTTTATGTGATGTTTATTTTAACATAGTTACATTTTAAATGTATTGTTTTAAATTCCTATTACCCTATTTAGAAAACATATTCTTTTTATAATTGAACTCCTAATTATGATACCCTAGCTGCTACATTTTGTATTTACCTGTTCATTCTTTATGGAATATGAATTTTTTTATGATTATTATTATTATTTTTGGATGTTATTGTGGTTGTTACCTGAAAGGATGTTAGAGGTGATATTATGGTTATTGAATATGCATGTTGATGGAGCCCTTGATCATTTTTCATTATGTACTGTTCACATCCACTTTAACATGTCATGGGATCTCGAGTAACCTATTAAAATATTTAATCTTGTTCATACAAATATTTTTAACCTTATAAAACTATTGGAGATAATTGATATGAATGATTAGACATTGGATTCTAATTGAGAGGACCCAATTAGATTGGCTATGAAGATCAGCGTGACCCGATAAGGTTATTGTTTCTTATTAAAATATTTATTCATTTTTTTATAAATAAGACCATCCTATATTAGTAAATTGGTTTTTTCTGGGAACTTACAAAAAATAATGGTATTTATTTGAGACAATCGGAGAGCATTTTCTTGGTTTTCAATGAGTGACACGCGTTTTGAACTAAAATGTCAATTTTAAACAGACAATTTATACTTTGAGTCATACAGGTCACATCGTATGTTGGATTGAGGTGTCAGTGTTTCCTACATGTCAGAAATGACACATCAATCATTTTCTTACAGTATCAAAATAATCTGAATGCATTTGTTTGGTTTTTAGTATGTCACGTGTTATTTTTTCTAAAAAATTAATGTCAATATTAAATAAAAAGATACACTTAGAGTCTTATCAGTCACACCATGCATCGTATTGAGGTGCATTTGATTCTTACACATCAAAAATATCTCATGGATCGTTTTCCAAAATTATCAAAACAATCTGAATGCCTTTCTTGGTTTTCAGTATGTCACTTGTTCTTTTTCCATAAATTAATTTCTATTTTAAATAGAAAGACAAACCTAGATTCATACAGGTCACACCATGCATTGAATAAAGGTGTGGCTGATTCCTACATGTCAAAAATGACACATAGATAAGTTTCATAAAGTATAAAAACAATATGAATGCGTTTTATTGGTTTTCAGTATGTCGCTTGTTCTTTTTACTAAAATTCATGTCACTTTTAAATAAAATGGCATGCTTGTAGTCATACTAATCATTGTGTGTCGGATTGAGGTTCAAGTGATACATACAAACCATATATGACTTATGGATCATTTTCTGAAAACAATTTGATTGCATTTTCTTGGTTCTTAGTATGTCACTTGTTCTTTTTACTAAAATTAGTGTCAATTTTAAATAAAATACACACTTAGAGTTATACTGGTCACACAATTCATTGGGTTTAGGTGGGTGTTAGGCAAAAATCTCTCAAGGTATCATTGTAGCATTTTTGGGTTGATTGTGTTTGTTGACAAAGCAGGTTTCCATAGAGAATTGTCGAGTTCCCGAGAAGTTGATGACATTATATGTTGACAAAGAACTATGACAAAGGAAAGGACGATCTGGAGGCGGTACAAAAGAGCAGTACAAGGTGGCGCCGTTTCCCAGTGTTTGCCAAATTTATGGGCCTGAAAATCGCCAATGGAAAATGGAGTGATATGTTGTTGGCAATGGTTGAGGAGAGAGAAATGAAGGAGGTGCGCGGAAACATTAAGCGTGGCGTGCAAAATTAGCGGGTTGCGCGAAATCTTGAAGTGTTGCACGCAAAACAGCGGGTTGCGCGAAATTGTATTTCGCGCAAAAGATGTTTCAAGGCCGAAAGCTTGAAAATCGATAAAGGCATGAGCGCGCGGAATTTTTGAGGCGTGCGCGAAAAATTGAAGTGGCGCACGAAATAGCGGATGAAGTATTTCACGCAAAAGATGTTTCGAGGTCCGAAGCTCGGAAAATGGAAAAGGCATGAGGTGCGCGAAAGTATGGAGCAGTGCGCGGAAAATGGTTGTGCGCGGAAGATTTGTATTTCGCGATCAAAGCGGATTACGCACTCAAGGAGGGTTTTTCGCGCGGGGTCGATTTTGCCTATAAATATGAAGTGACCCTCCTCCATTCAGCAGAGTTCAAGACATAGAAAATACCCGAGCTCTGGTGCGCGAAATTGAAGTTAGAAAGGGTGTTGCGCGTAAACTTAAAGTTTGCGCGTAAAGTCAGATTGCGCGAAAAGCAAAGGCTGCGCAGAAAGTTTGTGTTGGCACGTAAAAGGAAGATTGCGTGAAAAGTGGATTTCGCGCAAAAGCAGTGAATTGCGCGCAAGGCGGTTTCCAGGCTGCGCGTAATATTTGGAGGTTGCACGAAAAAGGAATTTCGCGCAAATCATTGAAATTGCGCGCAAGACACCGTAAGGGTTGCGCGTAAAAACTGAGGTTGCCCGGTACATCCGGTGCGAAGTGAGATTCATATACGGGTGAAAGTTGGACTTCAACAGAGCATCTACATACAGAGGAAGATGCATTCCTTCATGAAAATGAAGAGACCTACAGGTCCATAAACTGTGAGTGGATTCCTTTCAAGAGTAGTGAGCTTAGGAAGAGGAAGAAGGTGATCCTCTCCACCGGCAGTGAGCCAGAGAGAGAGAAATAGGGAGTGACCCTTGGGAAAGCAGTGAGCTGACCCTAAACTTTGTATAGGCAGTGATCCTGGGCATAGAAGTGATCTAGCCCGAACATTGTAATCCACAGCTAGTGAAGTTTAGTGGACTTGGTACGACCGGCAACCTGTTGGCGTATGCTCCTTGGACGTAGCCCTTAGCGGTGAACCAAGTAAAATTGTTGTGTCCTGTGCTTGCTTTACTTTCTGTTTATATTGTGCAGCAGGAAAGAGAGAGAAGAGTGTTTTGCTTAACAGCGAAACAAGATCAGAAAGGGCTTTAATTTTTAATTAGTCATACCCTGATTCACCCCCCCTCTCAGGGTATTCAGCCTAGTGGACCTAACAGTGGGGTTGATTCCAACACATTAGAAATTACTAATGAATTATTTTTCTATATTATAAAAATAATTTGAACGTGTCTGCTTGATTTTTAGTATGCCACTTATACTTTTTACTAAAATTACATGAAATTATAAGGGTCAATTAATGTGTTAGATTGAGGTTCGGTTGATTATTACATATCAAAAATGACTTATGGGTTGTTTTCCTAAAGTATCAAAACAATATGAATTTGTTTTCTTAGTTTTTAGTATGTCACTTGTGTTTTTTTAACAAAATGTCATTTGAAAATAAAAACACGTACTTTGAGTCATACCGGTCACATTGTGTATCGTTTTTATGTGAGACTACTTACTACACATCAAAAAGGATTTCTAATTTATTTTCCCAAAATATCAAGATAATATTAGTGTTTTTCTCTTTTTTCATTTAGTGACACTTTTTGAACTAAAATGTCAATTTTAAACTGATAACAGACACTTTGAGTCATACCAGGCACATCTTGTATCATATTGAGGCACGACTGATTCCAACATGTTGTTTCTATAAATTATCAAAATAATATGAATGTGTTTTCTCAGTTTTGAGTATGTCACTTATTCTTTTTACTAACATTAATGTCAATTTTAAATAAAAATACATGCTTGGATCCATACTGGTTACACTGTGTGTCATATTGAGGTGTCAATGATTCCTACATGTCAAAAATAACTTATGAATCATTGTAATAAAGTATCAAAACAATAAAAAAAATTTCTTAGTTTTCAATGTGTCACTTGTTATTTTTACTAAAAGTAATGTATATTTTAAATAAAAATACACACATAGAGTTATAACAGTCACAACATGCATTAGATTATGGTGGGGTTCATTTATACATGTTAGAAATTAATTATTAACCATTTTCTTAAATTATAAAAACAATCCAAATGTGTTTGCTCATTTTTTAGTATGTTGCCTATTTTTTACTAAAATTGATGTCAATTTTAAATAAATAGACAAACTTGAAATTATACCAGTAAAACCATGTGTCAGATTTAGGTGAGGCTGATTATTAGATGTAAAAAATGACTTAAGGATATTTTTCTTAAATTATAAAAACAATATGAATGTTTTTATTAGTTTTTAGTATGTCACTTATTTTTTTTAATAAAATGTCATTGGAATCTGAAAAAATGTACTTTGAGTCATACTGGTCACATCATGTGTTAGTTTGATGTAAGACTACTTCCTACACATCATAAATGACTTATGAATATTTTTCTAAATTATAAAGACAATACAAGCATGTTTTCTTTTTTTTAGTGAGTGGCACTTTTTGAACTAATATGTCAATTTTCAATAGATAACAGACACTTTGAGTCATATCAGTCACATCATGTATCAGATTGAGGTGATACTAATTCCTACATGTCAAAAATGGTTTAAGTATCATTTTAATAAAGTATATCAACAATCAAAATGTTTTTTCCTAGTTTTGAGTATGTTAGTTGTACTTTTTACTAAAATTAATGTCAATTTAAAATAAAAAGATGAACTTGGAGACATATCAGATTTAGGAGATAATGATTCCTACAAATCAAAAATTACATATGGATCATATTACTAAATTATTAAGACAATATGAGCATGTTTTCTCGGTTTTTAGTGAGGGATTATTTTTGAACTAAAATTTAAATTTTAAACTAATAGCCGAAAATTTGAGTCATACCAGGCACATCATGTGTCTTATTGATGTGAGGTTGGTTCCTATGAATTAAAAATGACTTATTGATCATTTTACTAAAGTATAAAAATAATAAAAATTAATTTTCTTGGTTTTCAGTATGTTAGTTGTCTTTTTTACTAAAATTAATGTTAATTTTAAATAAAAAGACACACATTAAGTCATAATAGTCACATTGTTCATTGGATTAAGGGGATGATGATTCATACATGTCTAAAATGAAATATGAATCATTTTCCTAAATGATAAAAACAATCCTAATTCTTTTTCTTGGTTTTTAGTACATCACTTGTCTTTTTTACTAAAATTTCATTTTAAACTGGAAACACACAATTTGAGTCATATAAGTCACATCATGTGTTATTTTGATACGAGAATGAATACTACACATCATAAATAACTAATTAATAATTTTTTAAAAAAATTATTAAGATAGTCTAAGCATGTTTTCTTGGTTTTCAATGAGTGGCACTTTTTAAACTAAAATATCAATTTTAAACTGATAATGGATACTTTGAGCCATACCGAGCATATATTGTAACATATTGAGGTTTGGTTGATTAATAAATGTTAAAAATGACTTATGGATCTTTTTCTTAAAGTATAAAAATAATACGGATTCATTTTCTTGGTTTTGATTATTTGAGTTTCCTTTTTTACTAAAAGTATTGTTAATTTTAAATAAAGAGGTTTATGTGGAGTCATATCGGTCACACCGTGTATTGGATTGAGGTGTGGATGATTCCTACACATCCTAATTAAATTATGTATCATTTCCCTAAATTATTAAAATAAAATTTAATTCATTTCTTTGGTTTTGAGTATGTCAGTTTTCTTTTTTTCTAAAATTAATGTCAGTTTTAAATAAAAAGACTCATATGAATTCATATTGGTCACACCATGTGTCGAATTGAGGTGAAATTGATTTATATATGTATAAAATGACTTCTCGGTCACTTTCTTCAAATATAAACATAATCCAATCTACCAATGTAACAATGATTTCTATATACTTTCTTTTTCTAACTACCAACATTGCATATTGAGTTGATATTATTAGATGAATAACCTTCCTCTACTCTTTTGGTTTTCAACAATGAGAAATGTTTTTTGGCTAAGAACATTGACTCAATATGCAGTTTTTGTATGAAAAAAATGGAAATCAATGGAAATCATCATTACATTGGAAGAATAGAACATGTTATCTCTTTTGTTTCCTGTTGTAGATAGTTGAAAGAAAAATATAACTTCCAAAAAGAACTATGAAAACAAATAAATAAATATTATATTAGAATGATATGAAAAATAACTTACAAATACTAGTTAAAATTATGAAAAAGTTAATTAAATATTTAGCAATTCACCTTTTCATGATGGTTTTATACATTCTTGACTCATTTCCTTATTGTTGTCAACTTAGTTACAACTTCGAAGTCCAATATCTCATGAGTAGGAGTAGATTCAAACACACCACCTCAAATTGAATAAATGAATCCACCTATATAAGAAAACAATTATTATTTTAGTAATACTAAATTTAAATAAATAAAACATAAATATGAAAAAATCTATTACTTATATAAAAGTCACATATTCATGTTATTTTTGTACATTGTGCCATCATGTATGCGGCCAATTCATTTCAAAGAAAATATATATCTTCTTGTGAATATTTTTATTTTCTATAGTTATATAAGTATGGAAAAAATATAAATTCACATTGGATTAACAAATATTTCAAATTAAATAGTATTTATATTCAAAAATACCTCTTTGGGGGTGCTAGTTTGTTGATGGAATATGATCTCTCTCATAAAATTTCAAACATAATAACCACAATATTTTCTATTTTTTTGTTTCTTAAACTATAGAAATAATGATAAAAATAAGTAATTTGTTTTAATATGTGTTTTGATATTGAAATATTATTATATATACCATGATAGTTGTCAAGTTGTTGAACTTGTCATGCTCCTGGTTCTTAATACATGTCCTCTTGCGATGAATTTCCTGATATTTAAATAGCTCTATATCATAATATAATTCTCATGAAAACATAATATAAATTATATAATTTTATTTTTTGCTTTAAAATATTTTATTTAGTGTATTACAAATTGAAAAACACCATCATGTGTGGTCATTTTGTTGGGTATCCATGCAGTGAATCCAGGAAATAAATCTTTGGAGTATCCAAATTGACCATAATAGGCATCCAATATTTTTTTAAAAACACAAAAAGTAATAACTAATGAAAGAAATAAAAATATATTTTATATTATTAAATTTTATATTTTTACCCCTACATCATTGGTATTAAGAAGAGTATGTCTTCTATAAGTTTTCATTCAAATAATGTGGCTAGTTTTGTCACTATTAAATTCATTTTTTTGAATTTATATCCATTTATTCTGTATAAGTGATGTGAGGAATAATTATTTCAAATTTATGTTCATGGGGTAATCCCTTTAATTGGTATTGATATATACACCTGCAAAAAAATATGAAATGTATTTAGTCCTAATCAGCATAATATATTTTTTTTCAAAAAATAAATCATGAAAACATACCTCATGAATACATGTACAACTAAGGCTCCTAGCCATTCATAGTTGAGTATTTCATTGGAATTTACAAGAGAAATGTAGTCTATAACACTGTATTTATACATTTTTTCTTCAAAATCAATTATGTGATCACTACCATTTTGTAACTTTGTATCTGTATGAAACTTCAATGTTATAAAATGAGAATATTAAACTAGCAGGGTAAAGGTTCTCTCATAATATCTTTTTAATCGGTTGGTTGATCAATTAGATGGTTTTTTATTTGGCCTTTCATCCCCCCCCTCCCTTTGTTCATCTGTAATAACATTCGTTGGTTCATACCTTTTTTTATTAATTGTTAAAGTTTTAGCATGAAAAATAAATTTGAAATGAATACCTCCTTGTTAAAATGTGTTTTTACAAGATCTAACATCCATGTGAAGAATGTTCCAACAGCTTGGTCAACTATATAAATATCTTCATCATCTATAGGAATTGTTAGCTCGACACTCAAATCACGAGCTATGCTAATTTCCACTCTCACATGACATGTTGGAAGTGGTTATTTGTGTAGACAATAATCTCGGATATTGAACACCATTTATCTCACTACAAGGTGATGAGTGGGTGTTAATAGATATAAATTACAATTATTTTAACCCTATATAATATCAGTACAGTAAAGTTATTAGTGTCTTTATAATTCACATTTCACAGGAACAATTATTAGGAAATTGATTACTTCAACAAGGACAGCTCTTTGAGGGTAATGGCTCACCTTAAAGTTGGAGGGGGTGGGGTGGGATCTTCACACAATGGTTGTCCTTGAGATGTTTCTTCTCTTTGATTCCCCCCCATAACAGTTATGAGAAACTCATTCTTCCATTTAAATTTTTATTCAAAGGAAACTAATCTTCCTTTCATCTCTTCTATTTCTATATCTTTGTCCTCCTCCCGTTTTTTTGAAAAAACATGTTTTGTGTGTCACCCCAAAACCCACACCTAAGATGTATCCATATTGTTCTGGCTACTTCAAGGACATCGATAGTGGGTGTTTATCTGGTACATGTGTTGATGATTCCTCTGACATATATAGATAGAAAATATATTTAAATAAGTAATCATTTTTATTTAATAGATATTTAAATCAATTTTTTTTATTGTTTCATACTTACACATGTTTCCCATACTTTTGTGTGTTTTCATCTATTAGTATCTTATATTTATTTACACATGCCTCCTTTCATAGAACATGGTGTGAGATGGAAGTGGATTTGGATTTAGATTCATCAATCTACATATAAATAGAGGAACATAATTATGTTGTTATTTCATTTCACATAAAATTATTACGGTATATTTAAAACATGTACCATATTTTTTTTCAAGTGAAGTGTACCCCATATTTGGGTTAAAATAGAGGTACGTTGGTTTTTCTATCCGTTCCTTTTTTCATAACTGATTTTCTATTTCATAAATAAATAATTCTTAACCAAAATGATAAATACACATATTGTTAAACAATTTATTACCTACCAAAATGTACCTAAAAAATAAATCTATGAACGATGACTAGTAAAAACATCCCACGCTTCTTGCATTATCATGTGTGAATATATAAGAGGTAGGTGTGGGTTTATTTTCCCTTCATCATCTTTAAGATGAAATCTCATTAGAATTGGGAGGAAGACTCTATTAATACTTCTAGTAAGCATTAATACATATTTATTGTGGGATTCATCTTCTATAAATTCACTCTACAAGGGATGATGAAGAGTAATTTAATGTTTCATTATTTTATTTTTTTATTAAAATAAAGAAATGATATCATAATGTTACCATAATATCTTCCCACATGAGTGCCTTAAGTATATACACAACATGGTTCTACGAATCTAAATCAATCAATACGTGTTTCCAAGTGATGATTCCAATGTAAGTAATGAGCATGGCCTTGTTGGGGTCAACATGTTTCACCCACACATTTTATCTGAACTCAAATTTGATGCCTTTTATTTTTCCCTTACTGATTTTTGCTAACACCGTCAAGCTACGGTTCTCCAATTTTTTCTGCATCATTGGTCCTTCATCACCCACCATTTCCTCAGATTTGACATTATAAGCTTGTTGTTCCTATAGATCAATAGCCTTGGCATGTAGTGAAGGTCACTATACCTCTACACTGGGAGCAACAATAGGTTGATGAACCTATTATTCCTTAGGATTGGGAGCACTAGCATATGAAAAAGGTTATCGTTCCTCTGCATTGGGAGAGACAAAAGGTTGAGATAGTAGTTGTTACATGGGATTGGGAGTACAAGCATGTGAATAAGTCAATATCTACATGAGTGGTTTAACATTTAATTTAGATTATATAAACACAACAATGAATAGATAATAACATTATGTAACATAATGTATATTACAAAAAAATATAACATGATTATAGAACTCTTTTTTAAAGGATGAAGGTATTTAAACACTCTATTGAGTATCCAAATCCATTCATTTTGGCCTCCTCTAAATATCAGATCCATGCTCATGGAGTGCGTTGGGGAGGTGATCAACAACGGTGTGGGTCACCACATGGTGACATATATGGGAAGTGGTCATCCCACTAGCGAGGGGCTCGATCAGGCCTACTTTGTTAAGAACATGAGCATCATGTTTGGGACAACGCTTTAGTGCCCAGACCTTACCAATTTACTTTAAAAACCCAATTGTTACTATAGACTGAATGGCCCGAAGGCCTTCTTTTATTTTATTTTATTATAGATAATCCCCCTTTTAAGGGATGAAGGGGAACCCATACATGAACCGTGAGCCCAAGGCTCAAGGGCTGACACGAATCGCAATACATGACCCGATGGTCCAGAGGCATACTATGACCCAACTGTTAATAAGGGATTGTGTCCCCCCATTCCTAGTATTTTTATATTGGAGGGCCTAGGCATTTTCATTCATGTCCCTAATGTCATTTTATTTTTTGATACCACCTTTTTTGTAGATACCGCTTTAAAAACATGGGAATGTAAAGAAAAATTACTCATATTTTGATGTAATGTGAACGATGTTGCATATTTTGGAATAAAATAAAATTTATTTTTACTTATTTTCATATTAAACACCTCTATTTTGTGTCTCAAATAATAATAAAATTAAAAAATATAATCAAATACATGCACATAAACAATTGTGGGCAACAAATGGATTTTATGGCGGTCTTCGTAACTTGATTATTGATTCATGAATGGTAGATGGACCTCTCATTTATAAAGAGAGGTAGGTGGGTCTTGTGGTAGGTGGGGAGATCACCTGAAATTTTTTTGAACAAAAAAATGGATAAAAAAAGGTATATGACGGTAGTTACATTTTGGGATAGGCTGATGTTTTTTTGGTGAGACAAATTTTTATGCATGGATCTTTATTTATATGGAGGCTCTCTCTTGGGACCAAGGTTTTGGAAATTTTTATATTTATAGTTGTGAAATAATTCTAATATTTCTGTATTTAATCTACAGTGGTCTTTCATATATTCTGATAATATTTTTAATTTTTTTTCAGATGAAGAACATCTACTCTGCATGGGAAGATCTATTTGGATTTTGTTATCAAACCAAATTCTTGGTTTCAAGCCACTTATAAATTGTGTCATCTTTCTAAATTTGTTCATTTTACCATGTACACTTTTTGTATTTCCCAAAATTTGATATCAAAGGGTGTTGTTTTTTATTCAGCTAAATCATGGATACAAATTACAGTTGGATGACTTTATTGAATGTAAACAATTATCATATGTAAAATTTAAAAATAAAGGATCTGTTTCTTGTTAACCAAATGCATCATTCAGTTTTTAGTACCTAGAATCCAAAAAAAGTGTCTGATGAAAAATGGTAGTTTCACTAATGTAGATCAAGTTTCTAAAATAATTAAAAATGATCTTTTTCAATGCTAAGAAGTCACTAACATGCTAAGTGTCCTTAAAATTCGTTCCCTTTATTAGAAAAAAAACCGCCTATAAAATTTGGAAAAAATCTTTTTTAACCGCTCCCCCATTGAAAATGATTCAACCCCCCGATTTCCCTCTTATGCACTCTCTTTTGTCAGTGCTTTAAATAACCATTTGTAATCATTTTTCCATTACCGAGCTACATTATCACCTAGGTGCGCTTGGAGCCGATCATGTGACCTCCCTTGCGTAATTAGAACCCTTTATTACCACCCAAATCTTATTTTATTCTATATTTTATGATATTTCTATTTATTTCTATATATTTAGATATATCTTTTTTATTCATATATTTATACAATTAATTTTAAATACATTTTTAAAATATGTGTTTGTGTGTGTTTGTGATATATATATATATATATATATTTAAATTAATTTAAATATATTATATTTTAAAAATCATTTACATATATTAGGATATAAAATATAAATATATATCCAATTATTAATACTCACACATATGTATATATAAAAATTATATATACATTTTTATAAATAAATATATATATATATATATTCATATATTTTTATAATGTAAAAAGATGATTAAATCTTGTTTAAAATAAAATAGATAATAGTTATTTTCATATGATTTATATAATTATTTTTAAATACATGTTTTATAATATGTCTATATATTATACATTTAGATATAAATTTTAAACATTAAATATATATATTTATATATCTATATATCTATATATATATATATATATTAATACATATTTACATATAATTGTATATTTAGAAATAAATATTCTATAATGTATTTCTAAATATGTATTTTAAATACATTTATATTATATATTTAATGATAATGATATGTTTATAAAGATACATTTATATATGATTTATTTACACAATATTGACACACACACATTTATGTTTTTCACATACACGCACAAATATTTACATATATGTATTTATTTACATATATTAGAATATACCCATTGATATAAATTTGTTTCATGTCACACACATATTTACATATAAACATTACTTTTATAGGTGTATGTAAATATTAATGTATTTTTATAAGGTAAATAAAATGGATAGTATTTTATTTTAAATAAAATAGTAGATAAATATTTATTTCCATGTGATTAATATATTTTAAGATACATTTTTATGTAAATATTTTTTAATATTTGTTTTCACAATTGATTATTATATGTAAATATAATCTAGTATGTGTATATTTAATTATAAATAAAACTTCAATATGGAAAATGATAACATTTCAAAACCATAATATCTATATGAATGCAAGCCTTGGGAATAAATTCAGTCTCTATTGAAAAATGACAATAATACCCTCTTAAATGAAGTTGAAATCCCATTGAATATTAAAAAATTAGGGTATACCCACTAAAAACCTTGTTTTGGAGACTTTCATGGCCTCTTTGACCTTAAAAAATAGTTTTTGGATCAAAAGTTATGTCTTTTTGAAGATCAAGTCATGTTTTCAACATATTTTAGATAGTTCATTAATTTATTGATTTTTTTTTGTCATCTAATTGTTATTAAATGACTATTACTCAATAATAATTAACATATTATTAATTAATATTATTATTTATTTATAAGTAAAGTCATTTTTCACTAAATATATTATATATTTTGTGAAAAATCATATTTAGTATTATATAAATCATATTTAATAAAAAATATTACATTTAAATCAATATAAAAATATTTCCAAATTAATATATTATTTTTTTAATAATATAATTTTGTATGAAATATTACATCTATCAATTCTAAAATATCATTGATAACAGTTCCCTTTATCAGTGCTAAAAAAGCACCGACAAAGTGACACTTATATCAACATGTTTAGCTAGTGCTAATAAAGTGTAGTGCTATTTGTCACACGTTTTGTAGTAGTGTTTTATCTTGATATAGTTTGTGGTTTCATTCGTCAATGGGTCATTTACAACATGATAAACCATATTGTCAATAGCTTTTAAGCCATGACTTTGTGGGAGAAGCATGAAACCAATTATGCTTCCAAGATAAGAAATAATAAATTGTTTTTTCTCAAAAAAGTGGTGAATTTGAGGTACAAAGAAGGTATATATTTATTTATTTATTATTATTTGAGTGAATTTCAAGGTTTTTTTATTAGTTATTTGGTATGGGTAGAATTTTTGATAATGTGGTTTTAATGCTTTTGATTCTTAATACATTACCTAATTCATGGGAGAATTTTCATGTCAATAAAATTTATTCTGCTTCTATTGGTGCTTTTAGTTAGATTAGGACACTCAATAGGGAGTGAATTGTATTCCTATAAAAAATTATATTAAAATGTTTACTTAAAAGATTGCCAAATTTAAAATAAAAGATGCCAGTTAATCAAGGTAATAAAATTATAATAGTTTTACTATTAAAATAGCTTCTCAAAAGATTGATTAATTCCCGTTAGTATAAATATGAGATATTGATACAACTTTTGAAACTACTCAAATAATTAAAAATATTAATAAATACTATCTAAGACTAACTAGAAAATTAAAATTTAGTTTAAAAAAATAATTAAAACATATAAATACTAAATTTCAAAACCCAATGGATAAACCAAGTGGTTAAGTCTCTAGGAAAAACCTAATCCACTTCACTTGGTGATCACCTACCACCAAGAAATATATATATATAATATTTTGATCCACACCCAGGATCGGGGTTAACAATAGTACACAAGACTGTCTTGGTCACACGACCTATTCCACTATTCTTCATGGGAAAACAAACAACCAGGTCACATAAGACCTCTTCCAAAGTTATACATGGGTAAATAAAGCTTAAAAAGGTATTTGAGTGATGATATCTTGTATCCTACAGTTTAATACATGAGAAAAAGTGTGTTTTAATATATACACACACACTTCTCTAATGGTAATAATAAAAGTACACAATAGAGAAAAACTAATGAGAAAGGATTAGAAATGCTCTGAGTGTTGTGTTATGAAGCTCTGGACTTGTAGGATGTAGTATATGAAAATTTTGAGCCCTCTAGTAAAAACATAGTATTGCAAGTCTTGTGTTATGGTTCCCAATTTGATATGATGTTATTTTTAGCTATTGTTACTCTTAGAGTTGTAGCTGTGATAATGTTTGATGTTCAGATCTACAATAGTTCAACCACCCATAAATCGAGAGTTCTTCATGTCTTCTTCATTTTATGTTTTCTAATCTACTCACATGCATTCAACTTTTCATTATCTTCTCAGCTCGTGCATCTCCACATATTTTATCTTAGGTATGTCTTGGTTATGGATGACAGAAAGCACGGTCTCTACACCTCATACCTTGTATTGTCATGTGACATGTCTATAAGGATACAATAATTATGTCAGTGTCATTAAATGACTTAAATTTGACCATTAGAAATAACTTTTTAAATTAAATTGAAAAAGAAAGAAAGAAACAGTTTCAAAGTATGTCTTGAAACAGAGTCACTGGAAATGGTGTCTTATCCTTTTTTTTAGTGGTGAGATAGTCACAATGATACAATCATGATTCCATAGTTGCATTGAGATCTGGTAGTGGTAGCACAGATGTGGTGTTAGGATCATAGTGTCTCAGGTAACAATGTCTAGTCCTTTGTCAAAACATTTGACCGGTGTTTTGTTATGATGTCTTGGAGATGGTAGGAAGGAACCGGTGTCAAAAAATTTATGAAATATGGAATTGCTTATGGTGTCAAAGTCATGGTGTCTGGATTATGGTGTCTGAGTCACGGTGTCTGGGTTATGGTGTCAGGGACTTTTCCAAAATTTGGAACCGGTGGTAGACTTACGGTTTCTCAGACTTAGCTAAATATCTGTAAACTATCTTAAGAATTAATATCCACATAATAGATTAAGATTAACTATAATCATATTGAAACATAATACGACAAGATTAAACATAGTTTACACGATTCATAAATGATTTGTGTGATTATGAATCCAGATCTTGTGAGAGTTTAGACCACGTGTTGTAAGCATTGAAACATAAGTAAAGTTTTGTGATGTGTTAAACATGATTAAAATGATTTTTGAGCATTAAAGTATGAGGAGTCCAATAGTTTACATGATTTTTAGTTTTTTAAAGTCAGTTTATTTGAATGAATAATTAAGGATACATACTTAGGAAAGATATTATCTTGAGATTTTAGTCATAAAGAACAATGGGAGAAATCAGGAATGGAATCTGGGACATAATAGTCAAGGTAATATCAAAGGCATAAGATAATCCATGTTAAAGTGGAAAGTGTTTGAATTCCATCATTTTGGTAAGAAAGAAAATGTTAATAATCATTGATATCAACAAAAAAGAAAAAATAGAATGAATTAAAATCAACAGATAAAAAATAATGATGGGGATGATCATGTCGCCAGCACAATAAGGGTGATCTTATTATTTTTTATGATTATTAATATTGATTCTAGTGATTCTTAATGGGTTGCTGAAAGTGGTTTATTATTTCAAATGACATTGAGGAAGGATTTATTTACATATTATAATAGAGTAAATTTTTTAATTTTGAAGATGGGCAACAACGATCAGGCTAATGTGGTAGTTATGAGACCTTTTTTTAGACCAACACATGAAGCATGTTGATTTTGAAGAATGTTTTACATGCACTAGTGGTTCATCTAAATCTCAATTATACTAGGGTTCATGATGATGGTGTTTTATCATTAATTTTCATGATGTAAAATGGAAGACTTCAATGGGTTCCAAGATAGTCTCTTGGGGAAAGAAGCAGTCAGGTTTGTACTGGACTATAACTTCCATTTCTTGTGATATTGCTTGTGTTGTTTAGTGTAGTGTTTCTTCCAAGATATGGAATATGTGTCTTATGTATTTTAGTTATAAGTGGATTGATATTTTCCCATATAAATTTTCTTTCAAGTTTAAAGGGTTTCAAATTGGACACTTTCAATTACTGTATGTTGAAAAAACAGAGCAGGGGGAGTTTTAATAGCCATCCTTTGCAGAAGAAGTCACTAGTACTTTAATTAATATATTTTGATGTTTTTATTCAATTAAAGTCTAATAATTTAATTTTATACCTTTATTTTTTGATGTTTATTGATGACTACTCATGTAATATTTAGTTTTACTTTTTGAATTCTAAAATTCAGGTCTTCGGTGTTTTTAAGCAATCTCAGGTTTCAGTTGAGAGGGAACCTAGTAAGAAACTGAAATGTGTTTGCACTGATAATGAGGATGAGTATTGTGGTTCATTTAATGATTATTGTATATAACAAGGAATTAGACATCATAATACACCTTATAATATACCTCAACTTAGTGGTGTATCTAAGAAGATGAATATGACTTTTTTAGAATGAATTTGGTGTTTAATTTCTTAATCAAGGTTTCCTAGAAAATTTTGGGATGGGGCTTTATTTATTTACATATAAATTATAAATTTGGAACTCACTGTTGTTTTATAGGAATACAATCCTAAAATAATTTGGTATGTAAAATGTATCTAATATGATGACTTGCATGTTTTTAGTATTAAGGCTTTTGTTTACGTGATTAGAGATGAGATATTTGAGTTAGACGGTAAGTCATGGAATTATATTTTTATTGTCTATGGACATGATTAATTTGGATTCTATTTTTTGATCATTTTTAAAGAACATGTCAGAAGTCACGATCTATTATTTATAGATGATCATACTATTGAAAACATTGATAAGGGAGAAAAATATACTTCTCCAACTTATGATGGGTTTGTCAATCTTGAACAAGTTTTTGATTCACATTTACCTTGTATTGTTGATTTTGATGATCATGTTGATGTGTAGAATCGTATTCAGGGTGAACGTGTTAGATTTTATGTTTCTGATGATCCATCTCCAAGGGTTATTTGTGAACCTAGAGTTCCACTCATGAGATCATCACTACATCATACTTATTCTACTCAATATTAACCCAATGAGCATGTGCTCCATAATGAAGGGGGAAAACTAGAACTAATTATGCAATTGAATGTAATTAGAAGGAAATATGGGTTGCGGTATTGGATTATGAGATTATTTCATTGAATGAAAACAAGATTTTTAAGATTTCAAAGTTACTGATGGGTTAGGGAGCTTTGAAAATTTTATTTATTTATCAGATTAAAACTAAAAAATCAAGTTTTGTTCCATGATACAAGGAAAGATTATCTATTATAGGCTTTCATCATAAGAATAGATTTGATTACGAATTAATTTCTTTACATGTTTTCAAGAGGTATTCTGTTTGAGTTGTTCTTTTTTTGGATGCTAGTTTGGATCTACAGATTAAGAAGATAGATTTGAAGACATCTTTTCTCTATGGAGATTTAGAGGAGAAGATTTATATAGAGAAGCCTGAGGGTTTTTGTAAGAACCTAGATATTCTTTTAAAGTATGGGTTTTCATTTATGGTGTTTTTGAGAAAAGGAGTAGAATCTGGAAATTTAAGGAGTCCACACCATGTACTTTGGAGTACACATCGTGTACACAGTTTCTGCAGGTGACTGTGTATTGGCCGTGTAACGGCTGAGTACATGGCCGTGTGCGGTGACCTAGAGACTTCCTAAAGCGGGGGGTAGTTAAGGAAAGTACACGTAGTGTAATTTTAAGGAACACGCCGTGTAATTATTTTTAATTGATTAAATTTATTGGGTCATGTCAAATCGATAGAGACCTCTTCTTCTCAGTCCATCTCATCCAGGAGTAACCGAAGATGACGATTCTTCTCTGAGCCCCCAACCCATCATTAATTCTCCAAATCGACCGATGTTGATTGCATTGAAATCTCCATAGTTAGATCTTCCTTCTTCTAGAGCCTCATTCCATGATTTCTACTCTTTCTTGAGATATCCTTGGTTGATAATTTATTGACATTTTTTTAGATCTACCACATTCTAGGTCAATTCAAGGACTGACACCAGAGTATATCGATTATACCATGCCAAGGTAGGTGTTTTGTTCCTTTCCGCCATTATTCTTTGAATTTTATGTGAAAAAGTGCCCCATACCCTTGAACGGGGTATTGTGTGCATAGGGATTTTAGCCCTGTTAATGATTTATATGCCTTGTGTTCCTGATTAGAGGTTTTTTTATTGTGAATAAGGCTATTTGACATGATATGGATGTGTTTCCCTTGTTTGTTTGATATTGACCATTTCATCTAGCTTTTCCTGTTAGGCTGCTTGTTTTCCATGCCTAGTGTTGTTAGGATGGAATGATATTATTTGATGATGTTATATTATTTTAGATATTTAGCCAAGTAGTTCTTAAAATCTATTTTCCAAGTAGTTCTTAAGGTTTACTTTGGATGTTGAACATTATTGTTCATGATTGACTTACATAGGTATGTGGGAACATTGTGTAGTAAATCATAGGGGGAATGGACATTGAGGGCTTCCCCAAAGTGTTTGTTTACTTTTTACGTTGCGAGACCATAGGGGGGATGGATGTAAGTGCTCCCTCAGAGTGTTAGTAGTTCCTTTTACAAGACCATAGGGGTAATTGGATATTGAGTGATTCCCCATAGTGTCTATAGTTACTGATATGAGACCACATGGGGAATTGATGGTGAGTGCTTCCTTAGAGGGTCTTTGATAAAGATGAACTAGATGGGTTAGATTGTGTGTACTTACCAGAGGGTTTCTTGTGTTTGATTGGTTAAACCAGAGGGGATAGGCTATGGGTATTACCTATAGGGTTACTTGTTTTTTATTAGCTGGTTACTTGATATATTAAATGAATGAATTTGAAACTGTAGTATTGTTTACTTTGAGTACTTCTTTGTTTACTGCATCATTTTTCTTATTGAGTTCCATATATATATATATATATATATATATTCACTAACTATTAGGAATAGATCTTTGGGTGGTTGCCTACTGGGATTCATCTCACACTGTGTTTGGGTCATGCTTTTGGTCCCAAATAGGTTATATTGGTGCAGGTATAGATAAGGGAAAGCACCATTATACTTCAGGTTCTTGATTGTTTTGGAGATGGAGAGCATTGGACCAAGCTGAGGCTTATGATGCTGTGGGAGTTATTTGTTTTCTTCGTAATTTATTTTAGTACTATATTCCATCATTGTGACTTTTTTGTATGCTTTCTTAGACATATATATCATGCATCATTTATATATGTGCTCTAGTTATTTATTTACTTACAGTCTTCCACTTTTAACTATTGTGTGGTATTATTACTTCTTCTGCTATTATTATCTATTTATTTCCATAGCATTACTCAACCAATGAGGGAATATTTTCCCCACTATTACACCCAAGGCTCTCGCTGCTAGTCGGTAGCCTCTGGCATTTGGGAAAATGCACTTGAGGCTATGTGACTAACCCGGTACATGGCACCTCTAGGTGGAATTCGGAACCGGGATGTTACAAAGTGGTATCAGAGATATTATTTTCTTCTTGACTTACTATTTGAAGCCTATAGATAGAGATAAGAAGGAATAGGTACTTAGTAATAAGTTTTTCCTGGGATTAGCTAACCCGGGTATAGGGAAAATCTAATCTACCTTGTTTATTGAATTTTTTTATGGTTTTTCTATTATTACAGTTGATTTGGTTTCTCCATTGGGTTCTTCACATGCTTTTTGCTGTTAAAATTGATAATATTGAGGTTCTATTTCTATTACAACCTGATGAGATGATGGTATGCCATCTCATGCATCATATAGATACTTGTTATAGATCACATGTCATGCATTATTTCCATGCCATTTAGGGTGAATTACTGATTCCATGTTGTTGTGGTAGATGTTGTGCTAGATATACATGTTGTTGTGATAGATTCCTTGATAGAATACCTTCTATTTGATAGGCTATTGGATTTTGTAAGGTTTTGTTTGAATGAATTCCAAACTTTTGTTCTTGAGGTATTATGGGCCCTCATGGATCGGAATTTGGGGGATCATGGAACTGTTATACTTGTATATGACATGTATAAGATTCCAAACTTTTATTTAAAGGGAGTATGGGCCCCCACATACCAGAATTTGGAACTTTAATGTTGTTTCGGTGTTTTTTTGGGTTTCAAAATATTTTCTGAGGCTTACTAACCAGAAAAACCTAGAATACATAGTGTGTATTACTGAATACACGCCATGTGTTCTTATTTTTGGGAATGAACTGTTTTTCTTAAGTACACGTTGTGTATTGTATGTACATGTCGTGTAGTCCCTAACCGTGTTGTTTCCTATGTGGGCTGAGACATGGGGTTGAGAAATCTTTGGTGGAACACTCCATGTGTCGGATGTACACACCGTGTGAATAGACCATGGGTTCAACCATGTGACCAACGACATGGGTGAATTATGGGTAGTTAATACATGCCATGTCTGGAGTAAATATGCCATGTAGAGTCAGCCGTGTAACTAGCCATGTGACTAACATCATGGGTCAGTGACATCAGTCTAGTACACATTGTGTTTGGCACAAACACGCCATACAATCTTGCTCTAGGAGAACTGTGTGGGTTAGTCATGTAGAAGAACTCATGAAGGGGAAAATGATTCAAGTAAAAGTTGTGTCTTGGGGAACACGCGGTGTGTATGGGGTGTTACATGACCAATTCTGGCAGAAGTACATGCCTATTTAAAGGTTTAAGGGAACACATCGTGTAGTGGTTATACACATTGTGTGCACCTGTTTTGTAAAACTTGAATGATTTCCTTCTCATGTTCCTTTCTTATGCTTCTAAGTTTCAGTCCTTGATAATCTTGAATTGAGGTGTGTGCTTGACCTTATAGGGTCATGCAACTGAGACATACCCAGGTTGTACGCCAGATTTAGGGCAACGATCAGACACTAGACATGGCAGATCAAGGACTACTAGCTGATCCTCCTGTCGTTCCTGTCAGGGAACCGATCATCATTCAGGACACAAGTGCTGATGCACAGTTCTGAGAAGTCTTCATGAGGTTTATGCAGACCTTCCATGGAGCACCAAATCTTTCCCCATCTAGGGTAGAGTTGACGCGGGTCTTTCATCATCATCATCCTCCCACTTTATCAGGAGATGGAGGACCTCAGGCTACTGAGTCAGGGTTGGAAGCCATTCTATCTATCTTTGAGCATATAGAGATGCCTCTAGAGAGGAGGGTGAAGTTCTCCATGCATATGCTTCGGGACTCCACCAAGAGATGGTGGGATGTGATCTCACAGGCGGGACACCAGCAGGTTATGGCTAAGGATGAGTTCCAGCATACCTTCTATGATTACTTCTACCAAGATACTTTTAGGGATAAGCGAGCCTGAGAGTTCATGAGTCTGGAGTAGGATACTCTTTCGGTCATGGAGTATTCTTCTCACTGCATAGATCTACAACACTTATCATCCCTTCCAGAAGGTGATGAGTTATTTCTGGCAAGGAAGTTTTAGGATGGTCTCAGGAATAAAATCCAATCTCAGGTGAACATCTTCAGGTTGACTTCCATCACCTCTATAGTTAAACAGGCACTGATCAAGGAACACAATATGAGGGATTCTGAAGATATGATCTAGTGTGGATCAACATCTAGAGTTAGTACCCCTCCGACTGATAGTAAGAAGCACCGTAGGGAGTCTACGTGCAGAGATCCTAGGAGGAATGATAGTTCTTCTGGTAACCAAGTGGTGTTCTACCAGTGCAGGAAGAGTGGGAATATGAGGCCACATTTCCCGAGAGACCTGGTAGAGTGCCGATATTGTGGAAATATATGTCATCTTCAACACTTTAGTCAATTATTATCACTATCAGCTGGTGACAAAGTTTCTTCTATGACTCCTCATTCAGGAGCAGGACCACCAGTTTCTCATCAATAAGGGAACTAGAGTTATTTTGACCGTTCAGACTAAGGTGGAGGTCGTGGTTGTGGTATCCAGTCAATGGGCTTTTAGCGACAATAGGGTGGATCAACTTAGGGTGTTCAGGTAGGGTCACAAGGCCGTGGTACATTCCAGACATTTTCAGTGGAGCAGACCTAGTAGGAGTAGGATCCTGGACCTTCCACGGTTTGAGGTACGATTCTAGTTGCCTTAGTTTTTTCTTTTACACTTTTCGATATAGGGGATTCAAATAGTTTCATATATTTTGCTATTATAGAGAGCCTTTGGCTCTCTATATTTACTTTTGTTGATGTTTTGATGTTGGACACTCCGTTTGGGACAAGAATGGATAGTGCACATCAGTTCAAGGAGTTCTCTCTTGAGGTTGGTGGGTGTCACTTCTCTTGGGACCTTTATTTCTTAGAGATGATGGTCTATGATGTCATTATTGGGATGGATTGGTTAGTTACATTCCAGGCGGTTGTCAAATTTTATCACTGTAGGTGAGTTTCACATCACCAAAGGGCAGTTTGTTCTTACATAAAGGTGAATGGGATGTCTAAGTAAGTAGAAAAGGACCCGAGCATCATGGGTTGGGAGGAGTTACAGCCTAGATTGCTAGTCTATATCTGGACTACCAAGGGACTTCACAGTTATACTTTCCTCTAGTGGTCTATCATTTCAGCGATGTCTTTCCAGAGGACTTTTTAGGTTTTCCTCTAGATCAGGAGGTGGAATTTTCTATTGAGCTTATACCAGGAGTGGCACCGGTATCCATTCCTCCTTAGAGGATGGATACATCAGAGTTATAGGAGCTCAAGAAGCTGTTGGAGGAGTTATAGGAAAAGGGTTTCATCTTAACCAATACTTCTCCTTGGGGTCCGTCTATCCTATTTGCGAAGAAGGTGGATGGTACCCTCAGACTTTGTGTGTATTATCGGAAGCTGAACTAGTTGAAGGTCAAGAATTGATATCCCTTGGCAAGGATTTATGATCTCTTTGATCAGCTTCAAGGAGCCCTGGTGTTCTTAAATATTGACTTGAGATCTGACTATCATTATTTACATGTTAGACCATTAGATATACCTTTTATAGCCTTTAGGATTTGGTATGGTCTATATGAGTTTGTGGTTATGTCGTTTGGTCTCACGAACGCACCTGCAGTTTTTATGGCACTGATGAACCAAGTATTCCATCCATACTTGGATTCTTTCATGGTGGTATTCATAGACTATATCTTGGAGTACTCTCACACTTGACATGACCATGATAACCATCTTGAGATGGTTCTGAGTACCCTGAGAGATCATCAGTTGTATGTTAATCCCTCAAAATGCAACTTTTGGATTGACCAAATTCACTTCTTGGGTCTTGTTATTTCAGAGACAAGAGTATCAGTAGACCCAGATAAAGAGAGATCAATATTTTCCCGAGAGAATCCAAAGAACACCTTTGAGGTATGTAGTTTTCTAGGGATGGTTGGTTACTATAGACATTTCATATAGGACTTATCATTATTGGAAGCGACAGTAATGGGCCTAACTAAGAAGGGTGTGAAGTACCTATAGAGAGATTCTTGTGAGTCATCCTTTCAGGAGATGAAGGGGAGGTTTACTTCAGCACTGATACTAGTATTTCCAGAGTCAGGTAAGAGATATACTATGTACTGTGATGCATCAGGTGTCGGGCTAGGAGCTGTGCTTATGTAGGGAGAAGGAGTCATTGTGTACGGGTCTCGAAAATTAAGGCCACATGAGAGGAATTACCCGACGTATGATCTTGAGTTGGCTACAGTTGTTCATGATTTATGTTTTTAGAGACATTATCTTTTGGGATATAATTTTTTGGTTTTCACCAATCACAAAAGTATCAAGTATATCTTTACTCAACATGATCTGAATTTGAGACAGTGGAGGTGGGTTGAATACGTTTAGTCCTTTGACTTTGTGCTTGCCTATATGTCTGGAAAAAGCAATGTGGTTGAAGATGCGTTGAGTAGGAGGACGCATATATAGGTAGTTTTGGAGGCCATTAGTGAGTGACAGCTTATGGCTCTATTCTATGAGATGCATTTGGAGGTGAAAAATAGATAGGAGCAGACATTTATTTCTTCTGTGGATATTACCTCGACTCTTCTTGATCGAGTGCAAATGAGGAAGCTATCAAATTATAAGGACCAAGTTTTACAGGAGAGTGTGTCAGGAGAAGACCATATTTTTGGATGGACCGTAGGCAAGTATGAGATCTTATGTTTTCATGGGTGAGTATGTGTGTCAGTTGGTATATGCGAGGAGCTAATGCGAGACTCTCATTCCTTAGTTTTGGATGTTCATCCTGGTGTCACCAAGATGTATTGAGATCTATACTGTTAGTATTGGTGGCCAGGTATGAAGAGAGATGTTGCTAGTTTTCTGATGAGGTGTTCCACCTGTCAGTAAGTGAAGGCGGAGCATCAGCAACCAACAGATCTTTTGAAACCGTTAC
This sequence comes from Viscum album, assembly GCA_963277665.1. Taxonomy (NCBI): domain Eukaryota; kingdom Viridiplantae; phylum Streptophyta; class Magnoliopsida; order Santalales; family Viscaceae; genus Viscum; species Viscum album. The sequence continues at coordinate 1,879,227,510 of OY728146.1, read as the reverse complement.
CCATTCCTGAGTGGAAGTGAAAAAATGTCGTGATATACTTCAAGATAGGGTTTATTTGGTCTTCTCAAGGGAATGATGCATTTTGGGTTGTCATTGATAGACTCACAATGGTTTCTCACTTATTTCCAATCAAAGAGACCTTCAGTGTTGATGAGTTGGGAAGGCTGTACATCTGATAGGTCTATGTTTACATGGAGTTATGCACTCCATTGTTTTAGATAGGGATTCCCATTCTAATTCTTAGGTTTGGTAGGTATTATAGAGGTCTTTGGGTACACAGATTCTAAGTACAGCTTACCACCCCCAGACAGATGGCCAGTCTGAGCGTACTATTTAGGTTCTAGAGGACATGATTCGATCATGGATCCTAGATTTTAGAGGTTCTTGGGAGAAGCACATACCTCTAGTGGAGTTTTTCTACAATAATAGTTTTCAACCAAATATTAATATGGCACCTTATGAGGCTTTGTTTGGTAGGCCATGCCGATCACCCCTATGTTGTCTAGAAGTAGGAGTAGAGGCTATGTTGGGACCTCGTATTGTTTAAGAGACCACAGAACATATAGAGTTGATTCAGAAGAGGATTTATACTGTAAAGTCATAAAGGAAGTCTTATACTAATCGATGGAGACAACCTCTGGAGTTTTGAGGTTGGGGATCAGGTTTTTCTACATGTCATACTGAGGTTGGGAAACAAGAAGATTAAGAGACAGTGTAAGCTTTCTCCGAGATATGTTGGATCGTCTGAGGTTGTGGAGAGAGTCTGGCCGGTTGCATATCAGTTGTAGTTACCTCATAGGTACCAAGATATGCACAACGTCTTCCACGTTTCTCAGCTTTGATGTTACTTCTTAGACCTGTCTCATGTTTTTCAACCTGAGGAGGTTGATTTGGAGGTGGAAGCATCATTCGAGGAGCATCCTATCAAGATTTTTGATCGTAACGTGAAGGTTCTCTATGGACGGTATGTTCCTTTGGTATAAGTATTATGGAATAATGGTCATGTATAGCAGACTTGGGAGAGGGTGGTCGATGTGATAACATAGTGTCTAGAGATTTTCGAGGACTCTTCTTTTACTCCACCTTGCAAGGAAAATTCGGGGACGAATTTCTTTAAGGGGGGAATTTTGTAAGAACAAGGATCTTCTTTTCAGGTATGGGTTTTCTTTTATATTGTTTTTGAGAATAAGAGGAGAATATGGAAATTTAAGGAGTACACGCCATGTACTTTGGAGTACACATCGTGTACCCGATTGTCATGGGTGACCATGTACTGGCCATGTAATGGTCGAGTACATGGCCATGTGGGGTGAATTGAAGACTGCCTAAAGCAGGGTCCAGTTAAGGAATGTACATGCCATGTACTTTTACAGGACACACCATGTACTTTTCTTTTTAATTGATTAAATAGACTGAGGTTGCGTCTAATCGTCAGACACCTCTTCTTCTTGGCCCGTATCTTCCAGGAGTGACTGAAGCAGACGATTCTTCTCTGAGACCCCCACCCTTCATCCATTCTCTGAATCGACCACTGTCGATTTCATTGTAATCTCCACGGTGATCTCTACCTTCTTATAGAGCCTCATTACTTGATTTCTTCTATTTCTTGAGATATCCTTGGTTGATCATTTCTGACATTTTGTAGATCTACCACATTCTAGGTCAATTCAAGGGTCGACGCTAGATTATATCAATCGTACAATGCTGAGGTAGGTGGTTTGTGCCTTTCTGTAGTTAGTCTTTGAATTTTATGTGCAAAATCACCCAATACCCTAGAACGGGGTATTGTGTGTATAGGGATTTTGTCCCTGATAATGCATGTTATGCCTTTTGTTCCTAAGTAGATGTTTTTTGATTATTAATAAGTTTATTTTCCTTACTATGGATGTGTTTCCCATATTTGTTTGATATTGTCTACTTGGTTTATCTTTTCCTATTAGGCTTCTTGTTTTCCATGCCTAGTGTTGTTAGGATAGAGTGATATTATCTGATGTTGTTATATGCTTGTAGCTATTTAGACAAGTAGTTATTAAGGTTTACTTTGGTTGTTGAACATCGCTGTGCATGGTTGGCTTATGCAAGGTTGTGGGAACCTGGTTTAGTAGACCATAGGGGGAATGTATGTTGAGGGCTTCCCTAGAGTGTTTGTTTACTTTTCACATTGTGAGACCATAGGGGGATGGACGTAAGTGCTCCCTTAGAGTGTATGTAGTTCCTCATTATGAGACCACCGGGGGAATTGGACGTTGAGTGCTTCCCTAGAGTGTCTATAGTTATCTATACGAGACCATGGGAGGAATTGATGGTGAGTTCTTCCTCAGAGGGTATTTTCTAAAGCTAAACCTGAGGAGTTAGAATGTGTGTACTTCTCATAGGGTTGATTTTGATTGATTGGTTAACCAGAGGGGATAGGTTGTGAGTACTTCCCAGAGGGTAACTTGTTTTTGATGATCTTATTAGTTGATATATGATATTAATTCATTTAGAACTGTAGGATTTTTTACTTTTAGTACTTCCTTGTTTACTACTTTATTCGTCTTATTTCCTACCATATATGTATATATATTCACTGACTGTTAGGCATAGATCTTTGGGTGGTTTCCTACTGAGATTCATCTCACACCCTATTTGGGTCATGCTTTTGGGCCCAAATAGGTTATATTGGTGCAAGTATAGATAAGGGGAAGCTCCCTTCTACTTTAGGTGCTTGATTTTTGTGGAGCTAGAGAGCATGGGACCAAGATGAGGCTTGAGATGCTACTAGAGTTATTTGTTTTCTTTGTACTTTGGTTTAGAACTTTATTCCAGCATTGTGACTTGTTTGGATGCTTTCCTAGACATATGGATCATGCGTCATTTATATATGTGCTATAGTTTTTTATTTACATTTAATCTTCTGCTATTTACTATTGTATAGAATTATTAGTACTTATGCTATTGTTATCTATTTATTTTCAATGCATTACTCTTCCAATGAGGGAATAGTTTCCCCACTATCACACCCAAGGCCCTCACTACTAGTCGGAAGCCTCTGGCGTTTGGGAAAATGTGCCTAAGGACATGTGACCAACCGTGTATGGGGCACCTCTGGGAAGCACCTGGAATTGGGAAATTACAGTTTTGTTGAAATAGGTAAAGAGAATTATGTTTATAGGTTGAATACTAGTTTGTATGGCCTAAACCAAGCTCCAACATAGTGGTATAAGATCTTTGAATATGTTATTTTTTACCAATGTTTTAGGAAGGTGTCTTCTAATCATTGTTTTTTTGTTAAGATATTTAATGATGATGATTTTATTATACTATTTCATTATGTTTATGATATAATCATTATTGTTCATGATGCTTCTTTAGTTGAAAGATTGAAGAAATGTTTTTTCATAATTTTATAATGAAAGGATTGGGGACAACATGATAGATTCTTGTCATGTTGATCTCCCATGACACAATGGACAAGAAATTATGGTTATCACATGAGAGATATATTGATAAAGAACATCAAATATTTTATATGGATAGAGAAAAATTGGTTATTACTCATCTTTAGTTATATTTAAATCTTAGTTTTAGTCAGTCACCTTTTATAGATGAAGAGAGAGAGGAGATGAATCCAAACCCTATTCATATATTATTGGTTGTTTTTTTATGTGATGGTTTGTACTAGAATTGATATAGCTCATGAAGTACGTGTGATCAATTGTTTATATCTAATATAGGTTGATATAATTAGAGATAAATGATGTATATATTTTTTTATCTTCATGGAACTTCTTATATGATATTTTATTTTAGTGGTAGGTAACATTTTCTTTGTTGCTTTACAGATTCTGGTATAGTATGAGATATGGATTCAAGGAAGTTTTATTCAAGATATTTGATCACTTTTTCAGGGAGAGATATATCTTATAAGTATATATTATAGATATGTGTTACTTTATATACCATTTATTCTGAGTTTATTGTAGCTACAGAGGCATGCAAATAATTTTTGTGGAGGAAGAATTTTATTTGAGAGATTTATTTTAATCAGGTAATTAATGTTTTGATTTGTGATAATCAGAGTGCTATTTTTTTGGAAAACAATCCCACTTTACATGGTATTTTGACACATATTTATTTTGGTAACATTGGATATGTGACACCTTGATTCAAGATAATTGGATCTTGAGAAGACTCACATAGATGATAATGAGTCAGACATGGTGACCAAGATTTTACAAAGTTGTATATTTGAGACTTGTTGATTGATCGTAGGGTTGGACATGCTCCCACCTTAAGTTGAAGGGGGGTGGGGTGGGGGTTTGGGAGTTATCCTTAATTGGTGATGTCATGTGAATTTTTAATAAAAAAATGTATAGGCGTGAGTTACATTTTCAGAGTTCAAAATTATTTTTTGGTAAGGAAATTTTCAGGGTGCGACTCTTTCTGTCTGCCATGACACTCTCATGTGGCTTGGGTTTTGGTCAGTTTTCTGATTTGAAACAAATAAAATTATTATGTACTATTGGGATTTCATCTATGATGGTATTTAATCTAATCCTAGTGTTTTTATGCCCATTTATCTGGACAATGAGCATATTCACTACATTGTCAGAACTATTGGGATTTCTTATAAGGTTGTGTTCTTCATTTCAGGCTACTTTCATACTATAATTTCCTTCTTTCCTTTGATTCTTTATTTTTACAGAGAATTATTTTTGAGTTCCCAAACATATTTTGGATTCTATGTAATTAAATAATTATTTTTAGTGTATTCTTCTTTCTAGACTAGTTCCTATTTTTTTCCCTTTAGGGTTTTCAATGATAAATTATTTTAGGGTCATAATTTATTTTTTTGCACATATTTTTTGTCTCTTCACATCCACTTTATTTTTTCAATCTTGTTTTACATGAAAGAAAATACATTTATATTTTTCATCCTCTTTTTTTTTATGTTCATTTCTTACCACCTTTCCCAACAATGAGAAGTTAGGGATGCCGGGTTTTTTATAAGAAATTTTATGATATTATAGTTGTTGGAATACTAATGTTGGATGACATATTTTTTTGTTGTAGATTACTCTACTAATATTTTTATTAATCATGTTTTCAATAAATTTTGAAATTTTGATGCTAAATTTTTTAGATATGTGGTACAATTTTTTTTTTGTATAATAATTTTTATATTTTGAGATTCATATTTTTGATATATTTGTTTAGAATGAGTATATTGATCGTATCAATAAATATAATAATATGATTGATGTGTGGTTGATTACTAAAAATCATAAATGAATCAATGATGTTTCTCCGAATTTTTTATACCAATCAAAGTGAATTTTTTTAGTATTGACCTCTTTTATGTGATTTTTCACTTTAATAAAAATACAAAGGCCACATGACTCTTTCTATAATATCGAGAAAATAAAGCATCATAATTATGAAAAATTGAATCTAATAGACTATAAATGACTCTAAAATCATTTTCCTAAGTTTTCACATTAATCAAAGTTTGTTGCCTTGGTTTTAATTCATAAAATAGTGATTGGTGTATTATTAACAAGTGTTAATAATATGAAATCATACTTTTTGTTATACTGATCAATACGAGTATTATTTTGTGGTGTGGTTGATTTCTATTGATCAAAAATGATTCGAGGATTATTGCCCAATATTTTCACATATTTCAAAAGAATTTTTATTAGTGTCAACCCTCCAATGAGAGATATTCTATATTAATAAATACATAAAAGATTAAATAGTGTTTTTGAATATACTGAGCTATCCAACCATTAGATTGATGCATGATTGACTCTTATAGACCAATAATGACATGATGATCATTTTATTAAATTTTGAAACCAATCCATATGTTTTTTATCATTTTACCCCCAAAAGGTTGATATATCATTTTAATGAAAGCATCAAGGTGAAATGATAATTTAGATCATACCGAGAAATATGAGCATCTGATTGAAGTGTGATTGATTCCTACATATCATAAATGACCTAATAATAGTTCTCAAAAAATTTCACACTAATCCATTTTAATTTTCTTAAATTTTACACTTTTATGTGATTTTTCACATTAATATTAATGTGAAGTCCATAGAAAACTTTCTATATCATTTAGAATATCAAGCATCATATTGATGAATGATTGATTCCTAACATTCTCATAAGTTTTGAAACAAATCCAAGTGATTTTTAATATTACTAAAAACAAAAATATTAAATGATACATCCAATCGAAATGAGAAACCATAGAGATAAAGGGGGAAAATATCTTATATCTAATGAATCATGTAGGTTCGTGGTTTCTACCTTTTCTCAGATGCATTAAGGTTCAAAAAGAGATTAATATTATTAGGGTAATAATAATGAATGACATATATAATGGAAAAAATTCAATTATAATCTTATGTTGTCAGATCTTGTATTTCATCACCCTGACGAATACACTCTCGCATTGCCCTGACTTCAGCTAATAGTTGCGCATTTGCCTCTTCAGAGATAGTCACGAGTGCCTACAAATATGTCATCAGTTACACTATACCAATAATATCTCGAGCCATATTCCCAACTCACCAAACTAAAAAAACATGAAATCGTTATGACATATATTAGACAATATCCATTTCTGTCATAACTAATGACGTGCTAGAATATTCCATCCCTCCACCTAGAAATCATTTTTTTGTCCTCTGGAATCTATTCCAAATTATCCTAAAATTGATCTTGTGTAATATATATATATATATATATATATAATGAAAAGTATAAAAGAAATTTGTATTAAAGAAATGTTACAGTTTAAAAGTAAAAAAATACTATAAGAGTTGCAACCTTAGGATCATTCTGATCACAATTCATCATCCACACTGACATTCTATTAGTGAGTGAACATAGTTCAATTTAATTGGTTATATGATAGTGATTATACTTTTTAACATTTTTTCCTTTCTTGGGTGTGTAGAGAAAGATTCTACCTAGTGGATTTATTTTATTATTTTTTTCTTATTTTCTCTTGTTTTGAATCATGGTCCGTTTTGAGAAATGTTAAAGTGATGTTCTTTTGAAAGAAGTGTTTGAGATTTTTTTTAGAAAAAGGTGTTGAAGAATGGGAAAAGGTGGTTTTCAAGTGATTTTTTTCATTTAAGAAAAATAAAATCTTTTTGTGATAGTGGGTGTAAGATTTGTCTTTTATATGTAATAATTCTTTGAAAACCCTATTTTAAATGTATTTTAAAACTAGTGTAAAAGTGGACTATATTTTTTAAGAATGATGAAAAATATATGGTGCTTACCCATTGGGCTCAATTTCTCCCACACATTTCATTTACCATTCGGTATATACAACTCTTATGGATTCATTTCTAGTGCCTCAAATTAGATCTTCATTTATTTTGGATGTGGGGTATACCAGATGTTTGGAACGAGATGTGGAGAATGAAAAATGTTCATGTGGAGATTATAGGTAGCTATTTTATTTCATTTTTATATTTTTCAGTTTCTTATGTATCATATTTGTTATAAAATTTAAACTAAGGTAAGGTTGATGTTTATTCATCCTTGTGAGTTGTGATTATGTATGTGATATTTCCTTTACTATTATTTAGTCTCTAGTTGCTTCATTTTTTTATACGGCTTACTCTGATGTGGATTTTTGTTGATATAGTTGTTTATTCATGGGAGAAATACATTCATAGTTATTATTTTACGGGACCCAGGTACTAGTTTTTAGCCGGGGTGATCAGGGAATGCTTCTTGGGTATGTCTCAGACTAGTTTGGGTATACGAAAGATGGATGAATTGGGTTAGTTGATGACAAAATGGTATCAGAGCACACTCTATTGTTATTTGGATGTGTGTTTTGGTAGTCCAGAGACTAGGATTGTTGTCGGGACTCAGATATAGTGTGCGGGAAAGTTCTTGTCCAATTAATTATCACACTAAACCTCAAGTTTCCATCAGTGTATGTAAATTGAGAATTTATTTTGAATTTGGATTTATATATAATGATGGTTTTTTTTATATTTAGATGATTATTTTATCTAATTGAGTGTATCAGTGATTTCAGGGTTCATTTTGAGTTGTAGAGGTGAAAGTGGTGAAAGGATCAGGACTGAATGATAAAATTCATTTAGTTGTACATATTTTTTCAAAGTCTAATGTGTGTTACTAATATTAAAATAATAAAATCAAAATCCATTTAGTTGTATCAATTTTTTTAAAAAAAGTCATCATCCCACTTTCGATGGCCCTCCGAAAGTGGCTCAACAATGATGTTTCTCATATATACCGATTTCAACACAAATGTGTATAAATATGTACATCACCCAGACAACAGTGTGGTCCACCACATGAAAACACAAATGGGGAGTGGGAATCTCACTAGTGACGGGGCCCTCCAGGATTTCTTTGTAAGGAATATGAGCGTCATGTGTGGGATGACACTATAACCCCCAGACCTATCCAATTTAATTCAAAAAATCCAAGTGTTGCAATTGGATTGTATCTCCCCGTTCCCACTATTTTTATTTTGTTGGGCTCGGGAATTCGTACTCATGTCCCTAATGACATGTTATTTGTTAATGCTGCATTTTCTGGTGGTAATCACTCTACATACATGGGAAAGTGAAGAATTTTACTCATATTTTGATATCGTGTGAATGATGTTGTGATTTTTGGAATAAAATATAATTTATTTTTACTTAATGTCACTTTAAACACCTTGTCTCTCAAATTATAATAAAAATAAAAAATATAATAAAACCCACACACATAAATAAATGTGGGAAACAAATGGATTTTATGATCTCCATATAATTTGATTTGGGACCACTTATCTTGGAATCATGTTTTTTGTTGGATATAGACCCACCATGTTCTTCCACACATTTACCTCTTCTTCCATTATCCATCAATATGATTCCTATTGGAAACTGATATAGATTTTTGTAAAAACATTAGGGGTTGGGATGGGTCTAACCATTATGAATTTTTTATGTATAGAATATGTTGTTTCCATTTCCCATTTTGGTTTCTTCCTTCAAATATGATGTTTTCTAAATTTCTTACTGTTGGAGTGAGTCATTTTTTTATTTAAAAATTATGTAATTTGATGTTTCATGAAATTATTGGATTATATAAAACAACATTATTATCATGTTACATGTATAATTGATCCCCATGAGGTTTTTGTTAAATATTTCAATTGTTTTATTAACCTTTCATGGTGAAAAAATGAAAGTTTTTATATTAATTTTGAATTAAATTCACTACTACACATATGTCCGTTAACAGCATGAAAAAACCTTTTAACAGTGCTAAAAATTATTTTTAATTGTATCACTGATAGGGGTACCCTTTATTTACACTAAAAAAAGCACTGATAAAGGCCCCCTTTATTAGCACTTTAAATAGTGCTGGTAAAGGGGGAATTTATCAGTGATCAAAATAGCCCTGATAAAGGCCTAGTTCTGCATTGTGTTGTTAATATAATAGCACACCCAGTAATAACCTGTAGGTATATACAACGTACCTAGAAAAAAATACTATATACATTTAATTGAAATCATGAATACCAAAATATCCACTCATGGTATATAAAAAAAATATTTATATATACATTTCAAGAAATTTTTTCTACTTATCCAAAAAACAGTTAAAAACATTGATGTTTCATCTTTTGACGCCCGTAATCCCCTCTATAAAATGTCCTCCCATGGTATCAACTACTGAACAAATCATCCCAACTCAAGGAAAATATTTCACTTATATAAGAAGAAAAAAATATTATGTTATAAATACTATAATGAAATAAATTAAACATCAATATGAAAGAATAAATTAATAAAATATCATTTAAAAAAATACACATTTTGATTTATATAGGTCAAAATATGTGTCATACTGAGGAAGGGTTGATTCCTACATGTCACAAATGAGTTATGGATTGTTTTCATAAAATATCAAAATAATCTGAATGTGTTTGATTAGTTTTGATTATGTTACTTGTTCTTTTACTAAAATTAATAACAAATTTAAACAATGAAATTTTTTGATTTATACCAGTCACACCGTCCATTGAGTTGAGGTACATATGACTTCTACCTATCATAAATTACTGATGGATCATTTTCCTAATGTATCAAAACAATCCTAATGCATTTTTTTGGTTTTCTATATGTCAGTTTTGTTTTTTTTACTAAAATTCTATTTCAATCTAGAAACATGCATTTTGATTCATATTGGTCACATCATGCATTGGTTTGAGGTGATACTACTTAATACACATAACAAATTAACTATAAACCCCTATCCTAAATTATGAAGATAATCCGAGTGTGTTTTCTTGGTTTTCAGTGAGTGACACGTTTTGAGCTAAAATATCAATTTTAAACTGATAACAAACACTTTTAGTCATATCGGTCAGACCGTTCATCGAATTTAGGATTGTTTTTTTCATACACATTAAAAATGAATGTTGGATCATTTTCCTAAATTATCAAAATAATCCAAATCCATTTTCTCAGTTTTTAGTATGTCACTTTTTCAATTTAATTAAATTAATGTCAATTTTAAATAAAAAGACACATTTGTAGTTATACCAGTCACACTATTTCTTGTATTGAGATAGAGTTGATTTCTACACATCACAAATGACTCAAGTATCATTTTTCTAAATTATCAAAACAATATGAATGTGTTTTCTTTGTTTTCAGTATGTCACTTGTTCTTTTTACAAAAAATTAAGGTCAGTTTTTAATAAAAATAGACACTTTGAGTTATACCAGCCACATTATACATCATAGTGAGGTGTAGTTGCTTCCTACACATCAAAAATTAAATATATACCATTTTACAAAAGTAACAAAACAATATGAATGCGTTTTTTTTTCAGTATGCAAGTTTTGTTTTTTTACTGAAATGTCATTACAAATCGGAAACACACATTTTTGAGTCATACCAGTTGCATAGTGCATTGGTTTGATGTGATACTACTTCATAAATGTCACAAAGGACCGATGAATCATTGTCTTAAATTATGAATACAATCAAAGAATGTGTTCTCCATTTTTAATGAGTGACATGTTTTAAGCCAAAATGTGAATTTTAAACTGATAAGGGAAAATTTTAGTCATACTAGTTACACCATGAATTAGATTAATAATTGGTTGACTCCTACACATAAAAAAAGACTAATGGATCATTTTCTTAAAGTATAAAAACAATCTGAATTAATTTTCTTGGTTTTCAGTGTGTCACTAGTACTTTGTACTTAAATTATTGCCAATTTTAAATAAAAAGACACATTTGGAGTCATATCGGTCAAAACGTGCATCACATATGTAGAGTTGATTCCTACACATCAAAAATGACACATGTATTGTTTTTCAAAATTATCAAAACATTACAAATGTGTTTTCTCAGTTTTCAATATGTAAATTCTTTATTTTACTAAAATTAATTTCAATTTTAAATAAAAAGAGACACTTGGAGTTATACTGGACACACCATGCATCATATTGAGATGTGACTGATTCTTACATGTCAAAAAATGAATTATATTTTATTTTACTAAACTATAAAACTAATCCAAATGTATTTGATCAGTTTTCAGCATGCCAAATATTTTCTTCTAAAATGTCATTTCAAACTAGAAACATGAATTTTGAGTCATACTGGTCACATCATGCATAAATTTAATGTGAGACTGCTTCATATACATCAAAAATCACTTTTGAACCAATTTTCTAAATTATGAAGGAACAAAATTTCTAAATATTTTTTTATTATATAGAATTATTTTGAGACCGCGAAATTTGACAGTACATTATTCTGAGGTCCGGAGGGCTCGGAATGATCTGTGGGTGAGTGGTTTTCCTGAAAAATTGAATAACTCTTAAACGGGATACCAGATCATAAATCTGAGGGCACTGTTGCATTCCGTATGGCGGGTTTACCCAAGACGTTACTTAAGTTTAGTCAGCACAGGCCTCTGGTGAGAAAACCCAAAAATGAAATAACCGTAAATAAAATAATTAAATAAAATTATTTTATTTTTCAAATGATTATAACTTATTAGATGTGACTCGTATTAAAAATTCTAGACCGCTACTGAGCTCGTGAGGGTGTGCTTTACTTAGGTAGATCCTAAAATTGGCCGATGCGGGCCAACAGTGGAAATTAGTTTTTATCCGTAAATAAGATAATTAAGTAACAATTATTTTATTGTTAATTTATTTAACTTATAAATGGTAACTTATATTGAAAATTTGAGAGTACCATTGAGTTTGTGGGGGCGTGTTTCCCTTAGTTGGAGCCAAACCTTGATTGTCACGGGTCGAGAGTGACTGTTAATATTTTTAGAACTTTTTTAAGGTACATTCAATAAATGTGCAATCATGAATTTCTATCTTTTGAACTTGTGCTCAGATTGAAAATCTGAGAGCACTATTGAATTCAGAGCACCATGATTCACTTAGGCGAAGCTTAACTTCGACCAGCAATGGTGAGACAAAAAGTTAATTTTTGGCCATTACGTAAAAATAATAAAATAACTAAATGGGTTATTTTATTCTTTCTCAAACCATAGAGAGGCAGTTGGTGGGACTGCAGTGTAACATCGGGCACTGAATAAGAGAAATTTAATCGCATGACCCTTTGGTTGTGTAACCATGATGCTAGTAGGATTAATGGATCATTAATTGTAGTTCATTAATGAACCACATTAATGAACACAACGTGGGTGGTTCCTTTTCTTTTATTTAAACAAACCTTTGGCATGGGTTTTAGAAACCTATGAGAGGAACCTCTGATGAAACACTGACAACGACTTCCTATAATGAAGAACAGAGTTTTGATCAATGAATATTGGAGGATTTGAACTAGAAATCGATGGGCGATGGGGAGCACCAATGTACGTGTAATTTCTATGAATGTGAATCTTCTCCTTCAACCGCAACATCGTTTCCAGGTAGGGGGTTTATGTGCTTTGATGTTCCCTCTATTTCCATTATTGGAAAATACAATAAATGTAGACCAATAGACCAACAGGTTGATCCGCGTCTCGTCTGTTCATGCATGTGGTTGTTGCGGGGTCTTAAATTGTGGATTGTTCTTATTTTTTTATTATTGATATCACCCTATATAATAACACTAACACGGAGGGCACGGGCCGAACCAAACAATTCCTGGACCCTCTACTGATCTTTGTTTGATGCGTTCTCCATGGGAAACCAAGAAATATGGTAGCAAGGTGAAACCAATGGCCGCATAGTGTAGCCGGCGTCCTGGGAGGCCCGTAGGCGTAGATAGGAAGAAAATCAGACAACTGGAGCTTCACTAGTGGCCCACGAAAGCACCACCTGCACGACGACGCCCAAAGGTGTCGCAGCGAATAAGGGTGGTCGGGCTTTGCTGGCCAAATTGAAGGCGGGAAGCGCGTCGTAGAGGAGGCATCGCGGATTCGAGATGCGGCGGTGGTGGACCTGAGATCGTTGATCCCTCCCTAGAACCATCTACTAGACTGGTTAACCGAAGGGGCAGCACCAGCCTGGCATTGCCAGTTGAAGACCGAACAAAGAGAAGTCAGTTCAGTTGGGAGCTAGGACCATGAACTGCTGGCGGTCACGCCCTTCCGGTGGACCAAACTGGGTACAGCCTATCCGGAATGGATCCAGCTAGTCTGGGATAGTCCTAGTGGTTTGGGCCATCTCGGGTGGGGTCAGAACTAGGTTGGACCCGAGCCGGGTCGGGTCGGGTAGGTCTGACCGGGTTGGACCAGATCCGGACCCAATTTTGGCCTAGTTTCACTTAAAGGGTCATATCTTCTAAACCAGACGTCCTTTTGATGAACCGTATATGGAGATAGAATATTTAGGACAAGGAGTTCCTTTTTAGATACTTCTCTTGGGTTTTAGAGAAATTGGGAGTATGTATGGGTTGGATTGGACTCGAATCTAACCAGGCCCTCGGCACTAAAATGCCTATAACTTACAGACTGGGCATCCGATTGACGCATCGTTTGTTGAATTGGAACCCTTATGACATGGCAGTTCATCAGGTTACTTCTTCATGAGACTTAGTGGTGGTTGAGGTACAACTGATTTCTTGAGAAGTGGATCCTCCTAGAATCAAGTGTGCTAAGTGCGGGAATCCAGTGGCTGGATGTGACGTGATGAAGCACCTAGTGATCCTCTGTGGGTCTGCAGTTATCTATCATCTATGGGTCAGAACCTAGAGATCCTTTATGGGTCAGCACCTAGAAATCCTATGAGTGGGTTATCACCTAGTGATCCTCTGAGTGGTTCATCACCGAGCGATCCTCTGTGGGTCAGCACCTAGTGATCCTCTGTGGGTCAGCACCTAGCAACCTTGTGCGGTCTAGCATCAAAATTCTCTTGATAGAATAAGATGATCTTGAAATATGACTAATCATCATAATTCATGTTATTCAAGTTATATACATGGTGTGAGTTGAGTCTTTTACTTTTTGATTTTTGATTGAGATCATGCTCTGCAGTTTTTCCTTTGTAGAATTTTGGAAGACCATCGGCGGTCTCAGGTCCCTACTAAGTATTGTTTTACTCACCCCTGCATGGGCTTCACCCACACCTTATTGTGTCTTGTGAAGATTACGGACAACTTTGAACAAGGTTTGGGAGCCAGTACTAGATGGTGCATGGTGGTGACCGGTTAACGTGGAGAGCCACAGGGAGGAGTGGTACCCACCCTTCAGGTAGGATCCTTGGTAGATGACCTCAGTAGCTATTTTTCTTTTCTACTGTATTTTCTTTTATTTGGGTTTTTATTCTGGCCCATTCTTCTTCAGGTCACACTTTTACTTTCTGCAGCTATAATACGTGGTTTGTTCTTGTTGTGTACCTGGTTTGTGTGTTTGTAGGTTTAAAGGAAATGCCTTCCCATTTTAGAGATATGCCTTTCTTGTTCTAGTTTCCAAACCCTGGCCTATGGAAGGTGGTCTTGGGGTAGTCACACCATGGGCCTCGGGGGACGGGTCATGACAAAGTGGAATCAGAGGGTGGTCGGTTCTACCATAAGAACTAAGAGTCTGTATTTTCAATAGTAGAAATAGTGTTAAGTGTATTGAGTTTGGATTTCAGTCAAGGAAGTCCAGTGTTGATGTGGAGGCCGATATATCCATACACCAGTACCCTGAATTCTATTTTCTAACTCGGTACACAAAACACTAGTTGCATGTTTTTTGAAATTGGTTTTCTCTTGATCTCTTTTTATTCCGCTCTCTAGGTATGACCTTTTAACCATGGTTCATCTTGATTCTCTTTCAAGATACCTCAACACAGATAGCTATATAGGATTCCAATGCATGACCATGAGGATATTCTGAAGAGTGATGATGCTTCAGTACAGGAACCATTGCCCGAGATAGTACCTTCAAGCGGTGTCCCAGAGATACCCCTAAATGGTCAGCAGTTAATACTAGTTATATTGGTAGAGGAAACATCTACGATCAGTTTCTTACACAAGTTTCAGCGACATATACCCCTCAGGTTCTGAGGAAATCTTGATTCACAGGCGGCTAAGGAATGTCTTGAGGTGGTGAACGAATATCTATCCATCCATGACACCATTAGATTAGATGGCAGTCCTATAAGTGAGCATTCTATGTGGCTCGTCAGAGTGATGGCATGGTTTAGATTACCCCTATCTTATGATGAGGTGGATTTTTCATGTATAGATCTTGAGAACCTTTCATAGAGAAGGGGTATCTTTCTATAAAAATATAAGGGGTGTGTGTTCCTAAGAGATTCTACAACTTCGACAAGATGACATGCTGGTAGTTGAGTATTCATCGAGGCGTACTGACCATTCCAAGTACTCGATGAATATGATATGATCAGTGCTTTAGGGTTTGGACCTTCAATCAAGATGTGTTTAGGGACATCCAAGTCAACACTATTCTTCTGTGTATTCCTACTTATGTTAGGCATATAGATAGAAAATTTTGTGGTTGAAAGTTATTTGGATGAGTAGATACAACCAATGAATGTCAGCAGGAGGTGGTATACATTTTGGCATGTTACAACCATCACCCCAATGTGGTCCCCACCAGGCTTAGGGAGATGGAGGATAGGGGAAGGGAGTAGCTGCATGCGGTCAAGGAGTGTGAACCAAGGGCTCTGGGAATGATTTGAGTTACGGTCTGTGTCTACTACTTGCTTCCTTATTAACATACATAGGTACTAATCATTCCTTATTTTCATGAATCTTGTTCAAGACCTAGAGTTTCTGGTTAAACCGTTAACTTGAACCTTACTTCTTGAGATGCCTAAGGGGGGATTCTCGATAATCACACTTATATTGATGGTGTTATATGACCCTTGAGTCGAGATTTATGGTTGGAACCTCCTGGTGGTAGCATAGAGGCCTTATGATGTTAGTTTGGTTATGGAATGGTCATCCATAGTTCATGATTAGATTGAATGTTTTAGGAAGTAGGATGTGTTATATCTATAGCATTGGAATGGGGTTTTTTTGTTGAAGAAAAAGGAATCTCAGATAGTACAGGATAAACTCCTACATAGGATTGTGCAGCTGATCATTCTTGAGTTGGCTAGCCTTACCCTCATGGAAGTAGGTGTTTTTAGTTTTTAGTTCCCAAGAGTTGTGGAAGAGTGCAAGAATATCCTTTCAAAAGATATTTCCAAGATTACCTCCCCATAGGGAGATGGACTTATGCATTGTCTTGTACCCAATGATTTCACTGATATCTACAACTACATATTGGATGTCTCCTGAAGAGCTCTGGGAGCTGAGATTATAGTTTGGGACTTGTAGAGGAATGGATTAGTAAGACCCAGTGTTTGAGTTTATGTGTGGAATACCGTAAATTTACTAAAGTGGCCATGTAGAATGAGTTCCCACTACCAAAGGGTCGACGGGCACATCAATCAGTTAAAAGAGGTAGCCTTTCGCGTGGATGGAAAGGTGCCCATAATATTTTCATCAGTTGAGATAGCAGTGATGGATGGAGTTCCTCTAGAACTATGACTTTGAGATATTCTATACTACTAGTAAGGGGAATATGGTGGTAGACACACTCAGCAAGAGGTCTAGTTTACAGCTGCTGAGTGAGGAGACAGAGCAGCTATCCACAATATAGATAACCTTCATGGATAGTGATGGAGCATCATACCTTCAGTCAATGACTATCACTCTACCACTCTTGCAGTGAGTTAGGGAGGGATGGTTCATGGATATTGACTATGAGGACTAACGTGATCAAATATCCTCAGGGAAATTTCCTGATGGATTTTAGTAAAGGTGGGGAGCACGTCACCCTTTTTAGATGACACACCATGGTACCCGTGAAGTTTTGAGAGGTGGTATTGAGGAAGTTACATATATCCCATTTGGTGGTACACCCTGGTGTGAAAATGATGTACCAGGACCTCTGACGTTAGTAATAGTGGCCAGAGATGAAGAAAGCAGTATTTGAGTTCGTTTCATGATACCTCAATTGTCAGTAAGTGAAATATGAGCATCGGATTCCATCACGCTTAAGAACAACTTTTAGCCCCAAACAGATGGTCAGATGGAGCGAACCATACAGACCTTGGAGGAAATTCTTCATACTTGTGTCTTTGATTTTGGTCATAGTTGGTAGGACCACCTACCACTGGTGGAATTTTTTTACAACAACAGTTATCACTCCACCATCGACATGGCACTGATTGAGGCCTTGTACGGACAACCATGTAGATCACCACTATACTGGACTGACTCAGGGGAGTCACCACATATGGGTACAAATATGGTACAGGCTACCAATGAGAAGGTGTAGATCATCCAGGATCAGATGAAGACTACACAAATTAGGAAGAAGTCGTATGATGACATAAGACAGAGACCCATGGAGTTCGAGGTGGGATACCATGTCTTCCTACGGGTCTCACCTCAACAAGGTTTTTAGAGATTTGGACAAGTCGACAAGCTATATCTGAGGTTCATCAGACCTTTCAAGATTCTCAGTAGAGTTGGTGAGGTGGCATACCACCTATATCTTCCCCTAAAGATGCACCATCCATATAATGTTTTTTTCACATGTCGTAGTTGAGGAGGTAAGTGCATGATCCATTTAACATCATCGACTATGGTGAGCTAGATATTGATGATGGGGTATTGTTTACAGAGTTCCTAGTGATGATAGAGGATCAATAGGAGAGGGTCCTTCATGAATGGTCTATTCCTCTGTTGCATGTTCAGAGGTTGCACAGGAATATCCCAGAGAATACAAGGGAGTGAGAGGATCAGATTCATGCTCAGTACCCCCATTTGTTTTATTTCACTTTGTTTTTGCCATCGATAATGTAAAGATTTAAGGTGGGGAGAATAGAATGTCCCAAAATTTCAGTATATTTTTTTATTATATGTAAATATGTCGAGACCATGAAATTTGATAGCACATGATTCTGAGGTCTGGAGTGCCCAAAATGATCTGTCGGAAAATGTTAATATTTAAAAAGCATGTGTGAGTGGTTTTCCTAAAAAAGTGGAATAACTATTAAATAGTTTCCAAAATCAGAAATTTGACGGAACTGTTTCATTAAAGATAGAGATTTTACCCTAGGTGCAACTTATGTTTAGTCTGCGCAGGCCTCCGGTGAGAAAACCCAAAAATAACATAAATGTAAATAAAATAATTACATAAAATTATTTTATTTTTCAAATGTTTATAACTCATGAACGGTGACTCAGATTAAAAATCTGAGACCACTGCTGAGCTCGTGGGGGTATTCTTTACATAGGAAGATCCTAACATTGGTCGGCGCGAGCCAATAGTGAAAGTTAGTTTTTGGCCGTAAATAAAATAATTTTGTAACAATTATTTTATTGTTAAATCCTTTAACTTCTAAATGGTAACTTAGATTAAAAAATATGAGAGTACTGTTGAGTTTGTGGGGGCGTGTTTCCCTTAGGCAGAGCCTAACCTCGACCATCATGGGTTGAGGGTGACTGTTAATATTTTTTGAAATTTTTTTAAGGTATGTATAGTAAACGTGCAAGCGGGAATTTATGTCTTTTGAACCGGTGCTCAAATTGAAAATATGGAAGCACCGTTGAATTCACAGTGCCGGGATTCTCTTAGGCGAAGCTTAACTTCGACCAGAAAGGGTTGGAAAAAAATGTTAAATTTTGGAATTTGAAGAAAAATAATAAAATAACTGAATAAGTTATTTTATTCTTTCTCTAAAAGTAGAGTGGTAGTTGGTGGGACCGCAGTGTAACGTCGGGCATTGAATAAGAGACATTTAATCGCATGACCCTTCGGTTGCATAACCACGACTCTCATATGATTAATGGATCATTAAATTCAGTTCATTAATGAATGCAACATGGGTGGTTCCATTTTTTAATTTAAACAAACCTTTGGCATGGGTTTTGGAAACCTACGAGAGGAACCTCTGATGAAACACCGACGACGACTTCCTCCAATGAAAAATAAAGTTTTGATCGACGACCGTTGGAGGATTCGAACCAGATATATATGGGAGAAGGTGAGTGCCAATGAATGTGGAATGTCTATGAACAAAAATATTCTCCTTAGACTACTACACTATTTCCAGGTATGGGTTTTATGTGCTTTTATGTCACTCTATTTAAATTATTGAAAAATACAACGAATGCAGACCAACTGACTAACGGGTTGATCCACGTCTTGTCTGTTCATGTGGGTGGTTATTGCGGGGTCTTAAATTAGGGATTGTTCTTTTTTTTGAGTATTAATATCACCTCATGTTATAACACTAATGTAGAGGGCGCGGGCCGAACCGTACAAGGATCAGACCCTCTACCGATCTCAGTATGATGCGTTCTTCATGGTTGGCCATGAAATATGACGGCAAGGCGAAACCGAGGGCTGCACAATAGAGGTGGCATCTTGGGAGGACCGTATGTGCATACGGGAAGAAAATTTGAACATTTGAGCTTCATCAATGGCCTACAAAAGCACCACTGGCGTAGTTGCTCCTGACGGCGCCTCGACGAACATAGGTGGCCGACCTTTGCTGACCGTGTTGACAGCGGGCGGTGCACCGTGGTAGCATGTCATGGAAGAGGCGCCAAGGTTCTGACCCACAGTGGTGGAGGACCCGTGATCGTGGTTCCTTCCCTAGACCGATCCACTAGACTGGTCAACCAAAGGGGCGGCGCCAGCCTGGCACAACTGGTTGAAGACCAAACAGACAGAAGTCCGTTCGATGGGGAGCTGGGACCGCGTCAAGCTGGCGACCGCGCGCCGCCGGTGGAACAAACTAGGCCCAGCCTGTCAGGGCCTAATCCAGCTATTCTGGGCTGGCCCCATCCTACCCGGTCCAGGACCAACGGGATGGGTCATGTTGGGTGGGTTCGACCGGACCTGGACCCAATTTTGGCCCAGTTTCACTTAAAGGGCCATATCTTCTAAACCGGATGTCCGTTTGAGGAACCATTTGTGGTGATGGGATCCTTTGGATGAGGAGGTCATTTTTAGATACTTAAATTTTGTTTTGGAGCAGTTTTTAGTACAATCAGGTTGGATCATACTAGAATCCAACTAGGCTCTTGGCACAAAAATTCCTATAACTTATAGACCGGGTGTTTGATTGGCATGTCGTCTATTGCGTTGGAACCCTTATGACATGACGGTTCTTAGAGTTACTTATTCATGGGACTTTGTGGTGGTTGAGGTATGACCGATGGATTGAGGATTAGATCCTCCCAGAATCATTCTTACTAAGTGCGGGAATCCAGTGGATGGCTGTGATATGATGAAGCACCTAGTAATCCTCTGTGGGTATGCAGTTAGAGATCCTTTGTGGTTCAGCACTTAGAAATCCTATAAGCTTCATCACCTAGTGATCATATATGGGTCACCACCTAGCGATCCTCTATGGGTCATCACCTAGCGATCCTCTGAGTAGGTCAGTACCTAGCGATCCTCTATGGGTTATCACCTAACGATCCTCTATGGGTCAGCACCTAGAGACCTTGTGTGGTCTAGAAGAAAAAGCCTCTCAATAGAATATACTGATCTAGCTTTATGACTAATTATCATAATTCATGTTCTTCAAGTTATATTCATGGTGTGAGTTGAGTCTTTTACATCATGATTAGTGATTGAGATCATGCTTTGTGGTTTTTCCTTAGTGGAATTCCAAGAGACCGTCGGGGGTCTCGGGGTCCCTAATGGGTATTGTTATAATCACCCCTGAACAAGATTCACCCACACCTTGTTGTGTCTTGTGCAGATGACAGACAACATTGACCGAGGTTTGGGAGCTAGGACTAGACGGTGCACAGAGGTGACCGGTTGACGTGGAGAGCCACTGTGATGAGCTGTACCTTCCCTTAAGGTAGGATCCTTAGTGGATGACCTCAGGATCTGTTTTTCCTTTCTTCTGTATTTTCTTTTAGTTGCGTTTTTATTATGGCACATTCTGCTTCAGTTCAAACTTTTACTTTCATTAGTTATACTACGTGGTTTGTTCTTATTATGTACATGGTCTGTGTGTTTACAAGTTTAAAGGAAATACCTTCCCATTTTAGGGATATGCCTTTCCGAAGCTAGTCGCCAACACCCGGCCTATGGAAGGTAGGCTGGGGGGTAGTCATGACAGGAGCCTCAGGGGATGAGTCATGACAAAATGGTATCTGAGGGTAGTTGGTTCTACCAAAAGAACTAAGAGTCTATATTTTCAATGGGAGCAATAGTGTTATGTGTCTTGAGTTCGGATTTCAGTCTAGGGAGTCTAGTGTTGGTGCAATGGCTGACATATCTATACACAAGGACCCTGGATTCTATTTTCTGACTCATTACACAAAAACACTATTTGCATGTGTTTTGAAATTGTTTTTCTCTTGATCTCTTTTGAGTCATCTCGCCAGGTATGACCTTTTGACCGTGGTTCATCTTTATTCACTTTCAAGATACCTTCAGGTAGACAACTAGCTAGGATTCCAGTGTGTGACCATGAGGATGGTCAGTGGAGTGATGAGACTTTGATATAGGGACTTTTTTCTGAGATAGTACCTTCGAGTGGTGTCCCAGTGATACCACTACTCATTGGTCAACAGTTACTTTTGGTACTACCGGTAGAGGAAACATCTAGGTTTGGTTCCTTACATGAGTTTCAGCGACATATACCCCTCAGGTTCCGAGGCGAGCTCAAATCACAGGCGGCTAAGGATTGGATTAAGGTGGTGAACTAGTTTCTATCTAGCCAGGGCACCATTAGATCAGATGGTGGTCCTGACAATAAGCATTCTACGTGGATCAGCAGAGCGATGATAGGGTTTAGATTACCCCTATCTTATGATGAGGTTAATTTTTTCTGGATAGAGCCTAAGAACATTTCTCATAGAAGGGGTCTCTTTTCATAAAAAGATAAGGGGTATGTGTTCCCCAGAGATTTTATAGCTTTAGATAGATGACATTTTGGTAGGTGAGTATTCATCGAGGTGTACCGACCATTATAGGTACTCGATGAATACAATACGAATAATACTTCAGGGCTCGGACCTCTGAGCGAGATGGGTTTAGGGACATTCGAGCCAACACTATTTATCTGTGAATTCCTACTTATGTTAGGGTGACAGAGAGAACCTTTTATGGTTTAAAGTTATTTGGATGAGTAGATACAACCAATGAATGTCAGCAATGGGAAAGTAGGAAACTGACGTCAGTCTAATAAACTTGTATGTGTAAAATGTTTTAGGAAGAGGAAGTGATAGCCGAAGATGAATCTGTAGGGAAGCAGATGTGGAAGGGGAGCTAGAAGAGCAGTGGGAGGTGGTATACATTTTGACATGTTACAACCACCACCCCAATGTGGTCCCCACGAGGCTTAGAGAGTTAGAGTGAAGGAGAATGGAGTAGCCACATGTGGTCAAGAAGTGTGACCTAAGGGATCTAGGAATGATTTGAGGTATGGTCTATGTCTACTATTATCTACTGCATTAATAGACATAGGTACTAATCATTCCTTCTTTTCATGAATCATGTTCAAGACCTAGAGTTTTTGGTTAAACCATTGACTTGAACCTTACCTCTGGAGACACCTAAGGTAGGAGACTCAATAATCACACTTATATTGATGGTGTGATCTGACCCTTGAGGTTAGAGTTACAGTTGGAACCTCTAGGTGGCAGTTTTGAGGCCTTATGACGTTAGTTTGGGAATGAACTAGTCACCCACAGTTCATACTCAGATTAATTTTTTTATGAAAAAGGATGTGGTATATCTATAGTGTTGGAATGTTGTTTTTGTTGGTAGGGAAAAAAAGGAAACCCATGCAGCATAGTATAAACTCATGCATAGGAGTGTGCAGCTGATCACTCTTGAGTCGGACAGCCATACCCTCGTGGCAATAGGTGTTTTGAGTTTTCAGTTCCCAACAGTAGTGGTAGAGTGTGGGAACATCCTTTTAAAAGATTTTTCTAGGATTAAATCCCCGTAGAGAGAGGGAATTATTCATTGTCTTGTACCCAGGGATGACACCGATATCTACAAATCATATTGGATGGATCCTAGAGAGCTACGGGAGCTGAGAGTATAGTTGGGGGACTTGTAGAGGTAAGGATTATTAAGACTTAGTGTTTGAGGTAATTTTTGAACTACCGTAACATTAATCAAGTAGCCATGGATAATGAGTACCCACTACCAAAGGGTTGATGGGCACATCAATTGGTTAAAAGGGGTAGCCTTTCTTGTGGATGGAAAAGTGATCATAGGATTTTCCGTAGTTGAGATAGTGGTGATGGCTGGAGTTCCTCCAAGACTATGACTTTGAGATAGTCTATACTTTTGGGAAGGGGAATGTGGTGTGAGATTCACTTAGCAAGAGGTATGGTTTACAGCTGCTGAGTGAGGAGACAGAGCAACTAGCCATGATACAGATAACCTTCAGGGTTAGTGATGGAGTAGCTTACCTTCAATCAATGATTGCCACTCCCCCACTCTTGTAGTGAGCCAAGGAGGCACATTTCTTGGATATTGACTGCGAGGCCTGACATGCTCAGATATCCTCAAGGAAATCTCTTGATGTATTTTTGAATTTTTGGGAGCATATCATCCTTTTCAGAGGAGACTCCATGGTATCAGCAACATTTCAGGAGGTGGTGTTGAGGGAGTTCCATACGTTCCCTTTGGCGGTACATCCTGGTGTGATAAGGATGTCCCAAGACCTCTAACGTCAGTACTGGTGGCTAGAGATGAAGAAATCGATATACAAGTTCATTTCACGATACCTCACTTGTCAGCAAGTGAAAGCTAAGCATTAGATTGTAGCATGATTGAGAAAAAACTATACCCCCAAACAGATGGTCAGACGGAGCGAACCATACAGACCTTGGAGGACATGTTTCATACTTGTGTCTTCGATTTTGGTCATAGCTAGGAGTACCACCTATCACTGGTGGAGTCTGCATACAAGAACAACTATCACTCCACCATCATCATGGAACCGATTGAGGCCTTGTACAGGAGACCATGTAGATCAACTCTATGCTGGACAGACCTAGGGGGGTCAGTATTTATGGGTACAGAGTTGGTACGAACTACCATTGAGAAGGTGAAAATCATCTAGGAGTATATGAAGACTACACAGAACAGTTAGAAATCATATGCTAACAGAATATGGAGACCCTTGGAGTTCAAGGAGGGAGACCATGTCTTCCTATGGGTCTCACCTCGATAAGGTTTTCGGAGATTTGACTAGGGTGGCACGCCATCTCTGAGGTTCATCAGACCTTTCTAGATTCTTAGTAGAGTTAGAAAGGTGATGTACTTCCTACCTCTTCCCCCACATATGCACTGGCTACATACTATTTTTTTTCACATGTCGCAGGTGATAAGGTACGTTCATAATCCATTGCATGTCATCAACTATAGAGAGTTGGACATTGACAATGGGGTAATGTCTGTAGATTTCGCAGTGGAGAAAGAGGATCAATAGGAGAAAGTCCTTCATGAATATTCAATTCCCCTGGTGCACGTTTTGTGGCAGTACAAGAATCTTCGGGAGAGCACAAGGGAGTGGGAGTCTCATATTCATGCTCAGTACCCCCCATTTGTTTTATTTTACTTTTTTTGGATTTTGGGGATGTAAATCCCTAAGGTGGGGAGAATTTAATGTCCCATAATTTCCATCTAATTTTTTATTATATGGAATTATTTCAAGATCGCGAAATTTGACGGCATGTGATTTTGAGGTCCAGAGTTCCCGGAATGATCCATCAGAAAATGTTAAGATTTAAATAGTGTACATGAGTAGTTTTCCTAAAAAAGTTGAATAAATCCTAAAAGGGTGGACAGATCATAAATCTGAGGGCACTGTTGCATTTAGGATGGTGGGTTTACCCTAGATGCGATTTAAGTTTAGTCGGCACAGGCCTCTAGTCAGAAAACCCAAAAATGACATAATCGTAAATAAAATTATTAAATAAAATTATTTTATTTTTCAAATACTTATAACTCACGAATGGTGACTCGAATTCAAAATATGAGACCATTGCTGAGCTTGTGAGGGTATGCCTTACTTAGGAAGATCCTAACATTGGTCGGTGTGTTCCAATAGTGGAAGTTAGTTTTTGTCCGTAAATAAAATAATTAAGTAACAATTATTTTATTATTAAATCCTTTAACTTCCAAACGGTAACTCGGATTTAAAATCCAAGAGTAATGTTGATTTTGTGGGGGTCCTTTTCCCTTAGGCGGAGCCTAATCTCGACCAGTGTGGGTCGACAATGACTGTTAATATTTTTTAAACTTTTTTTAAGGTACATTAAGTAAACATGCAAGTAGGAATTTCTATCTTTTGAACCGATGCTCAAATTGAAATATGAGAGCACTGTTGAATTCGCAGAACTGGGATTCGATTAGGTGAAG
The DNA here is from genome assembly GCA_963277665.1 of Viscum album. NCBI lineage: Eukaryota > Viridiplantae > Streptophyta > Magnoliopsida > Santalales > Viscaceae > Viscum > Viscum album. Next base: position 1,879,201,616 of record OY728146.1, on the reverse strand, counting down.
CTTAACTTTGATCGGTAAGGTTCGGACAAAAAAGATAATTTTTGGACTTTACAGAAAAATAATAAAATAACTAAATGAGTTATTTTATTATTTCTCCAACCTTAGAGCGGTAGATGACGGGACCGAATTGTAACATCGGGAATTGAATAATAGACATTTAATCACATGACCCTTCGGTTGCATAACTGTGATGCTCCTAGGATTAATGGATCATTAATTGAGGTTCATTAATGAACCACATTAATGAACACAACATAGGTGTTTCCTTTTATTTTATTTAAACAAACCTTTGGCAAGGATTTTGGAAACCTATGAGAGGAACCTCTGACAAAATGCTGGTGACAACTTCTTCCAACAAAGAATGGAGTTTTGATTGACAACTGTTGGATGATTCAAACCAGACATCGAAGAGCGACGACGACTGCCAACAAACATGTAATGTCTACGAATGCAAATATTCCCCTTCGACTGCAACACCATTTCTAGGTAGGGGATTTATGTGCTTTGATGATCACTCCCTTTCCATTCTTAGAAAATACAACAAATGCAGACCAACCGACTAACAGGTTGATCTGCATCTCATCTGTTCATGTGGGTCATTGTTGCGGGGTCTTAAATTGGGGATTGTTCTTCCTTTTTGATTATTGATATCACCCCATGTTATTGTAGTACCCTGGGACACCCTGAGAGGGGAGGGGTGAATCAGGGTATCAACTTTTTCTTCTTAAAGTTTTGGATCTTGTTCCCAAGTTTGTAGGAACTACTTAAACTTGTATGATGGATATGATCAGCAATGAAACATTCACATGCAAAGAGATAACACAACAATTTTACTTGGTTCACCACTAAGGGCTACATCCAAGGAGCATACACCGACAAGTTGTCGGTCGTACCAAATTACACTAATCTTCACAAGTTTTGGATTACAATGGTTCAGGCACAGTCACTATGTCCCATGCTCACTTCCTTTACAAAGATTCAGGGATAGCTCACTAAGTCCCTCGGATCACTCTCATTGACTCCCCCTAGCTCACTTCCATTGGTGAAGTCCCGCTCAGTTTATAGATGTGAAGGTCTCTTCAATAGATAGATATGAAGTTCTTTGTCTCCTTTTCAGCATGAGACTTTGCTTACATCAGGGTTCAGAGTTGATGCTCTTTACAGTTCAATCCTTCTTCTTTAGTGAAATGACTGAATGCACTAGATCCCCTTGTCTTCATTTGCCTGAATCACAATCACTTATGTGATTACTCAATAGATGAAGCTCAGATTACATTTCATTGTCAGAATCAGTTCTCCATGAATGCATGAGATCATGCATGTATCATTAATATTTCCTCTTCAATATCACTTTTCACCGAAGGTTTCGGGAAATCATTCGACTTTAGTGCAGCTCCAAAAATGACGGGTGTACTCCAACAACACCTAGCGCTCTTCTCCAAGCCTGGCGCGCAAGTCCCAATACGGTGCGCAAGTCCTCGACACGCAGGTCTAAACTGGCGCACAGGTATCACCAAACCACCTTCGTGACACTGCCTTCCTCAACTTCTAACCTACGCGACACACTTCCTTTCTCTCCCAAACAGCATTAGGCGCGCAACCAACTACCGGCATGCAGCTTTTAACACTGGTGCTTAAGTCTACCTGCGCGACCACACCCAACTTGCGTGACTTCCACACCTGCACGACGGGAGCTCTGATTTTTATAAAGGTTGAACTCTGTAGAAAATGGGGAGGGGTGGTCTAGTATTTATAGGCATTTGGTCAACCTACGTGGTGGCGCGCAAGTTACCCCTCAGCACACAAGTCTCGGCGCGCAGCTCATCTCCCCTAGCCTCTGTCACGAAACTCACTTGCGTGACCCAACCAATACTTGCGCGATCTTTTTTCCTTTGCCATATTTTGAAGTTCTGTTCTGGAAAAACAATAGGCATGCAAGTACCCAATCCTTCTAGTCACCAGCACGCAAGTCTTTTCACGGCGCGCAGGTCACTTGTACAACCAACACAACACTTGCGCGACCCTCTTTCCTTTGCCATTTTTTCATGTTCTAATCTTGAAAAACATATGGTGCACAATCATCTTTGAAGGCATAGCTTCAGCAACTCTTCTGCTTTTTTCATAAACTCCACTATTGTGATATGTATTCTTTAAAGGCATAACTTTTGCATCATCATATTTTATGAAAATGTGATGTGCATGGCTATCTCAGAATTCCAATCCCCGCACGGCCATCTTAGAATTCCAATCATTTGCACATTGTCTTCTTCATCAACCGTCATGATCTACTTGATGCAAACCATATGATTCAATTCGTTAAGAAGTCTCTTGCATGGTTCTTATGAAATCATGAGTAATTGCATGGCCTTCATCAAAAACCCATGGTTCTCATGCAATAATGAGGAATTTCATGGTCTTCATCAAAACCCATGGTTCTCATGCAATAAGGAGGAATTGCATGGTCTTCATCCAAAAACCCCATTCTTTTTAAATCATCCTCAGATGGATTACACCTCACATTATTCATTGTTTTAAACAATGTATCACCTTTAACACATATTCTTTGAACTTATGATTAGTACAAAAATCGTCTGAATTACCATTCCTCTACTTCATCGGAGTACTTCATGATATCCTTCATTTTTATCTTCCATTACTTCATTTCATTGGAGTACTTCTTGATCTCCTTCATTTTGATCTTTATTGACAACTATTGACAAAAAATATAACCATATACACAAAGTGGTTCTAATATTTATAACATTAATGCGGAGGGCGTGGGATAAACCAAACAAGTCTTAGACCCTCCGCCGATCTCAGTTTGATGCGTTATTCATGGGAAACTGGGAAATATGGTGGCAAGGTGAAGCTGAGGATGGCGTAGTGTAGGTGGCGTCCCGGGAGGCCCATAGGTGTAGACGGAAAGAAAATCGGACCACCGGAGCTTCACCAGTAGCCTGTAGAAGCACCACCGGCGTGGCGGCGCCAACAAATGGTGGCGGTAGCCGCGAGAGGATAACAGCGCCTAAAGGCACTGAGGCGGATAGGAGCGGATGGCCATTGTCGGCCGCGTTGATGCGAGCAGCACGCCACGACTCCAAGCCACGATGATGGAAGACCCATGACTGTGGTTCCTTACCTATACTGGTGCACCGGATCAGCCAACCAAATGGGCAGAGCCAACCTGGCACCACTGGTTGAAGTCTGTTTGGTGGGGAGCTCGGACCGCGCCTAGCTGGCGGTCGCGCCCAGCTGGTAGCCACACCCAGCCGATGAATAGAACCAGGTCCAACCAGTCTGGGTTGGGCCCAGCGGGATGAGTCGAGTCGACAGAGACTGGGTCGGGTCAGCCCAAACTAGGTTAGGTAGGGTAGGTCTGACCAGGTCAGACTGGAACGAGACCCAATTTTGGCCTAGTTTCACTTAAGATGCCATATCTTCTAAATCGTATTTCTATTTGATGAACTTCCTACGACGATGGAATCCTTTGGAAGAGGTGGTACTTTTGAGATAATCCACTTGGGTTTTGGAGAAAGTTGGAGTATGGTTGGGTTTGATCGAAATCGAATCCAACTAGGCCCTCGGCACAAAAATGCCTATAACTTACAAACCAGGCGTCCGATTTAAACACCTTCTATTGCATTAGAACCCTTATGACATGGAGGTTATTATGGTTACTTCTTAATGGGACTTAATAGAGGTTGAAGTATGATTGATGAATTGAGGAGCAGATCCTCTCAGAATCAAGTGTGCTAAGTGTGGGAATCCAATGGTTGGTTGTGACGTGATGAATCACCTAGCGATCCTCTGTGGGTCTGTAGTTAACGATCATATGTGGGACAAAAATTAGCGATCCTTATAGTGGGTCATCACCAATCGATCTTCCATGGATCAGAACCAAGTGATCCTCTATGGTTTATCACCTAGAGATTCTCTCTGGGTCATCACCTAGCGACCCTCTGAGTGGGTCAGCACCTAGTAACCCTCTGAGTGGGTCAGCACCTATCAATCCTCTGTGGGTCAGCACCTAGCATTCCTCTGTGGGTCAGCACCTAGACACCTTGTGCAGTCTAGAAAAAAAGCCTCTCGACAGAATAAGATGGTCTATATTTATGATTAATCATCATAATTCACGTTCTTTAAGTTATATACTAGGTGTGGGCTGAGTCTTTTACTTCTTTCTTTGTGATTGAGATCATGCTTTGTGGTTTTTCCTTTGTGGAATTCTAGGAGACCATCAGAGGTCTCGGGGTCCCTACATGGTATTGTTATACTCACCCATGCATGGGATTTACCCGCACCATGTTGTGTCTTGTACAGATGACAGATAGCTTTGACTGAGGTTTGGGAGCTTGGACTAGATAGTGGATAGAGGTGACTGGTTGATGTGGAGAGCTATAATGACGAGTTGTACCTACCCTTCAGGTAGGATCCTTGGTAGATGACCTCAGGAGATTTTTTTCCCTTATTCTCTATTTTATTTTAGTTGGGTTTGTATTTGGGGACATTCTGCTTCAGTTCACACTTTTACTTTCAACAGTTATACTACGTGGTTTGTTCTTGTTGTGTACTTGGTCTGTGTGTTTCCAAGTTTAAAGGAAATGCCTTCCCCTTTTAGGGAAATTCCTTTCCAGTTCTTATCTCCAACCCCTGGCCTATGGAAGGTAGGCTTGAGGTAGTAACACCATGGGCCCTAGGGGACGGGTCGGGACACATAGTTCATTTTCTTTGTTTTTAGTGAGGGACACATTTTGAGCTAAAATGACAATTTTAAACTGATAACGGACACTTTTAGTCATACCAGTCAAAACATGCATCAGATTGGGGTGTGGTTGATTCATACACATAAACAATGACCAATGGATCATTTTCCTAAAGTATCAAAACTATTTGAATGCGTTTTCTCAGTTTTTATTATGTTACTTGTTCTTTTTACTTAAACTAATGTCAATTTTAAATAAAAAGACACATTTAGAGTTATACCAGTCACACCATGCATTTTATTGAGTTGGGGTTGATTCATAAATGTCAAAAATGACTCATTGACCATTTTCCTAAATTATCAAAACAATCTGAATGTGTTTTCTTGGTTTTCAGTATGTTACTTGTTTTTTTACTAAAATTAATGTCAATTTTAAATAAAAAGAGACACTTTGAGTTATATCGTCCACACTATGCATTATATTGAGGTTTAGTTGATTCTTACACATTTAAAATGACTTATATATAATTTTAATAAAGTATCAAAACAATCTGAATGTGTTTTCATAGTTTTTAGTAAGTCAGTTGTGTTTTTTAATAAAATGTCATTTCAACCTAGAAACACGCATTTTGAATCATATCGGTCACATATTGAATTTTTTTGAAATGATACTACTTCATACACATAAAAATGAATTATGAATCATTTTCCCAAAATATAAATACAATCTGAGCATGTTTTATTAGTTTTTAGTGAGTGACACATTCTGAGCTAAGATATCAATTTTAAACTGGTAATGGACACTTTTAGTCATACTGGACCCACCATGTGTTAGATTTAGGTGTGGTTGATTTCTACATGTAAAAATTACTAATGGATAACTTTTTAAAGTATCAAAACAATCTAAATGTTTTTTTCTTGATTTTAAGTGTGTCACTTGTTCTTTTTACTAAAGTTAATGTCAGTTTTAAATAAAATGACACATTTTGAGTTATACCAGTCACACCATGGGTCATATTGAGGTGAGGTTGATTCTTATATATCAAAAATGAATCATGTATCATTGTACTAAATTTTCAAAACAATCCTAATGTTTTATCTCAATTTTCAGTATGTCACTTGTTCTTTTTACTGAAATTAATGTCAATTTTAAATAAAAAGAGACACATAGAGTTATAACGGTCACACTGTGAATAATATTGAGGTTTTCTTGATTCCTACATGTCAAAAATTACTTAATGTTTGTTTTCATAAAGTATCAAAGAAATCTGAATGCATTTTCTTAGGTTTCAGTATGCTAGTTTTTTTTACTAAATTGTCATTTCATGCTGGAAACACATATTTTGAGTCATATCAGTCATATAATGCATCATTTTTACATGATAATACTTAATATAAATAAAAAATTACATATTAACCACTTTCATAAATTATGAATTCAATTGGATCATGTTTTCTTGGTTTTCATTGAGGGGCACGTTTTGAGCTAAAATGTCAATTTTAAACCGATAACATACACTTTTAGTCATACCGATCAGACCGTGTGTTGTATTGGGGTGTGGTTGATTAATACATGTCAAAAATGACTAATGGATCATTTTCCTAAAGTATCAAAACAATCCAAAAGTGTTTTCTCATTTTCAGTATGTCACTGGTTCTTTTTACTTAAATTAATGTCAATTTTAAATAAAAAGACATATTTGGAGTTATACCTACCACACCATTTTTTTTATTGAGGTGGTATTGATTCATAATTTTCCAAAATTACTCATGTATCATTTTTCTAAATTATCAAAACAATCCTAATGCATTTTATATGTTTTCAGTATGTCACTTGTTCTTTTTACTAAAATTAATATCAATTTTAAATAAAAAGTGGCCCTTGAATTATATCGATCCCAACGTGCATAATATTGATGTTATAATGATTCATACACATCACAAATTACTTATATATCATTTTTATAAAGTATCAAAACAATCTGTATGTGTTTGTTCGATTTTTAGTATGCCAATTGTGGTTTTTTTACTAAAATGTCATTTCAAACTGGAAACTTATATTTTGAGTCATACCAGTCGCATCATGAATAAGTTTGACATGGGAATACTTCATAAATGTAAAAAATTAATTATGAATAATTTTCATGAATTATGAAGGTAATCGGAGCATGTTTTCTTATTTTTTTGAGAGTGACACGTTTTGAGAAAAAAAATCAATTTTAAACTGAAAACGGATACTTTTAGTCATACTGGTCACATTGTGCATCATATTGAGGTGTGATTTATTCATACAAGCCATAAATTACTGATGTATCGTTATCCTAAAGTACCAAAACAACCCAAATGTGTTTGCTCAGTTTTTAGTATGTTACATGTTCATTTTTACTTAAATTAATGTCGATTTTAAATAAAAGGAAACATTTGGAGTTATACTGATCACACCATGAGTATTATTGAGGTAAGGTTTATTCTTAACTTTCATAAATGAATCATGGATAATTTTCTTAAATTATAAAAACAATCTGAATATGTTTGCTTGGTTTTCAGTATGTCACTTGTACATTTTATAAAAATTAATGTCAATTTTAAATAAAAAGTGACACTTTGAGTTATACCGGACACAAAGTGAATCATATTGAGGTTAGGAAGATTCTTAAAAGTTAAAAATGAATTATATTTTGTTTTAATAAAGTATCAAAACAATCTGAATGAATTTTCTTGGTTTTCAGTATGCTAGTTTTTTTACTAAAATGTCATTTCAAACTGGAAACACGCATTTTGAGTCATACTGATTACATCATTCATCGGTTTGATGTGAGACTTCTTAATAAAAAAAGAATTATAAAATGATTTCCTTAATTATGAAGATAATTAGAGTGTGTTTTCTTTGATTTTAGTGAGTGACATGTTTTGAGATAAAATGTCAATTTTAAAGTGATAACAGAAACTTTTAGTTTTTCCGGTCAGAACGTGCATCCGATTGGGGTGTGGTTGATTCATACACATCAAACATAACTAATCAATTATTTTCCTAAAGTATAAAAACAATACGAATGTGTTTTCTTGGTTTTCATTATGTCACTTATTCTTTTTACTTAAATTAATGTCAATATTAAATAAAAAAACATTTGGAGTTATATTGGTCACACTGTGTGTTGTATCAATGTGGGATTGATTCCTATATGTCAAGAATGACTCGGGGATCTTTTTACTAAATTATCAAAACAATTGGAATAAATTTACTTTGTTTTCGGTATTTCACTTGTTTTTTTTACTAAAATTGATGTCAATTTTAAATAAAAAGATTCACTTTGAGTTATCTCAGCCACACCGTGCATCCTATTGAGTTGAGGATGATTCTTACACATAAAAAATGACATATATATCATTTTAATATAGTATAAAAACAATCCAAATGATTTTTTTTAGTATGATAGTTTTGTTTTTTTACTAAATTATCATTTCAAAATGAAAACACACATTTTAAGTCATATCGGTTGCATCGTGGATTTTTTTGATGTGATATTACTTCATACACATCAAAAAGGACTTGTGAATCATTTTCATAAATTATGAAGACAATCAGAGCATGTTTTCTTAGTTTTCAGTGAGTGACACGTTTTGAGCTAAAATACCAATTTTAAACTGATAACAAACACTTTTAGTGATACCGGTCATATCGTACATCAGATTAAGGTGTGATTGATTCCTACTTGTAAAAAATGACTAATGTATTGTTTTTATAAATTATCAAAACAATAAAAATGTGTTTTTTCGGTTTTCAGTATGTCACTTGTTCTTTTTACTTAAATTAATGTCAATTTTAAATAAAAGGACACCTTTGGAGTTATACCGGTCACATTGTGGGTCGTATTGAGGTGTGGATGATTCCAAAAAATCAAAAATAACTCATGGATCATTTCCCTAAATTATTAAAATAATACAAATTCTTTTTCTCAGTTTTTATTATATCACATGTTCTTTTTTCTAAAATTAATGTCAATTTTAAATATAAAGAGACACTTTGATACCAGCCACACCGTGAATCATATTGAGGTTCAATTGATTCCTACACAAAAAAATGACTTATATATCATTTTACTAAAGTATAAAAATAATACTAATTTTTGTTCTCAGTTTTTAGTATGCCATTTTTTTACTAAAATGTCATTTCAAACTGAAAACACGCATTTTGAGTCATATCGGTCGCATCGTGCTTCAGTTTTATGGGAGAATGATTCATAAAAATTAAAAATATCTTAGTAATTGATGTCCTAAATTATGAAGACAATTGGATAATGTTTTCTTAGTTTTCTGTGAGTGACGCGTTTTGAGCTAAAATGTCAATTTTAAACTAATAATTGACACTTTTAGTCATACTGGTAACATCGTGGGTCAAATTGAGGTGAGGTTGATTACAAACCTCAAAAATGACTCCTGGATCATTTCCCTAATGTGTCAAAACAATATAAATTTGTTCACTTGGTTTTCAGTATATTACTTTTTCTTTTTACTAAATTTAATGTCAATTTAATATAAAAATACACATTTGGAGTCATATTGTTCACATTGTCCCTCCGATTGGTATGTGGTTGATTCATACACATCAGAAATAAATTATGGACCATTTCCCTAAAGTATTAAAACAATATGAATGCATTTTCTTAGTTTTCAGTATGTTACCTGTTCTTTTTACTAAAAATAATGAAGATTTTAAATAAAAAGAGACACTTTGAGTCATACCAGTCACATCATGCATCGTATTGTGGTGGGGTTGATTCTTACACATCTCGAATGATATATGGACCATTTACATAATGTATCAAAATATCTGAAAGTGTTTTCTTAGTTTTGAGTAGGTCAGTTGCTATGATACTAACTATATTGACCAAGACATTTCATATAAAGATATGACATCTTTGAAGATTTATATTACTTACATAACATAATGATCCATGATATAATATTTTAGGTTTAGTACTTTTCAAAACATGGAAACATAAATAAATATTTCCTAATAGTCTCTCATTAAGGTATTCTTTACAAGAAACCTTCTTAGAATTACCATTTCTAAAATCATTCCTCATAACCTAAGGATATGAAACATAAGAAAGGGTGATCATAGATGCCCAATAAGTGTAAATAAGAGAGTTATAAATGATCATATAAGGATAACATGAGCATAAAAATGTTAGAAGGTGATATTAACAATATAAATTCACTCCCTGCATATGTGAGTCACTATTCTTTGTAGAAACCGATGTGAGATTGAACTTGCACCCAACATCCAGACTTATGGACAAGATTTAAATTAGTTTGGGTTTTAAGTTCTTTAATCTTATGCTCATTTATAGATGTTGTTTGAATCTTTTTGTTCATGTTTTTAATTCATTTTTTCTAGTTTTCTTTATACTGTACATGTTTCTTTTGTTGAGATTAAGAAAATGTTTGTGTGTGTAGGTGGTGTTGTGGTTCCCTAGCCACGAAGAGATATAAATGGAGGAAGATGCAAGATTTGTTTCAACAGTAATAAATGTTACAAGAGACTCCTCCCACACACCTCTCCTTATTTCTCACATATGGGGCTCTCTTGACTTTCTTTGGATACAATGAGCTCTCTTGGCTTGGATGATGATTGTTGGAAGGCTCCCTAGGCCCTCCGTAAATAGCCATAGTGGGGGTTTCAAGTTTGACATAACCCCCCCACTAATCCCCCCACTAACCATTGGACTTCCACAATGGGCACCCACCTACCATTGAAAACTCTCCTAGATGTCAAAATAACAGTTACTACACATGCAGAATGTGTAGTAGCAAAGGTGGAAGTCTTAGGTAGGAGGAGGTTGGTGCACCACCTTTGAAAAAAGGTGTTGTGAAGCTGTATGTTTCCATAAATTTTCCCCTCGAGATGAAATCCACTAGGGAATCTTCCAAGGTATATCTCCTCCTATAATGACTTAGGTATCTTAGCCAAAGTCATCATGCTTCTGACCTTCTCCATGATGGTTCTGTTTATTCTTTATGCAACTCCATTATGTTGTGGGGTGCGCGGGGCAGTCCTCTCCTGTCAGATGCCCTAACTCCTTCAATAGACATCAAATTCCCTAGATTTGTACTATCCTTTATTTTCTAAACGAAGACACTTTAGCTTCCTTCCATTTTCATGATCCACCATGGAATGGAACATCTTGAAGTAGTCCAGTTCTATGTCCTTAATTCGCATGAAGAACACCCACACCCTTTGAGATGCATCATCGATAAAGGATATGAAATATTTTTTTACCTTTTAGTGAATCCACCTCCATGGGTCTACATATATCAGAGTGCACCAGATCCAGCAACTTTGATCTCCTTAATAAATCAGTATTGAATGCGACTATATGTTGTTTCCCATACAAGCAGTATTTACAAGGATCAAGTGATGCATCATTGCTAATACCGATGTAATTCTTCATCATTGAGGTAGATAACTCTCTTTCACTCATGTGGCTGAGTCTCCTATTCCATGTATTGGATGCCTCTCCTTCCATCATATTGAGGCTATCTACACATATCTTCACATGAGTTTTGTACAACATACTGTATATGTGGCCTCTGGCGATGATGATGGCGCCCTTTGTCATTTTCCGTGCTCCATTTCTTAAGATGTTGTCATAGCCTTACCGATCAAAGTTTATACCTGATAATAGGTTGAGTCAAAGTCTTGGAGCATACCAAACATCCTTCCGGATGATTGTGTATCCAACGTTCATCTTGAATTTGATATCACTCATGCCAATAATCTCCACTGAACTGGTATTTCTCATCATAATTACACCAAAGTCACCAACTTGATAAGTCAAGAAATACTCATGATACGGAGTAACATGGTATGATGTTATAATATCAACCACCCATTCCATGTCTTGGGATGATATATGAAAGCATGTCTCTTCTTCGTCTTTGGAAAAAAGCGTGATTTCTCCAGAGACTGTCACATGTTTGTCTCCATTTCTTCTTTGTCGGTTTCTACTTTAACCCATTTCTTGTAGCAAATTTCAGCAGTTCCTTCTCATGTGACCCATCATGCCACAATTGTAACATTTGTATGATGGTCTCTTGCCATCTATAGACCTACTCTGGATTCGACGTCTGTTTCTGGCCCCTCGAACACCTCCCGTGGAGGGCCCCTCCATTGGATTTTAATAATGCAACATTCGGTGAAGAATCTGGAAAAATGGAGCTCACTGTTATGTCCATAACGGTAAAAAATGGTGGAATCAACTCCAAGATTGTCGAAATCGGACACCAATTGAGCAAGATATGATCAAAATAGTATCAACGATCGAGATCAACCAACGACGTGGCACTGACGTGGCAATGATGTGGCACTGATGTGGCATGCTGGAGCAGTTTCCATAAACTCACCAGAAATATCACTGGCGCCAGAACAGTACCTTCTTCTCCTGTAAGGGGGTACTGTAGCACCTGAGGCTTGACTAAACTTTGACTGAGCCTAGAAAACTTGTTTTATCCCTCTTTACAACGCCGTTTGCATCGTTGGAATCGGCTTGCCACGAACTTTCAAAATCTGCCATCAAAACAGGATTCTAAGCAACATAAATTTTTTGGTCACTCAAAAAACTCAACTGATCACCATTGTTGCATGGAACCTTCCTTTGATACCACTTGTTGTGATTTTCTAACCACAAAGAGAGATGAATGGAGGAAGAAGCAAGATTTATTTCAACTGGAATAATTGTTACAAGTGACCCATCCTGCACACCTCTCTTTATTTTTCACACGTGGATCTCTCTTGACTCTCTTTGGATACAATGGGGTCTCTTGGTTCAGATGATGATTTCTCAAAGACTCCCCATGCCCTCCTTAAATATACATGGTGGGGGTGTCAAGTTTGACACAAATCCCCCACCAATCCCTCCACCAACCATTGGAATTTCATAATAGGCACCCACATACCATTGAAAAATCTCATGGATTTCAAAACAATAGTTACTACACATGCAGAATATGTAGCATCAAAGATGGATGTTTTAGATAGGTGGAGGTTGGTGAAAAAACTTTGAAAAAAGGTGGTGTGTAGCTGGATGTTTCCATCAGGTAGTGTTATTTTCGTGCAGATAGGTTCAAAACATATCAAATCACATTAAAACATAGTATTATTCTTGATTGCATTCTTATTTATGACATCTTGAATGTTGTGTATCAATTTGGATTTGAATTTTGTGAACAGGCCTCCCAAATGGGCCTTTCTGATTCGTGTCCCGGTACACCTTTCCCTAAAAATATGGAAAAAATGTCAACCCATTTAGTGTATTTATTTTTTTGGAAGTCTAGTCTATGTTGCTGATATGAAAACAATAAAATCAGTATCCATTTAGTTGTATCAATTTTTCAAAGTCAAGTCATCATCCCACTTTAGGTGGCCCACCGAAAGGGGCTCATCGCCGATGTTTTGTATATCATATCTGGCATCCCCATTTGTCGATTTGAACACAAATGTGTATAAATATGTACATCACACGGACAATGATGATGGAGGAACCCACAACTCCCATTCTTCTTATTATCATTCTCGCCCTGCCCTTTGTCGATCGTCGCTGTAACGCTGCAGCGGCAGCACCACTCAAAACCTTCATGGTTCCATCATTTATTACATGGATCTTTCTTACATATCAAAATGTAAGCTTAGTGACATTAATTCCTCATATTTTCTGACTGAGTATAATAGAGAATTATCGGTAACACAGTTAACGTATCATAATATAATATATGTCTATTGATTGGCGTGATGCAGGACCCCGATACCGGGAACTGGTGGTTGCACCTTCAGGGTGTTGTGGTGGGCTACTGGTCGCGGGAGATTTTTAATACCTTGAATGACGGAGCCACGCTGGTGGAGTGGTGCGGGGAGGTGGTCAACAACGACGTGGGCGGCCACACAGCGACGCAGATGGGGAGTGGACATTTCGCCGCCGAGGAGTAATTTGCTTTTTGGGTTTTTGAATTTTTTTTTCCCCAAATGGGTTAGAGTTAAAAATATTTTTAAAAATGGGTCTAATATGCATGAACCCCGTTCACGCATCACTATATATATATATATAAACAAAACAAAAAAAATCAGCAGAATTTATCTTCTATTTAATATCCAGTAGTACTGCCATTACAGTAGTCTGGATTCTGACAGAAACCCTCACCCAGGATTCTCTTTTATAAGAGGGCTTGCCCAGGAAATCATTCTGCATTTCTGATGTGGGATTTAGGTTCTCTTTTTTCTGCGCCGAACATTCTGCATTTCCGATACGGGATTCTTTTTCAAGTACGTGACTTTGAAAGACGGAATACAAACTATAAGATCAATATAAATGAAACTCAAAACAAGGATTAAACATGTAAGAAATAGTTAAAAATAAAAATAATTTTGTAAAAGGGTTGATGAATACTAATTTATAAGCTTTCAAAACCACCAACTTGAAACTTAAAAATGTTTCAAACACGTGTATTTGAAAGACTATAAAATAAAAACTATAAGACCAATATGAATGAAACTTAAAACATGGATTAAACATATAAGAAATAGTTGAAAATAAAAATAATTTCGTAAAAAATGTTGATGAAAAATAATTTATAAGCTTTCAAAAGCACCAACTTGAAACTTAAAAACGTTCAAGTATGTGGCTTTGAAAACCTATAAAATAAAAAATATAAATGAAAATTAAAACATGGATTAAACATTTAAAAAATACTTAATAATTAATTAGTTAATTAGTATTATAATTATTAATTAGTTATTAATTAGTCAGTTAGTAATATCAGAATTAATTATATAATATTTAATTAGTTAATTTGTAATATAATTATGAATTACATAATAATTAATTAGTTAATTAGTAATATAATTATTAATTATATAATAATTAAGTATTTAGTTAGTAATATAATTATTAATTATATAATAATTCTTTAGTTAATTACTTAATTAGCAATATAATAAATAATTATAACTATTCATTACAATTATTAGTTATTAATTATTATTAATTGATTATATAATAATTAATTAGTTAGTTAATTAGTTAATAATATAATTTTTAATTATTATTATAATTATTAATTATATAATTAATAATTATATTACTAATTAACTAATTAATTATTATATAATTAATAATTTTAATTAATAATTATATTACTAATTAACTAATTAATTTTTATATAATTAATTTTTAATAATTAATAATTATATTGGTAATTAAATAATTAATTATTATATAATTAATAATTACTAATTATAATTAATAATTATATTACTAATTATAATTCATAATTATATTACTATTTAATATTTAATAATTATAATTAATAATTATATTACTAATTAACTAATTAATTTTTAATAGTTAATAATTATATTGGTAATTATCTATTTAATTATTATTTAATTAATAATTACTAATTAATAATTAATAATTAATAATTATAATAAATAATTATTATTACTAATTATATTACTAATTAATTAATTACTTATTTTATAATTAATAATTATATTACAAATTAACTAATTAATTATTAATTATTAATTATTAACTATAATTAATAATTATAATTAATAATTATATTACTAATTAACTAAGCAATTGTCAATTAATAATTATATTACTAATTAACTAATTAATTATTATATAATTATATTACTAATTAAATAATTAATTATTGTATATTAGTAATTAATAATTAATAATTATATTAATTATTAACTAATTAATAATTATATTACTAATTAACTAATTAATTATTAACTATTTCTTATATGTTTAATCCATGTTTTAATTTTCATTTATATTGGTTTTATAGTTTGTATTTTATAGGCTTTTAAAGGCACGTAAACGTTTTTAAGTTTCAAGTTGTAGCTTTTGAAAGCTTATAAATTATTTTTCTTCAACATTTTTTATGAAATTCTTTATATTTTCAACAATTTCTTATATGTTTAATCCGTATATTAATTTCCATTCATATTGGTCTTATAGTTTGTATTTTATAATATTTCAAAGACACGTACTTGAAACATTTTTAAGTTTCAAGTTGGTGGTTTTGAAAGCTTATAAATTATTATTCATCAACAATTTTTATGAAATTATTTTTATTTTCAACTATTTCTTGTATGTTTAATCCATGTTTTAAGTTTCAGTCATATTGGTCTTATAGTTATTATTTTATAGTCTTTCAAAGTCACGTATTTGAAACATTTTTAAGTTTCAAGTTGGTGGTTTTGAAAGCTTATAAATTATTATTCATCAACCCTTTTTACAAAATTCTTTTTATTTTCAACTATTTCTTATATGTTTAATCCATGTTTTAAGTTTTATTTATATTGGTCTTATAGTTTGTATTTTACAGTCTTTCAAAGTCACGTACTTGAAACAGAATCTCGCATCGGAAATGCAGAATGTTTTACGCAGGAAAAAGAGAAACTGAATCCCACATCGGAAATGCAGAATGATTTTTTGGACAAGACCTCTTATAAAAGAGAGTCATGGGTGAGGGTTTCTATCAGAATCCAGACTGCTGTAATGGCAGTACTGCTGGATATTAAATAGAAGATAAATTCTGCTGAATTTTTTATTTTGTTTATATATATATATATATAACAAAACAAAAAAAAATTAAAAAAAAAATTGTAAAAAAAAAATTTTATGTAGGATGCGTGAACGAGATTCACGCATCTTTCAGCGCGCTTATGATGCGTGAACCCCGTTCACCCATCTTCCTGGGATCAGGGATGCGTGAACGGGGTTCACGCATCTTGGACCCATTTTTAAAAATATTTTGAACTCTAACCCATTTACGCAAAAAAATAAATTCAAAA
Source organism: Viscum album (assembly GCA_963277665.1). Taxonomy (NCBI): domain Eukaryota; kingdom Viridiplantae; phylum Streptophyta; class Magnoliopsida; order Santalales; family Viscaceae; genus Viscum; species Viscum album. The sequence goes on along the minus strand of OY728146.1, from coordinate 1,879,185,045 downwards.
ACCCAGAAAAAAAATTACTTGCCACCGAGGGGGCCTATCGGGCCTGCTATGTGAGGAACATCAGCGTCCTGTCTGGGAAGAAGTTGCGGCCCCCGTACCTAGACATTTTTCTTGGCCAACCCAAGTGTTACAGTGGGATTATATCCTCCATTTCCAAGTATTTTTATTTTGGAGGGCCTGGGCGTTCGCCCTCATGTCCTTGAGGACATGTTATTTGCTGACCGTAGTGACCACTCTACTGACATGGGCAAGTCATGAATTTAACTCCTATTTTGATGCGGTGTGAACGATGTTGTGTTTTTTGGTATCAAATAAAATTTATTTTTACTTATGGTCACTTTAAACACCTTTATTTTGTCTCTCAATTTTTTTAAAAAAAAATAAAAATTATAATCAAACCCATACACGTAAATAAATGTTGGCAACAAATGGATTTTCCGATCTCCATACCCTAATGATTGATTCAGGAACTGTGGTCGCACCACTCATTTTTTTTGTTGAGACGGTTTTATGTGTGCGGCTCTTTCTATATATGTTGGCTCTCTCTTAGGGCTAAGGTTTTGGCCATTTTTCTAATAGAGATTCTTCTGGTCAGATTTGTAAAAAAGAAATTCTTCTGGTTTCATTGTATTTCGTCTATAGGGTCTTCAATATATTGAGATGTTTTTGTAGACTTTTATCCGGACGACGAACATTTACTATGCACAGTCACACTACTACAATCAACAACATGCAAATTGGATTTTAACATCACTGAACAATCATTTTTATTCTCACGCTGTTAAAGGGTAGCCTTTATCACCAATTTCAATAGCGCAGATAAAGACCCCACCTGCTGCAATGTGGTGTTTGTATAACACGACACTGCATCAACTTGTAACATGTACACAAAACATATAGTTTAAATGAAATAAAATATACATCATGAATATAAAAAAACACTACGTAATTCTGACCCAGTGAGGCCCGAGTCGAGCCGGGCCGGGACTGTGCTTATCCAAGCAGACCCACAGGTCGGACTGGCTCGTCTGCAGCTTGACCAGCTGGTCTACCTTGCTAGTTTTATGAGATTTACCCTTGTCTTTAATGAAACACACTTTTCAAACCATTTCAAAAATCCAATAGAACCCCCACTCATGCTACACAGGTAAAGGATCAAATGAATGGAACCACGCCATTAATGAAATGAAAATAAGAAATAAAAGAAATCTATTAAGGGTTCCAACACACCAATCAAGTAGGGGAACTAAAGAAGATCAAAAGAACCCTCTATTCCAAACCACCAACCAATAAAATGTTGTCATGGGATCTACCCTTGCCAAGTCTAATGACTCTACCGATAAGTGATTGCTGATTTTGATATGAATCTGCAGTATTTTCTTTCTTGATTGTAATGAGATTTATCATTTTATTGAATAAAAATGCGGCCTACTATTGTTTCTTCACTTGTTATTTTCTTTTAGTCTTTGTTTTTTCTCTTTCTCCCTCCGATCATTTTGATAATCCAAAAAGGGGGAGAAATAATAAGAAGACATTTAAAGAGGAGAAATACTAAGGGGGAGAACTAAAAATATAAAAAATAAGACCTGAGAAAAGAACTACCCTTTATGTTATTTATTACATATATACTTTAGTCTCTTGATATGATAAGGAATCTAGATATTTCATTCTAAATTATTTGGCTAGTAAATGCTATGATTTGTGATCATCAAACGGAGGAGATTGTTGGACTCCTCATGTTTTAATGCTCACAAATCATGTTTGGAGATTGTTGGACTCGTCATGTTTTAATGCTCACAGATCATGTTCAAAATCTCACAATTTATATTTTAATCTAGGGAACTATGTTTAATCTTGTTCTATTATGTTTTCAGTATGATTATGTTTAATCTTAATCCATTCTGTGAAGATTTCTTCTTATGACGGGTTACATATATTTGACTAAGTCTATGACACCGTAATTTTGCTACTGGTTCTAGATTTTCACAAAGTCTGTGACACCGTAAGCTTGCTACTGGTTCTAGATTTTTGAAAAGGACCTGACACCGTTTCCGTGCTACCATTTCCAAGACACCGTAACAAGACACGATTCAGATTTTTGGAGGAATGGACACCGTTACCTGAGACATCGTTTACCAGACACCGTAACTGTCCAACCGGTTCCAGAATTCGCAAAGGACCAGACACCGTGATTGTCTCACCATAACTGTGGTACCGTGACTATCTCACCGCAACTGTGACGCCATTCCATACTTAACCGTTTTTTTGTCTTTTCTAATTAAAGTTAAAAGTTGTTTCTAAGGGTTATATTTGAGTCATTTAATGGCAGTGATATAATTAATGATCTTTTGCAGTCTTATCAACAGACAATACGAGGTACGAGGTGTGGAGATCGTGCATCTTGTCAGCTTCCACACAAGCACCCCAAAGAAAATAAAAGCGTGACACTTCAGTGAAAAATGTAGAAGTGGAATGTATGCAAACAGAGAAGAACACTCACACATGCAAGAATACACCGAAGGAAGAACTCTTAATGCCTGTTGGTTGTAAATAAAGAACCTTTTGTGAACCATCCTGAAAGCATCCTTGTAGTAACTCAAAGGAGAAGAAGAACATCCCACTGCACTAAACACCAAAACACTCGACTCACGACACTCTATTTTAAGAAGAGGGATGGAACAGTGCAACTGCTTCATCCAAAGAGTCCATAGCTGCATTTCACGACACACAGAGCCTTCTAAACACTCTCTTATTACATTTCACTCTGTTGGGTACTGTTTTATTACTCTTTGAGCAGTGTGTGTATCTGTATTTAAAGCACACACTATCTCTTGCACTGAACTGGAGGATACAAGATATTCTCACTCAAATAACTTTTTACATCTTGTTTCACCCATGTATAACTGTGGAAAAGATCCTATGTGACATGACTGTTAGAATTCCCACGAAGAATAGTGGTAGAGGTCTTATGACCTAGACGGTCCTGTTTACTGTTGTTAACTTCAATCCAGGGTGTGGATCAAAGCTTTATAAATATTTTTTGGTGACAGGTGATCACCAAGTAGAGTAGATTAGGTCTCGGCTTGAGACTGAACCACTTGTTTTATTCGTCATGTCTTTCAATTTAGTCTATCACTGTTTTGGCTTATATTTTAGAAAACTAAATTTTACTTTGATAGTTAGTCTTGAATAGCAGTTATAATTATTTTGGTTTATTAGAATAGTTTCAAAAGTTGTATCAATATCTCATATTACTATAACTGAGAATTAATCAATCTTCTGAGGAACTATTAGAACAGTTGAGCTATTATAATTTTACTACCTTGGTTAACTGACCATGTTTATTTTTAATTGGGGGAATCTTTTAAATAAACTGTTTAACATCAAATTTTACAGTAACTCAATTCACCTTTCCTTGAATGTCCTACTTCGACGAACAACATGTATTAAACTGTAAATAGACATCATTATTGTATTTCGGATTTTAATGAACCAAAACACATAATAGATTGTGAGCTATTGCATGAGACCATCTCTTGCTTAGGGGTGCTCCCCGCAACATGGGGGGTTAGGGATGGCGTTGCCCTTGAGGATCCATGGTTGGGGATGGGTTGATTAAGGTTTTTTAAAAAAGTTTTTGTGTTGGATTTAAACAAACCGCTGCCAAATCGAAAAAAATAAAAAATATAGGAACGGTTATACCGAACTGTCGCTATATTATGAATAATAATTAATACATTTTGTTTACTGGTGGTTTTCATAATCGCACCAAATAACCCAAGATAGCAGGAGAGAGTACTATTGAAATAATATATAAAGAGCGAGAGACCAAAGAGAAACTCATGAAGACAACGCTTTGGTCGGACCATTTTTCTAGAATCTTTAATTGGTGAGGGTGCGCGTGCTGATATGAAAAAAATCTCAATCCATTTAGTTATTCCGATTTTTTCCAAGTTGTCCAGTCTACGTTGATAGTATTAAAATAATAAAATCAACATAAATTTTTCAAAGTCAAATCACCATCCCAGTTTCAGCGGCACACCGGAAGAGGCTCACCGCCGATGCTTCTGGTAAATCATATCTGGCATCCCAATTTGTGGATTTGAACACAAATGTGTATAAATACGTACATCACCCTTAATGGCGGAACACACAACCGACATGCTTCTCATCATCCACTCCTAATAAATCACACTATTCAGGTGGGTTAGTCGGATTAACAATTATTCTAACTCGATTTTGAGATATATATATATATATATATATATATATATGTATATGTGAACGATGTTGTGTTTTTTGGTATCAAATAAATTTTATTTTTACTTATAGTCACTTTAAACAACTTTGTTTTGTCTCTCAAATTTAAAAAAAATAAAAATTATAATCAAACCCACACACATAAATAAATGTGGGCAACAAATGGATTTTCCGGTCTCCATACCCTTATTATTGATTCTTGAACGGTGGCCGCACCTCCCATTTTTTTGTTGAGACGGTTTTACGTGTGCCGCTATTTCTATCTATGTCGGCGCTCTCTTGGGGCTAAGGTTTTGGCCATTTAGATTCTTCGGGTCAGATTTGTAAAAAATAAATTCTTCTGGTCAGACTGTATTTAATATATTCAGATGTTTTTTTCTAGACTTATCTGGACAACGAACATCTACTATGCACAGTCACACTACTACAGATTTACACTTCCACAACGTGCAAAAAAATCTTTTAACATCGCTAAAAAATCATTTTTATTCTCAGCTATTAAAGAGTATCCTTTATCATCACTTTCAATAGCGCTGATAAAGATCTTACCTGCTACAATGTGGTGTTTGTATAACAAGACACAACATCAACTTGTAACATGTACACAAAATATATAATTTAAATGAAATATATTTTTCATCACGAATACAAAAAAAACACTACGTAATTCTAACCCAATGAAGCCTGAGTCAGACCAGGCCAGGGATACGCTTATCCAAGCAGGCCCACGAGTCAGGCTGGTCCGTCAACACCTCAACCAATCTAAGCCCAAGCTGATCTAAAAAAATAGGGAAACTGCGGGTATGGAGATTCAAACCCCCTAATACAGGGTTCCAAGGCTACGCCTGGAACAACTGGTTCAAGCGGTTCATATGAATAAAAACAAAAAGACATAATATATATATATATATATATATATATATATATATATATATATATCTGTGTGTTTGTGTCTATATGTATGTATATATGAATGTATTAATAAAAAACCACATGAAATATTTGTTTTTGTGGTTACAAACATATTAATTAAATACATTTCATTTTATTTAATTAAATTAATGCATGTAAATTCATTTTATTATATATCATTAACATTTCATAGTTGATAATGAGCTCAATATGTTGTCAAACCCTACCGAAAACACAACATCAGAATCAGATGATTGATTTTTTTTATGTTTGATGTAATGAACTTTTATAAAGGAATATATATTTAAATAGATTGTTTTTTATTAATATATTTTATTTTATTTTTTGTCATTACACAGATAAATAGTGTAATTTCTTAATGTCTAATTGTTATATACTTTTTTCATCACAAATAATATATTTGTTTGTTAAATAATGTTAAATATTTTTAGGTATAATATATATATATATATATATTATAATTCATAACATATAAAAAAATAACACTCACTGACTAATGTTCATGTCCCCCTAACCTCATTAATTTTTTTAAGTATGTTTGCATATATTATATATATTATATATACATATATAAATCTATTTAGAAAACACAAAAAAAAAATTAACTCACTCACAGCACACCCCCCCAACCCCTCATTAATTTTTTTACAACTTGCACATAATATATACAAATTCTCATAAATAAATTTATTTAGAAAAAAATAACAAATTCTCTCTCTCTAAAATTTTAATAAAAAAATTAAATAAACATTTAAAAAAAATAAATGTAAAAAAGATGTGTATAAAAAATCACTTTCAAAAAAACTTTTTAAAAAATCTTTAAAAAATAAATGTGAAAAAAAAAATTTTAAACAAATGTTAAAAAATGTTTAAATAACAATGTCACGAACCAGGCCGGGTCGTCATCTGACCCGGCGCCCGACCCGGTTTGCGACATGGCCCGAAGGGTGTTCCCGATCCCCACGGGCTGGCAAAAGTGCCCGGGTATCAAAACAATACATGGGAACGATTTACCCGAAACAGTAAAAACAAACAACCAACAAGATAGATAAACTAAAATTGGAAACTGACAACCAAACAGACCCTTAACTTTGGACCAAACATAAAGTTTACAATTCAACCCAAAACTCTAAGGAGACTGCAATGGAACGAAAACTAACACATCAACTCGCACCTTCATGCAACATAAGGAGCCATCTCCTCAAACTACCATTGTCAGACCTGCATGGGAAAACCATCGACAACTCGAACCACCATCGCTGAGCACGATGTCTCAACCTGGAATACACAGAGAACAAGGTCTACATACACCTTCAGGTGTATGTAGGGTGTGAGCCAAGAGCCCAGAAGGACGTCACCAAATAAAAAGGTTCCACACATAACTATTAAATGACAAATACATTTGCAATGTTAATTAAAGCAAAGTAAATGTTGGAACAGTTTTAAAGAAAACGGAAATTAAGGAAAACAGTTTCAAATGGAACAACTTAAATTAAAACTCACACACCCCTACCTTTTTAAAAAAACCAAAGTGTCACACCGATGAGCGTAAAGTAACCAATGAGCACTAACATGGGAGATGCTGCATGGGTGTTAGCTAGCTTGGGTCCCTAGATCTTCGTGTCTCGGAGAAACATGGCTTAGAAGGCCACAACCCTCAGAAAATGTGGCTTAGAAGGCCACGACTCTCAGAAAAGCATATGTTTAGTTAGTGTTGCAATCGTCAGTCCTGCCAGTGAAACCGGGTCGAGTAACCTTCAGAACACTAGCCTACTAGTGTAGTCCACCCTCCTAGCTTCTCGGGCTTCCTTGTTTGTGCTCAATCAAGTTTAAAGTTCAAGTCACCTATCACAATAATACATAAAAGCCAAACAAGGTGCTTACACACACAAAAACACAATTTGAACATCGAACCCCGCTTTTAAAACCATACGCACACCAAAATATTTTTGAAACTTAATCTGCACTACCTATACATTAAATTAAACTAGATGTATAGTTTAACAAAAACGCTTTGATAATTAAGCAAACCCATATGAGAACTTAGTAAACAGTTTTCAAATATGTCGCCAAACTCTTAAAGGGAAAAAGGTCAATCAAAACTGTAACACCCCAGGTAAATAAAGAATATTACATTTTTATATTTATTCCTATTTGTGAATAAAATGTTAATATTAATTTAAAGGGAATGCTATGCTCGATGACTTACCCAATACGCAACAACGAGTTCCTTTGAAATCCTACGTTGCACTCTAATAATAAAATAATTTTATTTTAAATGGTAGTTAACACCCAGCCGTTGTAATGACGAGAATGAACAGAAATAACTACAAAATGATTATATATGTTTGTCAAATATTTTTACTTTTTACAATAAATGTTAGAGGATTAAAAATTCGAATGAATCCAATTTTAAGCGTAAACATTCTAATATTACTTAAAAGGTAGATTAACCGCCTTTTGATGACGAACCTCTTTTAAATCCACTTTTTGACAATTTTATGTGTTATATTTGACAAAATAAAGTTATTATTTAGAATTGGGACATCAAAATTTACTTTGTGTAAATTTTTGGTATTTTTCCGATAAAGTTCATTTTTTAATGAATAGTGAAAAATGTTGTATTTTAATTCAAAACCACTTTTTAATCTAATTTATTTATATGATTAGATTATATTTTTAATTGGGTTTAAAGTGAAATTAGAATATATTTTTACCATTTAACCCAATAGTGGTCATTGGAATTAATTTCACTTTGAAATTGGATTTAAACTAGTGTCAATCTTTTGATATATATTGTTTCATAAAAACACGCTATTTGTTTTGACAGCGGGAATTAATTATTAAATTAACTAATGTAACTTATATGTTTTGAATTTTGTAAAATAGACATCATTTTTGAATTCGGAATATCAAATATAGCTTAGGTTGAATTTTTGATATTTTTCTGAAAAACTTTAATTTTTGATGAATAGTGAAACCACTAAGTGGTACTTAAAAAAACTGATTTTTCGTTTAACTGAAAATTTACCACCTCTGTGTTTTGAATTTCAAAAATCCTACATACATGGTTTTCATTAGGAAGTAAAATGTGGTTCAATGAGATTAAAATAATTTTTTGGTGAATAATAACTTTTAAGTTTTTAATAGCGATTAGAGATAATTAGTGCAATTTAAAGTAAAGATAATGTTATAATAATATTAAATAACCTTGACACATGTCCTACCCTTATTGGATGATTCATGGACGACCAAGGCAATCCATGGGTCAACTTGGGGACCCCATGGAGCCACTTTGGTAGGAAAATGACATTAATAACATTTTATTTAAAGTTAAAATTAAAATGTCACAAACATGTGTTGTGTTACTAAAACAATTTTACATAGGGTTATAAAAGTCATATTTTTGACTATAAATATTCATTAGAAATCTAAAAATATTTCCTACATCATGATAGTTTTTTTATAATTTTTAGACATTAAATAAATTAATTTATTTATGACACCGTGATGATGTAGTGATTACCTCATAAATGAACGATTTAAATAAAATGAGAAGATAGGGTGAAATCTAAATCTTAAACTTGTCACAAACCTATTGGATGGGTGGATTTCTAAACCTTATCACATTAGCCTCGAAATATATCCTTTTGGGACCTTTGGAATCCGAAAATCATTTTATAATAAAGTAATAGTTTATAACTTTCCAAGAGTGCCCCTCCTCTCCCATTATAAAAGGCCCCCACCTCTACCACCTTACCCACACCTCTCAAGCCTTTGGCTCGGCCAACCCCTGCCCATTTTGTCTCTCCACATTCCTCTCTTACTCCTAGAAGCCTCACTTTGGGCATAAGTCTTTACAAGGAAGCATTTGAGATCAAATCAAAGAGTTACCCGATTTAAAGGTAATGTCTTCTCTTGTGTTCTTATGTTTTATTTTGATTCTCCAACCCCCTAAACTCTTTTTATTCCATTATTTTGTAACAACACCAGTATCTTCAATATACTAGTATGTTTTTATGAGAAATATTAGAGCTACACCTGCACACACCTTCTTCTAATGGTTAAAGAACGTACTCTTTCTGTGGTTGGTGATTTTCTGCCTCACTAAATGATGATTGTTCAATATTCTTTTAACACCTTTAAAGGTGTCCATTATAATGTAACTTTATTTTATATATGATATATATGGTATTTATGTTTAATATATGCTTCTGTATTTTATATTTAAAACATACCTTTATTCTTTACATGTTGTGCAAATGCGATAATTTCATACGAGGAAGTGTGGACTACCGCCCCCTCAAGTGATGTGACTCTTCATGCAATACATGGAATGTATAAAGAATTAAATTAATAAACATATGTGAAATATATAACATATATATTATACTGTAATTATAATATATATATATATATCTCATTTATTTTTAATTCCATTAATATGACAAAAAAATGAAAGTAGCGTTCATGCGTACGTACGACCTACCATCTCCATGAACGATGCTTTTCATTTTTTATCTCCAAATGTTATGGAATAGTATAAAATGAATATGAACTGGATATATATGATATTTTAATCATTAATACTATTCTAGAAATGATTTACTTATAATGACATGGGCAATCATTTTCAAACAAGTTCATTTTTGACTCATGTACCAAACATCGACAAAAATGTCTAATATGAACTAACATTATTAAAAAATTATTATAACATTATAATATGTGATATGAACTGAATAATAATCTTTAAAGGATGTCCTTAAGCAATTATAAATTGACCAAAGTTTATTATTCAGGAATATAAAGAAACGAACAAGACAAGTCGGACTTGAGGTAAGGGATCTGACCTCTCTCTTTCTTTTCAAGTACCCTCTTTTATGTCATTTCATTTATGCTCCATGTTCTTATGTTGTAGGATGTTATTTAATATTCACCATACTGAAATTTTTATTTTTATATGATGAGTTACCCCCTCTTACTCTCATCAATTAATTTTAAGAATTTTTATGTGGCGCCGTTAGGCTGCTGAATTTTCGTAAGGGATCTGACCTCTCTCTTTCTTTTCAAGTACCCTCTTTTATGTCATTTCATTTATGCTCCATGTTATTATGTTGGAAGATGTTATTTAATATTCACCATACTGAAATTTGTATTTTCATATGACGAGTTACCCCCTCTTACTCTCATCAATTCATTTTAAGAATTTTTATGTGGTGCCGTTAGGCTACCAAATTTTCCTAAGGGATCCTACCTCTCTCTTTCTTTTTAAGTACTCTCCTTTATGTCACTTATTTTAAGATCCTATTTTTTATGTTGGGGGATGTTCTTTCATATTCCTCTTGATTTAAATTTTATTTTAATATGATGAGAGTCCCTATTTGATCTCATCAATCCATTTTTGGAAGTTTTAAGTGGCGCTGTTAGGCTACCAAGTTTTCATAAGGGATTTTTCATCTCACATTTATTCCCGTGAGATTTATGCTACATTTGCCACTATTTCCTTTGAGTGGTATATGTAATGCCCATTATTCCACTCTTTGTGTAATATAATTTTGTTTATGAGTATTTACATCAATGTTGTATTGTCCTTCTTTCATGGGGTGTATGTTTCAAAAGATACCCAAGTCGGTAAGGGAACCTTTCACCCTCCTATTTTTAAAAGACTTCTTTTGTTGGTTATTTTAATTTACATATTGTAATGTTGGGATACGTTCTTATATATCCTTATTGATGTAAATTTTATGTCCAAGTGAAGAGATACCCTTTTTATCTCTCATCAACTAATTTTATGAATTTTGAAGTGACGCCGTTAGGCTATCAAATTTTTGCAAGGGAACTTCTTAACCCAATTTTGATTCTTTGGGATAAACATGTACTCCTTGAATATGTCATTATATGAATATGTGTGAATTAACTCTGATTGTTTTACACTTAATATACACTTATATTTGGTGTATTCGTTTTTCACACATAATTATGTAATTGATTTATCTTTAATCCAGGGATACCTTCTTTATAATGGATTTCGTCTCAATATCTTTTCATTGAGGCATATATTGTTCTAATACAAGACTTTCTTCTATACGGTGTATAAACCCCTTTGACTTTTACTTTTATACTAAAGGAATCTTTTCTATACTAAGTGTTTTACAAAATGACAAAATGGAATGTTTCTTTTAACGTGCGCGGTGACAACGACCTTTTCCGCCGCTGTGAGTATTATTTGGACTTTGGCTTCCTCAACAAGCCGTAATGTTTTTAAAAGTAAATAAATACCATATACTTTTTTATGTATTTTGGTATTGAAAATGGTTTTTATAATGAATTTTTCATGTCAATATATTTTAGTGATATATTGTGATCGAAATGTGGAAATGTTTTCTTTCCATTATATTTGTTTTATGTCTTATGATTTTATAATGGTACTTAGACATTTGACGGGTGGTTACGTGATAAACCATATGATGGGTGGTGTCGTGAATACCAGTACGGGTGGTTACGTTATAACCTCTAATGCATTGGGTATGGAAGTCGGCCGTATGACTATTCCATTAAGTGATATGTGTGGAAGTCGACCATATGGTTATTCAATTTAAGTATGTTTATGTCCCAAGTTACCTTTATATGTTATGTATATGTGTTTTATGGTAATATTTTTGTTAAAAAAGGGTAAGTAATGATCTTTTATTCATTGGAGAGTTTATACTACTTCATAAAGGTGAAAAGTATTACTTTGATAAAGGACTCATGGTTTACATGTTGTTTTGAAAAACTAACAGTTTTCCTTCTTTGTGTATCCCTTACTGAGCTCTTTATGCCCACCCCAAGTTTTTTTTGAAATGTTTTTCACAGGACTTAATGTGGAATAGGGTCAAGGATGGGAACAAGGAAACATCATGCTATCTAAAACATGGAACTAGACAAGTTTCTTTTTAAGAGTTTTTATTTTATGGAAACTTAGTAGAAGTGTCTACTTTGTAATCTTTTGAGATGTAATAGTTATGTCATAATTCTCTAAAACTCTAAACCTGAAAATATCCTCTATGTAAATTATTCATTTAATTCAATAATAAGTAATGTTTAATGCTGGGTCCTTATAGTTGGTATCATAGGACGGTTTAGATAACTTTAGAGGTTAGAGTGTCAAGTGACAAGTTGTGTATAACCACAATGGTTATTATATTAGATAGAGTCATTGTTATTTTTGAAGGTTGGAATGAGTTTAAGATAACTTGGATAAGTATATCTTAGTGTTTATATTCCTATTTAGTACATAATGATTTTGTTGGTATAATCACACTGACATTTCTGGTTTTAGTAAATGCATGGATCTAGCAGGAACCAAAGTGACAATGGGTTTGAAGGAAACTATGGTGGTTCTCTGATTAAGGGACTTGATGAAATGGGGGATTCAATGAGAAATCTCGTGTTTATTCTAAACCAACTATCAGGAGTCATGATCAACCACTTGAACCTTGGTGAGTTCTCTAATGCATCATATATGATAGAACCAACTCGATATGGAAGATAAGGTAATAATTATAAAGGTAACCACTAGGGTTTATATGATCCTTACTTTTGAGGTAATTTTGGGTTACTATACGTTATGATGGAATATGAACAACATGAGATAAACTTGAGGTTAAATTATGTTATGGTTATTTTTGAAGATTTTATCTCGTTTTGGGGAATGTTTTAAGAATTATATAGTTTTTGAAAAAGGACAACACGCAGACCGTGTGACAACCCGTCGCGTCAGACAAAGATGCGGGAATCGAACCCACAACCAAAGTGCTACTGGTATTTATCGCCTACCACTGGACTACGTGAAGTCCCTGGTTAGTTTGACAAATTATTTTTAATTAGATGATCTTATAAATCTATAATAAGTTGATTTTGGTTTATCTATGGAAATTATTAACCTATCATGGAGGATATGATATTAGTTTAATTACTTTTCAATATGATACTTTTAGAGCAACTGATGTTATTTGGAGATAAGTGTTAGTTTGTACATTGGAAGACTATGTGACTAAATCCTTAAAATATTTGGGTTTCAATATTAGTTTGGTTTACTTTGAAGAATTTTATGGACAAATTGTTTATCGAATGGTCCTCGTTGAACTTTGGGTTTTGTTGGAAAAATTTTGGAGATTAAGAATAGATTTTATTTTTATAAAGGGTTATCCTTTTCTGGATTATCTGATCCTGTTCTAACAATTTTGGTTTTGGTAAGGTTCTAAAGACATGGGAAATATATAGTTCTCTTTTGTGGATTAGGTGATTCTCTAGAAGTTGATTATAGTACTCTTAATGTGAACAAGTCTTCCTAAATACTCATCTTTTGGGGAAAGTATGAGTTTGTTTAAAAATCTAGTAAATGTTGAAAGTCAACATGACAAGTAAGTATGTTTCCTTAAGACCAAAAATAAAATCCTCAATGAAAATTAACTTAAAACAAATTTTTTTTATATTAAATTTTACTACTGGGGAATCGAATACCATTTAACCCACCACAAATTTGGGATTTTCTTGTGGTTAACTTTCTCCTAAACATGTTTTCTATCACTCTTTCTCAGAACATGACCCTTTGCTTTTTCTTCTATATCCATGTTTTCCTACATGGAATCCTAGTATGGGTTAACTCGAGTGACCTCTGTACTTATATTTCTTTCTTTTAAAGTGATTGTTTTACCGAATCTTGTTCCAATGTGGGACTTTCAATGATGTTTCCGAGCCCAATTTTGAAATTGCGAGGACGTAATTCCCAAAATGGGGGATGGATGTAACACCCCAGGTAAATAAAGAATATGACATTTTTATATTTATCTCTATTTGTGAATAAAATGTTAATATTAATTTAAAGGAAATGCTATGCTCGATGGATTACCCAATACGCAACAACGAGTTCCTTTGAAATCTTACGTTGCACTCTAATAATAAAATAATTTTATTTTAAATATTAGTTAACACCTAGCCGTTGTAATGACGGTAATGAACAGAACTAACTATAAAATGATTATATATGTTTGTCAAATATTTTTACTTTTTACAATAAATGTTAGAGGATTAAAAATGCGAATGGATCCAATTTTAAGAGTAAACATTCTAATATTCTTTAAAAGGTCGATTAACCGCCTTTTGATGGTGAACCTCTTTTAAATCCAATTTTTGAAAATTTTATGTGTTATATTTGACAAAATAAAATTCTTCTTTAGAATCGAGACATCAAAATTTACTTTGTGTAAATTTTTGGTATTTTTCTGATAAAGTTCATTTTCTTAATGAATAATGAAAAATGTTGTATTTTAATTCAAAACCTCTTTTTAATCTAATTTATTTATTTTATTAGATTATATTTTTAATTGGTTTTAAAGTGAAATTAGAATATATTTTTACCATTTAATCCAATAGTGGTCATTGGAATTAATTTCACTTTGAAATTGGACTTAAACTAGTGTCAATCTTTTGATATATATTGTTTCATAAAAACATGCTATTTGTTCTGACAGTGGGAATTAATTATTAAATTAATTAATGTAACTTATATGTTTTGAATTTTTTAAAATAGCCATCATTTTTTAATTTGTAATATTAAATATAGCTTAGGGTGAATTTTTGATATTTTTTTGAAAAACTTCAATTTTTGATGAATAGTGAAACCACTAAGTGGTACTTAAAAAAACTGATTTTTCGTTTAAATGAAATTTTATCACCTCTGTGTTTTGAATTTAAAAAATACGACATACGTGGTTTTCATTAGGGAGTAAAATGTGGTTCAATGGGATTAAAATAATTTTTTGGTGAATAGTAACTTTTAAGTTTTTAATCGCGATTAGAGGTAATTAGTGTAATTTAAAGTAAAGGTAAAGTTATAATAATATGAAATGACCTTGAAACATGTACTAAACTTATTTTATGAGTTATGGAAGACCAAGAAAATCCAATGGTCAACTTGGGGACCCCATGGAGCCACTTTGGTAGGAAAATGGCATTAATAACATTTTATTTAAAGTTAAAATTAAAATGTCATAAACATGTGTTGTTTTACTAAGAGAATTTTTACATGGGGTTATACAAGTAATATTTTTGACTATAAATATTCATTATAAATATAAAAAGATTTTCTACATCATGATATATTTTTTATAATTTTTAGAAATTAAAAAAATTAATTTATTTATGACACCGTGATGATGTAGTGATTACCTCATAAATGAACGATTTAAATAAAATGAGAAGATAAGGTGAAATATAAGTATTAAACTTGTCACAAACCTATTTAATGGGTGGATTTAGAAACCTTATAACCTTATCCTATAAATATATCCTTTTGGGACCTTTTAAATCCGAAAATCATTTTATAATAAAGTAATAGTTTATAACTTTCCAAGAGTGCCCCTCCTCTCCCCTTATAAAAGGCCCCCAACTCTACCACCTTACCCACACATCTCAAGCCTTTGGATCAGCGAAACCCTGCCCATTTTGTCTCTAAACATCCCTCTCTTACTACTAGAAGCCTCACTTTGGGCAGAATTCTTTCCAAGGAAGCCTTTGAGATCAAATCAAAAAGAGTTACCCGATTTAAAGGTAGTGTCTTCTCTTGTGTTCTTATGTTTTATTTTGCTTCTCCAACCCCCTAAACTCTTTTTATTCCTTTATTTTGTAACAACACCAGTATTTTAAATATAATAGGATGTTTTTATGAGAAGTATTAGAGCTACACCTACACACACCTTCGTCTAATGGTTAAAGAACATACTGTTTCTGTGGTTGGCGATTTTCTGTCTCACGAAACGATGATTGTTCAATATTCTTTTAACACATTTAAAGGTGGCCATTATGATGTCACTGTATTTTATATATTATATATATGGTATTTATATTTAATATATTCTTCTGTATTTTATATTTAAAACATTCCTTTATTCTTTGCATGTTGTGCAAATGCGATAATTTCATATGAAGAAGTGTGGACTACCGCCCCCTCAAGTGATGTGACTCGTTCATGCAATACATTAAATGTATAAAGAATGAAATTAATGAACATATGTGACCTATATAACATATATATTATAATAGAATTATAATATATATATCTCATTTATTTTTAATTCCATTAATATGACAAAAAAATGAAAGTAGCGTTCATGCGTACGTACGGCCTACCATCTCCATGAACGGTGATTTTCATTTTTTATCTCCAAATGTTATGGAATTGTATAAAATGAATATGTACTGGATATATATGGTATTTTAATCATTAATAATATTCTGGAAATGATTTACTTATAACTATATGGGAAATCATTTTCAAACAAGTTCATTTTTGACTCATGTACCAAACATCGGCAAAAACGTATGATATGAACTAACATTATTAAAAAATTATTATAACATTATAATATGTGATATTAACTGAATAATAATCTTTAAAGGATTTCCTTAAACAATTATAAATTGACTAAAGTTTATTATTCAGGAATATAATGAAACGAACAAGACAAGTCAGACTTGAGGTAAGGGATCCGGCGTCTCTCTTTCTTTTCAAGTACCCTCTTTTATGTCATTTCATTTATGCTTCATGTTCTTATGTTGGAGTATGTTTTTTAATATTCACCATACTGAAATTTTTATTTTCATATGATGATTTACCCCCTCTTACTCTCATCAATTCATTTTAAGAATTTTTATGTGGCGCCGTTAGGCTGCCAAATTTTCATAAGGGATCCGACCTCTCTCTTTCTTTTCAAGTACCCTCTTTTATGTAATTTCATTTATGATCCATGTTATTATGTTGGATGATGTTATTTAATGTTCACCATACTGAAATTTTTATTTTCATATGATGAGTTACCCCCTATTACTCTCATCAATTCATTTTAAGAATTTTTATGTGGCGTCGTTATGCTGCCGAATTTTCGTAAGGGATCCTACCTCTCTTTCTTTTTAAGTACTCTCCTTTATGTCACTTATTTTAAGATCCTATTTGTTATTTTGGTGGATGTTATTTTATATTACTCTTGCTGTAAATTTTTTTTTAATATGATGATAGACCCTATTTGATCTCATCAATCTATATTTGGAAGTTTTAAGTGGCGCCGTTAGGCTGTCGAGTTTTCGTAAGGGATTTTTCATCTCACTTTTATTTTCATGAGATTTATGCTACATTTTCCACCATTTCATTTGATTGGTATATGTACTACCCATTATTCTACTCTTTGTTCAATAAAATTTTGTTTATGAGTATTTACATCAATTTTGTATTTTCCTTCTTTCATGGGGTGTATGTTTCGAAAGATACCCAAGTCGGTAAGGGAACCTTTCACCCTCATCTTTTTAAAAGACTTATTTTGTTGGGTCTTTTAATTTACATATTGTAATTTTGGGATATGTTCTTCTATATCCTTATTGATGTAAATTTTATGTCCAAGTGATGAGATGCCCTTTTTATCTCTCATCAACTCATTTTTTGAATTTTGAAGTGATGTCGTTAGGCTATCGAATTTTTGCAAGGGAACTTCTTAACCCAATTCTGATTCTTTGGGATAAACTTGTACTCCTTGAATATGTCGTTCTATGAAAGTTTGTGAATTACCTCTGATTTTTTTACACTTAATATCCACTTATATTTGGTGTATTCGTTTGTCACACATAATTATGTAATTGATTTATCCTTAATCCAAAGATACCGTCTTTGTAAGGGACTTCGTATCAATCTCATTTCATTGAGGCATATATTGTTCTAATACAATAATTTCTTTTATACGGTGTATAAACACCTTTGAATTTTACTTTTATACAAAATGAATCTTTTCTATACGAAGCGTTTTACAAAATGACAAAAAGGAATGTTTCTTTTAACGTGCACAGTGACAACAACCTTTTCCACCGCCGCGAGTATTATTTGGACTTTGTCTTCCTCAAAAATCCGTAATGTTTTTAAAAGTAAATAGATACCATATACTCTTTTATGTATTTTGGTATTGAAAATGGTTTTTATAATGGATTTGTTATGTCAATATATTTTAGTGATATATTGTGATCTATATGTGGAAATGTTTTCTTTCAATTATATTTGTTTTATGTCATAGGATTTGATAATGGTACTTGGACATTTTATGGGTGGTTACGTGATAAACCATATGACAGGTGGTGCCGTGAATACTAGGACGGGTGGTTACGTTATAATCTCCAATGCATTGGGTATGGAAGTCGGCTGTATGGCTATTCCATTAAGTGATATGTGTGGAAGTCGACCATATGATTATTCCATTTAAGTATGTTTATTTCCCAAGTTACCTTTATATGTTATGTATATGGGTTTTATTGTAATATTTTAGTTACAAAAGGGTAATTGATGATCTTTTATTCATTGAAGAGTTTATACTACTTCATAAAGGTGAAAAGTATTACTTTGATAAAGCACTCATGGTTTACTTGTTGTTTTGAAAAACTAACAGTTTTCTTTCTTTGTGTATCCCTTAATGAGCTTTTTATGCTCACCCCAAGTTTTATTTTGAAATGTTTTTCACAGGAATTAATGTGGAATAGGGTCAAGGATGGGAACAAGGAAACGTCATGCTATCTAAAACATGGAACTAGACAAGTTTATTTTTAAAAGTTTTTATTTTATGGAAACTTAGTAGAAGTGTCTACATTGTAATCTTTTGAGATGTAATAGTTACGTCCTAATTCTCTAAAACTCTAAACCTGAAAAGATCCTCTATGTGAATTATTCATTTAATTCAATAATAACTAATGTTTAATCCCGGGTCATTATAGTTGGTATCAGAGGATGATTTAGATAACTTTAGAGGTTAGAGTGTCAATGAAAAGTTGTGTATAACCACAATGGTTATTATATTAGATAGAGTCATTGTTATTTTTGAAGGTTGGAATGAGTTTGAGATAACTTGGATAAGTATATCTTAGTGTTTATCTTCCTATTTAGTACATAGTGATTTTGTTGGTATAATCACACTGACATTTCTGGTTTTAGTAAATGGATGGATCTAGTAGGCACGAAAGTGACAATGGGTTTGAAGGAAACTGTGGTGGTTCTCTGATTAAGAGACTGAATGAAATGGGGGATTCAATGAGAAATCTCGTGGTTATTCTAAACCAACTATCAGGAGTCATGATCAACCACTTGAACCTTGGTGAGTTCTCTAATGCATCATGTACTAGAGAACCAAATCGACATGGAATTTCAGTTAATAATTATAAAGGTAACCATTAGGGTTTATATGATCATTACTTTTGAGGTAATTTTGGGTTACTATACGTTATGATGGAATATGAACGACATGATATAAACTTGAGGTTAAATTATTTTATGGTTATTATTGAAGATTTTGTCTCGTTTTGGGGAATGTTTTAAGAATTATATAGTTTTTTAAAAAGGACAACACGCAGACCGTGTGACAACCCGTTGCGTCAGACAAAGCTGCGGGAATCGAACCCACAACCAAAGTGCTACTGGTATTTATCGCCTACCACTGGACTACGTGAAGTCCCTGGTTAGTTTGAAAAATTGATTTTAGTTACATAATCTTATGAATCTATAATAAGTTGATTTTGGGTTATCTATGGAAATTATTAACCTATCATGGAGGATATGTGATTAGGTTAATTACTTTTCAATATGAGACTTTTAGAGCAACTGATGTTATTTGGAGATAAGTGTTAGTTTGTACCTTGGAAGACTATGTGACTAAATCCTTCAAATATTTGGGTTTCAATCTTAGTTTGGTTTACTTTGAAGAATTTTATGGAAAAAATTTTTATCGAATGGTCCTCGTTGAACTTTGGGTTTTGTTGGATAAATTTTGGAGATTAAGAATAAATTTTCTTTTTATAAACGGTTATGCTTTTCTGGATTATCTGATCTTGTTCTAACAATTTTGGTTTTGGTAAGGGTCAAAAGACATGGGAAATATATAGTTCTCTTTTGTGGATTAGGTGATTCTCTAGAAGTTGATTATAGTACTCTTAATGTGAACAAGTCTTCCTAAATACTCATCATTTAGGGAAAGTATGAGTTTGTGTAAGAAATCTAGTAAAAGTTGAAAGTCAACATGAAAAGTAAGTATGTTTCCTTAAGATCAAAAATAAATTCCTCAATGAAAAGTAACTTAAAACAAATATTTTGTTTATTAAATTTTCCTACTGGGGAATCGAATATCGTTTAACCCACCACAAGTTTGTGATTTTCTTGTGGTTAACTTTCTCCTAAACATGTTTTCTATCACTCTCCCTCAGAACATGACCCTTTACCTTTTCTTCCATATCCATGTTTTCCTACATGAAATCCTAGTATGGGTTAACTCGGGTGACCTCTGTACTTCTCTTTATTTCTTTTAATGTGATTGTTTTACTGACACTTGTTCCGATGTGGGGCTTTCAATGATGTTTCCGAGCCCAATTTTGAAATTGTGAGGACGCAATTCCCAAATAGGGGGAAGGATGTAACACACCAGGTAAATAAAGAATATGAAATTTTTATATTTATCCCTATTTGTGAATAAAATGTTAATATTAATTTAAATGGAACGCTATGCTCGATGGCTTACCCAATATGCAACAACGAGTTCCTTTGAAATCTTACGTTGCACTCTAATAATAAAATAATTTTATTTTAAATGGTAGTTAACACCTAGCCGTTGTAATGACGGGAATGAAAAAACTAACTAAAAAATGATTATATATTTTTGTCAAATATTTTTACTTTTTACAATAAATGTTAGAGGATTAAAAATGCGAATGAATCAAATTTTAAGCGTAAACATTCTAATATTCTTTAAAAGGTTGATTAATCGCCTTTTGATGGTGAACCTCTTTTAAATCCACTTTTTGACAATTTTATGTGTTATATTTGACAAAATAAAATTATTCTTTAGAATCGAGACTTCAAAATTTACTTTGAGTAAATTTTTGGTATTTTTCTGATAAAGTTCATTTTTTAATAAATAGTGAAAATTGTTGTATTTCAATTCAAAACCTCTTTTTAATCTAATTTATTTATATGATTAGATTATCTTTTGAATTGGTTTTAAAGTGAAATTAGAATTTATTTTTACCACTTAATCCAATATTGTTCATTGGAATTAATTTCACTTTGAAATTGGACTTAAACCAGTGTCAATCTTTTGATATATATTGTTTCATAAAAACACGCTCTTTGTTCTGACAGCGGGAATTAATTATTAAATTAATTAATGAAAATTATATGTTTTAAATTTTGTAAAATAGACATAATTTTTTAATTCAGAATATCAAATATATATTAGGGTTAATTTTTGGTATTTTTCTGAAAAACTTAAATTTTTGATGAATAGTGAAACCACTAAGTGGTACTTAAAAAAACTGATTTTTCGATTAAATGAAATTTTACCACCTATGTGTTTTGAATTTCAAAAATACGAGATACATGGTTTTCATTAGGAAGTAAAATGTGGTTCAATTGGATTAAAATAATTTTTTGGTGAATAGTAACTTTTATGTTTTTAATCGGGATTAGAGGTAATTAGTGTAATTTAAAGTAAAGATAATGTTATAATAATATGAAATGACCTTGACACATATCCTACCCTTATTGTATGGGTCATATCCAATCAAGAAAATCCATGGGTCAACTTGGGGACCCCATGGAGCCACTTTGGTAGGAAAATGACATTAATAACATTTTATTTAATGTTAAAATTAAAAGGTCACAAACATGTGTTGTTTTACTAAAAAAATATTTACACGGAGTTATAAAAGTAATATTTTTGACTATAAATATTCATTATAAAGTTAAAAAGATTTATTAACTCATGATATTTTTTTATAATTTTTAGACATTAAATAAATTAATTTATTTATGACACCGTGATGATGTAGTGATTACCTCATAAATGAACGATTTAAATAAAATGAGAAGATAGGGTGAAATATAGGTCTTACACTTTTCACAAACCTATTGGATGGGTGGATTTCGAAACCTTATCACCTTAGACTAAAAATATATCCGTTTGGGACCTTTGAAATCCGAAAATCATTTTATAATAAAGTAATAGTTTATAACTTTCCAAGAGTGCCCCTCTTCTACCCTTATAAAAGGCCCCCACCTCTACCACCATACCCACACCTCTCAAGCCTTTATCTCAGCCAACCCCTACCCATTTTTTCTCTAAAAATCCATCTCTTACTTTTAGAAGCCTCAATTTGGGCAGAATTGTTTCTAAGGAAGCCTTTGAGCTCAAATCAAAAAGAGTTACCCGATTTAAAGGTAGTGTCTTCTCTTGTGTTCTTATGTTTTATTTTGCTTCTCCAACCACCTAAACTCTTTTTATTCCTTTATTTTGTAAAAAAACAGTATATTAAATATACTAGGATATTTTTATGATAATTATTAGAGCTACACCTACACACACCTTCTTCTAATGGTTAAAGAACATACTGTTTCTGTGGTTGGCGATTTTCTGCCTCCTGAAACGATGATTGTTCAATATTCTTTTAACACCTTTAAAGGTGGTCATTATGATGTCACTGTATTTTATATATGATATATATGGTATTTATGTTTAATATATGCTTCTGTATTTTATATTTAAAACATACATTTATTCTTTTCATGTTGTGAAAATGCGATAATTTCATATGAGGAAGTTTGGACTACCGCCCCCGCAAGTGATGTGACTCATTCATGCAATACATGGAATGTATAAATAATGAAATTAATGAACATATGCGACCTATATAACATATATATTATAATATAATTATAATATATATATATATATCTCATTTATTTTTAATTCCATTAATATGACAAAAAAAAAAGAAAGCAGCGTTCATGCGTACGTACAGCCTACCGTCTCCATGAACGGTGA
Source organism: Viscum album (assembly GCA_963277665.1). NCBI lineage: Eukaryota > Viridiplantae > Streptophyta > Magnoliopsida > Santalales > Viscaceae > Viscum > Viscum album. The sequence goes on along the minus strand of OY728146.1, from coordinate 1,879,161,970 downwards.
TTTTCATTTTTTATCTCCAAATGTTATGTAATAGTATAAAATTAATATTTACTGGATATATATGATATTTTAATCATTAATACTATTCTGGAAATGATTTACTTATAACTACATGGGCAATCATTTTCAAACAAGTTCATTTTTGACTCATGTACCAAACATCGGCAAAAACGTCTGATATGAACTAACATTATTAAACAATTATTATAACATTATAATAAGTGATATGAACTGAATAATAATCTTTAAATGATTTCCTTAAGAAATTATAAATTGAACAAAGTTTATTATTCAGGAATATAAAGAAACGAACAAGACAAGTCGGACTTGAGGTAAGGGATCCGATCTCTCTCTTTCTTTTCAAGTACCCTCTTTTATGTCATTTCATTTATGCTCCATGTTCTTATGTTGGAGGATGTTATTTAATATTCACCATACTGAAATTTTTATTTTCATATGATGAGTTACCCCCTCTTACTCTCTTCAATTCATTTTAATAATTTTTATGTGGCGCCGTTAGGCTGTCGAATTTTCGTAAGGGATCCGACCTCTCTCTTTCTTTTCAAGTACCCTCTTTTATGTCATTTCATTTATGATACATGTTCTTATGTTGGAGGATGTTATTTGATCTTCAAAATACTAAAATTTTTATTTTCATATGATGATTTACCCCCTCTTACTCTCATCAATTCATTTTAAGAATTTTTATGTGGCGCCGTTAGGCTCTCGAATTTTTGTAAGGGATCTTACCTCTCTCTTTCTTTTTAAGTACTCTCCTTTATGTCACTTATTTTAAGATACTATTTATTATTTTGTGGGATGTTCTTTTATATTACTCTTGCTTTAAATTTTATGTTAATATGATGAGAGACCCTATTTGATCTCATCAATCCATTTTTGGATGTTTTAAGTGGCGCCGTTAGGCTGTCGTGTTTTCGTAAGGGATTTTTCATCTCACTTTTATTCCCGTGAGATTTATGCTACATTTTCCACCATTTTTTTTGAGTGGTATATGTACTGCCCATTATTCTACTTTTTGTTTAATATAATTTTGTTTATGAGTATTTACATCAATGTTGTATTGTTCTTCTTTCATGGGGTGTATGTTTCGAAAGATACCCAAGTCGGTAAGGGAACTTTTCACCCTCCTCTTTTTAAAAGACTTCTTTTGTTGGGTATTTTAATTTACATATTGTAATGTTGGGATATGTTCTTCTATATCCTTATTTATGTAAATTTTATGTCCAAGTGACGAGATACCCTTTTTATCACTCATCAACTCATTTTCTGAATTTTGAAGTGATGCCGTTAGGCTGTCGAATTTTTGCAAGGGAACTTCTTAACCCAATTTTGATTCTTTAAGATAAAAATGTACTCCTTGAATATGTAATTATATGAATATGTTTGAATGACCTCTGATTGTTTTATACTTAATATCCACTTATATTTGGTGTATTCATTTGTCACACATAATTATGTAATTGATTTATCCTTAATCCAAGGATACCGTCTTTGTAAGAGACTTCGTCTCAATCTCCTTTCATTGAGGCATATATTGTTATAATACAAGAATTTATTTTATACGGTGTATAAAACCCTTTGACTTTTACTTTTATACAAAAGGAATCTTTTCTATACGAAGTTTTTTACAAAATGACAAAAAAGAATGTTTCTTTTAACGTGCGCGATGAAAACAACCTTTTCCGCCGCAGTGAGTATTATTTTGAATTTGGCTTCCTCAACAAGCTGTAATGTTTTTAAAAGTAAATAAATACCATATAATCTTTTATGTATTTTGGTATTGAAAATGGTTTTTATAATGGATTTTTCATGTCAATATTTCTTAGTGATATATTGTGATCGAAATGTGGAAATGTTTTCTTTCCATTATATTTGTTTTATGTCTTATGATTTTATAATGGTATTTGGACATTTGACGGGTGGTTATGTGATAAACCATATAACGGGTGGTTCCGTGAATACCATGACGGGTGGTTACGTTATAACCTCCAATGTATTGGGTATGGAAGTCGAACGTATGGCTATTCCATTAAGTGATATGTGTGGAAGTTGACCGTATGGTTATTACATTTAAGTATGTTTATGTCCCAGGTTACCTTTATATGTTATGTATATGGGTTTTATGGTAATATTTTGGTTAAAAAAGGGTAAGTAATGATCTTTTATTCATTGAAGAGTTTATAATACTTCATAAAGGTGAAAAGTATTACTTTGATAAAGTACTCATGGTTTACTTGTTGTTTTGAAAAACTAACAGTTTTCCTTCTTTGTGTATCCCTTACTGGGATTTTTATGCTCACCCCAAGTTTTTTTTGAAATGTTTTTCATAGGACTTAATGTGGAATAAGGTCAAGGATGGGAATAAGGAAACGTCATGCTATCTAAAACATGGAACTAGGCAAGTTTCTTTTTAAGAGTTTTTATTTTATGGAAACTTAGTAGAAGTGTCTACTTTGTAATCTTTTGAGATGTAATAGTTACATCCTAATTCTCTAAAACTCTAAACCTGAAAAGATCCTCTATGTGAATTATTCATTTAATTCAATAATAAGTAATGTTTAATCTTGGGTCCTTATAAAAACCCCTTTCCAAAATAAAACATATTCTGACACAGGCCAAAATATAAACCTCGTCATCCACACTCCCTAACTCACACACTACACAATTTACCAAACAATAATAAACAGTGAAAAAGTAAAAGCTTATAAAACAATTGAAAATAAATCATTTGGCATTAACCAATAAACCCACACAAACCCTTCTTTTATGACTAAACACTCCCGACGTCATGTCAAAAAGAAAGGGTAAAAGTAAATAAAAAAAATAAATATAAGTAAATAATGACAAAAATTATAATAGTTATAATAATGATAATAGTTATTATTTTTATAAGGTCAATAATAACAATAACTTAATAAAATTCATCTCCTTAACACTTATAATAATAATAACATTAATGATATTTATAATAACAATAATAATAAAAAAATGATAATAACTTGATAAATATTAACCATAAAATTAATAACATTCTTAAATAATAACGATATTATTATTATTATCAAAACCATTCTTACGTCATTTTATTTGTTAATTTATTAGTTAATCGTGCTCCAAGCAGATCATAAGGTGAGTTTGTGAAGCCGCGCGACTTCACTCGTGTCCTGCCCGTGCGTTGAGGGCCGACAAACCCCAGAACCACCATTTACAAGCAAAAACATAGGATATCAACCGAACTATGCCCACAGATCATCAAAATATTTCAAATCCAAATAAAATAAAATAAAATAAGACATTACCTTTTTGATAATAATAATAATTATTATTACAATATGAATAACTTAATTTTTTTTATATTCTTAACACTAATAATAATAATAATAATATTCTCAAGTGACATTAATATTATTAATATTATTAAAACCATTCTTAATACATCTTATTTCATTAGTTGACCACCGGGCAGGGCGTGTGGGGAACCGAGCGAGGCCGCGTAGTGACCCAGGTGAGGCCGCGTGGCCTCGACAGTGGCGCGCTGAATGATGTCACTGCCAAAATGTGCGTTTATAAATAAGAACTCAAAATTTTAAGTTGGGTTTCAACCCGATCTACCCGACGCAAAGAAAGATTAATAATATAAATAATTTAATGACGGAGGGTGTGACAAATCTCCCCACCACAAAACTTTCCATCCCCGAAAATCCAAAAATAAAGTTGAGAATCAAATCAGAAAACAATACCCCTTAGGGTTCAAAGAGGATCCCCACATTCAACAAGTGAAAAGAGGAAAAAGCATCGTGCTTAGAGGAAGTTACTCAAAACATCTTCAAGAAAATCATAAAAAGACTTTGTGATATGTTTCGCCCGCCCCAAAAGCTAGAACACCTATAGTTGATTGATCAAGGATAAGAACTCTCGCACTTGCGAGAGCCAAACATTACCCCACCGTTTGTCAGGAATGAACAAACAAGGTCAAGCACGCCCAAGGAACACTCTGATCACCTACAACCAAGTCATCTTAAGGAACAAAGCTAAAAGGCCAACTCGGGGAAAGACCAGAGGGGCTCCCCACCATTTGAAACTTACTCACACTCAAGATGAGATTAGAAAACCGACACGGGGAGGCCCAGATGGGCTCCCCACCATTATGTAGAAGGGACAACTCGTTTCACTCCAGAGACATTTGAGCGAGACCCGCCGTGGGTCTCCCCACCATTATAACTGATGAGAGATACATGAACTTCTAAAATTTTCCTATGAGTGACCATCCACCCCACCACAAGGGGCAGGGAGGGAGGGGCCCGACTACCGGGGCATCAAAAGCATGACCCAAGACAAACTGGCATCTCCACATCCCTGGATGAGCCTTATTTAACTTTGATACTGATTTACCCAACATACCCATAAGGACCACTAAAGTGGTTACATCCAGTGGGACACAACCCCCATGACTTTAAGGAAACGAGACGAACACGCCTCCACATAGTCACAGAAACCTTACGCAACTAGACAGTTCGTTCAGAACGAAATAACCATAGAAACAATTTAAACTGACTCTACTTCCAATAACGATGACAGAAATAAAGTCAGGGTCCCATACACTCCCGAGGTTCCTGACCACGTGGCAGATTCACTCAGAATCCTATGGCTGGAGCCCTAATATTTGAAGCATCTCCTACCTCGTAGTCAGGTATTAAAGACTCCTGAATGGAGCTTCTCCTTTTGGTGTCACACGCAACCACACTGCAACCGAGACAACACTAGAAAAAACAACACATTACGACATCCAACTGATCATACACGAAACATTCACAAACACAAGATCTGAAATGATGCATGAACATCACCATTTTTCACACTGAAGGAGAACACGACACCAGAAATCTTCACCTGAACATGACCATTGCTGTTAAGAGGAACATTATATGGAGAGGGACTTCAAACTGGGTCTTAAACAACACGTGATTCCTGTAATCGACCGTAGCATCCCCATGTGACTGGGTCTTCCACACTAGTGGCCTAACATAGACCCTTCCTTAAATGAAACCAATGAAGGATCAAAGTTCATTTAGAATAGTGGCCCACACCGACAACTCCAGGCTGATTCTACCTTTCCCAACTGGAATCTCTTTCACCGTTTCCATTCAAAACTTTAAAATTAATGAGGTCAAACTTCACCCTTGACTATCAAATGACTAAAGGAAACCCAAGTTTCATTCAACCCCTCTCACATCACCCTCCCAATGGAAGAGGATCTTCTTGATTATAAAGAGGGGTGGGTTCAATTATAGAATTCAAGAAGAGAGTCCTCTGATCAACTGGAGGGCCGGTCAATGGTGAATTGTCTGTGACCACACTTTAATCGCATGCTACCACTTTATGGGGGGGGGGTGTACACTAGTCAAGAAAGAAAACCATGGACCCAGCCAAACTTATCTAATGGTCAAGACATATCGCAAGTGAACACTAAGCGTGCATGGGGAACCACTACAAGGGCTTCTAGATGCACTTTTTCAATGAAACCATTAACCACATGCTTGCACTCCAACTTACAAATAAGAATTAAAAATCAAGACACAAATCAATTAAACATGATCCTAAACTCGAAATGCCTAACACACAACATTTACAAAACACAAGGACACACCACACAATCACTAGTTATTTAAAACACCAAATTATCCTTTAACAAAACTTTTTTGAAAAAGAACGAAGATGGTGGGTTGCACAAATACAAATGGTGTCCCATGGGCCTCACACATGCATGTTCTCGTGCCGCATAGGCACCCACCTCATGTCCATCTAGGAACTCATTTTCCCATGCCATTAACCATTTCCCTTTTCATATACATTCATGCATGTGGTTTCCCATGAGAACACCAAGAATCAAAACCAAAAATTTCCATTTTTCAAAACCAAAACATTCAACCCACACTTCCCAAATCTCATACATCCTTTTCTTTTTAAATATATTCATTTCAAAACATTTTCGAAGACCAAATCGTTTTTACTTAAAAACATATTTCCACAATTCCAAAACAAATAAATGAGAAATGGTGCAAGAGAAAACTAGTGCCATTGGGTGACTGGAACATATGGTTGGCGGCCTTATATCAATCACACCACCACCACAAAGAGTATTCTAGGAAAGCGCCCCTGGCTCCACATGGCTTTCTAGACCCTGCGATCTCACTAGGACCACTGACCCTACTCCCTTTTCATTTCCCTTATACAAGATTAACCGCAAGGACCAAAGACTCAGACAAACCTCAACTTAATTTGGTAACTCGAGTCCTACCATGGGGTGTGCTGGCCAGGCACCTTACTCGTAGCCAGGTTATCGAGTCTTGACAACCTTAACTCTAGTATATCGTGACTCCATCCCAAAATAACATGACCCAAGAGAGAAAACCATCTCTAATACCATTTTGTCATGAACCAGGCCGGGTCGTCATCTGACCCGGCGCCCAACCCGGTCCGCGACATGGCCTAAAGGGCGTTCCTGATCCCCACTGGCTGGCACAAGTGCCCGAGTATCAAAACAATACATGGGAACAATTTACTCAAACCAGTAAAAACAAACAACCAACAAGATATATAAAATAAAATTGGAAACTCACAACCAAATAGACCCTTAACTTTGGACCAAATGTAAAGTTTAAAATTCAACCCAAAACTCTAAGGAGACTACAATGGAAAGAAAACTAACACATCAACTCGCACCTTCATGCAACACAAGAATACATCTCCTCAAAATACCATTATCAGACCTGCATGGGAAAACCATCAACAACTCGAACCACCATCGCTGAGCACGATGCCTCAACCTGGAATACACAGAGAATAAGGACTATATACACCCGAAGGTGTATGTAGGGTGTGAGCCAAGATCCCAGTAGGACGTCACCAAATAAAAAGTTTCCATGCATAACTATTAAGTGGCAAATACATTTGCAATGTTAATTAAATAATATAAGTAAATGCGAGAACAGTTTTATAGAAAATTGGAATTAAGGAAAATGGTTTCAAATGGAACAACTTAAATTAAAACACACACACCCCTACCTTTTTAAAATAACCAAAGTGTCTCATTGACGAGCGTAAAGTAACCAATGATAACTAACATGGGAGAGGCCGCATGGGTGTTATCAAGCTTGGGTCCCTAGATCTTTGTGTCTCGGTGAAACATGGCTTAAAAGGCCACGACCCTCAAAAAATCATATGTTTAGTTAGTGTTTCAATCGTCAGTCCTGCCTGTAAAACCAGGTCGAGTCCCCGCCAGAACACTAGCCCACTAGTCTAGTCCACCCTCCTAGCTACTCGGGCTTCCTGGTTTGTGCTCAATCAAGTTTCAAGTTCAAGTCACCTGTCACAATAATGCATAAAAGCCAAACAAGGTGCTTACACACGCAAAAACACAATTTGCACACCCAAACCTGCTTTTAAAACCATACGCACACCAAAATATTTTTGAAACTTAATCTTCACTGCCTATAAATTAAATTAAACTAGATGCATAGTTTAACAAAAATTCTTTGATAATTAAGCAAACCCCTACGAGAACTTAGTAAGCAGTTTCCAAACATGTCGCCAAACTCTTAAAGGGAAAAAGGTCATTCAAAACCCCTTTCCAAAATAAAACATATTCTGACACATGCCAAAATATAAACCGTGTCATCCACACTCCCTAACTAACACACTACAAAATTTACCAAACAATAATAAACAGTCCAAAAGTAAAAGTTTATAAAACAATTGAAAATAAATCGATTGGTGTTAACCGCTAAACCCACACAAACCTCTCTTTTATCACTAAACACGCCTGACGTCATTCCAAAAATACAATGTTCACCACCTGCACAAACTAATAAGTTAACTACATAATTTAGAAATCACTAACAACTAACTAGATAAAAGTTCGCAATAGAAAACACATACGTAACATAAACATGGTACCAAACAACTTCAACACAAAACAAACTTCAATGAAAACTCACTTCACACTACAAAAATTAATTAAATAATATGTTAAAAAAATTAAGCTTTCAAATAAATTCATCAAATAATAACTTAGACGCGGAACCACCTACCTCGATGTCGAACCCTGAAAATTGATGTGAAATCTTTAAATTCTAGCTTGAAACATCAATCGCGCTCCATTTGCACCGCAAGGAACCTCATGCAATCTCAAAAACATGAATTCAGATAAAAAACTTCATGTTAGAACCCTAAAATGTGAACTCATACCCACTTGAAAAAAATAAAAATAAAATAAAATAAGACATTAACTTTTTGATATTAACAATAATAATTATTACAATATTAATAACTTAATTATTTTTTTCTATTCTTAACACTAATAATAATAATAATAATATTCTCAAGTGATATTAATATTATTACTATTATCAAAACCATTATTAATACATATTATTTCATTATTTGACCACCGGGTAGGGCGTGTGGGGAACCGAGCGAGGCCGCGCAGTGACCCTGGTAAGGCCGCGTGGCTTCGACAGTGGTGCGCTGAACGCTGTCACTGCCAAAATGTACGTTTATAAATAAGAACTCAAAATTTTAAGTCACTTTTCAATCCAGACTACTCGACACAAAGAAAAATTAATAAAATTAATAATTTAATGACGGCGGGTGTGACAAACAAGGTTTTAAACTCACTCACTACTGCGCACCCCCAAACCCCTCATTAATTATTTTATAAAACTTGCACACAATATATATATATATATATTCACATATATAAATCAATTTAGAAAAAAAATTAACATAACCACCCACTGTGAAATTTTAATAAATAAAATAAAATCAATGTTTTTACATAAAATTTGTTAAAACATTTAAAGAAATACATGTAAAAAAAGGTATAAATAGATGTTTTTTAAATTTTTTAAAAATAAATGTAAAAATATGTTGTAAAAAAATGTTAAAAAAACATTTAAATAACAAGGTTTTAAACAAATTCTTTAAACCCAACTATTTATGTGCACCCCCCAAACCCCTTGTTAAATTTTTTATAAGTTTCATATAATATATATAGATTCACATATATCAATGAATTTAGAAAATAATATCACAACCACCCATTGTAAAATGTTAATAAAAAAAATGAAATAAACATTTTTACAAAAAAAATGTTAAAGCATTTAAAAAAATACGTGTAAAAAAGAGTCTAAAAAATGTAATTAAAAAAACATTTAAAAATAAATGAATTTTTTTAATCAAATTGTTAAAACAACATTTGAATAACATGGTTTTAAAAAAACGCTTTAAACCTACCCACTCTTGTTCACCTCCCAAACCCCTCATTATTATTTTACCACTTACACATAATATATATATATATTCACATATATAAATCAATTTAGTAAAAAATATCATAACCACCCACTGAAAAATGTTAATAAAAAATAAAATAAATGTTTTGACCAAAAAAATTGTTAAAGAATTTTAAAAAATACATGTAAAAAAAGTATTTAAAAAATAAGTTTTAAAAAAATTAAAAAATATTTGAATAAAAATTTCAAAAAACTTTTTAAACTAATGTTAAAAAAATATTTAAATAACACGATTTTAAACAAACGATTTAAACCCACCCACTAGTGCGCACCCTCCAACCCCTCATTAATTTTTTTATAACTTACATAATATATAAATATATTCACATATGTTAATCAATTTAGAAAAAAATAACATAACCACCCACTGTAAAATTTTAATAATAAAATGAAATAAATATTTATACAAAAAAATTGTTAAAACATTTAAAAAAATACATGTAAAAAATGCATTTAAAAAAAGATGTTTAAATTTTTTTTTAAAAAATTGTTTAAAAAATGTTTAAAAGTAAATGTAAAGAAACATTTTAAACAAATGTTAAAAAACGTTTAAATAATTAGGTTTTAAACAGATGATTTAAACCCACCCATTGTTATGCACCCCCAACCCCTCATTAATTTTTTTACAACATGTGCATAATATATATAGATTCACATATATAAATCTATTTAGAAAAAAATAACATATCCATCCACTGTAAAAAGTTAATAAAAAAGAAAATAAATGTTTTTACAAAAAAATGTAAACCATTTAATAAAAAAATACATGTAAAAAACATTAATTTTAAAAAAATATGTTTTAACAAAAACATTTATTAAAACGTTTTAAATTAAACATTTAAAAATAAATGTAAAAATAATGTTTTAAAAAAATGTTAAAAAAATGGTTTAAAAAAACTTTAAATAAAAATTTTTTTAAAAAAGTTTTAAAACAAATGTTTAAATAAAAGCATTTTAAACAAACACTTTAAAAAAACTTTTTAAAAATAAGTTAAAAAACTATTTACATTAAACATTGAAAAAAACATTTATAACTCGTTATATATTTTATTTTGAAAATTATAGAGGCCCACCATGGCCAAGATAATAAAATTCAGGCCTGGCCCGAGGGTTTGGGCCAGCTCGAGTTCGGGATCGAGCCACCTCATGGGGTTGTTTGAGTCGGCCCAGCCAGGCCAGAATAGTGGTCCACAACCTGATTTTTTGGGGGGTAGGCCTGAACCGACTCAACTCGTCCCGACTCAGAAATTACACCCTTAACACATTTCAAATAATATTTTTTATAACTACATTAACAACTATTATTCACAAGAATTTGAAAACATTAATATTTCATCATCTTTGGCGCCCTTGATCCCCTCAAAAAAGTTTGCTCATGGTATCAGTTGTTGAACAAATCACCTCAACTTGAGCTGAAGAATCCACCTATATAAGAAAACAAATCTTATGTTAGTAATATTATAAAGAAATAAATTAAACATCAATATGAAAGAATACGTTAATAAAATGTCAACTTTAAATAAAAATGCACTTGGAGTTATAACAGTCACACTGTGCATCATAATGAGGTTTGGTTGATTCCAACACTTCACAAATGAGTTATGGATTATTGTCCTAAAGTGTCAAAACAATCCAAATTCGTTTGCTCAGTTTCGAAAATGTCAGTAGTTCTTTTTAATGAAATTAATTTAAATTTTAAATAAAGACACACTTGGAGTTATACTATTCACATTGTGCATGAGATTGAGATGTGGATGATTCATACACGTCACAAATTACTTACGGATCATTGCTCTAAAGTATCAAGAGAATTGGAATGCGGTTGCTCGGTTTTCAGTATGTCACTTGCATTTTTCACTAAAATGTCATTTCAAATAGGAAACACACACTTTGAGTCATACCAGTTGCATTGTGCACTACTAGAATTATATATATTTGCGACGAACTATTTGCGATGGGATCCTGTCAGAAATAGGCTTTAGTGACGGGGGCCCGTCGCAAATAGCCCGTTGTAGAAAACGGTGTCGCAAATACATTTATTTGCGACCGGCCCGTCGCAAAAAATAGTATTTGCGACGATAATTTTTTCCCATCACAAATAAGCCTCTGATTATATACATTATATATCTATCAAGATTTTCTGACGGGACTGTCAAAAATACTATTTATGATGGGAAATGTTCCCATCGCAAATAACCATCTGATTATATACATTATATATATAAAAACATTTTGCGACGGGTCCATCGCAAATAGTATTTGGGATGGACCCCATCCCAAATACTATTTATAAAAAAAATTATATTTAGATTATTTGCGACGAGATCCAGTCGCAAAAGGTCCCGTCGCAAATACAAATCATAATAAAAAAAATAAAATTATGATTAATAAAAAAATTATATTATTGTTATTAAAATAATAATATAATAAAAAATATTATTATTAATAAAATAATAAAACATTAAAAAATATAATACTAAAAAAATATATTTAATAAAATTATGATTAATAAGAAATTAATATTAATATTATTAAAATAATAAAAAATAAAAAATTATTAAAATTCTCAATATTTACAAAAAAATATAAAAAAAATCATAAAATATTATTATTATTAGTAAAATAAACAAATATTAAAAAATATAATACTAATAATAAATAATAAAGTATTAAAAATAAAAAAAATTAAATTATGCAATATTTGCACTAATATAGAAGACAGATACTGTAAATAGTTAATATTACTACAAATCTTGAATTCAAATATTTTTAACATAAAAAAAATCACTGGGGGGGGTCGTCTGCTGGAGGAGGTGGAAAAGATTGTGGAGGAAACTCCATCCCTAAACTACGAGTCAGACATCGCATGTACTCCATCTGCTCGTGATGCTGCTGCTCCCATCGACGCATCTCCTCCTCGTGTTGCTGCTGCTGCTGCTACTGACACATATCTTTACACTACTTCTGCAAACTATCTATAAGCTCAACCTGAGTTCTCAACTAATCCTGATACTGTAAGGCAGAAGATGATGCCTCTCCACGAGTGCCTCTTGAGTTAGACGCCAACATCGCAGCAGTACCATAATAAGTACCAGGAGTCAAATGAGAGCTGATACCAACTACTCAGCCCTTCTCAAAGCCATAATGAGTTGCCTGCATCCATTCCACCTCATCAAAATGGTGGGCACTGGTTTTCTCAATCGTCTCGTCCTGACTCTCAGCCTATGTCTGAGAGGTCGCAGCCTCATATGAATTCTTCAATTCCAATTTGAAATTAAAATGGTGAAAATATTATAAGCAGTTAATAAAAAACAGAAAAAAATATGACTAACCACAATCCGATGCTGGTGATCACCTCTAATCTCTCCAGTGGCTGGATCACTTTACATCCTCCGATAAACGTCGAACTCTGTAAAATCAGGATGCTCAACTGCCTACAAAAATATAAAATAAACTATTTATATTTAAAGTTATATAAAATATTTAAAAAATATATTTACCAAATTATCTCTATGTGTACTGAAGGTATGACTACCAGCTCGATGTGTCACTTCCTGTCTCCCTCGATTCTATCGTCCCACTGAAGATCTCCTCTGAAATCCACCACCCAACCAGTGTGAACATAATCCATCCCAAATGTGAGATGAAATGTACTCTGGTCGGTGGGCTCTACATGACTCATCAAATTCTGTCACTCCTGCTTTCTTAATGGTTGTTCTTCTCAAATTGTGCAAAAACTAACGGAAACGGTCACGCATAGACACCTACCATGCCGCGTGGATAGCGTCATGCATTCTATCATCGATAAGATACCATAAACCCTACAAATAATTTATAATATAAAGTTATTAATAAAATAAATTTCAAAATAAATATTCTTTATTTACGTACCAGCCAATTATCGAACATGTCGCGCCGCACATCAATAGGAATATATTCCCATGTGATCCATGGCTGGGAAAAATAATTGCGCAAGATAGCGCTCCCTTGTCCAATAGCTACATGCGCAAACCTGTGAAAAACAAATAAATGATCAAACAATTAGTATATATATAAATAAATTAATGAAAGCTAACTAAAATATACAGGTTATCATACCTCTGTGTGCGTGGATCGAAGCCAAGACATGGACATCACTCGGGGATAGGGTCAAGAATCATCAGTCGCACAAGACCGTGCCTACTCCGCGTACCCCCTGAACTGCCAGTAGGCTGAGGGTTAGATGATCCAAAATCCCCCTCATCCAAAGGTAGATCAGCCTCCTACAACTCGTGAAATATATTAGGATCCATCTGAAACACAAAATGATTGTTGTTAGCAGATATTTGAAAATAACTATTATATATAGGCATATATTAGTTATGATTATAACCAGCATTTAAATGTGTCAATGTCAATCTTCATCCTCATCATCGTAGATGTCTATGTCAATGTCTTCATCTTCCTCCTCAGCATCATCAATATCCATATGAGATTCAGTTTCTTCATCTCTTGTCATTTCAAATTCATTTGTATCATCATTAACATCTTCGTCATCATCGATCCTTAATTGTGGGGTGTCATCATCGATATTCACGTCTTTTTGTGAGAAATATGGATTTTGAGCAGTCTCTTGAAAAATTTAAATTCCTTCTACTTTAGTGGAACCACATTCAGTTTGAGTAAATTGATTTTCTCGATATTTTATTTTTATTATGCTCCCCTAATCACTCAAGTCTCTTGAAGTAGCACAATACTTTGCGTAATAAATCTAATGTGCTTGTTGAGCCAGTAAAAATGTTTCATTTACTACAAGAATACTTTTATATTTAATATCGAAGACTCCATGAGTCGGATGAACACGCAAGCCTCTCTCAGTATCCAACCACTGACATTTAAACATCATTATGTAATTCTATCCTAGATAAAATAGCTCAATAATTTCATCCAAAATGACATAAAAGTCAACTTAAGTTTCTTTGTGATGTGATCCTCTCAAGAAAACTACACTATTCATTGTTTTTTTATTCCCCATATGCATGTGTATGAAATCAAAAACCATTCACCACATATGCATTATAATATTTAACCATTTTGGATGGTGGGTTACTCAATATACATAGTCACTCATCAATTTTATCAGCATGTTGAGACACTTGAAAATTTGTAAAACAATTATCAATATGATAAATAATAAATAGAATTTATATTAAACCGTCAATAATTTATATTACCAATTTTTAAAACCATTGAGATTTTTTTTGCCTACGTTCTTCAAGAGCAGCTGCTGTAATTTGTGGAAGTTGTTTATTGAAATGATTATCATATAACCTACAAATAAAATAAGTTTAAATACTGAAACCTAAATTATAAAATAATTGATAGAAGCACTCAAAGTGCAATTGATGTCATTTCGTCACAGTTGAGCATAACATATATATGAGCTCTGTGATTTTCATCATCTGAAAGCCACCGTTCATAAACTCCACCAAAACCAAGATTTCGATGATTAAAAACTGATAATTTATTGTCCATTTCGTCATTAAAATTTCCCTGGTTTCGTCCCATGTGATTGTGTTTTGAGGGATATTTAGAATCAAAATAATGAGAGTAGAAAAAAGAAATTTCCTCTTGCAAATAAGCTTCAGCAATTGAGCCTTCAACTGATGCTTTGTTATGTACTTTTTTCTTCAATTTCTGCATGCATCTCTCAAATGGGTACATCCATAAAAACTGTATGGGACCTCCACATTTATCTTCATGTGGAAAATGTAATATTAGATGTTATATTGGTTCAGATAAAGTCTTCAGAAAGATTTTTTCCAGTTACATATAACTACAGCAACATCTTCTTCTAGTTTGATTAGGGAATCATAGTCTATTGTTGCTGCACAAATGTCTTGAAAAAAATATGATATTTCTATTATCGAATCCCAAATCATAGAATTCAACAAACCTCTGAATCCAATCGGCATAAGCCTTTCAATTATAACATGACAATCATGACTTTTTAATCCGGTAATATAATCATTTTTAAAACATCTACCCAAATTGGAAGCACAATCATCTGGAAGTCTCAAATCTGCAATCCACTAACAAAATAATAAGAGACTCTCTTTGGATAGTGTATAAGGTGATTTTGGATTTATTAAACTCTGTGATCTGACATTTTCAAATAGTTCAAGTTCTTGTCGCCTGCAAATTTGGGCAAGATCTAATCGTGCCTTTACAGTATCTTTGGTCTTACCTGGTGTATCCAAAACTGTATGAAATAAATTATCAAAATAGATTTTCTCAATATTCATGACATCCAACATGTGGCGGGCTAAAAAATTAGACCAATATGGAAGATACTGAAAAATGATTCATTTTATCCAATTATGTTCTTTCCCAAAGCCATCAATTTTCTGTTGGTTTACTATTGGCCCAAATTTGATGGGAGGTAATTGAAATACAACTAATTTTAACTCAATACCTGAGATCATCTTTGGAGGTTCATTCCTTTCAATTGTACCTTTTCTGAAATGAGATTTGTTCCTTCGAAAAAGATGATCAGTTGGAAGAAATATGCGGAGACAGTAATAATAGCAATATTTTTTTTCCATTGACGATCATAAAGGCTTTGTTGTATTTCCTACAGTAAGGACATGATTTCAGACCATGTGTACTCTAGCCAGATTGTAAAGACCTGGAAATTTCAAAGAATTTTTTTTCTTAATTTCTTTGTAATTTTACGAGTCCGCAGTTTCTGAAGGAACCTGATTCCGAGGCCCGGTGTGCCCGGAATCAATTTCCGAAGTTTGGTTCGGGTACGTTCAGTGAACAAATGAGCGGGTTTTTATATCTTTTGAACCAGTGCTCGTAATTGAAATATTAGGGAAATGATGAACTCGCAGTTCCGGTAATTGCTTAAGGGGACCTTAAGTGTAGTTGCATTTTGTCGCATGAGGTGGTTAATTTTTGGGGATTGAATAAGTCTTAAATAAATTGTAGTGTTACAATTTATTTTATGTGGAAGTTAATTTCTCCATAGAGAAGTTGGAGGTGGAGAAACACCCCACCTAACTTCCCATGAGAGGGTATGACCAAGGGTGGTGGGGTCCACACGAAACCCCAACCCTTTGCCTTCCCTTTAACTCCCACGAACTTTCCCCCATTTAAACCCCTTGTAATTAATGTATAACCCCTCACTTTTTGAATTTTAAATTAACCCTTCACCTTCTTCTCTCTCTAATTAATTATACTAACCCATGATAAGTTAATTAGGTGATTTACTTAATTAATTTATATTGAGTGTTGAAATTAATTAGTTTTTCATGGATCTTCTTTAAGATGGGAGAGATCTATTCTAAATATTTTCCTTAGCAAAATGTTTGTGGGGAAACCTCTGGAGATTTGGAAGAACACCACTCTTCCCTCGTCGAAGAATAACTCCGGTGAAGAAAACTCCATGACACGAAGAATGCTCCATGACCCAAAGGATGTGAAGTAATTACTTCAAACTTCTTCTTCCTTCGCAGCAAGGGAGGAGACATCGACGTCGGGAACTTGCCAACGACCATCATCACCATCACCTCTTACCTTGAGACGACGTCAACAAACCAAAATCCTTTTCCCTTTTGCGATATCGTCAACGAATGACGAATGACACGGGGTAGGGGTTAAATTCTTTTATAGTGAATTTAAGATTGTGCTTTGGCGTATTTATATTATTTCGGCCAAATGTTACCAATGTAACGGGAGGAGATCGGACCGCACGAACACGGTCGATTCCCCTCCCCATTTCCTTGTTTATCAACATTGGGTTTCAAAGTGAAGGCAGCGTGGTGCCGTAGAACCGCGCGAGGATGAATAGAACCACGACCGGAGTGGGCTGTGACGGTGGTGCGCGGCGCCGTCGCACCGTGCTGGTGAAGCTGAAGGAACCGCAGCCGGAGCGGGCCGCGAAGGAGGTGGTGCACGGTGTCGTCACGCCGGAGAACCCGAAGGAGGCCGCGACTGGGGAGGTCCGTGGCGGAGGGGTGTGATGCCGTTGCACCGCACCGGTCGAATAGGAGTCACGGCCTAAGGCCTCGGCAGTTTCGGAGGAGGTGGCCGGACTCGGCTTACCTCCGGCACACTAGGAGGCGGGAACCCGGGGGTCCAGCGGCAGCCACCGCGGCCGACCATAAAGGCCAGCCATTTGTGGAAATACCGGGGGGTTGAAACCCCTGGTCAGCCGGCTAGGGAGGACCCCACCAGATGGGGCCACCGTTTCAAAACAGAGGGGGGTTGCGCCCCCCCTTCGCACCCCACAGCCGGCGTTCGAGCCGGGCCGCAGGCCGGACCGCCCGCACCAGGCTGGGCCGCCCGCGCCGGGCCGGGCCACGCCTGATTGGGCCGAACCTGGACTCGAGTCGGGTCGACCTAGTTCGGGCCAACCCAGGGGGTATTGGGCTGGATCGGACCGGACCCAAACCCCCTATTTTCTGGTAGTTTCATTCAAATGCCCGTATCTTGGTCTATAGACCTCTGATCAATGCACCGTCAGTTGTGTTGGGGTCCTTGGATCGAGGTGGTCGTTTAGGTATATTACACTCAAGGATTCTGAGAACTTTGGGTATGGCCAGGTTGGTTCGAACCCGAAACCAACCGGGCCCTCGGAGCGGAAACACTTATAACTTGAGCTCCGAACGTCCGATTGGTGTGTCGTTGACTTTGTTGGATTCCTTTCGGTGAGAAGGATCTTTTTGAATACTTCACCTGAGGTTTGGAGGCAGTTGAAATATGGCCGGGTTGGATTGAACCCGAAATCCAACCGGGCCCCTAGAATGGAAAAGCCGATAACTTCTAGACCGGACGCCCGTTTAATGAACCGTCAGTGACATTGGTGATCACGTTGAGAAACAGTCCCTTTGAGTATGCCCTATGAGAGTTCGGGGTACAGTTGAGATACAACCATGTTGGTTCGTACACGAAACCAACCAGGCCCCAGGACTAAAAGGATAATAACTCACAGACCGGGCGTCCTATTGACGCACTGTCTATTGCGTTGAGACCCCTACGACGAGCCGGTCCTTTGAGATACTTATTCACGGGACTTTGTGATACTTAGAGTATCGACATGTAGCTCGTGGAGCGGACCCTCCTGGAGATGAGCGTACGGAGTACGGAGACTGTGTAGCTGGCTGAGACATGATGACTTCTTGTCTGATTCGAGTCGGAGTGACTTGTATAGCCCAGTGGGGATAACTACTGTGTTTGGGTGGCAGACGCACGACGGGGAGCACTACTGTGTTTGGGTGGCAGAACCGTGGTACTCGACAGAAGGAGTACCTCTGTAGGCTATTAGGGGGGGTGCACTATTGTGTTTGGGTGGAAGACCTCAGCGGGGAGCACTACTGTGTTTGGGTGGATAACCCACGGTACTTGATAGGATTAGTACCTCAATAGTCTAAGGTTAGTTAGCAGCTCCTCGGAGTCATGACAATATCAGTGTACTCGACAAAGGAGGAGCTCTTTAGCAGTTGCAGTTTTGATAATGAAAATCCTGGTTTGAGATGAGTAAATGACCTTTGTTTTTTCCTCCAGAATGAGATGGGTTACTTGATAACTTACGTATATGTATTGGCATATACCTAAGTAGTGGTTATCCATTTATTTAATATTTGTGTGATACCTCTTTATTGATATGGGGTACTTGATAACTTAGGTATAAGTATGGGATTATACCTAAGTAAGGGTTATTTGTTTAGATATTGCTTTGTGGTTATCCTTGTTGGATTTAGTGAGACCTTGAGGGTCTCAGGGTTCCTACTGAGTATCGTTATACTCACCACTACACGGGCTATGCTTGCACCTCGTTGTGTTGGATGTAGACAATAGACAGCGCAGATGGAGGCCGAGTGTTCGAGGACTAGACAGTACCCGGAGGTGGACCTCATGACGAGTCAGTATCCAGAGGTGGAACTCATGATGAGTCAGTATTCAGAGGTGGAATTCACGAAGATATGGTAATCATAGGAGGTTGATGGTAGAGAGCATTGAGGAGGCTATCTGTACCTACCCTTCAGGTAGGATTCGAGGTGGACGACCCAGGAGATACTTCTATTCTTCTAGATGCTTGTATTTTCTGTTGTACTTTCGTTTAGTTGTAGCTGTAATTTTCAGTTGGGTTTGTATTCTGGCCCATTTACTTTTCAACACTTTCTTTTGTACTTAGTGTTTTCTTACGCTTGTACTCTATTGTGTTGTTTAATTTTATAAAGGAAATTCCTTCCCTTTTTATTGGGATTTACACCTTTAGTGATAGTCACCATCCCCTGGCCTATGGAAGGCAGGATTGGGGTAGTCACGGCATGGGCCCCAAGGACGGGTCGTGACAAATTGGTATCAGAGGAGTCGGTTCTACAGCAGAACTTAGGACTCTGATATTTTTTTTCTGTGAAGCAATAGTGTTAATGGTATTAAGTGTGGTCTTCAATTTAGGGACTCCAGTTTTGGTGTGGTCGGCCGATGTATACATACACCAGGACCCTGACTACTTATTTCTGACTCAGTGAACGAAAACACTGATTGCGTGTTTGTTTTCAAAAGTTTCATTAAAATTAGCTCAAACCAGGTCAGCTCACTAGGTATAATTGTTTGACCGTGTCACGACTGTTTCTTTTAGGATGACTTCACCTAGTCAGACAACGTGGATACTGAGTGGGGAGCACGATGATAGCCCACCGAGTAGCGAGGCCTCAGTACAGAGCCCTCCACCAGTTGAGACACCAGTAGAGAGTGCACGTCGCTTGAGTACGATGCACAATTTCCAGTGTCAGAGGCATCCGACGTTTTGAGGTGACTTAGATTTTCAGACAGCTGAGCACTGGCTGGGGTTTGTAGCACGAGATCTCTACACAGCTGGGACACCCGCAAAATTGATGGTGTACTTAGCTATTATCCTCTTCCAGGGAGAAGCTAAGAGGTGGTGGAGCCACCTGTTCTAATTTTGCGATGAGATGACCTTCACCTGGGAAGACTTCGAGACCTTCTTCAGGGTGGAGATTATACCAGTGACTCTACACTCCGAGCGTGCTCAGGAGCTGCTGCCTTTGTCGCAGGATTTTCCATCAGTAGCCGAGTAATCTGTAGGTAGTAGAAAAATGATGCAGAGGTCTAAGAGGACCATACCAGTAGGTGGGTGACCTCGAGTTATAGGATCGGTAGTGCGGGGCACTCGGGGTGGAGTCAGAGCCAGGCGTGCCAGAAACAGACAATGTTTCTCATGCGGCAGGAAGGGTCACATGGCACGTGACTATCTGACTCCCCGCACAGTTGATCCATAGGCATTGGAGGATCCACCGAGACAGAAGCAGCAGTGGGTTCTTGAGAAATAGTCGAGCGGTGGACAAGGTAGTGGACCTCCGGAAGCAGGTGGACAGGAGTAGAACTAGTGGATTCCTTTTGTTCATGGTACTTCTAGTTCCATGTTTCTATTGTATTTATTTCTTTGTACTTTGAGTTTCAGTAATAAAAGACACTTATCTTTTTGATGTTTAATTTCCTGTCCTTTTGTTTGGTTGATACTGAGAGGTCCCGGTTAAAATATTGACTTGACCCTCACTTTTGAGATTTCTACTGGAGGAGACCCAGTGACCTCACACTGATGCTGACAGTGTGACTAGACTCTTGGAGGTGAGAGTGACGGTTGGATCTCTTGGTAGTAACATAGAGGCCTAACAACATCGTCCATGGCATGAATGCATCATTCATGTCAGGATTGACTGTATTAGGCAATGGGCGTGGTTCATCCAGGGGATGAGACCAGGTTTCTCCTTTTGGCAAAGAAGAAATATTATCAACTCTTACAGATCATAGGTGAAGAAGGGTGGTCATTGACTAACTAACCATGTAGGCAAACTTCATACCGACCAGAGATGGTATGAGCTACGACGGAGAAGGTGCAGATCATCCAGGAGTGGATGAAGACTGCACAGTATAGTAAGAAACAGGAAACTGGCGCCAATCTCAAAGACTCGGGTGTGTAAAATGTTTTAAGAAGAAGAAGTGTTTAGGACATATGAGTCTACAGAGCAGCATACATGGAGGCAAAGTTAGGAGAGCAGCATGAGGTGGTGTGCTTTTCGAAATGTTACAACCACCCGCCTTTGTTGTCCCTGCCAGTAATGAGAGCTGGAGGGCAGGGGAAGAGAGCAGCTGCATGCGGTCAAGGAGTGTGACCCAATAGCTCTAAGAATGATTCGAGGGACAGTCTGTGTCTACTTCTAGAAGTCATTACAATAGACGTTGATACGAATCATTCCTTCCTTCCATGAATCTTGTCCCAGACCTAGAGTTTTTGGTAAGCCGTTGACTTGACCCTCATTTCTAGAGATACCTTTGGGAGGAGACTCGATAATCACACTTATGCCGACAGTGTGATCTGAACCTCGAGGCAATATTTTTAGTTGGAATCTCTTGGTGGCAGCGTCGAGGCCTTACGACGTTGGTCTGGGTATGTATTGGATTCACAGTTCATTCCCAGATTGACTATATTAGGCAAAAGGTTGTGGTTTATCTACAATTTTGGGACGGGTTTTCCTAGGTTGGAAAAAAGAAAACCCCAGGAAGCACATGATAAACTCATCCATAGGAGGGTGAGGTAGATCACTCTTGAGTTTGTCAACCTTACCCTCATGGCAACAGGAGTTTTGAGTCTCAGTTCTAATCAGGAAATGGAGGCCTCTAGAGTTCAAGGATAGCGATCACATCCTTATACGAGTCTCACCTCAACGAGGTTTACGGAGATGTGGACGAGGCGGAAAGTTATCTCTGAGGTTCAACGAACCTTTTTAGTTCCTCTATAGGATAGGCGAGGTGGTTTATCACTTGACCTTTTCACCTTAGTTGCACCGGGTGCATGATGTCATCCACGTATCTCAGCTGAGGAGATACGTGCACGATCCTTCACACATCATCGACCACAGGTAGTTGGACGTCGATGACAGGGTGACATGCACGGAGGTTCCAGTGGAGATAGAGGATCGACAGGAGAGGGTCCTACGTGGATGGTCGATTCCTTAGGTACACTTTCACTGGTAGCACAAGAACCTCCAGGAAATCACATGGGAGCGGAAGTCTCAGATGCGTGCTCAATACCAATTTTTTTTCCTTAGTGTGTATTGAAGAATTACGGGGACGTAAATCCCTGAGGTGGGAGTAATATAAAGACCCAGAAATTTCAAGGAATTTTTTTTCTTAATTTCTTTGGAATTTTACGAGTCTGTAGTTTCTGACGGCACCTGATTCCGAGGCCTGGTGTGCCCGGAATCAATTTCCGAAGTTTGGCTGGGGTACGTTCAATGAACGAATGAGCGGGTTTTTCTATCTTTTGAACCAGTGCTCGTAATTGAAATCTGAGGGCATCGATGAACTCGCAGCGCTGGTAATTTCATAAGGGGACCTTAAGCACAGATGCGTTTTGTCGCATGAGGTGGTTAATTTTTGGGGATTGGATAAGTCTTAAATAAATTGTAGTGTTACAATTTATTTTATGTGGAAGTTAATTTCTCCATAGAGAAGTTGGAGGTGGGGCCACACCCCACCTAACTTCCCATGAGAGGGTATGACCAAGGATGGTGGGGTCCGCACGAAACCCCAACCCTTCGCCTTCCCTTTAACTCCCAGGAACTTTCCCCCATTTAAACCCCTTGTAATTAATGTATAACCCCTCAATTTTTGAATTTTAAATTAACCCTTCACCTACTTCTATATCTAATTAATTATGTCAACCCATGATAAGTTAATTAGGTGATTCACTTAATTAATTTATATTGAGTGTTGAAATTAATTAGTTTTGCATGGATCTTCTTTAAGATGGGAGAGATCTATTCTAAATATCTGCCTTAGCAAAAATTATGTAGGGAAACCTCTGGAGATTTGGCAGAACACCAATCTTCCCTCGTCGAAGAATAACTCCGGCGAAGAACACTCCACGGCATGAAGAATGCTCCACGACCTGAAGGACGTCAAGTAATTGCTTCAAACTTCTTCTTCCTCCGCAGCAAGGGAGGAGACATCGACATGGGGAACTTTCCAATGACCATCGTCACCATCACCTCTTAACTTGCGACGACGTTAACAAACCGAAATCCTTTTCCCTTTCGCGATATCATCAATGAATGACGAATGACATGAGGTAGGGGTTAAATTATTTTCTAGTGAATTTACGATTGTTCTTTGGCGTATTTATATTATTTCGGCCAAATGTTACCAACGTAACGGGAGGAGATCGGACCGCACGAACATGGTCGATTCCCCTACCCGTTTCCTTGTTTATCAACATTGGATTTCAAAGTGAAGGTGGCACAGTGCCATAGAACCGCGCGTGGACGAATAGAACCGCAGTCAGAGTAGGCCGTAGCAGTGGTGCGCGGCGCCGTCGCGCTGCGCTGGTGAAGCCGGAGGAACCGCGACTGGAGCGGGCAGTGAAGGAGGCGGTGTGAGGCGCCGTCGTGCTGTGCTAGAGAACCTGAAGGAGGTCACAGCTGGGGTGGGCCGCGGCGCCGTCGCGCCATGCCGGTCAGACAAGAGCTGCGGTCTAAGGCCGCGACAGTTTCGGAGGAGGCAGCCGGACTCAGCCTGCCGCAGGTACACCAGGAGGCGGGAGCCCGGGGGTCCCGCGGCAGCCACACCGGCCAGCCATAAAGGTCGTCCATTTCCGAAAATACAGGGGGGTTGAAACCCCCGGTCAGACGGCTAGGGCGGACCCCACCAGATGGGACCGACGTTTCAAAACAGAGGCCCCCCCCCTCGCACCCCACCACCGGCTTCCAAGCCGGGCTGCCCGCTCGGGCCGGGCCGCACGCGCCGGGTCGGGCCGCGCCAACCAAGCCAGGCCGCGCCATCTGGGCCGGGCCTCGCCCGATTGAGCCGAACCCGGACTTGGGTTGGGCCGACCCAGGGGTATTGGGTTGGGTCGGACCGGGCCCAAACCCCCTATTTTCTAGCAGTTTCGTTCAAACACCAATATCTTGGGATACGGACCTCTGATCGATGAAACGTCAGTTGCGTTGGGATCCTTGGATCGAGACGGTCGTTTAGGTATATTAAACTCAAGGTTTCAGAGAACTTTAGGTACATCCAGGTTAGTTCGAACCCGAAACCAACCAGACCCTCAGAGCAGAAACGCTTATAACTTGAGCTCGGAACATCTGATTGATGTGCCGTCGACTTTGTTTGATTCCTTTTGGTGAGACAGATCTTTTGGAATACTTCACCTGAGGTTTTTACATAGTTTGAATATGGCCAGGTTGGATTGAACCCGAAATCCATCCGAGCCCCTAGAACGGAAGGGCCGATAACTTCTAGACCAGATGCCCGTTTGACGAACCGTCAGCGACATTAGAGATCATGTTGAGAAACGGTCCCTTTGAGTATACCCTACGAGAGTTCGGGGTAAATTTGAGATACGACCAGGTTGGTTCGTACACGAAACCAACCGGGCCTCGGGACTAAAAGGCTAATAACTCACAGACCGGGCGTCCGATTGACACGCCATCTGTTGTGTTGAGACCCCTATGACGAGGCAGTCCATTGAGATAATTTTTCGTGGGAATTTGTGATACTTAGAGTATCGACCTATAGCTCGTGGAGCAGACCCTCTCCAAGACGAGAATACGGGGTACGGAGACCGTGTAGCTGGCTGAGACCTGATGACTGCTTGTCCGATTTGAGTCAGAGTGACTTTTATCGCCCAGTGGGGAGCACTAATGTGTTTGGGTGGTGGACCCACGGTGTGGAGCACTACTGTTTTTGGGTGGCAGACCCGCGGTACTTGACAGAAGGAGTACCTCTGCAGGCTATTAGGGGGGGTGCACTACTGTGTTTGGGTGGCAGACCCCGGTGGGGAGCACTACTGTGTTTGGGTGGATGACCCGCGGTACTCGACATGAGGAGTAACTCAGCAGTCTAAGGTTAGTTAGAAACACCTCGAAGTTGTGACAATATCAGTGTACTGGACAGAGGAGGAGCTCTTCAGCAGTGGCGGTTTTGATAATGAAAATCCTGGTTTGAGCTAAGTCAATGACCTTTGTGTTTTCCTCGTGAATGAGATGGGTTACTTGATAACTTTCGTATATGTATGGGCATATACCTAAGTAGTGGTTATCCATTGATTTCATATCTGTGTGATACCTCTTTATTGAGATGGATTACTTGATAACTTAGATATTAGTATGGGATTATACCTAAGTAAGGGTTATCTGTTTAGATCATACTTTGTGGTTATCCTTGTTAGATTTAGTGAGACCTTGAGGGTCTTGGGGTCCCTACTGAGTATCGTTATACTCACCCCTACACGGGCTATGCCCGCACCTCGTTGTGTTGGATGCAGACGACAGAGAGCACAGGCGAAGGCTGAGTGTTCGAGGACTGGACGGTACCCAGAGGTGGACCTCATGACGAGTCAGTATCTGGAGGTGGACCTCGTGACGAGTTAGTATCCGGAGGTGGACTTCACAACGAGACGGTACTTGGAGGAGGTTGATGGGTGAGAGCGTTGAGGAGGCTATCTGTACCTACCCTTCAGGTAGGATTCGAGGTGGATGACCCAGGAGCTACTTCTATTCTTCCAGATGCTTATCTTTTCTGTTGTACTTTCATTCAGTTGTAGTTGTACTTTTCAGTTGGGTTTGTATTCTGACCTATTTACTTTTCATCACTTTCTTTTGTACTTAGTGTTTGCTTCCGATTATACTTTGTTGTGTTGTTTACTTTTATAAAGGCAATTCTTTCCCTTTTTATTGGGATTTACGCCTTTGGTGCTAGTCGCCTGCCCCTGGCCTATGGAAGGCAGGCTTGAGGTAGTCACGACATGGGCCCCGAAGATGGGTCATGACATAGATAACATGCCATATGACGGAAAGTTACTAATCTTCCACATCAATGCAGCTTTTAATATGAAATTTTGTTTCACAACAACGTCATATGTACTAACACCATCACTCCACAATGCATTTAACTCGTCAATCAATGGCTTCAAATAAACATCAATATTCTTTTTCAGATGTCCTAAGATTAATACAGTCAAAAATATATAAGGCTCCTTCATCAACATCCATGGAGGTAAATTGTACGGAGTTATAAAGACATTCCAACATGAATACTGACTACCATAAGAACCAAAAAGATAGAAACCATCAGTAGAAAGACCCTATCGCACGTTTCGGACTTCTAAAGAAAAAAATGGATGCAGACAGTCAAAATGTTTCCATGAATCACCATCAGATGGATGATTCAAGCTTTTATCAGTTGAAATCTTGGTTTTGTGGCATGACATCATTAACGTTGTGTTCTAAGATATAAATAAACGCTGCAACCTGGGTGTAAGGGGGAAATATCTCAACTGTTTTACTGGAATCGATCCTGACTTCCCTGGTTGAGCTTTTTTATACCTCGATTGTCCACATGTGGGACAACTATCCAATGACTCATTTTCACCAGAATATAAGATGCAATCATTTGGACATGCATAAATCTTCTAATAACTAAGGCCCAGATTATGAACCAGCCTCTTGCTCTCATAATAATTTTTAGGTAACACATTCCCTTCAGGTAACAGTGTTTTAAACGAAAAAAATATCTGATCAAAATAGTTGTTTGACATTGCATTATCTAATTTAATAGCCATAAATTTTTTACCCACTTCTAATTTTCTTATCTTGCAACCCGGATATAATGTATCCTCAGAAAACCTGAAAAACTCATAAAACACAAATGGTGCCAACTTAAGAGTTAAATCACTATCATCTAGAGTTTCAGTTTTTTAACAGATAGACCTGCAACATCATGTCCTAAATTTTTAAACGTGATGGATCCATAATCAAGTTATTAGTATCTTCTCTGGAACTGCGTTCACCGTGTTGATACAAAAAAACATAATATTGTTGAAAACCAAACTGCACGAGATGTCCCCCAACCTTTTTAAATGTGTCAAACGTTCTCAGAGTACATTTTTTATGAGGACACTTAATTGTGCCTTCTAAAACATATTCTGGTTTTGATGATGCAAATGATAAGAAAGCTTCAACACCCTCAATATATATATAATTTAAACTAGAACCATTTGGATTTCTATGCTGATTTATCTAAGCGCGATCATCTAATAATGACTGATGTCAATTTATTTGTTCCATATTTTTCTACAAAATATAAATCATCACTGTTTTTGAATAATTTGAAATTAAAAAAACACTATCTGAAAAAAGAAGATAAATAATTACAACTACTTCTTAATAATTACCATTAAATTTAGGCGACACAATTTCCAGTGGATTGATGGATACTTTTTTGTCTGACAGCTCATTAACTTGCATCTTTCTCACACTGAAATCAGAATGAAGAATCTACTTGGAGGTATGCTTATTTATTCTTGTGCGTACAAGAATGTATAAGTGTACCTATGAGTAGTTTATTCATTGTAATTTCAATGTGATAAATATGCAATTAAATGAGTCGTCGGATAAAAGAGCCCCCTTTTCGTCGATGAGTCATCTTCTTGCAACTATCACCGCCTGAACACATTATAAAAAATTTGGTCTTACAAATGCATATTCAAACTCGTGCACACGAGATCAGATATGCATATGTAGAGGCATACTTTTCATAATGTTTTGAGTCGGTGAAAGTTGAAAGGAGAAGAGTCATCAAGCAAAAGGAGTTTCGTCAATCCACTGGAAATTATGCCAAGTTATTACAAGTTATTAGAATTTATTCCTATTTATTCCTATTTATTACTATTTATTTCTAATTATTCATATTTATTACTAATTATTCCTATTTATCAGTAATTATTCCTATTTATCACTAATTATTTTACTATTTATTTCAAATTATTACTATTTATTTCTAATTATCACTATTTACTTCTAATAAATTCTAATTACAACTATTTGATCATAATTATTGTTATTTAATCCTAATTATTGCTATTTATTCCTATTTATTCCTATTTATTATTAATTATTTGTATTTATTACTATTTATTCATATTTATTACTAATTATTCCTATTTATAACTAATTATTCTTATTTATTCTTAATTATTCATATTTATTTCTAATTATTCTGATTTATTCCTAATTATTCCTAATTATTACTAATCACTACTATTTAATTCTAATTATTTCTATTTATTACTAATTATTCCTATTTATTAGTATTTATTATTATTTATTCATCTTTATTAATAATTATTTCTATTTATTACTATTTATTTCTAATTATTCCTATTTATTTATATTTATTCAAAATTATTCCTAGTTATTCCTATTTATTCCTAATTATAAATATTTATTTCTAATTATGAATAATTATTCCTAATTATGTCTAATTATTTCTAATTATTCCATATTATTCCAAATTATACTAATTATTACTATTTATTACTATTTATTTCTAATTATTCTTATTTATTACTAATTATTCCTATTTATTAGTATTTATTATTATTTATTCCTAATTATTTCTATTTATTACTATTTATTTCTAATTATTCCAATTTATTGCTAATTATACACATTTATTCCTAATTATTCCTATTTATTGTTAATTATAAATATTTATTCCTAATTATTTCTAATTATTCCTAATTATTCCGAATTATTCTTAATTATTCCTAATTATTCCTAATTATTCCCAATTATTCTTAATTATTACTAATTATTCCTAATTATTAATAATTATTTATAATTATAATTAATTATTTTTTATTACTATTTATTCCTATTTATTCGTAATTATTCATATTTATTACTAATTATTCCTAATTATTCATATTTATAGATAATTATTCCTATTTATTGCTAATTATTCTTATTTATTGCTAATTATTCCTATTTATTGATAATTTTACCTATTTATTGCTAATTATTTCTATTTATTTCTAATTATTCCTATTTATTGCTAATTATTCCTAATAATTACTAATTATTCCTAATAATTACTAATTATTCCTATTTATTACTAATTATTCCTATTTATTAGTATTTATTATTATTTATTCCTATTTATTAGTATTTATTATTATTTATTCCTATTTATTTGTATTTATTATTAATTATTCCTATTTATTAGTAATTATTCCTATTTATTTTTAATTATTCCTATTTATTACTAATTATTCCTATTTATTACTAATTATTCATATTTATTACTAATTATTCCTATTAATTACTATTTATTCCTATTTATTACTATTTATTCCTATTTATTACTAATTTATTTCTATTTATTCCTATTTATTCCTATTTATTCTCATTAATTAGTAATTATTCCTAATTATTCCTATTTATTAGTATTTATTATTATTTATTCCTATTTATTACTAATTATTTCTATTTATTACTATTTATTTCTATTTGTTACTATTTATTTCTAATTATTACTATTAATATCTAATTATTACAAATTATTCATATTTATTGCTAATTATACCTATTTATTTATAATTATTCATTTTTATTGCTAATTATAAATATTTGTTCCTAATTATTTCTAATTATTCCTAATAATTACTAATTATTCCTATTTATTGGTAATTATAAATATTTTTTCCTAATAATTACTAATTGTACTTATTTTTTACTAATTATTCATATTTATTATTAATTATTCCTATTTATTACTATTTATTCCTAATTATTACTAATTATTCCTATTTATTACCATTTATTTCTAATTAATCTTATTTATTACTAATTATTCCCAATTATTCCTATTTTCTAGCATTTATTATTATTTATTCCTATTTATTACTAGTTATTCTAATTTATTACTAATTATTTCTATTTGTTACTAATTATTTCTATTTGTTACTATTTATTTCTATTTGTTACAATTTATTTCTATTTGTTACTATTTATTTTTATTTGTTACTATTTATTTCTAATTATTACTATTTATTGCTAATTATAAATATTTATTCCTAATTATTTCAAATTATTCCAAATTATTCCAAATTATTCCAAATTATTCCCAATTATTCCCAATTATTCCCAATTATTATTAATTATTACTAATTATTCCTAATTATTATTAATTATTTCTATTTATTACTATTTATTCCTATTTATTCGTAATTATTCCTATTTATTACTAATTATTCCTATTTATTACAATTTATTGCTAATTATTACTATTTATTGATAATTATTACTATTTATTGATAATTATTCATATTTATTACTAATTATTACTATTTATTGCTAATTATTCCTATTTATTGCTAATTATTCATATTTATTGCTAATTATTCTTATTTATTGCTAATTATTCCTATTTATTGCTAATTATTCCTATTTATTGCTAATTATTCATATTTATTGCTAATTATTCCTATTTATTGCTAATTATTCCTATTTATTACTAATTATTCCTATTTATTAGTATTTATTAGTATTTATTTCTTTTTATTAGTAATTATTCCTATTTATTACTATTTATACCTATTTATTAGTAATTATTCCTATTTATTAGTAATTATTCCTATTTATTAGTAATTATTCCTATTTATTAATAATTATTCCTATTTATTACTAATTATTCTTATTTATTACTAATTATTCATTTTTATTACTAATTATTCCTATTTATTGCTATTAATTTATATTTATTACTAATTATTTCTATTTATTACTAATTATTTCTATTTATTACTAATTATTTCTATTTATTACCAATTTTTCCCAATTTTTCCTATTTATTGTTATTTATTCCTATTTATTAGTATTTATTCCTATTTATTATAATTTATTGCTATTTATTACTATTTATTTCTAATTATTACTATATATTTCTAATTATTACAAATTATTCCTATTTATTGCTAATTATACCTATTTATTTATAATTATTCATATTTATTAATTATTCCTATTTACTAAAAATTAGTACTAATACTTTCAATTTGTTATTACAAATAACTACAATAAACAAAACAATTTAAATCTAATTAAAACAAAACTAATCAAAAATAAATAAAATTAAGATAAAAAAATGAAATAAATATAAAATTAAATAAAATATAAATACCTTTAAATTTGATCTTCTATTGATGTAGATGCCTTCAAAACTTTTTCGTCAAAAAAAAACTAACTCAAACAAATTCTCACTCTGAAAATAGGGTTGAGAGAGAGATAAATTGAGGATTGGGAGGAGGATTTGAAAAAACGGATGTGGGTATATATATATTAGATTAGTTGCGACGGGACCTGTTGCGACGGGAATCCCGTCGCAACAGGAACCTTTTGCGACGGGTCTCGTCGCAAATATCTTTGCCCACATTAATTGCTGTCAGCGGTTAAAAGGGTATTTGCGACGGGGTTCGTCGCAAAAGGTATCTGTTGACACACGTTTTACGATGGGGCATCAAACCGTCGCAAAAATCAATTTACCGCTGCCGGATATTTGCGATGGGGCCCGTCGCAAATAACCTCCGAGCGACGAACCATTTGCAACGGGGGAATTTCCCACCGCAAATAACCTTCCCATCCACAAAAAAAACAAATACCGCCACCGGGTATTTGCGACGGGACCCGTCGCAAATACATCAGAGCAACGAACTATTTGCGACGGGAATATTCCTCCCATCACAAATAATATTCCCGCGGTTTGGCGTGAAATCCGCACCAAACAACGCATTACTTTTTGCGAAGGGCAACCAAAACCCGTCGTAAATAACAAGGTATTTGCGACGGGGCGACTCCGCCATCGCAAATAATCTCGGGACTGAACTATTTGCGATGAGATAATATCCCATCACAAATAACCCGTTGCAAAAGGTTGTTTTTCCCGTAGTGGTGTGTTGGTTTGACATGAGACTACTTCCTACATGCCAGAAAAAACTAATGAATTCTATCCTAAATTATCAAGACAATCAGAGCACAATTTCTTTGTTTTCAATGAGTGACACACATTTTGAATTAAAATGTCAATTTTAAACTAATAATGGGCACTTTAAGTCATACCAGTCACACCATGCGTCGGATTGTGGTGAAGGTGATTCCTACACATCACAAATGACTCATCGATCGTTTTCTTAAAGTATCAAAAAAATCCGAATGCATTTTCTTAATTTTCAGTATGTCACTTCATCTTTTTACTATAATTAATGTCAATTTAAAATAAAAAGACACACTTGGAGTCATATCGGTCACACCGTGCATCATATTAATGTGTGGTTGATTCATACATGTCACAAATGACTCATGAATCATTTTCCTAAAGTTTCAAGATAATGTTAATGCATTTTCTCAGTTTTCAATATGTCACGTGTTTTTTCCTAAAATTAATGTCAATTTAAAATAAAAAGACACACCTTGAGTCATACCAATCACACCATGCGTTGGATTGAGGCATGATTGATTCCTACACATAAAAAATGACTCATGTATCATTTTCTTAAAGTATCAAAACAATCCAAATTCATTTTCTCAGCTTTCAGTGGGTCACTTGTTCTTTTTACTAAAATTAATATCAATTTTAAATAAAAAGACACATTTGGAGTCGTACCAGTCACATTGTGCATTAGATTGAGGTTTAGGTGATTACTACACATCACAAATGACTTATAGATCATTTTCCAAAAGTATCAAAACAATATGAATGTCTTTTCTCAGTTTTTAGTATGTCACTTGTTATTTTTACTAAAATTAATGTCAATTTTAAATAAAAAGACACACTTAGAGTTATACCAGTCACACCATGTGTCGGGTTGAGGTGAGGTTGATTCCTACATGTTTGAAATGACTTATGAATCGTTGTCTTAAATTATCTAAATAATCTGAATGTGTTTTCTCAGTTTTCAGTATGTCACTTATTCTTTTTAATAAAATTAATGTCAATTTTAAATAAATAGACACACTTGAAATTATACCGGTCACACTATGAATCAAATTAAGGTATGGTTGATTATTACACATCAAAAATGACTTATGGATAATTTTTCTAAAGTATAAAAATAATCTGAATGTGCTTTCTTGGTTTTCAGTATGTCACTTGTGTTTTTTAATAAAATTTCATTTGAAACCAGAAACATACACTTTGAGTCATATCGGTCACATCGTGTGTTGGTTTGATGTGAGACTACTTCCTACACATCAAAAATGACTTATGAATCATTGTCCAAAATTATTAAGACAATCCAAGGGTGTTTTCTCTATTTTTAGTGAGTGAAACTTTTTGAACTAAAATGTCAATTTTAATCTGGTAATAGATACTTTGAGTCATATCGGGCACATCATGTATCAAATTGCAGTTCAGTTAATTCCTAGACGTCGAAAATGAGTCATGGATCATTTTCCTAAATTATCAATACAATCTGAATATGTTTTCTCAATTTTGAGTATTTCACTTGTTCTTTTTATGAAAATTAATGTCAATTTTAAATAAAAATATACACTTAGAGTCATATCGTTCCCACCGTGCATCAGATTGATATGCGGATCATTCCTACATGTCAAAAATGAAATATGGATCGTTTTCCTAATGTATCAAAACAATCCTAATGTGTTTTCTCGGTTTTTAGTTTGTCACTTAATCTTTTTAATAAAATTAATGTCAATTTTAAATAAAAATATACACTTAGAGTTATACCGGTCACACCGACCATCAGATTGAGGTGTAGTTTATTTTTAAACATTATTAATGACTTATGAATCATTTTACTAAATTATCAATATATTATGATTATGTTTTCTTGGTTTTCAGTATGTCACATATTATTTTTTACTAAAATTAAAGTCAATTTTAAATAAATTGACACACTTGAAATTATAACAGTCACACCATGCATCGAATTGAGGTGTGGATGGTTTTTATACATTATTATGGGTCCTTTTATAAAAGTATCAAAAAAATCTGAACATGTTTACTCTATTTTCAATGTGTCACTTGTGTTTTTTTAATAAAATGTGATTTGAAAATTAAAACAAGAACTTTAAACCATATTGGTTATATTGTGTGTCAGTTTGATGCGAGAATACTTCCTACACATCACAAATGAATTATAAATCATTTTCCTAAATTATCAAGACAATCCGATCAGGTTTTCTTGGTCTTTAGTGAGTGACAATATTTGAACTAAAATGTGAATTTTAAACAGATAATAGACACTTTGAGTCATACTAGGCACGTCATATATCAAATTTAGGTGTGGATGATTCATCCACATCATAAATGAATTAATGATAATTTTTCTAATATATAAAACACTATCCAAATTCATTTTCTTAGTTTTGAGTATGTCAGTTGTCTTTTCTGCTAAAATTAATGTCAATTTTAAATAACAGGACACACTGAGAGTCATACAGATCACACCATGCATCAAAGTGATGTGGGACTAAGTTCTACACATACCGAATGACATATGAATAATTTTCCTAAAGTATCAAAACAATTAAAATTTGTTCTATCAATTTTGGGTACGTTAATTGTCTTTTTTACTAAAATGCCTTTTTAAACTGGAAACATGCACTTTGAGTCATACCGGGCACATTGTGTATCATATTGAGGTGATTATAATTCATAAACATCGAAAATGACTTATGGATCATTTTCCTAAATTATAAAGATAATAAGAGTATGTTTTCTTGGTTTTCAGTTAGTGAAACTTTTTGAACTAAAATGTCAACTTTAAACTAATAACAGACACTTTGAGTCATACCGGGCACATCATGTTGTGTATTTATTTTATAATGATTCCTATATATCAAAAATTACTTATGGGTAATTTTATAAAGTATCAAAATAATTTGAATGTGTTTTCTTGATTTTGAGTATGCCAGTTGTCTTTTTTACTAAAATTAATCTCAATTTAAAATAAAAAGACACACTTGGGGTCATACCGGTCAGATCATGCATTATATTAAGGTGAGGATGATTACTACATGTCTAAAATGACTTATAAATCTTTTTAATAAATTCTAAAATCAATTTGAATGCATTTTCTTGGTTTTAAGTACGCCACTTTTCATTTTTAGTAAAATGCCATTTTAATCTTGAAACACACACTTTGAGTCATATCAGTCCCATCATGTGTTAGTTTGATGTCATAATGATTCCTATACATCAAAAATGACTTATGAATAATTTTCCTAAATTATCAAGAAAATTAGAGCATTTTTTATTGGTTTTTGGTGAGTAAAAATTTATAAACTAAAATGTCAATTTCAAACTGATGACAGACACTTTGAGTCATACTGGGAACATCATGTATCAGATTGAGGTTCAGTTGATTCCTATACATCATTAATGTCATATATATATTTTTATTAAAGTATAAAAACAATATGAATGTGTTTTCTTGGTTTTGAGTATGTGAGTTGAATTTTTTACTAAAATTAATGTAAATTTTAAATAAAAAGATGCACGTGGATTGATATCGGTCACATCATTCATTAGATTGAGGTGTGGATGATTACTACACATCTTAATTTACTTATGAATCATTTTCCTAAAGTATCAAAATAATATTAATGTTTCTGTTTGGTTTTGGGTATGTTTTTTGTCTTTTTTTCTAAAATCTATTATATATACTAATCCTAGGTGTATCCAACCTTACGTGTCAAGACCTCAAAGCTCCACGACACCTTATACCGCGTTACCAACTATCAATTACCCCTCACATTTTGAATCCCACCACCGCATTACCATGACCCATCTTCGATCTTAGGGTTCCTTTTGTCCATCTTATTCCTCCTACGTCCATCTGAATCTACAGTCCTATCATCCAATGGTTAGCTTTAAAATACAATTATTTTCTCCCCCATTCAGTCATCGACATTAGGTATCCTTGATTATTATACATCCATTCCTTCCCTCCGGTCTCCATCCGCCTACTTCGACCTCAAAATTCTACCCTACCATTCCATGGTTACCCCACATCGTCCACCGAGTACTACAAGCATTTACATTATGGGTGTGGTTTCAAACTCTGACAATTAGGGATTTTAGATTTCTTTGACTACTCTACCAAGTACCTCAAGCATTTACATTCCACGACTTATTAATTTACTATAAATCTCTAACTTCATCTGAGTCACTATGGTCGATGCTCGAAATCACCTCCAAGAAACCCTAACTACTACAACTCCTTCTTCTACTACCAAAAACCTTAAACTACTCCTGCGGCTGATGAAGGTGGAACAGTGATACAAAATCATGCACTATCCTCTATTTCTTTGCAATTCCATTCAACTACATACTGGCACCAAGACATCTCTCCATAAGGGTAACATTAATTTTACTGTCAACCTAACTTTTCAACCCACAATAGTCAACTAAATCTGCATTTTACATTAACTAAGATCCACATGAGTGATTTCTCTTAAAAAGGGAAAATCTTATTCCTTGGAAAACAACTGCTTGTGTAATTCAGAATCTAGTATACATTTGACTATATTGGAAGACACACCTATTCCTGTATTGAGGTATTATAATTTTTTATCACCTATTATTGAATTTTTTTTGAATAAAGTATTCAACAACTATAGGATTGTGATTTCAGGTTACCATATATATGATACTAAATTCTCACTACTTTGAGTCATACAATATCAATGAACTATAATTTTACTTCTTACATAACTACTTATAGTAACCACACTATTAGGTTTCTAATACACCAGATCATATCATACAACTCAATTATGCCTATCTAATTTTACTCAATACATAACTTTCACTATTTCTTAGTTGAAGCTTCCACTATTTACTATATGCAACTTTCATGAATAACTTTTTAATAGTATTATAAAGTTATGAAATTAAATCTTTAGTCAGTTAGGTTTCAGCCTTCACAATGTATATTACATTGCCTTTACTGTCCACTTTGCATTATATGGTTTCATTGTACACCTTGAACAACTACTACTCATGGAATTCAGGCTCAACTATTCATTCGATTATACTGGAATACAAAACCATTCCTGTATTGAGGTATTATAAATTTTTAACCCCTACTATTGAACTATTTTAAAAAAAAAGTCTACATCAGGAGGTATGTGATTTCAGGTTACCATATATATGCTACTAAATTCAAATTACTTTGACTCATACAATATCTATGAACTCTAATCAGGCTTCTTACATAACTACTTATAGTTACCGAACTGTCATGTTTCTACACCTGATCATATCATACAAATAGGCTATGCCTTTCTAATTTTATTCAATACATAACTTCCACTTTTTGTTAGTTACAGCTTCCACTATTTACTACATGAAGATTTCATGTATCACTTTTTAAGAGTAATATAAATCTATAAAATTACATCTTTATCCAGTTTTGTTTCAGCATTCACAATGTATACTAAATTTCATTTATTTTCCACTTTGCATAAAATAGTTTCATTTCACACCTTGAAATTTATTTATAAATAAATACAATAAAAACATGCATTTCCCTCCAACTTCTAGAGATGTAAGGTTCATCAAAGAATGTTAATGAAGGAATGACACAACTGTGAGTTTAATATTATGTTCAGTAACTTTTTAATGTTTATAAATTCTTTTATTATTTCTATAACCTACTGTTGTCACACTAATAGTGTCTATATCTATTGGAAATTCCTCAATGACATATATCATACTCCAACAAGTGAACCGCTGTCTATAAATGGCAGTGCAGATGGAGTCACACACACTCCATTAACACCAGTGTCTATCAATGGTCAGTTCTATTTACTTTTGATAGTCTAAAGCTCTATAATTCTAACTACTTTACA
The DNA here is from genome assembly GCA_963277665.1 of Viscum album. Classification (NCBI taxonomy): domain Eukaryota; kingdom Viridiplantae; phylum Streptophyta; class Magnoliopsida; order Santalales; family Viscaceae; genus Viscum; species Viscum album. The sequence continues at coordinate 1,879,123,869 of OY728146.1, read as the reverse complement.
GACTAACATAAGTTATTTCTTTTTAACTACTTAGTCTATAGTGAAATAATAATCCGCAACTCAGAAAAAATTTATCGCCGAAGAAAACAAGCGATAACAAAGATTGGATGTCTTCAGACAATCTCCTATTCCTTTCTATAAGTTTGATGACACTTATCTATGAAGAAAAAACTATATTCCACACAACCGAGCTATTCATCATTTAACAGTTTCCTTGATACTTTCGGTAGTGATTATGACTGACAAAAAAAATATGTCAGATTCATCACCTGACTCCTCTACAATGTAAGCACGACTCCTACAGTTTTATATTTCTATGGCCATTAACAAAGTGTCACTTATTACAATTTACCCTACCTACTGGTACAGATTTACTCGAACTGATCATGGGGACTATTTTACTATATCATGTACTGGTATAATGTCAATTTTAACACAACTCTATAGCATCACACACAGACACACACTTTAATATAAATATATTTAATATAGAATACTATACTATTTTATACAAATACTTACATAATCTAGGAAACAATCATTTCATCGAGAAGCATCAAATTTTCAGAATTCAGAAACACATGACTACATAAATTGTGTCATACATCATACATAAAACCATACAGATATGTTGATGAAGATGTTTAAATACTAACATCAATTAGTTTTGTATTATTTATGGAAGTATTTGTAATATTCGGTTGGCTACTGCTGGCTACTCAGTACAAAAAAATGCAAGTAACATAGGTTAGTGTAGTTGCTGAATCGACATTAATGCTACAACAAAAAGGGATACAACTACCCACTACTACCACTACTTACTAAATAATATCTTCTACATTTTTTAATGTTCTCTTAGTATATTTAGATATTGGAGACCCTTGTAATGTCTGCCAATATTTTCATGCTTTATTGTGGTTTGATGAGAGAAACAGTAAATGTAGCAACCAAAAAAATCCACGTTTTTCTACATGCTGCTTTATGGGAAAGATTCATTTGAACTTAATACCGACATGTTAGCAGTACCTAAAAATGTTTCTCTTCTATTTAACATCTACTGAGGCTAGAACATTCCAAGAACACATGAATGTTTTCAACTCTATGTTTTCTTTCACTTCAATGTGTGGGAAGATAGATAGGTCATTCAACAAGGGTCAAGCTCTATGTATATTTAGATTGAATGGAAAAAACTACCATCACATAGGTAGTTTATATCCACTTGATGGTCACCCACCACGATTCTCACAATTATACATGTATGACACTACACATGAATGTCAAAATAGGGTTAGTGAGTTTAGGTATCTCTAAACCTATCTGCTATGGACTTTATTGTCAAATCATTCCTAATTTTTTATTAACATAACTACTACCTGCATCTCAGATGACCAAAATGTCCAATCACATATTGACTACAACATAGTTGAGAACCCGCAACATATGATTCATGAAAACAGTGATTTAGCTGTACAATTCATAAGTGGAAGGGATTTTCTTTATCGTTAAGAGGTGAAAAATTTAAAATTACATCTACTAAAAAGAAGAGAAACAAATATCAGGACATATAACTTACCAAATAAATCTAAGATTGCAATGTTTATTTTCGGTGATGTCGAAGATCTCAACCAAGAGCAGGATATGATCATTCAAACCAAAACTAGTGATATTCAAAGAATTGATGAGAAAAACCCATTGTATCATCCATTTCAATATCCCTTTATTTTCAAAGGTGGTAGTGATGGATATATTGAAAACATCTTGCATCGTCCAACTCCTTTCACAATAAGTTTGAAATTAATGAAGGTTACAATGAGAGAGTATTTCTCTTTTCACTTTTAATTCGGTGAAAATGATGCCTCAACTCTACTACATTCTAGAAGACTGTTGTAATAGTTTATTGTCGATGCTTATATGATGATTGAGTCTTAGATACTATCATTCATTCGCTTCAATCAAAAGTGAATGAGAGTAGATCTATACAATGGGTTTCAAGATGCATTTCATAGAGGTGACCGAGAAGGGTATTCATACAGGAAGCATATCATTTTACCTTCAACATTTATTGGTGGTCCAAGGTATATGATCTAGAATTACCAAGATGCAATATCTATTTATAATTGGGCAGGGTATCCATATTTTTTTCTAACCTTTACATGTAACCCTATGTGGCCTAATATTGCTCGGTATATTAAAAATAAGAATATTTTTTGAAGAGACTCCCCTAAAATATTATCTCATGTTTATAATATTAAATTTGATCATCTAATGAATGATTTAGGAGAAGGTTTTTTCTTTGAAATGTAAAAGACAAGTATCGATCTTTGTAGTTACAACTAATATTGTTTACCAACTTCTTTGAAATTATATCATCCTTTACTAACTATAACCCTTTTCTTCCTATATAGTTGTTCAAACCATAGAGTTTCAATAATGTGGCATGCCTCATGTGCACATCCTATTATTTCTCTGTCTTTAAAACTAATTTAACACTCCAACAGCTGTTAACAACTACGTTTGTGCTAAAATTTCATATAAAGTTGCATAACCAAGACAACATGAGGTTGTCAAATGTTTTTTACTCTATGACCCTTGTGGTGCTACGAACCATTATTCGCCTTGTATGAAAAATGAAAAATGTATAAAATGATTTCCAATTTTTTTTAAAAAATACAACAGTTAATGATGATGGTTATGTCATTTATCAGAGAAGGGATGACAACAAAAATATACTAGAAAATAATGTGCCTTTGGATAATCCATTTGTCATACCATAAAATACACTTTTTCTATTAAAGATCATGATCATCTCAACATTTAAGTTTGAAATCAGTCATCTTCAATAAAATACCTATTTAAGTATATTAGTAAGGGAAACAATCATGTAACAACAACACTCTATGAGGGGAACAATGTACACTTGTCAGACAATAATGTAGATGAGATAAAGACGTATTATGACTGTCAGTACATATCTCCTTGTGAGGCATCTTGGAGGATTTTTCATATGATATCCCTTATAGATATCCACCAGTTGAGAGGTTAAATTTCCATTTTCTAGGATAGAATTGTGTGACCTACTCTAAAAATGATTACATTGAAGATGTATTAAATCATAGAAATAATTATGAAACAATGATGACCTCTTGGTTTGAAGAAAATATAATATACCCAGAAGGCAGAGGTTTAAATTTTGCAAAGTACCCAACTATATTTGTCTTCCAATCTCAAGACAAGAAATGGCATCCCTGAAAGCAAGTATTTTGTATTGGAAGACTATACTATGTGCCTCAAACCACTTGTGAGCTCTACTACTTGAGGATACTTCTAAAAAAATCAAAGTTTCAACTTCATATGAATATATTAAGATAGTAAACAAAATCACTCATGGTACATTTAGAGAGGCCAATTGTGCTATGGGACTACTGATAGATGACAGAGAGTTCATTGAAGCTATAAAATAAGTCTCAGCTTGGGGAATGGGACAACATGTTCACAGGATATTTGCAAGAATGTTAATCTTCAATAATATATCTCACCCAGACATTTTATGGGATGAAACCAAAGACATACTATTAGAAAATAGTTTATATTCCCAAATAATGACCCTTAAAATACCATGTCCACACCTTCTCGTGTAAATGCTTCATTCCTTTACATTTATGCAATGACTGCATCTTATTTCTACTATGTGATATTTAATATATTGTATTAAATAAAATCACAGTAGTTATTTTTGCATAAATTAACTATTTAACATTCAATCTATTGCTACTCCTGTATTTTTACTTTTTGGATACTGTCATTATAGTTCTATGCATATTCCACTAACTGAGTATTTTCTACTGGGTTTTTTCTACTATGTTTATTTTCTACTATAAATAATATCTTATAATTAATGTAAATTATTGATATAACTTTGTTTATTTTATTCTGTAATCCTCTATAAAAGTATTCCACATTTTCATAGATCACTTATTCACATAACACTTCAATATGCATTGTACTTGCTATCTTTTGGAATTACTAAAATATTCTTCTATGCAAGGATATTTACTATAATGAAGTACAAAAATGTACCTCCCATTTACTATATTGTAGTACAAAATAATCCCACAATTTATGTTCACATATTATTAGTAACTAAATTTGTTTATTTTATTCTGTAATACTTTTTAAAAGTATTTCAAAGTCTCATAGATATTTTATTCACATAACACTTCAATCTGCACTTTACTTGCTATCATTTGGACTTACTACAATATACTTCTCTACTGTGATATTTACTATATTGGAGTACAAAAAAGTCCCACCATTTCTATTAACATATTAATACTAAATGACTTAATTTATTTTATTTTGTAATCCTCTGTATAGGTTTTCCACTGTTTTATAGATCAGTTATTCACATAACACTTCAATCTGCATTGTACTTTCTATTTTTGGTCTTACTAAAATATATTTCTCTATTGTAGCATTAATAATTATATTGTAGTAAAAAGAGGTCTCACCATTTCTATTCACATATTAATACTAAATGAATTTATTTATTTTATTATGTAATCCACTGTAAAAGTATTCCACAGTTTTTTAGATCAATTATTCACATAACACTTCAATCTGCCCCGTACTTTCTATCATTTGGAATTAATGCAATATACTTCTCTTCTGTAATATTTACTATATTGTAGTACAAAAATGTCCCACTATTCTTGTTCATATATTAACAATAAATTCCATTGAATTTTCACTTCTATATAAAACAACATGAACACAAACTCTACAAACAACAACTTCCCCTGTATTAATATTATTTCACTAATGATATTACACTATTTTTTATAAACATCCACTTATTATAACTACTTTTTCCTCAATAGAACTATCATCAGATTAATAATTCCTAATAATGCAGACTAAAAAACATAATTACTACTGGGTTCTCTCTATTCAGTTCATTCTCCACTATAGTTGCTATGTTTAATTTACTCTAAACTATTATAATGATTATATTGTTTATATTTTGTACTACTATGTAACAATATTCCCCAACATTCTAGATTTAACATTCACAGATCACCAGAGACATATGTATGATTTGAGAGAAATAGACCGCATTTTACAGAGCAATGAAAGATATCTTCAGTTCTATCCTCCTATTCCAGTTCCATATTATTCGTTTGATACTATTTAAAATCCTTTAGTGGAGGAAGAACTAAATTACAATAAATAATCACTTCTACAAGAGTACACCAGTTTACATAGTATTTTTACACATGAATAGAAAGAGGTGATGGTTGCCATTCTATCTTCACTATCTACTGATTCAGGGGGGTTATTCTGCTTGCATGGTTATGGAGGCACATGTAAAACATTCATCTGGAGAGTACTAACATCATTTCTACGAGCACAATTCACTATTGTACTTGTAGTTGCATTGAGTGGAATAACATCACTACTGCTTCCTAGCAGACAAAAATCACATTCTAAATTTCATATGCCAATCTTCAATACTGAACATTCAGTTTTCAATATTCAACAAGGGATTGACGTTTTAGAACTTTTAGACTTGAAAAATCCCATCATTTGGGATGAGGCATCTATGATTCATAAGTATTTCTTTGAATATCTATACCATACTATAAGGGACATTATGACTATAAAAATGATAATGCTTATAATTTACCGTTCGATGGTGTAAAAGTTTTCTTAGGAAGAGATTTCAAGAAAATAATACCCATTATACTAGGAGGTAATAGAAATGACATTGTCTTTGCAAGTGTTAATTCATCATATATGTGGCAACACTGTCGGGTGTTATCTCCTATAAGGAACATGAGATTTCATTGTACTACTTCCAGTTATGATGCAGTTGCATTATATGAGTTTGCTAAATGGACATTAGATATTGGTGAAGTTTGAATTAGAGAGCCTAATGATGGTGAATCACTCATTCAAATTCCATCAGCATATCGTATTACCGACACTAATAATGCCATGGATAAAATTGTCAACCATACATATCCAGGTTTCAGTGAAAAACATGGTGACCATACCTATCCGAAAGAGCATGAAATTTTAGTTTAGACTTATGATGTCGCTCAAGAAGTAAATGAATATATGTTGAATCTCACAAGATCTAAAAATAAAGATTACTTTAGATCAAACTCTCTTTACAATTCAAGTTATGATAAGACATGCCAGAAAATATTTACACATATAATAAGTTAAATGGTATAAACGTCTCTAGGTTAGCTACCCACAAAATTACTTTACAGCTTGGTGTTTCGATTATGTTACTAAGAAATGTAGATAAATATGTTGGTTTGTGTAATGAGACTCGTATGATAGTTACACAGTTTGGTGAACATGTCATTAGAGCATAAGTTTTAAGTGGATGTCATTTGGGGTATTCTGCATTCATTCCAAGACTAACTATGACTCAATCTGATGTTAGATGGCCATTCAAAATACAAATAAGACAATATCCTTTGATAGTTTCTTATGTTATGACCATTAATGAAAGTTTGGGACAATCATTGTATTCAGTTGGGTTATATATTTTCAAACTAGTGTTCTCTCATGGCCAATTATATGTTGCATTATCTAGGGTCACATCATCAAATGTTTTGAAAATTATAGTAGATGGTTACAACAACACATCCTCTGATTACATAGAGAATATTGTGTATAAGGAAATATTTGATAATCTGTCTTAGGTATCATTTAAAATGAATTTTATATATTCTCATGTGTTATTTCTTCCCAATATGTTTACTATCCTAAATTTTTTACCTATTTAATATGTTTTATTTGTACACTAATTGAATATGTAAAGTAATAAAATGTCACGCTCAATAACCCTGTTGAATGAGATTATCCCATAGGATGATGAAACACTAAGGATACAGGTTTGTGTCTTGAACATGGGTTCAATTAGTTTTCTAAATACTCCAATGAAGTCGTTGCTGTTGATCTCATACTATGTGATATTCAGGTGAGTTTATGTTACAAAAAATCATGACTGATTTTTTTCATTGTTCCTAAACTATGTTCTGAACATCTTAGAGTATATATAGACACACACACACCACCTATGTCGTCTATTATCTGTTCTGTTCATATATTATCCAACATTTTAACGTACTGTCTACCTGGAACAATTTCTGAGTATTTTTTTCCTTTACTGCTCATCTTTTTACAATACATGTTAGAGTGTATATATATATACATACTCTCTACATAGTCTTTGATCTATTTTCTTTGATTTTATCCAGCATTCTAAGACTGTTTGCCTAATTTCTAACATTTTAACTTACCATCTATAGGGAATAAATTCTTTGTGTTTTATTTCGAACTGCTGTATTATGTTGAGTACAAGTTACAATATATATATATATATACTTTCATCGTTGTCTGTAATTTGTTTTCTTTTCATAATATCCAAAATTTTAACATAGTTTATATAGGGAACCAAGATTCAATGCACTATTACAAATCGCCAACTTATATCTAAGTACAAACATCTCTTCGGTGAAGGACTCTGCTATCTTATAAAAAACTTCCAAATATCTTTGAACCAAGGAAGTTACTTGGAAACTAGACACCCATGTTGAATCATGTTGACATCTATGACGTTTGTTCATCCATGTGAAGAACAATTACCTCATTTTAGTTTTTATTTTACTTCATTTGATGAAATCAATCAAAAAAAAGTATTATAAGAGCATCTAATAGGTACATCTGATTAATACCACATAGTTAAAGTTCTGTTTACCAAGTTGTATTAAATTAATCTGTACAATGTCTTTTAATTGATCCTTATCTTATTCAAATTAACTTTGTATATGTATAATCTATTTTAGAATTAATTGGAGTTCTACGTTACACACATCCATTTCATTCTATTGGTAATTCCAACCACATGATGTGGATTATTCTAGAAGATGGTAAGTTATTTATGTTGACTTAATACATTACATGAGTGTAACAATTTTTTTTACCAATAGTCTAATTTATTTCCCTATATATGGTTGAAAGTCTCCTGTAGTTTTTCATGAGAATTTGCTTATTAAATTTCATGTTACATGGAAAATAACAAATACCCATCTACCATATTGATATTACAACTTGTCTGGGTGAATAGATTGACCAGTATGGTTTCTATCTACATTTAACATTTTCAATATTTCAACTATGTTATTTTAATATGCCTCTTCAATAGTAAATTATCTAATAATGAATTGAAACTCCTTTAATCCTCTTTTCTTGTCACAAAAACTATCAATGAAAAAAAAATCATTATAACAAAGACATTCTAGTAGTTGAAAAATTTAGAAGCAGGTGTCATTGTAACAACTCATACTTGTGTAGTACTATTATTTACTTATTTGTATGTCAAAAATGTATTACCCACACGTTCTTACTATTTACTACCATGTATGTTATTCTATATTTATCTGGATTAGGGTGATAAAATCATCACATTTACATACTCCATCACCAACAAATCCAAACCCCTCAATGGAAATACTGTATTGGAATAGCATGAAATCCATTTCAGATGCAAAAAACTGTCAACAAGTTAGTAATATATCCTTATTTCTCAGATGTGATTATGCAATGTTATTAACAATTAACTAATGTCTTATTATAATTTATATATTTATATGTAATCAATATACTATATCCTACAAGGTGATTAATTATGGCTACATTTTAGAAAATTCAAAGCACCCACAGCTGGTTCTATGAATCATACCACTCGTGCATGAAGAAAGTGCATATTTTATATGGAAGCATTTGGTGCCAATCCTACAACTTGTCACCTACTTTCATAACTCCTAAGTGAAAACATATTCATTGATTTCTAAATTATTTATTATCACTATGTTTCACCCTCACTTATGATGATAAGTCCAAATGAGACTGAAAGTGTGATCATAAAATCATTTCCAATAGGTTTAGAGTTCAACTAATGGTTACTGATAATATGGACTCATTTTTAGTGGTCTTATTTGAAAAACAAGTCATACAATATATACATAAAACTACTTCCCAACTAAGATCGGCTTTGATACAAGTAAATCCAACTTCTTATATCATGTCAATATATAACTTTGAAAGATTACAAGTAATATTTCTTATCATATTGTAATTAAGACGATGATGAGTTTGGTTTCCATCCATAATTGAACTACATCAAATCAAGGAAATTTCAATTAGCGATTGATGTAACAAAGTAAAATATTTAGAACTACCATCATTCATTTGAACAAAACAGTTACAAAGTTGTTTATAGCAATTATAATGATAAGTACTTCAACATCTTTACTGATACCTTAGAGCATAAATATGTAACTCTATAATTTTTACTTATTTTCTCTGAAAACAAAAAATAAAAAAACATTAAATTTTTCTTCGATACTATACAGGTTGATCAAAGTAGTGGGTCTTCAAGATTAAGCAGTGGAGTTCATTATATCCAGGTAAATATCTTTCAATTTCTTCAGTATGTTTTTCTAAGAAATTAATATCAATTTACTGATATATTATTTTTAACATTTTCTGATAGGATCATCAAAATGTTGGGTCTTTTCATAGGACTTTAAACATTTCCACAAGATTAGATACTTTAACCTTGATCACGTGTTCTACTCAGGTATATATCTGTTATCTTTTCTTACTTCTAAATTATTTCCATTACTATAAAAACACATGCTATAAATACATGGATATTTTTTATTTTCAATATATCAAAATCAAAAATTTCTTTCAAACTACATATTTGTACTGTTAAATAACACTCTACAATAAAATCTCTACTATGATTTTCATTGATTTCAACTTCTGTAGTTTCTAGGTTCAAATTCTTTTAACAATAATCGCTATGTAGAAAAATAAGTAGCGTTATTTTGAAAGTGAGGGTGGTCTGCAAGATAATGACCAAATGTCCCTATATAGTGTGGATACAATAAGTCAATCCACTGAATTACACACCATAATTAAGATAAATATAAATAGGAAAACTGAAAAAATATATAGAAATTTGATGCTGCGAACACATGGTAAACATACATCTTCACTATTCAAATTCATTTCATTATTGTTTTCAGAATTACTATTTGTAGTGCAATGTGTATTCCATTAGATATAGTAAAGATACTTCATTTGAAATGTATTATACTACTCATTCTATTTTTTAATATGATTAGTATATCCTATGTCGTTGAATAAACCATTACACCATGAATATTTCCAATTTTCAACCTATACAATGTTCATTTCTTAATTTTGTATACACTACATAGATGGATTGTTTGATACCTCATTCCATTTCTTATTCTTGTTTGTATCATATACAAAAAGGCACTATTAGTATGCCATACTAAAACAGTCAGTTTTAGTATACACAATATTTTCATTCATTTTTAACATGTTTCATTTCTTGGGCCAATTTGTTGTTCAACTGTTAGGACATATAAAATGTTGTGGCTATTAACTATTCCGAAATTATGTTTCATTGATAGGATATATAAAGTAAATGACAGTTTTTTCATGATATCTAACTCTTTTTTTACATTGCCTATATTTCACTACTTGATTACAGGCTATTTGAGATGGGGTCCCGTCGCAAATATCCCATTGAAGAAAATGGCACTGCAACAAGTATTTTATTGCGACAAGCCCTTCGCAAAAAATACTATTTGCGATGCGAAACTGTCCCGTCTCAAATAGATCTCCAATTATTTACATTATATATATAAAAAAATATTACAACATATCCATCGCAAAAAAGTATTAGTGATGGGTTCGCCATCCCGTCGCAAATAGTTCTCGGTTTATATATGTTATAAATACCTAAAACTTTTGCGACGGGCCCGTCGCAAAAAAATATTTTCGACAGGTCCTTTTACCGTCGGAAATACCTTTTTAAAAAATATATAAACTATTTGCGATGGGGCCCCATCGCAAAAGGCCCCATCACAAATACTGAATAAAATTAAAAAAAATATTTAATAAAATTATGATTAATGAAAAAAATAATATTAATAGAATTAAAATAATAAAAAAATAAAAAATATTAAAATTCTCAATATTCGCAAAAAAATATAAAAAAATCATATATTATTATTATTATTAGTAAAATAAACAAACATTAAAAAATATAATACTAATAATAAATAATAAAATATTAAAATATTAAAATTAAAAATATTAAATTATGTGATATTCACACCAATATAAAAGACAAAAACTGTAAATAATTCATATTACAACCAATATTGAATTCAAATGTTTTTAACATAACAAAAAAATCATTATGGGTGATAGTCTTCTAAAGGAGGTGGAGGAGGTGGAGGAGATGATGGAGGAAACTCCATCCCTAAACTACGAGTCAGACGGTGCATGTACTGCATCTGCCCGTGATACTACTGCTGCCATCAATGCATCTCTACCTTGTGCTGCTACTGCTACTGCTACCATCGAAGCATATTCTTCTCGTACTACTACTCCTACTGCTACTGATACTGACGTATCTCATCTTGCTGCTTCTGAAAACTCTCTATAAGCTTAGTCTAAGCTTGCAACTACGCCTGATACTGTGAGACAGAAAATGATGCCTCTCCACAAGCTCCTCTCGAGCTAGACACCGACATCACAGCAGTACCATAATAAATCCTAGGAGTCAAATGAGAGCTGATACCAACTACTCGACCCTTCTAGAAGGCATACTGGGTCTCCCACATCTATGTCGCCTCATCGAAATGGTGGGCACTAGTCTGTTCAGCCGTCTCGTCCTGACTCTCAGCCTGTTTTTGAGAGGCCGTGACCTCATACGAATCCTTCAGTTCCAATTTGAAATTAAAATAATGAAAATATTATATGTAGTTAATTTTCAAACTGAAAAAGAAATAATACTGAACACAATCTAATGCTAGCGATCACCTCTAATCTCTCAAGTGGCTAGATCACTGTACATCCTATGATAAATGCCGTACTCCATAATATTAGGATTATCTATTACCTATATGAATATAAAATAAACTATTTATATTTAATGTTATATAAAATATTTAAAAAATATATTTACCAGATGATCTCTATATGTACTGAATGTATAAATACCAACTCAATGTGTCACCTCCTGTCTCCCACAGTTCTACCGGCTCAATGAAGTGTCCTCTAAAATCCACCACTCAAACAGTGTAAACATAATCCATCCCAAACGTGAGATGAAATGTACTCTAGTTGGTGGGCTATACACGAGTCATCAAATACAGTCACTGTAGCTTTCTTAATGGTTGTCCTTCTCAAATTGTGCAAAATTTGATAGAAACACTCACACATACACACCTCCCATGCCTCGTTGATAACGTCACACATGATATCATCGATGGGATACCATAAACTCTATAAATAATTTATAATATCAAGTTATTAATGAAATAACATTCAAAATAAATATTATATATTTACGTACCAATCAATGATTGAACATGCCAAGCTATATGTCAATGAGAATCTATTCCCATGTGATCCATGACTGATAAAAATAATTGTGTAAGATAGTGCTCCCCTGTCCAACAACTATATGCACAAAAATGTGAAAAAATAAAAAAGAATCAAATAATTGGTATATAAATAAATTAATGAATGCTAACTAAAATACATAGGTTACCATACCTCCACGTGTGTAGATAAAAGCCAAGACGTGGATGCCACTCAGTGATACAGTCAGTAATCATCAGTCGTTCAAGACTGCACCCCCTCTGTGTACCCCTTGAACCGCCAGTAGGATGAGGGTCAGATGATCCCAAATGCTCCTCATCCAAATGTATCTCATCCTCCTACAACTCACAAAATAGAAAAAGGTCCATCTGAAACAAAAAATGATTATTTCTAGAAGATAGTGGAAAATAACTATTACATATAGATATATATTAGCTGTGATTATAACTAGCATATAATTGTGTCAATGTTCACCTTTATCATCGTCTTCATATCTAACGATGTCAGTGTCTTTATATTCATCCTCGGCAACGTCAATATCCATATGAATTTTAGTTTTATCACCTCTTATCATTTTAAATTCATTTGTAACATCATTAACATCATCTTCACCATCCCATGAAGTTGTGTTTTTAGGGATATTAAGATTAAAAATAATGAGAGTAGAAAAAAGAAATTTCCTAATGTAAATAAGCTTCAACAATTGATCCTTCAACTAATTATTTGTTACGTACTTTTTTATTCAATTTATGCATGCATCTCTCAAATTGGTAAATCCATAAAAACTATACTGGACCTCCGCATTTAGCTTCATGTGGAAAATGTAATACCATATGTTCTATTGAGTCAATGAAAGATGATGGGAATATTTTTTACAGTTTATATATAATGACAACAACAACTTATTATAGTTTTCTTAGTGCATCCGACTCTGTTTTTTCCTCACAAATGTCTCAAAAATAATATGATATGTCTGTTATCGAATCCCAAATCATAGAATTAAATAAACCTCTGAATCCAATCGGCATAAGTCTTTCCATTATAACATGACAATCGTGACTTTTTAATCCAATAATATGTTAGTTCTTAACACATATATCCACATTAGAATCATAGCCATCTGGAAGTCTCAAATCTGCAATCCACTGAAAAAATAATAAGCAACTCTCTTTGGATAGTGTATAAGCTAATTTTAGCTTCATAAACCTCTATGATCTGACATCTTGAAACAATTCATGTTCTGGTCTCCTGAAAATTTGGGTAAGATCTAATCATGCCTTTACATTATCTTTGGTCTTACCTGGTGTATCCAAAACGATATAAAATAAATTATCAAAAGAATTCATCTCAATATTCATGACATCCATCATGTGGAGGACCAACAAATCAGACCAATATGGAAGATCCCAAAAAATGCATCGTTTTATCCAATTAGGTTTTTCCCAAAGCCATGATTTTTTTGTTGGTTTACTATTGGACCAAATGTGATGGGAGGTAATGAAAATACAACTGATTTTAACTCTGTACCTAAGATCATTTTTGGAGGTTCATCCCTTTCAATTGTGCCTTTTCTTAAATGAGATTTGTTCCTCCGAAAAGGATGATCTGTTAGAAAAAATATGTGATGACAGTCAAAATAGCAATGTCTTTTTCCATTAATGAGCATAAATGCTTTGTTGCCTTTCATACATTGAAGACATGATTTTGGACCATGTGTACTCTAGGCAGATAACATTCCATATGTGAAGAAGTTACTAATAATCCACATCAATGCATCTTTTAATATGAAAATTTGTTTCACAGAAACATCATTTGTACTAACACCATTACTCCGCAATGAATTTAACTCATCAATCAATGGTTTCAAATAAACATAATATTCTTTTTCTGATGTTCTGGGATTAATAAGGTAAAAAATATATAGTTCTACTTCATCAATATCCATAGAGGTAAATTGTACGAAGTTATAAATACAGGCTAACATTAATGCTGACTACCATAAGAACCAAACGGACATAAAACGTAAGTAGAAAGACCCGATCACAAGTTCTAAGACTATAATGAAAAAGAAGAATTCATTCAGTCAAAATGTTTCCATGAATCACCATCAGATTGATGATTCAAGCTTTTACTGGTTGAAATATTTTTTTTCCATGACATCATTGACGTTGTGTTCTAAGACATAAATAAACACTGCAACCTGGGTGTAAGGGGGAAATATCTCCACTATTTTACATGAATCGATCCAGAATTCCCTAGTTGAGCATCTTTATACCTCTATTTTCCACATATGGGACAACTATCCAACGAATCATTTTCATTAGAATATAAGATGCAATCATTTGAACATGCATGAATCTTCTGATAACTAAGGCCAAGATTAGGAACCAGCCTCTTGATCTCATAGTAATTTTCCGGAAACATATTTATTTCAGGTAACAATGTTTTAACCAAAGAAAATATTTGATCAAAACAGTTATTAGAAATTTCATTAACTAATTTAATATCCATAAATTTCGAAACTGCTTATAATTTTATTAACTTGCAACTAGGATATAATGCATTCTTAGAAGACCTCAACAACTCATAAAATTCAGATGGTGCCAACTTAGGAGTTAAATCAATATCATCTTGAGTTTTAGTTTATTGATTAGATGGACCTACAACATCATGTGCTAAATTTTGAAACCGTGATGGATCAAGAATCATGTTATTAGTATCTTCTCTCGAATAGTATTCACCGTGTTAATACCAAAAACACAATCTGGTTGAAAACCAAAATGCAAGAGATGTCCTCCAACCTTGTCAAATGTGTCAAATGTTCTGAGAGAACATTTTTTACAAGGACACTTAATTGAGACTTATAAAACAAATTCTGATTTTGATGATGCAAATGATAAGAAAGTTTCAACTCTCTCAATATATATAAGATTTAAACTAGAACCGTTTGGATTTATAAATTGATTTATCCAAGCGTGATCATCTAATAATGACTTTTGTTGACTTGTTCCATATTTTTCTACAAAATATAAAATCATTACTATTTCTGAATAATTTGAAATTAGAAAAACACTATTAAAAAAAAGATAAATAATTACAAATACTTCTTAATAATTACCATTAATTACAGGCGACACAATTTCTAGTAGATTGATGATTACACTTTTGTCCGATGGATCATTTACTTGAAACTTTATCACACTAAAATCACAATGAATTATTTTCTTAGAGGTACGCATATCCATTCTTGTGCATACGAGAATGTATAAGCATACCTCTCAGCTGATTCTTTATTGTGATTTCAGTGTGATAAAGATGCAAGTAAATGAGGCGTCAGACAAAAGAGTCCCCTTTTCGTCAATGAATCATTTTTTTGCAACTGTCACCACCTAAAAACATTATGAAAAATGTGGTCCTATGAATGCATATTCAAACTCATGCATATGATATTAGATATGCATACATAGAAGCATTATTTTCATAATGTTTTGAGTTGGTGAGAGTTGAAAGGAGAAGATTCATCGAGCAAAAGGAGTGCCTCCAATCAACTGGAAATTGTTCCAAGTTCTTACAATTTATTACAATTGATTTTATTCTTAATTATTCCTAATTATTCCTAATTATTACTAATTATTTCTAATTATTCCTAATTATTACTAATTATTACTAATTATTACTAATTATTACTAATTATTAATAAGTATTACTACTTATTACCAATTATTACCAATTATTACTAATTATTACTAATTATTACTAATTATTACTAATTATTACTAATTATTCCTAATTATTCTTAATTATTCCTAATTATTCCTAATTATTCCTAATTATTCCTAATTATTCGTAATTATTCCTAATTATTCCTAATTATTTCTAATTATTCCTAATTATTCCTAATTAATCCTAATTATTTCTAATTAATCCTAATTAATCCTAATTAATCCTAATTATTCATCGCTATTTGTAATTATTCTTAATTATTCTTAATTATTGCTAATTATTACTATTTATTAGTATTTATTACTAATTATTATGAATTATTATCATTTATTATTTATTATTACCATTTATTACTAATTATTAGTATTTATTTACTAATTATTATGAATTATTAACAATTATTACCATTAATTACTAATTATTACCATTTATTACTAATTATTACCATGTATTACTAATTATTAGTATTTATTACTAATTATTACCATTGATTACTAATTATTATCATTTATTACTAATTATTACCATTTATTACTAATTATTACCATTTATTACTAATTAATACTAATTGTAAATATTTATTACTATTTTTTCCTAATTATTACAATTTTTTCCAAATTATTATTATTCTTCCTAATTATTACTATTTTTTCTAATTAATACTATTTTTTCCTAATTATTACTAATTATTACTAATTAGTACTAATTATTACTAATTATTAATAATTATTACTAATTACTAATTATTACTATTTATTACTATTTATTACACTTTATTACTAATTATTACTATTTATTACCATTTATTACCAATTATTACTATTTATTACCAATTATTACTATTTATTACTAATTATTACTATTAATTACTAATTATTAGCATTTATTACTAATTAATACTATTTATTACTATTTATTAGTATTTATTATTAGTTATTACTAATTATTATTATTTATTACTAATTATTACCATTTATTACTAATTATTAGTATTAATTACTAATTATTACTAATGGTAAATATTTATTACTATTTTTCCTAATTATAACTATTTTTTCCTAATTATTACTAATTATTACTAATTATTACAAATTATTACTAATTGTAAATATTTATTACTAATTTTTCCTAATTATTACCATTTTTTCATAATTATAACCATTTTTCCTAATTATTACTAATTGTTACTAATTATTACTAATTATTACTAATTATTACTAATTATTACTAATTATTACTAATTATTACTAATTATTACTATTTATTACTAATTATTGCTATTTATTACAAATTATTACAAATTGTTACTAATTAATACAATTTATTACTAATTATTACCATTTATTACATATTATTACTATTTTCCCTAATTATTACTAATTAGTGTTAATTACTGCAAATTACACCAACTAATTACTAATTACCGCTAATTATTTATATAGATTACTAATAATTGTTAATAATTATTAATTATTACTAATTAATTTCAGTTTGTACTAATAATTTCAATTTATTATTACAAATAAATATTAACGACAAAACAATTTAAATCTAATTTAATTACAACTAATCAACAATAATTAAAATTAATATAAAAAATGAAATAAATTCTAAATAAAATAAAATATAAATACCTTTAAACTTGATCTCTTATAATTATAGACGACCTCACAACTTCTTTGTAAAAAAAACTAACTCTGATAATTTTTCACACTAAAACCAGTGTTTTGATAGACATAGAAAGTTGGAAATGAGGGCAAGGAAGGAAAAAACGGATGGGGGTATATATAAGTTAGATTATTTGCGACGTGAATATTTGTGATGGGATTTCCGTCGCAACTAGTGCTATTTGCGACGGGTCTCATCGCAAATACCTTTGGCCGCATTAATTACTTTCAGCGGTTAAAAGGGTATTTGCAATGGGCCCTATCGCAAAAGGCGAACTGCTGACACACTATTTGCGATGGGACAACATTCCGTCGCAAATGGTATTTACCACCGCCGGGTATTTGCGACAGGTCATGTCGCAAATAAACTCCAGCGGACACACTATTTGGGATGGGGAATTCCCCATCACAAATAGTGTTTACTGCCTCCTGATATTTGTGATGGGAGTTTCCACCCATCGCAAATACGCTTCCGCGCACTTTGGTGCTTAAACCGCACCAAACCGCACGTAACTTTTTGCGACGAGACCCAAATTCCCATTGCAAATAACCTCTTCGACGAACTATTTGCGACGAGAAAAAATCCTGTCGCAAATAACCCATTGCAAAAATCAGTTTTCCCTTAGTGTTTGAGGTACTAAAAAAGCCTCCATGTTTAAAACAACATTTTGTTTCTGTTTCCTGTTATTATACTTCCAAAATACTCCATCATTGAAAACTGTACAAAATTTACATAATAGTCAGTATTACATCCCAATGTATGAATTTTTTATAGTTTTTTATACTATCCAGTCACAAAATATGTCTCTAGTTATGAATTAGGTCACAATATATTGCAATACTATGATCCCTATACTCTGTATTTCTAGAAAATTAATTTCTATTACAACTACCATATTCTATTTACCAGTTACATTGGATTTTCATATTTAAATATTCATTACTATTTATTAATGTATATAATTGTATTTCCATCTGCAGGATGCATTTCCTAGACGATGATGAAGCTGAATACATATTGCAACCACACTATGTTCCTGCAGACTTTGCAACTTCAATTAGCTGCAACACTTCTACAAACATGGACTTCATAAAATATTGCGCAATTAAAAAATTGATTTTTATCATTCTGTATTCAAATGAATCCTCTACACAGTTCAAATTTTTTATTGTTGCAACGACTCCAACAATGATTATGTCTTTCAGTTTGAATTACACAACATGCATTACTCTTTCTATAGAGCATGTTTTCACATATGGTTGGATGAAGCTTGTAATGGTGTGTAGTTTATGCTCTTGACCCACTATGGCCGACAAGCATGACATGAATGCTTATGAAAATGATTTGAAATCTCCCACCAAAATCAATATTTACTTTGTATATTTCTTTTCATTATTCAAGTATTTTATTGGTGTGCCCATAATTAATCGAATCATGCACCATTATAATGTACCAATACTTTTTGATTATAAATTTATTAACATTTCTATTATTAGGTAACCTTTACAAATAGTAATCTCTTTTCAAGTAAAAACCATTAGTTCAATATGTCGTGCATACGCATGGGTGTGTACTAGTTAATCTCAATTTTAAATAAAAAGGTGCACCTAGATTTATACCGGTCACATCGTGTGTCAGATTGAGGTGCCTCTGATTCCTATATATCCCAAATGAATTTAGATCGATGTATTCAAGTATCAACAAAATATGAACTTCCAATGTTACCATAATTTCTATTTCCTTTCTTTATCTAACTACCAACACTACATATTGAGTTGATGTTCTTAGCTGAAAACCCTTTTTCTACTCTTTTGGTTTTCAATAATGAGAAAGTTTTTTCAGCTATAAAGATCGACTCAATATGTAGTGTTGGCAGGTCAAAAAATAATATCAATAGAAATCATGGTAACATTGGCAGAAAGGAACATGTTATCTCATTTGTGGCTTGTTGTAGATAGTTTAAAGAAAAATATGACTTCCCAAAAGATCTGTGAAAAAACTAAAGAAGTATTAGATAAAAATGATATGAAAAATAACTTATAAATAGTAGATAAAATGAGGAAAAAATTAATTAAATAATTAGTAAGAATTAACATTTTCATGATGTTTGTATACATTCTTGACCAATTTACTTGTTATCATTATCTCAGTTGTATCCTTGAAGTCCAATATCTCATAAGCATAAGTAGATTCAAACAAACCACCCTAAATAAAACAAAGGAATCCAAATGTATATTAAAAAAATCATTAGGTGATTAATACTAAAAATAAATAAATTAAATAAAAATATGAAACAACCCATTACTTTCATGAAAGTCACATCTTCATGTTATTTGTGTACATTCTTCCATTAGGTATACTGCCCAATCGTTTCTAAGAAATTCTATATCACCTTCGGAATATGAGTATTTTAAAAAGTCATATAAGTACTAGAAAAATAAAAATACACAAAGTATTAATAATTATTTTAAATGAAATTGTAATTATATTAAAAAATGCCTCTTCGGGGATGCAAGTTTTTTGATGGAATATGATCTCCCTCATAAATTTACAAACATAATAACCATAATATTTTCCATTTTTTATCACACTATAGAAACATTGATAAAAATAAGTAATTTGTTTTGATATGTGTTTGGATAGTGAAATATTATTATATATACCATGAAAATTGTCTAGTTGTAGAACTTGTTAGGATCCTTATTATTAATGCCTGTCCTCATGCCATAAATTTCACGATATTTAAACACTCCCTTATCATAAAATAATTCTCATTCAAACATAATATAAATTATATAAATTTAAGTTTAGTTTTAAAATGTTGGATGTAGTGTGTTAAAAATTGACAAATTCCACCATGTGTGGTCGGTTTGTTGGGTATCAATGTAGTGAATTCAGGAAATAAATTTTTTGAGTATCCAAATTGATTTCTATGAGCGTTCAATGTTTCTTAAAAAAATTGAATAAGTAATGAAACAAATGAAAATATATTTCATATGATTAAATTGTATATTTTCCACCCCTGCATCATTTGTATTAGTAAGAGTATGTCATCTTTATGTTTTCTTTCAAACAATTTGGCCTATTTTTTCACTATTTCATTTTTTTAATCTATTTATGTTTGTTCTGTAGAAGTGATGTGAGGAATAATGAGTCCAATTTTATGTTCATTTTGTAATCCCTTCAATTGGTATTGATATATATGCTTGAAAGAAATATGAAATATATCTATTCATTATTGACATAGTATATTAGCATTTGGAAAAATAAATCATGAAAATATACCTCATGTATACATGTCCAACTGAGGCTCCTAGCCTTTCATAGTTGAGGATTTCATTTACATTTTCAAGATAAATGCATCTTGTAACTTCATATTAATACATTTTTTTCTTAAAAACAAACTATGTGATTACTACTATTTTTTAACTTTATATTAGTATGAACCTCAAATATTAGCAAATGCGAATATTGAATGGGTTGGGTAAAGGTGATTTTGGAAGATATTTTTGATCTGTTGGTTGATCCTTTAGATGTTTTTGAGTTGAACTTTCATGTCACCCCTTCCCTTCATCCATTTGTAATAACAGTCATTGGTTCATACCTTTTTTCATTAATTGGCACAGGTTTAGCATGAAAAATAAAATAGAAATGAATACCTCAATGAAGAAATGTGTTTTAAAAGATCTTATGGCCATACAATGAATGTTCCCACAGCTTGGCCGACCATATGAATATCTTCATCATCAAGTGGAATAGGTAACTCGAGACTCGTCTCATGAGATACACTAATCATCACTCTCAAATGACCTGTTGGAAATAGTATATTGTGTAGATGGTCTTCATGGATATTGAACATTGTAGCTCTCACTACAAGGATATGGGTGAGTGTTGATAGATATAAATCACAGTCATTTTCACCCTATATAATATCAGTGCATGAAAGGTATTAGTTTCTACCTAATTCACATTTCACATGAATAATTATTTGAATATTGATTACCCCAACCAGGAAAGATCTTTGAGGGGAATGACTCACCTCAATGCTTGTGGGGGTGGGGTAGGATCTTCATGAAACAACTATTCTTGAGATGTTTCTTCTCTTTGCTTCCCCCCATAACAGTTGATAGAAACTCATTATTCTATTGAAATTTTTCTTTAAGGTTAGCTAATCTTTCTTTCATCTCTTCTATCTCATTATCTTTATCCTCTTGTTTTTTTCCTCAAAACATATTTGGGGTGTCACCCTAAAACCTATACCTATGACACGAAGATATTGTTCTAGACGCTTCAAGGCCACTAATAGTAGGTGTTCATATGGTATAGGTGTTGATGATTCATGTGACTAATTCAGATATATAATATAGGAATATAAGTAATACTTATTATAATATAGATATTAAAAAAAAGGAAATTTATTATGTCATACTTACACATGTTTCCCACATATTTTGTGTGTTTTCATCTATTAATATCTCATATTTATTTACAAATTCTTCCCTCTATATCACATGGCATGGGATGGAAGTGGATTTGGATTTGGATTCATCAATATGAATATAAAAAGAGGAATATAATTATGCTTTTGTTTCATGTCACATAAAAGTATTATGGTAGATTTAAAATGTGTACAATTTTTTTAAGTAAAGTGTACCCCATTATTGCTTTACGATAGGGGTATGTTTATTTTTATGCCCATTCCTTATCTTTCATGCTCAGTTTTAATTTCATAAATAAAAAGTTCTAAATCAAAATGATAAATACATGTATTGTTAAACAATGTATTACCAGCCACAATATACATGAAAATACATCTTTTCTCGATGACCAGTAAACATATCCAATGTTTCTTGAGTTATTATGTGTGCATACATAACTGGTGTGTGTGTTTTTAGTTTCCCTTCAACACCTTTAATATGAAATCTCAATAGAATTGTATGAAAGAATCTATGAATCCTTCTAGTAAGCTTGAATACATATTTCTTGTGGGATTCATCTACTATAAATGAATTCTACAAGAGATGATGAAATGTAAGTAAATGTTTATTTTTTTTTATTTTTTTGTAAAATAATGAAATGATTACATAATGTTAATATAATCTCTTCACACATTAGTGCCTTAATCATGGACACAACATGGTACCATGAATGTACATCAATCAGTACATGTTTACGACTGATGATTCCAATGTAACTACTGAACATGGACTTATTGGGGTTAATATACTGAACCCGCACATTCCATATGAACTCAAATTTGATGCCTTTATTTTTCACATTAATGATTTTTTTCTAACACCATCAAACTACGGAGCACCTATTTCTTCGGCATCATCGGTCCTTCATCACCTACCATTTCCTCAGATTTAACATTGTCAATATTTTGTTCCTATAGATCGATAACATTGACATATGTAGTAGGTTAGTTTAACTCTACATTGGGAGAAATAGTATATTGAGAAACCTGTTGTTCCTCGTGATTGAGAGCCTCATCACATTGTTCCTCTGCACTGTGATTAGCATCAGGTTGAGAGACATGTTATTCCTCTAAATTGGGAGTACTAGAACGTGTAGAAGTTTATCTATAAAAGTGGTTTAAAATTTATTTTTGATTACATAAATGAAGTATGGAACATATAATAACATAAGGTAACATAATTAATATTACAAAAAAACTATAACATGATTATTGAACTCCCTTTTTTTAAAGGATGAAGGGATTTGACCACTCTATCAAGTATCCAAATCCCTTTATTGTGGTCTATTTTGATATACAAAACTCTGTCTACATTGGAAGCACTATAAAATTATTACAATGTCCCTATTAAAGGGTTATCCACAGTTGAATTTTCATATGACCATTCTGTGGTTTTGGTCGATAATAGAATAACAGACTAATTTTGGTTTGTGGGGTATGGAACATAAAATACTTGTACTACCTGTGATGCCATTATAAATAGTTCTTATTTGTCTCCATCCTTACTAAAATCCTCATTCACAAATCCCAATTCATATTATTTAACAACACTCTGGTTATCAACCCACTTTCATTGAAAAACCATCACTTTGAAGGTTTTATAACCTAACTCTCATATTTGTTTGATCATTCCAAAGTATGAAATATTTCCTTAAATTTAATTTCTCTCCTTAGTACCAAAAATGTGCATCAATTCATCCACAATTGAAACTTGACTATTTTTCATTCTACTTCCTTTATCATTTTCATTTTTATAGAACATATAACCATTAATTACATAACCATTATAATATAATACATACACACTTTTTCTTCTAGATAACCATTGAAGTTGTTTTTGAAATTGAATGTGAATTTTCATCTATCTCTTTAAAAATATTGTCTTCAAACAATCCTATAAATTTTTGATTATGTGTATTTGATATCCATATTTCATCCCTTTATGGATTCAAATGCCTAATAATTTTTTGTGGGTTTTAAAATATGGGTAAAACACCAAATTGTTATACAAAACATAAAGGTGTGTCTACTCCCAATATGTAATATTGATTATGACTACATCTCTTCAAAAAATTTATTCAACCACAAGCTACCTAGTGTGATGAGATTTCACTAGATCAATTCTTTTCCCACAGGATAGGTAGTCGGTATATAATTGAACTACTTCCTAAAAAATATATCACTCCACAACACAACCCTTTGGATGACATTAATTTTTTATATACCCATTCAAAATCTTCATATACCATTTAATAGGGTTCATCCATCTATAGTGTACAGAACCACATAGTTGAATCTCTCTCACCAAGTGAGCTATGAAGTGAACCATAATGTCAAAGAATACAGGCAGGAAGCACATTTCTAATTCATATAACATGAGAACAATTTCCTTTTCCATAGTCAGAAATTTTAGTCGGCCTATAAATTTGATGCATATAGATTTGAAAAAGATACAGAGCTTGATTATTGTATGACAAGAATTCTTGTAAAATAATCAATGTAAGTATATAAGAATTAGATATTTCATCAAAACATGGAAGTTATTTTATTTCAAACCCTTTAGCTTTAATGTATTCATTGAAACAATATTATAGATATTCGATGAATACCCCTATGGAACCTTTACATCATTCAATAAGTTATAAAACTAATATCTCCCCTACTTGGAATGAGTGTAAGATGTTGGAGGAAGAAAAGTTTTTTTTCACCCTTCACTAGTACCAACTCTTCCAGTATTCCCATTTCAACCATATACAACCTAGAATTAATTACATCCTTTGTTTTGTCAGGTTCATTTAGTAATGTGACAATTAAACTATCACATACATTTTTTTCAATATGCATAACATTGATAAAATGTCTGATGTAAAAAAATTCTATTATAGTAATTGAAAAAAACTAATCACTTTTTCCAACTGATTTTCATAAGGTTTTTCAAAAACAATTCACCAAAAGTTGTGTCCCCATATTTTAATTTCACAAGAATTTGATCACCTATTAGTAGAGATGGTTTTATAAAATATTCTAAACTTCCATCAAATGATGTTTTCCAAGATTAGTACTTATATTGTCAGGGTAGAAATATACGATGTCCCAGAAGCACAGTCTTTGATGAATGTTTCAGCCTAAATGATTGTGTACCCTGTTCGCAAATGGGGAAGCCTTGAGTTCCTTTAATGTTATATAATAAAAATTTCAATAAGAAGGAAATAAATTTATCTTCCTGTAAAACATGGACCTAAACATTAAATATTCATTATGTAAACATCATAAAACATAACACTTGAATCCCACAATAATTTCAAATATTCGATCAATGGATCCAAATAAACATCAATATCATTACCCAGTTGTTTTGGTCCTAATATAAGCATATATAACATGATGTATTTTTATTTCATGAATAACCACAATTAATATTTTTAATTTAACAACATAAATGACCATGTATTGTGAGTTATTCTTTGGAAACCAAAAGGATTCACTCTATCTAAAGATAACAAAAGATGAAGGTTTCTCGGTTCATTTCGAAATTTAGGATGCTCAAGATCAGTTCTCTTCTACCGAGGAGAGTCTTTTAGGTGATAAAGTTTTTTATCTTTATTTATTGTAACTACAATCCAAATTAATGTCCTTGCAGTCTCCTCACTTCCATATAGGAAAATAAACCTTGGAATGATTGGAAATTAACATAAAAATTTCATAGGACTCGATTCATATTTCTTATATCGTGAAGCACCACACTTCATGAAATTTTTAAGTGATTTTTTGTCCTTTCAAAAAAATATACAATCATTTTAGAAAACATGTATTCTTTTAGAGAATATACCCATAAAATGGAGAATTAGTTTAGCATAAAATTTTTGGCTAGGGATTTCATTATCTTATGTGAGAATATCATTCAATAGAGCAAATAGTTTAGTAAAACTGGCGTTACTCTATCCATTTATTATTTTCAAAATATATAGCTTCAATATAGCTGAAAATACTATATATTTAGTGCAACCAGCATACAATGATGCCTTTTCACAAATATTTAACTTTGTAAACAATTTTTGAAAATCATGAAGTTTATCTTCAACTGTCATTGTCATTTCCTCAATACAATCTTAATCATCATTCACACTTGTAATCACATCGTTTATATATTCTATGACAAATCAAGTGTTATTCCAACTCCTTTGGACTAATTATTCTTGAATAAAAATAACATAAACATGGATAAATGATTTTATAAGGGTCATATTAATGATCTTTTGAAAAATTGATGAACTCTTTCTCCCCATATTAATACTCTTTTGTTATATGACTGGAATCCATTCATTATCTATTCATATCCATCCTATTTGATTTGGTAATATTAAAATTGAACAAAATAAATACAAAAAATATGTTGAATTGAAGATGGATCTCATGAATTGTTGATAGAAAATGGAAAGATTGAAAACTGATTTATCATCCCACATGATCAAAAACAAAAACTTATTGAAGGAAATTTATAAATATAATGGAGGAGATTTTACTTTTAAAAACTATTCTTCACTTCATATTTTAAATGATAAAAACCCTTTTTTATGTGTATAAATAAATTATAAAATCATATTTACATTATAAAAAACTAATGAAATACACCCATGGAATGTAATAATGAAAAAATAAAAGCTATATTATTTGAAAACCCTTTTTATAATTGAAAATAAGGATATTGAATATAAAAATGGTTTAAAAAATAAATAACAAAAATTATTATATTTATTTAAAATGTTTTCAACACTAATGTTGAATTTATAAAATTATAAAAGTATTAAACTATTGATTAATTGAAAATGGTTTACAGGTATAAAAGTATAAATTAAAAATGTATATATATTTATATTAGTATATAAAATTATAGACATATATATAAGTATAATATATATATATAATTTGATGAAGAATATATATTTTAAAGAAATATACATAATTTATAAATTTATATAAATTTATAAAGCAATATAGAAGTATATATATGTTATAGAAGTATACATAATTTATAAAATAATACAATTTTGCAAATTTATAAAATTATAAAATTGTAAAATATAAAATTAATATTTATAAAAGTATAAAAGTAAATTATTTGATTTTCATCCATTCATGAAATGATCGATCTTGATTTTATGGTTAATGGAAAAAATCTAGGTGTACCTTGCGAGTCTCATGAGATCTACCCTTATATTTAATGAAACACACTTTTCAAACCATTTCAAAAATCCTATTGAACCCCCACTCATTCTATAAAGGTAAAGGATCAAATGAATGGAACAACAACATTAATGAAATGAAAATAAGAAATAAAAGAAATCTACTAAGGGTTACAACACACCAATAAAGTAGGGGAACTAAAGAAGATCAATAGAACCCCCTATGCCAAACCACAAACCAATAAAATGATGTCATGGGATATACCCTCGGCTTTAATGTGAGGTGGTCCTAGAATTTATCAAAATGGGACCAACTACAAGCTTATGTTGAATTCTGACACAAGTCACTTGACTAGCTTTCACCAATCCTAGAATCAGGGGCACTCCCCACTATGCCTATACATAACTAGGGGCACTAGAAGTGTGAAATGATATATTTTAGCATAAATTAATACTTCTCACTTAATTAATCATGTTCCCATGACCAAAGTAATAGTAATAGTGAGAAACAGTCAATAATATAAATAATCATGATTGTTCTTTTGTGCAATATAGTATGTAATAATGTCCTAAGAGCAGCTTCCATGCTAAAAGGTCATAGTACTTCCCCGATATGATGAGAATCTAGAAGTGCCACGACACTATTCTTAAATATATGTTCTATATACAAATGATATAATTTGAGGGATACAAATGATATAGGCTATCAGGGGTGGATACTCATAGGAATTTGAGACACCTTCTCATCATATACTCCCTTGCTAATATCTAGTGTTGGATGTTATGAGAACGAGACCTGCTAGTAGGAGATCCAAATTTATATACTTCATTGGATGTTCCTATATTCAGATATGTGTATTTATCCTTATAATTTAATATAGTTATTAATGAGTATTATGAGTCACCTATTTTTATATACTGATGAAAACTGTGACGAAATATGTTCGTAGTGAGGTAGGATATGTTGTGCTGTCATGAGTATTATTGCATTAATGAATAATGTGATAAAGGATTTTTTCCTTTTGTTCTTTAATGGTAGTTGATATCTCAAACCCTTTTATGGAAATGATACAACCTAAATAAATCCGTGTCCATGGAGTTCTATAGGCATGTTTGATTTCTGAGAAGTAAAAGAAAGAGACATCAAGCACAGAGTTTGATGGCACCGAAATGAAACCTACTCAATAAGAGATATCACATTAAAGGTATTATATTACTTAGTAAGCATCAGTATGATCTATTATTACATTTCGCCATTAATTTCTTTCTATATGGGTGACTTGGTATGTTTCTAGACACTAACATTGGACTTTAGGCTGCTTTGCCTAATGCCATTGAGAAAGAGGTCTAGAGGGTCATATACTAAGTGTATCGAGAATCTTAGCTAAATAATATATTATTATTTATTATTTAAAAACTTCAATAAATATTATTCCTACACATGGTTTAATAATTATTCATGTTTTACTATTCTCATATATTCCATCACAAGTTATTCAAGTGAATGTAATGTGAGCATAATATTTAATAATTTTTTTCTATTTATTGAATATAATATTTATTTATTTATTGGTGAATAATGAAGTGATATTTATTTAATAAATAAATATTTATTATTCAAGTATTGATAAATGTTATGGATTAATTGAGGACCGTGTTTAATGGCCTAGAGAAAAATAATATATATTGAATATTATTTGAAAAAATAATATTTAATTTTAATTTGTAAGTTAAGAACATGTCAAGAAATAATAATAATATTATTATTATAGTCATGGGGTTATGTAAGGGATTAAATAAGTAATAATGGGAAATTATGTAATTATTTATTTCTAACCCTAGTGATATATAAACCCAATTATATTATTTTCCAAGAGATCCAATTCATTTGTTTGGTTATGCACAAAAAATTAGGAGAATACTCTCAATCCCTAGAGAGCTCCCTTCTCTATGAATGATTCTAAGAATAGATAGTTATCTTCCTCCACCTCCCACTCTCAAGTTAAGAGTGATCAAGGATAATTTATTGGATGTTATTATCATGGTGATCAAAGGTAAATGATGCAAGTGATAGGATATGTCATGCTAGCACCAGAAGATACCTAAGGCGATGTTCAAATATTTCTGAAACACATGTAGATCACTAATAAAGGGGAACTAATCTTGTTTACTATAATGAAATGATTGTAAAACATAGATCTATTTTCAGATCCATAAATAAATAAATAATTCACATAAGGTAGTTTTTAATTTATTTAATTAATTGTAAATAATATGTGATGATCCTCCATATAGTTTCGATGTTTTAGCCATTTTATTTTTTATTTTTTCAATTTCATTGATTGATCATGCTAAAAAATAACTTTGGGAATGAACCATCATAGTCTTCCAATGCACTCGAAGCCTTTAATAAGATATGGAATTTTTTTTCCTTTCATGTTTCCCTGGATATTGTTGATGACGATCCTTAAACATTTAAGAGAACCCTTAATGAAAAAGATTTAAAATAGTGTATCAATTTCAAGAATGAATAAATTCACTCCTTAAAATAAAAAAACACACTTGGACTATCATTGATAAACCTCATATTAATTAAGTAATTGTTTTACGTGGATTAATAAACAATATGACGATAAAACTATTGAAAAGAAAATCAAGCCTAGATTATCCACAAAGGGATTCTTCCAAAGAGAAGAAATAGAGTATTCTGAAATAATTTCACCAGTTGAATTGCATTCTTTTCATAGGTTACTGCTTACTTTTTCTTCCTATAAATACCTTCACGCTGAAAAATTATATGTGAAAACTTCCTTCCTTCATGGTGACCATAGTGAGAATTAAAATATGAAGCATCTTGATGGTTATTATAATGAATTCAAATATAAAAAAGTTTTATTCAAAACAAATCATTGTATGGTTTAAAACAATACTTGATATAGTGGTATAGAAGTTTGATTATTTTATTCTTAGTAACCATTTTAATAGTAGCCAATATGATGCTTGTGTTTATTTCAAAAACAAAATTATTTACCTTATGTTATATGTTGATCGTGTTCTTATTATATGAAATAACATGAAACTTACCATTGCTTTAAAATATCAATTAAAAAGTTTTTTTAAAGAATAAATTAGGGGAAGAAACAACAATTCTCATTGTAGAAATTATTAGGGAGAGACCTAGTAAACTATGATATATTTACCAACATACTTGTGTTCTGAATGTTCTAAAAAGATACTTTTTTGAATATCTAAAATCTATTTGTGTACCTTTTGGATAAAGTTTTAAACTTTTATTAACACAGTCACCCACTGAAGTTACTGATGTAGATTTTATGTCTAATATTCTTTATACCAACATTGTTGGAAGTGTCATGTATTCCTTGATTTGTATCATAAATCTTGTATAATTAACAATTTTTACCCTTATAAGATTTATGGACAATCTATGGAATCCATATTGTCATGCCTTGAAGTGGCTGCTACAATATTTTTCATGTGCTTCAAACTTAACATTGTGTTATGGTAAAAATTATGATACTACTGAGATGATTATTGGATATGTATATACTGACTATGTAGGTAATATTGGCACTAGAAATTCATTAATTGTGTATGTTTTCACTCCTTTTGGAGGCCCTATATCTTGGAAATTTAATATGAAATATGTTGTTTCTCTTTCTATCATTGAATCAAAATACATAGCATTGACCATGGTTTTCAAATAATCCTTATGGTTCATGAGTTTGTATTATATACTCAAACTTTATTATTTTTTATTATAATATATAGTGGTAGTCAATTTAAATTACATTTATCCAATAATATAGTATGGAATTATAAATCTAAAACAAATAGATAATAGAAACATTTTATTAGAGATGTTATTGAATCTGAAACTGTATGTTTCAATAATATATGTGACAATAATAACCCATATAACAGTTTGACTAAAGTTGTCGTATTTTATAAATTAAAATATTTTTTAGATCGATTGAATTTTGTTCCCATATAATAACATTATGTGTAATAAAAATTCCCATTTCAATTGAAAATTGTAAATATTTGTGAATTATGATTTTCATATTGAAATTAATATGTTTTATTTATCTCCCATTTATTTTTCTATTGTAAACATGAATGAAAAATTATTTTTAAGTTATTTTATTCTGCTAAATATATACATTGGATCACTCTTATGATATTGGGATTCTTGTGTGGGACAATTTCATGGGTTTCTACCTTAGGTTGGACTGTTACTCCCTTCATCCCATACCTTCCACATCATTGATTTGTGAGGATTTATATCCTGGAAATTGATTAATATTTCCACCCTTTTAATTTTATGTGTCCACCTATTTTAATCACTCTTAATGGCGGCACTTCATTTCTTCTCGATGTGGCTCTATGGTGGCTATTAATTCTAGTAGTTTCAAGGTGTACTAGAGTGTTAGTGGGATTGATGACCCCTACATGCAATTACCTTAATCACTTGGTCTCCAATTGGTTCTACAATCCCCCCATTTTTGCTCTTATTTCACCTATAGTGAAACCCTAATGTTAGAGTAAGATTCTGTGGTGTTGAATCCCCAGTTCTAAGCATGCTTCCTCCAATTCACACTATAGGTTCACTAATCCTATTGGAGTATTGTGATGATTTTCCTTCCTCATGAAGAAGTATGGTTCTTCGATGAACCATGAAAATATTATGCATGAGGTATTGCTTTTGTACACTGAATATTGACACCATCTGCATCCCTTAAAGCTTCAGTGATCACCAAAAGTGACTGATAAGTGATTAGGTTTCAGGATTGGTTTCCTTCAGACTTCGACCTTTCATACCCAACACATAAACATTTTTGGGGTTCCATCATAAAACTCATGGGTGACAGGAGTATTTTTCATCAAATCTTATATGTGAGGCACCATATTTTGAGAAAACTGATGTGATATTGAGTTTTTACCCTACAATCCAACCCTCAAACCAAAGACCATAAAAATGGGCCGTCCCTTCAATGGTAATCCATCTAATTCAAATCATCTTGCACTTGTATGTCCATTTCTCTCTTTATTGAGGAAATCCACCTGGCAAATTTTATCAGGACCCCTAGAAAATATTTTAATTTGTTTAATTTTGTACGTTATTCAATCTTATTATTATTTTCATATGTTTTTTGAATCTTGTTGTTTCTATTTTTTGTTCATTTATTTGGATTTAATTTATACTGTCATTTTTTCTTCTTTTTAGGTTAATAAAGTGTGTGTGTGTGTGGGTGGTGTTCTTGTCATGTGAATAGATCCAAATAGGAATGAAGCACGTTAAATCATGGTGTTTTTTTATTGCATTCTTATTTATTATATCTTGAATGTTCTGTTTCTATCTGGATTTGAATATTGTGAATAGAACACCCCAATGGTCCTTTTATATTTGTGTCAACTATCCCAGTACACCTTTTCTTAACAGTATGGAAAAAATTCCATCCCATTTAGTGTATTTTTTTGAAATCCTACTATGTGTTACTGATTTGAAAATAATAAAACCAATATTCATTTAGTTGTATCATTTTTTCAAATTCAAGTTATCATCCTAACTTTTGTGGTCTATCGAAAGTGGATCACCACCGATGTTTTTGGTATACATATTTGGTATCCCAATCAAATAAATTTACCAATTTCAACATAAATTGGTATATATATGTACATCACCCAATAAAAGATGATGGAATAACCCACAATTCCCATGATTTTCATCATCCTTATCCTCCTACCCTTTTCCAATGGATATTGTAACATTTTAGTAGGAGAACCACTCAAAACCTTCACAATTCCATTATTTATTACATGTATCATTGTTAGAACCAAAATTTAAGTTAGTGATATTCATTCCTCATATTTTCAGACTGCACATGGAGATGTTGTGGACTATGTTGAAATCAATGACAAAACTTATTTTCATCATCCACTCTTAAAAAAATACACTATCCAAGTGGGTTAGTCAGATTAACAATTATTCTAACATGCTGTTGAGTTATATATATATATGAACAGATGGATTAGAGTGTGAATTTGGGTAGAATTATAGGTATAGAGGGGATTATTCAGATCTATATTGAGAATGAGGAGTGTTGGGGTTCGTCCTTTAAACCCTAAATCACCTAGGACTCACTTTCACATATTTTAGGGGTATTATATTTATGTGTTAAATTAATAATTTGGAGAAAAATAAATAGAACAAATATATTCTTTAATCGGGATACCGGAAGAATGAAAATAAAAGATGAAGAAAAGAAAATAATACCAAATATAACATCATTCGGATCAGTGTGATCTTAAGTGCATGGTGAGAACACCACCCAGGTTAGTATTTATATAACCAAACAATTAAAAATAAAAAAATTACAGACTCAATGAAATAAGAAGTAAAAAATGAGAATATACTTGTGGATTCTAACCTCGTTGAACTAGGTGGTAGTGGTGAAGCCTATTACATAGAGTCAACACCATTCAATATTAGATGAACTCATGAACACACACACAAAGGATACATATCTATACATGAAAAAAGAAATTGAATCACTATAGAGAAAAGAATATAATTTTAAACATAGTTTTGATGAGTGATGGGTCCAGATATGAAACCTCCTTGATGTGAAATCCTACAGAACCCAAGAACGATTCGATCTCTACTGGGCCTCCATGGGAGAGGTAATCTTGTTTTAGGAGGTGTCATGAGATCAGAATAGGTGAGAATGAATGGATGGAACCCCTCAGTCCTCTATCTTCATCTCTGATAAGCCATAGAAGTCGCAGTAGAGGCTCATGCAAGGATAACTCTCGATGAACCAAATGAGAGACATGACAAACCAAGAGAGAGGATCCCCAAATAAATTTTCAAATAGGTAAATGATGGAATTCTAGGGGATCTTCAGGTGGTGTTGTTAGAAAACCCGAGATCTAATCCATGTGGACATCTAGGATGGAAATAGCATCTCACCTAACAAAAGGAGGTTCAATGGGTGGGGAAATGGAGTTGTAGGATCAGTACAATGGTGGCATCATGGATCCAAGACAAGTAAAAGAAACATAGTGAGGATCAACCAAGGTCATCTAATTTTCTATAATCGATGGTCCAAGTACATTATGGTAAACAGGTAAATAAAACACAATTCCAGTGTAAAATAATAACTAAAAACAAATATAGAAAACCCCACATGAACAGTCCCATGCACAAATAAACACCCCATGAAAATGAAATATAAAATAATCATATATCATATAAATAGATAATGAATTTTACTCATATAAACAGAAATAAATTCATTTATTTGAAATACATGCAGGGGCATAAATCAACAAATATTTACCTTGAAATTAAAAGAATTAAAGGGCGATGTTCTAAAAAAACATCAAATGATAAAGGATGATGTTCTCGCAACCTAAGTCATATAATTGGAAATAGGTTAATTAGTTTAAGACAACACAAGAATTTAGATTATAGTGTGACCTTAGTTAAAGTATCAGTCGGATTGTCCCTAATGGGTATCTTTGTGACAATCACTATCCCATATTATATAACATCCCCAACAAAATAAAGTCTATTTTAAATGTGATTTGATCTACCATGTAATACATAGTTTTTAGGGAGATGCAATACAAATTGACTATCACAAGATAAAGAAAACTTGGAAAGGAAACCTTTCAACTGTATAGCCTCTTTTATGGATTCTATGATGGCTATATACTCTTCCTCAATAGTAGAGAGTGAAACCACTAACTGAATAATGCACTTCTATGAGACTGGTCCTCCATATACAAGAAAAAAAATATAGTGATAGAATATCGAGTGTCAATATTTGCAGAAAAATCAGATTCAACAAAACCAACAAAGTCATCATTAAAACTACTATTCTGGTTGTATCAAATGTATAATTTATCTAACATTGATACATACCTGAGGATAAATTTTAATGCATTCTAGTGAGACTTACTAGGTTTTCCCATAAACCTTCTTAAGGTACACAAAACAGAAGCTATATCCGGTCTCGAATAGATCATAACATAGATAACACTTCCTACTATATTATCATATGGAATCTTATTCATGAAGGAATCCTCATCATCATTTCTCTGGGATTGATCCATATATAGTTTAAAATTTTTTCCTAAAGGAATTGTAATAGGTTTAACATCCTCGAATAGATATATGTTTGATACATTATTAACATAATAAGACTTGGATAAGTACAATGTTCAATCCTTCCTATATCTTATTATGTCCATACCCATGATTTGATTATCATGTCCTAATTATTTCATCTCAAATATAGGGTTCAATTGATTCTTAACAGAGTTTATAATCCTCATTTTTTTACAAATTAAAATCATGTCCTCAAAATATAATAACAGGTAAATAGATTCATGTTTAAAAGTTTTATAATATACACATGCATCAAATTTACTTCTATAAATTTTGATTTTCAATAAAAAAAGAATCAAACCTTTAATACCATTGTCTAAAATATTGTTTAAGCCCATAAAAAGACTTATTAATAATTAAAAATTTATTGGGTTTAAGAAAATTTGAAAATCCTCAAGGAGGAGTCATATAAATCATTTCTTCAAATACACCATAAAAAAGTTTTTACATTTAATTATTCAACATGAAAATCAAATTTGGTAGCAAAGAAAGAATAATTCTTATGGGTGAATTTTTAACAAGTGGGGATAATATTTCAATATAATCGATGCCTTCACATTAAAGAAATCCTTTAGAAACCATTCAATCTTAAAATTTTATTTTTGATTTTCCAATGTTGTTTTATTTCTTCTTATATAACCATTTAGAACCTATAATATTCAAGTTATTATGTTTGAAAAAAAAACTGAAGTTTTGTTCTTAAGAAGTGAATTAATCTCTTCTTTCAGGACACCTAACCACTTAGTGGATTCTTTGGAATTAATATCTTTCTTATAAGTTTAAGGTTAATCATTAATCAAATCTTGAGCTACATTAAACTCATAAGTAGCAATTTCAGCTAGATTGAAATGGGCTAAAGGCCTAATTACTCTTCTTTCTCAGTCCTGATTGAGATGATAATTCCTTATATCATATAGTTACTCTGTTATAAGCTCATAATCTGAATCAAAATCAGATAAAACTTGATACTAAACAATATGGGTAGTAGGACAAGTACCATATTGGGAATGGTTACTATATTATAAAGAAACTTCAACACTTATGGGTCTTGGGACTCTAGAGGGTTATACTGTGTCATCTAAAGACTCTACTGGTTTAGTTCCCTTATCATTAGAGAGACCAAACACATGAAGAATGGCATATCTACTTATTATACACTTTTGATAACCTAGTTTATCTTCCAACAAATGATACCCCTTAACACCCTCTAGATAACCCACAAATATACACTTTACAGCCTTAGGAGATAGCTTATCAATCCGTGTATGAGCTTAAGATATGGATCCAAAGGTCCTAAGGTGTGCAAGTCTCAAGGGTGAACCATTATAGAGTTCTTCAAGTGTTTTAAAATAATTATTAGAAGATGGGAAAAGGTTGATAAGATATACGGTTGTTGAGGCATCCTCAGCCCAGAAGGACCTGGGGTGTTTTGAGTGGGAAAACATACACCTAACCCTCTCAAGAACAATCATATTCATCCTCTCTACTAGCCCATTTTTTATAGAGTTTCCAAAATAGAATGGTATCTTATAATTCCCTTAGATTCATAGAATTATATGAATTCAGTGGATAGATATTCTAAACCATTATTAGTTCCTAAGGCTTTGAGTTTCTTACTAGATTCACCTTCTACCTCATCTTTCCATTTATTAAAATTCTGAAAGGTATCAGACTTATGTTTGAGTATATAAATAAAAAATTTTCTAGATAACTAATTAATGAATGTCACAAAGTACAAGCCTCTACCATGGGAGGTGACCCCTAAAGGACCTCATAGATCTGAATGAACACATTCATGGGGTTCTTTAGCCTTATACATATACCTTCTAAATCTCACTCTTATGGATATTCCATATACACAATATTCATAGAATGGGAGACTTCTTGGAGTGCTATTACTCAAAATCCCCTATTTTTTGAGTTCATTAAGTCCCTTTTCAATAATGTACCATAAACTTCTATGCCAAAGGGTAGTTGCATCATGTTCTAAATCACAAGAGATGTGTAAATGAATTCTTTAAACTTTACCATCTAACACATAAAGGCCATTGGGAAGGTTTCCTTTCATAGAAGTCATGGATCCTTGAGAAACATTAAGACTCCTAAAGTCTAACTTAAAGCTGTAACCCTTCCAGTCAAGGATTACAAGGAACATTAGGTTTATTTTTAGTTTGAATACCCACCTAACTTCTTCAAGAGTTTTAATAGTCCTATCATGAAGCTATAATGAAACCAATATTATGACCATAATGTGACAACTCCTATTATTCCCTAGGAAAACCTCACCAGATTTTATTTCCCTCAACTCAACAAATAATTCCCTCCTAAGAAATATATGGGAAGAACATCCTAAATTTATGATACATTCATTAGATATGGCTATGTCATAAATATTTAACACATCTACAGTGTCAAAGTCTTACTCAACTAATAGGTAATAGTCATTAATATTGTCTCTATAGACACCTTTCTTATTAGGTTAATTCTTATTAATGTGACCAATCTATTTACATTGAAAACAATTGATTACTTTTTGTTTAGACTTATAACTTTTCTTCTTAGACTGAATCCTATACTTTCTCCTACCCATGAAATCACTTCTTCCTCTAGACTCACTTCTATCCCTTATATTTAAACCCTTAGCCTCTATTTTAACACAATGCTTCCTTTTATGGTCCTTGTAGAGTAAAGAAGATTTAACTTCTTTGGGTGTTAAAGTGTCTTTTCCATATAGCATTGAATCTTTAATAGAATTAAAGGATTCATCTAATGAAGTTAACATTATTATTTCTTGGTCTTCATCATCCAATTTAAAATCTATGTTGGCTAGATCTAACAATATTTTATTAAATTAATCAATGTGTATCCTGACTATTGTTCTAGGGTTCATTTTGAAAGTATATAATCTCATTTTCTGTATAATCTACAAAAAATAGATTTGATCATATAAAGGGATTCAAGTTTAAACCATATACTAGCAGTAAAATATTTATATGAAACTTATCTAAGTACATTATCCCCCAAAGATAAAATAATCAATCTATGGGATTTCCTAAGAGTCTCTTCAGGGACATCAATGTAAGTGATGAGAGTCTACATATTTGGGGAGGGGGTGTTGATTTTCTTTCTAGAACTAGAAAGGTAATCAATTAAATCATTATGATCTAGTAGGGATTCAATTTTAATTCACCAAATATTGAAATAATTTTCACCATTAAATTTATCAATATAATATTTAGTAGAACCCATTGTGAATGTTATAGAAGGATATGCTATCACTTTTTTGGGTTAAAACATTAAAACCTAAATCACCCAGGATCCACTATCACATATTTTTGGGTTATTATTTTTATGTATTTAATTAATCATTTGGAGATAAAGAAAAAATAGGTTTCTTCTATAATTAGATTACTGAAAGAATGAAAATGGAAGATGCTAAAAAGAAAATAACACCAAATATAACGTGCTTCAGATCAGTGTGATCCTACATGCATGACTAGAACACCACCTAGTTAAGTATTTATATTACAAACAAAAAGAAAATGTAATAAATTACAAACTCAAAGAAACAATAAGTAAAAACCATAGAAGCTATGTGAGGTGGAAGACCTTGTTGAACTAGGATGCAGTAGTGAAGCCTATCACATTGAGTCAACATCATCCACTCCTAGACCGACTCAAGAACACACATAAAAAGGAAACAAATCTATACATGATAAAATAACGTGAATCTCTATAAAGCTAGTAATATAAACAGAAAACTTGTTACGATGAAAGATGGGTCAGGATTTGAAACCTTATTAATGCATAGTCCTCAAGAACCCAAGACCGAGTCAATATCCATTAAGTCTCCATAAGAGAGGTACTTTGGTTGAAAGATGAGGCATGAGATTGATAGAGGGGAGCACGAATGGATGGAACACCTTATTCCTCCTCCTCTTTCTCTGAGAATCCGTATAAGTCATAGTAGAGCCTCACACTGGGAGAGCTCTCCAGGAACCAAATGAGAAACACACCAAAATGAGAGATAGTATTCTTGAATCAATGCACAAATAGGGAAATGATGGCATACCAAGGGAGAATCAGGTAGCATATTTAGAAAACCTAAGATCAAATCTGTGAGGATGTCTAGGATTAAAATAGTGGCTCGCCTAACATAAGGCATTTCAATGGGAGGGATAAATGGCGCTACAGTATTTTCATGATGGTGGCATTGCAGATCCAAACCAAGGAAAAGAAACATATTGAGGATCAATCAAGGCTATCGAATGGGTCATAATCAACGGTCTAGGTACATTTAGGTAAATAGGTAAGGAAAAAAATTCCAGTATAAAAGAATAACAAAAAAAATATGAAAAAACCCACATGAAAAGTCCCATGCACAAATAAACACCCCATGAAAATAAAATATAAAACGAATATTATATCATATAAATAGAGAATGAATTTGACTCATAAAAACAGAAATAAATTCATTTAATTTCAATAAATGTAGAGGCATAAATCAATAAGGATTTTCCACAAGGAAGAATCTACAAATTAAGATCCACCACCCATAATAATGATTTAAAAAAAAATTGTTTGGATGACCAGGAATATGAAAAATATGAGGTATTTCTAAAAAAGTGATTTTTTATAAATAGGCTTATTTATAAGACATATGGCATGTTATTTTTTTATAATTCCTTTTGTAGCAGTGGCCACTCTATAAACATGGGAAGGTAATGAATTTTAATCTTATTTTGATATGGTGTGAACAATGTTATGTTTTTAGTATAAAATAAAATTTATTTTTACTTATTTTCCCTTTAAACACCTTTATTTTTTTCCCTTAAACAATAATAAAGATAAAAATTATAATCAAAACTACGAACATAAATAAATGTGGGAAACAAATGGATTTTCCAGTGTTCATAGCCTTTTATTTGGGACCATTTTTCTTAAAATCATGTTTTTTGTTGAAAAGAAACCCCCCATGTTATTCCAAAAATTTTCCTCTTCTTCCATTATCCTTCAATATTATTACTATTGGAAACCAAAATGGATTTTTCTGAAAAATTTAGGGTTTGAGATTGGTGTAACCATTGTGATTTTTATGTATAGAAGAAGTTTTGACTTTTCCCATTTTGGATTCTTCCTTTCAAGGTGATGTTTTGTGACTTGCTTCTTATTGGATTGATTCATATTTTTATTTAATATTACATAATTACACATTTCATGAAATGATTGGATTATATAAAACCACATTTTTGTATTTTTATATGTATAATTGATCCCCATGAGGTGTTTGTTAAATATTTAAAATGTTTTATTTACATTTTATGGTAAACAACAGTGATTTTTTTATATTAATTTTAAAATAAATTGTTTCTACATGCTATGTGTTGGAGAAAAAACACAAGGGGAACTTTAAAATTAATTTGAATAATAAATGAGAGATTGTGGCCCACTTTGGGTTTCTAATGAATGTGTCATATGGACTAAGATTTTTGTTTCAATCTAAGATTGACTGATTTCTAAATGACTGTTAAATGAGGAAAATGATTTTTTAGTAGTAATAGATCCTTGAATGGGTTTTATGGGATATTTATTTATAACATTTACATTTTAAATGTATTGTTTTAAATTAATATTAAAATATTTTGAAAACATGTTCCTTTTATAATTGTACACTTAATTGTGAGCCCCTAACTTATACATTTTGTATTCACCTATTCATTATTTATGGAATGTGAATTTTATTATTATTATGATTATTATGTCTGGATTTTATTGGGGTTATTACATGAAAGTATGTTGGATGTGATATTATTGTTATTGTTTATGCATCTTGATGAATCCCTTGATAATTTTTCATCAGGAAATATTCATATCAACTTTAACATGTAATGGGATCTCGAGTAGCCAATTATAAGATTTAATATAGGGCATAAAAATATATTTCAACTTATAAAACTATAGGAGATAATTGATATGAATGACTAGACATTCAATTATAATTGAGATGACCCAATCATATTGGATGATAAGATCAACATGACCTGATAAGGCTATTGGTTCTTATTGGAAGATTTATTATATTATGTATAAATAATACCATAATATATTAGGACATGTGTTTTTTTCATAGAACATATAAAAATTAATGGTATTTATTTGAGATAATCAGAGCACATTTTCTTGGTTTTCATTGAGTGGAAAATGTTTTGAACTAAAATACCAATTTTAAAATGACAATGGACACTTTGAGTTATATCATTTCATGTGTCAGATTGAGGTATGGGTGATTACTACACATCACAAAGGACGCATTGATCATTTTCTTAAAGTATCAAAATAATCTGAATTCATTTTTTCAGTTTTTAGTATGTCACTTGATCTTTTTGATAAAAAATTAAAGTCAATTCAAAAATAAAAAGACACACCTGGAGTCATATCGGTCACACCATGAATCATATTGATGTGTGGTTGATTCCTACATGTAAAAAATAACTCATGGATAATTTTCCTATAGTATAAAAACAATATAAATTCATTTTATTGATTTTTAGTATGTCACATGTACTTTTTCCTAAAATTAATGTCATTTTTTAATAAAAAGACACACCTTGAGTCATACTGGTCACATAGTGTGTTAGATTAAGATGTGATTGATCCCTAAATGTCAAAAATGAATCATGGATAGTTTTACTAAAGTATAAAAATAACCTGAAAGCGTTTAATCAGTTTTCAGTATGCCAATTGTTCTTTTTACTAAAAATAATGTCAATTTTAAATAAAAATACACACTTGGAGTCATACTGGTCACACCATGTGTTGTATTGAGATGCAGGTGATTCTTATATGTCAAAAATGAATTATGGATCAGTTTCCTAAAGTATCAATGCAATACGAATGTTTTTTCTAGATTTTTAGTATGTCACTTGTTATTTTTACTAAAATTAATGTCAATTTGAAATAAAAAGACACATAGAGTTATACCAATCACACTGTGAATTGGGTTAAAGTGGGGTTTATTCTTACACATTATAAATGACGTATAAATAAATTTCCTAAATTATCAAAACAATCTGAATTCATTTTATAATTTTTAGTATGTTAGTTATTCTTTTTACTAAAATTAAAGTCAATTTTAAATAAAAAGACACACTTGAAATTATGCCGATCACACCTTGCATCAGATTGATGTGTTGATGATTAATAAACATAAAAGTGACTTATAGATCATTTTATTAATGTATTAAAACAATCTAAATGTTTTTACTCACTTTTCAATATGTCACTTATGTTTTTTTAATGAAATGTCTTCTAAAACTAGAAACACGTACTTTGAGTCATACAAGTCACATCATATGTCGGTTTGATATGAGACTGCTTCCTACATGTCAAAAATGAATTATGATTCATTTTTATAAATTATCAAGACAATATGAGTGATTTTATATTAGTTTTTAGTGAGTGAAACTTTTGGAATTAAAATGCCATTTTAAAACTGATAACAGAAACTTTGAGTCATAGTGGCCACATAGTGTATCAGATTGAGGTGTGGATAATTTTTAAACATTATAAATGACTCGTGGATAATTTTACTAAAGTATCTAAACAATTAAAATGAATTTTCTTGGTTTTGTGTATGTCACTTGTTCTTTTTACTAACATTAACATCAATTTTAAATAAAAATAGAAACTTTCAGTCATACCAGTCACATAGTGTGTCAAATTGAGGTGAAGGTTATTCATAAAAATAAAAAATTACTTTTGAATCAATTTCCTAATGTATCCAAACAATAAAAATTAGTTTTCTCTATTTTTATTTTTTCACTTGTTCTTTTTACTAAAATTAATATTGATTTTAAAGAAAAAGACACTCTTAGAGTTATACCGATCACATTGTGCATTGGATTGAGTTGGGATTGATTTATACATTTTATAAATGACATATGAATCATTTTTATAAATTATAAAAACAATATGAATTCATTTTCTCTATTTTCAGTATGCCACCTATTCATTTAACTAAAATTAATGTAAATTTTAAATAATAGACACACTTAAAATTATAATAGTCACACCATGCATCAGATTGAGGTGTGGATGATTATTAAATGTAAAAATTACTTATGGATATTTTTCCTAAAGTATAAAAACAATTTGAATGTGTTTTTTCAGTTTTCAGTATGTCAATTTTTTTTAATAGATTTATTTTAAATTTGGAAATATGAAATTTGAGTCATATCGGTCACATTGTGTATCAGTTTGATATGAAACTTCTTCCTACACATCAAAAATGAGTTATGAATCTTTTTCCTAAATTATAAATACAATACGAGAATATTTTATTGGTTTTCAGTGAGTGATACTTTTTGAACTAAAATGTCAATTTTAAACAGGGTGATACCAGACACATCATGTATCATATTGAGGTGAGTCTGATTCCTAAATGTTATAAATTACTTAAGAATCATTTTCATAAAGTATCAAAATAATCCAACTGCATTTTCTCAATTTTGAGTTTTTTAGTTTTATTTTTTACTAAAATAAATGTCAATTTTAAATAAAAATACACACTTAAAGATATACTGGTAACACCATATGTCAGAGTGAGGTGAGAATAAATCCTACACAACTAAAATGACATATGGATCATTTTAATAAATTATAAAAATGATTCAATTGTGTTTTATTAGTTTT
Organism: Viscum album; assembly: GCA_963277665.1. Lineage (NCBI taxonomy): Eukaryota > Viridiplantae > Streptophyta > Magnoliopsida > Santalales > Viscaceae > Viscum > Viscum album. The sequence continues at coordinate 1,879,079,423 of OY728146.1, read as the reverse complement.
GAGTATGTCAACTCTCTTTTTTACTAACATGACATTTTAAACTGGAAACATACATTTTGAGTCATATCAGTCACATCGTGTATCAGATTAAGGTGATGATGATTAATACACATCATAAATGAACTATGGATCATTTTAATAAATTATCAAGACAATATGATCTCATTTTCCTAGTTTTCAGTGAGTGACAGTTTTTGAACTAAAATGCCAATTTTAAACTGATAACGGGCAATATGACTCATAACAGGCACAACATGTGGTGTATTGAGGTGAGGCTAATTCCTAAATCTAAAAAATTAAATATGGATCATTTTAATAAAGTGTCAAAATAATAAGAATGCATTTTCTTGGTTTTGAGTATGTCATTTGTCTTTTTTACTAAAATTAATGTCAATTTTAAATAAAAATACACACTTAGAGTCATATCAGTCACATAATGCATTGGATTAATGTGAGACTAATTTTTATATGTCTCAAATGACATATGGAAAGTTTTCATAAATTATAAAAATAATATGACGGAATTTTATTTGTTTTCAGTATGTCACATGTCTTTTTTACTAAAATGTCATTTTAAACTAGGAACACACACTTTGAGTCATATTGGTCACATCATGTGTCAGTTTGATGCGAGATTTATTCCTAAACATCATAAATTACTTATAAATTGTTGTCCTAAATTGTAAAGACAATCCTATCATGTTTTATTAGTTTTTAATGAGTGAAAATTTTTAAACTAAAATGTCAATTTTAAACTGATAATAGACACTTTGAGAAATATCAGTCACATAGTGTATCATATTGAGGTGAGGTTGATTTATACATGTTAGAAATGATTTAAGTATCATTTTATCGATGTATAATAAACAATAAGATTTCATTATCACAGTTTTGAGTATGCGATATTTATTTTTACCTAAAATTAATGTTAATTATAAATAGAAAGATGCACGTAGAGTCTTATTGGTCACACAATTCATCAGATTGAGGTTTGGATGATTCCTACACATCCTAATTTACTTATTTATCATTTTACTAAAGTATTAAAACAATCTAAATTCATTTTTTGGTTTTTAGTATTTTAGTTTCCTTTTTTTTTCTAAAATTAATCTCACTTTTAAATAAAAAGATGCACTTTGAGTCATATCAGTCACACCGTGTTTCGGATTGAGGTTCCACTATCACTGTCTTTAAGTATCAATATAATCTAAATAGTCAATATTACCATGATTTCTATTAACTTTCTTTGTATAACTTCCAAAACTGCATATTGAGTTCATTTTCTTAGATAAAAAACCTTCCCTACTCTTTTGATTTTTAACAACCAGAAAGGTTTTTCAGCTAAGAACATTGACTTGATATGCAGTATTGGCAGGTTGAAAAATAAAATCAATAGAATCATGGTAACATTGGTAAAAAGGAACATGTTATCTATTGTGTGTCTTGTTATAGATAGTTGAAAAAAACGAATTCCCAAAGGATCTGTGAAAAAAATAAATAAGTATTAGGTAAAAATGAAAGGGAAAATAACTTACAAAAAATAGATAAAATAATGAAAAAATTAATTTAATAATTAGGAATTAAACTTTTCTGATGGTTGTATACATTCTTTACCCATTTCTTTGTTTTCATTATCTCAGTTGCAACCTCTAAGTCCAATCTCTCAGGAGCATGAGTAGCTTCAAACAAACCACCCCAACTTGGTCAAAGGAATTCAGCTGTATAAGAAAAAAATTCTTATGTGAGTAATATTGAAAATTAATAAATAACAAATAAATATGAAAGAATCCGTTACTTCAATGAAAGTCACATATTCATGTTATTTGTGTACATTTTTCCATCTGGTATGCTGCCCATTCGTTTCTAATAAAATTTATATCATATTTTTAATATGGGTATTTTTTACAGTCATAGAAGTACTGAAAAAATATAAACACACAAAGTATTAATAAATATTTAAAATTAAACAGTAATTATATTCCAAAATACCTCTTTGGGGAAGCTAGTTTATTGATGGAATATGATTTCTCTCATAAATTTTCAAACATAATAACCACAATCTTTTCCATTTTCTTATTTTATACACTATAGAAACATGGATAAAAATAAGTATTTTTTTAAATGTGTTTGTATAGTGAAATATTATTATATATACCATGATACTTGTTTAGTTGTAGAACTTGTAAGACTCCTTGTTCATAATTTGTATCCTCATGCCACAAATTTCACGATATTTAAACACCACCCTATCATAAAAATATTCTCGATAAAACATAATATAAATTATATAATTTGAAGTTTAGTTCTAAAATGTTGGATGTAGTGTATTAAAAATTGAAAAACACCATCATGTGTGGTCAGTTTGTTGGGTATCCATGCAGTGAATCCAAGAAATAAATCTTTGGAGTATCCAAATTAACTGTAATGAACATCCAATATTTCCTAAAAACACAAAAAATGAATAATTAATGAAAGAAATAAAAAAATATTTGATATGATTAAATTTTTTATTTTTACCCCTGCATTATTGGTATTATGAAGAGTATGTATTTTGTAAGTTTTCATTCAAACAATTTATCCTATTTTATCACTATTTCATTCATTTTTTTGAATATATTTTGATTTGTTCTATATAAGTGATGTGAGGACAAATGATTACAAATTTATGTTCATGGGGTAATCCCTTCAATAGGTATTGATATATATGACTGCAAAAAATATGAAATGTATTTATTTATAATTATCATAGTATAATTTATTTTGAAAAAAAATCATGAAAACATACCTCATGAATACATGTAAAACTGAGGCTCTTATCCATTCATAATTTAAGATTTCAGTTACATTTTCAAGTGAAATGTAGTATATAATTCCATATTTATTCACTTTTTCTTCAAAATAAACTGAGTGATTACTACCATTTTATAACTCTGTATCTACATGAACCGTTAATGTTAGTAAATGGGAATATTGAAAGAACATGGTAAACATTATTTTAAAATATATTTTTTATCATTTGGTTGATCCTTTAAATGGTTTTGAGTGGACCTTTCATCTCACCCCTTCCCTTTGTTCGCCTTTAATAACATTCATTGGTTCAGACCTTTTTTCATTAATTGTTAAAGGATTATCCTGAAAAATAAATTGGAATTGAATACCTCTTTATAAATATGTGTTTTTACATGATCTGACATCCATGTGATGAATATTCCATCATATCGGTCGATTATATAAATATCTTCTTCATCAAGTGGAATAGGTAGCTCGGTACTCAACTCATGAGATATGCTAATCATGACTCTAACATGACCTATTATAAGTGGTATTTTATGTTGAATGTCCCCTTGGATATTAAACACCATAGCCCTCACTATAAGGCGGTGGGTGGGTGTTGATAGATATAAATCATAGTCGTTTTCAACTGACATAATATTAGTATAGGAAATGTATCATTGTCCATATGATTAAGATTTCACAGAAAAATATATTAGAATATTGATTACCTCAACTAGGATAGATCTTTGAGGGGAACAGTTCACCCCAAAGCTGGTGGGTGTGGGGTGGGATCTTCACGCAATGATTGTTCTTAAGTTATTTCATCTATTTTCTTCCCCCCATAACTGTTTCTAGAAACTAATTCTTCTATATAAATTTTTCATTAAGGTAAGATAATATTTCTTTAATCTCTTCCATTTCTTTATATTTATCCTCCTATTTTTTTCTCAAAATATGTTCGGGGTGTCACTATAAAACCCACACCTCTAATGCAACCATACTATTCTTTCCACTTTAAATCCATCAAGAGCATGGATTCATCTGGTACATGTGTTGATGATTCTTGCAACTAAGTCAGATAGAAAATATAGGAAAATAAGTCATCATTGTTTTTTAAAAGTGATTTAAATAAAAATTAATTTTTAATTATGTAATACTTAAACTTGTTTCCCACAATTATTATATATTTTTATCTATCAGTATTCCATCTTTATTTACACATGCCTCCTTCCATATAACATGTAATGAGATTTAAGTGGCTTTGGATTTTTATTCATCAATCAATATATAAACAGAGGAACATAATTATGCTTTTAATTCATGTCACATAAAAACATTATGATAGATTTAAAATATGTACCAATTTTTTTTCATGTGAATTATTCCCCAGAATTTCTTTACAATAGAGGTACATTTGTTTTTCTATCTGTTCATTATTTCTAGAACTCAGTTACTATTTCATAAATAAAAAATTTTCAATCAAAATTATGAATACATGTATTTCAAAACAATGTATTACTAGCCAAAATTTCCCTGAAAAGAAAGATCCACATGATGTTTAGTAAACGCATCCCATGCTTCTTACATTATAAGGTGTTCATAAATAATCATTGGGTGTTGGTTTATTTTACCTTCAATATCTTTAATATGAAAACTCAATATAATTGTGTGAAAGCCTCTATTAATACTTAAAACAAGCATTTATAGATATTGATTATGGGATTCATCTACTGTAAATACACTCTGCAAGGGATGATGAAGAGTAAGTCATTATTTCATTATTTTATTTTTTTAGTAAAATAAAGAAATGATATCATAATATTACTGTAATCTCATCACACATTAGTTTATTAAGTGTGGACACAACACGGTTCCAAAAATATACATCAATCGATACATGTTTCAAAGTGATGAGTCCAATTTAACTACAAAACATGGCATGGTTGGGGTTAAAATCCTAGACCCACACATTCTAGCTAACCTTGAATTTGATGAATTTTCTTTTCGCCTTAATTATTTTTTCTAAAAAAATAAAAATATGGTACTCCTATTTTTTTTCATCATCATTCCTTCATCACCTAACATTTCCTCAGATTCAACGTTGTCAATTTTTGGTTCCTGTGGATCAGTAGCATTGACATGTGTAGAAGGTCATTGTACATCTAAATTGGAAGCAGTAACATGTTGAGAAACCTATTGTTCCTCAGGATTATGAGCACTAACATGTGTAGAAGGTCATTGTTCCTGTTCACTGGGAGAAAAAATAGGTTGAGAGACCTATTATTCCCCAGGATTGGGAGTACCAACATATGCATAAGTAATTATCTACAGAATTGGTCTAACATTTAATTTAGATTACATAAATGCAGCAACGAATAGATAATAACATGAGGTAACACAATGTATATTAAAATAAATATAACATGATTATTGAACTATTTTTTTAAGGATGAAAGGATTTGACAACTCTATCGAGTATCCAAATCCCTTTATTATGGCCTCCTATGAATACCGGATCCATGCTCATGAAGTGGGGTGGGGAGGGGATTAACAATGGTGTGGGCTGCCACATAGTGACGTAGATAGGGAGTGGTCATATCATAGGCAAGGGGCCCAATCAGGCCTACTTTGTGAGGAACATGAGCGTCATGTATTGGATAATGCTGCAATTCCCAAACCTTACCACCTTACTTAAAAAAACCAACTGTTATAGTGTAATTGTGTCCCCTCATTCTAGGTATTTTTATTTTGAATGGCCAAGGTGTTCTTACACATGTCCCGAACAACATGTTATTTGATGATACATCCTTTTACGGTAGTGAACACTCTACAGACATGGGAAATTAATTAATCTTACTCATTTTTTGATGTGTTTTGAATGATGTTGTGTTTTTTGGTATAAAATAAAATTTATTTTTACTTATTGTCACTTAAACACCATTATTTTGTCTCTCAAATAAAAATAAAAATCAAAATTATAATCAAATCCTTGGGCATAAATAATTGTGGGGAACAAGGTGGTATCTATACCTTAATTATTTATTCATGATCGGTGGTCGCACCTCTCATTTATGAATAGGGGTAGGTGGGTGTTGGGGTAGGTAGGGACATCACCTGACATTTTTTAGAACAAAAAAAAGAGAAAAAAAGGTATACAATGGGAGTTACATTTTGGGAGTGACTGACATTTTTTTGGTGAGACAATTTTCTATGTGTGTCTCTTTCTTTATATGGAAACTCTCTCTTGGGAATAAGGTTTTATCCACTTTTAGATTTACAATAGTAAAAATTTTATAGTCTCACTGTATTTCATCTATGGAGATCTTTCATATATTTTGATATTTTTTTCACTTTTATCAAGATGATGAACTTCTAATATGAATGGGAAGATCTCTTTGGATTTTGTTATCAAACCAAATTCTTGGTTTCAAGTTGCTTCTAAAGCATGTCAGCTTTTTGACTTTCTTCATTTGACCATTTCCACTTGTTCTATTTCCCAATATTTGATATCAAATGGTTCTTTTTTTGTTCAACTAAATCATGGATTCAAATTACAGTCTCCTGATTTTGTTGAACATAACGAATTATCATATGTGACGTTTAAAAATAAAGGATCTTCTTTTTGTTAAATAAATGAATCTATCAGTGTTTAGTACCTAGAATCCAAAAAAAAGTGTCAGATGAAGAATGGGAGTTTCACTACTACAGATCATGTTTTTAAAATCATTAAAAATGATCTTTTTGAGTGCTATGAAAACACTAACATTCTAAGAATTCTTAAAATCCATTAACTTTATTAGCACTAAAAAAATATCCTATAAAATTTGGAGAAAAAATTATTATTTTTAATCACTCCCCCCTCCCCCTTTAAAAATGCTTCAACCCAACTCTCAATCTTACACACTCCCTTTTTCCAGTGCTTACAACAACTATTTGTCATCATTTTTACACTACCCAACTACATGTTCACCCGTGTGTGCCTTGAGTCGATCTTATGACCTCCCTTGTGCAATTGGAACCCCTTTATTACCACCCAACCTTATTTTATTCTATAATTTATTATATTTATTTTATTTATATATATTTACACACAGATATATATATATATATATATATATATTATTCATATATTTATAAAATTATTTTTAAATACATTTATAAAATATATGTCTGTATGTGTTTGTGATATATATATATATACATATATTAATTTAAATATATTATATATTAAAATTCATTTACATATATGAGAATATAAAATATAAATATATATCCATTTATTAATACACACACATATGGATATATAAACATTATATATACATTTATATAATTATATATACATATATATTTACATTCATATGTTTTTATAATGTAATAAGATGATTAGATCTTTTTTTGAATAAGATGGATAATTATTATTTTCATATGATTTATATAAATTTTTTTAAATTCATTTTAGAAATATTTCTATATATTATATATTTAGATATAAATTGTATACATTACATATATAATTATATATCCTTATATTTACATTATATATTAATACATATTTACATATATATATTAATACATATTAACATATTACTGTATAATTAGAAATATTTTTTTTAAGATGTATTTATAAATTTTTGTTGTAAATACATTTATATTCTATATTTTATGATAATAAGATGTTTATAAAAATATATATACATATGATGTATTTACACAATATTGACACACACACACACAAATATTTACGTATATGTATTTATTTATGTATATTATAATATACACATAAATACACATTTGTTTAATGTTACACACACACACATATATATATAAAACTTACCTGTATAGGTATATATATATATATATTAATGTATTTTTATAAGGTAAATAAAATGGATAATTTTTTATTTTAAATAAAATCATTAATAAATATTTATTTCCATATGATTACTATATTTAAAGATGCATTTTTATGTAATTTTTATAAATATTTTTCTGCACAATTGATTATTATATGTAAATATAATCCAATATGTGTATATTTAATTATAAATAAAACTTTAATATGAAAAATGATAACATTTCAAAACCATATTATCTATATGAATGTAAGACATTGAAATAAATTCAGTCACCACTGAAAAAATGACAAGAAGACCCTATTAAACATAGCTAAAATCCCATTTAATATTACAAAATTAGGGTATCCTCACTAAAATCTCGGTTTTGGAGATTTTTTAGCCCTTTTTAACCTAAAAAAACAATTTCTTGATCAAAAGTTATGTCCTTTTGAAGTTCAAGTCATGTTTTCAACGTATTTTAGATCATTCATTAATTTATTGAATTTTTATTTGATCTAATTATTATTTAATGACTATTACTCAATAATAATTAACATATTAGTAATTGATAATATTTTTTATTTATATTTCAAGTCATTTTTTATGAAATATCTTTTATATTAAGTGAAAATGAATATTTAGTATTATATAAATCATATTTAACAAAAAATATTATATTTACATTAATATATATATAATTCTAAGTTAATATATTATATTGTAATAATATAATTTTTTTATGAAATATTCCATTTATTAGTGAAAAAATAGCATTGATAATGGTGCCCTTTATCAATACTAAAAACACAGTAACAAAGTGACACCTTTATCACCGCTTTTAGCTAGTGCTGATAAAGCATATTATTGTTTATCACACATTTTGTTGTTGTGTTTGATCCTGGGATAGTTTGTGGTTTCATTATTCAATGGGTCATTGACAACGTGATGAACCATATTATCAACACCTCTCAAGCTATAAATTTGTGGGAGAAGCATAAGACCACTTATGATTCCGAGACAAGAAATAATAAATAGTTTTTTCTCAAACAAGTGATGAATTTGAGGTACAATGAAGGTATATTTATTTATGATTATTTTTTGAATTTCAGGTATATTTTTATTAGTTATCTGGTATGGGTAGACATTTTGATTATGTGGTTTTAATTATTTTTCCTCTTAATACTTTACCTAATTCATGGAAGGATTTTCATGTTACTCTAATTGATTCTACTCCTAATGGTGTCATGATGTTTAGTTTTTTAAAGTCGGTTTCTTTGAATGAATAAGTCAAGAGACATACTCAAGAAAGATCCTATCTAGATATTTTGGTCATATAGAACAACAAGAGAAGTAGGGAAAGGAATCAGGGAAATAATAGGCAAGGTAAGATTATAGGCATAAGAGAATCCATGTTGAATTGGAAAGAGTTTGAATTCCATCATTATGGTAAGAAATGACTTGTTAAGAATAATTTCTGTCAGTGAAAAAGGGAAAACTGAATGAAGAAAAATCAGGAGATAAAAATTAATGTTGGGGATGATTATGTCTCCACCGCAACCAGGCGTGATCTTATTATTGTTTATGACTATTAATATTTTTTTCTAGTGATTCTTGCTGGGTTGTTGATAGTGGTGTTTGCTTTCACGTGACATTGGGTAAGGATTTATTTAAATCTTACAACCCAATTAATTTTTGGATCTTGAATATGGGCAGTGATGGTCATGATAAGGCTGTAGGTATGAGAACTATTTGTTTGGAGACCATCACATGAAGTATGTTGATTTTGAGGAATGTTTGACTTGCTCCCAAGGTTTGTCTAAATATTATTTCTACCAATGTTCTTGATGATGGCAGTTTTATTAGTAATTTTGGGGATGGGAAATTAAAGACTTTTAAGGGTTACTATATAGCCCCTCAATGAAATAAGTAGTAGGGTTTGTATTGGACTACCACTTATATTTCATGTGATATTTCGTGATTTGTTTAGTGTAGTGCTTTTTCCAAGATATGGAATAAGTGGCTCAATAAGATTAGTGAGAAGTGGATTTATTTATTGGCCAAGAGAAATTTTCTTCCTGGTTTAAAGGGTGTTAAATTAGACATGTGTAATTACACTATGTCCAAAAAATAGAAAAGGGTGAGTTTTAGTGACCATCCTTTTCACAGGAAGTCACAAGTACTTGAATTAATATATTATGATGTTTTGGGTCCATTTAAGTCTAATAATTTTAGTTTCTATCTTTATTTTGTGATTTTTATTTATGAATACTTGTGTGATCTTTGGGTTTACTTTTTGAATTCCAAAATTCGGGTCCTTAATGTTTTTAAGCAATCTCAGGTTTCAGTTGAGAGGGAACCTAGTGGGAAAATGAAATGTTTTCACATTGATAATGAGGGTGAGTAGTATTTTAGAAGACAAGGTATTATACATTATAAGACACCTTATAATACACCTCACCTTAATAGTGTAGATGAGAAGATGAATTTGATTTTTTATAAATATTTCGATGTTTAATTTCATAATCAATGTTTATTGGAAAATTTTGGAGTGAAGATTTATTTAATGATGCATGAATTATCAATTTTGAACTCACTATTGTTTTGTAGGAATACACTCCCAAAATATTTTGGTATGTAAAAGATATCAAATATGATTACTGGCATGTTTTTAGTTTTAAGTATTTTGTTCCCATTACATGAGAGGAGAGATTAAATTTGGATGTTAATTCATGAAAGTATATTTTTTATTGTCTATGGACACAATTAGTTTGGATTTTGGTTTTATGATAATTTTTTGAATAAACTTATCCGAAGTAATTATGTTGTGTTTATGGATTATCATACTATTGAAATCATTGATAAGGGAGAAAAATATACTTCTCCATATTATGATGGGTTTGTCATTATTGAGCTAGTTTTTTATTCAAATTTACCTTTTATTGTAGATTATTAGGATCATGTTGATGTGCATAATGATGTTCAAGGTGAACAGGTTGCAGTTCATGTTTCTAATGCTCATGTTGTTTTTTAATGACCCATCTCCATGGGTTATTTGTGAACCCACAGTTAAACTCAAGAGATCATCACTTTATCATACCACTTCTACTCAATATTAAAATGATGAGTATGTGCTCCTTGCTAAAGGAGGAAAACTAGACTCTTTTAATGAGGAAATGGAATGTAATCTGAAGGAAATATGGGTTATGGAAATGTATGATGAGATGAGATCGTTGAATGAAATCATGATTTTTGAGATGGCGAAGCTACTGATGGGTAAGGAAGATTTTCAAAATTTATGGATTTATCATATTAAAAATGAAGAATCCATTTCTATTACACGATATAAGGAAATTCCAGTTATTAAAGGATTTTGTTAGAATAAAGGTATTGATTATGAATAATTTTTTTCACAATTTGTCGAGATGTATTCTGTTTGAGTTGTTCTTTGTTTGGCTATTAGTTTGGATCTAAAGATTGAGTAGATGGATGTAATGACAGATTTCCTCCAGGGAGACTTAGAGGAAGGGATTTATATGGAGCAACCTTGTTGAAACAGGTATATAGAATTATATTTACAGTTAAAATACAAGTTTGTATGGTTTGAACCAAGCTCCAACAAAGTTGTACAAGACGTTTGAATCTGTTATTTTTCACCAGTGTTTTGGGAATGAATCTTATAATCATTGTTTTTCTGTTCATATATTTAATGATGATGACTTTTTTCTACTATTTGTTTATGTTTATAATATACTCATTATTGTCCATTATGATTTTACAGTTGGTAGATTGAAGAAGAATCTTTGTCAAAATTTTATGATGAATGGATTGGGGCTAACATGATAGATTCTTGGAATGTTGATTTCCCATTACACAATGGAAAATAAATTATGGTTATCATAAAAGAGATATATTGAGAATGCACTTAATATATTTTCTATGGATAGAGAGATGGTGTTTAGTAATCCTCTTGATTTATATTTTATGCTTAGTTATACTTTGTCACCTTCTAAAGATGAAGAGATAGTGGAGATTTAGCCATACCCTATTCATCAACTATTGGTGGTCTTTTTTAATGAGATAATTTATACCCAAATAGATATAGCTCATGTAGTAGGTGTGGTTAGTTGTTTTCTATCTAATCTAGGTAGATATAATTAAAGAGTATTGATTTATATATTTCTTTATCATCATGGAACTTCTGATATGAGATTATGTTTTAGCGGTAGGGAACATTTTATTTTTGGATTTATAGATTCAGATATGGTAGGATATATGGATTCAATGAAGTTTACTTCAGTATATTTGATCACTTTTTTATGGGGAGATGTATCTTGGATGTCTATATTGCAGATATTTGTTACTTTATCTACCACTAATTCTGAGTTTATTGCATCTAAAGAGGCATGAAAATATATTTTTTGGATGAAAAAGTTTATTTGATAGATCTATTTTAATTAGGGAATGTATGTTTTAATTTGTGATAGTCTATTATTTTGGGAAATAATTCCACTTAACATGGAAGGTTGACAAATATTGATGTTTGGTATCACTAGATATGAGACATCCTTGATTCTAGATAGTTGGATCTTACGAAGACTCACATAGATGACAATAGGTCTGACATGCTGACCAATGTTTTAAAAAGTGGTAAATTTGAGACTTACCAACTAATTGCAGGGTTGTCGGTGATCCCCACTTCAGTTGGAGGGGGGGGGGGGTTGTTGGGCATTATCCTTAAGTGGGGATGTCATGTGACTTTAAAAAAAGTTATAGGTGGGGAGTTAAATTTTGAGAGTTCAAAATTATTTTTTTGGTAAGGCATTTTTCGGGGTGTGGCTCTTTCTATCTATCGCAACCCTCTCTTGCGGCTTGGGTTTTGGTCAGTTTTTTTATTTTCAACTGAGGGAATTTTTATGTTCTGATTGGATTTAATCTATGGCAGTATTAAATCTAATCCTGGTGTTTTTATACACTTTTATATGGAAAAGGAAAATATTCACTACACGATCATACATATTTTAATTTCTTTATTAGAATGCATTCTTTGTTTCAGGAAGCTTTTAGACTATAATTTCCTTTTTTCCTTTGATCCTTTATTTTTACAGATCATTATTTTTGAGATCCCACTCATATTTTGATTTTATGTCATGTACTCTTTTTTTAGTGTATTCTTATTTCTAGACTGGGTCCTATATTTTTTCCCATTACGTTTTTTCATAATAAAAGTTTTTTGTGTCATCATTTATTTTTTGCACATATTTTTGGTTGCTTTGTATCAGCTTTAATTTTTAAAGATTGTTTGATGGGAAAGAAAATTTATTTCTATTGTGTGTTTGATTTTTTGTTTTTGCATGTTCATTTATTTCCATCTTTCCCAAAAATAGGAATTTGGGGATGTTGGGTTTTTTATAATAAATTTTATGATATTATATTTGTTGGAATACAAATATTGGATGACATATTGTTTTTTTTTGTAGATTAATCCACAAATATTTTTGTCAATCAACTTTTCAATAAATTTTGAAATTTCAAATATACATTTTTTAGATATGTGGTACATTTTCTTCTATTTATTATATAATAATTTTTATATTTTACGATTCATATTTTTGAGATAGTTGTTTAAAATGAGTATTTTGATCATATCAAGAAATATGATAATTTGATTAACGCAGTTGATTACCTCATATCATAAATGAATCAATTATTTTTATCCAATTTTTTTACACCAATCAAAGTGAATTTTCTTTGTATTGAACTATGTTATGTGATTTTCACTTTAATACAAATATAAAGGCCACATAAATATTTCTATCATACCGAAGAAATCATGCATCATAATTATGAGCGATTGATTCCAATAGATCATAAATGACTCAAAAATCATTTTCCTATGTTTTCGAATTAATCCATGATTGTTTCCTTGGTTTTGATCCATACTGGAGTGATTGGTGTATTATTAACAAGTGTTAATAATATGAAATCATTTTTTCATTATACTAATCAATACGAGCATAAATTTATGGCACGGTTAATTCCTATAGATCAAAAATGATATGTGAATTGTTACCCTATATTTTCACATTATTCAAAATATTTTTTTTAGTTTCAACCACCCGATAAGGGATATTCTATAATAATAAACATATAAAATGTTAAATGGTATTTTTGATTATATTGAGAAATCCAAGAATTATATTGATGCATGATTAAATCTTATACATCATTAATAAATTGACGATCATTATCGAAATTTTTTGACACCAATCCATATATGTTTGATCACTTTTCCCATCAGAAGGTTTATATGTCATTTTAATGAAAGTGTAAAGGTGAAATGGTACTTCAGATTATATAGAGAAATCTAAGAATATGATTGAAGTGTGATTGATTCATATTGATCATAAATGACTTGATTATTTTTATCCTATGTTTTCATACTAATCCAATTGAATTTTCTTAGTTTTTACACTTTTATGTGATTTTTTACTTTAATTATTATGTGAAGGCCATATGAAAATTTCTATCTAATTTAGAACCTAGAGCATTAAATTGACGCATGATTGATCCCAACAGATAACAAATGACTTAATTATCATTTATGAAGTTTTGAAACCAATCTATGTGATTTTTGATGTTACTAAAAACAAAAAGTTAAAATGACACATTCGATCAGAATGAAAAACTAGAGAGATAAAAGGAAAAAACCTCCTACATCTAATGCATCATGCAGGTCTATGGTTTCTACATTTTTCTGGTGCATTATGTCACGACCCGACCCGTACTGAGGCTCGAGCCGCAACTACCCCAAGCCCACCTCCATCGGCCAGGGGCTGGCGACCAGCGCCGAAGGCACAACAAACTAGGGGAGGACTTTTCCAAAAAACTGTACACACACACACACACACGCATAAAAATCAATGAAAAAGTACAGAGAAAGGAAATAAAGATTCAACACTGATAGAAAAAGGGAAACCAACATACAAGCATCGACCTCTAACCAGTACAAGTAAAGTGCTGAAAAGTTTTGACAAGTAAACTAAAGAGTAAAAGGGAAAAAACACGTTCCAAACCAGAAAGGTTCCACAACCCAGAAACATGTAAAATGAAATTAAACCGCTAGTGAGTCTCATACCCAGAAATCATCCTACAACCACTGAACGTAGCCCAAGCTCCTGTGTCCTCTACGATCCTCCTTAGTCTCGATCGACCTGTTTGTCATCTGCAAGGGCACACCAAGTGTGGGCAAAGCCCAAGTAGGGGTGAGTATAAAAATAATCAGTAGGATGCCCCAAAATCTCGAGGGAGCAACAAAGGAGGTACTAAAACTGTGAGCAGTAGAGAGAACAAAGAACAATGTAAGAGTACAAAAGAGAGAGAGAGAGTACAGCTCAGCCCAACAAGAGAAAGGAAGCAGACTCGTCCAGACACAAGGAGCAAGAAATGGTGATAAGATAAACTTATTGTCGAGTCTTCGATACCTATAGTAGGTGAGTAGACTCATCCAATTAAGAATATCTAGACACGGAAAGCACGTGGCATACGCCGCGCGTCTTTTCCCCTCCAAGAAGAAGAGTAACCGAACCCAAGGAGTGGGAACAACAGTAGGGTGTATATATATGCTCAACGAGGAACCCTAATGAGTGTGTAAGGGGATCTCTATCTCCAAGCTCATCAGCCCAAGAAGAGTCGTTAACAGTTCAAATGATATCCAAAACTGAACCCAAACGTCCGGCACGTCAACCTAGGAGGTTCATGTCAAAGGGGCTCAATCAATACAACTCGATACTATCCTCTCTGGGTGGCACTGACTCGCCCACATGACTTTTAGATCACGTCGCAAGGACGCATATCGGTGGGAAAAGCACCCCTCATCCTTGTATGTCCTAAGGTCACATCAAAGCAGTCACATCGCCAATCTGTACAACCAAGGATCCCGCTCCGGTATTCACGAAGAAAAATTCATTGACTAGCCTCATAAATAAGGGTTGAGTTTGAAAGAAGTCGTCGGGTAACCCACTGCCCAGCCCCGTTGGAGGGTAAACCCTAAATTAGTCGACGGTGACCCACTGCCCAGCCCCACTGGAGGGTAAACCGTAATAAAACATCAGGTGACCCACTACCCATCCCCACTAGAGGGTAAACCCTAATACATCACCAGAAGACCCACTGCCCAGTTCTGCTGGAGGGTAGACCTGGAAGAAGTCGACAGACGCCCACTGCCCATCCCTGTTGGAGGGTAGACTTGGAATAAGTCGACATGTGAACCACTACCCAGCCCTGCTGGAGGGTAGACCTGAAACAAGACGACGGGTGAGACACTGCCCAGCCATGCTGGAGGGTAGACCTGGAAGAAGTCAACAGGCGAACCACTACCCATCCTTGCTGGAGGGTAGACCTGGAATAAGATGAAGAGTGACCCACTGCCCAGCCCTGCTAGAGGGTAGAACCTCAAGAGTCGTCGGGTGACCCACTGCCCAGCCCTGCTGGAGGGTATACACTCAAGATTCATCCGGTGACACACTGACCAGCCCTGATGGAGGGTAGACCCTCAAGAGTAGTCAGGTGACCCACTGCCCAACCCTGCTGGAGGGTAGACCTGGAAGAGTCTTTAGGTGACCCACTACCTAGCCCTGCTGGAGGGTAGTCCTGGAATCGGTCCGATAGCTCCGCACTGCTACTGACATCACCATGTGTCACTAACAAAGCCACTGTGCGTTGATTTGGAGTGCGTCGAAAAGGGACCTCCGTCCAACACCCTTTCATATTTCCAAATTTAATAAAATCTCGAAGGAGACTCCGCACACCAAACAGATCACACTGTTTCAATACTCGCGGAAAAACACGCGAGATAGGCTACTTACTCGCTGGAAATGTCTCCCAGTGGAAAAGTTATTCAACACCGCTTTATACCCATACGACGTCTCATGGGGCCCACACCTCGGTCCCAGAAGAGGTCGGGTGAACCAAGCCATCACGATGATCTCAAAAAAACACGCCAAAACGACTACTCATATTCCCCAAACGTGCGTCGGAAGAAAAAGGTGTAGTACACTGCCCACAGCTCAAGAGACGGTCCATGGGGCCCACACCTCAACTCCAGCTCCAATGCCTAAAACCACCTCGGTCAACTTCGCCTCGATTCCAGGGTCACAACGCTGTTGACGACGCCTAAAACAGACTCCAGATGAATAAGTTGCAACTTCCCGCGTTATGCGCAAACGGGGCCCTGTGGGGCCCACACCTCGGCCCCAAAACACGTCACACAAATCATACCATTGTGTTCCTTGATGATAACCATGCAGGATAGGCTATTCACTTGCCCTGAATGGACTTATGAAGCATAAGCTGTAAAAACACATCATACATCTGAAAGCCACCTCGTGGGGCCCATGCCTCGGTCCCAAATTTAGGTGGGTGGATTGCACCGTTGCAATCCCCTCAGAGAAACACTCAGAAATGAGTACTCAAATACCCCAAATGAATTTTGGGTGAAAAATTGGCGTTTCACCATAAAGAGTGCGAACTAGGCCCTTTGGGACCTGCACCTTGTCTCCAACTCGGATGCTTTGGAAAGCATGTCAAAAAGTCCGCACGAGGACTGGGGTCACGCTGCCGCTAAAGGTGCGTCAATTGGACATCGCAAGCAGGATTTAGGTCTGATGCAATGATTAATTAATTAATTAAATAATTAATTAATTACTAACATTTAGCATTTCGTGCCACCAAGCAACGAAACCAAGCCGTAAAGGTTCCGAACCAACTTTGGAAGGGTTGTCTCAGCTTCGGGGCCACCGCGCCTCTGACGGCACGTCAAACGGATGTCCATCTCGCGAGCCACATCCATCGAAACTTTAATAATAATTTATTATTATTAAATTAAAGCTCCTTGGGTCCCTCGTCTTTGGGAGAAGAACCCATAAACCTAGAAACATAGTTCAAAAAGTCCATCTTGTTAACACGGACTAGCAGCCGCAGACGGCGTGTCAAAGAGACGCGCCGTTTAGAAGATAATCCCCCCCCCCCGAACAAAAAGGGGCCCATAATTTGGGCCGGTCCAGACCGCCATGGCCCACTGTCCATGGCCCGCACCACCTCCACCGAGCCACGTGGCCCAGTTTAATTGAATCGATCGGGCAGGGTGGCCTGTCTCTTCGTGCCCCAAGGACCCGCAGGAAGCGGGTCCTGTCACGTCCGCCCCCCGAGTTCAGCGCCTCGGGCCCTCCCCAGCCGAATGAGCACGACATGCCACCTACGCCCGACCTCCCTCCGAGCTCCACTGTGACGCCACCACAGACCCGACCAGCTCCCCCTGAAGCTGCCCTCTCTGGCTCCCCCTTCGACCGCGATGACACGTCGGACGCCCGCTGCAACACTGTCGCGCCCCGCCGCAGCCCGCGCCGCCCAACACCAGTACTCTGCTCCTCCGCCGAGACACCACTACGCCTGCCGCACTCCACCACTCTGAAGCCAACTCCGGAACTGTATTGTCTCTGGGCTCCGCCGATCTTCTCGGCTCCTCCCCAGTGCCCCCCGCTCACGCTGCCGTGCTCCGCCGCCTCTGACTTGACCTTCGGCCGCCGCCCATCACCAGAGCCAAACCTTCGGCCAGTCCCGCCAACCACTCCAGTGGCCAGAAAAATTTTCCAACACCGGTTTCGGGATCCTCAGGGCCGGAGCTTCACAACGCCGCCCCTCTCTTGTCAAATTGTCGAGAATTTGACGCATCCGAAATTCGGACGAAGAATGCTCAAGAACGAGAAATTAAACGGGGCTCGGTCGTTAGCCGTTTTCGTTTGGAAAACACCCTTAATTCTAAAATTGATGAATTTAAAATGACAAAATCAACAAAACTCGAAGAATTTCACAAAGGTGAAAAATTTAATCTGAAATCCTACCTCGTTGGATCCGTTCGTCGTTGGGGACGCGCCTGCTTGATCCCGCTCCGATCCGCCGGAGTACGATCCTCAATCCGGTGAAGAACAGCGAAGAACGCCGAAAAACATCGAAGAATGCTTGAGAGAGAGAGAGAGAGATATAGATAGATAGATAGAGAGAGAGAGAGAGAAGGGAGAACCCCCAACTCAAATTTTCCTATTAATAGGAAAACCCGCTTAGCGTGGAATCCGAAATCACCATGCCCTCTAATTTTATGTCGCGCCTAGTTAAAATGCCCCATTTAGAATTCAAAGGAAGTCTTGGATTTCCATTCTGAGACTCCGTTTGAAAGTTATTCGAAAAGAACGCCAGTGATAAAAATCACTCATTATTTCAAAAAGATAGTTTTTCCCCTGGGTGACATCTCTCACAGAAGGCCCGCACCAGCAACTTTTACACCCCGCCCAGGGTAAATGGCATGCTTCGGATGCAACCGTGCCCACGAATTTCCGATCCGAGCGACCATTTAGGAGGGAAGAAAACCCTGCCACGTGTATAGTATAAAAACACTTAAAATTTTTATAAAATTTATTCTGGGTACACCGAGCCTCGTAATTCCACGCTGTCTTCACGCCTAGCTCTGGAATTATATGTAGAAATATTCCAAATCTTATAGGGTAAAAACTGGGTCTCTACATCATTCCCTCCTTCAAGCTTTTCTTCCCCAAAAATCAAATCTAGGGAAGACAACTCGGGATACAGAGCTCACACTTAGCTCTCCCACTCCCAAGAAAACTATCACAACACCAAACTGGCACAACACATGAACCAAAAGTGATGGTTCGTACTTATAAGGTCTGCTACTGTCGAGGGCATGCGTAGGAATACACACACACCTCATCAGATGCGACATGTGGAAGACATCATGCGCCCACTCCTTCTATTGGGAGGGTAGGCCAAGAAGGTAGGCAACCTCTCAACCGCTTGCATGATTCCCAAATGACCCAAAGAAACCCAGGGACTTCCCTGGCCAATCCTCTACTTTCCACGTCGCGACCGGAATCACGATTGTTCCAGGAACATGGTCTCTTGATTCCCTCCTTCAGAAACTCCAGCCAGCACCGTTGTCTCAAGTTCAAGTATCTCTGGGTGGGGACGCACCTGAGAAACTGTTGGTCTGAGCAAACCACAAAGTGCTCTCCCCAAAGATAGCGTCTCCACATTCTCAGGGCAAAACTACCCCCACCAGCACCAACACAGGGTTACACCGACGCCCCGCATCACCCTCGGTGACCCCTCGAGAAAGGAGTTAGATGAAATATTACCTCACGCAATGTCTAACAAGTTCTACTAAGAAAAGTAGAAAAATACACAGAGCGTACCTCTTATCATCTCTTGCACTGCAAGATTGTAAACATCCATAGTACACAGCCGCCCGCGGCCCCATCCGTCAGCTCCCTAAGCCTGACATGCGCTGCCTAGTGGTGGTGGAAGGACCGCAAAACATCGTCTGCCAACCACAGTTCCTCTTAATTTTCTACCAACACTGCATCCCCAGGGACCACCCTGTCCTCACTTGGGAGTTCCCTGATCACGACACTGCCTCTGTTGTGGCATTGCATCTACCAACTATCTGTAAGGCTCAGCACATTTGGTCAGATATTCTCATGCCACGTCACCCCGCACATCACAACCATAGAACTAGTCCTCCCTGGGCTATCTCGGTGCTCTGTGTTTTCCCTGACCATGTGCCTGAGTCTTATCAAGGATAGACCTCCGACATCGAAGCCCTTCCAACCGATCTCCCTATGATAGAAATTTCTCTATCATCAGTTCCTTCTCTAGCACCCTGAGATGGGTGAGGATGCACAAGGGAACTACAATGGAACAAAACTCCTCTATAGAGACCTTGCTAATACTTCTATGCTCAGAAGTTGCATTCATGGACCACGTCCAAAGAGTACTATGTATGGTCTGTGAAACTAGTCGCGTACTCAGCCACTGCCATCACTCCCTGCTAATGCTCTAACAGCTCCCGAAATCGTAAAAATCATAAGTGGGAGGGGTAGTACTCCTCATGAAACAGAAGCTAGAAGTCATCCCATGAGAGTACTGTCTCATCATGCATCTGAGTAACCCTGGATCTACCACGCAAGTTGTTGGGTGGAAAAATATTGGCTGTCAAAGATACCATCTAACCCGTCAGTGTCCGAACAAGCCTGAAGAGGCAGACCACCGAATCTAGCCAACCCTTCACTGTTTGAGAGTATGGATCACCATGGAACCTCAACGATCTCTGGCGCTGGAACTCACGTAGCATGTCAAGCCTGCGCTCGTCATCGGTCCTCGCTGCTGGTACTATCTTCTACTCCACAGGTGTAGGTGCTAATGATTGTCCCCCTGGAGAAAGGGTAATCATATGATGGATCTCAAACATCAGCCTCGTCGCTCACAAAATCATCATCATGAACCGGAGCTAGTATCCTGGCTGGCTATCATCACGGGGACATCCTAAATATGATCAAGGAGTACCACAGTCAAATGAGCATATATATATATCAACAACGATGGGGAGATGACTCAAGAATGAAAGTCAAAGACTCGATCCTATATGATGCATGAACCAAATTCCCTGCAACAAGTGTCTCAGTGTGCCGAGTCGACAAGCGGGTTATCAGGGTCCTGGTGAATGGATACGTCGGCCACTGCACCATCACTGGACTAGCTGACCTGAGATCCGCTCTCGAGACACGTTGACACTGTTGCCCTAAATCCCAACCAATTCCTTTTTAGGGATGTCCGAACAACACCCCAAGGAATGAACCACCTCTGATACCACTTTGTCACGACCCAACCCGTACCGAGGATCGAGCTGCAACTACCCCAAGCCCGCCTCCATAGGCCAGGGGCTGGTGACCAGCGCCGAAGGCACAACAAACTAGGGGAGGCCTTTTTTTAAGAAACTACACACACACACATATACAACTCAATGAAAAAGTGTAGATAAAGGAAAGAAAGATACAACACTGATACAAAAATGGAAACCAACATACATGCATCGAAATCTAACCAGTACAAGTAAAGTGCTGAAAAGTACTGATAAGTAATCTGAACAGTAAAAGGGGAAAAAACATGCCCAACCAGAAAGGTGCCACAACCTGGCAACAGGTAAAATGAAAGTAAACTGCTAGTGAGTCCCATACCCAGAAATTCTCCTACGGCCACTGAATGCAGCCCAAGCTCTCGTGTCCTCTACGATCCTCCGTAGTCTCAATCGACCAGTCTGTCGTCTGCAAGGGCACACCAAGTGTGGGAAAAGCCCAAGAAGGGGTGAGTATAAAAATACTTAGTAGGATGCCCCGAAAGCTCGAGGGAGCAACAATTGAGGTACTAAAACGGTGATCAGTAGACAGAACAAAGAACAGTGTAAGAGTACAAAAGAGAGAGAGAGTGCATCTCAACCCAACAAGAGAAAGTAAACAGACTCGTCTAGATACAAGGATCTAGAAACAGTGAGACGATGAACTTCTCGTCGAGTCTTCGCTACCTATAGCAGGAGAGTAAACTTGTCCAACCAAGAGGAGCTAGACATGGAAAGCACGTGGCATACCCCGCTCATCTTAGCCCCTCTTAGAAGGAGAGTAACTAAACCCAAGGAGTGGGAACAACAGCAGGGTGTATATATATGTTCAATGAGAAACCCAAATGAGTGTGTAAGGGGATATCTATCTCCAAGCTCAGACCAAGAAGAGTCATCAACAGTTCAAAGGATATCCAACACTAAACCCAAATGTCCCGCATGTCAACCTAGGAGGTTCAAGTCAAAGGGGCTCAATTACCGCACCTCGATACTATCCACTTTGGACAGCAATGACTTGCCTACAAAGCTTTTAGATTGCGTCACAAGGACACGACTCGATGGGAAAAACACCCCTTGTCCTCGTATGTCCTAAGGTCACGTCAAAGTTGTCACATTGCTGATTCGTACAACCAAGGATCCCACTCCGGTAGTCACAAAGAAAAAGTCATTGAATAGCCTCATAGATGAGGGATGAGTCTGAAATAAGTCATTGGGTAACCCACTGCCCAACCCCGTTGGAGGGTAAATCCTAAATAATTCGATGGTGACCCACTGCCTAGCCTTGCTGGAGGGTAAACTGTAATAAAACATCGGGTCACCCACTGCCTAGCCCCGTTGAAGGGTAAACCCTAATACATCATCAGGCGACCCACTGCCCAGACCTGCTGGAGGGTAGACCTGGAAGAAGTCGACAGGTGACCAACTACCCATCCCTACTGGAGGGTAGACCTGGAAGAAGTCGACAGGTGACCCACTACCCAGCCCTGCTGGAGGGTAGACCTGGAACAAGACGACGGGCGACCCACTGCCCAGCCCTACTAGAGGGTAGACCTAGAAGAAGTCAACAGGCGACCCACTGCGTAGTCCTACTAGAGGGTAGACCCTCAAGAGTCATCGGGTGACCCATTGCCCTGCCCTACTGGAGAGTGGAACCTCAAGAGTCGTAAGGTGACCCACTTCCCAGCCCTGCTAGAGGGTAGACCCTCAAGAGTCTTCAGGTGACCCACTGCCTAGCCCTGCTAGAGGGTAGACCCTTAAAATTCTTCAGGTGACCCACTGCCGAGTCCTGTTAGAGGGTAGACCCGGAAGAGTCGTCGTGTGACCCACTTCCCAACCCTACTGGAGGGTAGACCCAGAATCAGTCCGATAGCTCTGCACTACTACAGACATCACTAGGTGTCACTAACAATGCCACTATGCATTGGTTTGGAGTGTGTCAAAAATGGATCTTCATCCAACACCCTTTAACATTTCCATATTTAATAAGATCTCAAAGGAGGCTCCTCACACCCAAACAGATCACACCATTGCAATCCTTGCGAAAAAACACACGAGATAGACTACTTACTCGCTTAAAACGGTTCCCGGTGTAAAAGTTATTCAACACCGCTTTATACCCATACAACATCTCATGACTCCCACACCTCGGTCCCAGAACAGGTCGGCCAAACCATGCCATCATGATTCTCTCGGAAAAACACGCCAAACCGACTACACATACGCCGCAAACGGGCGTCGGAAGAAAAATGCTCAGTACGCTACACACAACTCAAGAGACAGTTCGTGGGGCCCACACCTCAACTCTATCTCCAATGCATAAAACTGCATTGGTCAACTTCACCATGATTATAGGGTCACAACTCTGTTGACGGTGCCTAAAACAGAATCTAGATGCAAAAGTTGCAACTTCCTGCGTTATGCGCAAACGGGGCCCTGTGGGGCCCACAACTCGGCCCCGAAACACGTCACGCAAATCGTACCATTGTGTTCCTTGATAACCACGCAGGATAGGAAATTCAATTGCCCTGAACAGACTTATGAAGCATAAGCCATAAATACACAGCATACGTCTGAAAGCCGCCTCGTGGGGCCCATGCCTCAGACCCGAATTTAGGCGGGCATATTGCACCATTGCAATCCCCTTGGAAAAAACACCAAAAAAAGAGTACTCAAACACCCCAAATGGATGTTGGGTGAAAAATGGCATTTCACCGTAAAGCGTGCGAACTAGGCCCTGTGGGTCCCACACCTTGTCTCCAACTCAGATGCTTCGGAAAGTATTTCAAAAAGTCCGCACGAGGACTGGGATCATGTTGCCACTGACAGCGCGTCAATCGGACATCCCAAACAGGAGTTAGGTCCGACTCAACAATTAATTAATTAATTAATTAATTAATTAATCACATTTAGCATTTCGTGCCACCGAACAACGAAACCAAGCCGTAAAGGTTCCGAACCAACTTTGGAAGGACCGTCTCAGCTACGGGGCCACCGCGCCTCTGACGGCATGTAAAACGGACGTCCGGCTCACGAGCCACGTCTGTCACAACTTTAATAATAATTTATAATTATTAAATTAAATCTCCTTGGGTCGATCGTCTTCAGGAGAAGAACCCAAAAACCTTGAAAAATACTTCAAAAATTCCTTCTTGTAAACACGGACCAGCAGATGTAGACGGCGTGTCAAACGGACGCACCGTTTAGAAGATAAGCCCCCCCCCCCCCCCCCGGAACCAAAATGGGCCCATAATGTGAGCCGGTCCAGACCGCCGTGGCCCACACCACCTCCATCGGCCCACGTGGCCCAGTTTAATTGAACTGACCAGCCAGGGTGGCCGGTCTCCGCATGCGCCAAGGACCCGTAGGAGGCGGGTCCTGTCTCATCCGCCCCCCGAGGTCAGCGCCTCGGGGCCTCACCAGCCGGCTGAGCGCGACAGGCCGCCTGTGCCCGGCCTCCCTCTAAGCTCCGCTGCGACGCCACTGCACACCTGGCCAGCTCCCCCGGAAGCCGCCCTCTCCGGCTCCCCCTTCCATCGCGATGGCACGCCGGACGCTCGCTGCAACACTGTCGCGCCACACCGCGGCCCGCACCGCCCAACGGCAGCACTCCGCTCCTCCGCCGCAACACCGCTGCGCCCACCGCGCTCCACCGCTCTAAAGTTGACTCCGGCCCTACTTTGTTTCCGAGCTCCACTGACCTACTTGGCTCCTTCCGAGTGCCCCCCGCTTACGCCACCGTGCTCTGCTGCGCTCCGCCGCCTCCGACTCGACCTCCGGCCTCTGCGCTACACCGGAGCTAAACCTTCGGCCGGTCCCCCCGACCACTCTGGTGGTCAGAAAAATTTTCCAACACCAGTTTCAGGATCCTCGAGACCCAAGCTTCCCAACGTCGGCCCTCGCTCGTCGAATTGTCGAGAATTTGATGTGTCTGAAATTCGGATGAAGAACTCTTAAGAAAGAGAAATTAAACGGGGCTCAAGCATTGGCTGTGTTCATTCAGCCAATGACTATAATTCTAAAATTTATGAATTCAAAACGAAAAAATTGACAAAGCTCCAAGAATTTCACTAATGTGTGAAATTTAATCCTAAATCCTACCTCGTTGGATCCGTTCGTCGTTGGCGACACGCTTGCTCGATCCCGCTCCGATCCGCCGAGTCCGCTACTCAATCCGATGAAGAACAACGAAGAACGCCGAAAAACGATGAAGAATGCTTGAGAGAGAGAGAGAAGGGTGAACCCCCAACTCCTATTTTCTTATTTGTAGGAAAACCCGCTTAGCGCGGAATCTAAAATCACCACGCCCTCTCATTTTATGTTGCAGCTAGGAAAAAAGCCCCATTTAGAAGTCAACGGAAGTCTCAGATTTCCATTCCGAGACTCCATTTGAAAGTTATTTGAAAAGAACGCCAGTGATAAAAATCACTCATTATTTCAAAAAGATGGTTGGGTGACATCTCTCACAGCAGGCCCACGCCTGAAACTTTTACACCCATCTAGGGTTAATGGCATGCTCCAGATGCAACCGTGCCCTCAGATTTCCAATCCGAGCTACTGTTTTGGAGGAAACACAACCCCCCCACCTGTATAGTATAAAAACACTTAACATTTTTATAAAATTTATTCCGGGCACACCGAGCCTCGGAATTTCACACCATCTTCGCGCCTAGCTCTGGAATTATATGTAAAAATATTCCAAAGTCTTACAGGGTAAAAACGGGTCTCTACACATTAGGGTCCAAAAAAAATTAATATTATTAGGGTAATAATAATGATTGACATATATAATGAAAAAAATTCAATTATAAACTCATGTTTTCAGATCTTGTATGTCATCATCCTGATGTATACACTCTCGCATTGACCTGACTTCAACTAATAATTGCACGTTTTCCTCTTTGGACATAGTCACCAGTGCCTACAAATCTGTCATCAGTTACACTATCCCAAAAATATATGGAGCCATAGTCCCAACTCCCAAAACTAAAAAACATGTAATCTTAATGCCATATGTTATATTATATCCATGTTTGTTATGACTAATGATGCAATAGAATACGTCATCCCTCCACCTAGAAAGCATTTGTTGGTCCTACTACATCTATTCTAATTTATCCTCAAATTGAGATTGTGTAATATATATATATATATATATATATATCTGTGTGTGTGTGTTATTAATAAAAATTATAAACAATTACTGTAATAAATAACTGTTACAGTTTAAAAGGAAAAAATACAATTAAATCTTCAACATTAGGATCATTCTAATCATGATTCATCATCCACACCAATATTCTATCCATAAGGGAACATAATTACTATAACTATATATTATTAATATATTAATATATAACAGAAAATACATTAAAGGATGATTATAAAATGAAAATGATATGTTGATCACGTTGATTTTGTGACATGTGATTAGTCACAAGACTACGAGGAGATCCCTATTAGAGTTGATACCCTAGAAATAAATTCTATGTACCTTATGATTACCTTTCTTCATTGTTTTTAATAATAATAATGTTCTAATAACATCGTTATTTTTCTTCTAGGTGCCATCTCATGTGATAATGTCCTAAGGGTAACTATCGTACTAAAAGGTCATAACATCTTCCTAAATTAATGAGAACCTTGATGTTCCATGAAAACATTCTTAAATATATGTCATATATCTAGATGATCTAGTTTAATAGGATGAAATCATACAAACTATCAAGAGTGGACACTCCTAGGACTTTGAGACACTTCCACATGGTGTATTCCCTTGGTAATTTTTAGAGAAAGAGATTATGAGAGCATTACATACTGGTAGGAAATTTAAAATTATATTTGTCATTGTTTGTTCCTATTTGTAGACATGTGTAATGGTTCTTAGACTTTAAGATTATTAATAATATGTATCAGGAGTTGTGTACGTAGATGCATTAGTGAAAACTATGACTTATTCTCTAGGAAAGGTAATATATGTTGGGTGAATCACAAGTGATATTTCATTAATAAATAATGTGAAAAAGGATTGTTCCTTTCCCATTTTAGTATAAGTTGATATCTCAATATCATTGATGGAAATGAAACTGCCTGATAAAGCTCATAACCATGGGGTTCTGTTGGTAAGTTTATTTCTAGAAATTCAAAGAAAGATACATCGAGCACATTGGTAGATTGTAACACCCTGTTTCACTATATCGTGATTTCCAAATAATTATTTTAATTAATTTTGGAGGTACTTTATGTTTTTGGAAGTTTTAGCTTTGAGTTTTGTTTTTTAGATTCTTTTATTCTATGCATAGTTTGAGGTGCATTTTTTAGGAGAAACCATACGATACCCATACATGGAGAAGTTTCCAATTGTTTTTGAACCTGAATGGTTTGACCTACATGGATAGTGCATGGTTGGGTTGACTCTTAGTATTAAGAGTGAAAATATTCTATTCCTTAGGTTTCTTAGCGCAAAACATACACACAATTAGGAAAACCATGTGACAAGCGTGCGATATGGATCTATATATGGGCAATGTGATCTACACAGTTTTTTCATGGGTAGATAGACCATGTGAGTACCTATGTAAAAAAGTGTGGATGAGTTTTTATTAGGTAGTTATAAATCAAATATGGTGCATGGTTTACTAAATTATGAATCCAAACTGTGTGAGCTATCCAAATTCACTTAAAAGTAAAATTATGGTTTTCTCCATTAAATTTTAGGAGCCCAATGGGATTTTTTATTTTTTCCTATCATTTTTATGATCCAAGGAACACAAAATGGAGGTTTTTCCCTCCCTATCCTTAAATATTGAGGCATCCCAAGACTTCTCCCTTTGATTTATATTTTGGTTATTTCTTCCCTCTTTTGTTGGTTTCGTCCTTCTCTCTCTCCCTCTACCATTTTACTTCAAATTTTCACTCTTCTATGAACCCTAAGGGATATCAAGTTTGATTTTAGGGTTTGGGGTGATTTATTCATAGGGTATTATTATTTAGAGAATAAGGAGGATCCCCTGTGGCCTGTTGAAGTGATCATCTTCATAGGTGATTAATTTCGACATAGTTTCCATTGAACTGAGGTATGTGTTTTTGTGCATTTTCATAAATTGACATGCCATTGAGTTATTGATGTTTCAAAATGGATTATATTTTAAACATATCCCTTGTTTAAAGGATTCATTGGTTTTTAAATGTTCTCAATGTGGATTTCCTTTTAGGAATTTTTTTTCACTTGACATTTCAACTAGGACTTGAAATATCAGGTAATGATAATGTCTAAATGCGGGTTCAAGTTAATTTTTTCCTTTTAAATAGGGTTTGACCCTATTTGGGTCATGAATTTAAATTATAAGTGTGGGGTTTCACTTCCATATATGTTTCATAGGAATTAAATTTGTGTTTTGAAATGTTAAATGCATTAAAATGTTAGAGAGATGCATTTTGAATAGAGTGTGTTATTTTAAAATGCTTTAACCCTATTTGGGTTATGAATTGGACTTGGGATGAGTATTTTAAACTCATTGGGGAATTTTAATGGAAATTGTGTTGGTTCTTGAAATAGTTCTTCCAAATGGTTTTGAGTGAGTATTTTGGAAGGTGCTTCTATATGGGTTTCAGAGCTTGGTTTTAATGAGTGGTTTTGAGTGAGACTCTAAACAGTTCAGAATCTACATGGAATTCTAAGTCTTTAATTAATGCTCATTTGACACTTTGGGTGTTTTATGTTTCTCTATTTAAGGGATTTACTCATGACTAACCACTAATTTGTTATCTCCTTGGTCTTGTTTATCAAATCTCCTTCAGATCATTATTTGATTGATGTTTTATACATGTTTGATATGACACATGGGTTGTATTGTAAATTTTAACTTTTAAAGTGATTTTCAAGGTTTTTTGGCTTAATTCCCTCCATGTTTTTGTTAAAATGTGTTAAATAGGTTTTATAATTTCAACCGTGTATTTAAAGGGGTTTTAAAGATATATTTAATATTGTTGATACTTGACTTGAAATGGGCATGTTGGTTGATTTAAATGGATTATGAAATGGATTTTATGATTGGAACTTGTTGATGGTGATAAGATTGGCAATGAGTAGCACATGGGAGGACTAGGGTTTGAGGGTGTGCATGAATTAGATGAAGTGTCTGTTATCTAAGGGACCAAGAGCACTTTTGGGAGGAAGACTGAGGGAGATTCTGTAATTTTTTCTAAGGGACTGAGAGATCCTATGATAAGAAGATCTAGTGAGATTTATTTTGTTATCTAAGGGACCGAGAGCACTTTTGGGTGCATGGAGAAATATTATGCCTGGTGGCTTTATTTTTTTATTTGATCCTTATTTTCTCTTGTTTTGAATCACAGTTTTTTTGAGAATGTTAAAGATATTTTCTATTGAAAGAAGTGTTTGATATTTTTTTAGAAAAAGGGGTTGAGGAATAGGAAAAGGTGGGTTTCAAGTGACTCTTTTCATTAAATAAAAATAAAATATTTTTGTGAAAATGGGTGTAATACTTGTCTTTTATATGCAACAGTTTTTTGAAAACACTATTTTAAATCTATTTTACAACTAGTGTAAAAGTGGATTATCTTTTTTAATAATGACATAAAATATGTGGTGCTTACCCACTATGCTTAATTTCTCTCACACCTTGCGTATACCATTCAGTATATACGGCTCTTATGGATTCATTTCTAGTTCCTCAAAATAGATTTTCATTGATTTTGGATGTAGGTTATTCTAGATGTTTGGAATGAGATGTGGAGGATGACAACTTGTCATGTGGAGATTATAGGTAACTATTTTATTTCTTTTTTATTTTTTTGGGTTTCTTGTGTATCATATTTGTTATAAACATTATGCTAAGGTGGAGTTGATGTTTATTCATCCTTGTGAATTGTACTTATGTATGTGATATTTATTTCATTATTATTTAGTCTCTGAATTGTGCTTATGTATGTGATATTTCCTTCATTATTATTTAGACTCGGGTAGCTTCATCTTATTTATGTGGCTTACTTTGATGTGGATGTTTATTGATATGGTTGTTTATTTAAGGGAAAAATAGGTTCCCTGTGATTATGTTCTGGGACTCAGGTACTAGTTGTCAGTTGTGGGAAATTAGGGAATGCTTCTCGGGTATATCTCAGACCAGTTTGGGTATCCAAAAGATGGATGAATTGAGTTGGTTCATGAAAAAATGGTATCAGAGTGCACCCTATTGTTATTTGGGGGTGTGTCTTGGTAGTCTAGAGATAGGGACTGTTGTAGGAACTTAGGTGGAGTGAGTAGGAAAGTGCTTGGCTAACTCATCATCAAATTGAACCTCAAGTTTCCATCAGTGTATGTGGATTGAGTCTTTATTTTGAGTTTGGATTTAGATATCATGATGGATTTTGATATATTGAGATGATTATTCGATCTAATTGAATGTATAAGTGATTTAAGGGGTGAGTAAAAGAGGTGAAAGTGGTGAAAGAACTAGGAATGCATGGTAAAATTATTGTATCAATTTTTCAAATTCATGTCATCGTCCGACTTTTGGTGGCCCATTGAAAGGGGCTCAACGTCATTGTTTCTCATATATCATATCTTTTGTCCCCATTTACTGATTTCCACACAAATTTGTATATATATATGTACATCACCC
This sequence comes from Viscum album, assembly GCA_963277665.1. Classification (NCBI taxonomy): domain Eukaryota; kingdom Viridiplantae; phylum Streptophyta; class Magnoliopsida; order Santalales; family Viscaceae; genus Viscum; species Viscum album. The sequence continues at coordinate 1,879,048,434 of OY728146.1, read as the reverse complement.
AGGAAATGATGATGGTAGAACCCACAACTCCCATGGTTCTTATCAACCTTCTCGCCTTTCCCTTTACGGATGCCCGCCGTAACGGCGCAACGATAACCCCACTCAAAACCTTCACTGTTATATCATTTATTACTCCTCTCCTTGTTAATTACAAACCAAAATTTAAGCTTGGTGATATTCATTCCACATATTTGCAGACTCCTCATGGATACATCATGGACTGTGTTGACATCAACGTAAAACCATGCTTATGGAGTGGGGTAGGGAGGTGGTCAACAACAGTGTGGGTAGCCACACGATGACACAAATGGGGAGTGGTCATCTTGCCACCCAGGGGGCCGTCAGGCCTGCAATGTGAGGAACATGACTCCATGTATTTTTACTTTGGAGGGCCTGAGATTTCACTCTCATATCCATGACCACAAGTTATTTTCTATGTCACCTTTTGCAGCAACGACCACTATACAAACATGGGTAAGTAATGCATTTTACTTCTATTTTGATGCAGTGTGAATGATGTTGTGTTTTTTGGTATCAAATAAAAGTTATTTTTACTTATTATCATTTTAAACACCTTTATTTTGTCTCTCAAATTATAATAAAAAATCAAAATTATAATCAAACCCACACACATAAATTTAATGTGGGCAAAAAATGGATTTTCCATCCTCCATCAATATTATTCTTATTGGAAACTGAAATAGATTTTTCTGAGAACTTTAAGGTTTGAGATGGGTCTAACCATTGTGATTTTTTTATGTATAGAATATATTTTTTCCTTTTTCCCATTTTGGATTCTTCCTCCGAAGGTGATGTTTTCACACTTGATTCTTATTGTATTGAGTCCTTTTTTTATTTAAAATTCTGTAATTTCACATTTCATGAAATTCTTGGATTATATAAAACCACATTATTGTAATGTTACATGTATAATTGTTCCACATTAGGTGCTTGTTAAATATTTCAAATGTTTTATTAACCTTTCACAGTGAACATCAATGAATTGTTTATATTAATTTTGAACTAAATTGACTACTACACATATTACCTTTAACAATGCACAAAAAGCCTTTCAACAGCACTAAAAAAACATTGTTAATCGCACCACTGATAAATGCCTAATTGGTTACAATGTATTGTTAATATATCAACACACCGAGAAAAATCCTACAGGTATATACAGCACACCGAACAAACAATGTTATATACATTTAATTGAAATCATGAATACAAAAATATCCACCAATGGTATATACAAAAAATAAAATATTGTTATATACATTTCAAACAATGATTTATATAATTAAATTTACAATTATCTAAAAAACTGTTAAAAAAATTAATGTTTCATCTTTGGGCGCCCGTGATCCCCTCACAAAAATGTCCGCTCATGGTATTAGTTTCTGAACAAATCATCCCAACTCAAGCAAAAGATTCCACCTATATAAGAAAAAAAATATTATGTTAGTAATAATGTAATGAAATAAATTAAACATTAACATGAAAGAATCTATTAACAAAATATCAATTTTTAATTAAAAAAGGCACATTTGGAGTTATATTGGTCACACCATGCATCAAATTGAGGAAGGGTTGATTCCTACATGTCACAAATGAGTTATGAATCGTTGTCCTAAATTATCAAAACAATCTGCATGTGTTTTCTCAGTTTTGAATAAGTCACTTTTTCTTTTACTAAAATTAATATCAAATTTTAATAATAAAACATTTGGATTTATACCGATCACACCATGCGTTAGATTGAGGTTCAGTTGATTCCTACCAGTCGCAAATTACTAATGGATCATTTTTCTAAAGTATCAAAACAATATGACTGTGTTTTTTTATTTTTCAGTATGTCCGTTTTGTTTTTTTTTATAGAATGTCATTTGAAACTCAAAACACACATTTTGAGTCATACCAATCACATCGTGAGTTGGTTTGACGTGAGATTTCTCTATACATGTCACAAATGACTTATGAATCGCTGTCCTAAATTATAAAGAAAATTAGAGTGTGTTTGCTTGGTTTTCAATGAGTGACATGTTTTGAGCTAAAATGTCAATTTTAAACTGATAACAGACACTTTTAGTCATACCGGTCAAACTATGTGTCAGATTGAGGCGTGGTTGATTCCTACACCTCAAAAATTACTGATGTATCATTGTCCAAAATTATCAAAACAATCCAAATTTTTTTTCTCTGTTTTCAATTTGTTATATGTTCTTTTTTACTTAAATTAATGCCAATTTTAAATAAAATGGCACATTTGGAGTTATACCGGTCACACCGTGGAGTTTATTGAGGTGAGATTGATTTTTTCACATCAAAAATGACTCATGAATTATTGTCCTAAATTATCAAAACAATGCGAATGTGTTTTCACAGTTTTCAGTATGTCACTTGTTTTTTTACTGAAATTAATGTCAATTTTAAATAAAAAGAGACACATTGAGTAATATTTGCCACATCGTGCATCATATTGAGGTACAGTTGATTCCTACACATCAAAAATGACATATAGATCATTTCCCTAAAGTATCAAAACAATCCAAATGTGTTTACTCCATTTTCAATATGTCAGTTGTATTTTTTTATTAAGATGTCATTTTAAACTGGAAACATGCATTTTGAGTCATACTAGTAGCATCGTGTGTCGGTTTGACGTGTGACTGCTTCATACACGTCACAAAAGACTTTTAAATCACTGTCTTAAATTATGAAGACAATCAGAGTGTGTATGCTTGGATTTCATTAAGTGACTTGTTTTGAGCCAAAATGTCGATTTTAAACTACTAATAGACACTTTTAGTCATACTGGTCACACTGTGTGTCAGATTGAGGTGTGGTTGATTCCTACACATCAGACATTACTCATTGACGTTTTCATAAATTATCAAAACAATGCGAATGCATTTTATTAGTTTTAGTATGTCACTTGTTCTTTTTACTTAAATTAATGTCAGTTTTAAATAAAAAAACTCATTTGGAGTTATACCGGTCACACCGTGTGTCGTATTGAGGTGTGGTTGATTACTACACATCACAAATGACTCATGGATCATTGTTCTAAATTATCCAAAAAATCAGAATGTGTTTTCTCGGATTTAAGTATGTCACTTATTCTTTTTTACTTAAACTAATATCAATTCACTTAAGAAAAAATTGATATTTACGATGGGGTATTTGCGACAGGGAAGGGTCTTGTCACAAATAGTCTGTCAGGAGGGACTATTTACAATGGGACCCTCTGCCCGTTGCAAATATTTAGTCATTTGCAATGGGGAGATGGTACCTATCGCAATATGTTCGACGTGAGTTGTGCGTCAAACTGAAGGAAGGGTATTTGCGACGGGTATATAAGCTCTTCACAAATACCCGACGACATTTTTAAGTGTTTGCGACGGGATTTATCTCTCTCCACAAATAGTATGTCGGCAGGTTGGTATTTGCAAAGGGTCTCGTCGCAAAATACCTTTTTAACCACTGCCCTTAATTAATAGAGGAGTTAGCATTTGTGACGGGACCCATCACAAATAGTAACATCGCAAATAATATAACATATATATACCTCTATATGTTTCCCCCATTCCACTCCTTTCTCTACACCTCCCTCTCTACTTACATTTTTTCTCTCAAAATTTTCCAATGTTTAAAATTATAAATCAGAGCAGTATTCACGGCTTATATCCTCTGAAAGATTCAGTTTTAAAGTATTTATCTATTTCTTTTTATTTTTTCTTCATTCATTTTATTTTATATTATTTATAATTATTTTTAATTAGTTGCACTTAAATTAAATTAGAATCAGATTTTTTTATTTATCATTATTTATTTTTACAAATAATTACTTGTGATTAGTATTGATTAGTATTAATTAATAGTTATTATATTAATTATTATTAGTTAGTACTAATAAGTATTAATTAAAAAAATTGTTAATAATTTGTCATAATTAGCGATAATTAGTAATAATTAGTGATAATTAGTAATAAATTGAAATGAATATTTATAAATAGTAATAAATATTATCAATTAGTGATAATTAGAAATAATTAGCGGTAACTAGAAAAATTAGTAATGATTAGTAATAATAAGTGGGAATAAGTAAAAATTAGCCGTAATTAGTAATAAATTGTAATAATTACTAAATAATTTTAATAATTAGTAATAATTAGTAATAAATTGTAATAAGTTTTAATAATTTTTAATAAATTGTAATAAATTTTAATAATTAGTAATAATTAGTAATAATTAGTAACAATTACTAATAATTAGTAATAATTCGTAATAAATTGTAATAAATTGTAATAAATTGTAATAATTAGTAATAAATTGTAATAAATTGAAATAAATAGTAATAATTAATAATAATGAGTATTAATTAGTAATAATTAGTAATAAATGTTAATAAATAGTAATAAATAGTAATAAATTATAATAAATTGTAATAAATTGTAATAATGAGTAACAAATTGTAATAATTAGTAAGAATTAATAATAAATTGTAATAATTAGTAATAAATTGTAATAATTTGTAATGAAATTTAATAATTAGTAATAAATTGTAAAAATTAGTAATAAATTTTAATAATTATTAAATAATTGCAAAAATTAGTAATAAAGTGTAATAATTTGTAATAAATTTTAATAATTAGTAATAAATTGTAATAATTAGTAATAAATTGTAATAATTAGTAATAAATTGTAATAATTAGTAATAAATACCAAATAAATTGAAATAATTTGTAATAATTTGTAATAATTTGTAATAAAGTGTAATAATTAGTAATAAATTGTAATAATTAATAATAAATTGTAATAATTAGCAATAAATTGTAATAATTAGTAATAAATTGTAATAATTAGTTATAAATTGTATTAATAACTAATAAATTGTAATAATTACTAATTAATTGTACTAATAAGTAATAAATTTTAACAATTATAAATAATTTGTAATAATTAATAATAAATTGTAATAATTAAAAATAATTTATAATAATATGTAATAAATTGTAATAATTAGTAATAAATTGTAATAATTAGTAATAAATTGTAATAATTAGTAAGAAATTGTAACAGTTACTAATAAATAGTAACAATTAGTAATAATTAGAAACAAATTGTAATAATTAGTATCAAATTGTAATAATTAGTAATAAATTGTATTAATTAGTAATAAATTGTAATAATTAGTAATAAATTGTAATAATTAGAAATAAATTATAATAATTAGTAATAATTAGCTTTAATTAGTACTAATTAGAGGTAATTAGTAAGAAATTTTAATAATTAGTTATAATTAGTGGGAATAAGTAATAATTAGTGGTAATTAGTAATAAATTGTTATAATTGTCAATAAATTTTAATAATTAGTAAAAAATTGTAACAATTAGTAATAAATTTTAATAATTAGTAATAATTAGTAATAACTAGTAATAAATTGTAATAAATTTTTTTAATATGTAATAATGAGTAATAATTAGTAATAATTAATAATAATTAGTAATAATTAGTAATAATTAGTAAGAATTATTAATAATTATTAATAAATAGTAATAATTAGTAATAATTAGCATGAATAAGTAATAATTAGCGGTTGTCAATAATAAATTGTAATAAATTGTAATAATTAGTAATAAATTGTAATAATTAGTAATAGATCTTTATAATTAGTAATAAACTGCAATAATAATTCCTGGTAATTAGTAATAAATTGTAATAATTAGTAACAAATTGTAATAATTAGTAATAAATTGTAATTATGAGTAATAAATTTTAATAATTAGTAATAATTAGTAATAATTAGTAATAAATTTTATAAATTGTAACACTTAGTAATAATTAGTAATAATTAGAAATAATTTGTAATAATTAGTAATAAATTGTAATAATTAGTAATAATTAGCGACAATAAGTAATAATTAGCAGTAATTAGTAATAAATTGTAATAATTAATAATAAATTTTTATTATTTGTAATAAATTATGATAATTAGTAATAATTAGTAATAAATTGTAATAATTAGTAATAATTAGTAATAAATTGTAATAAATTGTAATAAATTGTAATAAATTGTAATAAATTGTAATAAATTGTAATAAATTTTAATAATTAGTAATAGATTGTAATAATTAGTAATAATTAGTGATAATTAGTAATAAAGTGTAATATATTATAGTGATTTGTAATACTTAGTAATAATAAGAAATAAATCGTAATAATTAGTAATAAATTATATTAATTAGTAACAAATTGTAATTATTAGAAGGAATTAGTCATAAATTGTAATAATTAGTAATAAATTGTAATAATTAGTAAAAATTAGTATTAATTAGCAATAATTAGTAATAAATATAGGTAATAAGTAATAAATATAGGTAATTAGTAATAAATAGTAATTAATAGGAATAAATATTAATAATTAGTAAGAATTAGTAATAATTATGAATAAATAGTAATAAATAGGAATAAATAGAAATAATTAATAATTATCAATAATTAATAATTATTATTATTTAAAATTAATAATAATGAGAATAATGAGAATAATTAGAAATAATTATAATAATTAGAATAAATTGATTTAATTTCCATTGGAGTAATAATTAGTAATAAATTGGGATAATTTCTAGCAGATTGGTGAAAACTCTTTTGGCTGACAGATCATATCCTTATAACTTTCTCTCACTGAAATCACTATGAAAAATATGATTCGACGTATGGATATCCATTTCCATATGAATGAGAACGGAGAATAGTGCAGTGAGGATTACCTGCTCTACATCCTCATGCATAAAAAAATGGATATTCATACGTTGGACCAGATTTTTCATAGTGATTTAAGTCAGAGAAATTTGCAAGGAGATGAGCCATTGGGAAAAAGAGTTTCCGCCAATTTGCTAGAAATTATGCCCCTCTTAATTAGCAATAATTAGTATAAATTAGTTGTAATTAGTAATAATTAGTGGTAATTAGTTTAAATTATTATAAATTAGTGTAGATTAGTATAAATTTTAAAAAAATACTATAAATTGTTGGAGTTGGTGCCCTAGAACCATATTATTTATACTTTATGATAAATTATATTCATGGTTTGGAATATTATTAAATTAATTATCACATCATGATTGTTCTTCTGCGTAACATTGAATGTGATAACGTTCTAAGAGTAATTGTCGCACTAAAAGGTCATAGCAGATCCCTACTATGATGAGAACCCAAAAGTGCTATGAAAATTCTTGAATATATGTTCTATAGTAGGATGATATCATTTGAGGGAAACAAAAGATATGGACTATCAGGGATGAAGACTCATAGAACTGTGAGGAACCTTCTCATGGTGTACGACCTTGGTAATGTCTAGGAAGATACTGTAAGAATAAGACTTGCCAGTATGAAATACACATTTTTATGTTTCATTGGATGTTACTATCTACAGATGTGTGTATTGGTACTTATACTTTAATATTATTATTAATGAGTATTATGATTTAGGAACTTAGATGTATTGATGAAAATTGTGATGACTGATGTTCACAGTGAGGTAGGATATGTTGGGTGCACCACAAGTAATATTGTATTAATGAATAATGAGAGAAAGGATTTATCCCTTCTATTCTCTAACAGAAGTAAACATCTCATTCCCTTTGATGGAAATGATATAACCTAAATAAATCCATGGGCATGGTGTTCTATAGATAAGTTCTATTTCTAGAAACTCAAAAAAAAAGAGATATTAAGAATATAGTATGATGGCACTGGCATGAAACCTTCTCGATTATAGATATTGTGATAAAGGTATTATATTATGTAGAAAAAATTCATATGAGGTGACATGTAATTACGACATTAATTTCTTTCTATATGGGTGCCATGGCGTGTTTCAAGACACTAACCTTGGACATCAGGCTGCTCCACCTAATTCCACTGAGAAAGAGGCCTAGAGGGTCACACACTAAGTGTATCCAGTATCTTAGTTAAATAATTTATTATTTAACAAGTTGAATAAATATTTTTTCTTATCATGGTTTAATAATTATTCTTGTACACCTGCTCACATTTATTCCATCACTAATTATTCGAGATAATATATTGTGTGAGGAATAATTAATTAATATTAAGGAGGTTTGGTGGACTGAGATTAAGGGTCTAGTGAGAAATAATAATAATGAATATTATTTAATTAAATAGATTTAATTATAACTCTCAAGTTTATCACTTGTCAAGAATTAATAATATTGATGTTATTATTTTACATGAGGGTTTATCTAAGATTAATGAAATAATTAAAGGCACATGTGTAAATTATTTTAGTATTACCCTATTTAAATAAATGTCTAGTTATATTATTCTCTCATTAGCCAAGGTAAAGATAAGCGATGCCTATTCCATTGTGTACAAAATTTTAGAAATAAACCCTAGCCAAGAAAATTAGTGTGCACAATGTATTAGAGAAAAGCTTTTAAGCCTAGAGAGTTCATCCCTCTCCAAGAATGCTCTCAAGAATGAGATATATCCTCCTCCACCAGATCAAGGAATTTTTTTTTGGAAGTGGTTCTCAAGGATATTGAAGGTGTAAATCGCAAGGGTAAGGATCTTCTGTGCTAGTTTCACGACCCATCCCCTGGGGCCCGTGCTGTGACTACCCCAATCCCACCTTCCATAGGCCATGGGCTAGCAACTAGCACTGAAAGGAACATTCCCTAAAACTGGGAAGGAATTTCCTTTATAACCTATAAACTCACGAAACCAAGCACACAAAAAGATACGAACACAAGAAAACTTTATAACCAAAAGAGTTCTTAAAGTAAAAGGCGGCCAAAATACAAGCCTAACAGTAAAGGTACAAGTAAAACTAAAATACAATTCAACTGAAGAAAGAGAAAAAGACAGCTACTGGATCATCCTTTGAGGTTCTTACTTGAAGGGTAGGTAAAGATCGTCTCCTCAGCACTCCAAATCCACCCTTCACCTCTGCGTACCGACACACCATATGGTCCACCTCCAGGAACCATCCAGTTCGGGTACTCCCAGCCTCAGTCAGTGATGTCCGTCATCTACATTCAATAAAACAAGGTGCGGGCATATCCCATGTAGGGGTGAGTATATAATTACTCAGTAGGGACCCTTATACCCTCAAGGTCTCACAAAATCCACCAAGGATCAATCACAAAAGGAAAAAACAACTGATAACCCTACTTAGTTATATGCCCATACATATACCTAAGTAATCAAGTAAACACATATCAATCATGAATAAACATAGAGGTTATAACTCATCTCACACTAGGATTTATTCTAGGGGTAGTGACATGTAACATCCCTAGTCACATCGCCGAACACCTCGGCTACTGAATAACCCCTCCTCTAATGAGTATAGTGGGTCTGCCATGTCACAAAGAGGAGCTTCCCACTAACTTTGGACTGCTTAGGTACTCATCCTGTCAAGTACCGTGGGTCTGCCACATCACACAGAGGCGCTCCCCACCATGGGTTTGCCGCGTCACACAGAGGAGCTCCCCCTTGTGACTTTCTGAGATACACCTTCTATCAAGTACCGTGGGTCTGCCACGTCACACAGAGGCGCTCCCCACTGTAGCCTGCTGAGGTACCCCTCCTGTCGAGTATCGTGGGTTTTCCGCGTCACACATAGGGGATTCCCACCCTGGGTCTGTCACGTCACACAGAGGCGCTCCTCACTGGGTATGTCAAGTCATTCCGAGTCAAAAAGGTCTACAGTTGTCAAGTCTCAGCCAGCTATTGGGTTCCAGCACTATGCTTGCTCTTCTGTGGGAGGATCTGATCCATGAGCTCCTGGTCAATATTCCAACTACCACGAAGTCTCTCAAGGAAGCATCTCAAAGTTCTACCACGTCATAGGGGTCTCAACACAATAGACAATACGTCAATCAGACGCCCAGTCTGTGAGTTGTTAGCCTTTTAGTCCTGGTGGCCCGGTTGGATTCATGCTCGATCCAACCTGACTGTTCCCCATCATATTCCAAAACTCCAGTGGGGGTATACTCATAAGGACCATCTTGCTCCATGATTTTCAAGGCCACTGACGGTTCATTAAAGGGATGTTCGGTGCCAAGGTTATGGCCAAAAGAAGTAAATGGGTCATAGTGGGCCTGGGTCCGGTCCGACCCGGCCCTGACCGACCCGATTCAAGTCGCCCCGGCCCTGGCCGACCCGATTTGGGTTAACCCGGCTCTGGCTGACCCGATTTGGGTCGACCTGGCCCGACCCGCTGGGTCTGGCCTGACCTACAGTGCGGCCCGACCCGGTGGGTTCGGCCCAACCCTATGGGTCCGAACCGGCCCGTTGGGTGGTCTGGCAGGCCATGAGGGGACACAGGGGTTTGGCCGCAGATGGCATGAGGCTGTAGGGTGACTTGGCCAGGGTGGCTCGGCTAGGAGGGTGGAGGCTGTGGGGTGGCTTGAACAGAGTGGATTGGGGCCGCGAGGCGGTGTGGCCGGAGTGTCTCGGCCGTGGGGCGGCTCGGCCAGAGTGGCTCAGCCGCAAGGTGGTTCGACCGAAGTGGCTCGATAGCGGGTGGCTCGGCCGGAGTGGCTCGGAAGGTTGACAGCGGCATGGCGGGTTGATGGTGGCTCAACGGACGACGATAGTGGCTCGACGGATGGTAGTGGTGGCTCCACCTAGTCAGGGGCGGCGGCTCGGCCCGGTCGGCGGTGGTGGCTCGACGGATAGCGGAGGCAGTACGGTGGACTCTAGCGGCGGCTCAGCCCAGTCGGCAGTGGCAGCTCGGCGGACGGTGACGGCCGTGGGCGGTGCGGCGGGGCCGTGGGTGGGAGAGCTATGAGGCACAGTGGCCATGGGTGCCGCGGAGCAGCTTAGCCGTGGGGGTGCCGTAGGGGTGCGGAGGTCTCGAGGTGATAGTGTCCATAGGGCGGTGTCATTGTGTCGTCGCCTTTGTCGCGTTCAACACCCCAAATCATCACAAGATTTGCAGAGGGGTCGGGCCATGTCTATTTGGCCTGTGCCCTCTGCGTTAGGGTGGTAGCATATGGATCAACAATAACTTTAAAAATAACATCAAGCTTTACAACCCCCCGCAATTATTTATTCCCAATCCCGAAAAAGAATTCAAGGGAAGAACATGGAAAAAGTATTCATACACAAATAAACCCCAACCTTGGATTGTTCGTTGACAGAGATCACGAGGGAGGAGATGAAGTCATTGGGGAGGGAAAGACGATCATCTATTGAAGACGTCCCATACTGGTGGATGTCTCGAGGAATAAAGTTGAATTCCTGTGTCAGTGCTCCTCATTGGAGAGCTTTCCCCCAATTCTCTAAAGCTATCCCCTTTTCCAATCCTTTTCCCAAATTCCACCAAAATGAAAATATAACCAAATTATTAATTTATGTTTTCAAATTAAAATATGTTGTAATAATTTCAAAAAGGTTTAATTAATTAATTGATGGGTGGAATAATAAATTATGGGGAGGGTTGGCACAATTAAGTGGGGAGCTCAAGAGGTTTCTCCTCACATAATAGGGAGTTCAAGATGTTTCAAACCTCTGGTGGTCCCCACCACCATTACCTCTCATGGGAGGTTAGGATCAGAGGTCCCCACCTCTATAACCTCTCATGGGAGGTTTTAGTTCAGGTGGTCCCCACCTATGAAATATCCACATGGGTGGTTACAAAAAATAAAATAAAATGTGTGATTAATTTATTTCATTATTTCCACCAACAAACCAAAAAATTAACTTTCACCCTCGACCAACTTTCGTCAAGGTGAAAGTCTTCTTAAGCGAATACCAGTAGTGCGAGTTCAACGGTGACCTCAAATTTCAATTCCACACAACGGTTCAAAAGTTAGAAAAACCCACTTTCATGTTTACTGAACGTACCTGAAAAAAAGTTCATAAATTCATTCCAGGCATTCTGGGCCTCAGAATCACGTACTGTTAATTTTTACGGACTCAAAAAATTCCTAAATATTTTAAAAAATATTACATGGAAATTATGGGTCTTTACATTCTCCCCACCTCATGGATTTACATCCCCGTAATCCACAACTCAAACTAAGGGAACAAGTGGGGGTACTGAGCACACATACGAGCCTCCCATTCCCATGTGCTCTCCTGAAGGTTCCCATGCTTCCAGGGAACACGCACTAGAGGTATCGACCATCCACAAAGGACCAACTCATGCCAATCCTCAATCTCTTATGGAACCTCTGTAAAAGTCGCCCCATCATCAACGCCTAGCTCTCCATGGTCGATGATGTGAGAAGGGTCGTGCACGTATCTCCATAGCTGGGATACATGGAAGACGTCGTGAACCTAGTGCAACTGAGGTGGAAGAGCTAAGTGGTATGCCACCTCACCAACTTTGTTGAGGGCCTGAAAAGGTCGGATGAATCTCGGAGATAACTTCCTGTCTTGGCCAAATCTACACAAACCTCTTCAGGGTGAGACCCATAGAAATACATGGTCTCCATCCTCGAACTCCAGAGGTCTTCATCTCCTGTCGGCATACGACTTTTTCCTGCTTTGTGTAGTCTTCATCCGCTCCTATATGATCTACACCTTCTATTTGTTATCTCATACCATCTCTGGTCCCATGAGTGGTGACTACCCTTGGTCAATCCAACCCAAAGGTGATCTGCAAGGTCATCCGTACAACGCCTCAAAAGGTTCCATCCCTATGGTGGAGTGATAGCTGTTTTTGTATACAAACTCCACCAAAGGCAAGTGATCCTCCTAGTGATGACCAAAGTTGAGAACATAGGAACTCAGCATGTCCTATTGGGTCTGAATGGTCCACTTAGTATAGCCATCCATATGAGGATGGAAGGTGGGGCTCAAACGAATCTATGTCCCAAAAGCCACATGCAACCCCTTCCATAGCCGAGAAGTAAAAATTTCATCACAATCGGAGATAATCATTGAGGGTACTCCATGTAACCGTACAATATCCTACACATATAGACGTACCAAGCTCTCTACTTAACCCTGCTCTCTGATCGGTAGAAAGTGGGCTGACTTGGTGAGTCGGTCGACGATCACCCAAATCGAGTCATGACCTTTAGATGTACATCGAAGTCCTGTCACAAAGACCATGGATATCCCATTCCACTTCCACTATGGGACCTCCAAATGTTGAACCAAGCCTATTGGTACTTGATTCTCCACCTTCACTTTCTCACAAGTGAGGCACTGAGAAACAAAATCTATTACTACTTTCTTCATTCCCGGCCACCAGTAATGTCGTCGGAGATCCTGATACATCTTTTCCACTCCTGGATGTACCACTAGAGAGGATGTGTGGAACTCTCTCAAAACTTTCTAATGAAGTGAAAAAGGTACCATGGTACATCCTCTGAAGAGGATGACATGATCCCCAACTTCAGAAAATCCATCAGGCGCCAGTCCTATGGATATTTGAGCAAATTTTGTCTCGCAGTCAGCGCCCCCATGCTGGGCCTCCCTGACTCGCTGAAGGAGTGGGGGAGTGACTGTAAGAGACTGAAGAAAAACTATTCCATCTCTATCCACAAAGGATATATACAAAGCAGACAGCTGCTCTGTCACCTCGCCAAGTAGTTATATACCAGATCTCCTACTGAGTACATCTACAACAATGTTCCCTTTTCCAGAATTATATACTATCTCAAAGTCATAGTCTTAGAGGAACTCAATCCAATGTCATTGTCTCAGGTTCAGGTCCTTCTGAGAGAAGATATACCTGAGACTCTTATGATCAGAGTACACTATAAAGCACTCACCCATTATATAGTGTCACCACATCTTCAAGTTGAAGACCACTACTGCTAACTCCAGGTCATGGGTAGCATAGTTCTACTCATGCTATCTCAGCTATATAGAACCATATGCGATCACTGCTCTCTCCTGCATCAGGAAACATCTGAGTCTAGTCTCTGATGCGTTGTAGTAAACTACACACCCTATTCCCTCTTCTGGAAGCCTCAAGATGGGGGCACTAGTCAGCCTCTACCTCATCTCCTAAAAACTCCACTAGCATTTCTCCGACCAAAATAAGGGTTTCCCCTTCTTCATCAACGCTGATAGTGGTGCTGAAACTCTAGAGAAGTCTCACACAAACCTCCGATAGTATACAGCCAAACCCAGGAAACTCTGTATCTCCTTCACACTCCTGGGTGGCTCCCAAGCAAGTACCAACTCAATATTCTCTGGATCCACTACAACTCTAGCCTCCGATATGACATTACCTAGAAAATTAACCTCTCAGATCCAAAACTGGAACTTCGAGAGCTTACTGTAAAGCTGGTGCCCTCTGAGTGTGTCTAGTACTACCTAAAAATGATATGCATGCTCCATCTTAATAGACGAGTAGATCAGAATGTCATCGATGAAGACTACTACAAAGTGATCAAGGTATGGATGAAAGATCATGTTCATGAGTCCCATGAACACTGCTTGAGAGTTGGTCATGCTGAATGGCATAACCAAGAACTCGTAATGTCCATAACGACATATGGAGGCCGTCTTCTGCACACCCTCATCTCGCACTCTGAGTTGGTGATAGCCTGATCTGAGGTCTATATCTGAAAACCACCATGCTCTCTTCAGCTGATCAAAGAGGTGGTCAATCCTCAGGAGTGGGTACTTATTCTTCACGGTCACCTGGTTCAGGCGTCGATAGTCAACACAAAGCATCAAGCTCCCATCTGCCTTCTTGGAAAACAAAATCGGGGCTGACCAAGGAGAAACAATGGGCCAAATGAATCCATTCCTCTAGAAGTCCTCCAGTTGTACACGCAACTCATGGAGCTCCATGGGAGCCATCCGATATGCTGGTGTAGATATCAGTTCCATCCTGGGGTACAAGTCAATGTAAAAGTCCACCTCTCTCTAAGGACGTAGACCCAAAACATCATCATGGAGAATATCTATGTACTGGTCCACCAATATAGGATAGATCGAACTCTCCACATCAACAGCTCTGAGGGTAAGGCTAGCCAACTGATGAGTGATCGGCTGCACTCTCCTTCGAGTAAGTCCATCATGTGCTGCAAAAGCTCCCTTCTTACTGATGAAGGTAAACCTGGTCCTATCCGTGCTGACACACCACACATTGTGACTAATACAGTCTATCTGAGCATGGACTGTAGATAACCAGTCCATCCCCAAGAAGACGTCGTAAGGCCTCGACGCTGATACTAGGAGATCCCATACGAATCTCTCGCCTCCTATAGTTAGCTCACATTGCCAAAACCAGTGCGTAATCATCAAATCCACTCCCATAGGAGTCTCTAGCTGTAAGGATCGAGCCAACGAATCCGTCAAAATCTCCATGCTCTGAAAGAGGGCAGTGGCAATAAAATAATGACTATCACCTGTGTCTATAAGTACTGTAGCTAAGGTGCAATAGACTCAGATTGTACCTCGTATCATCTTCAGAGCACCGTGATCATAGGCCTCAGCTGCATGGAGCTGAGCTCTCCCATATCCACCTACTCCCTGTGGTCGAGGTGGACCTCCTGGTGGTGGTGGCAGTAACATCTCGAATTTTCACCCACCACCAGCTGCATGTCCGGATCCTCTGCCACATCCACCTTCTCCCTACGGACCTCCTCGGTCGAACCTATGTCTCTGCCTGAGCAGTCCTTTGACCATCTGCTAATCATCCATACGATGGGTCGGACAATCACGAGCCATGTGACCCTGCCCACCGCATGAGTAACACTTCATGATCCTTTCCTGACTAGTTCCACCTCGGGTGCCCCACATAGCTGATCCTAAGTCATGCGGTCATCCACCTATAAGTATGGTCATCTTGGACCTATGTGACGTCTATCTTCTGCCAGCTGTATAAGTCTCCGCTACATGACGATTGATGATGGGTCTCACCACTGGTGATTTCTCAACAAGGAAACTCTCCACCAAGAGGGATCTCTCTAACACCCCCGCCTGCATCAGGATGCTGAGTGAGATCATCGAAGCCCTGATATCCCACCTAAGACCTTTCTCAAAGGTCTAGGACTTGGAGAATGGGTCCCATACCATATCTTTGGAGTAGCGTGAGTGGTCAGTGAACCTCCCTGAGTACCGAGTTACAGTCTTGCTGCCCTACTACAGATGAAGAATCTCTTGTATGCACACTGTGTGAAGAGTCATTGGGACAAAATCTACCCGAAACAGGCTCTCGGAGTCTGCCCAGAGAAGCATCACCTCATCATGAAATGAGAGCATCAAGCTCCACCATCTTCCCGCTACTACCTATAGAAGGCTGGTGGTAAGGATCACCATGAGATCGGCTGGTGTCCCTACGAGTTAGAAGACTCTCACCATAGCCTCCAGCCAATCCTCAGTTGCATGTGGGTTCATATCTCCACTGCACCAACACTGGACTCCTTGAACTGGAAACTACACTCATTACCCCTAACACTATTGCTTCATATAAAATATTAGAGACCTAGTTCTTCGGTAGAACTGACTCCTCTGATACCAATTTTTCATGACCCGTCCCCCGGGGCCCATGCCGTGAGTACCCCAAACCGGCCTTCCATAGGCCAGGGGCTGGCGACTAGCACCGAAAGGCGTCTTCCCTAAAACGGGGAAGGTATTGACTTTATAACCTGTAAACTCACAAAACCAAGCACATAATAAGATACAAACACTAGAAAACTATATAACTAAAAGTGTGATGAAAGTAAAAGGGGGTCATAATACAATCCAAACAGTAAAGGTACAAGTACAACTGGAATAAAATTCAACTAAAGAAATAGAAAAATATAGCTATTGGATAGTCCTACAAGGTTCCTACCTGAAGGGTAGGTATAAATCACCTCCTTAGCACTCCATGCCCACCCGCCTCCTCTACGTACCGACATTCCACATGGCCCACCTCTAGGCACCATCCAGTCCTGGTACTCTCAGCCTCAATCAGCGCTGTCTATAACACCCTGGACCCTCTAGGCTGGAGCTGGTGCATTACTTGTGATATTGGCCTAGTTAGAGGGAATGAAAATCCTGAAGGAACGATCGGTTTAGTAGTCTTGAAAAAACTAGATACATAGATGTTCTCATTCTCAAATTACATTAGAAAAGTTACAAAATACAATACATAAAGAAACTAAAAACTACATCCACATGTAATCAATAAACGATATCCTCTTTGTCACCTGTTGAAAGAAAACAATGAATGGGGTGAGCTCAAATGATCATTAAGGGTTAAAAATAGCATAATCATGAGTAAAATAATAAGCAAATCAAAATCAATCTAACATAATGAATATGTCATAGTGAATAAATGAATAACTAATGCCATTAATAAAATGAGAATGAAACTACATCCATAGATTTTGTCATAGTGAAAACCTGATGGATTATAATAATAACTAATAATGAATAAAGGGAATTCTTATTAATTGTATTTCATTTATCTGGAACATGAAACCATAATATCTTAAAAACGGTTTAGTTCTGTGGGTAGAAACCTGTCTGATTTTTGGAAACAAACTCAATGGGTTTGTCGCCATCTGATTTGTCTCTTGAGACCTACCGATGCATCGAGGGGATATAGTGGGCCCCACCCACCACTTCATGTCCAAATAATTCTTTATAAATTGATTAAATACAAGAGAAATATTCCTTTTGAATATCTTTATAGAGAAAAGTATACAGATTCATCAGTATTTCCATAATTAAAATAACTTTCCAAATAAACACCGTATGTAAAATGGTATACAGTTTAGAAAATAAAAATATCAATGATATGAGATTATGGATATTTGATATAAATATATTTTCAAATGAAAAGTGATCTCAAATGGGTAGTGGGTACACCAAAAAAGTATTATTAGGTTCACAATACAAAGTTAGTCACAACAAAATAGTAGTTGAGACAAAGTCTCTTACCACAATGTAATCAGCCGAATCATATGACCAGAACTTAATAAACATCAAATGAATCATTGAATAACATTAATATAAAGAGAATCATGTTATTATATATCAAATGTCAGTACACATATACCACATACATGATATAAGTGGCGAACAATGAAAATCTCACAGAAGCGAAAGTGAGACGAGAAACCCCTTACAAACATTTCGGCACAATAACAAGTGTTATTGCGAGGGCTTAATGAGAGGTAAAGGGGTATTCCATTATTTATATGTCACAAGTTAAGTATGGTTCATGTGAGAAATTATACCCCATCATTATGTATTAAAAATAAAATAGCACAACATAGGGGATATTCTTGAACAAAAGTGAGAGAGAGGATCACTTAACTTATGCTCAAAGGTGTTCTTGATTGTTCTTAACGACCTGAATAAAAAAATTTAGATTCATTAATTAATAATTACAGAACCTAATAAACATGAAATTGATATTTTATAACCTTATTAAGTTCATTAATGTCCTTTTTTATGGGTTTAGGAGATTCAATTTTATTGTTTTGGAAGCATTTTCTTACTTGGTTTCATGATTTGTTTACTTGTATTCATGAATGGAAGTTGGTTTGAAATATAGTTAAACATATATATTTGTAAATATAAATTATTAGTGAAATTAAGGAGATATAAATGATCTTATAATTATTCTCTTTATATACAATGAGGATGACTCATTCGATGAGTTAAAAATAAACGCTTGAATTTGGCTTGGCAGTTTTTGTGCTCAATAAACTTGTTTTGTATTATTATTCCATATTATATACATGTAAAGATTTCGTAACATTAATCAAGATAAAATAAATATATTATGACCTGGTTTGACCATAAATATGGTTTCATGACCAGTAATGAAGGAACGATTGAAGAACGAAACTTCATCGTCCATGAAGGTTATAAATTGGGACCTCATGGATGTTGATTTCATTTATAAAAATAAAAGGGAGGGAGTAAGAATATTGATGATAGTTATTCCATTCACACGATATAAGTAAATTATATATATGATACTATATTTATCATGATCATTTGGATAGAGAACTTGAGGAGAGGATAGCAAATGAAGATAAATTCAAATGAAACTAAAAGAAAACGAAAGGCGTTTTACCTCTTGAAATAAATTCCTCGAGTACCTACTTAAGGGAAGGGATTTTGGTCTTTTGGAAAGACCAAGAGATTCATGGTTTTGGGTAGTGATTAGGGAAAGGTATTTGGGCATAAATTTGAGGATCTTCAAGGCTTAGAGTAGTGAAGTGAAGAGGGAGTGGTGGGGGGTTTTTATAGTGGAGGAGAGAGGTAAATTTTTAATATTTAATTCATTATTTTATTATTTCCCTCAAGATAACCAATAGTGTTGTTTCATGTGACCACTAATAGTAATAAGTGCATGTGAGTTCAAACCAAGTGGCCCTAAATCATTTATGAAGTCATAAATAGTGTATTTTTCTGATAATTTGTATATACGACATTTTATCATATTTCACTATTCATAAAAAATTCCAGAATTTCAGAAAAATCCCAAAAATTTACCCTAACCATTTTTTGACGTGTAGAATTCAAAAATGAACTCCATTTTTCAAAATTAATTTTCAAAATATTATTAATTTAGTTTTTTAAGAAATCATAGTTAATTGAAAAAATAACAATCTTAAAGGTGCAATTAGTTTTATTTCTCATTGAAAAACTAATTAAGATCTCATTATCTTATTTCCATAAGAAAATAAAATAAAATAATTTTTTACTATTCATATGGGTCTTATTACAATTTATATTACAATTCATAAGGGTATGTTACTATTCAAAAAATATTAAGTTTTTTCTATCAAACTCCAAATGAATTACTGATCACAACTCTAGATAACCATTTTTCGAAATTCAAAACATATAAGTGAAAAATTTATATTTAATGGATAGTTTTTGAATATCTCATAAATAACCCAGTGTTATTTCAATGGAACACATTGATGAATAGAATGTATTTAAGAGAAACATACCATAAAATGTTTGGGGTGCTACACTGTCCGTCGTCTGCATCACACACAACATGGTGTAGGCATAGCCCGTGTAGGGGTGAGTATATCATTACTCAGTAGGGACCCTCAGACCATCAAGGTCTCACAAAATACTCCAAGGATCAATCAAAAAAGGAGAAACAACTTATATCCCTACTTAGGTATATTCCCATACATATACCTAAGTTATCAAGTAAACACATCTCATTCATGAAGAAACACAGAGGTTTTGACTCAGCTCACACCAGGATTTATTCTAGGGGTAGTAACAAGTAACATCCCCAGTCACATATCCGAAGACCTCGGATACTAAAGAACCCATCCTCTAATGAGTATAGTGGGCCTACCATGTCACACAGAGGCGCTTCCCACTAACCTTGGACTGCTGAGTTACTCATCCTGTTGAGTACTATGGGTCTGCCACGTCACACACAGGTGCTCCCCACAATGGGTCTGCTGCATCACACAGAGGCGCTCACCCTTGTGACTTGCTGAGATACTCCTACTCAACATACCATAGGTCTACCGTGTCACACAGAGGTTCTCCCCACTGTGTCCTGCTGAGGTACCCCTCCTGTCGAGTACCGTGAGTCAGCCACATCACACAGAGGCGCTCCCCACCGTGGGTCTGCCGTGTACAACAGAGGCACTCCCCACTGGGCCTGTCAAGTCACTCTAAGTCGAAAAGGTCAGTAGTCATCAAGTCTCATCCAGCTACTGGGTTCTAGCACTATGCTCACTCGACTCCTAGAGGATCTTCTCCATGAGCTCTTGGTTGATACTCTAACTTCCACGATGTAATGACCTGCCAATTCTCATTGGCTTGAGAGTACCACAAGTAATTACTAGGACTTAAGCAACATCCCCAAGGTGCCAAAGGCTAGCAATAAATGTCTAAGGGTTTCAAGTACAAGTGTGGTATGATTTACCCTTTAATAAATAAACCCATAAACCAACCATAACTAAACAATCACTATATGATGCATGAACAAATGAAAAACAAAGATGCACTTCATTTATATAAAACTACATCAAAGTACACAACAAAAAAAGACCAAACTAAGCATCAAAGTACACAGTGTATGAACAACTCAAGACTCTCAAAAGACACTACAACTCAATGCTCTATAATCTCCAAGCTCCACAACATCTCCCAAGCATCACCACAAACCACTAGCAATAAGGTGCTTTACCTTTACCTGTGCCCCAGAATACAACATCTGCAAAAGCCCCAACGTACCAAAGAAGGGGTGAGTATAAAACTCAGTAGGTTTTCTCTAATGACTTCTCTACTCATGACACTAGGATTGAAGAGTTAGACACATTTATATAGAAAATGTTTATATAAAACATTTTCTCAAAAGAAATTTATAACTAAATATAAATTTTTTTTGAAAACCATTCATAACCAAAGGAATTCCAAGAGCAATTGAAACCAATTTTTTAGAAAGTTATTTTTCCAGAAAAATAACCAAACAATCTTAAGAACCATTTCACAAATATTCATTTTTGGCATACCCATCCATTCCACAAACCCATGCAACCAACCATGCATGCTACCTAGAAAAGGGGAGAAGCCCTAACCCTTATCCATCCCAACCATGATGGGGGAGACTTCTTACCCTTATCCAACCCAAATGCACATGAATGATTGACGGGGGAGAGACCTAACCCTTATCCATCCCAAAAATGATGGGGGATACCCCCTTAACCCTTATCCATCCCGAATGCAATATAAATGTTTGACGGGGGAGAGCCCTAACCCTTATCCATCCCAACACTGATGGGGGAGACCCCTAACACTTATCCATCCCGAATGCAATATGAATGTTTAACGGGGGAGATCCCTAACCCTTATCCATTCCAACACTGATGGGGGAGACCCCTAACCCTTATCCATCCCACATACCCTTCAACACAAACAACCATCATGTCAACTACCAAGTGTGTTCAACCAATTCAAACCATTTCAATAAAACAATATTTTTATTGAAAACCAATTCCATCAAAGTCATTTCAATCTCAAACCATTTCAGAAAAATTAGCTTTTTATTGAAAACCCATTTTTCATCAAACCATTTACGATTTCCGAAAATCTATAATTTAAAATCAGTATTTTAAATTCAAGAAGCCAAATAACATGGCACAACAATTCACCAAGATTTCACAATTTCATCAAAACCATAAATCATCACTAAAGAAGATTTATTCCATGATTTTCACAATCAAATCCATTCAAACAAACCAATTTGAAACTAAGACAATCAATTCTAACAAGAGGAGTCGAGAGTGAAGCCACCTACCGCAAAGGTTTTGACGAAAACCACAACGGTCGAAGAACGCTCAAGAAACCCGAGATAATTCTCCAAAAACCCGCCTTAGATCACTTCTCCTAGAAAGATCAAGACCAAGTATCATCATATTTTGCATTCAAACACTTAGATATACAAATAACGGGCATATATGTAAGAAACCGAGAGAAGAGGAGAAGTAGATCTAAGTATATCTATGAAACTGATCAAAAACGATGAAGAACGATCACATTCCTCAAGAATCTTTCTTCGATTCCCCAAGTGAAGCCTTCAGATCACCTTTGGAACGATGGGAGAACCCTTTTTGACATTATGAGAAGAAAAATCTCGAGGTATGGATACTTAGGAGATTAAAAGAGGAACTTATAGGCAAAAATGAGTGAGATCCACTTTTATAGGATCTCATTTAAGTGGTCTCACATTTTTCTCACATGGTTAGACAAACCGTGCTCTAACTGTGCGTTAGAAACTGCCTTGACAGACCCTTCAAACGCGGTTTGTCCACACGGTTAGACAAACCGTGTGCTGTCCATGTGGAAGCTACTGCCTCCAAGACCAACTACGCACGGTTTGGCCACATGATTTAGACAACCCATGCGACTTTCCCTTTGCCTCAAAACATCATTTATAGTTCTCTCGACTCTCCCATTCATCACCCTTACATTAAAACCATTAAATGAATCAAGAAAGAGATACATACCAGAAACCGGGGGTACTACATTCACCCCACCATTGGTCTTTCCGTCCTCGGAAAGTATAAATCCTTCACCCAACTGTAAGTTTTCTGGCCACTGCTCTTTCATTTCCTTCTCACGTTCCCAAGTCTCTTCCTGAATCTGACCATGCTGCCATAAATCCCACAAAAGACCAATTCTTTTTCAATGCAAGAATTTATCTTGCCTATCCACAATCCATACCGGGATATGTATCAAGGAATCATCTGTCTCCAGGTTAATGTGATCCCATCTGATCACATGGTCAGGATCAGGTTAATACTTTTTCAGCTGAGATACATGGAACACATTATGCACCAAACTGAACCATGGTGGTAATGCCAACCGATATTCCACCTCTCCAAACTATTCCAATTTCTCAAAAGGGAAAATGTATCTAGGAGATAACTTTTCCTACTTCCTGAAACGACAATGTCCAAGCCTTGTAGAGATCCTCAAGAAGACATGATCACCCACAATGAACGACAACGGTATTCGATAGTGATCTGCATAAGATATCTGATGGCTCTCATCCCTCTTCATCCTCTTTCTAATCAAATAGATCTTCTCTGTTGTTTCTTGGATGAGTCTTGGTCCGACTAGTGAAGTTTCACCAGTTTCCACCTAGCATAGTGGATAACGACAAGGACGCCCATACAATGCTTCAAACGGTGTAACACACCGAGATTTTATGAGAATTATTATTTTTAATTTATTTGATGTCTTGTGTTGTACGGTACACCAAAATTAGCTTGCACTATACACAACACCATATTATCTTGTAGTATACGTGAACACTATTCTTGGCTTGTGTTGCACGCAAGAGCGACCTTCCTCGATAACGTGTGTTGTACACAATACCGAGTTTCACAAAACAATGATATATTATTATAATATTATGAACTAGCCATTATGAATAGTATTAACTTAATTTTAAATTTTATAACATTATAATTCATCTTACACATTTTCTAGAATGAGATATGAAAACAAAATCAATTTTTCAATAAAAGAAGTATTTTTCAAAAAATGCAATTTTACCGCCTTTTGATGGCGCACCCATTTTAAATATAATTTTTGAGAAGTTTATAAGTATAATTTTACAAAATAAAGTTCTACTTTTGAATCAGGGTATAAAAATTATCATTGGATAAATTTTTGATACTTTTCTGATAACCTTCATATTTTGATGATTAGTAAAAATATGCTAAATTTTAATTGAAAACAACTTTTTCCATCGAGATAAATTATATGGTTAAATTATAATATTTAATGGTTTTAAAGTATAAATATAATATATTTTTACCATTTAATATAATGTAATTAATTAGCATTAATTTTAAACTTAATTCATAGATAAAATCATTTCAATCTTTTGCAACGTTTTAACTTTTAAAACCTGTTTTCTTAACAACAGGATTAATTTTAAATTAATTACTGCAACTTATGTGTGTTGAATTTTGAAAAATGGATTCCATATTTTGAATCAGTAGGTACAAATTATGTTAATAGGCTACTTTTTATTTTTAGACATTATGAATAGTAATTACAATAAATTTTATTAACTATAGTTAAAGGTATATCGGGTAATTAAGGGTAAAAATAAGATTATAAAATTACCCTAACACCTGAAAAAATTCTATTGGATGAATAAAAGTAGACCCATATTACCTAAGGGTCTAAATAGATTCATTTAATTTACTTTTGACCAGGAAAATGATGTAATTATTACTAAAACCAAAGAAAATGACAACATGTCACTCTCTTATATCTTATAAGTGTAATAATTTTAATTTAGTGATAAACTTCATAAAACCTAAAATATAAATAGTCTCTAGAAATCTAAAAAAATTATATACTTCATGAAATTTATTTATAATTTTTAGGGATTAAATAATTATCATTAATGGTGACACAATAGTGATGGAGAAATTGTTTATTTAGTGAGAAATCAATAATACAGTTTTTATTAAACTAATAGTGACCATAAAAGGAAAAAAAAATCTGACCAAAACTTATTTTTCATGTACATGTAAACCATAAGCATCCAATGGTATAATATTTAACCATTTAGAGCCTTATAAAAGCGATTATGACACTTATATTATTTTATTTTAAATGATGTCAAAGTTGTCACCATCATGATTTATTAAATATAACAATTTAAATGTTGTGATTTTTAGATGATAAATTAGAGTAAAAGTATTATTATGAACGATATTAGATATATCTGAATCCTAGTATTTTATTTTTAATTTTTATGCAAAAAATAATTATATTAAATAATTATACAAAAATGTTGTAGTAATTATTTTATTAAGGGAAATTTCAAATAAATAGTTTTAAAAATATTAAAATAAATGTTATATGAACAAATTAATGTGCTCAATGATTTTTTAGATGAATATGAAATGTTATAAATATATTAAATATTTTGTTTCGAATATATCCTCTGTGTGGATTTTATTTAAATTCAAATAAATGAATAGTGTCAAAATTGACACTATTGTTATTTTATAAAAATAAAATATTATTAAATTGTTTAAAAATCACAAAAATATTTAAAAATTATAAATTGAAATTTATATGGTCGAAAATGTCATAAAGTATTCAATTATTTAAAAATCACAACACATAAGTAATTATTTATAACAATTTAAAATTTAGAATATTATCACCACAAATAAAATTAAATAGATTAAATAAGGATAAATCAAGTTGATAAGGTTTAAAATAAATTCCCCACATGTGTAAATTTTATTTAATGATTATATTAAAACCCTATATCATCTCGTATTAGTATTTGCGTCATTTTTTGAGGTTTCTATGTGTTTTTTGAGTTTATTATAAATTAATATTTTAGAGGTTTCCAAAAGTGCCCCTCTCTTTCCTTATAAAAGGGCACCTCCTCCCTCTCCTCTATACAAAACTTTGTGCCTTAAACCACAGACAAAACCTACCCATTTATCTTATACACTTCCCTAGAAGCATACTAGAGGTCCTGGTTATCTTCAAATACAAACTTTAGTGCCCTAAGAGGAGGTTTAGAAGAGGCGCGTCGAAGAAGAGGTAATATCATAAACGAATTCTTTCAAATTAATTTTTCTTCTACTTCATATTCTTTTTTTGTTTCATAATAAAGTAATAAAATAAGTATCACTCATATACTGATATGTTATTATAAATATGAACCAAACCTATTTCACCTTCTATCCATCCTACGGAAGATGAAATCACCGCGCGTGCGTATGTATGGAATACCGTCTCCACGCCATGGTGTAATATGTTTTCCACCACCACCTTACTTGGATGGGTATAATGGTGTAAATAATAAATATATATGGTTATTATAAAATTATACTAATTATGAGATATTATATCATCCACTGTAATTCCATTCAATAATTATGGGAACGATATCATCGTTCGTTTGTATGTACGAATTACTGTTTCCACGACGCGATGAGATTCATTCTCCAAGTTAAAAATTAAAGAATGATTATAAAGTATATATAATAAATAATCATGAAATATATGACATATTAATTATACAAGATTTATTTATATGTTATTTAATTAATTCCATTCAATTAAATAAGGAAACGAAAACAGCGTTCATGCGTTTGTACGGCCTACGGTCTCCATGAACGGTGTATTTCTTTCCATTTATTGATCTATTATATATATTTATATTCTGAATATATATTTTATATAAATCATGTTTTACATTTTGGATGTAATTAATCATGACCTATGTAATCATATGAATAATGACAAGTCAAAACATGAATGATAAATGAAACGATTGTACCCAAAAAGCTACTTTAACATGGAATTGACAAATGAACGGGTGATATAAAGTCATAAGTGAATCATATATGATATCATAAATATTATTATGGTTCTGTTATAAGTTAATAATTTTTTTAAACCCACTATATAGGATTATCATACACATATGGAATAAATTGGACATAAGGTAAGAGATAATTTTGAAATCTCATTTTTATCTGAGATTTCTTATACGTAAGTATTTACTGGGGTAATATTTTTCATACATGTCCATAAAAATGTTTTTCATAAATTGTTTAATATTATTAAATGTATTTTTAAATTCATATTTACCCCTCTTTTACTTTTAGTTTGTGTTATGGAAGAAATCTTTCATTTGTTTTCCATACACGATACTTTTTGACTTTTCTGTTAAAAGTACGAGGAGAATGTTTTTTAACTTATACGGCATGAATGGATTTTTACAATTTCATAATGCCTTATTTTCATGAAGCTTACTCAACAATATTTCATGAATATTTTAAACAAAATACATTTCTTTTAAATTTTTTTAGCATTTTGCGAAAAGAAAATGATTTTGAAGAAGAAATGATATTTTCCTCAAGAATTCATTTCAAGTTTTTTTTATCAAAACCATTTTCCATGTAAGATTAAATTATTTCATATGTGTATGTTTCAAGTATAATGTCTCTATGATTTACATGGTTTCAATTTTCTTATGATGAAATGATATACATTTGTTTTATATGGATTATGTTATGATGGGTTGATGTTTATGAAACTAATTTTATTCTTTGGGTTGTGATGAATGATTTATGTTTATATTTTGGAACACGTAAGAATGATTTAATTATGAGATGGCTGGGACCTATATCTCCCTACAATGAATTGGGTAAAGATTTATATCTCATGAGATAGACATGGATGGAATGAAAAGTAAAATTTGGTTCCGTAATTCAAGGCTGGAATGGCAAGTAAACCTGATTCAGTAATGGACTTTGTCCACTATGATGGCCTTGGTAGAAATGTCTTGGCTACTATGGAAATCATATCATGTGTTTAATGGTTTTCCACAGTTACATGTTTTATTTTATCATGATTAATGTTCCATTATGATCTATGCCTTACATACTTCCAAGATTTATGTTATTTCTCAATATTTTGATGTTTTATGTTCATGTTTTTACGTTCAAATGTTTGTGGATTGTTTTTAAGATCTCCATGTTTACACTTAATAAGCCTTTGATCTCACCATTTTTATTTTTTCTTTTCCCCAGGAAATAAATAAGTGTTTTAGGTAAGAAAACCAAAGGGATATATCTTTGTGGGAGATGTTGAAGATCTTTAACCATGATTAGAAGATTATGTTCCGAGTTTCCAAAGACACTAAACTAATACAGTCTTTGGGCGTCAGTTTTTTTCATGTATTAAGTATTCCACAAAAGTAATGTAATGTCCATGTACTTCAAGGTTTAGGTCTCTACAGTTGGTATCAGAGTGAAGGTTTAGTTAACCTTTCGAAACTAGGATGTGAAAACTTTAGTGAAATCCCTAGATATTTTTCTAAGGTATGTCTAGGGATGTCCCTCAGGTTTAGTATAAATATAGGTTACAGTCCTAGAATTATGTAGATGATCATGAATAAACTATTGTAAACCTAAGGTGTCAGGGATTAAAGAATGTGTGATAAGTTATAATTTTTATGATTATGTGGTTCCTCATAATTCTAACTGTTTCTTACACCATGGTTTTTGGTTTTAGTCAATGGAGGGAACCAGAAGGAATTGGGTCAACATTAAATCCAATGGAAAATTTGGTGAATATGAACAACAAAATTGGGTAATGCCTAGAAAGAAAGACATTGTGATTATTCTGAATCAGTCATCTCTATATATGATTAACAAGGTGAACTTTAGTGGTATTCCTAATTCATCAAATAAGAGGAAGATGGACTTTTACGCTTGTTCGCATGGTGAGGAGCATAGAGAAAGGAAGATTGAGATTTATAAAGAAGGGAAGAAGAACCTTGATGAATACATAAAATGGAGGGGAAGATGTTATCTGCGTGGGGAGAAGGGTCATAGAGTGACAGACTATTATGGAGTTCAATGTCTTATCTGTGAAGAACATGGGCATTACCCAACTCAATGCCCCAACCAAAGAGGTTACTTCTAAATCAAGGAAGGACTTATTCCATAACAGTCATTGAAGAAGCTAGATTGAAGTGTTTATGTATTGGTACTCAATAATAATGTTGTTGAGGTAATTTTATGGTATATTGGAATATCTATGTATTCGTCCATTGTAGTTTTCCATAAGAATATGGTACCGGTAACCATGAAAAGTGATTGAAATATTTTTGGAAAGCAGATGATATGCCTATAATGAAGGGATAAGGAGAAAATAATATGCTTGATGTTATTAATGATCTCATTACTGATATAAGGACAATGTGATATCAGGGTTTGAGTATATAGAATTTTTGGGATTTTGGTATGTGGAAAGATTTACCTTTTTTCATCATTCATGTTTTCAGTAAGGTTCTATGGTAATTCATGTTTCAAGAGAATAAAAGATTAAGGTATTCACGTGTTTGGAATGTTACCAACAAGATATATCTTATGATATATGGGGAATAGATTATGGTATTCACATGCTCAGTAGATGGAATTTCTAATAATCGTTTTCTTTATACTATGAGATTGGATAGAAGTATTTTCAATAAGCCTAAAGGATGGAATGAATTAAGTTAGATATCATATAGTTTTGTTTAAGGCTATAACTTTTTGATATTATTTCTAAAATTTTATAATAGTAATGTTTTTGAAAAAGGACAACCCATAGGACGGGTGAAAACCCGTCGCGTCGGATAGGGTTGTGGGAATAGAACCCACAACTGAAGTGCGACAGCCCTTTATCGCCTACCACTAGCCTACAGGAAGTCCCTGGTTAGTAGAAACTAGTTTTATTTTATTAAACTATATGATAGATGAAGTATAAGTCCATTTTTGGAACCATATACGATTAATCTCACCATAATATGGACTTATGTATATAACTTTTTCTAACCTTGTCTTTGAGACAGATGGAATGTCCTATCATTCTATCACATAATCTTCTAACACTTCACAGAAGAAAAATTCAACTTCATTTCTTTAAGAGATGAAGTGGAAATTGTTCAAGGAACAAACAACAGTGAGATTGTACCAAAATCAAGTAAGTATTTCTTTTAATTCAAAAATTCTTCAAAATTAGGGGAATAATCTTGAAAACCAAAAATGTTGTCCTAGTGCCCTCATATATGATGAATCAGATGGTACCTTAGATTATCACAAATTTATGGATTTGTGATTGTTGGCCTTTTCATAGCCATGTCCTCTACCACTCTTCATCAGAAGTTGATGGTTAGATTTCTCTTCCATATCCATATTTTCACTTATATTCTCCAGTGTGGAAACCCAGTGATGGGTTAATTTGGGTATCCGTTATGTTTCTAATGTTTCTTTTTCAAATTATGTTTTAGTATTCCTTTTTTGGATGTGGGTTTCTATGAAATAAACTTTCAAGTAGAAAACCATTTTTAACCCCGAGGAATTTCGCGGGCAAAATTCATTTTAAGGGGGGTAGAATGTAACAGCCCGAGATTTTATGAGAAATATTATTTTTAATTTCTTTGATGTCTTGTTTTATACACTAAACCAATATTATCTTTCGCTATATGAAAAACCGTATTAGCTTTCAGTATACACAAACACTATTCTTGGCTTGTGTTGCATGCAAGAGCGACCTTCCTCGATAGCGTGTGTTGTACGCAATACCGAGTTTCACTAAACAATGATATATTATTCTAATATTATGAAATAGCCATTATGAATAGTATTAACTGAATTTTTAATTTTATAACATTATAATTCTTCTTAAAAATTTTCTAGAATGAGATATGAAAACAAAATCTATTTTTCGATAAAAGAAGTATTTTTCAAAAAATGCAGTTTTACCGCCTTTTGATGGCGCACCCATTTTAAATTTTTTTTTCATAAGTTTATAAGTTCAATTTTACAAAAAAACTTCTTATTTTGAATCAGTATATAAAAATTTACATTTGATAATTTTTTGATACTTTTCTGATAACCTTCATATTTTGATGAATAGTAAAAATACTCTAAATTTTAATTAAAAACAACTTTTTTCATCGAGATAAATTATATGGTTAAATTATAATATTGAATGGTTTTAAAGTATAAATATAATATTTTTTACCATTTAATATATTGTAAGTCATTAGAATTAGTTTTACACTGAATTCATAGGTAAAAACATTTCAATCTTTTGCAACGTTTTAACTTTTAAAACCCGTTTTTTTAACAATGGAATTAATTTTAAATTAATTACCAAAACTTCTATAACATCCCACCTTTTCATCACATAAACTTTCATTACATTTTACAAAACCGAGGATCTTTAAGGTTTAGTGTCTTGGAAACCAGGAACATAATAAATGAAAGAAAAAAAAAACATTCTTCTTAAACACTTGAAAGGCTTCTCCTCAAGTTCATCCTAGGTTCATTACTGCATCTCATAACCTGGGAACACACATCAAAATAAAGGGTGAGCAGAAGGCCCAGTAAGGGAAACAAGAGGAACATTTTACATGTGAGCTTTATATACTTCAATAATGACATGAAAAGAACTTTAAGGCATGAGAAAGAAATCATGAGGCATTTCATAATAAAAACAACATTTTTCATAACTTGAATATGTGGCTACATCATTTAACATAGACAATCATGAACATATCACCAAGGTCCATCCCCAAGATGTCATTTGAAAATTACCAAGGTTATTCACCAAGGTATCGTGAAAATTGTAATCTCTAGTGGTTACATCATTACCCAATGCATTGGAGCGCTATCAGGGCGCACCCTTAAATTTGCCTTTATTATCATGTGAGCCACATATATCATCATCAAACATTTCATAAATAACCCACATAGCATAAAATAAATGGGTTTCATTTCATAATCATAACGTTTTAAAAACTGCTTTAAAGACATGATCTTTACGTCACTTTAAACCCACGGAAAGGGAAAGCGGGTCTCATGTATGTAAATCCCAGAATTTAAAATGGAAAATTTTGATATATATGTGAATACCCTTGTATAAATAAGTGCTTTGAGTATTAACTTTATAACATAAAATAATTTTTGAGAAAAGAGAGAGGCATTTTGAGGGGAAAATTCTGCAGCATAACGGCTAAGTTTCGGGGTTTTAGAAAACATTGAAATGAGAGGGGACATGGGTCACCCACTCATAAATGATCCATAAAACAGTAGGGTGAAGGAATAAGAAGTACATATGGACATGGTAATGAAATTTTAGGGACATACCATTTGAAATGAAAAACATGGAAGAAAAAAAAGTTTAGATTTCTCTTATGAAAATTCGGCAGCCTTACGGCGTCACTTAACTTCAAAAGAAAATGATTTGACAAGATCAAATAGGGTCCCTCATCATATGATAATAAGAGATCATTATGATGGATATATAGATAATTCCCCAACATAACAAAAAGGAACTTGAAAGAATTGACATGAAAGTAGAACTTCAAAACGAGAAGGGTGAAGAACCACTTAAAAATTCGGCAGCCTAACGGCGCCACTTAAAACTTCAAAATACTGAATTGAAGCGATCAAATGGGGTCTCTCATAATATGAACATAAGAGTCCAGTATGATAGATATAGAGATCATACCCCAATATAACAAAAAGGAACTTGAAATAATTGACATGAAAGTAGAACTTCAAAACGAGAAGGGTGAAGAACCACTTAAAAATTCGGCAGCCTAACGGCGCCACTTAAAACTTCAAAATACTGAATTGAAGCGATCAAATGGGGTCTCTCATCATATGAACAAAAGAGTCCAGTATTATAAATTTAGAGATCATACCCCAACATAATAAAAAGGAACATGAAAGACTTGAATGAAAATAGAACTTGAAAACGAGGAAGGTGAAAGAATCCCTTAAAAATTCGGCAGCCTAACGGCGCCACTTAAACATTCTTAAAACGAATTGATGAGAGCAAGGGGGGTCTCTCATCATATGAACATTAAATAGGCAGTAGTATGAATATAAAATAACATCCTCCAACATAAGAACATGGAGTATAAAAGAAATGACATAAAAGAGATTACTTGAAAAGAAAGAGAGAGGTCGGATCCCTTACCTTAAAATGTAACTCTTAAACCTCAAAGGTTGGGAACTTGAGGGCTTGGGGGCACCTTGGGAGGACTCCTTGGGAGGTAATGAGACCAGAACATCGTTGGGGAAGAGTGGGGAGTCGAATTGATGAGAGGAGGGCTTGGTATTTATAGGGAAAGTGAGGGGACAAGACATTAATGGCCAAGGGACATCTCACATGTGCTTTTCTCAAACCCATGTGCTCTCCCTTGGCATTTATCATGGAGTTAGGCCACATGGGGCCCCCAAAACAATAATTCATCACCCTTGGCCGGACAACCCTCAAAAGATCTCATGACATCATCATGACACCATTATGATGTCATTAAACATACCGAAACCCTAAAACTGTATTTTTACTATTCACTAAAAATTCAACCTTCTCAGAATAACCCCAAAATTTAACCTTAACCAAATATCAATGCTCTGATTTCAAAAATGAAATCCATTTTATAAAAATAATTTTCTAAATATTTTTAATTTAATTTTTAAATAAAAACACTATTCATCGAAAATTCACATTTTTCAGAAAAATCCCCAAAAATTACCATAACATAATATCGATGCTCTGAGTTCAAAAATGAAGTCATTTTTATAAAAATAATTTTCTAATTATTTTTAATTAAATTTTTAATTAAAAAACTCTATTCACCCCGAAAAAACTAATACTTGAATAATAATTAATGAAACCGTTATTTAACTATTTTATTGAATCACATTTCTTAATTAAGGTGCCTAGATTATTTTAAAACTTTCTTTATGTGAGATTACTAATCCATTTGGTCATATTACTAATCCTAATCATAAAATCACTATTCATAATTTACTATTCATCAAAAAACAAGTTGATCTTATTAGACTCTAAATTTCGTACTGAACATAATTGTAGAAGACCATTTTTCGAAAATCATTACACATTTTTAATTATTTAAGGTTTACAGAACCATTTTTAAAATATCCTTTTTCTAAAATTCATCAAAAATATGCATACAATATTTATCCGG
Organism: Viscum album; assembly: GCA_963277665.1. Classification (NCBI taxonomy): domain Eukaryota; kingdom Viridiplantae; phylum Streptophyta; class Magnoliopsida; order Santalales; family Viscaceae; genus Viscum; species Viscum album. The sequence continues at coordinate 1,879,014,440 of OY728146.1, read as the reverse complement.
TCATTTGAAAATTCATAAACATCATCATAAGAAGAAATCCAAATTTTTATTTAAAAAAAAGATTACACAAGACAATTACGGTCTCGTTACATAACCCCTTATAATACCAGCATAGGACCTAAGAGTAAGGTGTGCTAGGGTGATAGAATTTTGGGGCGGCTCAGTCAACATTGCCCGAGTAGTAATTTCTATCAGTTTGAACTTCTCGCGAAGGCGATTCCGTTCTAGCTTCACATGATGAAGTTCGGCTTGGATTTGGTCCAGAGCAAAGCCCAATGGTGCTACCTCCTTCCCAATCTCTGTTAGATGGGCTTCGATCGGCCCAAGGCTACTAGGTGTGGCCATCAAATCTTCTTTCTATAATAATTAACCAGGATTACTTAAATTTAGAGACAATAATCAAAACATTTTGTTCACGGTGGTCATATTGACCGATGGTCATATAACACTCAAAAACCAATGGTCTCATTTTATTTATAATCATGTTTATCAAATAAAATATATTTTTTTTGAGTATAAAAAATAACACATGAAATTAGGAAACAAGATTTATTCAAAATTTCGGGTCGTTACAATCTTCCCCCCTTAAGAAATTGCGTCCTCGCAATTTTTTTAAATTGGGTTTTGAAATTTCATTGAAAGTCCCACATCGGAAAAAGAGTCAGTAACACCATTACTTTAAAAGAAAGAAAAGGAAGTACAAAGGCCACCCGAGTTAACCCACACTCGGGTTCCATGTAGGAAAACATGGACATGGAGGAAAAAAACAAAGGGTCAGTTCTGAGAGAGAGTGATAGAGAACATGATTAGGAGAAAGTTAACCATGAGAAAATCCCAAACATATGATGTGTGTAAACGGTCTTTGATTACCTAGTAGGAAACGTAAACCAACAACATTTTTGTTTTACGTTTCTTTTCATAATTTTGAGGATTTCATTTACTACATAGAACAAAAACATAAGAAAATATATCTACCTTCATGTAGAGTTTCACCCTTTAATAAGTTTTTACCAAAACTAATCCTTTCCCCCAAACGATGAGCATTCAAAACTACTTGGTCTCATCAAAACACAAGAATCATCTTCTAGAGAATCACATAATCCATAAAAGATTAACTATCTATTTCTTCTATCTTTAAACATTATCCCAAAACAGAAAGGGTAAGGTTAAACAAGTCTTCAAAAAGGAAGAATCCCATAGGAATGGAAACTAATTTTAAATCTTCAATGTTCCATGGTAATACCCAAAGTTCATCATAGACCATTCCATAAATAACAGTCCTTAAAATTCCTCGAAATAAACCAAACTAAGATTGAAACCCAAATACAAGAAGGACTTGATAACATAGTCTTCCAAAATAAACTTCATTGTTCATCTCCAAACAACATCAACCACTCCTAACATCTTATAACAAAAATAGCTAACCTAAACATATTTTACCCAAGATAGTTTAATCATTCCCGTAAGTAACCTAAATTACTATAAGTCCAACTTAAATTCATTGATAAATCAAAATATAAATCAACCTTACTCCTCAATGAAAATACCGTAGTAATCTATTTACCTTGATCATATATGGTCCTCAAAATAGTGAACGTCTTCCAAAATAATAATCATCTTTTAATCCCCTAATCATCTTGGTCGTATTAATACGGAAATCATAGCATTTCCTATCACATTGGTTGTTGGGACATGTTCTTCCATTTCCCGCCATTAACTAAGAAAAGAAGCCATAATTAGGGGCTTAAATACATAGCCAATAATCATGAAAAGAAACTTAAAGCATCTAAGGATAACATGTATAAGTAAAGTATACCCTAACTTGTGATCCCCTAGGTTCCCTTCTAGGTTATCCATGATCATATATTCTTATGTAAACCTTTATTTTATTTTATCTTTGTTCCTTTAACAATGGTTCATACTAAGCTTATGAATTTACCAAAGCATATCCCCCGGGAGTGTCGTAACCAAGAGTGCAGCAAGGCCCGTTGTCGTGTACCAGTTCCCGTTCGAGTCTAGCTCAAAGCGGTGTTTTCGGGTTTTACCCCTATGTACATCTGTGCCAGAGCCACCTCTACCTGCTCGTATCCAGACAGGGATGTATTTGCTTGGAAACCCCTTACTCAATACTCACCAAAATACCAGGAAGATTTCCTATATTAAACTTTTCTATAGGGTTCCTCCTAGAGTTTTCATATCCTAATTTCCACAAATAACTAAACCATCCTTTGATACCAACTATAACATCCCACCTTTTCATCACATAAACTTTCATTACATTTTACAAAACCGAGGATCTTTAAGGTTTAGTGTCTTGGAAACCAGGAACATAATAAATGAAAGAAAAAAAAACATTCTTCTTAAACACTTGAAAGGCTTCTCCTCAAGTTCATCCTAGGTTCATTACTGCATCTCATAACCTGGGAACACACATCAAAATAAAGGGTGAGCAGAAGGCCCAGTAAGGGAAACAAGAGGAACATTTTACATGTGAGCTTTATATACTTCAATAATGACATGAAAAGAACTTTAAGGCATGAGAAAGAAATCATGAGGCATTTCATAATAAAAACAACATTTTTCATAACTTGAATATGTGGCTACATCATTTAACATATACAATCATGAACATATCACCAAGGTCCATCCCCAAGGTGTCATTTGAAAATTACCAAGGTTATTCACCAAGGTATCGTGAAAATTGTAATCTCTAGTGGTTACATCATTACCCAATGCATTGGAGCGCTATCAGGGCGCACCCTTAAATTTGCCTTTATTATCATGTGAGCCACATATATCATCATCAAACATTTCATAAATAACCCACATAGCATAAAATAAATGGGTTTCATTTCATAATCATAACGTTTTAAAAACTGCTTTAAAGACATGATCTTTACGTCACTTTAAACCCACGGAAAGGGAATGCGGGTCTCATGTATGTAAATCCCAGAATTTAAAATGGAAAATTTTGATATATATGTGAATACCCTTGTATAAATAAGTTCTTTGAGTATTAACTTTATAACATAAAATAATTTTTGAGAAAAGAGAGAGGCATTTTGAGGGGAAAATTCTGCAGCATAACGGCTAAGTTTCGGGGTTTTAGAAAACATTGAAATGAGAGGGGACATGGGTCACCCACTCATAAATGATCCATAAAACAGTAGGGTGAAGGAATAAGAAGTACATATGGACATGGTAATGAAATTTTAGGGACATACCATTTGAAATGAAAAACATGGAAGAAAAAAAAGTTTAGATTTCTCTTATGAAAATTCGGCAGCCTTACGGCGTCACTTAACTTCAAAAGAAAATGATTTGACAAGATCAAATAGGGTCCCTCATCATATGATAATAAGAGATAAGTATGATGGATATATAGATAATTCCACAACATAACAAAAAGGAACTTGAAAGAATTGACATGAAAGTAGAACTTCAAAACGAGAAGGGTGAAGAACCACTTAAAAATTCGGCAGCCTAACGGCGCCACTTAAAACTTCAAAATACTGAATTGAAGCGATCAAATGGGGTCTCTCATCATATGAACATAAGAGTCCAGTATTATAGATATAGAGATCATACCCCAATATAACAAAAAGGAACTTGAAATAATTGACATGAAAGTAGAACTTCAAAACGAGAAGGGTGAAGAACCACTTAAAAATTCGGCAGCCTAACGGCGCCACTTAAAACTTCAAAATACTGAATTGAAACGATCAAATGGGGTCTCTCATCATATGAACATAAGAGTCCAGTATGATAAATTTAGAGATCATACCCCAACATAATAAAAAGGAACATGAAAGACTTGAATGAAAATAGAACTTGAAAACGAGGAAGGTGAAAGAATCCCTTAAAAATTCGGCAGCCTAACGGCGCCACTTAAACATTCTTAAAACGAATTGATGAGAGCAAGGGGGTCTCTCATCATATGAACATGAAATAGGCAGTAGTATGAATATAAAATAACATCCTCCAACATAAGAACATGGAGTATAAAAGAAATGACATAAAAGAGATTACTTGAAAAGAAAGAGAGAGGTCGGATCCCTTACCTTAAAATGTAACTCTTAAACCTCAAAGGTTGGGAACTTGAGGGCTTGGGGGCACCTTGGGAGGACTCCTTGGGAGGTAATGAGACCAGAACATCGTTGGGGAAGAGTGGGGAGTCGAATTGATGAGAGGAGGGCTTGGTATTTATAGGGAAAGTGAGGGGACAAGACATTAATGGCCAAGGGACACCTCACATGTGCTTTTCCCAAACCCATGTGCTCTCCCTTGGCATTTATCATGGAGTTAGGCCACATGGGGCCCCCAAAACAATAATTCATCACCCTTGGCCGGCCAACCCTCAAAAGATCTCATGACATCATCATGACACCATTATGATGTCATTAAACATACCGAAACCCTAAAACTGTATTTTTACTATTCACTAAAAATTCAACCTTCTCAGAATAACCCCAAAATTTAACCTTAACCAAATATCAATGCTCTGATTTCAAAAATGAAATCCATTTTATAAAAATAATTTTCTAAATATTTTTAATTTAATTTTTAAATAAAAACACTATTCATCGAAAATTCACATTTTTCAGAAAAATCCCCAAAAATTACCATAACATAATATCGATGCTCTGAGTTCAAAAATGAAGTCATTTTTATAAAAATAATTTTCTAATTATTTTTAATTAAATTTTTAATTAAAAAACACTATTCACCCCGAAAAAACTAATACTTGATTAATAATTAATGAAACCGTTATTTAACTATTTTATTGAATCACATTACTTAATTAAGGTGCCTAGATTATTTTAAAACTTTCTTTATGTGAGATTACTAATCCATTTGGTCATATTACTAATCCTAATCATAAAATCACTATTCATAATTTACTATTCATCAAAAAACAAGTTGATCTTATTAGACTCTAAATTTCGTACTGAACATAATTGTAGAAGACCATTTTTCGAAAATCATTACACATTTTTAATTATTTAAGGTTTACACAACCATTTTTAAAATATCCTTTTTCTAAAATTCATCAAAAATATGCATACAATATTTATCCGGTCATTTGAAAATTCATAAACATCATCATAAGAAGAAATCCAAATTTTTATTTAAAAAAAAGATTACACAAGGCAATTACGGTCTCGTTACATAACCCCTTATAATACCAGCATAGGACCTAAGAGTAAGGTGTGCTAGGGTGATAGAATTTTGGGGCGGCTCAGTCAACATTGCCCGAGTAGTAATTTCTATCAGTTTGAACTTCTCGCGAAGGCGATTCCGTTCTAGCTTCACATGATGAAGTTCGGCTTGGATTTGGTCCAGAGCAAAGCCCAATGGTGCTACCTCCTTCCCAATCTCTCTTAGATGGGCTTCGATCGGCCCAAGGCTACTAGGTGTGGCCATCAAATCTTCTTTCTATAATAATTAACCAGGATTACTTAAATTTAGAGACAATAATCAAAACATTTTGTTCACGGTGGTCATATTGACCGATGGTCATATAACACTCAAAAACCAATGGTCTCATTTTATTTCTAATCATGTTTATCAAATAAAATATATTTTTTTTGAGTATAAAAAATAACACATGAAATTAGGAAACAAGATTTATTCAAAATTTCGGGTCGTTACAACTTCTGTGTTTCTAATTTTTAAAAATGGATTTAATATTTGGAATCAGTAGGTCCAAATTATTTTAATATGCTATTTTTTATTTTTAGACATTACGAATAGTAACTACGGTAAATTTTATTTACTACAGTTAAAGGAAAATCGGGTAATTAAGGGTAAAAATAAGATTATAAAATCACCCTAAAACCTTCCAAAATTCTATTGGATTAATAAATTTAGACCCATATAACCTAAGGGTCTAAATATATTAATTTAATGGACTTTTGACAATGAAAATGATGTAATTATTATTAAAACCAAAGAAAGTTACATCATGTCACTCTCTAATATCTTATAAGTGTAATAATTTTAATTTAGTGATAAATTTCATAAAACCTTGAATATAAATATCCTACAGAAATATAATAAAATTATATACATCATGAGAATTTATTTATAATTTTTAGGATTAAATAATTATCATTAATGCTGACACAATAGTGATGCAGAAATTGTTTATTTAGTGAAAAATCAATAATATAGTTTTTATTAATCTAATAGTGATGATAAAAGGCACATAAACCTGACTAAAACTTATTATTAATGTACATGTAAACCATAATCATCCAATGGTCTAATATCTTACCATTTGGAGCCTTAAAAAAGAGATTATAACACTTATATTATTTTATTTTAAATGATGTCAATGTTGTCACCTTCATGATTTAATAAATATAAAAATTTAAATGTTGTAATTTTAAGATGATAAATTCGAGTAAAAGTATTATTAGGAAATATATTAGATTTATATATATCATAGTATTTAATTTTTAATTTTTATGCAACAAATAATTATATTAAATAATTATAAAAAAATGTTTTAGTAATTATTTTATTATGGGAAATATCAAATAAATGGTTTTAAAAATATTAAAATAAATGTTATATGAAAAAATTAATGTGCTCCATGAATTTTTTAGATGAATATAAAATGTTATAAATCTATTAAATATTTTTTTTCAAATATATCCTCCGTGTGGATTTTATTGAAATTCAAATAAATGAATAGTATCAAAATTGACACTATTGTTATTTTATAAAAATAACATATTGTTAAATTGTTTAAAAATAACAAAAATATTTAAAAATTGTAAATTGAAATTTATATGGCCTAAAATGTCATAAATTATCCAATTATGGAAAAATCACAACACATAAGTAATTATTTATAACAATTTAAAATTTAGAATATTATCACCACATATAAAATTAAATAGATTAAATAAGGATAAATAAAGTTGATATGGTTTAAAATAAATTCCCAACATGTCTAAATTTCATTTACTATTGTGATTACAACCCTATCTCATCTCATATTCATATTTGAGTCATTTTTGGATGTTTTTAAGTGGGTTTTTATTTTATTATAAATTAATATTTTAGAGGTTTCCAAAAGTGCCCCTCTCTTCCCTTAAAAAAGGGCACATTCTCCCTCTCCTATACACAACACTTTGAGCCTTAAAGCTCGGCCAAAACCTACCCATTTATCTTATCCACTTCCCTATTAGAATACTAGAGGTCTTGGTATTCTTCAAAGACCAACTTTAGTGCCCTTAGATGAGGTTTAGGAGAGGCGCGTTGAAGAAGAGGTAATATCCTTTACCGATTCTTTCAAATTAATTTCTTCTTATACTTCCTCTAATTTTGTTGTTTCATAATAAAGTAACAGCATAAATATTACTCATATACTGATGTTTTATTATAAATATGAACCGAACCTATTTCACATTCTATCCATCCTATGGAAAATGAAATCACCGGGCGTGCGTACGTACGGAATACCGTGTCCACGCCGTGGAGTAATTTGTTTTTCCACCACCACCTTACTTGGATGGGTATAATGGTGTAAATAATAACTATATATGGTTATTATAACATTATACTTATTCTTATATATTATACCATCCACTCTAATCCCATTCAATAATTATGGGAATGATATCATCGTTCATGCGCACATACGAATTACCCTCTCCACGACGCGATGAGATTCATTCTCCAGGTTAACCATTCAAGAATGATTATAAAGTATATATTGTAAATAATCATTAAATATATGAAATATTAATTATACTTGATTTTTTTATTTGTTATTTACTTACTTTCATTCAATTTAATAGGGAAACGAAAACAGCGTTCATGCGTACGTACGACCTACCGTCTCCATGAATGGTGTATTTATTTCCATTTATCGATATATTATATATATGTATATTCTGACTATATATTATATATAAATAATTTTTTACATTATGGATGTAATTAATCATGACCTAAGTAATCATATGAATAATTAGAAGTCAAAACACGGATGATAAATGAAATGATTTTACCCAAAACGCTTCTTTAACATGGAATTGACAAATGAACCGGTAATATAAAGTCATAAGTGAGTCATATATGATATCATAAATATTATTATGGTTCTGTTACAAGTTAATAATATGTTTAAACCCACTATAAAGGAGTCTCAGACACATAAAAAATAAATTGGATATAGGGTAAGGGATAATTTTGCAATGTCATTTTTATCTGAGATTGCTTATACGTAAGTATTTACTGGGGTTATATTTTTCACCCATGTCCATAAAAATGTTTTTTCATAAAGTGTTTAATATTATTCCATGTATGATTAAATTCATGTTTACCCCTCTTTTACTTTTACTTTGTGTTATGGAAGGAATCTTTCTTTTGTTTACCATACGTGGTACTTTTTGACTTTTCCGTTAAAAGTACGAGGAGAATGTTTTTTAACTTATACGGCATGAACGAATTTTTACGATTTCAAAATGCCTTATTTTCATGAAGATTACTCTACAATATTTCATGAATATTTTCAAAAAAATCCTTTTCTTTTAAAATTTAATTGCATTTTGTGAAAGGAAAATTATTTTGAAGAAGAAAGTATATTTTCCTCAAGAATTCATTTCATGTATTTTATCAAAACCATTTTCCATCTAAGATGAAATTATTTCATATGTGTTTGTTTAAAGTAAAATGCCTCTATGATTTAAATGGTTTCACTTTTCTTATGATGAAATGATATCCATTTGTTTTATATGGGTTATGTTATGATGGGATGATGTTTATGAAACCCATTTTATTCTCTGGGTTGTGATGAATGATTTATGTTTATGTTGTGGAACACGTAAGAATGATTTCATTATGAGATGGGTGGGACCTATATCTCCCTACAATGCATTGTGTAAATATTTATATCTCATGAGATAGACATGGATGGAACGGAAAGTAAAATCCGGTTCCGTAATACAGGGCTGGAACGACAAGTAAACCCGGTTCAGTAATGGACTTTGTCCACTATGATAGTCTCAGTAGCAATGCCTTGGCTACTATAGAAATCACATAATGTGCTTAAAGGTTTGCCATAGTTACATGTTTTATTTTATAATGATTAATGTTCCTTTAGGATCTATGCCTTACGAACTTCCAAGATTTATGTTATTGCTAAATATTTTGATGTTTTATGTTCATGTTTTTACATTCAAATGTTTATGGATTGTTTTTAAGTTCTCCATGTTTACCCTTACTGAGTATTTGTTCTCACCCTTTTTATGTTTTCTTTTCCCCAGGATATAAAGAAAGGTTTTAGGTAATAAAACCAAATGGGAAGATAATTGTGGGAGATGTTGAAGATCTATCACCATGATTATAAGATTATGTTCCAAGTTTCCAAAGACACTAAACTAATACGGTCTTTGGGCATCTGTTTTTTTCATGTATTAAGTATTCCGAAAAAGTAATGTAATTTCCATGTACTTCAAGGTTTGGGTCTCAACAGTTTGTATTAGAGAGAAGGTTTAGTTAACCTTTAGAAACTAGGATGCAAAAACTTTAGTGAAATCCCTAGAGATATTTCTAAGGTATGTCTAGGGATGTCCCTAAAGTTTAGTATAAATATAGGTTATAGTCCTAGAATTATGTTGACTATCATGAATAAACTAGGGTGAACCTAAGGTGTCATGGATTAAAGAATGTGTGATAAGTTATACTTTTTATGATTTTGTGGTTCCTCGTTATTTTAACTGTTTCTTACACTATGGTTTTTGGTTTTTAGTCAATGGAGGGAACTAGAAGGAATTTGGTCAACATTGAATCTAATGGAAAAATTGGTGACTATGAGCAATGAAATTGCGTAATGACTAGAAAGAAAGACATTGTGATTATGGTGAATCAGTCATCACGATATATGATTAACAAGGTGAACTATAGTGGTATTCCTAATTCATCAAATAAGAGGAAGATTTAATTTTATGCATGTTCACATGGTGATGATCATAGAGAAAGGAAGATTGAGATTTATAAATAAGGGAAGAAGAACCTTGATGAATACATCAAATGGAGGAGAAGATGTTATCTGTGTGGGGAGAAGGGTCATAGAGTGACAGACTATTATGGAGTTCAATATCTTATCTATGGAGAACATGGGCATTACCCAACTCAATGCCCTGACCTAAGAGGTTACTTCTAAATCAAGGAAGGACTTATTACATGACAATCATTAAAGAGGATGGATTGAAGTGTTTATGTATTGGTATTCAAGAATAATGTTGTTGAGGTCATTTTATGGTATATTGGAATATCAATGTATTGGTCCATTGTGGTTTTTCATAAGAATATGGTACTGGTAACCATGAAAAGTGAATGAAATATTTTTGGAAAGTAGATGATATGCATATAATTAAGGGATAAAGATAGAATAATACGTTTGATGTTATTAATGAGCTCATTACTAATATAAGGACAAAGTGATATCATGGTTTGAGTATATAGAATTTTTGGTATTTTGGAATGTGGAAAGAGTTAATTTTTGATAGCATTCTTTTTTTCAGTAAGGTTATATGGTAATTCATGTTTCAATAGAATACATGATTATGGTATTCACATGTTTTGAATATGAACAAAAAGATATATCTTATGATATATGGGGGATAGATGATGGTATTTACATGATCGATAGATGAGATTTCTAATAATCATTTTCTTTATACTATGAGATTGGACAGAAGTATTTTTGATAAGCCTAAAGGTTGGAATGGATTAATTTAGACATCAGATAGTTTTGTTTAAGGATAGAAATTTTCGATATTATTTCCGAAATGTTATAATAGTAATTTTTTTGAAAAAGGACAACCCGTAGGACGGGAGACAACCCGTTGCGTCGGACAGGGTTGTAGTAATCAAACCCAAAACCGAAGTGAGACGGGCCTTTATTTCCTTCCACTGGCCTACAAGAAGTCCCTGGTTTGTAGAAAATACTTTTATTTTATTAAATTGTATTATAGATGAAGTATAAGTCCATTTTTTGGAACCATATACAATTAATCTCACCATAAGATGGACTTATGTATATAAATTCTGCTAAGCTTATGTTTGAGATAGATGAAATGACTTATAATTCTATTGCATGATCTAATAACACTTCATGAAAGACAAATTCAACTTCATTTATTTAATAGATGAAGTGGAAATTGTTCAAGGAACAAACAACAGTGAGATTGTAACAAAATCAAGTAAGTATTTCTTTTAATTCAAAAATTCTTGAACATTAGGGAAATGATCTTGAAAACCAAAAATGTTGTCCTAGTGCCCTCATATTTTATGAATCAGATGGTACCTTATATCATCACAAATTTATGGCTTTGTGATTGTTGGATTTTTCATAGCCATGTCCTCTACCACTCTTCATTAGAAGTTTATGGTTAGATTTCTCTTACATATCCATATTTTCACCTATATTCTTTTTTGTGGAAACCCAGCGATGAGTTACTTTGGGAGTCCGTTATGTTTCTAACATTACTTTTTAAAATGATGTTTTAGTATTCCTTTTTAGGATGTGGGTTTCTATGAAAGAAACTTTCAAGTATAAAACCATTTATAACCCAGAAAAATTTTCATTTCAAGGGGGTAGAATGTAACACCCTGAGATTTTATGAGAAATATTATTTTTAATTTCTTTGATGTCTTGTGTTGTATGCTACACCAAGATTAGCTTTAAATATATGAAACACTGTATTATCTTGTAGTATATTCAAACACTATTCTTGGCTTGTGTTGCACGCAAGAGTGACCTTCCTCGATAGCGTGTGTTGTACGCAATACTGAGTTTCACTAAACAAGGATATATTATTATAATATTATGAACTAGATGTTATGAATAGTATTAACTGAATTTTGAATTTTATAACATTATAATTCATCTTACACATTTTATAGAATGAGATATTAAAACAAAATCAATTTTTCGATAAAAGAAGTATTTTTTTAAAAATGCAGTTTTACCGCCTTTTGATGGCGCACCCATTTTAAATATAATTTTTGATAAGTTTATAAGTTAAATTTTAAAAAATAAACTTCTTATTTTGAATCAGGATATAAAAATTTACATTGGATAAATTTTTGATATTTTTCTAATAACCTTTATATTTTGATGAATAGTAAAAATACGCTAAATTTTAATTAAAAACATCTTTTTCCTCGAGATAAATTATATGGTTAAATTATAATATTGAATAGTTTTAAAGTATAAATAGAATATATTTTTACCATTTAATATAATTTAATTCATTAGCATTAATTTTACACTGAATTCATAGGTAAAAACATTTCAATCTTTTGCAACATTTTAACTTTTAAAACCCATTTTCTTAACAGCGGGATTAATTTTAATTTAATTACTGAAACTTCTGTGTTATGAATTTTGAAAAATGGATTCCATATTTGAAATAAGTAGGCCCAAATTATGTTAATAGATGACTTTTTATTTTTAGTCATTATGAATAGTAACTACGGTAAATTTTATTTACTACAGTTAAAGGTAAATCAGGTAATTAAGGGTAAAAATAAGATTATAAAATTACGCTAACACCTAAAAATATACTATTGGATGAATTAAATTCTACCCATATCACCTAAGGGTCTACATATATTCATTTAATGTACTTTTGACAATGAAAATGATATAATTTTTATTAAAACCAAAGAAAGTGACACCATGTCACTCTCTTATATCTTATAAGGGTAATAATTTTAATTTAGTGATAAACTTCACAAAAACTCGAATATAAATAGTCTCCAGAAATATAATAAATTTTATACATCATGATAATTTATTTATAATTTTTAGGTATTAAATAATTATGATTAATGGTGACACAATAGTGATGCAGAAATTGTTTATTTAGTGAAAAATCGATAATATAGTATTTATTAAACTAATAGTGACCATAAAAGGCACAAAAACCTACCCAAAACTTATTTTTCATGTACATGTCAACCATAATCATCCAATGGACGAATATTTGGCCATTTGGATCCTTATAAAAGCGATTATGACACTTATATTATTTTATTTTAAATGATGTAAAAGTTTTCACCTTCATGATTTAATAAATATAACAATTTAAATGATGTGATTTTTAGAAGATAAATTAGATTAAAAGTATTATTATGAAATATATTAGATTTATCTACATCACAGTATTTTTTTTAATTTTTATGCAACAAATAATTATATTAAATAATTATACAAAAATGTTGTAGTAATTATATTATTAATGAAAATATAAAATAATTGGTTTTAAAAATATTAAAATAAATTTTATATGAACAAATTAATGTGATCCATGAATTTTTTAGATAAATATCACATATTATAAATCTATTAAATATTTTTTTGAATATATCCTCTGTGTGGATTTTATTTAAATTCAAATAAATGAATAGTGTCAAATTTGACACTTGTTTTTTTTATAAAAATAACATATTATTAAATTGTTTAAAAATCACAAAAATATTTAAAAATTATAAATTGAAATTTATATGGTCTAAAATTTCATAAAGTATCCAATTATGGACAAATCACAACGCATAAGTAATTATTTATGACAATTTAAAATTTAGAATATTATCACCACAAATAAAATTAAATAGATTAAATAAGAATAAATCAAGTTGATAAGGTTTGAAATAAATTCTCAACATGTCTAAATTTTATTGTATGATGATATTACAACCCTATATCATCTCATATTCGGATTTGAGTCATTTTTGGCGATTTTTAAGTGGGGTTTGATTTTATTATAAATTAATATTTTAGAGGTTTCCAAAAGTGCCCCTCTCTTCCCTTATAAAAGGGCACCTCCTCCCTCACCTCTACACAAAACTTTGAGCCTTAGATCTCGACCTAACCCTACCCATTTATCTTATACACTTCCCTAGACACATGATAGAGGTCCTGGTCTTCTTCAAAGACCAACTTTAGTACCCTAAGAGGAAGTTTAGAAGAGGCGCGTCGAAGAAGAGGTAATATCCTTTACCGATTCTTTAAAATTAATTTCTTCTTCTGCTTCCTCTTATTTTGTTGTTTTACAATAAATTAATAAAAAAAGTATCACTAATATAATTATATGTTATTATAAATATGAACTAACCCTATTTCACCTTCTATCCATCCTACAAAAGATGAAATCACCGCGCGTGCGTACATACGGAATACCGTCTCCTCATCGTGGTGTAATCTGTTTTTCCACCACCACATTACTTGGATGGGTATAATGGTGTAAAAAATAACTATATATGGTTATTATAACATGATACGAATTCTGAGATATTATATCATCCACTCTAATTTCATTCAATAATTATGGGAACGATATCATCGTTCGTGCATACGTACAGATTACCGTCTCCACGACGTGATAAGATTCATTATCCAAGTTAACCATTCAAGAATGATTATAAATTATATATAATAAATAATCAGAAAATATATGAAATATTAATTTTACTGGATTTATGTATATTTTATTTACTTACTTCCATTCAATTTAATAAGGAAACGAAAACAACGTTCATGCGTACATACGACCTACCATCTCCATGAACGGTGTATTTATTTCAATTTATCAATCTATTATATATATATGTATATTCTGAATATATATTATATATAATTTATGTTTTACATTCTCTAATTAAGTAAACATGACCTAAGTAATCATATGAATAATTACAAGTCAAAACACGGACGATAAATGAAACGATTTTACCCAAAACGACGCTTTAACATGGAATTGACAAATAAACCAGTAATATAAAGTCATAATTGAATCATATATGATATAATAAATATTATTATGGTTCTTTTACAAGTTAATAATTTGTTTAAAACCACTATACAGGAGTCAGACACATACAGAAGAAATTATACATATGATAAGGGATAATTTTGCAATCTCATTTTCATGCGAGATTGCTTATATGTAATTATTTACTAGGGTTATATTTTTCATCCATGTCCATAAAAATGTTTTTTAGAAAGTGTTTAATATTCTTCCATGTATTTTTAATGTCATGTTTACCCCTATATGACTTTTACTTTGTGTTATGTAAGGAATATTTCTTTTGTATACCATATGTGGTACTTTTTGACTTTTTCGTAAAAAGTACAAGGAGAATGTTTTGTTTAACTTATATGGCATGAACAGATTTTTATAGTTTCATAATGCCTTATTTTCATGAAGATTACTATACAATATTTCATGACTATTTTCAATAAAACCCTTTTCTTTTAAAATTTCATGGAATTTTGTGAAAAGAAAATTATTTTGAAGAAGAAAGGATATTTTCCTCAAGAATTCATTTCAAGTGTTTTATCAAAACCATTTCCCATATAAGATGAATTTATTTCATATGTGTATGTTTCAATTATAATGTATCTATTATTTACATGGTTTGTCTTTTCTAATTATGAAATGATATCCATTTGTTTTATATGGATTATGTTATGATGGGATGATGTTTATGAAACCCATTTTATTCTTTGGGTTGTGATGAATGATTTATTTTTATGTTGTGGAACATGTAAGAATGATTTCATTATGAGATGGGTGGGACCTATATATCCCTCAAATGCATTTGGTAAATATTTGTATCTCATGAGATAGAAATGGCTGGAATGGCATGTAAAATCCGGTTCAGTAATACAGGGCTGGAATGACAAGTAAACCCGGTTCAGTAATGGACTTTGTCCACTATGGTGGTCTTAGCAGCATTGCCTTGGATACTATGGAAATCATATCATGTGCTTAATGTTTTTCCACAGTTACATGTTTTATTTTATCATGATTAATGTTCCTTTATGATCTATGCCTTACGTACTTCCTAGATTTTTGTTATTGCTCAAGATTTTGATGTTTTATGTTCATATTTTTAGGTTCAAATGTTTATAGATTGTTTTTAAGTTCTAAATGTTTAACCTTACTGAGAATTTTAGCTCACCCTTTTTATGATTTCTTTTCCCCAGGATATAAATAATGGTTTTAGGTAAGAAAACCAAAGGGGATGTTTTTTGTGGGAGATGTTGAAGATCTTTCACCATGATTAGAAGATTATGTTCTAAGTTTCCAAAGACACTAAACTAATACGGTCTTTGGGTGTCTGTTTTTGTCATGTATTAAGTAATATGAAAAAGTAATGTAATGTCCACGTACGTCAAGATTTGGGTCTATACAGTTGGTATCAGAGAGAAAGTTTAGTTAACCTTTCGAAACTAGGATGTGAAAAATTTAGTGAAATCCCTAGAGATATTTCTAAGGTATGTCTAGGGATGTTCCTGAGGTTTAGTATAACTATAGGTTACAGTCCTAGAATTATGTTAACGATCATCAATAAACTAGGGTGAACCTAAGGTTTCATGGATTAATGAATGTGTGATAAGTTATAATTTTTATGATTATGTGGTTGCTAGATATTTTAACTGTTTCTTACACCATGGTTTTTGGTTTTAGTCAATTGAGGGAACCAGAAGGAATTAGGTCAACATTGAATCAAATGAAAAAATTGGTGACTATGAGCAATGAAATTGCATAATTCCTAGAAATAAAGACATTGTTATTATGTCAAATCAGTCATCACGATATATGATTAACAAGGTGAACTTTAGTGGTATTCATAATTCATCAAATAAGAGGAAGATAGACTTTTATGCATGTTCCCATGGTGAGGAGCATAGAGAAAATAAGATTGAGATTTCTGAAGAAGGGAAGAAGAACCTTGATGAATACATCAAATAGAGGAGAATATGTTATCTGTGTGGGGAGAAGGGTCATAGAGTGATAGGCTGTTATAGAGTTCAATGTCTTATCTGTGGAGAACATGGACATTACCCAACTCAATGCCCTGACCAAGAGGTTACTTCTAAATCAAGGAAGAAATTATTCCTTGACAATCATTAAAGCAGATGGATTGAAGTGTTTATGTAATGGTATTCAAGAATAATGTTGTTGAGGTAATTTTATGGTATATTGCAATATCTATGTATTGGTCCATTGTGGTTTTCCATAAGAATATGGTACTGGTAACCATGATAAGTGATTGAAATATTTTTGGAGAGCAGATGATATGCGTATAATGATGGGATAAGGAGAAAATAATACGTTTTATGTTATTAATGATCTCATTACTGATACAAGTACAAAGTGATATCATGGTTTTAGTATATAGATTTTTTGAGATTTTGGTATGTGGAAAGAGTTAACTTTTGACAACATTCATGTTTTCAGTAAGGTTCTATGGTAATTCATGTTTCAAGAGAGTACATGATTTAGGAATTCACATGTTTGGAATGTGACCAACAAGATATATATTATGATATATCGGGGATAGATGATGGTATTCACATGCTCAGTAGATGAAATTTCTAATAATCGTTTTCTTTATACTGTGAGATTGGACAGAAGTATTTTCGATAAGCCTAAAGGTTGGAATGGATTAAGTTAGACATCAGATAGTTTTGTTTAAAGCTAGAACTTTTTGATATTATTTATGAAATGTTATAATAGTAAATTTTTTGAAAAATGACAACCTGTAGGACGGGTGACAACCCGTCGCGTCAGACAAGGTTATGTGAATCAAACCCACAACCGAATTGTGGCATGACATTATCACTTACCACTGGCTAACATGAAGACCCTAGTTAGTAGAAAATAGTTTTATTTTATTGAACTGTATGATAGATGAAGTATAAGTCCATTTTTGGAACCATATTTGATTAAGCTCACCATAATATGGACTCATGTATATAAATTTTGCTAACCTTATATTTGAGACAGATGGAATGATCTATCATTCTATCGCTGATCTATTAACACTTCACAGAAGACAAATTCAACTTCATTTCTTTAAGATATTATGTGGAAATTGTTCAAGGCACAAACAACAGTGAGATTGTACCAAAATCAAGTAAGTATTTCTTTTTATTCAAAAATTCTTTAACATTTCGGAAATGATCTTGAAAACCATTAATGTTGTCCTAGTGCCCTCATATCTAATGAATTAGATGGTACCTTAGATCATCACAAATTTATGGCTTTGTGATAGTTGTATTTTTAATAGCCATGTCCTCTACCAATCTTCATCAGAATTTGATGGTTATATTTCTCTTCTATATCCATATTTTCACCTATATTCTCTTATGTGGAAACCCAGTGATGAGTTACTTTGGGTATCCATTGTTTCTAACATTTCTTTTTAAAATGATGTTTTAGTATTACATTTTAGGATATGGGTTTCTATAAAATAATCTTTCAAGTAGAAAACCATTTATAACCCCGACGAATTTTGAGGGCGAAATTCATTTTATGGGGGGTAGAATGTAACACCCTGAGATTTTATGTGGAATATTATTTTTAATTTCTTTGATGTTGTGTGTTTTATGCTACACCAATATTATCTTGTTCTATACTCAACACCGTATTAGCTTGTAGTATATGAAAACACTATTCTTGGCTTGTGCTGCACGCAAGAGTGACCTTCCTCAATAGCGTGTGTTTTACGCAATACCGAGTTTCACTAAACAATGATATATTATTATAATATTATGAACTAGCTTTTATGAATAATATTAACTGAATTTTTAATTTTATAACATTATAATTCATCTTACACATTTTCAAGAATGATATATGAAAACAAAATCAATTTTTTGATAAAAAGTATTTTTCAAAAAATGCAGTTTTACCACCTTTTGATGGCGCACCGATTTTAAATATAATTTTTGATAAGTTTATAAGTTCAATTTTACATAACAAAACATATTATTTTGGATCATGATATAAAAATTTACATTGGATAAATTTTTGATACTTTTCTGATAACCTTCATATTTTGATGAATAGTAAAAATACACTAAATTTTAATTAAAAACAACTTTTTTCATCGAGATAAATTATATGGTTAAATTATAATATTGAATGGGTTTAAAGTATAAATTGAATATATTTTTACCATTTAATATAATGTAAGTCATTAGAATTAATTTTACACTAAATTCATAGGTAAAAACATTTCAATCTTTTGCAACGTTTTAACTTTTAAAACCCGTTTTCTTAACAATGGGATTAATTTTAAATTAATTACTGAAACTTCCGTGTCTTTAATTTTGAAAAATGGAGTCCATATTTGGAATCCATAGGTCCAAATTATGTTAATAGGCTAATTTTTTTTAGATATTATGAATAGTAACTACGGTAAATTTTATTTACTACAATTAAAGGTAAATCGGGTAATTAAGGGTAAAAATAAGATTATAAAATTACTCTAACACCTGAAAAAATTCTATTGGATGAATAAAAGTTGACCAATATCACCTAATGGTAGAAATATATTCATTTTAGGGACTTTTGATCATGAAAATGATGTAATTATTATTAAAACCAAAGAAAGTGACAACATGTCACTCTCTTATATCTTATAAGTGTAATGATTTTAATTTCGTGAAAAAATTCAGAAAACCTAAAATATAAATAGTATCAAGAAATATAATAAAATTATTTACATAATGAGAATTTATTTATAATTTTTAAGGATTAAATAATTATCATTAATGGTGACACAATAGTGATGCAGAAATTGTTTATTTAGTGAAAAATCAATAATACAGTTTTTATTAAACTAATAGTGACCATAAAAGGAACAAAAACCTAACCAAAACTTATTTTTCATGTACATGTAAACTATAATCATCCAATGGTCAAATATTGGACCATATGGAGCCTTATAAAAGCGATTATGACACTTATATTATTTTATTTTAAATGATGTCAAAGTTGTCACCATCATGAATTAATAAATATAAAAATTTAAATGTTGTGATTTTAAGATGATAAATTCGAGTAAAAGTATTATTATGAAATATATTAGATTTATCTACATCGAAGTATTTTAGTTTTAATTTTTATGTAACAAATAATTATATTAAATAATAATACAAAAATGTTGTTGTAATAATTTTATTAAGGGAAATATCAAATAAATGGTTTTAAAAATATTAAAATAAATGTTATATGAACAAATTAATGTGCTCCATAAATTTTTTAGATGAATATGACATTTCGGAAATCTATTAAATATTTTTTTTCAAATATATCTTTTGTGTGGATTTTATTTAAATTCAAATAAATTAATAGTGTAAAAATTGACACTATTGTTATTTTATAAAAATAACATATTATTAAATTGTTTAAAAATCAAAAAAGTTTTTAAAAATTATAAATTATAAATTTATATGTTATAAAATTTCATAAAGTATCCAATTATGGAAAAATCTCAACACTTAAGTAATTATTTATAACAATTTAAAATTTAGAATATTATCACCACAAATAAAATTAAATAGATTAAATAAGGATAAATCATGTTGATAAAGTTTAAAATAAATTCCCAACATGTATAAATTTTATTGTATGATGAGATTAAAATGCTATATCATCTCATATTTGTATTTGACTCATTTTTGGAGGTTTTTAAGTGGGGTTTGAGTTTATTATAAATTAATATTTTAGAGGTTTCCCAAAGTGCCCCTCTCTTCCCTTATAAAAGGGAACCTCCTCCCTCTCCTCTACACAACACTTTGAGGCTTAAAGCTCAGAAAAAACCTACCCAGCTCTCTTATACAATTCCCTATATGCATACTATAGGTCCTAGCCTTCTTCAAAGACCAACTTTAGTTCCCTAAGAGGAGGTTTAAAAGAGGCGCGTCGAAGAAGACGTAATATCCTTTACCGATTTTTTCAAATTAATTTCTTCTTCTGCTTCCTATTATTTTGTTATTTTATAATAAATTAATAACATAAATATCACTAATATACTAATATGTTATTATAAATATGAACCAAACCTATTTTACCTTCTATCCATCCTATGGAAAATGAAATCACCGCGCCTGCGTACGTACAGAATACCGTCTCCACGCTGTGGTGTAATCTGTTTTTCCACCCCCACCTTACTTAGATGGGTATAATGGTGTAAAGAATAACTATATATGGTTATTATAACATGATACTAATTCTGATATATTATATCATCAACTATAATTCCATTCAATAATTATGGGAACGATATCATCATTCGTGCGTACGTACGGATTACTATCTCCACGACACGATGAGATTCATTCTGCAAGTTAACCATTAAAGAATGATTATAAAGTATATATAATAAATAATCATTAAATATATGAATTATTAATTATACTGTATTTATGCATTTGTTATTTACTTGCTTTCATTCAATTTAATAAGGAAACGAAAATAGCGTTCATGCATACGTATGACCTACCTTCTCCATGAATGATGTATTTCTTTTCATTTATCAATCTATTATATATATGTATATTCTGAATATATATTATATATAAATCATGTTTTACATTCTAGAAGTATGTAATCATGACCTAAGTAATCATATGAATAATTACAAGTCAAAACACGGATGTTAAATGAAACGATTTTACCCAAAACGCTACTTTAACATATAATTGACAAATGAACAGGTACTATAAAGTCATAAGTGAATCATATATGATATCATAAATATTATTATGGTTATTTTACAAGTTAATAATATGTTTACACCCACTATATAGGAGTCACGGACACATATGGAAGAAATTGGACATAAGGTAAGGGATAATTTTTCAATCTCATTTTTATCTGAGATTGCTTATAGTTAAGTATTTACTGGAGTTATATTTTTTATCCATGTCCATAAAAATGTTTTTCATAAAGTTTTGAATATTATTCCATGTATGTTTAAAGTCATGTTTACCCCTATTTGACTTTTACTTTGTGTTATGGTAGGAATCTTTCTTTTGTTTACCATACGTGGTACTTTTTGACTTTTATGTTAAAAGTTTGAGGAGAATGTTTTTTAACTTAAATGGCATGAACAGATTTTTACAGTTTCATAATGCCTCATTTTCATGAATATTACTCTACATTATTTCATGACTATTTTCAATAAAATCCTTTTCTTTTAAAATTGCAAGGAATTTTGTGAAAAGAAAATGATTTTGAAGAAGAAAGGATATTTTCTTCAAGAATTCATTTCATGTGTTTTATCAAAACCATTTTCCATCTAAGATGACATAATTTCATATGCGTATGTTTCAAGTATAATGTCTCTATGATTTAAATGGTTTAACTTTTCTTATTATTAAATGATATCCATTTTTTTATATGGATTATGTTATGATGCGATGATGTTTATGAAACCCATTTTATTCTTTTGGTTGTGATGAATGATTTATGTTTATGTTGTGGCACGTGTAAGAATGATTTCATTATGAGATGGGTGGGACCTATATATCCCTCCAATTCATTGGTTAAATATTTATATCTCATGATATAGATATGGATGGAATGGAAAGTAAAATCCGGTTCAGTAATACAGGGCTGGAACAGCAAGTAAACCTGGTTTAGTAATGGAATTTGTCCACTATGATGGTCTTGTCAGCAATTCCTTGGATACTATGGAAATAATATCATGTGATTAATGGTTTTCCACAGTTACATGTTTTATTTTATCATGATTAATGTTCCTTTATGATCTATTCCTTACGTACTACCAAGATTTATGTTATTGGTCAAGATTTTGATGTTTTATGTTCATGTTTTTTCGTTCAAATGTTTATGGATTGTTTTTAATTTCTCCATGTTTACCCTTACTGAGAATTTGAGATCACCATATTTATGTTTTCTTTTCCCCATGATAAAAAGAAAGGATTTAGGTAAGAAAACCAAAGGGGAATATCTTTTTGGGAGATGTTGAAGATCTTTCACCATGAGTAGAAGATTATGTTCTAAGTTTCCAAAGACACTAAACTAATACGGTCTTTGGGCATATGTTTTTGTCATGTATTAAGTCTTCCACAAAAGTAATGTAATGTCCATGTATGTCAAGATTTGGGTCTCTATAAACGGAGCCATACGTATCAAGGCTTGATAGCTATTATTGTATGAGAACTCCACTAAGGGTATATGCTCCCTCCATGAGCCACCAAAATCCATTACACAAGCCTGCAACATATCTTCCAAAGTTTTTATCATCCACTCAGATTTCCCACCCGTTTGAGGATGATACGCCATGATCATAGTCAACTGATTTCTGAGGGATTTTTGTTATTATTTCCATAAATGAGATGTGAACCTGAGATCTCTATCTAAGACTATAGACTCTGGTACACCATGCCTCTTTACCACTTGTCGGATATAAGTTTTTGAAAGATCTTACACAATGTGGGTATAACGAATATGGATGAAATGTGCCGACTTGGTTAGAATATCCACTGTCACCCAAATGGCATCGTGTTTCTGGACCATTCTTGGAAGACCTGTAACAAAATCCATTGTTATTTGATCCCATTTCAACACTGGGATAGACAAATATTGTAACATACCAACTGGTCTCTGATGCTCTACTTTAACCTGCAGACAAGTTAAACACCATGAGACGAACTCATCCACCTTCCTTTTCATGCTGCTCCACCAAAACTGCACGTTGAAAACCTTATACATCTTCTGTGTACCTGGGTGTACAACCCATCTTGAATGGTGTTAAGAATGAAGGAGTTGTTCTTGATACATAGGTACAACCATCTGATCTCTGAAACACAAAACTGAACCCCCATCAAGTTTCCAACCATCAATTGTCTCCCCACCATTGAGTTTTGAACTTACAACCAGACATTCTGCATCATATGTTTGTAATTATTTGATCATCTTTACTAAATCAGGAATAAGTGTAGGTTAAAATAAAATAGAAACATCACCTCGGTCTTCACATTCCACATGCATGTCGGCTAAGACTGACATCAACTTCCATTCGTCTGAAGCTTTTTTCTCCAATTGAGCATACAAATTTCTACTCAATTCATCTGCAACTGAATTCCCTTTTCCTGGTGTGTACATAAAGTCAAAGTTAATCATCTAGAGATACTCAATCCATCTCCTTTTCCTCAGATTCAAATATCGCTGTGAGAAAATGTGTTTCAAGATTTTGTGATCCATAAACACAATGAATTTCTCACAAAATAGATAATGTATCCATGGTTTCAAAGCATGGACGATAGCAGCTAACTCCAAATAATGTGTTGGGTAATTATTCTCATGCACCCTCAACTTCCTTGAACCATAAGAAACCACGTGATCTCTTTGCATGAGAACACAACCCAACCCTGATTCGGAAGCATCACAATACACCTCATACCCATATCTTGATTCTAGAAAGATCAAGATATGTTTCAATGTAATACGAAATTTAATTCCTAGAAATACTTATGACATTCCTCCCTCCATTAGAATGGAGAATATTTCTTTGTAACAGATGTCATTGGTGAAGCTATTCATGGGAAATCACGCACAAAGCGTAGATAGTAACCAGATAGACCAAGAATAATTCGTATCTCAAACACATTCTTCAATGGTTGGCAAGAGATAACAGATTCTATCTTATCAGGATCAACAAAAACTCCTTTATAAGAAATGACATGGATAAGGAAATGTTCTTCCTGTATCCAAAAATCACACTTTATAGTTTGGCATATAGATGATGATCTCTCAAGATTTGTAACACTGTTTCCAGGTGTACCTCATGATCAGCCCTTGTTTTTTAAATAGACCAAAATATATTCCATAAACACCCCAACAAAATAATCCAGATATTGATGAAATATCCGATTCATCAAATCTATGAAGGCCGTTGGTACATTCATTCTACTGAAGTCTTGACTACATATTTGTAGTGGCCATATCTGCTTCTGAAAGCTGTCTTTGGAATATCCTCTTTCTGATCTCACAATTGGTGATATCCTGATCGCAAGTCAATCTTGGAGAACCACTGAGCTACCCTTAATTGATCGAACAGATCATCAATGCATGGAAGTGTATATCTATTCTTTATCGTAACTTGGTTATGCTTATGATAATCAACACATAGTTGAAGGGTTCCATCTGCCTACTTCACAAACAACACTGGTGCTGCCCATGGAGAAGTACTTGGTCAAATGAAACCCTTGATTTCCAGATCCTCTAACTGCACTATCAATTCATGTAACTTGGTTGTTTCCATCCTAGAAGAAAAAAGGGAAATTGGACTGGTCCCTGGAAGGATATCAATCGCAAACTTTACTTCTCTTAGAGGTGGTAACCCTGAGATGTTATTGGGAAATACATCTGAAAATTGATCCACAACAACTGGAAAACTATTTTACTCAATCTATTCCATTGATGAAAAAGTCAACACAACCATTTGGTAAAATATCGTTCCCACCATTAGTGCCAACAATCTCTTTTCACCTTTCTTTACAATCATCTCTCCTCTGAAGCGATGGTTGATGTCGTCCTCAGTCGTGAAACTAACCGTTCTCCTATAATGGCCGATGTAAGCCTTAAACATTGTCAACCAATCCATACACAGGATTAGATCATAGAAATCCATATCCAATATTGAGAAGTCCCATTTTAACTCAGCTCCATCAACAGTTATAGCACATGATCTACACACAAAGGCTTGACATTCTCTTTCACCAAGAGGAGTTTGCAGTCTCAAAACAAAAGGCATCATTTCTAGTTTTAAACATAGAAAGTCAACAACATGAGAAGCAATGAAGGAATGTGATTCACTAGTATCAAAGAGAACTTTCACAAGGGCTGAATTCAAAAGAATCATACCTCTCACCATAGATGTTCCATGTTGATCATCAACCATCATCTTCTCATCTCCATACAATTACTTCATCACTGCATGGTTCTCATTTTTGCCTTACTGATATTTCCCTAGTTGAGGAGTCATGGTATTTTGAGAATAACCATGGATAGCTTTGTTATATTGATGAGACTGATTCTGATGTCCACATCCTATCGAAGCATATGATGCTTGTGACACTTGAGGGGTGTCATGTGCACCTGACCTTAGTGCATTCCTAAAATAACACTATAGATGCCCCATCTTCTTGAAATTTTGATAAGATCTAGGTTGCGCCGTACAATATCGCCTTTTGTGGTCAAGTGAACCAAATTGAAAACAACCTTCGTTGCTCTGGGGTAATGGAGGAAGGTTCACTGATACCACTATCTCATAGTGATTTCCACTGGCACCATGGAAATAGGTGTCCTTTTTCCTCTTGTTCCTAGAGGTTGAGTTCCCACATTTTAATATAGGTATCATCATTCCTCCTCCTATTGATCCCAAGATATCACATTCAGCAACAGTCATTCTGTTCACCATCCCTCTATAATTAGTAATACAGAGCACCTCAATCTTTGATCGAATCTCTTTCCTTAGCCCCGATTCGAAGATGCGTGCCTTCAACGACACACTTTCTGTGACCTCTGGTGCAAAACAGAATAAATTCATGAATTTAGCCACATACTCTATGACAGAGAGATTCTATTGTTTGAAGTTGAAGAAGTCCATCATTTTTTGGATCTTGAACATGTGAGGATAGAATTGTTTTTTGAACAATTCTTCAAAATTATCCCAGGCAAGGCCTTCATCCAATTTAACATGCACTGCTAAATCCCACCACTGACGTGCAAGATCCTCAAGCATATACGTCACCAAATTTACTTTCATCTCTACTGGTGTGTTGATGAAATTGATGATACGATTCATACTACTTAGCCACACCTCTGCCTTCTCGGGTTTAACAACACCCTGAAAGTTCGGTGGGTTCTGCTTCATGAACTAGATGGTATGATCCACATGCCTTGGTTCATTCCTCTGGTTCCCCATATCCATATCATGAAAAGTATGGACAATACTCTGAACCAACTCTTGGTTCACACATGGTTCTGGTGCAACCACATTCTCTGCAGCCTGTTTGGGTTGGTTCTGATGATGCCTACCAGGTGCCATTTTCTAAACCAACAACAAACTTCATCAATCTCACTCTCCAACAACTGATGGCTTAACATTTCAAATTTTATCACATCATCTATCACAAAATTGTTTTCAAAACCAAATTTTTCCCATGTTCAAACATTTTTGAAAACATTCCTCATGCCTTTTTAAAATCAACCCATTTTCAAAATACACCAAATATCCAGTTTTTTAAATCTTTCATTGAAAACAATTTCTTCATTTTTTTTCCAAAAATTCACACCTTGCACAAAATAACAAATTAGTCCTCACAATGAGATATTCCATCCTAGTGGTTAGTCATTATTCTACAATGCATGTCATGCTCGTCTCACTGGCTAAACCCATGATAATGAGATTTCTAACATTATAGAAGTGTATCCAAAACATTTATGTACCCAACACCCTGGTAACTTGAAGTTCAGGATAAATGGGTTTGCTACATCCTTTTATGCTATAAATTTCAAGTTCCGACAATCTTACTCCTGTCTAAGATTTATTCCCAAGGAATAGAGAAGAATGAATTTCAACTCCAAGACTAAGAACATCGATGAATACTTGTTAGGAAAGGACCGAACAAGATGATACCATTTGAAATGACCCACCAATTCTCATTGTCTTGAGAGTACCCTGAGTCATTACTAGGCCTTAAGCGACATCCCCAAGGTGCCAAAGGCTGGAAATAAATGCTGAAGGGTTTCAAGTACAAGTGGTGGATGATTTACCCTTTAAAAAATAAACCCATAAACCAACTATAACAAAAAATTCACTATATGATGCATGAACAAATGAGAAACCAAGAAACACATCATTTATATCAAACTACATCAAAGTACACAACAGCGGAAGACCAAACTAAGCATCAAAGTACACAACAGATGAACAACTCAAGACTCTCAAAAGACACTACAACTCCATGGTCCATAATCTCCAAGCTCCACAACATCTCCCAAGCATCACCACAAGCCACTAGTAATAAGATGCTTTACCTTTACCTGTGTCCCGGAATACGACATCCGCAAAAGCACCAACGTGCCAAATTAGGGGTGAGTATAAAACTCAATAGGTTTTTTCCAATGACTTCCCTACTCATGCCACTAGGATAGAAGAGTTAGAAACATTTATATAACAATAGTTTATATATTTTTTTTCTCAAAAACAATTTATAACTAAATATAAACAAGTTTCCAAAACCATTCATAACCAAAGGAATTCCGAGAGCAATTGAAACCAATTTTACAACAAGTTATTTTTCTAGAAAAATAACCATACAAGATTAAGAACCATTTCACAAACATTTCTTTTTGGCATACCCAACCATTACACAAACCCATGCAACAAACCATGCATGCTACCTGGAAGAGTGGAGAATTCATAACCCTTATTCATCCCAACCATGATGGGGGATACTTCTTACCCTTATCCAACCCAATTACACATGAATGATTGATGGGGAAGATACCTAACCCTTACCCATCCTAACACTGATGGGGGAGACCCCTAACACTTATCCTTCCTGAATGCAATATAAATGTTTAACGGGGGAGATCCCTAACCCTTATCCATCCCAACACTGATGGGGGAGACCCCTAACCCTTATCCATATCAAATGCAATATGAATGTTTGAAGGGGGGATCCCTAACCCTTATCCATCCCAATACTGATGGTGGAGACCCCTAACCCTTATCCGTCCCACATACCCATTAACACACACATCCATCATGTCAACTACCAAGTCTGTTCAACCAATTCAAACCATTTCAATAAAACTATATTTTTATCTAAAACCAATTCCATCAAAGTCATTTCTATCTCAAAACATTTCAATAAAATCGCCTTTTTATTGAAAACTCATTGTTCATCAAACCATTTATGATTTCAGAAAATCCATAATTTAAAATCAACATTTTAAATTCAAGAATCCAAATCACTTTGCACAACAATTCACCAAGGTTTCACAATTTCATCAAAACCATAAATCATCACTAAAGAAGATTTATTCCATGCTTTTCACAATCAAATCCATTCAAACAAACCAATTTGAAAATAAGGCAATCAATTCTTACAAGTGGAGTTGAGAGTGAAGCCACCTACCTCAAAGGTTTTGACGAAAACCACAACGGTCGAAGAACGCTCTAGAAACCCGGGTCAATTCTCCAAAAACCCACCTTAGATCACTTCTCCTAGAAATATAAAGACCAAATATAATCATATTTAGAATTCATACTCTTAGATCTACCCATAACAGGCATTGATCTGAGAAACTGAGAGAATAGGAGAAGTATATCTAAGTAGATCTAAGAAACTGATCAAGAACGATGAAGAACAATCACATACCTCAAGAATCAGGCTTTTATTTTCTAATAGAAGCCTTCGGATCGACTCCGTAATGATGTGAGAACCCTCTTTGACCTTAAGAGAATAGAAATCACAAGTTATGGCCGCTTAAGAGCTTAAATTAGGCACTTAGAGGCAAAAACGAGTGAGATACACTTTTATAGGATCTCATTTAAGTGGACGCACAGTTTTCTCTCATGGTTAGACAAAGCATACTCTAACCGTGAATTAGCCACTACCTCAACAGACCCTTCATGCATGGTTTGGACACACAGTTAGTCAAACTATGTGCCAATCTTATGAAATCTACTGCCTCCAAGACCAACTATGCACGGTTTGGCCGCACGGTTTAGAAAACCCGTGCACCGCCCGTGCGACTTCCCCTTTGCCTCAAAACATAATTTAAAGTTCTCTCGACTCTCTAATGAATCACCCTTAATTTAAAACCATTAAAAGCATCAAGAAAGGGTTACATACCAGAAACTAGGGATACTACACATGAAGTCCCAAAAGGAAGCATCTCAAAGGTCTGCCACATCATAGGGGTCTCAACGTAATAGACAGTGCATCAATTGGATGCCCGGTCTGTGAGTTATTAGCCTTTTAGTCCTGGGGGGCTTGGTTGGATTCATGATCAATCCAACCTGAATGTTCCCCCATCACAATCCAAAACTCCAGTGGGGGTATACTCAAAGGGACCGTCTTGATCCAAGATTTTGAAAGCTGATGACGATTCGTCAAATGGATGTTCGGTGCCAAAGTTATGGCTAAAAGAAGTAAATGGGTCGTAGTGGGCCTGGGTCCGGTCTGACCCAGCCCTGGACGACCCAGTTTGGGTCGACCCGACCCGACCCGTTGGGTCTGGCCCAACCCGTAGTGCAGCCTGGACCGTTGGGTTCATCCGACCTGGATCGCTGGGCGGTCCGTTAGGCCGCGAGCTGCCGCGGGGGTTCGACCGTGGATGGCGCGAGGCCGCAGGGTGACT
Organism: Viscum album; assembly: GCA_963277665.1. NCBI lineage: Eukaryota > Viridiplantae > Streptophyta > Magnoliopsida > Santalales > Viscaceae > Viscum > Viscum album. The sequence continues at coordinate 1,878,984,210 of OY728146.1, read as the reverse complement.
TGGTCAAGGTGGCTCGACCAGAGTGGCTCAGCTGTGGGGCGGATCGACTGGAGCAGCTCGGTCATAGGGCGTCTCGGCCGAAGCAACTCTACCTTTGGGCGGCTCAGCCGGAGCGGCTCGGAAGGCCGATGACAGCTTGGCCAGACGACGGTGGCTTGGCGGACAGCGGAGGTGGCTTGACAGATGGCGACAGTGGCTTAGCCCAGTCATTGGCGGCGGATCAGCAGACGGTGGCAGCAGCTTAGCAGACGGCGACGGCGTCTCAGCCCGGTCGTCGGCGGCGGCTCGGCAGACGACGGTAGTCATAGGGGGTGTGGCGGGGCCGCGGGTGGCAAAGCCGTGGGGCACGATGGCCATGGGTGCCATAGAGCGGCTCGGCTGTGGGGGTGCCGCGAGGGCGCGGAGGTCGTGAGGCGGTGGTGGTTGCGGGGCAGTATCGTTGTGTCGTCACCTTTGTCGTGTTCAACACCACAAATCAACACAAGATTTGCAGATGGGTCAGACCATGTTTATTTTGCCCGTACCCTCCACGTTAGGGTGGTAACACATGGCTCAACAAGAACTTGAAGAAGAACGTCAAGATTTAGAACCTCCCGTAATAGTTTATTCCCAATCCCAAAAAATAATTCAAGTGAAGAACATGGGAAAAATATTCATACACAAATAATACTCTACCTAGGATTCTTCATTGGAGAGATTTCCCCCAATTCTCCAAAGCTCTCCCCTTTTCCAACCCTTTTCCCCAATTCCACCAAAATGAAAATATATCCAACTTCATAATTTATGTTTTCAAATTAAATTATGTTGGTACAATTTCAAAATGGTTTAATTAATTAATTGATGGGTGGAATAATAAATTATGGGGAGGTATGGCATAATTAAGTGGGGAGCTCAAGAGGTTTCTCCCCACTTAATATGGAGTTCAAGAGGTTTCAAACCACGGGTGGTACCCATCACCATAACCTCTCATGGGAGATTAGGCTAGGTGGTACAGACCTCTATAACCTCTCATGGTAGGTTTTAGTTCAGGTGGTCCCCACCTGTGAAATATCCACATGGGTGGTTACATCAAATAAAATAAAATGTGTGATTATTTTATTTTAGTATTTCCACAAAAAAACCAAAAACTTAAATTTCACCCTCGACCAACTACCATCGAGGTGAATGTATTCATAAGCGAATACCAGCGCTGTGAGTTCAATGGTGCAGATTTAAATTCTGAGCACCAGTTCAAAAGTTAGAAAAAATTGATCACACGTTTACTGAACATACCCGAAAGAATGTTGAGAAATTTATTCTGAGCACTCCGGTCCTCAGAATCATGTGTCATCAATTTTCACAAACTCATAAAATTCCCAAATATAAAAAAAATGTTACATGGAAATTTTGGGTCTTTACAGCTACCACCCGGAGACTCCTTCGGTGACATCCGGTGACTTGTGGAGCATGTGTGGATCACCACTAGAGGAATTCTAGGATTGTATTCTACAATGAAATTATGCCTCACTACAGATCTATGGCCGAACACATCAAAAAAGAAAGAATAACATTAGAGGTAATTCCAATTAAATTAAATTAATTATAAACACTATGAGTTGATCTCTTCTCCCTTGGTTCTGGGTTAATAACCCTTGGTTGTTCTTTGATTAAAATCTATTGATCATAGTATTTTTCCTCACTTGATCTTGAATTAATCACTGATAATGGAAAAAAGAAAAGTTGGGCACTAACCCTCCCGCACTTCCGCTGCACCCAAAACCTATAAGTGGTATTAGAGTGGACATATTTTTTTTATAATTATTTAAATTTGTTGGTAATTTATACATTCATAATTTAATTTTTCAATTCACGTTTAATCATTATTTTAATTTTAATTACAAGATTTGTTTTCTTCCTCTATCATTTCTCGCAGATCTAACAAAAATGAACAATTTTATGTTTAAAATAAAATCAATGATCTCATCCGGAGGTGCCAAGGATCCTGTTCGTACAACATGAGTCTCCATGTCATGTAATCAGCATTACACATTGTGTATTCATGTTCAATGTATCCACATTGGTTCAGTAGTCAACTCAATATTTTTCATTGATAAGGGCATTAATTACATCATTAATGCACCACATGTTGACCAGGACTAGCTGGCGCACTATCATCCAGACTACATTCCGTGTGGCCCACTGGACACGATGTGTAGTCCCTTTGGGTTTGGGATCAGGCAGTGTATTCCATACACAACCTACCCCACTGGTGACCATGTAGCATGGAGTCAACATGGAGTGTGGACCTCTAGACATGTCGTGTACTCCAAGATTTCTGAAGTACGCCTCACACGTTGAGTCCCTAGGCGTGTACTTCAGATAGACAGTGAATGGTGTACATACTGTATAGTTCGGATTTACAAGCTATGTATTTTTACCAAATTACATAGATTTAAAATTTATTTATTTTACTATGTAAACCTTGAGACATGTACTTGTGTGTGGTCATAAAGATAGGACATTCCATCTGATAGGTTTTAATATACATAAATATTTTAAAGTTTAATTAATATTTGCATAATGTTTAAGATCTGAATGTCATGTATGAGTTGTATTATAGTTATTATTCTACATGCATTAAATCATTAATCATGTAGTTCTTGTAATCATCAGTTAAGTACACATCATGAATGTACATGATAATTCATGCATTCTATAGGTCAAAAAGAATAAAGTATATTCAAGTATAATACATGTTGGGTATATTAGGATATGTATTCACTAGGTTACCTCTAAGGTATAAGTTATGTGAATAGTTAATTTTAAATGAATTTATTTAAAAAAAATTAAATTATAAAGGATGAGAATCTAAAAAAAATCAGATAAGATTTAAGATAAAAGGATTGATTAATTAAAGATAATAATTAATCGATTCAAGCATGATTTATCTTAATTAAGAATGATTAATAATTGAATTCTAGTTTTATTAAATTCACAATTTTTTGCATGCTAGTAGATAATCAGGAGCTAATCCATACCATTTTATGTGATTGGTTTCATTTTAATTTATTATTAAGTTAAATGTTAGTTTGTGTGCCTTCTCTCCTCATTAATATGTAGGGCATGTGTGACCATGGTTTCTTTTATATAAACCCCCCTTTTACCCCTAACCTACCTGTGAGTAAAAGAATATTTAATGGATGGATCTCCCAATCTAGTGGAGGCAATTCAAGTTAGGAGCTGAGGGGAAACTAAACCAAACAATATACACAGGTAGACATGTGGAAAGATGTAAACACAAAACAAATTATTTTACGGTGTTTCTCCCCTAGGTAAGTGGTTAGTTTTTCAAACACTAGATAAAATAACCATTAGAACAATATCATGATCATACCATTTATATTATTTATGTCAGTTTCATGGTTATTTCACTATGGATTTTTTTATCATGATCACATAATTAATAAATTAAAAATCATGCAAGATAGAACTAAAATAAACCAAATTATGTGTAAATATTATCTAAAAACATGGTTAATCACTTAAGTAATCATAATTAATATTAACAAGAATGTGATAAATATAATAATTATAAATTTATGCATAAAGGATAAAACCCCTCAATAAGCTATTAAGTCAGTAGAGCCTTCCATTACATCAGTTAGAATTGAACCATAGATAAAAGTTCTTGGACATCCAAGGTTGGGGTACTTTCAATTATCGAGGAATTCTAACATGATGTTTTGGGTTAAATTAACTTGGTTCACATCAAGGGTTGACTTCCAAAGTAGGAATTTGTGTAAATGAGAGGCAGAGGTTGAGGAAATCTAGTTAAAGGATTTCAGGATTGGAGAGTCCACTCAATTGATCAAGGAACTATGAGTTAACATAGTTGGAATTTGGAATTCCTACTTAAAACATTTTAAGTTTCTTGACCAACCTAAGTTGGAGTAATGAGAGGGGGAATGTGGATCCTTGCCACTTAAATGTCCAATAAACATTATATTCTAAAGCCAATGGTGAGGGCTATTATGTTTTGATAAAATAGTTCGAGACAAATAAATGTACTATTAATTTATTTGTCTAAATTTATCAGTTAAAGTACTAAATATTTTCTTATATTATTTGCATGAAACAATATTAAAAATGAAATAAAACATATAATTGCGATACATACTCAAGAAAGAGAACTTTCTCACTGGAGAAAATTTCAAGGATTGAAAAAGATGCCTACAGGTCATCCTTCACCTTGAAAAGAAACTGTATGTGCTGGAAGAACCTTTACTAGTTGTTCATGGAAATAAGGTGAGTGATGAAGATCTCTATATATGCTTGAAACATATAAATTATGCTAAAAATGCTCATTTATTCATGATATCATCCATGAAAAATGATATTTTAAAGCAAAATGAGGAAATGGATACATATAGAATGATGTCTCACCTTCAGGATCTCTATTAAGAGAAGGTGATACAAGAGAGGTATGAGATCTCCAATTATTTGTTTACCACTAAGCTTGAAGAGTATGATATAGTTAGGCCTCATTTAGTTAATATTATTGGATACATTGAACTCTTGGATATCTTAGGGATTAAATTCCAAAATGAATTGCATAAAAATATTATATTATGATATTTCCCAAGACCTTATCTAGTTTTGTTGTGAATTATAATATGAGCAATAATTAGAAGAGTCTGTCAGAACTTCTCACCTAGATTATCCAATTCAATAAGGACATGGGGTGTGACAAACCCAGAATCCATATGATGAATATGAAAAGGAAGAATAAGGAAAATGGAAAAAATACATATAAATAGTCTAAATCTGCTGAGAACTATCCTTCCAATAAGGGGAAGATCCAGAGGTAGGGAATGAAAAAGGAGGCAATGTGTTTTGCATGAGGCAAGACAAACCACTAGAAGAATAATTTCCCCCAAAAGCATGGGGAAGATAAATGTGTATTTATTATCGAGTGCAATCATTTTATATCTACACATTGGGTATTAGATACAACTTTTGGTACTCAAATTTGTATCCAAATGCAAAAACAAAGTATATTCTGGAAAATTGAATGAGGATAGGTGGATCTGTGAGCTACTAATGGTGCGTGGCTGGATACTCTTTCCATTGGTGACTACCACATTTAATTTCCAACATGAATGATTTTGGTTTTATGTGATTGTGATTGTATACCTAATATTACCAAAAAAATAATTTCTATATCATGTTTAGATACATATGGTTTTATTTTCAAGTTCAGCAATAAAAGTTGTTTATTTTATAAGGAAAAAAAATGTTATGATATGGAACATTTAAATAATGATCTATATGTATTAAATTAAAAAAAACCAAGTGTTTTCCATTGATAACGAATCAAGTACACATGACTCATATAACACCCAGTTGTGGCATCACCGTCTCGGTCATGTAAACAATAAGCATTTGACAAAGCTCTATCAAGATATCTATTTAGACTCTTCTAAGCTAAAACCACTTAATATATTTCATACTTGTTTATAAGGGAAAATGAACAAACCACCATTTGGTGTACATGGTTAAAGGGCCATAGAGATTCTATGATTGGTACACACTGATGTGTGTGGACCATTTCTAGTAAAAGATAGAGGTGGATATTCTTACTTCATAAATTTTAATGATAACTTGAGTAGATATGGGTATATCTACTTAACAAGGTATAAGTCATAGTCATTTGAGAAATTAAAATATTTCAGGAATGAAGAATAGAACCATCTTGGTAAGAAGATAAAGAATCTTTAATTGGATTGAGGCAGAAAATATTTTAACCAAGAGTTCACCGACTTTCTATGGGAGTTTGGGATTCTATCTCAACTCACTCCACCTTATATACTATAGTGGAATGGTGTTAGTGAAATAAGGAACCATACCTTATTGGACATGGTATGGTCGATGATGATTCATGCATATCTTCTATTATCCTTTTGGGGATATGCATTACATACTGTGGCATACAAATTAAACCGAGTACCAACTAAAGAGTAAAATGGAATTCCCTTCGAGCTATGGAGTGGAAAGAAACCCATTTTGTCACATACACATGTATGGGATTACAATTCATTTGTTAATACTTTATCAGGAAACAAACTTTCACCCTAGGGCATGAGGTGTATCTTTATACGATATCCCAAGGAAACAAAGGGATACTACCTATACAACCCCTCATATAAGAATGTGATTGTTTCTAGAAAAGATTTTTTTATTGAATGGGAGAACATCTTAAAAAAGAAAGTGAGAGAAAGATTGACTTCGAGGAAGTTGATGCTCAAGATACACATGAGTTCGAATAGGAACATATTCTATAGGTCCCTCTGGAAAAAGTTGTTTCTGAAATACAAGTACAACATAGGAGTGTAAGAGAGATAAGAGGACCAGATAGATATGGTTTTCTTGTCACTGAGGATATTGACTCATTATTTTTTGAAAATGATGAACCTATCTCCTACAAAGAGGCAGTAGAGAGCTCAGAAGCTGCAAGATTGATGGAATCTATGAATTCTAAGATAGATTCCATGTACAATAATCCATTTATGGATTGAATCAAGCATCCAAGTCATAGAATATTCAATTATAGGAAGCCATAAGGGAAATTGGTCTCATTAAGAACGAATGTGAGCCATGTGTTTAAAAAAGTTTTAATGGGAATGTGATTGTTATCCTAATAGTTTATGTTGATGGAATATTACTTATTGGAAATGATATACAGTCTTACAGATAGTTAAGTACCTAATAAACAAGTTCTTCTCCCTAAAGGACTTAGGTGAAGCAACTTGCATTCTTGGGATCTAGATCATTCGTGATAGACCTAAGAAGCCTCTTAGACTAAGACAAAGTACATATATTTCTAGATACTAAGTAAATTTAGTATGGAACAATCCAAGAGGGGATTGGTTCTGGTGTCACATGGTTTACATATTTCTAAGAGAATGTGTCCCCAGAAACAATAAGAGAAAGATAGAATGAGTAAGATCCCATACACTTCAGTGATAGGATCAGTCATGTATATCATGTTATTTACTAGACTTTATGTTGTCTATGCATTGAGAATGATAGGTAGATAAAAAGAAGATCCAGGAGAACAACATTGGACTGTTGTTAAGACTATCCATATGTATCTGAGAAGAATTAATGATATGTCCCTAGTGTATGGAGGAGATAAGAAGCCTACAAACAGAGGGTATGCTAATCCTATTTTTCAGATAGATCATAATGATCTGAAGTCACAATCAAGATATGTTTTCTATCTCAACAGAGGAGCTATGAGCTGTAAGAGTTCAAAGCAGCCAGTTATGGATGATTCTATAGTGGAGTCTGAGTATATGGTGGATTCTAATGCAGCCAAAGAAGTTGTCTAGATTTATAAATTTTTCTTAGAGTTTGATGTGGTACCTATCAGTAAAGACCCTATCACATTGTATTGTGACAATACTGCACCTATTGCAAAATAGTTAATATCACATCAATAGACAAATCATATACTCTATAAGTATCACCTCTTGAGGATTTTTATCAGAGGGGTGAAGTTTTAGTGAGAAGAGTATCCAAAAAAGAGAATACGTCAGACCCCTTAACTAAAGGCATATCTCAAAAGAAGCATAAATATCATGTGATATCTAGTAGACTGAAGGTTGTTAGCAGTTGTCTCTAGTGCAAGTGGGAGTCTGTTGGAGTTGGTGCCTTGAAACCAACTTCTTTGTACTTTATGATAACTTATTTTCAAGGTTTTTAATATTAATAAATTTCTTATCACATAATGATTGTTCTTTTTCATAACATTGAATGTGATAATATCCTAACAGTAACTATCATACTAAAAGGTCATAGAAGATCCCTACTATGATGAGACCCCAAAAGTTATATGATACTATTCTTGAATATATTTTCTATCACTGGATGATATCATTTGTTGGAAACAAATTATTCAGACTATTAGGGGTGTAGACTCATAGGAATTTTAGGAATCTTCTCATTATGTATGCCCTTGCTAATGTCCAACAGGATATTATGATAACAAGACCCGCCAATAGGAAATCCACATTTCTATGTGTAATTGGATGTTCCTATCTGCAGATGTGTGTATTGGTCCATAGAATTTAAGATTATTATTAATGGGTATTATAATTCTCTAACATAGATGTATTGATGAAAACTATGATGAAAAATGTTTGGGATAAGGTAGGATATATTGGGTGTGTCACGAGTAATATTGAATTAAGGAATAATTAGAGAAAGGATTTATCCCTTTTGTTTACTAACAGATATTAATATCTCAGTCCCTTTGATTGAAATGGTATAACCTAAATAAATCCCTGGGCAAAGTGTTCTATAGGCAAGTTTCATTTTTGGAAAGTCAAAGAAAGAGTTATCAAGCATATAGGTTGATGGTACTGGAAAGAAACCTGATCTATTAGAGATATTGTGATAAATGGATTATATTACGCTGTAAACATTCATATGAGGTGACATGTAATTACACCATTAACTTCTTTCTATATGGGTTCCTTGGTGTGTTGCTAGAAGATAAACTTGGAATTTAGTCTTCTCCGTCAAATACCACCATAAAATAGGCCTATAGGGTCACACACAAAGTGTATCTAGTATCTCAGTTAAATAATTTATTATTTAACAAGTTGAATAAATATTATTCCCAGTCGTGGTTTAATAATTATTCATGTATGTCTGATCGCATTTATTCCATCACTAGTTATTTGAGAGAATATATTGTGGGTGGAATAATTAATAAATATTAAGGATGATTGGAAGATTGAGTTTAAGGGTCTAGTGAGAAATAATAATATTGAATATTATTTGATTAAATAATATTTAATTATAACCGCATGTTAGGCGCATATTAGGAAATAATAATATTGCTGTTATTATTTGAAATGCGAGTTTCACTAGGATTAATGAAATAATTAAAGGAACTTGTGGAAATTATTTTATTATTACCCTAGTTAAATAAATGTCTGGTTATATTATTCTCTCCTTAGATAAGGGAAAGCTAAGTTATGCCAATTTCATTGTGAATATTTTTTTTGAAAAACCCCTAGCCAATGAAATTGGTGTAAACAACGGATTGGACAAAAACTATCGAGTCTAGAGAGTTTATCCCTCTCCATGCATTCTCTTAATAACGAGAGAGATCCTCCTCCACCGAATCAAGGAGAATTCATTGGAAGCGGTTCTCAAGGTGATCAAAGGCGGACATCAGAAGTGAAATGATCTTCCACGCTAGCACCAGGAGACTCGTTCGGCGATGTCTAGATATTCTTGGAGCACGTGTGGATTACCACTAGAGGAATCATATGTTTGGATTCTACAACACAATGATGGATCACTGCATATCTGTGGCTGGATTCATCATCAAATAAAGAATCATCTTGGAGGTAATTCTTATTTAATTAAATTAACTATATACAACATGTGTTGATCTCCTCTCTCTTGGTTCTAGGTGAATAAACCTAGATTATTCTTTGATTCTAATCGGTTGATCATGACATTCATTGTCACTTGATCTCAAATTAATCATTTATAATGGAAAGAAGAAAATTTGGGCACTGACACTCTCGCATTTCCACTACACCCGATACCTACATAAATAACAATGAAATAACACAAATTATTATAAATTTCTAGAAAATTGAATTTAATTTTCTTCTATTTTTTGGATAGTGTTTTTATTAAATAAAATTATTCAAAAAAATTATTTTATATTTTTTTTTGAAATATGGAATAAGGAATTTGATGACATTCATTATTAGATGACCATGCTTGGATAAATCAGTACAATAATCCAAATGATTTTAGTTTAAATCTTGTATATATTGAGGGTGTTAAAAATTTATTATCATTTGTATCATCAAAACCAATATTTGTTTCATACGGGAAAATTAAATGTCCTTGTAAAAAATGTTTCTTTAAGGACATTTTTCACATTTGAAAACATTGGGGGTCATCTATTACATTATGGTTTTCAACCAGATTATGTTTTTTGGTATCAACATGGTGAATGAAATGTGTTTCCATCAGTTTTTGCACAATTTGAGAAGGAAAGAAATGATTAAAGCAAAAGTGATAGAGTTTGATGAGTCTTTTAGCTCCCAATGACCTGATTACATTTCATCTTATGTTTGGTATGAAGTATGTTCAAACTTATTGGTTGGTCATTTCAGAGGAGATCGTTGGTAGGTCGAGAAAACTGGGAGAGACAAGAGGTGACACATCGAGCTAGTAACTGTACATTCAGTACGCATAGGGAACATATGGTATCGACTCTTGATTGATGCCTAGAAGTTATTATGGTACTGCTTCGATGTTGGGGTCCAACTTGAGAGGTTCTTGTACAGAGTCATCATCATCTACTGCACACTATCAGGAGCAACTATGAGCTCTGGGTGAGCTTATAGAAAGTATGCATAGGGAGCAGGAGGAGATATGTCAATAACAACAACAGCTGGAGGAAGTGTTCCGACGACAGCAGCAACAACAGTAAGAGGAGACGCGTCAATGGCAGCAACGACACTACGAGAAGATGAAGTACATGCGACATTTGACTCCTGGTTTAGGGATGAAGTTCCCTCCACCATCTCCTTCAGCTCATCCAAAAGACCCGCCTTAGTGATGTATTTATTTTTTTATGATAAAACATTTGAATACAAATTTTTTTGTAATATTTACTATTTACATTTCTATATGGTGCATTTTTTATATTGTTGGAAATATTTCATTTTTTATTATTTATTAAATTTTTTATTATTTTATTACATTATTTTTTTAATTTTCATTATTATTTTATTATTTATTATTATTATTATTTTATATTTTTGTGAATATTGATGTTTTTATTATTTTTTATATTTTTATTATTTTACTAATATATATATTATTATTTCATTAATATTAATAATATTATTATATTATTATATTATAAATATTATTTTGTTAATATTATTTTTATTATATTAATATTATTGCTAATAATATTATTTTTTAGGTTTTTTAATTTTTTTATTTTACTAATATTATTATTATTATTTCATTAATATTAATATTATTTTATTATTATCATATTAATATTAATTACATTATTAATATTAGTATTATTATTGTTTTATTATTATTATTATTATTATTTTATTCATTATTTTATTTTTATTTTTGCTATTTGGGATGGTCCCTTTTGCGATGTTCCAAATCCTATCGCAATAGTTTTTTTAAAAAAAAACATTGGGAAAATTATTTGTGATGGGATGAAGACTCGTCAAAATAGGGTTTTCAAAAAACCTCAGGAAAACTATTTACGATAGGATGTGACCCTGTCACATAAAGTTTTTTTTTCGATGGCCAGTCACAAAAAAATTTATTTGTGACACCCTTTTCTACAACATGGAATTTACGAAGAGGTCTTTTTGAAATGAATTTTTTTAACGAGACCCTATCATAAATAGACCAATTTTTAGTAGTGATTTTAAATAAAAAGACTCATTTGTAGTTATACCGTTCACACTATACATTTTATTAAGTTAAGGTTGACTTCTACTTGTCCAAAATGACTCATTGATCATTGTTCAAAATTATCAAAACAATCTGAATGTGTTTGCTCAGTTTTCAATATGTCACTTGTTCTTTTTTCCAAAATTAATGTCAATTTAAAATAAAAAGATACACTTTGAGTTATATAATCCACACCGTGCATAAAATTGAGTTTTGGTTGATTCATACACATCATAAATTACTTATATATCATTTTAGTAAAGTATCAAAACAATCTGAAAGTGTTTTCTTGATTTTTGGTATGCCAATTGAGTTTTTTTACTAAAATGCCATTTCAAAATCAAAAAATGAATTTTGAATCATACCAGTAACATCAGGCATTATTTTGACATGACAATACTTCTTACACATCATAAAGGACTTATGAATCTCTATCCAAAATTATGAATACAATCATAGCGTGTTTGCTTGGTTTTCGACAATTGACGTGTTTTGAGAAAAAAGTCAATTTTAAACTAATAATAGACACTTTTAGTCATACCGGTCACACTATTCATCAAATTGAGGTGTGGTTGATTACTATATGTAAAAAATTACTAGTGGATAATTTTCCTAAAGTATCAAAACAATATCAAATTTTTCTTGGTCTTAGTATGTCACTTGTTCTTTTTTACTTAAATTAATGTAAATTTTAAATAAAAAGACACTTTTAGAGTTATATAGGTCACACCGTGGGTTGTATTGAGGTGGGTTTTATTTATACTTGTCACAAATGACTCAAGTATTGTTTTCCTAAATTATCAAAATAATCTGAATGTGTTTGCTTGGTTTTCAGTATGTCACTTATTAATTTTATAAAATTAATGTCAATTTTATATAAAAAGGCACACTTTGAGTTATAAAGGACACATCATGCATCATATTGGGGAGAATCTGATTCCTTCATGTCAAAAATGAATTATAGATCATTTTTTTAATGTATCAAAACAATCCAAATGTGTTTTCTCAGTTTTCAGTATGCCATTTTTTTACTAAAATGTCATTTTAAACAGGAAACATGCATTTTGAGTCATATCTGTCACATCATGTGTCGGTTTAATTTGAGATGACTTTATACACATCACAAATTTATTATGAATAATTTTCCTAAATTATTAATACAATCGGAGATCATTTTCTATTTTTTCAGTGAGTGATGTGTTTTGATATAAAATGTCAATTTTAAACTGATAATGGACACTTTTAATCATACTGATTACACCATTCATCAAATTGATGTGTGGTTGATTTCTCCATGTAAAAAATGACTTAAGGATCATTTTACTAAAGTATAAAAATAATCTGAATTCATTTTGTCAATTTTCAGTGTGTCACTTGTTCTTTTTGCTAAATTTAATGGCAATTTAATATAAAAATACACATTGGGAGTCATATTCTTCACACTGTGTGTCAGATTGAGGTGTAGTTGATTTCGACATGTCACTAATGATATATGGATCATTTTCTTAAAGTATCAAAATAATCTGAATGCATTTTATTCGTTTTCAGTATGAAACTTGTTCTTTTTAGTATAAATAATGTCAATTTTAAATAAAAAGAGACACTTTGTGTCATACTGACCTCATTGTGTGTCATATTGCAGTGGGGTTGATTCCTACATGTCTCAAATAATTTATTTATTTTTCCCCTAATTTATCAAAATAGATGAATGTGTTTTCATGGTTTTGAGTAGGTAAGTTTCTCTGATACCAACTATATTGACCCATACATTTCATACATAGATATCACATCTGAGTAGATTAATATTCCTTACATAACATAATGATCCCTGATAGAATATTTTATGTCTAGTGAGTTTTGGAAATTTGAAAACATAAATAACTAGTTCATAAGAGTCTCTCATTAAGTTATTCATTACTAGAAACCTTATTAGACATAGCATTTCTAAAACCATTCTTCATAACCTAAGGATAGAAAACATAATAAAGGGTGATCATAAATGCTCAATGAGTGTAAAAAAGGATATATCAATGATCATATAAGGATAACATGAGAATAAAGATGTTAGAAGGTAGTATTAACATTAGAAATTCACACCCTACATATCCGAGTCAGTATTATTTATGGAAATTGACATGAGTTTGAATTTGAACCCAACATCATGACCCATAAAAAATATTTAAATCTAATTTGGTCTGTATTTTCTTCACTCTTTTGCTAATTTACAAATGTTGTTTGAATCTTTTTGTTCTTATTTTTCATCCATTTCTTCTGGACTAATTTATACCATACATGTTTCTTCTTTTGATCTTATTAAAATGCATGTGTATGTAGATGGTTTTCTTGCAGTGCACATAGGTTCAAATTAGGTCGAAGAACCTTAAATCATAAAATTATTCTTTAATTCCTTCTTATTTGTTTTATCTTAAAGGTTGTGTTACTATTTGGATTTGAATCGTATGCACAAAACACCCAAATGGACCTTTCTAATTCATGTCAACTATCCCGGTACACCTTTCCCTAACAATATGGAAAAAATGTCAACCCATTTAGCATTTTTTTTTGTATGTATAGTCTATGTTGCTGATATTGAAAAAAAATCATTATCCATTTAGTTGTATCAATTTCTAAAATTCAATTCATCATCCCACTTTCAGTGGCCCACCAAAAGGGGCTCAATGCCGATGTTTCTTGTATATCATACCTCACATCCCCATTTACCAATCTCAATACTAATGTGTATATAAATATGTACATCACCTATGAAATGATGATGGAAAAACTGAAAAATCCCATGCTTCTCATCATCCTTCTGGCCCTTCACTTTTCTGATGCCCGCTGTAATGCTACAACTACAACACCACTCAAAACCTTCATAGTTCCATCATTTATCACTAATCTCTTTATTAGAAAACAAAATGTATGATTAGTGATATTCATTCCACATATTTTCAGGGAGATTTCATGGAACATGAAGGATTTGAGTGGTGCAGCTGTTGCATACTTACTAGACCCATCAGACTCTCCTACAATGGACACTACCCTGAGAAGGATGATGAAAAGTATGTAATTTGTGGTTTCCCTCATCATCATCACCCTTATAATACACTTTTTTTAAAACAACCTCAGGTGATGTGCATATATATACACATTTGTGTAGAAATAGGTAGGGTTCGATTGGATCAAGAAAGATCTATCCTTGGTGCTCTTGCCAGAGAGGGTCCCGGTTGGGCCAGCTTTGTGGGGAACATGAGCGTCCTGTCTGGGATGATGCTGCAACCCCCATACCTAGCCACTTTATTTAAAAAACCCAAGTGTTATAGTGGGTTGTTTCCCCCTATTCCCAATATTTGAGGTCTCAGGAATTCGCGCTCATGTCCCTCATGACATGTTATTTGTTGATGTCGCCTTTTGTGGCAATGACCACTCTATAAACATGGGAAAGTAATGAATTTTACTCTTATTTTTTTATGATTTGAATGTTGTTGCATTTTTTGGTATCGAATAAAAGTTATTATTACTTATTTTCACTTTAAAAATCTTTATTTTGTCTCTCAAATTATAATAACAATCAAAATTATAATCAAACCCACACACATAAATAAATTTAGACAAAAAATGGATTTTCCGGTCCCCATACCTTGATTATTGATCCATGAACAGTGGTCACACCTCTCGATTTTTTGGTGAGACAATTTTCTGTATACAACTCTTTATATCTAAGGATCCTCTCTCTTGGGACTAAGGTTTTGGCTGGTTTTGGACAATTTTTCTAACACATAAATTCTTCTGATTAGTTTTATAATAGAGAAATTCTTATACTCATATTGAATTTCATCTAGGGTGGTCTTTAATGTATTTTGATATTTTTGGGCACTTTTATTCAGACGATGAACATCTACTCTACATGACCACACTAATATAGATACGCGTGTGTAAAAAATCTTTTAACAACGTTAAAAAACATTTTTATCCTCGGTGCTATTAAAGGGGTCCCACTTATCACCACTTTCAACAACACTGATAAAGGGGATCCTTTATTAGTACTAAAAAACGACACCAATGCACTAGAACAACCTGAAAC
Source organism: Viscum album (assembly GCA_963277665.1). Classification (NCBI taxonomy): domain Eukaryota; kingdom Viridiplantae; phylum Streptophyta; class Magnoliopsida; order Santalales; family Viscaceae; genus Viscum; species Viscum album. The sequence continues at coordinate 1,878,968,618 of OY728146.1, read as the reverse complement.
CTTTACACAAAATATATAATTTAAATGTCATAAATTTTACATCACAAATACAAAAAAGCACTACTATATACATTTCAATCAATTTTTTTGTACAATTATATTTCTAATTAATATCCATAAACATTTACAAATATTAATATTTTTTCATCTTTAGCACCTATGATACCCTCTATAAAAATTCCACCCATAGTATCACTGGTTGAGAAAATCACATCAACCGTAGAAAAATAATCCACTTATATAAGAAAACAAATCTTTTGTAAGTAATATTATAAATAAATAAATTAAACATTAATATGAAAGAGTATATTAATAAAATGTCAAATTTAAATAAATACACATGGAAATATACTGATCACACCATGCATCGTAATGAGGTGTGGTTGATTCCAACATGTCACAAATGACTTATGAATCACTATCCTAAATTATTAAGGAAATCAAAGCATATTTAGTTAGTTTTCAATGAGTATCACACATTTTGAACTAAAATATCAATTTTAAACTGATAATGAACACTTTGAGCCATACCGGTCACACTGTGCATCAAATTGAGGTAAAAGTGATTCCTATACATCAAAAATGACTCATTTGTCATTTTATTAAAGAATCAAAATAATATAAATGTTTTTTCTCAGTTTTCCATTTGTCACTTATTATTTTTTATAAAATAAATGAGAATTTAAAATAGAAAGATGCACATGGAATCATACCGTTCACACCGTGACTCTAATTAAGGTAAAGTTGATTCTTAAAAATCAAAAAATGACTCATGGATAATTTTGCTAAAGTATCAAAATAATATGAATGCATTTTTTTGGTTTTTAGTATGTCACCTATTCTTTTTCCTAACATGAATGTCAATTTTAAATAAAAATACACACCTGGAGTCATACTAGTCACAGTGTTCCTCAGATTGAGGTGTGTTTGATTACTACACATAACAAATGACTCATGTATCATTTTCCTAAAGTATCAAAATAATCCAAATGAATTTTATCAGTTTTCAGTATGTCACATGTTATTTTTACTAAAATTAATCTCAATTTTAAAAAAAGACACACTTTGAGTCATACCGGTCACACAGTGTATGAGATTGAGGTGTGGGTGATTCTTATATGTCATAAATTACTTGTGGATCATTTTTCTAATGTATCAAAACAATAAAAATTTGTTTTCCTAGTTTTAAGTACGTCACATGTTATTTTTACTAAAATTAATTTCAATTTTAAATAAAAAGGCACACTTAGAGTTATACCCATCACACCATGCATTGGGTTGAGGTGAGGTTGATTCTTACATATTACAAATCAATTATAAATATTTTTCCAAAATTTTTAAAGTAATCAAAATGTGTTTTCTCAGTTTTCAGGATGTCACTTATTATTTTTACTAAAATTCGTTTCAATTTTAAATAAATATATGTACTTAAAATTATACCTGTCACACCGTGTGTCAAATTGATTTTTGGTTGATTCTTACACATAAAAAATGACTTATGGATCATTTTACTAATGTATCAAAACAATATGGATGCGTTTGATCAATTTTCAATATGTCACTTGTGTTTTTTTAATAAAATGTCATTTGAAACTGGAAACACATACTTTGAGTCATACCAATCACATCATGTGTCAGTTTGATGTGAGACTCCTTCTTACATGTCAAAAAATGACTTATTAATAATTGTACTAAATTATTAAGACAATTTTATGGTGTTTTTAGTGAGTGACATTTTTTGAACTAAAATGTCAATTTTAAACTGATAACAGAAACCTTGAGTCATACCGGGCACATCATGCATCAGATTGAGGTGTGGTTGATTCCTACATATCACAAATGACAGATGGATAATTTTCCTAAAGAACCAAAACAATCAGAATGTTTGTCCTCAGTTTTGAGTATGTCACTTGTTTTTTTAGTGCAATTAATGTCAATTTTAAATAAAAATGCACACTTGGAGTCATATAGGTCACACCGAGCATTGATTCATTTGTCCTTTTAACTAAAAATTATGTCAATTTTAAATAAAAATACACACAATGGAAATGAATTTTATCAGTTTTGTGTAAGCCAGTTGTCTTTTTTACTAAAATTAATGTTAATTTTAAATAACAGGACATACTTGGAGTCATACTGGTCACATCGTGCATTAGAGTGAGGTAAGACTAACTCTTACACATTCGAAATTACTTATGGATCATTTTATGAAAGTATGAAAACAATTAAAAATAATTTTCTATATTTTGAGTATGTTAGTATTATTTTTTACTAAAATTTCATTTTAAATTTGAAACACTCATTTTGAGTCATATCGAGCACATCATCTGTCAGATTGAGGTGAGTCTGGTTCCTTCATGTAAAAAATTACTTATGGATCAATTTACTAAATTATCCATACAATACAATCATGTTTATTTCGTTTTATGTGAGTGAAGCCTTTTTAACTAAAATGCCAATTTTAAACTAATAACAGGAACTTTGAGTCATATCGGGCATATCGCATGGCGTATTGAGGTGAGGATGGTTCCTACACATCAAAATTTACATATAGATAATTTTCTATACTATAAAAATAATCTGAATGTGTTTCTTGGTTTTGAGTATGCTAGTTGTATTATTTACCAAAATTAATGTCAATTTTAAATAAAAAGATACACTTGGAGTCATACCAGTCACATCATGTGTTGGATTAAGGTGAGTATTTTTCCTACATATCTCAAATGACTTACAGATCATTTTAATAAATTATCAAAACAATTTGAATTCATTTTATTAGTATTTAGTACGTCATTTTTCTTTTTTACTAAAATTTCATTTTAAACTAGAAATACTCACTTTGAGTCATATTGGTAACATCATATGTCAATTTGATGCAATACTAATTTCTACATGTCCCAAATTAATTATGAATAATTTTATTAAATTATCAAGACAATCCAAGCATTTTTATTGGTTTTAAGTGAGTGAAACTTTATAAACTAAAATGTCAATTTTAAATTGATAACGTACACTTTTTTTCATATCAAGCACATCATGTATCAGATTGAGGTATAGTTGATTCCTGCACTTCATAAATTACTTATGGATTTTTTCAAATTATCAAAGTGATATGAATGAATTTTTTTTTTTTGAGTATGTGAGTTGTCTTTTTTACTATAATTAAAGTAAATTTTAAATAACAAGATGCATGTTGAGTCATATCGGTCACACCATGCATTAGATTGAGGCACGATTGATTCCTATATATCCTAATTGACTTATAGATTATTTACCTAAAGTATCAAAACAATATGAAAGTGTTTTTTGGTTTTGAGTATAAAATTTTTATTTTATTCTAAAATTAACATCAATTTTAAATAAAAAGATTCACCTGAACTTATATCAGTCACACTGTGTATCCAATTAAGGTGTTGCTGATTCCTACATATAACGAATGACTTTTGGATAAATTTCAGAAAGTATTATCCCAATATGAAATAACAATATTACCATTTTTTCCATATCCTTTCTTTTTATACCTACCAACACTGCATATTGAGTTGATGTTCTTAGCTGGAAAACCTTCCTCTACTCTACTGGTTTTCAACAATGAGAAAGGTTTTTCGGGTTCGAACATAGACTCAATATGTAATGTTGAAAGGTTGAAAAATAAAATAAATGGAAATCATGGTAACATTTTCATAAAAGAACAAGTTTTCTATATTGTGTCTTGTTATAGATAGTTGAAAGAAAAATATGACTTAAAAACATATCTTTGAAAAAAACTAAATAAGTATTAGAGAAAAATGATAGGAAAAATAACTTAAAAATAATATTTAAAATTATGAAAAAAATAATTAAATAATTAGTAAGAATTCACCTTTTCATGATGGTTGTATACATTCACAACTACTTAAATCACCTTTAGCGGCGATTTACAATACGACCACTAAAACTTTCGTTAAAAAGGTTTAGCGGCAGTTTATTAAAAACCATCATGAAACCCATTTAATTCTTTACAGTAGTGACACTCCCCGCCACCTGGGTCGATGCTCTTATCCCCCCGACACCGTGATTCTTCTCCCCTCGATGAGCCCCAACCCTAGCTATGCTCCCCTCCTATGCCGCCGGTGGCCCTACCGCTGATCGCTGTTGACCCCCCTTCTCCCCCGACACCCGAGACGCCAACTTCTCCCCCAACCCCATCGAGTTCCTACCCTAGGTTAGCTCCCCTCCCCAGCCTCCAGTGGTTTTCTTTTATTTAGGTATGTTTTTGTGTATAATGGTTAGAGGAATCTTATGGAGGAAAAATTCATAAGGTTTTATGTAGTTTCATTATTGTTGAGTCATTTCCATAATTTATTTTGGTTTATCATTAAATTTGGATGAATTCATTTAATGGATTGACTTCATATATTTTGGTTTTATTTGGAAATGAGCTCAGAGGTGTTCCAAGAGTGATCCGTACCCCATTTCTTGAATTTACAGGGAGGATACATAACTATCCCTAAAACATGATTAATTGGATTAATATGGATTAACTCTCTTAATTAATTATTATTGCTTTGTAATATATGTTCTAATTTTATGAGTTAGGGGATTGAGATGGTGTTGGTTCCTAGAGATGGATTTTCTGAGTATGGAATTAGATTTCTTAAGGGGATAACTCTATGGTCAAGGTAGTTTATGACTAATATTATCATAGGATATTGTTATGCATTTATTGTATGGATTTAAATTTCATGTAGGTGGGTATGTGACATGAATTAGATCCATTAGTTATTTAACTTATGAGACATGAGGATAGAGATTAATGTTGGGTTCATATAATTTCCTTTAGTATGATGCATTGATTATACAACCATTGATGTCTATGTTATATATGTGCGAGGCTTAACTATAGGGAAATTAAAACCCCAATAGGGTGCCCATCATGTATTTATGGGTCAAGTTATCTATAAAGGTCTTGTTTTAGGTAATTGATTCTCTCCTAAAGAAATGTCTAGGGGCGAGGCTATGGGATGGTGTGGTAATGGTCATCTATGGTATGAGAACATATGAATGACCCAGAATGGAACCAAGTTAGGTTCCTTTGCTTGATGAACAATCAATATGGACTATATGGATAATGATAGTTTCTCCAAACCTTATGAGTTGGGAATGTGGCCCTTAATAGACATTTATCCCTTCGGTAGGGGTGAGATACCAAGGGAATGGAACCGTAAGTGGAGTATTTATCATCCACATTAATGAATTTTCACAATATCAATATAACTTCAAAATTACATTCATCATGTCAATAACAAGTTACCAATCACATTGAAACCACACTAATGATAGTAAGGTAATAACTACTTCCTCCTATAATTTTTTCTTCTTATTAGTGGTCTAATTCTACAATATACAGTTCTTGATATCCCTTGTTATAAACTTGATTCAATATGACATCATTGGTTCTATTAGTTAAGGCCTGGAAAAAACTTTTTATTCTAGAATAATCCCTTTTTATGTAATTCTAGATTCAACAAGTGACTTTACTTCAGCATGAAACTTCTAGATCAAGTTTTGAAGAAAAAAAGTGGTTTCTTAACACCACTAGCTGAGTCATGATCATCCATGACACATTTTGATCATATTTTATATCAAATGAGACTTGAAATAATTATTACATCACTTATCTCATGCATTTTTTGGATTTAATCAGATCTTCATTTAGTTGAATAACATGTACTTTATTAGAACATCTACCCCATGGATCATATCTCCCCCTAAATATTGGGCCACTTCAAACAATGGTTATAATTATTTAATTTAATGGGAGAGGGGAACCTTCAACTTTCTTAAGTTGATTAATGTGGCTGGACTTTGTTCACTCACCCTAATCTCCCAATTTAATTCTAATCCTTTGTGGTGGTACTACTTTATATGACACCACTAGTGGGTGATTTACCATATGTATTGTCATAGTAAAACCTTATGTAACATATTTACATATTTTTTCAACTAGTATATATGAATATATTTCCCTATTTAGTAATAGTTACGTGTTTTAATTTTTTTTAATATTGTGTAGGAACATTGTGATCTACATGGATAAAATCTGGATAACTTTACCAAGGAATGCACCTCAGCATATTAAGGGTTTGAATGAGTTTTTAGATTTTAAAATTTCTAATCAATCCGTTGAAGGGAGAATAAGATGTCCTTGTCCTAAATGTAAATTTAGAATATAGTTGAAGAGAGATGAAGTTTATGAACATTTAATATTGAAGCAATTCTCTGGTCAATATTTTTGTTGGATTTAGAATGAAGAATCGAATGTTACAGAACGATTGAGCACTGATGTCAACCCACAGAATGTCCTCCCAACTTCATCAACAATGGAAAATGAAATTCAAAACCTTATAAATGATGCATTCATCACCGCAAGAGACCACCATCAATATCAAAACATATCAAAACAACCAGATGAGGGTGAAACAAATAGTAACAAACAAGTGATGTTTTTGAGACTGTAAGACAACCATATAAAGATTGTAACATATTAGTGGATCTTCCTATTGATTATATGGAGACTAATGTAAGAGGAAACTTCACTGAGGAAAATGCGTTCCAATATTTAGTTGATGATGGAAATCAAGAGTTGTATAGTGGATGTTTGAAATATTCAAAACATTATTTTATGTTGAAGTTGTACCATATTAAATGTATATGTGGAATTACAAATAAGGCAATGTCCATGATATTGGAATTGTTACATGATGAATTTCCTGAAGCAAGCATCCCCGACTCTTTTTATGGTATGAAAAAAGTTGTTAATAGGCTTGTTTTAAATTATATAAAAATACAAGCATGTCCCAATGATTGTATGCTTTATTGGAAAGAGGATTTAGATAGACAGGATTGTAAAAAATATTCTTCCTCTAGATGGTAGTCAATGGGTGATGTTGGAAGTCTAAATCAACATATGTTCATGAAGAAGAAGAAACAGAACACACATGGAAAGGTTTTGCGTTACTTTCCTTTAAAGCCTCGATTGCAAAGATTATTCAAGTCATTAAAAATTGCCAAACACATGAAGTGGCATTATGTAGATAATAAAAATTATGGGTTAATGAGACATCCATGAGATTCAAAATCATGGAAGAAACTCGATTCATTTCATCCATATTTTATAGCTGATCCTAGGAATGTTCGATTAGGATTGGATACCGATGGATTCAACCCATTTAGGACTTTGAGTACCAGTTATAGCATTTGGACGGTTGTTTTGATCCCTTACAATATGCCTTCGTGGATGTGTATGAAATAAACGTCTTTTATCATTTCAATGATTATTCCTAGAAAAAAATGTATGGAAATGATATTGACATATACTTGTAGAATTTTATTGAATAATTATAGGAGTTCTGGAGAAACGGTGTTGAGACATTTGATGCTTCTTTTAAGAAAATGTTCAAAATCCATGCTGCTTTAATGTTGACAATTAGTGACTTCCCTGGGATTGAGAATTTATCTGGTTGAAACACTTACAAGGGTTTGACTTGTCATGTTTTTAACTTTTATTTTGATCCCAAACAACTACCTCATAGTAAAAAATGGTGCTTCTTGTGCCATAAAATATTTCTTGATTCATCTCATAGATTTCGGCTGAACAGATCAAAATTTAACAGTTTCATTGATCTTAGACCACCTCCAAAGTTGTTAACTATATCTAAAATATTGACACAACTTGGAAATGCTAAAACAGAATTTGGGAAGGTTCATCATTTGAATGATAGTGGGAAATAGGTTCGAAGTGCATCGTCAAGCGATATTGGAACGCAACAATGGAAGAAAAAAAGTATATTCCTCAAACTTCCATATTGGGAATTTAATTTGATGCGGCATAATCTTGATGTGATGCATATTGAGAAGAATTTACGTGACAATTTTATTTTCACATTTCTTAATGATCATGGAAATTCGAAGGATCATCTCAATGCTCGCAAATACTTACAAGCAATGAACATAAAATGTGATCTCTATATAGATGAGATTAAGAAGCATCCTCTGACAATTTTTGCTATGAAAAATAGGGATAAAGATACATTCCTTTGAATTTTAAATAATATTAAGGTATATTATGGGTATTCAAGTAACATCTCGAGGTGTGTTGACTTGGATAATTATAAGTTATATGGATTGAAAAGTCATGATTCACATATTTTGTTACAACAGTTACTACCATTGGAATTGCATACATTATTACCTGAAAAAATTACTGTTTTTTTACTCCAATTCTGCACATTTTTCAGAAAACTGTGTGTGAAATATCTATATCTATTTAAGCTTGACAAACTCTAGGATAGGTTTTTATTGACCCTTTGTGCAATGAAGATGATCTTTCCTCCATATTTTTTTACTGTAATGATGCATTTAACTATGCATTTGGTTGAGGAAGCCAAATTAAGAGGCCCTGTTCATTATAGATGGATGTATCCAATTGAGAGGTACTTTATTTATATTTTTTTACTTAAGTAAATATTTTTTGGCACTTATTTAAATGCATAATTATGTTTATGTTATTTCAAAGATATCTTGGTAATTTGAAATCATACTTGAGAAATAAAAATCAACCAGAAGGCTCTATTACTGAATGCTATTTGCCTGAGGAGTGACTTACCTTTTGTTCTAGATACTTGGATGATATTAATACAAGATTTAATTGAGTTTTACGTGTTTAAGACACATCAAATCAATCTCAAATACATCAGTAATCCAAAATAATTTCTATTATTGGCCGATCAGTTGGGAGGACCTCAAATGTGACACTGAAAAAAATTTGAATTATTACAGGCACATAGATATGTGCTACTAAATAGTGAAATTGCAGATCCATTTATTGAAGATTTGAGGATATAAACAAAGATATGAATGAGAGGCTGAACATGAAATGATAAAGATATAATGAAAGACGTTAATAAAGATCTTGTAGAATGTTTTTCACGACATGTAAGTTCATAAATATTGTAATAAATTTGAATATTAGTTTGACACATATATTTTGTAAATCTAATAAAGTATATTTCTTTTTTTAGATCATGAATACTGATACTCAAGTAGAGGTGTCATATGATTTGATGTTTCTTTCTCGAGGTCCTCTATAACAAGTTAGAAAGTTTGACGTTGACAACGTGAATGGATTTAGATTTCGTACAGTTGATCGAGAAGAGGGTTTGAAAACACAGAATAGTGGTATATTTACATTTTCTGAAGTGGAATACTATGGAAATATGAATGATATTAATTAATTAAACTACCATGGGAATTTTTCAGTTGTTTTATTCAAATTCAATTTGGTCGATATTATTTGAGGTGTTAAAAGATATTCTTTGCAATTTACTTCTGTGAACTTCTCTCGCTTGATGGATGTTGGTGATCATGAACTGTATAATCCATATATCTTATCAATGCAAGAAAAAATGGTATATTATGTGAATGATATTGTGGATGAATGGTGGTGTGTAGTTTCTCATTTAATAAAAAGATATTTGTATGATATGGGTGATGAAGTGGAATATTTGACCTCTGAAATTGAATCTCATCAACAATAAGAAGTAGAATTATTTGTCCATCATGATATTGAAAATATTATTATAGCAAGGATGAATGAAGTGGATGAATTAATGGAGTAGTAAATAGAAATGATTGAAGGGGAAAATGATTGTATGTTTAGTTATTTATTCATTCAGCAACCACTTATTTCATTTATGGAGTCATTCATTATCATTGTTATGTATATTTTGCTTGTTTGTAATGGGCATCTGTTATCATTTTTAATATTCTTTTCTGCATAATCTTTTTTGAAATATATTTTCTTAACTTAATTTTATTTGATTAAATGACAAGAATGCCAAGAAGGAAGTGACACACTGTTTCATCCACTACTGCGACAGATGACAATCAATCTGTCTCCCTCCCTACGACATCTAAGACACCAGCTGCCTACCTCCTACACCATATCCCCCTACAAAATCCCTCACACCCTCTATGAGCATCCCTCTAGAAGAAAAGTCATCTACTAGCTCTTCAGCAGCCTCATCAGTCGGGCGGCGGCACGCCACCTCTAGTTCATCACAGACATACTGGAGGGTCACTGTTATTGGTACAAATTTTAATATAAATAAATTTATTTCACTTTTTTATACTAACTGTTTGTTCATTAAAGATGAAAAAAATTCAATTGTGGAGAAAAATATCAAAAGTTTAGATGTGTGGAATATGAATGGAGAGAAGACAGTTTTCCCATTTGATTCATATGGGGTCCCTACAGATGATGCTGCGGGATTACTTGGACAAATTCAAGGACAGCTCACAACGGAACCGATTTCCATTACTATTTATTATTATTATTGGATACATATGCCTCAAAGTTGGAAAAATGAAGTTTTTTATTCCCAAATAAAGGTAATTTTAATACATTATAGTGTAATTTATTTTCTTGTTATTAATATGTTCAAAATGAATTTCTATATACAGATGTTTTTCCACTTTACAGTTGCTGATGTGATAGCATGAAAGTGGACATTGAAAAATATTGTAAAGAAATGGAAAGTCTTCAAATAGAGATTTTGGGGTGATTTCAACGATACATCGTTGACTGTCCAACAAATGAATGAGAAGATACCCAATGGGGTACCCAAAGAACAGTGGAAAGTTTTTATTAACAAACATCATGTTGTGATGTAGATGGTATTTAAATATATATTATTATATTAACCTCATTTTAAATTTATACATGTATATGAAGAGGAGATGACATTGAATAAATTTCTATTAAATTTCATTTTATTTATTTCAGGATCTCTCGAGAAATAATGCTTCAAGCCGGGCAAAGCAAGCCATCTATCACACTGTGGGGTCAAAAATCTTTTCTAGAAGCCGATCATCTCTGGTAATCTTTCCATTAGTTTAAATATTTATAAGACAATATTATCTATTTAATATTTTAAATTGTTTATTTACCTTTGTTTAATGCAGTATCATAGTTTAGGGCATGAATCATCTCGAACTGAAGTGTGGTTGGATGTTCACAAAAAATATGATGGAAGTTTTGTTAATGAGCCTTCCAAAGAAGTTGGGGTATGAACTCATTTTTTCATTGTAGTAACTTATTATTAGTTTTTACTATGTTAATATATATTGATATTTGATTTATAGATAAAAATTAAATATCTATGGGATCCCAATCCTGAGCAGTCCTACTCAGTCTCCCAGGATGACCCGATTGCTGAAGTCCTTGGGAAGGAGAATCCTGGTAGAGTGCATGGGCTGGGTTTGGGACCCGTACCATATGAAGTTTTTGGCAGGACACTGGGGATTGCAGCTGAATCTACTCCTGGTTGTAGTCATCCCATACCCAAATATGCTAAGAAATATATTGTTTCTCTACGAAAAAAAGTTCAGGATTAGGGGGATCAGATATCCTCTTTTCAGAAAGAGTTGACTGATATACGTCAGCAGATTAGCAGATATGACCTCGGTGGTACTGTATCGACTGGTGGTGAGCAAGTAAATCAAAAAATTTAAAAATAATTTAGTTTTAAATATTTTATTAGTTTTAAGTTTAAATATAAATATGCAACACTATTTAATTTTCAATATAATGTTCTTATAGGTGGTAGCTGGAAGTCGAGATGGAGGTGGAGAGGGTGATGAAATTTGTTCATCATCAGATAATGATTAGTTTAATTTTTGATATGTTTGAGGTGGAGAGAGTGATGATATGTTTTCATCATCGGTTTGTATATGTATCATGTGTGGTACATAGTTTCCACCAAACATTTTCATGACCTAACATTTTATTGATTTTTCATGTTTCCTTTTATGTATTTTATTGATTTCTCATGTTTCCTTTTATGTCTTGATTTCTTGAGTGTGGTGTAAATATTTAGGACACAATAGCGTACATTAGTCCCCTACCAAAGCATTAACAGAACCAACCATTCAATTTCCAAAAACTTTACCATAGTGAAGAATAAAGAAAAAATTAGGAATGAAAGGGTTGAGGAATATCATGGTATGCATATTATATAATGTTTTCTCATAAATCTTAATTATGTTATTATATATAAAAAAGTGTGGTTATGCAGGTAACCAAGAAAGGGTTGAGGAATGTCATGGTTATTCAGTGTTCATGGGATGAGAAGCACTCTGAGTGGTTTTGGTATTTAGTTCAGGGGAGAGGATAGGGTCAATTTAGTCCCTTGAGAAATGTATATTGGTACTGTGACTCCTAGTGTTATGTTATGGTGACCTTGTTAATGAATACTAATATATTTTAATTCATCCATAGTTTGTTTTGATTTTTAAATGTGATTCATATTTAGTCCCTTGAGAATTGTATGTGGTATAAGATGCTATGAGGTACATGCACGTTGTGATGGGTCCATGACACATTAGCCTTCCTTATTTCATGGAGATATGTTGTGGAGTGTTGATGAACATTACAGATGATCACTCTTAGGATATGATTGGATACTAAATTAAGGTGTGAAGTTTCATGACACCTTGTCTCATATATGAGTGTTGAACTTGGAATAATATAATTCTTCGGCTAACATAGGGTTATTAGATATTTTTTATTATATGATGTGGGAACTGATTATGTGATTGATGAGTTTAAGATGAAAGAAAGTATATGAGTGGATTAGATTTATTAGTGATGACTTCAGTGGTAATACAAAAATTATTTGATATTAGAAACCAATATATTTTTTGAAACTACTAATGAAGTTGGATAGAATTCATAGTGGAATTGAATACTAAAATCACATGGTAGTGATAGTGATCACTAGATTTTGGGTAGTTTCCTATAATACTAAGATTGTGACAATGATTTTTTTGGGTTTTTTGAATACTGGTTATGTTGATTACGTAATTATTAATGTCTCCAAAGTGAGGCTCACAGGGTGGGTATTTTTCAATGCGTCAAGAAAGGCCTCATGTATATCAGTATTGAGATGAATTTTTGATTTATGGATAACATTATAAAAGATAAATGGTGTTGAAATTATATAGTGTAAATCCACCATTATTATATTTTCTATTCCAAACCTTCATTGAGTGAAATATAAAAAATTATCTGATATTTTAAATTTGAATAATATAGACTGACAATGGTTGTTGTTCTCTATTGGTACATTGATACAAGAAGCCTATATGCATGGACATGTCTGCTCTATGGGAGAGGAAAAAATTCTTGGATTAGATATATATTAAATAGATCTTTTGGTTATTCAAATACTAATGTATGTAAATTTGATACATGGATGGATATTGGACCAGGTTTCTGGGTGTCAGTATTCATATTAAGTTAGAATACCTATGAAATAGATAATGTATGTTTGTTTTGGTTGTGTCAAAATTGTAAGACTATAACTTGGATTCATAGGGGTGAAAGGTTGTTATTTTTCACATTTAGTGGTCTGATTTAGATTATTCTTGTTGAATTTGGGTGTATGACATTTGATGTTTTAGAATCTATGAATTTAACTAGGGATAGGTAATCATTGTAGAGATGATGGTTATACTTTTTTTTGTGGTTCTCAGGTCAGTATATCTTCTAGGGTTCATTAGAAAAGTTTTGTATTGGATAAAACATTTAATACATGATTGATTACCATGACTTGAATAAGGATCTAAAAGTTTCATATGGGAAATGACTAGAATATGTGATGGACCAAAGCATGAGGCATCTGGGTGGCTGGGTAGTTTCACTATTTCAAGTGAAGTTTATAAGAGATCATTTTCAGTGGGAGATATAAGTCGATTTCATGTATCACATTTCATTGATCAATGCAGTTAACAAGTGATGAACAAAAATACTTTTTATGGATGATAAGTGGTATAGTGGGGTTATTATAACACCTCGCACCAATGTGTGTCAGTGGAGTTACATAAATATCATTTTCCAATGATGTTTGGACCATAGATGATTTTAATTTTTTTAGTTATATTGATAATTTTCATTATACACATATTTAAAATAATTGAGAGGATTTTTATGAGGTGGTATCATGGTTAGTGGTTAATTAGGCCATATTTAGGGGGATAGTTCTGGGAGTCAGCCTCTAATTCAGTTTAGAAAACTTTTTTATTTCAAAGACAATAAAATATGTTGGGGAACATTACAATAATTTTTGGGTTATGTAAGATTAATATCTTATATAGTTTGGTGGTTAAACCACATATTTTAGAAAAATGTAGTGCGAAGGAATATGTGAGACTATATTTTTTAGAGTCTAGAGAACCATGCCATAGAGAAATGATTTGGGGGTGGTTATGGTTTTTTAAGAGAAAAATGAGGGCTATATAAGAGTAAATCATATGGAAATGTGAGATTAAATCATTATTTAGTAGATCATTATGCTACAACACATAAGGGATGTATTATGGTTGATTGTTCAAAGGGAAATATCACTCCCATATAAAGGGATCCCATATTGTAATTCCCCAACCAATGGGATGGTGTTGTGTCATAATGGGAAGGACCACATCATAGTGTGATGTAGGATAGATGGGTTTAATTTTAATATTTTACCATGATGATGGGTCCCACATCATGACTACATGGGCTACTCTATGAGGGTGACCCTGGTAGGGTAGGTGTGTTTTAACCCCTATGGTCACTCTATAACACATTTTTATATTGTTTTTTATAATTATTTTGATTACTTATAACACAAGACCATATTAAATGTGGTTGAACATTTTCTTCAACTAATAGAATGAACCCTCTCCCCTATGACCTTATTTTCACTCTTCCAAAGAAAATATCTACTATTTTTTCTATGATTAATGAACCATTTATTCTAGTGGTTCATTAAAGGGGAAGAGGGGGTTCAACCTATCAACTTGTGGATTGATAAATAGAGGAGGATCTTAATAAGGGGTTTCAATGAGGGGGAAACATGCCTAGAAGAACATGTGCTAACCTAGGACAAAATGGAATTCCACTTCAAGGAACTCATTAAAGAAAATTTAGATATGGAGGTTACCCCCATTTAATGGCATATGGGAGTGTGTACCCATTAGGTTTGATCATGAAAATATAACCAGACATGATTCATTGGTATTCTTGTAATTGATTTATTTTAGGGCACTGGTATAGAAGCTATAGAAGCTACTGTTTTTTTGTAAAAGTGGTTTTAGCGGTGGTTTAAACCTCCGCTATATGTCATCATTTTTCAATTAGCGGTGGTTATAACCACCGCTAAATGTCATCATTTTTCTATTCGTAATGGATATAACCGCCGCTACGGTGTTAATTTTCACAGTGGTTTTAACCGGTGCTATAGTGGACCATCTTCGATGTGATGTTCACACCGGTTATGATGCTTTTAGCGGTGGTTTTCTGGGTCAGGGGCTTACATTTTTTTTAGCGGCGGTTAAAACCGCCCCTAAAAAAATTAATCCCATGGCTAGAAAAACCGCCGCTAAAAGAATCATAACCGCTGCTAAATGAGCTATCTACGATGTTTTCTAAAAACAGTCTCGAAACGTCTATAACCACCAACAATAGTGTCCTAGCACACAATTTAGTGGCTATTTTCAGAAACCGCTATAGATGCATATAGCGTCAGTTTAAACCGCCGCTATACCCAAAACAGTGAATGTCAAATTTTTCTATAGTGATTCTTGAGCCATTTCCTTTATCATTATCTCAATTATAGCCTCAAAGTCCAATCTCTCATGAGAATAAGTAGATTTTTACAAACCACCCAAAATTAAACAAAGGAATCCACCTTTATAAGAAAAAATTTCTTATGTGAGTAATTCTAAAAAGAAATAAATTAAACATAAATATGAAATAATTCATTACTTATATGGAAGTCACATCATCATGTTATTTGTGTACATTCTCTATGTTGTCCATTAATTTCTAAGAAAATATATATCGTCTTGTGAATATGAGTATTTTAGACAATCATATAAGTACTATAAAAATATAAATACATATAGGATTAATAAATATTTTAAACAAAATAGTAATTATATTAGAAAATACCTCTTTCGGGATGTAAGTTTGCTGATGGAATATGATCCTTCTCATAAATTCATAAAAATAATAACCACAATATTTTCCATTTGTTTGTTTCAGAAACTACAGAAAAATTGAAAAAAATACGTAATTTGTTTTGATATGTGTTGGGATATTGAAATATTATTATATATACCATGATACTTGTCCACTTGTATAGCTTTTATGGATCCTTGTTCTTAATGCATGTCCTCATGCCATGAATTTCATGATATTTAAACACTTCCCTGTCATAAAATAATTCTCATTAAATCATAATATAAATTATATAACTTGATGTTTTGTTCTAAAATTCTGGATGTAGTATATTAAAAATTGAAAAATGTCATCGTGTTTGGTTGGTTTGTTGGGTATCCATACAGTGAATCCAAGAAATAAATATTTAGAGTATCCAAATTGATCACAATGAGCATTCAATGTCTTTTTAAAACAAAAAAAACAATAAGTAATAAAATAAATAAAAATATTTTATATTGTAATAAATTGTATATTTTCAACACTATATCACTAGAATTAATAAGATTTTGGAATCTATAAGTTTTTTTTAAAATGATTTGGCCTATTTTGTCACTATTTCATTCATTTTTTTGAATCTATTTTTGTTTGTTCTATAGAAGCTATGTGAGGAAAGATGAGAACAAATTTAAGTGCATGGGGTAATACCTTCAATTGGTATTGATATATACACCTGAAAAAAATATGAAATATATTTAGTCATAATTAACACAGTATTTCAGATTTTGGAAAAACAAATCATGAAAAAATACCCCATGTATACATATACAAATGAGGTTCTGAGCCATTCATAATTGAGGATTTAATTTAAATTTTCATGAGAAATGTTGTCTATAACTTAATATTCATAAATTTGTTCATAAAAATCAATTATGTAATTACTACCATTTTGTAACATTATATCCACATGAACCTTCCATGTATGTAAATGTGAATATTGAATGGGTGGGGTAAAGGTGATTTCGAAAGATCATTTCGATCGTTTGTTGATCCTTTAGATGGTTGTGAGTAGACCATTCATTTCATCCCATTACCATTGTATGTCTTTAATAAAATTTATTTATTTTGACCTATTTTTATTATTTGTTCAAGGTTTATCATAAAAAATAAATTGGAAATGAATACCTTCTTATCGACATGTATATTTACAAGATCTGATAGCCATGTGATGAATGTTACAACATCTTGGTTGACCATATGGATATATTCATTATCAAGTGGAATAGGTAACTTGACACTCGAATCATGAGATACATTAATTTCCACTCTCACATGACCTATTGGAAGGGGTTTGTTGTGTAGACGATCATCTTGGATATTTAACACCATAGCCCCCACTACAAAGAAATGGGTGCGTGTCGATATATATAAATTGTAACGACCTGAATCTGGCCAGCCACCCAAACAGTGCCGAACGGGTCAGGTGTCACTACCTTAGGCGCACCTCCCCTGATTGCCAAAGGCTGCCGACTAGCAGCGAGGGTCTGATAGGTATAGTGGGGAGGCTATACCCTCCCGGAGGAATAAAATGGTACCGGCCTGAGTAGAATACTAAATATGCAGCGGAAATAAATGAATCAACAGACTCGAACCAGACCCGCATAGTGTAAGCATATTCAATAACAATAAACAGTGGAAGCAATATAAAAACAATAGCAGCGGAAAGTAAATAGAACGTCATGCCAGCAATCAAATACAATAACTTCTAAAACAACCAAGCATGCATCCAAGCAAGTCATACAAATCAATACATATATAATGGCACCAATGGCTAACCAGTAGTAGCTACAATATAAAGTAAACATGCTGATGCAAGAAAAGAATACTAAAAAAGTAACTCCAGTATGGTACAACCTCAGGGTCTGTGCCAGTCTCCACGTCAATCAGCACTAAAGTCCAGCTTCTGAGGCTGACCCTTTACCTGCACGCAATTTCATAAAGTCTACACGTGTCCTGAAGGGCCCGTTTAGGGTGTGAGACAAGTCTCAGTAGGATACCACCCAGAGGTGCGTACCAAATATAAGTTTTTAAGAAGACATGACCATATAAGAAAATAGTAAATAGTGCAATGCCCAAAAGTAAACAAAGACCTCACTAGTGCTCAGCAGCCACCAGGAAGTGTCACCTACTTCGGCCAATGCCAGAAAGTCTGATCTGCATCCCGTCACCTCATGCCACCTGACACCATGTGTCTCAAGTACCGACGTCCCAAAGGCATGCCCAATCATCGTAACCCAGCTCGAAATATCATCCTGCCCATGGAACAACATCCGGAGGAACAACGATACCTGTCCTCAAAAGATAACTGGAGGGACAGTGATGTCTTCCCTCAAATCACAGTGAGCCTCTGCCCCCAACCTGACCGCCTCAAAGCTATCTCCCGAAGGCTCCTCGCCTTCCACGTGGCTTCCTATGGCAAGAACCCCCAAACCAAATATACCTAACTGCATCTACTGGGGGCCTCTACCTAGCGAGTGGTCGTACCACCTCATCTCGGAGTCTATCTGTGTGCACACTACTCAAAAGTACCCGGTGAGCGGTAATCACCTCAGTATGTCCCATGCCACAACACCTCTGACACCTCGTGTCCCTGCGAACCAGTCGCTCAAGTCAGATTGCCTTTCCATCCATGTAACCAGGGCCAAAGCCCAACCTGACAATCCAACTGCCTCAACCGACGTCCATGACGCCCAATCCCGTGGTAGCAACCACCTAATGTATCTCGAGCCAAAGCCCCAACTTGTGATCCACATCACTCAACAATATATTTGGGCCACACCCAACACAACAAGAAGTTCAACACAGGCAATATCACACATTGCATATTCATACTTGGAAGCATCACTTTAAATAGGAAATTACTAAACAGTCAAATTGCACTAACATTTGCAATCCCATACTGGCGCCTAACTCATTCACGATTTAACAATTAAACTAAACTGTTAAACTCGAGACATTCAATAAGAAGTAAAAACACAGTAGTTTAAAAAATGGTCCAATACACATGCATTTCGGCACCCCGACCGAATTTCCCCAAACGAGCAACGACCTCTAACCCAGTCTTGCTCAATAGCAACAGGGTTAGGGAATACCCACGTGCATTCTATATTGCAGATAATTAAATAAAAAAAAATAAACAGGGTCTCGCTCAACACCCGATGTCGCGCCCAAAGGTTGCAACCCCAAATTGTCTACAAAAACACGAAAGAAGGTATGCACCATCTACCACATAATCGTACGATGACACTCCTTTGATTTCAGCCTCTAAATCAGACTGAATCGTGGTAGATCTGTATTTATGTCAAATCCGGAAATTCCGTTTGGATGGAATCTACGGAGGAATAGGTGAGGAATCAAGGACGAAGAAGGGTGCGCGGGGTTAGACTTTCCAATGGGGTCCTGCTGCCACTGACGGATCGAAGAATGGAGGTCGTATGAATATTCTGTAAGGTTTTTAGTTCTTGGAGGTTTTTCGGACGAAGGGTTCATCCAAAAGGGAAGAAGAAGAGAATTCGGGGAATGAGACGCGGCGACGCTCCAATCGATGAAATAAAAAAAAGTACACGACGTGTATTTCCAAAGTACACGCCGTGTAGATGTGTTTCCGTACTCCGACTTAAGCGAAGTCCATCACACGGCTTGGACTGGGTACACGGTCAGCACACGGCCAGGGTCTCGGCCGCTACATGGGGAAAGGGTACACGACATGTCAAGGAAGGCTACACGCTGTGTAGATGGAAATTTACACCTGGTCACAACACGACATGTACCTGGCCTCGCACGGGTAAGGGATACATGGTGTGTCCATAAATACATGTCGTGTAGTGGGAGATTTATACATGGTCTTCACATGGAATGTACTCGGCGAGCACACGGCTGGTCACTCGGGTAACTCATACACGACGTGTACTTAAAGTACATGGCGTGTAGTCTAGAAATTTTTGGAAACTGCCCAGATTTTCTAGACTTCTCAAAAACCAGTCAAAAGTTTAAATAGGGCCGGGTTTTGACCTGTTTCTAAAAAATCGGGTTCTTACAAACTCCCCACCTTTACGTAGCTCATCCCCGAGCTACCAAACGAAACCAGGAGATGGCACCGAACACGCCCATTCCAGTTAAACGACCCAGACTACCCCGGTCTCAAGGTTCTGGATAAATTCCTAAAAAGGGCTCCCCACCTTAGGAATCGCCTACTCAGTCTCAACTCGAACAAAGCTCAAAGAAAACAAATAAACAAACAAGGCCCAACAACCTATTTCCCGGACCCATGGTCCTCCCGTGACACATCGTCACCCCTGCACCTCCTCGGTGCTCACGTGTTGCTTCCGACACCCAACGTAACTCTCGCCACATCAGCGTCCGCCTCCCTGAGGTCCTGAATCTAATAGATGCTCAATTCAAACCTGGTGCCATGCACCTTAAGTAACTCGCATCCATGATGCCCCAATTCCCATCGCACCTCAAGTAACCCGCATCCTTGATGCTCCTGATGCTACGCATCTCAAATATATAAATAAAACATAAAACACATTCGATATGATGCCAATCCCACTAACTAGCATCTAGTCAGTCCACAAGTATCCTGTGAAGCCTGTGCACTCAACCAGATATGCCTCAAGAGGCCATGCCAAAAGAAAGCAAAGAAACTCACAGCCACACCCGCGGTGTGCCTGCCATTGTCATCGGCTCTCCAGCCTGCTCAAACCCTGGCAGCTCCACAGCGTGCACCTGGCCTGAAGCACGACTGCTCGATGCCTGACCTCCCTGTGGTGCTGCCCCAGTCTCCAGCCACGGACCCCTCAGCTGGGTCCTACTGTCCCTGTCATGTCCTCCGCGTGCAGCTGATCCTCGGACACCCTCTCCCGGTACCGAACCTGAACAAACTCCTGATGCCACAGTCTGTCCTGGTCCGTGTCTGTTGGATGTCTGAGAAGGCTGCCTGCAAAACCACTCCAGATGTCCGACCTGTCCACACGCCCGACACTCCTTTGGGGGCCTATCGCACTAATCCCGAACATGTCCCGGCTGTCCGCACTGAAAGCAAACCACCGCTGAACTTCCACGAGGTGGTCTAGATGATTCCTCAGCCTGCCCGCCCTGCTGGAACTCATCTCTCCCTAGCTTCCTACTATTCGAACCATCACCTGAAGCTGTCACCCTGCTGAAACAAGATTTTTCTCTCTCGTTTCCCTTGGATATGAGCGCCTGGTTCACCGCCTCGGAGAAGGAACCCAGCCTGAAGATGTTCACCTGGACCCGAATGGCGTGTCGTAAGCCATCCTCGAAGCGCCTCACCCTAGCTGCATCATCGCTCACCATACCAGGTGCAAAATGGGACAACTCTGTGAATTTAGTTGCGTAATCCATGACAGACATGTCTCCCTGCTGAAGACTCAAGAACTCCCGAGCTCTCTCTGCCCTCAGCGTCTCCGGATAAAAGTGCTGGAAGAACCTATCCTCATTGTCCTTCCACACCAGTCCCTCGTGCCTACGAGCCTGCACCTGCACATCCCACCAACATTTCGCTGGTCCTCTCAGCATGTATGTCACCAGTTTGACCCTCCGCCCTGGAGGCGTCTCGAACTGCTCGAAAATCATGTGCATACTCTCTATCCAGTTTTCTGGCGCCTGTGGACCACCCTCACCCTAGAAAAGCGGCGGGTGCTGCGACTGGAACTCCCGTGTCAGATACTCCATAGAAGGCTCTGTACCCTGAGTGCCTCTGTCAATCCCCTGCAAGATGCGTACTTGGCTAGCTCAGAGCTGCTCATCATGCCACGGTCCGAACGTTTCCAAACCCGGCTACTGCGCTGCCTGCACTGGATCCTGAACCTAATCCTGTCCCTGAGCCTGTACCTGCGGCTCATGCTCTGCCTGCACCGGATTCTGAACCTGATCCTGCGGTACTATATCCTCTCTTGCCTGTCGCTCCATCGTCTCATGAAGAAGTAACCTGATGAATAACATAAATGGTCAGACAGACCACATAAATCTATATAACAATATATTCTACGCAGATAAGAAAAGCAGTAAAAGGTAGTGCATAACAACTACCCTTACTCCCCCTCACCGCAACCCATTCCCCACAGCATCCTGGCCTCATGGCCTCCTTAACTGCCCTCAACAGAGCCAAGTATCATTAGTACCTCAGGCCATCCCATCCTGAAAACCAACGTTGCCTCGATCCTGACGACTAGGTCGCCCAATCCTGAAAGTTACACTGCCTCAACCATAGTACCTATCTGCTCTCATAAGATCCAGACCCAAATATCCTGCAACATGAAATTCTACAAAAATACGAAGCATGACATATACATTTCCATAAACAACCAATTCTATCAGGAATTTTACCTATCCACATTTCAGAGCATACATAGCATGGAAATTGATTTTTTTCACATGGTGTTATCACTTCACAAAGCATACGTGCACTTATGAAATTGAAATACCCTAAAATGTGCCTATCAAAAGCCAAGCAAGCAACCCTTTCCATACCGGCCAAGGTTTACATATCATAATCAATAACATCGCACAAAAAGTGATCCACCGAGGTGGAAATCATATCAACTGTAATCTGAGAAAAAAGCAAACAGAAATCCCCACCCCCGACAACTCAATCCATCCCTCGTACATGGGGCTGCAGGCACCCAAGAACAAGTTCAAAAATCCAGTTCCAACAACAACCTACCTCCAGTCTACCATATCCCAAATAGTAAAACCAGAAGAAAATGAAAAGAGAAGTCTCAAACTCATTAGTAGCCAGCAAGGAAACGCTACTAAATCCTTGTCATGAACCCCCTTTGATACCACTTTGTAACAACCCGAACCCAGCCAGCCACCTGAACAGTGCCGAATGGGTCGGGTGTCACTACCATAGGCGCACCTCCCCTGAACGCCAAAGGCTTCCGATTAGCAGCGAGGGTCTGATAGGTATAGTGGGGAGGCTATACCCTCCTAGAGGAATAAAATGGTACCGGCCCAAGTAGAATACTAAATATGCAGCGGATATAAATGACTCAACAGACTCGAACCAGACCCGCATAGCGGAAGCACATTCAATAACAATAAACAGTAGAAGTAATATAAAAACAATAGCAGCGGAAAGTAAATAGAACGTCATTCCAGCAATCAAATACAATAACTGCTAAAACAACCAAGCATGCATCCAAGCAAGTCATAAAAATCAATACATATATAATGGAACCAATGGATAACCAGTAGTAGCTACAATATAAAGTAAACATGATGATTCAAGAAAAGAATACTAAACAAGTAACTCTAGTACGGCACGACCTCAGGGTCCGTGCCAGTCTCCAAGTCAATCTGTACTAAAGTCCAGCTCCTGAGGCTGACCCTTTACCTGCACACAATTTCATAAAGTTTACATGCGTCCCGAAGGGCCCGTGTAGGGTGTGAGACAAGTCTCAGTAGGATACCACCTAGAGGTGCGTACCTATTATAAGTGTTAAGGAAGACATGACCATATAAGAAAACAGTAAATAGTGCAATTCCCAAAAGTAAACAAAGACCTTACTGGTGCTCAGCAGCCACCAGGAAGTGTCACCCTGCTTCAGCCAACGTTGGAAAGTCTGATCTACAGCCCGGTACCTCGTGCCACCTGACACCATGTGTTTCAAGTACCGACGTCCCGAAGGCACGCCCAATTGTCGTAACCCAGCTCGAAAGCTCATCCTTCCCATGGCACAACATCCGGAGGAACAATGATACCTGTCCTCAAAAGATAACCGGAGGGACAACGATGTCTTCCCTCAAATCACGGTGAGCCTCTGCCCCCAACCTGACCGCCTCAAAACTGTCTCCCGAAGACTCCTCGCCTTCCATGTGGATTCCTATGGCAAGAACCCCCAAACCAAATATTCCTAACCGCATCTACCGGGGGCCTCTACCCAGCGAGTGGTCGTACCACCTCATCTCGGAGTCTATCTGTGTGTACACTACTTAAAAGTTCCCGGTGAGCGGTAATCACCTCAGTATGTCCCATGCCCCAACACCTCCGACACCTCGTGTCCCTTCGAACCTGTCTCTCAAGTCAGATGGCCTTGAAATCCAAGTAACCCGGGCCAAAGCCCAACCTGACAGTCCAACTGCCTCAACCGACATCCATGACGCCCAATCCCGTGGTAGCAACCACCCAAAGAATCCCAAGCCAAAGCCCCAACCTGTGATCCCCATCACTCAACAATATATCCGGGCCACGACCAACACAACAAGCAGTTCAACATAGGTAATATCACACATTTCATATTCATACTTGTAAGCATCACTTTAAACAGGAAATTACTAAACAGTCAAATTGCACTAACATGTGCTATCCCATACTAGCACCTAACTCATTCACAATTTAACAACTAAACTAAACAGTTAAACTCAAGACATTCAATAATCAGTTAAAACAATGGTCCAATACACACGCATTTCGGCACCCCCATCCGAATGGCCCCAAATGAGAAACAACCTCTAACCCGGTCTCGCTCAATTGCAACAGGGTTAGGGAATACCCAGAGGCATTCCATATTGCAGATAATTAAATAAAAACGAATAAACAAGGTCTCGATCAACACCTGATGTCGCACCCAAAGGTCGCAACCCCAAATTATCTACAAAAACACGAAAGAAGGTATACACCACATACCTTGTACTCGTATGATGACACTCCTTTGATTTCAGCCTCTGAATGGGACTAAATCGCGGTAGATCTGCATTTCCGTCAAATCCAGAAATTCCCTTCGGATGGAATCTGTAGAGGAACGGGTGAGGAATCAAGGACGAGGAAGGGTGAGCAGGGTTAGACTTTCTGATGGGGTCCCGCTGCCACTAACGGATCGAAGAACGGAGGTCGTACGAAGATTCTGGAAGGGTTTGAGTTCATGGAGGTTTTTCGGACGAAGGGTTCGTCCAAAAGGGAAGAAGAAGAGAATTCTGGGAATGAGACGAGACGACGCTCCAATCAATAAAATAAAAAAAATTACACGACATTTATTTCCAAAGTACATGCCGTGTAGATGTTTTTCCGTACTCCGACTTAAGCAGAGTCCAGCACACAGATTGGACTGGGTACACGGTCAGCACATGGCCAGGGTCTTGGCCGCTACACAGGGCAAGGGTACACGACGTGTCAAGGAAGGCAACACACCATGTAGATGGAAATTTACACCTGGGCACCACACGACATGTACCTGGCCTCACATGGGTAAGGGATACACGGTGTGTCCATAAATACACACCATATAGTGGGAAAGTTATACACGGTCTTCACATGGCATGTACTCAGCGAGCACATGGCCGGTCACTCTGGTAACTCATACACGACGTGTACTTAAAGTACACGGTGTGTAGTCTGGAAATTTCTAGAAACTGCCCAAAATTCCAGACTTCTCAAAAACCAGTCAAAAGTTTAAACAGGGCCGGGTTTGGACACGTTTATAAAAACTCGGGTTCTTACATGACCTATTGGAAGTGGTTTGTTGTGTAGACGATCATCTTGGATATTTAACACCATAGCCCCCACTACAAGGCAATGGGTGCATGTAAATATATATAAATAAAAACCATTTTAACCCTAGATAATATCAATATAGAAAAGATATCTGTGTATTTATGATTCAAATTTCATAGAAACAATTGTTAGAATAATGATAACCTCAACTAAGACAGCTCTTTGAGGGGAATGGATCACTTCAATGTAGGCGGGGGTGGGGTGAGATCTTTATGCAATGGTTGTTTTTGATTTGTTTATTCTCTTTTATTAACCCCAAGAAAATTGATGGAAACTCATTCTTCCCTTGAAATTTTTCTTCAAGGAAAGCTAGTCTTGATTTTATCTCTTCCAATCCTATATCTTTATCCTCTTGTTGTTGTTTTTTCCTAAAAATATGTTTGGGCTATAACCCCAAGACTTGTATATCAAATTCAGCCATACTGTTCTATCCACTTTATGGCCACTGATAGTAGGTGTTAATCTGTTAAAGGTGTTGATGATTTCTATGACTAAGTTAGATGGACAATATAGGAAAATAAATAATCATTGTTATGTTATATTGATTTAAAGAAAAAATTATTATTTCATACTTAGGCATGTTTCCCACACTTTTTGTGGATTTTTATCTATTAATATCTCATATTTATTTACACATTCCTCCTTCCATATCACATGAAATGGGATAGAAGTGGAGTTGTATATTGATTCATCAATCTTTATATAAATAGAGGAACATAATTAGGCTATTGTTTCATGTAACATGAAGTTATTGTTATAGATTTAAAATATGTACCAACTTTTTTTTCAAGTGAAGTGTACCCCATCATTGCTTTAAGATAGGGATATGTTGGTTTTATTGCATGTTCCCTATCTTCAACACTCATTTGACGCTTCATAAATAAAAAACTCAATCACCACAATCCATATTTTTTATTATTTTCTAAAGGCACTTTTAAGCGGAAAGTGTGAAACCTCACAAAATCCCACCATTTTCAACCCATCAAAAAAGTAAAACGTACTTCCCACATTAGAATTTAATAAACTGCACTTGGAAGATTTTCAAAGGTTAAAATACCAAAAATCCATCAAACAGAACCAGATCACATGCCGCTGCGCTACCCAAGAGACTAACCCTCGATATCCTCACTGCCATCATCACATCTCCAGCATTAGTCATCATCACCAACCACCACCACCATCTCTCCAGATCCAAACAAATCCATGCTTTCGATGGTCTAAACGTTGTCACCATCCACATCCCTACATGGCCTGATAAAACTCACATCCCAAAGACCCTTGCAGACTACCACACAACTCCACCACGAAGAGAATGATGGAATCTGGATCTAGAGCAGAGAGGAGCAGGTTTTTGCAGGAGACGTTGACTAGAACCTTGTAACAATTGACGTCGATGAAATCCAACACCAACGACACTATCATAGGAAACCTCAAAATAATAACATCACACCATTACTTCGTACCCCATATCCACTCAATCAAAATGATGAATACATGTATTGTCAAACAATGTATTAACAACCATAATGTACATGAAAATACATCTCTACATGATAACCAGTAAACGCATCCCACACTTCTTGGGTTATTAGGTGTGCATATATAAGTAGTGGGTGTGGGTTTATCTTCCATTCATCATATTTAATATTAAATCTTGTTAGAATTCTGCGAAAGCCTCCATGAATCCTTCTAAAAAGAATTAATACATATTTTATATGGGAATCATCAACTTTAAATGCACTCTTCAAGGGATGATGAAAAGTAAGTCAATGTTTCATTATTTTATTTTTTATTAAAATAATGAAATGATATCCTAATGTTACCATAAAATCTCCCCCATTAGTTCCTTAAACATGGGAACAACATGGTGCCATGAATCTACATCAACCAGAACATGTTTCTAAGTGATGAGTTTAATGTAACAATTGAACATGGCTTTTTTGGGATTAACATGCTGGACCCACGCATTCCATCTGGCCTCAAATTTTATTCATTGGTTTTTCATCTTAATTATTTTTTCTAACACCAATAAACTATGTCGCGCCTATTTTTACAACATCATCGGTCCTTTGTCACCTACCATTTTCTTTGATTCAACATTTTCAATATTTTGTTCTTATAGATCAGTATCATCATCATATGTAGAAGTTTGTTGCACCTCTGCACTGAGATTAGTATCATGTTGATAAACCTATCATTCATTGGGATTGGGAGCACCAGCATGTGCAGAAGGTTATTGTTCCTCTGCACTGGGAGCAGCAGGAGGTTGAGAGACCTGTTGTTCCTCATGACCAAGAGTACCAATAGGTGCATAACTCAGTATATATATAATTGGTTTAAAATTTACTTTATATTACATAAATACATCAGTGAATAGATAATAACATGAAGTAACACAATTTATATTACAAAAAATATATAACATGATTATTGAAATATCTTTTTTTAAGTCTGAATGGATTTCACCACTCTATCGAGTATCCAAATCCCTTAACTGTTGTCTCCTCAGATATAAAAACCCTTTCTATATTGGGACTAATGTGAAATGATCATGGCATCCCAATGAAATTTTCATCCTCAGTAGAATTTTCACATGGCCCTTTAGTGGTTTTGGTCGATAACATAACAATTGACTACTTTTGATTAGTGAGATATGGAACATAAAATAATTTTACTGTATGTGATTCCATTAAAAAAAGTTCATATGTGTCTCATTCCTTACTAAAATCCACTTTCACAAATCTTAATTCATCTATTTTATCAGCACTCCAATTATCAACCCACTTGTATTGAAAAATTGGCACTTGGAATCACTATTGGAAATGTAGTCTATACCAATGGTTTTGAACTATTAATATAGGATGTAAAACTATTGGTATAACTTATAACAATGGTTTTCCAAATCATTGGCTAGTTAGGCGTTGGGATAGGACTATACCAACAATCCTACTTCAATCATTGATATAGATCTATGTAAATTTCTTTATCCTAATGATTTTAGAAAAAAACTATTGGTATGTATTTATACTAATGATTTATTAACCGTTGGTATATAATATATGAATTTAGTTTACCAATGGTTTTTAAACTAGTTGAATAGATTTTTTCCAATGGTTCTAGTAAACTGTTGGTAAATCCATGCATTTCAACACTATACAAATGGTTTAAAACTGTTGGTATAGAGTTTCTCCATAATTCTACACATTAGCCAGCCAGAATCCCCTCCATTTCATATACATGCATACAACACTTAAAAAAAACACAAAAAACACCTATAATAGCACATAAAAATAGTATAATCTTCCAAGCATGGCATGTAACAGAACATATTATTCCCCATTTCAATCTTCATATGAAATCCACTCTTCAAACTAACACATTTCAATTTCTTTCATGAAAACATCTCAAAATTTGGAGTTTACTCAAGATGCTCACAAATATTTTATCGTTAAGTAATAAATGGTGTGTTATATACTACATAATTATATAGTTAAAACATATTTTTTTATAAAATGACATGAAAAATGCATATTTCTTTGGTAGAAAATCACTTTTACTCCCCATACGATCAATATACATCCTTGTTGTGTTGTTATTATTTATTGATTAGTTTAGTATTTATAACACTATGGAATTTTTAGAATAGGTTATTGATGATAGGTATTTATTTTTATAGACGTATTTAAATAAAGGGTTGTAATTAAATTGAGTAGAAGGATTACTCAAAGAGAGATTGAAGAAACCATCCTTGAATTTATGGATGAAGGGAGACATCATTATCACCCCGATGGTGAGAGACCAATCACAATTAGAAAGTGGGAATGAGATTGGATCAAAATGGTGTCCCGTAACATAAAGAATCAAAATCTAATGAATTAGATTAAGATGGATAAGAAGTGGTATAATAACAATAAATAAGCTCAAGTTCATCAGCCAAGAGTTTGAGTGTATGATTTGAGGGATTTTGTGACTCACTAAAGGTTGCCCAGGTAGTTTGAAGGGCCATCTGGCATCCATTGAGAGTCTAATAGACATCAATGTGATGAATTTTTTTCCATAATGTTGTAAAATGATGTGTCTATGGCCACTTCCAAGGGAAAGTCCATGAGTAGTGGAATAGTTCACACCACCATGTCTTTGAAAAGATGTCATGGCACTGTGAGAGGGTGATAAGAAGATAATAAGGAAGGGGATACTAGGAGGGTCCATGAGCATGAGTGGTTTTGGTAGGGAGGGTGGTGCATTGGCGAGGGTGTCATGGATAAGGATGGGTAGGGTTGTAAAATAGCTTTAATACCATGTAAAAATAGAATTCATAGAATCCAATTATAGATAAAGAAATAAATATACAATCAAGACCACTGACCTAATAAATTCTTTGAATGTTGAATCATATATTAAATATCCAAATACCCTATATACGTTATCAAAAAAGATGAAAATACATAGGTAAAAGGTGATTTAATTAAAACTATATAGTATTTAGGCTACCTAAGAAAAGAATAATGTGACTTTCCTAATCAAATATATATTCTTTCACAACAAATCATCAAACATCCAATGTTAGTAATATCAGTAAAAAATGTAATAGATCAATTTGTCCCTCATAACCATCATTTTCACTATCATCATCCTCATCATCAGCATCATACTCATCATTTTCCTCCTCCCTTCCCCTATCCTCATCCCCATCCTCATCCCCTTCCTCATCCTCAACCTCATCCTTGACCTCATCCTTAGCCTCATCTACTCCCTTGTCCTCTGCCTCGGCCTCTGACTCTCCCTCAGCTTCAGCCTTGGCCTCATCCTCATCCTAAGTTTCTTCCTCACCATTGTCATTTCTAGGAACAAAATTATCTCAACCACCACTAGAACTTCTTCTTGATGCACTATATATTGAATTCATCAATGAAATATATTCATAACAAATTGTGTTGACCTCTAGTGGAAGTGTTGTCCATAAAAATTTCACTAGTTTCATAAATTAATTATTTTCCTTAACAGATCGTTCTTCCACCTGTGTGGCCCTTTTTCAGCCGGTTCTACCCATGCCTTAACATGTTCAAAATCGGTGGCACTACAACTGGTACCTGAAGAGGTTCAATACCTTGTTAAGACTATACTCTCCCCAGGTCTACAACATACTCTTCCAGGGTGCTCATCACCAAACACCTGATTTAAGTGATCATTTGGCCCAAAATTTTCAGGTTCTTGGTTATCAAGGAACTCTAAAGCAGTTTTTTACAAATACAAATAGATTATTAAGTTACAAAATAGATATTAAAATTTGAAATCAACAAAGTAAAACTTACAATATGATGTTGTGTTGGTTTATTAACTACACTTCCATCTTTTTTTCCTTCTACTTGAGAAATTTTTTTTTCTCAAGTCACACATCCATCAATATTAAATAAATGCTTCTATAATGACATTGAATGTTAGAAAACATAATTAACAATATGTTACCAATAATGAATTTCATAACTGAAATTAAATGAAAACTTTATAATTCGAATAAATTATGGAGGAAATAATAGAAAGTGCGAGTCTTAAAGAAAAATTATAAACAACTGTCGTACCAGCTTCCTCTCATTATCTAACATTGTAGTACTCCCCGATGTGTGGAGTTATTTTTTAGCATCAATGTTTTTTTATTTTTTCCAAATGATTCCTAAATAAAATTCAATAATAAAAATGATATTATTAATAAAAAACATGAAAATTTTCATTTAAATACCAAAAATATGATTAATACCTTAAACTTGATAGTCATCTGATGAGTAATCATTTTACAGAATAGTTATATCAGAAAATCATCTATGATAGGTACCGCCTTTAACTTTGTACCAACTCTATCACGCCATCCAATATACCACTCATGCTTATAGGCTCTCCAAAGATCACCTACCTCCTTTAGACATTTTGGTCATGCACCGTCACCATCGGGAAAATTAAACTGAAGTCAACACCAAAAAAATAATTCACATGAATAAAAAAAATATTATATTACATAAAACATATTTTTTACCCATATATGAGCTGAAGAATTATCGTTGACTTTATTTGGAAACTGTCCCCATGAGATCGGGCTGACATGAATGATGTCAGATTATTTGGCAAGCATCGCCAAAATATTAATTCATATAAATACAAAAAATAATATTATATTAAATAAAACAATTTTTTTTACCCATATCATTGCCCAAGAATTATCCTTGACTTTTTTTGGAAACTGTCTCCATGATATCGGGGTGATAGGAATGGTGTTAGAGTGTTTGGAAAGTGTCTATCATTTGTTTGTCTCCATTGTAGTCCACCATTAACTGCGTGTGGCGATTCCACACTGAACGCATTCCAGTACACCCCCACCCATACCACCTATTAGTATATGTATTT
The DNA here is from genome assembly GCA_963277665.1 of Viscum album. Classification (NCBI taxonomy): domain Eukaryota; kingdom Viridiplantae; phylum Streptophyta; class Magnoliopsida; order Santalales; family Viscaceae; genus Viscum; species Viscum album. The sequence goes on along the minus strand of OY728146.1, from coordinate 1,878,936,624 downwards.
TTTATGATAGAAAAAAAAATATTATATCAATATATGTTATAATGAAAATAAATTATGGTAAAAATATTTTTTCAGGTTCTAAAATATACCTGTAGTAATATACTCAATGGGAGCCTCTGGATCCACTGCCACTAAAGGAACAACACACTATACCGGTGGATTGGGTCCCATTGTATGCTATGTATTAAAAGACTTTGTCAGAGTAGGAGTTGAAGAAGTAATTTAGAAGCCTGAATAAAAATAAGTAGATGGTAAAGAAGATGGAATGGATGACTGACCAACTGCATAATATAGACGAGGAGTGAGAATAATCATGGGATACAATAAACATGGGTAAGGAGTCTCAAATGTGAAGGGTGGTGAAAAAATGGTACGCCTAAATATCATGTGATGATTAAACCTGGGGGGCCTAAACATGGGTGGTCTAAACATGGGAGGCCTATACATGGGTGAGGAGGCTCAGATGTGTGTCCCTAATGACACAATGGGATCAGAATGTGTGGAATATGGTACATCAGTGGGAGGTTCATGGTCTAAATGGGTACTCTGATTGGAGCGACTAGCTCTAGTACCACCCCCTTGTACCACCAGCCTAAGTACTGAGACCACTACTAGGATGCTCGTTGAATAACTAAGACCTATGTGGTGGATCCTACATAATAGTATTAAAAAAATTAACCACATGACATTATATGTTATTGATATATATATATGAAATAAAATACTCACAACATGCACTAATAGAGGAATGTGCATCTCAGCCATTCGAAGATTGTTTTCTGTCATTTTTTTCTTCACTGCTCCTCATGTGGTTTCATTTCCTTAATTTGAAAGCAAATATGAAATTAATTAGAAAAGGATAACTACTTTGTAACCAAAAAAACCAAAAAAATGAGACATGGATTATTTGTCTTCGGTCATTAGGATCATATTTTTGGCTAGTTAATTTAGCTATTTTTTGGGTTAGGTCATTATTTTCATTGGTTTTGATTTCCATATCAATTTGTTTAATATGTACAATTCAATTCATCTTGTTTTTGTGATAATTTAACTGTTTCAATTTTTTGGTTTGGTGGGTTTGAATACAATTCAATTCAATATTACAAAATTAAACTCAAAGAAAACTTCAACCATTAAATATTGAAAATGAAAATTAAGGTCTAGTTTGATACAAAATATTTTTAATCAATAATAAATCAATTTATATAGCACAAACTGCAACAAATCAAACCGATATAAACCAACATAACTAAAAATACAGAATAATGCTTCTTTATATTTCCCACCACAACTTTAGGTTCAAAATTCACTCTAACAATTGAAGTATTGGAGTCATCATAAGTAATAAATGGATCAGGGACAATTGGAGAAGAGATGGTCTGAATTCCATCATCACAATCATCAAAAATATGTATTGGGGTTACATAAATAATGACACCAAATTTAGGTTGAAGAAGATATTTTACTTAAAAAATATGTTTCGTCGTTGAGGCCAATACATATGGTTCATCAGTAGCAAGAGTGCGAGTCATGTCAATAACTTGAAATATAGAATCATCAATAAAGGCTCCATGCCTCATCATCGAATCAAACCATTGAAATTTCATCATAGTGACTTGGCCATGAGAGTAATAATCTAATATTATTATTTTTAAATGACTCTATAATAAGATACATTTTCAAAATGAGGTCTATTATTTGATGCACTAGAATAATAGTCTATTTTGGCGGTTAGCATAACACCATCATGTTGTGTTCTCATGATCTTTTCTTGTACAGTGATAATAAATATATACCCATTGATCACAATTTATTTACATTCATGAACCATAGTATTAAGACCAAAATCCAAAGATTTTATTTCCTCAGAGACAATGTCAGTAGAAAAACTTGATACCTGAAATACGAACGAATATTAAAATTAATTAAATATTGATTTTATTTATTTATTACATCAATATTTTGACCTTCAATTTTAACCAAGTAGAAAACTATTTTCTATGAAAAGTCCCTCTCCTTATCAAATATAAATAATGATGCTTTCTATTTATCATTTTTTATGTTCCCTATAGATAAAAATAAAAATAGAAATATTTTAATAGATATGTACAGTTACAAGAGTTGAGATAAGATATACATATTCAATTTACATACATGATGTAGTCATCAAACAAATCACAGTTGAACAACACTTTGCGATGTACCATCTCCCACTCTTCAAGGCTTAATGTCATCAATATATATGACCCAGGAATTCCTCCTATTTGAGAAGTGATGGAAATATGGGTTCAATTTTCTCATACTATTCTTCTTCATTTCTCATTGTTCTTTTCATTCTCATAGTAAGATCAGAAAAATACATTGAGTAGAAATCCATACATTCTTGAGCCATGTGACCGTTCACGATAGAACCTTCAAGATGATTCCTGTTCCAGGAATAATATTTCAATTGGTACATATTTATTTCATTTGTATACATCCAAATAAATTCTAGAGGTCCACCGAGAAGTATTTTAGTTGGAAGATGGATAGTCAGCTGCAATATGCATTGAAAAATAATGAAAGAAATATTTTCTTTAACTCACATAAAATTAATGGTGTCTCCGCCAATTTTTTTTGAAATAAATACTTAGAAAACTTCTTAGCACAAAGATCAAAAAAAAAATGGAACAACCAAATAATTGAAACCCTTATATTATTGGAAAAAAGATTATAGATTGCTATTGAAATTAACTAATGTAGAAGGACGTGATAATCATGAGTCTTCAAAGATTTCAACTTTAACTATCTTCTATTGACCCATTTTGATATATTGCTTGAATAGACACCAGAAACTTTAATAGTCTCTAGGAATTCTAGAAATTGATTTTTTTTTTGCAGGTTTCATCACATACGATTCACATGGAACTTGCCATTTATTTTCACTGATACACACTGGACACAATTCTGTTTTGATCCCCATGTCTTCCAAGTCAGACTAAGATCATAAATAATCTTTGTTTCTTTATTTTGAGATTTAAAAGAATTGAAAGAAAAATTTCCCATATATTCTTTTCAATGTGCATTACATCTAAGAAATGATGTAACAAATTGGTTGAACAATAAGGAATGTCAAAAAAGATAACCCTCTTCTTCCAATTGTAATAGGTATCAATGGAAACATTATTACTCTTTCTAGATTTTATTTGACGTTTTCCAAATGAAAACCTAAAATATTGAAATTATTTAAGTACATCAGTTCCATACATACAATGATCTGGATCATTGGTCTCCATGGTATTGTCAAATCATCGATGATTATTTCAATATGGATGGTATAATGGAAAGAATCATCGATGACCTATAAAACTAAAACTACGGTGATATTTTAGTCTTTTGGATCGACTATTATTCACACAAACCAGAAACGACAGTTTTCCCTTAATGATCCATATAGATATCATTTCATAAGCAAGAAAATCATTAATTGTACACATAAGCATAGAAAAAATCAGAAATTTGTGTTTCGAACATGTATTGTATGTGCGCACACCCACCTACCAAAGAAGTTTCAACTCTTTTATTAAAGGTCATAGGTATACATCTATATCATTGTCATGATCAAAAGTGACAGATATATGTATACTTATTAATGTGAAAGGTTTTTTCATACAAAACCATGGGGGAAGGTTATAAATGTGTATGAAAACTGGGAATGTGTTGTGGGAATTAAGAATCTTCCCAAATGAATTAAAACCATCACATGAAAGACCAATTATCACATTATGCACATCAGCTACAAAATTAGGATATCAAGCATCAAATCTATTCCATGAAAATCCATATGTAGGTTGAACCAACTATTCATTATTCTCCTTTCTCTCAGTATCATTCCATTTCATTTTTATTGATATTTCATCAGACATGAAAAGATTCTGGAGTCTGAGGATCAACGGAAAGTGCCACATTACTTTTTGTGGCACACATGATGGTGTTCCATCAGCTTTTGGATTCCATAAGGATGTTTCACATTTTATAAAATCATTTCTTTAATCATTTTACTCCAATAATAATCTGAAATCATTTGGGTAACCATGTTTTTTGTTTTTTGAAAATCTAGGTTCTTCAGCCAACTTCTATTCTATATAGTTTTTTGAGGAAATATATGCATCATATGGAAGTAAGTCATTTAAGAAGGTAATAATGTAATCTATGGTAGTATTAAAAATATTATACATGGTTTTCCCATGAAATAATCAGATTAAAAAATCCAACTTTTTCATTTTACTACATTGTTGATATACCGGAGTCGTCACAACATAATTCAATTTTTTCACTCTGTCAACATCATCATTTTCATTGGATGCATCATGTGTGCCCATATCTAATTCTTCTTCGTTCTACATCCTTTCATTCTCATGATTATGAATAAATGGAAACTAATAATATATCAAATTCTCTAATCCACTTCTCTCACTTGGATCATCAATGTTTTGAGATTCCATTTTCTCCCCATTCCAATACCACACATAGTAGTTTGTTTGAAAACCATATTTGGTTATTTGGTAGTTAACTTCTTCATGGCTCAACCAAGGTCTTACAAAGAATTTATTACATGGATAGTGTATATGACCACTATTTAAATAATTTTCAAATGTGAAATCTAAAAATCTCTCTAAATTGTTTTGATAATTGATTGAGATCCGATCAGTTTCATACATCCAACTTCTATCCATTCTATAAAAAAATTATAGTTAATCATTTTATAAAAGAAAAATTATACCAATGCATATTGTAATAAATTACTATTACATGATGAAGGTTCATACCCATTAGAAAAATATCACGTAGTGGGGTTATTTATATCAGAGGCATGTTCATAGAGATTAGGAAGGCTAAGTGTATGTAGTGGATCTGGTTCTGAAATTTTGTGGATAGGGAAATCATCTATTAGAGGTGTAGTATTGACCAAAACTACTATTTCTACTAATTATTTTGCAAATGGATCAACTTATTTGTAAATATATTTTATATTTTTTTAGAATTAATTTTTCATTCCAGTTAGTTTACAATTTATTTCTCTCAATACACTCATTGGGAATAATTTTCACCATATTCATTGTTTTCTGAAGTTTATTATTATAGATGTGAGCTATGAACATTCATGGTGCTTAATTTTCCAAATTATTAATAACTTTTATGTGATCATCATGGTTGTATAGATGAAAATAATTTATACAGATGTTGATTTTTATCAAAGGAGAGCATCATTCATTCAACGTAATGGATAGAAATTTATGATGGCATGTGAGTGGGAGGATGATGTGTGTAGAGTGGAACTAGATTTGAGATAGATTGAAGATATTATGTCACTTCTGGTAGGCTTATATCTTTCTCAAAACCAACAGTAGCCTCTATTATTTCTCTAAATGGTTTACCAATATCATAATGTCTTTTCAGAAAACTCTTCAAGACGCCCTCCATAGAGAGAAATTGAATTTTATATAAAACTAATTCTTATAGTGTAATCCATATCAATTTCAACATATCATTTATAACTATTTGAGTTGAGGTAAATCATGTTTCTTCTTAAGGGAATGGAGGTTGATTGATTTATTCAACTGCACACATCAACCTATTAGTTAGTGGTTGTGTTTATGCTAAATAATGTTAAACCATGCGACTATGAAAAATTGATACCCAATTTTTGGGGATTTTTGACATGTTTAACCAATTTTGAGGATCATAGTGTTTCTATATGAATTACTTATAGTGAGGGTATCATCATCTTAAAGTTAGAGTGTGATATTTCGAAGACAAAATTTAAAGGTAGATTCATAATGTACAACTATCTTATCATTGTTCTTAGGATAAAAAAAATTTATAGATGTATTTATGTCTAACCAATGAAATCATGTCAATAAACCTTGAATTTAAAATAAACCAAGGATAAAATAACTCAGGATAATATTGACATCTTTAATATCAATCAAAATTATTCTATAAAGATAAATCACAACAAAACCACAATAAAACCACAACCTAAAATTATATATGGCTTGTATTCATAAGAGTATCATAATACACAATGGGTAAAAAAAATATTGTAACAAAATTGAATGAAAAAGATAAAATAAATAGAGGTAGAAGACATAACTCTGTTACAACATACTGATATGAAGTAGAAGAAAAAAATTACTTGAATCAAAGATAGATCACCGGTTGGGAAGTAGGGTTCGTAGCCTAAGGAGATCTTATTTATGAAGAAATGTTAGAGATAGAGGAAGTGTGATTGAGAAATAGGGTTGGTGCTTGGGAAGTGTGGTTCATAGGAGGGAGCTCTCGTTTAAGGTAATGATCGGTTCTAGATGGAGGAATTCAGCTTGAGTGTTTTTGGGGATTTTTTCTCTCAATTATTTTTAAAAACTGTTGGGATACCTATATGCTGATCAAGCCTTTCCCAACGGTATTATAAAATCATTGAGAATTTCTATGCCTATCCCAATGGTTTTTGAAAACTATTGGGAAAATCCATGATATATTGGCCCATACTAATAGTTTCAAGGAACCATTGGTATATGTTCCTTATCCCAATGGATTTTTTGAACCATTGGGATAGAAGCATTGGTATAGGTGAGATTTCCACTAATTAATGTTTTATAATATAACTCTCATATTTGTTTGATTATGCCAAAGTATGAAAAATTCACATAAATTTGATTTCAATCCTTAGTACCAAAAATGTGCACCACTTCTTCTCAAGTGTAACTCCAATATTTTTTATACTGTTGCCTTTATCATGTTTATTTGTATAGAATGTATGACCATTAATTATGTAAAAATTATTAGATCATGCATACACACATGTTCCTCTATCTAGACATTGAATTCATTCTAAAATTGAATCTGGATTTTCATCTAACTCTTGAGAAATATAGTCTTGAAACCATATAATAAACTGTTGATATATTTGTATTTGATATCCAGGCTTCATCCCTTGATGGATTTATATGACTAAGAATTAAATTATGGGTTTCAATATATGGTAAAACCTCCAAACTATTATGAAAAACATAAAGGTTGGCCTACTCCTAATCTGTAATATTGAATGTGACAACACCTGTTCCAGAAATTCCTTCAGCCACAAGCTACCTAGTGTGATGAGATTTCAGTAGATCAATTCTTTGCACACCTGATAGGTATTCAGTACATAATTTATTGACTTCCTCAACAATATATCACTCCACAATACAAACCTATGGACAACTTCTATTTTTTACTTACCCTTTAAAAATATTAATATATTGTTCAATGGGGAATATCCATCTAGTGTAGAGGACCACATAATTGAATCTATCTCACCAAATGAACCATCAAGTCAAAGAATAATGGCGGGAAGAACATTTCAAATTCACATAATATGTTATTAATTTCCTTATCCCTAGTCGACAATTTCGTTGAGCCTATGAATTTTATACATATATATTCAAAAAAGAAACATATCCTGGTCAATGTATGATAAAATTTATTCATAAAAATACAACATAAAGCTATAGGAATTATATCTTGCATCAAAACATGACAATCATATGATTTCAATCTGTTTAACTTTAAATCCTTCATTGAAACAATATTCTTGATATTCGATGAATACACCTTAAGAACCTTCACGTAATTCAGTAAGTTGATAATGGATATCTCTCATGCATGGAAAGAGTTTAATAAGCTGTAGGAAGAAAAGTTTTTTTTTTTACCCGTCACTGGCACCACCACTTCATTTATTCCCATTCCAACCATGTCCAAACTAGCCATAATTCCATCCCTTATTTTGCTGGGTGCATTTAGTAACATGCCAATTACACTATAACATAATTTTTTCAACATGCATAACATCAATAAAATATCTGAAGTGCAACCAATTCCATTATGGTAATTCAAAAAAAACTGATCACACCTTCCAATTGATCTTCATAAGGATTTTCAAAAATGGTTTACCAAAATCATTGTGTGTATCTTTTACTTTCGCAAGTAGCTGATCACTTATTAGTGCGGATGTTGGTGTACATTCTTCTAAACTTCAATCGGATGCTATCTTCTAATATCGTTACATATTTCATCGGGGTATAAATATGTGATATCCTAGAAACACAACTTTTGATGAATGTTTATACCTTATTGAATGTGTACCTTGTTCAAAAATTTGTTCACCCTTGTATTCCTTTAATATTGTATCTTGGAAAATTTATATAAAAAGGAAATTCATTTATCATCCCTTACAACATGGATCTAAACATGAAAAATTCATTTATGTATATATCATACGATGTAACATGTGAATCCCATAATAATTTCAAATATTCGATCAATGGATCCAAAGAAACACCAATATCATCACTCGATTGTTTTGGTCTTGATGTAAGCATATATAACATGACTTATTTTGATTTCATGCATAACTATAGTGGAAGTTTATAATTTACAAACATAACCAGCCATGTACTGTGTGTGATTCTTTGAAAACCAAAAGAATTCACTCCATCTGTAGATACCACAAGATGATGGTTTCTCGGCTCATTTCTAAATTCTATATACTCATGATCAATTCCCTTTTACTGAGGAGAGTCTACTAGGGGACGAAGTTTTTCATTTCTATTTCTTGTATCAGTGTGCCACTTCAATTTACTTGCAGTCTCCCCACTTCCATATAAGTGCCTAAACTTTAGAATGATTGGAAATTACCGTAAAAACATCATAGGACCTGATTTGTCTTTCTTGTATCAAGAATCACCACACATTGGTTATCCATTATGTGAATTTTGGTCCTTTCAAAATATTATACAGTCACTTGGGAAGGTATGTATTCTTTAATAGATCATACCCATCAAATGTAGAAATTTTCTAGTGTTGTATGTTTGGATAGGTATTTCATTATATTTTAAGATTACATCATTCAATAGAGAAGGTAATTTAGTAAAACCGGTGTCACTTCATCTGTTTCCTACTTTCAAATTATACAACTTTAGTACAACTAAAAATGTTGTATATTTAGTGCAACCAGTATACAAGGGCGTCTTTGAATAACCCTTTAACTTCTCAAATAGTTTTGGACAATCATGATATTCATCTTCAATTGTAATTTCCATTTCCTCAATACGACCATCTTCATCAATCACACTTGTAATCACATCCTTGATATGGTCTTATTTATTGTACACAATTTTAATCATGTTAGATGATCCATAAAACATGGTATTATCCCAACCACTGGCTATATTTACTCTCCCCTATATTTATTCCAAAATTTATTACTCCAATCTATTCCATGATAGATCAGGTGTTCTTCCAACTCTTTTGGACTAATTAATCTTGAATAACAATAACATAAACGTGGATAAAGGATTTGAGAAGGGTCATATGCATGATATTTTGATACTTGATGGGCTCTTTCACCCCATATTAAAACTCTTTTGTCATACAATTTTTATCCATTAATTATCTATTTTATCCATCCTAAGAGTAGTTGTAATGCTAAAAGTTCATAGTAGTTCCCTGTTATGATGAGAACCTAGAAGTGCTATGAAAGTATTCTTAAATATATGTTATATAGTTGGATGGTATCAATTTAGGGACAAAAATGATATAGGCTATCATGGGCAGGGACTCATAGGAATTTGAGGTGCCTTATCATGGTGTACTTCCTTGGAAGTATCTAGTGTAGGATACTATGAGAATGAGACCCATTAGTAGGAAATCTACATTTATATGTGTCATTAGATGTTCCTATCTACAGATGTGTGTATTGATCCTTAGAATTTAATTTTATTATTAATGATTATTTTGAGTCATGTACTTTTATATATTGATGAAAATTGTGACAACATTTTTTCACGGTGAGGTCAGATACGTTTGGTGCGTCACAAGTAATATTTCATTAACGAATAATGAGAGAAATTATTTTTCCATATTTTCTTTAATGGGAGTTGATATCTTATACCCTTTTATGGTAATTATATAGCCTAAATAAATTATTGTTCATGATGTTCTATAGGCACATTTGATTTATGGGAGGTCAAAGAAACAGACATCAGGCACATAGGTTGATGAAACTAACACGTAACCTACTTGATTAGAGATATCATTTTATGGGGGTTATATTACATAGTAAGAATCTGTATGAGCTATTATGTCATTTATCTATTAAATTATTTCTATATGGGTTCCTTGGAATATTTTTAGACACTAATCTTGGAATTTAGGCTGCTTCACATAATGCCACTGAGAAATAGTCCTAGAGGGTAATACACTAAGTGTATCCAGAATCTCAATTAAATAATATATTATTATTTATTGTTTAAAAACTTTAATAAATATTATTCTTTCATGTGGTTTAATAATTATTCATATTTTCTTGATCACATATATTTCATCACTAATTATTTGAGAGAATATAATGTGAGAAGAATATTTAATAAATATTTATTCTATATTTATTGAATATAATATTTTCTTGTTTATTATAAAATAATGAAGTGATATTTATTTATTAAAAAATTTCATTATTCAAGGCCCGATAAATATTTTGGATGAATGGAGAACCATATTTAATGGTTCAGTGAGAAATAATATATATTGAATATTACTTGAATAAATAATATTTAATTTTAATTCTTAAGTTAAGCACATGTTGAGAAATAATAATAATAATATCATTATTATAGTATTGAGGTTTTTTATGGGATTAAATAAATAATAAAGGGAACTTGTGAAATTATTTATTTCTAATCCTAGTGATATATAAACCCAATTATATTATTTTCCTAGAGAGCCAATTCATTTGTTTGATTATACACAAAAAAATTGGAGAATCCCCTCAAGACCGAGAGATCTCCATTATCTATGAATGCGCACAAGAATAGATAATGATCTTCCTCCACTTCCCACTCTCAAATCAAGAGAGATCAAGGAGAACACGTTGGAATTGATTCTCATCGAGATCAAAGGTGAATGATGCAAGAGATAGTATATGTCGTGCTAGCACCTGGAGATACCTATAATGATGTTAAGTGACTTGTGAAACATGTGTGGATCACCACTATAGGGGATTCTCTCTTTATTCTTACAATGAAATGACCATACAATTTAGAACTATTTTTCGATCCATCAATGAAGAAATAATTCACATAAGGTTGTTCTTTAAGTGATTAAATTAATTATAAATAATATGTGATGATCATCCATCTTGTTCAAATTTTTTATCCATTATTTGTTTTTTATTCAATTTCATTTATCACAACATTTATCATCATGTAGATCTTGAATTGATCGTCGATCATGAAAATAAAACAGCATTGGGCATGACCCATCACACACATTCGTTTTTACTAAAACCTTCAATAAGATATGTCATATTTTTTCTTTTATGTTGCCATAGATATTATTGTTGATGACCCTTAAACATTTAGGAAAAACATTAATGAAAAATATTCAAAACTATGTATCAATTACATGAATGAAGAAATATGGTCCATAAAATAAAAAACACACTTTTTTTATCATTCATAAGCCTTAGAGTACTAAACTAATTAGTTGTAAGTGGATTAATAAACAAAAGGAGGATAACACTATTAAAAATAAAATTGAGTATAGATTAGACACAAAGGGGTTCCTCTAACGAGAAGGAATAGTGTATTATGAAATATTTTCACCACATAAATTTCATTCCTTTGTTAGGTTACTGCTTTCTATTTCTACTTATAATGAACTTCACGTTGAATAATTAGATGTGAAAACTTCCTTCCTTCATGGTGAACTTAGTGAGAAGTAAAATATAAATCCTCATAATGGTAATTCTAAAGAATTAAAATATGACAAAGTTTATATTTAAAATAAATCCTTGTATGGTTTAAAATAAACCTCAATGTAGTGGTATAGAAGGTTTGATTATTTTATTCCTAATAATAATTTTACTAGGAAGCAATATAATTCTTGTGGTTATTTCAAGTCCATAAAAATGGAATTCTATACCTTATTTTATATGTTTATGACATAATTATTATATACAATAACATGAAACTTATCATTTCTTTCAAGTCTCAATTAAAATGTTTTTTTGAAATAAAGAACATTGGGGATAAAAAAAATATTGGGGTTGAAATTATTAGGGATAGAGTCAGTAAACTGTTGTATATTTCCCATTATTATTGTGTTCTAAAAGTTCTCAAAATATTCTTGTTTCAATCTCTAAAACAAATTAGTGTACCTTTTGGATAACATTTAAAATTTTATTAACATAGTCACCCACCTATGTTGCCGATTTATATTTTATATCTAAAATTCCCTATTCCAACATTGTTGGCAGTGTCATGTATTCCATGATTTATACCATACCTGATGTAGCTTTGGTAATTTTCACCCTTAGCAGATTTATGGCCAGTACAGGGAAGCCAAATTGTCATTCCTTGAAGTGGATACTACAATATTTTTCATGTGCTTCAAACTTTACTTTTCGTTATGGTAAAAATGATGATACTACTGATATGATCATTGGATGTGTATATTTTCACTATGTAGGTAATATTGGAAGTATAAATTCATTAATCATGTATGTCTTCACTCCTTGTGGAGGCCCTATATCTTTGAAATATAATATAAAATGTGTGGTTTCTATTTCTACCACAGAATTATAATACATAACATTGATCATGGTTTCTAAATAATCATTATGGTTCACAAGTTTACATTATATACTCAAACTTTATTATTATTTTTATTAAAATATGTAGGGATATTCAATTTTCATTACATTTATCCATGAATATTATATATAATTGTAAATATAAAAAACTAGATAACAGAATGCATTTTTTAGAGATGTTATTGAATTGGTAACTGTATGTGTCAATAAGATCCATATCAATAATAACACAATTGATATTTTGATTAAATTTGTGGTAGTTTAAAAATTAAAATATTATTTAGATAGATTGAATTTGGTTCCCATAGAATAACCTTATGTGTAAATACAATTCCAATTTCAATTGAAAATGGGAAAGATTTGTGAATTATGGTTTTCATAATGAACTTACAATGTATTATTTAACTACTCTTTATTTGTATTTTGTACACATGCATGAAAAGTTTTTTTGGAATTATTTTATTCTTATAAATTTCTATATTGGATTGTTGTTATGTTTTTGGGATTCCTGTGTGGGCCACTATCATGGGTAACTACCTTAGGTTAGCCTATTACTCGCTTCAGCCCACGCCTACCACATCATTGATCTGTGTGGATTTATATCCTAGCCATTGATTAATCTCACCACTCTTTTGATTTGCTACACCCGCATATTTTAGTCACTATTAATGGTGGTTCTTCATTTCTCCTCAATTTGGCTCCCTGGGGGCTGCTAATTCATCAGGTATTTTCGAGGTTCAGTGGCGTGTTAGTGGGATTGATGACCCCTACAGACATTTCCCTTCATCATTCGATCTCATTTTGGTTTTCCTCTCCCCCAAAATTTTCTCCCATTTCTTTTTTGGTGAAATACTAATGTTTGATCTAGATTCGGGGGTGTTGAATCCCTGGTTCTAAGCCTATCATCTCCAGTACATGCTACTGGTGCACTAATCATGGTGGAGTATTGTAACGATGTTTCTTCCTCATGAAGAAGTATGGTTCTTCGACGAATGAATAATATATTATGCATGAGTTATTTCTTTTGTACACCAAATCTTGACACCATATATATGCCTTCAAGATCAGAAGATCACCATAGGTGACTGAGAGGCGATTAGGTGTCACAGTTGATTTCTTTTATCCCAATCTCTTTCAAACCCAACCCATAAATGCTTCTAGGTTCCATCATAAAACTCATGGTTGATAGGAGAAATTATTCATCCAATATTATATGTGACGCACCATATTTTTTAGAAACCGATGTAAAATTGTGTTTTCACACAAAAATACAACCCTCAAACCAAACACCATACAACCAAGCCTTACCTTCAATGATAATCCATCTAATTCAAACCATCTTGCACTTGTATCATCATTTCTATCTCCATCGAGACAAGCTTCCTACAATATTTTATCAAGACCCCCCAGAAAATATTTAAATCTATTTGAGTTTGTAAGTTATTCACTCTTATTCTTATTTGAAAATGTTATTTGAAGCCTATTGTTTCTGTTTTTCATTCATTTCTTCAGGTCTACATTATACAATACATGTTTCTCCTTTTTAGGTTAATAAAATGCATGTGTGTCGGTGGTGTTTTTGTCATTTGAATAGGTCCAAACTGGACTGAATCACATCAAATCATGGTTTTATTTTTTATTTCATTCTTATTTCTTGTATCTTGAATGTTCTATTTCTATCCGGATCTAAATATTGTGATCATAACACCAAAATGGTCCTTTCAGATTCATTTCAACTATCCCGATACACATTTCCATAACAATATGGAAAAAAAATTCAGCCCACTTATTGTATATATTTTTTAAATCTAAGTATGTTTTTATGATATGAATATTAACAATAAAATCAGTATTCATTTAGTTGTATTAAATTTTCAATGTCAAGTCATCCACCCACTTTCAGTGGTACACTGAATGTGGATTATCACCTATATTACTCATATATCATATCTAGTGTCCCAGTAAACCCCATTTACTGATTTCAACACAAATGTGCATGTATATTTACATCAAACCAGGAAATATGATGGAAGAGCCCATGAATCCCAGGATTTTCTTCATCCTTATCCTCTTGCTATTTGCCAATTTCCGTTGTAATTTTGTAGTGGGAGAACCACTCAAAACCTTCACGGTTCAATCATTTATTACACCACTCTTTGTTAGAGCCAAAATTTAAGTTGGTGATCTCCATTACTCATATTGGAAGATTGAGAATGTAGATGTTGTGGATTATGTTTACATCAATTAACAACCTTCTTTTCGTCATCCAGTCCTAAAAAACACACTATCTAAGTGGGTTATTTAGATTAACAATGATCTAACTCAATGTTGAGTTATATATTTCTGAATAGATGGTGTCAAGAATGAATTTGGGTGGAATTAGAGGGGAAAAGAACATATTCTGATCTAAAATGAGAATGAGGAGTTTGGGGGTTAAACTTTTAGACCCTAAATCACCTAGGACCCACTTTTGTGTATTTTAGGGTTATTATTTTTAAGTGTTCAATTAATTATTTGGAAATGAAGAAATAGAATAGATTTCTTCTATAATCATGCTATTGGAAGAAAAAAAATAAAAGACACAAAAAAGAAAATAACACTATACATAACATCCTTTTAATTAGCATGATCCTACGTGCGTTGAGATAACACCAACTTGGTCAGACTTTATCTCACCAAACAAAGAATAAGAAACATATTACAAATTCAAAGAAACAATAAGTAAAACCTGATGCTATCTAAAGTAGTTGGCCTTATTGAACTAGGTGTCAATGGTGAAGCCTATAATTTAGATTCAACGTCATACACTCCTTAATAGACTCATGAACACACACCAAAATGATATAGATATATACATGATAGAAGAAATTGAATTTCTACAAAGGAAACAATCTAAATTGAAACCTGGTTATGATGAAATATGGGTCAAGAGATGAAACCTCATTGATGAAAAGTCATCCAGAACCCAAGTCTGAGTCGATCTCCTCGGAGTTTCCATAAGAGAGGTACTCTGGTTGCAGGAGTTGGCATGAGCATTGCATAGGGGAGCGCGAATTGCCAGAACCCCTTATTCCTCCTCCTTATTCTACAAGAATCAGTATAAGTTGCAACAGAGCCTCATGTTGCGAGAGCTGTCATTGAACCAAATGAGAGACACACCAAAATGAGAGTGTGGATTATTGAATCAATGTGAAAATAGGGAAATGATGGCATGTTAGGGGAGTGTCAGGCGGTTTCGTAAGAAAACCCATGATGAATGTCATGTGGATGAACAAGATGAAAATAATGAATTTCCTAACCTAAGGCATTTCAATGGGAGGGACCCATGTCATTGTAGGATTGTAATGGCGGTGACATCATGGATCCAAGCCAAGTCAAAGAAACAAAGTGAGGATTAACTTGGGCCACCAGATGGGACATAATCAACAATCCAAGTACATTTTATTAAATAGGTAAGGGAAAAAAATTCCAGTATAAAAGTAAACTGAAAAAATATTGAAAAACCCACGTGAATAGTACCATGCACCAATAAACACCCCCATGAAAATGAAATACAAAAGAATTATATATGATATAAATAGAGAATGAATTGGAATCATATAAATAGAAATAATTTCTTTTAATTAAAATACATGCAGGGGCATAAATAAAAAAATATTCACCTTGTAATTAAAATAATTAAAGGATTATGTTCTCACAAACTAAGTTATAGAATGAGACTAAGTTTATTAGTTTAAGACAATGCAAGAATTTATAAAATGATACATCCTTAATCAAACTATGATTGTCCCCAGTGGGTATCTTAATGATACTCACTTTCCCAGATTCTATACATCCCTAACAAAATAATGTATAATGTCAATGTGTTTTGATATACCATTACATACATAGTTTTTAGATAGATACAATGAAAATTGACTATCAAAATGGAAAACAATGTAATCTGCAGATAAATATAGCTTGGAAAGAAAACCTTTCAACCATATAGCCTCATTTTTGGCTTTTTTCAAGGCTAAATACTCTACCTCAGTAATGGAGAGTGCAACCACCAACTACATATTTCACTTTTAGGAGACCATTCCACCATATGAAAGAAAGAAAACTAGTGATAGACTTTTGAGTGTCAATATTTGTAACATAATTATAATAAAAAAAACAAACATTTTCATCATTAAAACTATTGTTTAGGTCATATCTAATGCACGATTTATCAAACATTGATACATACCTAAGGATCCATTTCAATGTATGCTAGTGAGGATTAAAATTTTTTCCCATAAACATGATCAAGGTACAAAAAAGGATATATTTGATCTAGAACACACACAACATACAGAATACTTCCCACTATATTAGAATATTGAATCATATTCATGAAGGAAGCTTCATCATCATTTCTAGAATATTGATCAAGAGAGATTTTAAAATTTTGTCCTAAAGGAATTATAACAGGTTTAATATACTCAAATAGATATCTTTATAATACCCTATTAACATAATAAAAAAGGGATAAGTACAAGGATCTAGCCTTCCTATCTCTTATTATGTCCATACCTACTATTTTATTATCATTTCCTAAGTATTTCATCTCAAAGATAGGGTTCAATTGATTCTTGATAGAGTTATAATATTCATTTTTATAGATTAAAATCATGTCATAAACATATAATAATAGGTAAATAGATTCATGTTTAAAAGTTTTATAATATAAACATGAATCAAATTTACTTATGGAAAATTGATTTTTAATCATAAATGAATCAAACCTTTTATACCATTTTTTAAAAGATTTTCTAAGCCCATACTAAGACTTCTTAATAAGGAAAACTTGATTGGGTTTAAGAAGATTTGAAAATCCTTTAGGAGGAGTGATATAAATAGTTTCATCAAGGGTACCATGAAAAATTCAGTTTTACATCTAATTGTTCAACATGAATATAAAATTTGGTAGCAATAAAAAGAATAATTATTATGGATTAATGTTTAACAAATGTGGAGAATATTTCACTATAATCAACTCCTTCATGTTGAATAAATCCTTTAAACACCATTCAAGTATTGAATTTGATTTTAGATTCTAAAATGTTTTTTTCTTTATTCTTATATAACCATTTCAAACCTATAATATTCTGGTTATTAGGTTTAGAAAAAAACCAAAGTTTTGTTCTTAATAAGTGAATTCATATCTTCTTGCATTGCACCTAACCACTTAGTGGATTATCTTGACTTAATAGATTTCTTATAAGTTTTAGGTTCATCATTAAAAAATTCTGATCTACATTAACGGCATAGGCAATAATCTTAGCGTGATTGAAATGGGTTAGAGGCCCAACTACTCTTCTTTCTCTATCCTAAGTGAGCTGATAATTTCTTAGATCTTCTGGTTCCACTTTTATAGTCTCAAAATCCAAATTATAATTGGATTCAACTTGAGTCTAAACAATAGGGGGAGTAGTACCAGTCTTGTATTGGGAATGGTCACATGATTCTAATGGAACTTCAACACTTATGGGTGTTGGGACTCTAGAGGGTTCTGTAGTGTCATCAGAAGACTCTACTGGTTCAGTTCACTTATCATTGGAGAGATCAGGCTCTTGAATCAAGACATATCAAATTATCATACACTTTTGATAAAATGGTTTATCTACCCAAAAATGATACCCCCAAACACCCTTTAGATAACCCATGAATAAATACTTCACAACCCTTGGAGTTAGCTAATCAGTGCACGTATGAGCATAAGCTATGGATCCAAAGGTCCTAAGGTGTGAAAGGCTTGGGGTAAACCTTTAAAAAGTTATTAAGGTGTATTAAAATAATTAACAGAAGATGGGAAATGGTTGATAAGATAGACTATTGTGGAGGAGGCCTTAGCCCAGAAAGACCTGGGGAGTTTTGAGTGGGACAACATGCACTTAACTCTCTCCAGAAGAGTCCTATTCAACCTCTCTTCTAGTTCTTTTTTCTATGTAGTTTCCATAATAGTACAATATCTTCTAAATCCCTTAGATTCTCATAATTGTATGAATTTCGTGGAATGATATTCTAAATCATTATTAGTTCTTAAGGCTTTGAGTTTCTTACTAGATTCACTTTTGACCCCATATTTCCATTTATTATAAGTCTAAAAGGTATTAGAATTATGTTTGAATATATAAATCCAGACTTTTCTAGAGAAGTCATTAATTAATTTCAGGAAGTATAAGCCTCCACCAAGGGATGTGACCCTAGAAGGATCTCATAGATTTTAATGAACACATTCAAGGGTTTCTATAGCCTTATACATAGACCTACTAAAGCTCACTCTTCTAAAATTTAAATATATGCAATCTTCATAGAATGGAAGACTTCTACGAGTGATATTACTCAAAAGCCTCTATTTTTTGAGTTCATTAAGGCCATTTTCACTAACATTCCATAACCTTTTATACAAAAGGGTAGTTTCATAATGTTATGAATCACAAGAGGTGTTTAACTAACTTCTTTAAACCTTAAAATCTAACACATAAAGCCCATTACGAAGGTTTACTTTTATAATAGTCATGGATCCTTGGGAAACCATAAGACTCCTATAGTCTAACTTAAACATTTAACCCTTTTAGTCAAGAATTCCTAGGGAAATTATGTTTCTTTTTTATTCAGGTACCCACTTAACTTCCTCAAGAGATTTAAAAGTCCTATCATGAAGCTCTAATGAAACTAAGCTTATGCCCATGATGTGACAAGTCCTATAATTCCCTAGGAAAACCACACTGTGTATTATTTACCTCTACTCAGAAAATAATTCTCTCATAGGACACATATGTATAGAACATTCTGAATCTAGGATCTATTCATTAGAGATGTCTATGTCAGAAACATTTAACACAACAACAGTGTAAAATTCCTACTCAACTAATAAATAATGGTAATTACTATTTTCTCTATATTCACCTTTACTATTATAGAAATTTCTATTAATGTGACTAGGATGTTTACATTGAAAACAATTGATTACTTTGTTTTTAGGATTATAACTTTTCTTCTTTGACTGACCTATATCCTTTCTCCTACACCTGGAATCGCGTCTGCCTTTAGACTTACTTTTTACCTTATATTTAAACCCTTGGTCTCTATCTTAACACTACCCTTCCTTTCAAGGTATTTGGAGAGTAAAATAAATTTATCTTCTTTAAGAGTTAATGTGTCATTTTTATACTTCATATAATCTTTAATATAATTAAAGGATTCACTTAATGAAGTTAACATTATTATGGCTTGGTCCTCATCGTCCAATTTAATATCTATGTTGTCTAGATCTAAAAATATTTTGTTAAATTCATCAATGTGTATCATGAATTCCATTCTAGGGAACATTTTGAAAGTATAAAATCTCATTTTTTTTATAATATACCAATAGAATATTCAATCATGTAATGGAATTCAAGTCCAGAAGATATAATAGCCATGAAAGATTCGTATGCAACTTCTTTAAGTACTTTATCTTTTAAAGATAAAAGAATTAAGATATGTGATTTCCTAAGAGGATCTTCAGGGATATCAATGTATGTTATGGAAGTCTGCCTATCTGGGGTAGGGTGGTGATTTTCATTCTAGAACCAGTAAGGGAATCAATTAAATCGTTATTATATAGTAGTGCAGTCATTTTAATTCTCCTCATATTGAAATTGTTTTCACCATCAAATTTATAAATATCAAATTTATTAGAACCCATTTTGAACATTACAGAAGGCTCTGATACCACATTTTGTGTAAAAAAATTAAAACCTAAATCATACATCACCCACTATCACGTATTTCAGTGTTATTATTATTTTTTGTTCAATTAATCATTTGGAGACAAAGAAACAGAACATGTTTCTTCTATAATTGGGATATTATAAGGACACATATATAAGATGCATAAAAGAAAATAACAGTAGATTAAACATGATTTGGATCATCATGATCCTATATATACGATGATAACACCACATAGGAAATTATTTATATTACCAAACAGAGATCAAGAAATAAATTATAGACTCAAAGAAATAAGAAGTAAAATCTAGAGAACCCATATGAGGATGATGACCATTGAATTAGGTGGAAGTGGTGAAGCCTTTCACATAAAATCAACCTATTTTACTCCTAGATGGACTCATGCACAAAAAAAAGGATATAGATATATACATGAAAGAAGAAGTTGAACCTGTATAGAGCCAAGAATCTAAATCGGAACTTGGTTACGATGAAAATGGGTCATGATCTGAAACCTCTTTGATGCACAGTCCTCTGGAACCCAAGACTGAATCGACCTCCACTAAGTCTGCACCATAGAGGTAATCTAGTTGTAGGAGGTGGTATGATCTCAACATAGGGGAGCGTGGATATCCAGAACCACTTAGTCCTCCTTCTTCTTCTCTGAGAATCTATAGAAGTCACAGTAGAGCCTCACGCTGGGAGAGCTCTCGGTGAACCAAATGAGAGACACACCAACTGAGAGAGAGGATTCCAAAATCAATGCTCAAATAGGTAAATTATGGAATTCTAGGTGAGATTTTGGTGGCATAGTCATAAAACCCTGGATCAAAGCCACGTGGATGGCTAGGATAAAAATAGTGTCTCACCTAGCAAAAGGTGTTTTAATGAGAGGGACAAATGGCGCTGTAATATTGGCACGATGGTGTCACTGAGGATCCAATATGAGGAAAAGAAACACAATGAGGGTCAACTAGGTCCATGGGCCATAATTGATAGTCCATGTACATTTGGGTAAATAGGTGAGTAAAATTCAACTCCCATATAAAAGAATAACTGAAAACAAATACATAAAAACACATGTGAACCATCCCATGCACAAATAAACACCCCATGATAATGAAATATAAAAGAATAGTATATCATATAAATAGAGAATGAATTTGACTCATATAAATAGACATAAATTAATTTAATCAAGACACATGTTGGGGAATAATTCAATAAGGAGTGTCTATAGGGATGTTTCTCCATATTAAGATACACCACCCACAACAATGCTTCATGGAAAATTTATTTTGATGAAGAGGAATATGCCAAACACAAGGTATTTCTTAGAACATGAAATTTTTCTATATTTAGGATTATTTATAAAACAAACATATGAGAAAGTAAAATATTTTTTTAACAAAATTCAATAGTTTACATGAAGGTAGTGTATGATGGGGGACAGAAAATGTTTAATGTATGGAACCTCAAAGTGGAGGGGAAATGTGAGATGAGTATTGCAAAAATATGGATTATATATCACAGTAGCCATTGAATATGAAATAAACACTATTGAAACTGGTTGGATTGTGTGTCTCCCTGCATATCTTCACAAATATTTATTCCTATGTATTCTTTTTTTGTATGAAAAACTATTATGTTGGCTAATAGGTTTATCATATGGGGGCCACTCCCATTTTTGGAGTCAATCATGGGGAATGTTGTGGAAGTCTTTGGGCTACCACATTTTCTATCTATTGACAACCAATCTATACAAAAACATATTTGTTGGGCAGCCGACTCAGCAGACGTCAAGTAGGCAGCGGCAAAAGGATTTCCCATTAGTAGATGAGCTACCCAAACCAACCAAAGAATGATTGTTCTGTTGTATCTATAAAACAAGATGAGAATACCATGAATGTGGGTAATCGGTTTTGGTTGTAACCCTTCTATGCTTGATCGAGAGAGAGTAATAATAGAGAAAAGGATTCCTTCTCCTATGGATGTAGGCAATTTTCCAAACCACATAAATCCAAGAGTTATTCCATTTTTTTGTGATTTGCATTTCCACGCACCATCATTGTTCCCTATCAAATGGTATCAAGGGGAATGAGTTAAAAATAATGGAGTGATAGTGAGTCTTCCAGTGACTGAAAAATTAATGTTGGTCAAAAAACATTTGAGGCCATATCCTTAAAGAAGATGATGATATTATTCTAATGATGCGAGCGGTGTGAAAAACTAAGGTGAAACGAGTTTGGTAGGCTCAGTCAATGTTTTGGTCAAAATGTGGTGCTAAAATACCCCCTTGTAGGAGAAGAAAGTAATGTTATGGCACTGGTGAATTTTTCAGCAAGATTCTGGTAGCTGCTCTAGTGTGCCATGCCAGCACCACATCATCACCACGCCATCAGGTGATCTAGACCGTTGAATTGTGTTGATGATATCTCAGTAAATCGAATCTCATTTTAAAAAATATAGGAGTTGATTACCACTATTTCAAACATTATGGACACATATGTATTGTTATATTTTCAAAATTATCACTCCATTAGGTGTTATCAAAGAGGTGTGGTATCGACGATGGTGACCTTGTTTTGTGACATCGATGATGGCTGGTGGCGATGAACTGCCAAAATTTGACATAAAAAATTTGGATGGTAGGAATAATTTTGGATTGTGAAAAATAATAGTGAAATATATTATAGTGAAGAAGGGAATGATCAGACCATTGATCGGAGAAATGACTGAGAGAACCAGTGATGATGATTGGAAGGAGCTCGAGATGTGGGTCGTCAGCATAATTTGACTATGTATAGAAAATGATGTAAAGTATTTAGTGCTGGACGAGACCTCACCAAAGGAGATCTTGAATAAGTTAAAGTAGAAATATATGGTGAAGATGCTCACCAAAAATTATTCTTAAAGAAGAAATCGTACCAGTTGTAGATGGATGAGGGAACAAATTTGTTTGATCACACCAAAAAATTCAACAAGATAATGATACAACAATCGAGGCTTGATGTAAAGGTTGAAGAGGAAGAAAAATCACTTTTTCTTTTTTCATCACTACCAAGATCATTTGATGGACTTATGACTACATTGATCCTGGGAAATGAAACATTGAAACTGGAAAAGGTAATGGAATCACTTCATGATTTAGAGGCATTCTGAAGACCTACAACGCATTTAGGTGAGAAAACCATGGTGATGCGAGATGATAAATGTGGAAGGAGATATCATTAGAAATCAGGAGGTAAAGAATAGTGGAAAAAATCAAGAGGATGTGATCATAGAGAAATCAGATTTTTATAGTGAGAGAAAAAGGGTCACTATAAAATTGATTGTGAAGAGTGAAAATGGTAAATTCTTGGGAAAAATAAAGATGAAGAGAAGGTTGTAAACATTATAAAATTATCATAAGATGATTAATTCTTCTTAATAATGATAATCTTTCACTTATATGGGAGAATTGAATGTGAAGAAGTGCAGTTTCATTACAACAAAAGATATGGGCACATGAAGTGGAAACGTTGATTTTTAAAAAGGAAGAATAAATGAGCTGAAAATCCAAAGAAAGATGGATGTGTTTTGGATTCAAGGATCTTAGCACACATATTTAGGTCAAAAGTTTCCTTTCATACCTTTCAACAGGTGCAAGATTCAGTGAGTCTTGGTGATGGCTCCACATGTGAGGTTCGAGGAGTCATGACTTTTAAATTAAAGACACCTAATAGAGGAGTATGAAAACTGGCTTATGTGAAATTAATTATGAGGATGAGATGGAATATTGTATCCTTAAGTAGGCACGATGAAAATGGGTACAAGATTTCCATATTAGGTGGAGTGTTGGAAGTCTCATGTAGAGATGAAGCGATACTTATTGGAAAAGTGTCTCAAGGATTGTATCATTTTATGGGGACTTAAGTCAGCTTGAGATTAATTAAAAATAGTAGAAGTGACACATCATATGGCGAGAAGAAGCATGTTTGGTTTACTGATGAATCTTTCAATGCCTTCAAGGATACTACAGGTCTAGATTCTCCCCCAAATTGGTTGTTAGGTGGAAATTTTTGGGGGACACTCCAATTTTGGGATTAAACCATGGGGTGTGTTGTGGAAGTATTCCAGTTGCAACATTTTCCTCTATCAGCAACTACTCCATGTAGCAGCATCTTTGGTGGGCAGCCAACTCAATGGACTTCAAGTAGCAAGCAGTGGAAGGATTTCCCATGGGTATATGAGCTACCCAAACCAACCAAAGAATGTTTGGATTTTTGTATCTATAAAATAAGATGATAATCCTATGAATATGGGTAATCGATTTTTGTTGCGACACTTCGAGGCTTGATCTAGAGAGAGTAATAATAGAGAAAAGGCTCTCTTCTCCCATAGATGTAGGAAATTTTGTTGAACCATGTAAATCTACCCGTTCTTCTATTTTTTTGTGATTTCTTTTCCCAAACACCTCCACTGCGACCTTACACATCCAAGTCTATATGGTGACCGCAATAACCGATTCTTCATTTATTGCACAATATAATTATATCATAAAATATTTTTTAACAATATGTTGATAATGGATGTCTCACATCATACCATGTGGTGATCCATTAGAAAAAAATAGTGATTCATGAAATAGATCAAGTTAGACTAGTAAAACATAAAATTTTGTATCTCATGAAAAACCTATGTGTTACAGTGGGTTTATGTCCCCCCATTCTCATTATTTTTATTTTGGAGGGACCTAGTTTTCACGCTCCTTTCCTTGGAAACATTTTAATTTCTAATATCATCCTTTATGGTGTGGACCCCTCTATAGACATGGGAAAGTGATGAATTTAACTCCTATTTTGATGTGGTGTGAACGATGTTGTGTTTTTTGGTATAAAATAAAATTTATTTTTATTTATTGTCACTTTAAACACAGTTATTTTCTCTCTCATATTATAATAAAAATCAAAATTATAATCAAACCTACACACATAAATAAATTTAGGCAACAAATGGATTTTCAAGTCTCTATATCCTTTGATTTGGGACCACTTATCTTAGAATAATGTTGTTTGTTGAATATAAACCCCCCATGTTTTTACACATATTTTACTCTTCTTCCATTATCCAACAATATTATTTCTATTTGAAACCAAAATAGATTTTTATGAAAAATTTAGAGTTTTAGATGGGTTTAACCATTATGATTTTTTATGTATAGAAGATATTTTTTCCTTTTCCTGTTTTAGATTATTACTTTAAAGGTGAGGTTTTGTGACTTGATTCTTATTGAATTGAGTTATTTTTTTATTTAAAATTATGTAACTTTACATTTCATGAACTTATTGGATTATATAAAACAACATTATTATCATTTTACAGATATTATTGATCCCCATGAGGTGTTTTTTAAATATTTCAAATGTTTTATTAACCTTTTATGGAAAACAAAAACGAATTTTATATATTAATTTTGATCTAAATTGTTTCAAAAATCTATTTGTTGGAGAAAAATTATAAGGGGAACTTTAAAATTAATTTAAAAAATAAATGAGATATTTTGACCAAATTTTGGTTTCCAATGAATGTGTCAGATGGCCTAAGTTTTTTGTTTCAATCTAAGATTAATTGATTTCAAAATGACAATTAAATGAGGAAAATTATTTTTTAATAGTAATATAACCTTGAATGGGTTTTATTTGATGTTTATTTTAACACAGTTACATTTTAAATGTATTGTTTTAAATTCCTATTACCCAATTTAGAAAACATATTCTTTTTATAATTGTACACCTAATTGTGAGCCCCTAGCTGCTACATTTTGTATTTAACTGTTCATTCTTTATGAAATATGAATTTTATTATGATGATTATTGTTATGTTTGGATGTTATTGGGGTTGTTACCTGAAAGGATGTTAGAGGTGATATTATGGTTATTGAATATGCATGTTGATGGAGCCCTTGATCATTTTTTCATTATGGACTATTCATATCCACTTTAACATGTCATGGGATCCCGAGTAACCCATTAAAATATTTAATCTTGTTCATACAAATATTTTTAACCTTATAAAACTGTAGGAGATAATTTATATGAATTATTAGACATTGGATTCTAATTGAGAGGACCCAATTAGATTGGATATAAAGATCAGCATGAACCAATAAGGTTATTATTTCTAATTAAAAGATTTATTCATTTTTTGATAAATAAGACCATCCTATATTAGTACATTGGTTTTTTTCTAGGAACTTACAAAAAATAATGGTATTTATTTGAGACAATCGGAGAGCATTTTCTTGGTTTTCAATGAGTGACACGCATTTTGAACTAAAATGTCAATT
Organism: Viscum album; assembly: GCA_963277665.1. Lineage (NCBI taxonomy): Eukaryota > Viridiplantae > Streptophyta > Magnoliopsida > Santalales > Viscaceae > Viscum > Viscum album. Next base: position 1,878,909,883 of record OY728146.1, on the reverse strand, counting down.
TTAAACAGACAATGTATACTTTGAGTCATACAGGTCACATCGTATGTTGGATTGAGGTGTGGGTGATTCCTACATGTCAAAAATGACACATTAATCATTTTCTTATAGTATCAAAATAATATGAATGCATTTGTTTGGTTTTGAGTATGTCACGTGTTCTTTTTTCTAAAAAATTAATGTCAATATAAAATAAAAAGATACACTTAGAGTCTTATTGGTCACACCATGCATCATATTGAGGTTCATTTGATTATTACACATCAAAAATATCTCATGGATCATTTTCCAAAAGTATCAAAACAATCTATTTGCATTTTCTTGGTTTCTAGTATGTCACTTTTTCTTTTTCCATAAATTAATTTCTATTTTAAATAAAAAGACAAACCTAGAGTGATAAAGGTCACACCATCCATTGAATAAAGGTGTGGCTGATTCCTACATGTCAAAAATTACTCATAGATTAGTTTCATAAAGTATAAAAACAATTCGAATGCGTTTTATTGGTTTTCAGTATGTCGCTTGTTCTTTTTACTAAAATTAATGTCACTTTTAAATAAAATGTCATGCTTGTAGTCATACTAATCATTGTGTGTCGGATTGAGGTTCAAGTGATACATACAAACCATATATGTCTTCTGGATCATTTTCTGAAAACAATTTGATTTCATTTTCTTGGTTCTTAGTATGTCACTTGTTCTTTTTACTAAAATTAGTGTCAATTTTAAATAAAATACACACTAAGAGTTATAATGGTCACACAATTCATTGGGTTTAGGTGGGGTTGATTCCAACACATTATAAATTACTAATGAATCATTTTTCTATATTATGAAAAAAATTTGAATGTGTCTGCTCGATTTTTAGTATGTCACTTATACTTTTTACTAATATTACATGAAATTATAAGGGTCAATTAATGTGTTAGATTGAGGTTTGGTAGATCATTACATATCAAAAATGACTTATTGGTTTTTTTACTAAAGTATCAAAATAATATGAATGTGTTTTCTTAGTTTTTAGTATGTCACTTGTGTTTTTTTTAACAAAATGTCATTTGAAAATAGAAACAAGTACTTTGAGTTATACCGGTCACATTGTGTGTCGGTTTTATGTGAGACTACTTACTACGCATCAAAAATGATTTCTGATTTATTTTCCTAAAATATCAAGATAATTTGAGTGTTTTTCTCTTTTTTCTTTTAGTGACACTTTTTGAACTAAAATGTCAATTTTAAACTGATAATAGACACTTTGAGTCATACCAGGCACATATTGTATCATATTGAGGCACGACTGATTCCAACATTTTGTTTCTATAAATTATCAAAATAATATGAATGTTTTTTCTCAGTTTTGAGTATGTCACTTATTCTTTTTACAGACATTAATGTCAAATTTAAATAAAAATACACGCTTGGATCCATACTGGATACACTGTGTGTCATATTGCGGTGTGAATGATTCCTACATGACAAAAATAACTTATGAATCATTGTAATAAAGTATCAAAACAATATAAATTTGTTTTTTTAGAGAAATCATATTTTTATAGTGAGAGAAAAAGGGTCACTATAAAACTGATTGTGAAGAGTGCAAATGGTAAATTCCTGGGAAAAATAAAGATGAAGAGAAGGTTGTAAACATTAGAAAATTATCAGAAGATGATGAATTATTCTTGACAATGATAGTATTTCACTTAGATGGGAGAATTGAATGTGAAGAAGTGCAGTGTCATTACAATAAAAGATATGGGCACATGAAGTGGGAATATTGATTTTTAAAAAGGAAGAATAAGTGATCTCAAAATCCAAATAAAGATGGATTTGTTTTGGATTCAAGGATCTTAGCACACATATTTAGGTCAAAATGTTCCTTTCATACCTTTCAACAGGTGATAGATTCAACGAGTCTTGATGATGGGTCCACATGTGAGGTTCGAGGAGTCAGGACTTTTAAATTGAAGACACCTAATGGAGGAGTATGAAAACTGGCTGATGTGAAATTAATTCTGAGGATGATATGAAATATTGTATCTTTAAGTAGGCTCGATGAAAATGGGTACAGGATTCTCATATTAGGTGGAGTGTTGGAAGTCTCATGTGGAGATTAAGCCATACTTATTGGGAAAGAGTCTCAAGGATTGTATCATTTTATGGGGACTGTAGTCAGCTTGAGATCAATTAAAAATAGTGGAAGTGACACATCATATGGTAAAAAGAAGCATGTTTGGTTTGATGTTGAATTTTTCAATGCCTGCAAGGAGACTACAGGTCTAGATTCTACCCCAAATTGGTTGTTAGGTGGATATTTTTGGGGGACACTCCAATTTTGGGATTAAATCATGGGGTGTGTTGTGGAAGTATTCCAGTTGCAACATTTTCCTTTGTTGGAAACTACTCCATGTAGCAGCATCTTTGGTGGGCATCCGACTCAGTGGACCTTAAGCAGCAAGCAGTGGAAGGATTTCCCATGGGTAGATGAGCTACCCAAACCAACCAAAGAATGTTTGGCTTGTTGTATCTATAAAACAAGATGAGAATCCCATGAACATGGGTAATCGTTTTTTTTTGTGACACTTTGAGGCTTGATCTTGAGAGAGTAATAATAGAGAAAAGGCTCCCTTCTCTCATATATGTAGGCAATTTTGTTGAACCATGTAAATCCAAGTGTTCTTCTATTTTTTTGTGATTTCTTTTCCCATACGCCTCCACTGCACCCTTACACATCCAAGTCTGTATGGTGACTGCAATACCAGATTCTTCATTTATTGCACAATATCATTATATTATAAAATATTTTTTAAAAATATGTTGATAATGGATGTCTCACATCATACCATGTGGTGATCCATTAGAAAAACAATAGTGATTCATGAAATAGATCAAGTTCGACTAGTAAAACATAATATTTTGTATCTCGTGAAAAACCCAGGTGTTACAGTGGGTTTATGTCCCCCCATTCTCAGTATTTTTATTTTGAAGGGACCTAGTGTTCACACTCCTTTCCTTGGAAACATTTTAATTGCTAATATCACCCTTTCCGGTGTGGACCCCTCTATAGACATGGGAAAGTGATGAATTTAACTCCTATTTTGATGCGGTGTGAATGATGTTGTGTTTTTTGGTATAAAATAAAAATTATTTTTATTTATTATCACTTTAAACACCTTTTTATCTCCCTCTTATTATAATAAAAATCAAAATTATAATAAAAAATAGACACGTAAATAAATGTAGGCAACAAATGGATTTTCAAGTCTCTATATCCTTTGATTTGGGACCACTTATCTAGGAATCATGTTGTTTTTTTAATATAAACCCCCCATGTTTTTCCACATATATTACTCTTCGTCCATTATCCATCAATATTATTTCTATTGGAAACCAAAATAGATATTTATGAAAACTTTAGGGTTTCAGATGGGTTTAGCCATTATGATTTTTTATGTATAGAAGATATTTTTTCCTTTTCCTGTTTTAGATTATTACTTTAAAGGTGATGTTTTGTGACTTGATTATTATTGGATTGAGTCATTTTTTTATTTAAAATTATGTAATTTTACATTTCATGAACTGATTGGATTATATAAAACAACATTATTATCATGTTACTTGTATTATTAATCCCCATGAGGTGTTTTTTAAATATTTCAAATGTTTTATTAACCTTTCATGGCAAACAAAAACAAATTTTATATATTAATTTTGATCTAAATTGTTTCAAAAAGCTATGTGTTGGAGAAAAATTATAAGGGGAACTTTAAAATTAATTTTATATATTAATTTTGATCTAAAATTCCTATTTTTCTTGGTTCTTATTATGTCACATGTTCTTTTTACTAAAATTTGTGTCAATTTTAAATAAAATACACACTTAGAGTTATACTGGTCACACAATTCATTGGGTTTAGGTGGGGTTGATTCTAACACATTAGAAATTACTAATGAATCGTTTTTCTATATTATAAAAACAATATGAATGCGTCTACTCGATTTTTAGTATGTCACTTATACTCTTTACTAAAATTACATGAAATTATAAGTGTCAATTAACGTGTTAGATTGAGGTTTGGTTTATTATTACATATCAAAAATGACTTATGGGTTGTTTTCCTAAAGTATCAAAACAATACGAATGTGTTTTCTTAGTTTTTAGTATGTCACTTGTGTTTTTTTTAAAAAATGTCATTTGAAAATAGAAACACATACTTTGAGTCATTCTAGTCACATTTTTTATTGGTTTTATGCGAGACTACTTACTACACATCAAAAATGATTTCTGATTTATTTTCCTAAAATATCAAGATAATGTGAGTGTTTTTCTCTTTTTTCATTTAGTGAAACTTTTTTAACTGAAATGTCAATTTTAAACTGATAATGGACACTATGAGTCATACCAGGCACATATTGTATCATATTGAGGCAAAACTAATTCCAACATGTTGTTTCTATAAATTAGCAAAATAATATGAATGTTTTTTCTCAGTTTTGAGTATGTCACTTATTCTTTTTACTATGATTAATGTCAATTTTAAATAAAAATACACGCTTGGATCCATACTGGTTACATTGTGTTCCATATTGAGGTGTGAATGATTCATACATGTCAAACATAACTTATGAATCATTGTAATAAAGTATCAAAATAATATAAATTTGTTTTCTTAGAGAAATTAGATTTTTATAGTGAGAGAAAAACGGTCACTATAAAATTGATTGTGAAGTGTGCAAATGGTAAATTCCTAGGAAAAATAAAGATGAAGAGAAGGTTGTGAACATATGAAAATTATCAGAAGATGATGAATTCTTCTTGAAAATGATAATCTTTCACTTAGATGGGATAATTGAACGTGAATAAGTGCAGTGTCATTACAACAAAAGATATGGGCACATGAAGTAGGAATGTTGATTTTTAAAAAGGAAGAATATGTGAGCTCAAAATCCAAAGAAATATGGATGTGTTTTGGATTCAAGGATCTTAGCACACATATTTAGGTCAAAAGGTTCCTTTCATACCTTTCAAAAAGTGCAAGATTCAGTGAGTCTTAGTGATGGGTCAACATGTGAGGTTCTAGGAGTCATGACTTTTAAATTGAAGACATCTAATCGAGGAGTATGAAAACTGGCTGATGTGAAATTAATTCTAAGGATGAGATATAATATTGTATCCTTAAGTAGGCTCGATGAAAATGGGTACAAGATTTCCATAGTAGGTGGAGTGTTGGAAGTCTCATGTGGAGATGAAGCGATACTTATTGGGAAAGATTCTCAAGGATTGTATCATTTTTTGGGGACTACAGTTAGCTTGAGATCAATTAAAAATAGTGTAAGTGACATGTTTAATGGTGAGAAGAAGCATGTTTGGTTTGATGATGAATTTTTCAATGCCTGCAAGGAGACTACAAGTCTAGATTCTACCCCAAATTGGTTATTAGGTGGACATTTTTGGGGGAAACTCCAATTTTGGGATTAAATCATGGGGTGTGTTGTGGAAGTATTCCAGTTGCAACATTTTCCTCTGACGGCAAGTACTCCATATAGTAGGATCTTTTGTGGGATTTCGACTCAGTGGACCTCAAGTAGCAAGCAGTGGAAGGATTTCCCATGGGTATATGAGCTACCCAAACCAACCAAAGAATGTTTGGCTTGTTGTATCTATAAAACATGATGAGAATCCCATGAACATGAGTAATCGGTCTTTATTGGGACACTTTGAGGCTTGATCTGGAGAGAGTAATAATAGAGAAAAGGCTCCCTTATCTTATAGATGTAGGCAATTTTGTTGAATCATGTAAATCTAAGTGTTCTTCTATTTTTGTGTGATTTCTTTTCCTACACACCTCCACTGCGCCCTTACACATCCAAGTCTGTATGGTGACCACAATACCAGATTCTTCATTTATTTCACAATATCATTATATCATAAAATATTTTTTAAAAATATGTTGATAATGGATGTCTCACATCATACCATGTGGTGATCCATTAGAAGAATAATAGTGATTCATGAAATAGATCAAGTTCGACTAGTAAAACAAAATATTTTGTATCTAATGAAAAACCCAAGTGTTACAGTGGGTTTATGTCCCCCCCATTCTCAGTATTTTTATTTTGGAGGGACCTAGTGTTCACGCTCCTTTACTTGGAAACATTTTAATTGCTAATATCACCCTTTGTAGTGTGGACCCCTCTAAAGACATGGGAAAGTGATGAATTGAACTCCTATTTTGATGCGGTGTGAACGATGTTGTGTTTTTTGGTATAAAATAAAACTTATTTTTATTTATTGTTACTTTAAACACCTTTTTTTCTCTCTCATATTATAATAATAATCAAAATTAAAATCACACCTACACAGATAAATAAATGTAGGCAACAAATGGATTTTCAAGTCTCTATATCCTTTGATATGGGACCACTTATCTTGGAATCATGTTGTTTGTTGAATATAAACCCCCCATGTTTTTCCAAATATTTTAATCTTCTTCCATTATCCATAAATATTATTTCTATTGGAAACCAAAATAGATTTTTATGAAAACGTTAGGGTTTCAGATGGGTTTAACCATTATGATTTTTTATGTATAGAAGATATTTTTTCCTTTTCCTGTTTTAGATTATTACTTTAAAGGTGAGGTTTTGTGACTTGATTATTATTTAATTGAGTAATTTTTTTAATTAAAATTATGTAATTTTACATTTGATGAACTGATTGGATTATATAAAACAACATTATTATCATGTTATATGTATTATTGATCCCCATGAGGTGTTTTTTAAATATTTCAAATGTTTTATTAACCTTTCAAGGAAAACAAAAACGAATTTTATATATTAATTTTGATCTAAATTGTTTCAAAAAGCTATGTGTTGGAGAAAAATTATAAGGGAAACTTTAAAATTAATTTTAAAAATAAATGAGATATTTTGACCAAATTTTTTTTCCAATGAATGTGTTAGATGGCCTTAGTTTTTTGTTTCAATCTAAGATTAATTGATTTCAAAATGACACTTAAATGAGGAATTTTTTTTAATAGTAATATACCCTTGAATGGGTTTTATGTAATGTTTATTTTAACACAGTCACATTTTAAATGTATTGTTTTAAATTCCTATCACCCAATTTAGAAAACATATTCTTTTTATAATTGTACACCTAATTATGAGCCCCTAGCTGCTACATTTTGTATTTACCTGTTCATTCTTTATGGAATATAAATTTTATTATGATTATTATTATTATGTTTGAATGTTATTGGGGTTGTTACCTGAAAGAATGTTAGAGGTGATATTATGGTTATTGAATATGCATGTTGATAGAGCCCTTGATCATTTTTCATTATGGACTATTCACATCCACTTTAACATGTCATGGGATCCTGAGTAACCCATTAAAATATTTAATCTTGTTCATACAAATATTTTTAACCTTATAAAACTGTAGGAGATAATTGATATGAATGATTAGACATTTGATTCTAATTTAGAGTACCCAATTATATTGGCTATGAAGATCAGCATGACACGATAAGGTTATTGTTTCTTATTAAATGATTTATTCATTTTTTTTAATAAATAAGACCATCCTATATTAGTACATTGGTTTTTTTATGGGAACTTACAAAAAATAATGGTATTTATTTGAGACAATACGAGAGAATTTTATTGGTTTTCAATGAGTGACACGCGTTTTGAACTAAAATGTCAATTTTAAACAGACAATGTATACTTTGAGTCATACTGGTCACATCGTATGCTGGATTGAGGTGTGGGTGATTCCTATATGTCACAAATGACACATCAATCATTTTCTTATAGTATCAAAATAATCTAAATAAATTTTTTTGGTTTTCAGTATGTCACGTGTTCTTTTTTCTATAAAATTATTGTCAATATAAAATAAAAAGATACACTTCGTGCCTTATCGGTCACACCATGTATCATATTGAGGTGCATTTTATTCTTACACATCAAAAATATCTCACGGATCATTTTCCAAAAGTATCAAAACAATATGAATGCGTTTTCTTGGTTTTTAGTATGTCACTTTTTCTTTTTCCATATATTAATTTCTATTTTAAATAAAAAGACAAACCTAGAGTCATACAGGTCACACCATGCATTGAATAAAGGTGTGGCTGATTCCTACATGTCAAAAATGAGTCATAGATAAGTTTCATAAAGTATAAAAACAATCCGAATGCATTTTATTGGTTTTCAGTATGTTGCTTGTTCTTTTTACTAAAATTAATGTCAATTTTAAATAAAATGGCATGCTTGTAGTCATACTAATCATTGTGTGTCGGATTGAGGTTCAAGTGATACATACAAACCATATATGACTTATGGATCATTTTATGAAAACAATTTGATTGTATTTTCTTGGTTCTTAGTATGTCACTTGTTCTTTTTACTAAAATTAGTGTCAATATTAAATAAAATACACACTTAGAGTTATAGTGGTCACACAATTCATTGGGTTTAGGTGGGGTTGATTCCAACACATTAGAAATTACTAATGAATCATTTTTCTATATTATAAAAACACTCTAAATGTGTCTGCTCGATTTTTTGTATGTCACTTATAATTTTTACTAAAATTACATGAAATTATAAGGGTCAGTTAATGTGTTAGATTGAGGTTTGGTTGATTATTACATATCAAAAATGACTTATGGGTTTTTTTCATGAAGTATCAACACAATATGAATGTGTTTTCTTAGTTTTTAGTATGTCACTTGTGTTTTTTTAACAAAATGTCATTTGAAAATAGAAACACATACTTTGAGTCATACCCGTCACATTGTGTGTCGGTTTTATGTGAGACTACTTATTACACATCAAAAATGATTTCTGATTTATTTTCCTAAAATATCAAGATAATGTGAGTGTTTTTCTCTTTTTTCATTTAGTGACACTTTTTGAACTAAAATATCAATTTTAAACTGATAACGGACACTTTGAGTCATACCAGGCACATCTTGTTTCATATTGAGGCATGACTGATTCCAACATGTTGTTTCTATAAATCATCAAAATAATATGAATGTGTTTTCTCTGTTTTGAGTATGTCACTTATTCTTTTTACTAACATTAATGTTAATTTTAAATAAAAATACAATCTTGGATCCATACTGGTTACACTGTGTGTCATATTGAGGTGTTAATGATTCCTACATGTCAAAAATAACTTATGAATCATTGTAATAAAATATCAAAACAATCTAAATTTTTTTTCTTAGTTTTCAATTTTCACTTGTTATTTTTACTAAAATTAATGTCTATTTTAAATAAAAATACACACATAGAGTTATACCTGTCACAACATGCATTGGATTATGGTGGGGTTCATTTATACATGTTAGAAATTAATAATTAACCATTTTACTAAATTATAAAAACAATCCAAATGCGTTTGCCCATTTTTTAGTATGTCACTATTTTTTTACTAAAATTGATGTCAATTTTGAATAAATAGACAAACTTGAAATTATACCAGTAACACCATGTGTCAGATTGAGGTGAGGCGGATTATTAGATGTAAAAAATGACTTAAGGATATTTTTCATAAAGTATAAAAACAATATGAATGTTTTTTATTAGTTTTTAGTATGTCATTTATTTTTTTTAATAAAATGTCATTTGAATCTGAAAACATGTACTTTGAATCATACTGGTCACATCATGTGTTAGTTTGATGCAAGGCTGCTTCCTACACATCATAAATTACTTATGAGTATTTTTCTAAATTATAAAGACAATACAAGCATGATTTATTTGTTTTTAGTGAGTGAAACTTTTTGAACTAAAATGTCAATTTTCAAGAGATAACAAACACTTTGAGTCATATCAGGCACATCATGTATCTTATTGAGGTGATACTAATTCCTACATGTCAAAAATGGTTTAAGTATCATTTTAATAAAGTATATCAACAATCAAAATTTTTTTTCCTAGTTTTGAGTATGTCAGTTCTATTTTTTACTAAAATTAATGTCAATTTAAAATAAAAATATGCACTTAGAGACATATCAGATTCAGGTGAGAATGATTACTACAAATAAAAAATTACATATGGATCATATTACTAAATTATTAAGACAATATGAGCATGTTTTTTCAGTTTTTAGTGAGGGATTCTTTTTGAACTAAAATGTAAATTTTTAACTAATAGCCGAAAATTTGAGTCATACCAGGAACATCATGTGTCGTATTGAGGTGAGGTTGGTTCCTATGAATTAAAAATGACTTATTGATCATTTTAATAAAGTATAAAAATAATAAAATTTAATTTTTTGGTTTTGAGTATGTTAGTTGTCTTTTTTACTAAAATTAATGATAATTTTAAATAAAAAGACACACATGAAGTCATAATAGTCACATTGTTCATTGGATTAAGTGGAAGATGATTCATACATGTCTAAAATGAAATATGAATAATTTTCCTAAATTATAAAAACAATCCTAATTCTTTTTCTTGGTTTTTAGTACATCACTTATCTTTTTTACTAAAATTTTATTTTAAACTAGAAACACACAATCTGAGTCATATAATTCACATCATGTGTTAGTTTGATATGATAATGAATACTACACATCATAAATAACTAATTAATAATTTTTTTAAAAAAATTATTATGATATTCTACGCATGTTTTCTTGGTTTTCAATGAGTGGCACTTTTTGAACTAAAATATCAATTTTAAACTGATAAAGGACACTTTGAGTCATACCGAGCATATATTGTAACAGATTGAGGTGTGGTTAATTCATACATGTTAAAAATGACTTATGGATCTTTTTCGTAATGTATCAAAACAATACGGATTCATTTTCTTGGTTTCAATTATTTGAGTTTCCTTTTTTACTAAAAGTAATGTTAATTTTAAATAAAGAGGTGCATGTGGAGTCATATCGGTCGCACCGTGTATTGGATTGAGGTGTGGATGATTCCTACACATCCTAATTAAATTATGTATCATTTACCTAAATTATTAAAATAAAATAAATTCATTTCTTTGGTTTTGAGTATGTCAGTTTTCTTTTTTTCTAAAATTAATATCAGTTTTAAATAAAAATACCCATATTGGTCACACCATGTGTCAAATTGAGGTTACATTGATTTATATACGTATAAAATGACTTCTCAGTCACTTTATTCAAATATAAACACAATCCAATCTACCAATGTAATAATTATTTCTATTTACTTTCTTTTTCTAACTACCAACACTGCATATTGAGTTGATATTCTTAGATGAATAACCTTCCTCTACCCTTTTGGTTTTCAACAACGAGAAATGTTTTTTGGCTAAGAACATTGACTCAATATGCAGTGTTTGTATGAAAAAAATGAAAATCAAGGGAAATCATCATTAAATTGGAAGAATAGAACATGTTATCTCTTTTGTGGTCTCTTGGAGATAGTTTAAAGAAAAATATAACTTCCAAAAAGACCTATAAAAACAACTATGTAAATATTATATTAGAATGATATGATAAATAACTTACAAATAATAGTTAAAATTATGAAAAAGTTAATTAATTTTTTATCAATTCACCTTTTCATAATGGTTGTATACATTCTTGACTCATTTCCTTATTGTTGTCAACTCAGTTACAACTTCAAAGTCCAATATCTCACGAGTAGGAGTAGATTCAAACACACCACCTCAAATTGAATAAAGTAATACACCTATATAAGAAAATAATTATTATTTTAGTAATAATAAATTTAAATAAATAAAACATAAATATGAAAAAATCCATTACTTATATAAAAGTCACATATTCATGTTATTTTTGTATATTATGCCATCAGGTATGCAGCCCATTGATTTCAAAGAAAATCTATATCTTCTTGTGAATATTTTTATTTTCTATAGATATATAAGTACTGAAAAAATATAAATTCACATTGGATTAACAAATATTTTAAATTAAATAATATTTATATTCAAAAATACCTCTTTGGGGATGTTAGTTTGTTGATGGAATATGATCTCCCTCATAAAATTTCAAACATAATAACCATAATATTTTCTATTTTTTTTGTTTCTTAAACTATAGAAATAATGATAAAAATAAGTAATTTGTTTTAATATGTGTTTGTATATTGAAATATTATTATATATACCATGATAGTTGTCAAGTTGTTGAACTTGTCATGCTTTTGGTTCTTAATACATGTCCTATTTCCATGAATTTCATGATATTTAAATAGATCTCTATCATAATATAATTCTCATGAAAACATAATATAAATTATATAATTTGATTTATTTGTTCTAAAATATTTGATTTAGTGTATTACAAATTGAAAAACACCATCATGTGTGGTCATTTTGTTGGGTATCCATGCAGTGAATCCAGAAAATAAATCTTTGGAGTATCCAAATTGACCATAATAGGCATCCAATATTTCTTAAAAACACAAAAAGTAATAAGTAATGAAAGAAATGAAAATATATTTGATATTATTAAATATTATATTTTTACCCCTACATCATTGGTATTAAGAAGAGTATGTCTTCTATAAGTTTTCATTCAAATGATGTGGCCATTTTTGTCACTATTACATTCATTTTTTTAATTTATATCCATTTATTCTTTATACGTGATGTGAGGAATAATGAGTCAAAATTTATGTTCATGGGGTAATCCCTTTAATTGGTATTGATATATACACCTGCAAAAAAATATGAAATGTATTTAGTCCTAATCAGCATAATATATTTTCTTTTTGAAAAATAAATCATGAAAATATACCTCATGAATACATGTAAAACTAAGGCTCCTAGCCATTCATAGTTGAGTATTTCATTGGAATTTCCAAGATAAATGTAGTCTATAACACTGTATTTATACATTTTTTCTTCAAAATCAATTAAGTGATCACTACAATTTTGTAACTTTGTATCCGTATGAACCTTCAATGTTAGAAAATGAGAATATAAAACTGTCGGGGTAAAGGTTCTCTCATAATATCTTTTTAATTGGTTAGTTGATCAATTAAATGGTTTTTAGTTGGCCTTTCATTCCCCCCCTTCCCTTTGTTTGTCTACAATAACATTCATTGGTTCATACCTTTTTTTATTAATTTTTAAAGTTTTAGCATGAAAAATAAATTGGAAATGAATACCTCTTTGTTAAAATATGTTTTTACAAGATCTAACATCCATGAAAAGAATGTTCCAATAGCTTGGTCGACTATATAAATATCTTCATCATCTATTGGAATTGGTAGTTCGACACTCAACTCACGAGCTACGCTAATTGCCACACTCACATGACATGTTGGAAGTGGTTATTTGTGTAGACAATCTGCTTGGATATTGAACACCATTTCCCTCACTACAAGGTTATGAGTGGGTGTTAATAGATATAAATTACAATTATTTTAACCCTATAGAATATCAGTAAAGTAAAGGTATTAGTGTCTGTCTAATTCACATTTCACAGGAACAATTATTAATAAATTGATTACTTCAACAAGGACAGTTCTTTGAGGGTAATGTATCACCTTAAAGTTTGTGGGGGTGGGGTGAGATCTTCACACAACGGTTGTCCTTCAGATGTTTCTTCTCTTTGATTCCCCCCATAACAGTTATGAGCAACTCATTCTTCCATTTAAAATTTTCTTCAAAGGAAACTAATCTTCCTTTCATATCTTTTATTTCTTTGTCTTTGTCCTCCTCCTATTTTTTTTTGAAAAAACATGTTTTGGGTGTCACCCAAAACCCGCACCTAAGAGGTATCCATATTGTTCTGGCTGCTTCAAGGACATCGATAGTGGGTGTTTATCTGGTACATGTGTTGATGATTCCTCTGACATATACAGATAGAAAATATATTTAAACAAGTAATCATTTTTCTTTAATAGTTATTTAAATAAATTTTTTATTATTTCATACTTACACATGTTTCCCATACTTTTGTGTGTTTTCATCTATTAGTATCCCATATTTATTTACACATGCCTCCTTTCATAGAACAAGGTGTGAGACAGAAGTGGATTTGGATTTGGATTCACCAATTTACATATAAATAGAGGAACATAATTATGTTGTTATTTCATTTCACATGAAATTATTACGGTATATTTAAAACATGTACCATATTTTTTTTCAAGTGAAGTGTACCCCATCCTTGGTTTAAAATAGAGGTACGTTGGTTTTCCTATCCATTCCTTTTTTTCATAACTTAGTTTCTATTTCATAAATAAATAATTCTTAACCAAAATTATGAATACACATATTGTCAAACAATTTATTACCTACCAAAATGTACCTAAAAAAGAAATATATGAATGATGAATAGTAAACATATCCCACGCTTCTTGCATTATCAGGTGTGAATACATAAGAGGTAGGTGTGGGTTTATTTTCCCTTCATCATTTTTAAGATGAAATCTCATTAGAATTGTGAGGAAGACTCTATTAATCCTTCCAATAAGAATTAATACATATTTATTGTGGGATTCATCTACTATAAATTCACTCTATAAGGGATGATGAAGAGTAATTTAATGTTTCATTATTTTATTATTTTATTAAAATAAAGAAATGATATCATAATGTTACCATAATATCTTCCCACATGAGTGCCTTAAGCACATACACAACATGGTTCTACGAATCTACATCAATCAATATGTGTTTCCAAGTGATGAGTCCAATGTAACTAATGAGCATGGCCTTGTTGGGGTCAACATGTTTCACCCACGCATTCCATTTGAAATCAAATTTGATGCCTTTTATTTTTCCCTTACTGATTTTTTCTAACACCTTCAAGCTACGGTTCTCTTATTTTTTGGGCATCATTGGTCCTTCATCACCCACCATTTCCTCAGATTCGACATTGTAAACTTTTTTTTCCTATAGATCAATAGCCTTGGAATGTGGTGAAGGTCATTGTACCTCTACACTGGGAGCAACAATAGGTTGATGAACCTATTATTCCTTAGGATTGGGAGCACTAGCATATGAAAAAGGTCATCTTTCCTCTGCATTGGGAGAGACAAAAGGTTGATATAGCATTTGTTACATGGTATTGAGAGTAAAAGCATGTGAAGAAGTCATTAACTACATAAGTGGTTTGAAATTTAATTTAGATTATATAAACACAACAATGAATAGATAATAACATTATGTAACATAATGTATATTACAAAAAAAATATAACATGATTATAGAACTATTTTTTAAAGGATGAAGGTATTTGAACACTCTATTGAGTATCCAAATCCCTTCATTTTGGATTCCTCTAAATATCAGATCCATGTTCGTGGAGTGCGTTGGGGAGGTGATCAAAAACAGTGTGGGTCACCACATGGCGATGCATATGGGAAGTGGTCATCTCACTAGCGAGGGGATCGATCAGGCCTACTTTGTTAAGAACATGAGCATCATGTTTGGGACAATTCTTTAGTGCCCATACCATACCAATTTACTTTAAAAACCCAGCTGTTACTATAGACTGAATGGCTCGAAGGCCTTCTTTTATTTTATTTTATTATAGATAATCCCCCTTTTAAGGGATGAAGGGGAACCCATACATGAACCATGATCCCAAGGCTCAAGGCCCAACATGAATTTCAATACATGACCCGAAGGCCCAGAGGCATACTATAGACTGAATGGCCCAAAGGTCTTATTTTATTTTATTTTATTATTGATAATCCCCCTTTTAAGGGATGAAGGGGAACCCATACATGAACCGTGAGCCCAAGGCTCAAGGCCCAACACGAATCGCAATACATGACCCGAAGGCCCAGAGGCATACTATGACCCAACTGTTAATATGGTATTATGTCCCCCCATTCCCAGTATTTTTATATTGGAGGGCCTAGGCATTTTCACTCATGTCCCTAATGTAATTTTATTTGTTGATACCACCTTTTTTTGTAGATACCACTCTAAAAACATGGGAAAGTAAAAAAATTTACTCATATTTTGATGTAGTGTGAATGATATTGCATATTTTGGAATAAAATAAAATTTATTTTTACTTATTTTCATATTAAACACCTCTATTTTGTGTCCCAAATAATAATAAAATTAAAAAATATAATCAAATACATGCACATAAATAATTGTGGGAAAAAAATGGATTTTATGGCTGTCTTCATAACTTGATTATTGATTCATGAATGGTGGACGAACCTATCATTTATGAAGAGAGGTAGGTGGGTCTTGTGGTAGGTGGGGAGATCACCTGACATTGTTTTGAACAAAAAAAATGGATAAAAAAAGGTATATGATGGGAGTTACATTTTGGGATAGGTTGATGTTTTTTTGGTGAGCAATTTTCTATGCATGGATCTTTATTTATATGGAGGCTCTCTCTGGGGACCAAGGTTTTGGACATTTTTATATTTGTAGTTGTGAAATAATTCTAATATTGTTGTATTTCATCTATAGTGGTATTTCATATATTCTGATAATTTTTTTAGTTTTTTTAGATGAAGAATATCTACTCTACATGGGAAGATCTATTTGGATTTTGTTATCAAACCAAATTCTTGGTTTCAAGCCACTTCCAAAGTGTGTTAGCTTTCTGAATTTGTTCATTTTACCATGTACACTTTTTTTTATTTCCCAACATTTGATATCAAAGGGTGTTGTTTTTTATTCAGCTAAATCATGGATACAAATTACAGTTGGATGATTTTATTTAATGTAAACAATTATCATATGTAAAATTTAAAAATAAAGGATCTGTTTCTTGTTAACCAAATGCATCTTTCAGTTTTTAGTACCTAGAATCCAAAAAAAGTGTCTGATGAAAAATGGTAGTTCCACTAATACAAATCAAGTTTTTAAAATAATTAAAAATGAGCATTGTCAACGCTAAGAAGTCACTGACATGCTAAGTGTCTTTAAAATTCATTCCCTTTATTAGAAAAAAAACCGCTTATAAAATTTGGAAAAAAACTTTTTTTAACCGCTCCCCCATTGAAAATGATTCAACCCCCTGATTTTTCTCTTATGCACTCTCTTTTTTCAGTGCTTTCAACAACCATTTGTAATCATTTTCTATTACCGAGATACATTATCACCCAGGTGTGCTTGGAGCTGATCATGTGACCTCCCTTGCGCAATTGGAACCCTTTATTACCACCCCAATCTTATTTTATTCTATATTTTATGATATTTCTATATATTTCTATATATTTAGATATATCTTTTTTATTCATATATTTATACAATTAATTTTAAATACATTTTTAAAATATGTGTTTGTGTGTGTTTGTGATATATATATATATATAATTAAATTATTTTTAATATATTATATTTTAAAAATCATTTACATATATTAGGATATAAAATATATATATATATCCATTTATTAATACTCACACATATGTATATATAAAAATTATCTATACATTTGTATATATATATATATATATTCATATATTTTTATAATGTAAAAAGATGATTAAATCTTGTTTTAAAAAAATGGATAATAGTTATTTTCATATGATTTATATAATTATTTTTAAATACATGTTTTATAATATGTCTATATATTATATATTTAGATATAAATTTTAAACATTAAATATATATATTTATATATCTATATATATATATATATTAGTACATATTTACATATAATTGTATATTTAGAAATAAATATTTTATAATGTATTTCTAAATATGTATTTTAAATACGTTTATATTCTATATTTAATGATAATGATATGTTTATAAAGATACATTTATATATGATTTATTTACACAATATTGACACACACACATTTATATTTTTCATATACACGCACAAATATTTACATATATGTATTTATTTACATATATTAGAATATACCCATTGATATAAATTTGTTTCATGTCACACACATATTTACATATAAACATTACTTGTATAGGTGTATATAAATATTAATGTATTTTTATAAGGTAAATAAAATGGATAGTATTTTATTTTAAATAAAATAGTAGATAAATATTTATTTCCATGTGATTAATATATTTTAAGATACATTTTTATGTAAATATTTTTTAATATTTGTTTTCAAAATTGATTATTATATGTAAATATAATCTAGTATGTGTATATTTAATTATAAAAAAAACTTCAATATGGAAAATGATAACATTTCAAAACCATAATATCTATATGAATGCAGGCCTTGGGAATAAATTCAGTCTCTATTTAAAAAATGACAATAATACCCTCTTAAATGAAGTTGAAATCCCATTGAATATTAAAAAATTAGTGTATACCCACTAAAAACCTTGTTTTGGAGACTTTCATGGCCATTTTGACCTTAAAAATAGTTTTTGGATCAAAAGTTATGTCTTTTTGAAGATCAAGTCATGTTTTCAACATATTTTAGATAGTTCATTAATTTATTGATTTTTTGTCATCTAATTGTTATTAAATGACTATTACTCAATAATAATTAACATATTATTAATTAATCTTAATATTTATTTATAAGTAAATTCATTTTCACTAAATATATTATATATTGCGTGAAAATTCATATTTAGTATTATATAAATCATATTTAATAAAAAATCTTACATTTGCATCAATATAAAAATATTCCTAAATTAATATATTATTTTTTAATAATATAATTTTGTATGAAATATTCTATCTATCAATGCTAAAATAGCATTGATAACGGTTCCCTTTATCAGTGCTAAAAAAGTACCGACAAAGTGACACCTATATCAACATGTTTAGCTAGTGCTAATAAAGTGTAGTGCTATTTATCACACGTTTTGTAGTAGTGTTTTATCTTGATATAGTTTGTGGTTTCATTCGTCAATGGGTCATTTACAATATGATGAACCATATTTTCAATAGCTCTTAAGCCAGGACTTTGTGGGAGAATCGTGAAACCAACTATGCTTCCAAGACAAGAAATAATAAATAGTTTTTTCTCAAAAAAGTGGTGAATTTGAGGTACAAAGAAGGTATATATATATATATAT
This sequence comes from Viscum album, assembly GCA_963277665.1. Taxonomy (NCBI): domain Eukaryota; kingdom Viridiplantae; phylum Streptophyta; class Magnoliopsida; order Santalales; family Viscaceae; genus Viscum; species Viscum album. The sequence goes on along the minus strand of OY728146.1, from coordinate 1,878,890,910 downwards.
ATGATTATTTGAGTGAATTTCAGGGTTTTTTTGATTAGTTATTTGGTATGGTTAGAATTTTCGATAATGTGGTTTTAATGCTTTTGATTCTTAATAGATTACCTAATTCATGGGAGAATTTTCATGTTAATAAAATTTATTATGCACCTATTGGTGATTTTATTTAGAGTAGTACACTCAATAGGGAGTGAATTGTGTTCCTATAAAAAAATCTATTAAAATGTTTACTTAAAATATGCCCAAATTTAAAATAAAACAGGCCAGTTAATCAAGGAAATAAAATTATAATAGTTTTACTATTAAAATAGCTCCTCAAAAGATTGATTAATTCCTGGTAGTATAAATATGAGATATTGATACAACTTCTGAAACTACTGAAATAATTAAAAATATTAATAAATACTATGTAAGACTAACTAGAAAAGTAAAATTTAGTTTAAAAATGAATTAAAACATAGAAAGACTAAATTTAAAAACCCAATGGATAAAACAAGTGGTTCAGTCTCTAGGAAAAACCTAATCCACTTCACTTGGTGATCACATACCACCAAGAAATATATATAAAAGATTTTGATCCACACCCAGGATCATGGTTAACAATAGTACACAAGACTATCTTGGTCATAAGACCTATTCCACTATTCTTCGTGGGAAAACAAACAACCAGGTCACACAGAACCTCTTCCAAAGTTATACATTGGTAAACAAAGTGTAAAAATATATTTGAGTGATGAAATCTTGTATCCTCTAGTTTAATACATGAGACAAAGTGTGCTTTAATATATACACACACACTTCTCTAAAGGTAATAATAAAAGTACACAATAGAGAAAAACTAATGAGAAAGGATTAGAAATGCTCTGAGTGTTGTGCTATGAAGCTCTGGACTTGTAGGATGTAGTATATGCGAATTTTGATTCCTCTAGTAAAAACATAGTATCACAAGTCTTGTGTTATGGTTCCTAATTTGATATGATGTTCTTTTTAGCTCTTGTTCTTCTTAGAGTTGCAGCTGCAAGAATGTCTGATGTTCGGATCTACAGTAGTTCAACCACCCAAAAATCGAGAGTTCTTCATGTCTTCTTCATTGTATGTTTTCTAATCTACTCACATGCATTCAACTTCTCAATATATTCTCAGCTCGTGCATCTCCACATATTTTATCTTAGGGATGTCTTGGTTATGGATGATAGGGAGCACGGTCTCTATACCTCATACCTTGTATTTTCATGTGACATGCCTATAAGGATACAATAATTATGTTAGTGTCATTAAATGACTCAAATTTGACCATTAGAAACAACTTTTTAAATTAAATTGAAAAAGAAAGAAAGCAACAGTTTCACAGTATGTCTTGAAACAGAGTCACTGGAAATGGTGTCTTCTCCTTTTCTTTTGAGTGGTGAGACAGTCACAATGAGACAATCACGGTTCCATAGTTACATTGAGATCTAGTAGTGGTATCACAGATGTAGTGTTAGGATCATAGTGTCTCAGGTAACAATGTCTAGTCCTTTGTCAAAAAATTTGGTCGGTGTCTTGTTATGATGTCTTGGAGATGGTTGGAAGGAACCAGTGTCACGAAATTTATGAAATATGGAATTGGTTATGGTGTCAGAGTCATGGTGTCTGGATTATGGTGTCTGAGTCACGGTGCCTGGGTTATGGTGTCAGGGACTTTTCCAAAATCTGGAACTGGTGGTAGACTTACGGTTTCTCAGACTTAGCTAAATATCTGTAAACTATCTTAAGAATTAATATCCACATAATATATTAAGATTAACTATAATCATATTGAAACATAATACGACAATATTAAACATAGTTTACACGATTCAGAAATGATTTGTGTGATTATGAATCCATATCTTGTGAGATTTTAGACCACGTGTTGTAAGCATTGAAACATAAGGAAAGTTTTGTGATGTGTTAAACAAGATTAACATGATTTGTGAGCATTAAATCATGAGAAGTCCAATAGTTTCCATGATGTTTAGTTTTTTAAATTCAGTTTATTTGAATGAATAATTAAGGATACATACTTAGGAAAGATATTATCTTGAGATTTTAGTCATAGAGAACAATGGGAGAAATCAGGAATGGAATATGGGACATAATAGTCAAGGTAATATCAGAGGCATAAGATAATCCATGTTAAAGTGGAAAGTGTTTGAATGCCATCATTGTGGTAAGAAATAACATGTTAAGAATCATTGATATCAGTGAAAAAGAAAAAATATAATGAAGTAAAATTAACAGATGAAAAATAATGATGGGGATGATCATGTCGCCAACACAACATGGGTGATCTTATTATTGTTTATGATTATTAATATTGAGTCTGGTGATTCTTAATGGATTGATGAAAGTGGTTTCTTATTTCACATGGCATTGAGGAAGGATTTATTTACATATTATAATAGAGTTAATTTTTTAATTTTGAAGATGGGCAACAACGATCATGTTAATGTGGAAGTTATGAGACCTTTTTTTAGACCAACACATGAAGCATGTTGATTTTGAAGAATGTTTTACATGAAATAGTGGTTCATATGAATCTCAATTATACTAGGTTTCATGATGATGGTGTTTTATCATTAATTTTCTTGATGTAAAATGGAAGACTTCAATGGGTTCCAAGATAGTCTCTTGGGGAAAGAAGCAGTCAGGTTTGTACTGGACTACAACTTCCATTTCTTGTGATATTGCTTGTGCTTTTTCGTGTAGTGTTTCTTCCATGATATGGAATATGAGACTTATCTATATTAGTTATAAGTGTATTGATATTTTCCCATAGAAATTTTATTTCAAATTTAAAGGGTTTCAAATTGGACACTTTCAATTACTATATGTTGAAAAAACATAGCAGGGGGAGTTTTAATAGCCATCCTTTGCAGAAGAAGTCACTAGTAATTTAATTAATATATTTTGATGTTTTTCTTCAATTAAAGTCTAATAATTTAATTTTATACCTTTATTTTTTTTATGTTTATTGATGACTACTCATGTAATATTTAGTTTTACTTTTTGAATTCTAAAATTCAGGTCTTCGGTGTTTTTAAGCAATCTCATGTTTCAGTTGAAATGGAACCTAGTAAGAAACTGAAATGTGTTTGCACTGATAATGAGGATGAGTATTGTGGTTAATTTAATGATTATTGTATATAAAAAGGAATTAGACATCATAATACACCTTATAATATACCTCAACTTAGTGGTGTATCTAAAAAGACGAATATGAATTTTTTAGAATGAGTTTGGTGTTTAATTTCTTAATCAAAGTTTCCTAGAAAATTTTGTTATGGGGCTTTATTTATTTAAATATAAATTATAAATTTGGAACACACTGTTGTTTTATAGGAATAAAATCCTGAAATAATTTGGTATGAAAAATTTATCTAATATAATGAATTGCATGTTTTCAGTATTAAGGATTTTGTTTACGTGATTAGAGAGGAGAGATTTGAGTTAGACGGTAAGTCATGGAAGTATATTTTTATTGTTTATGGACATGATTAATTTGGATTCTATTTTTTGATCATTTTTGAAAGAACTTGTCAGAAGTCACGATCTAGTATTTATAGATGATCATACTATTGAAAACATTGATAAGGGAGAAAAATATACTTCTCCAACTTATGATGGGTTTGTCAATCCTGAACAAGTTTTTGATTCACATTTACCTTGTATTGTTGATTTTGATGATCATGTTATTGTGTAGAATCATATTCAGGGTGAACATGTTAGATTTGATGTTTATGATGATCCATCTCCAAGGGTTATTTGTGAACCTAGTGTTCCACTCATGAGATCATCACTACATCATACTTATTCTACTCAATATTAACCCAATGATCATGTGCTCCATGATTAAGGGGGAAAACTAGAACTAATTATGCAATTGAATGTAATTATAAGGAAATATGGGTTGCGGTATTGGATTATGAGATGATTTCATTGAATGAAAACAAGATTTTTAAGATTTCAAAGTTACTGATGGGTTTGGGAGCTTTGAAAAATTTATTGATTTATCAGATTAAAACAAAAAAATCAAGTTTCGTTCCATGATACAAGGAAAGATTATCTATTATAGGTTTCATTATAAGAATGGCTTTGATTATGAATTAATTTTTTGAAATTTTTTCAAGAGGTATTCTGTTTGAGTTGTTCTTTTTTTTATGCTAGTTTGGATCTACCGATTGAGAAGATAGATTTAAAGACATCTTTTCTCCATGGAGATTTAGAGGAGAAGATTTATATAGAGAATCCTGAGGGTTTTTATAAGAACCTAGATCTTATTTTCAAGTATGGGTTTTCATTTATGGTGTTTTTGAGAAAAGGAGGAGAATTTGGAAATTTAAGGAGTCCACACCATGTTCTTTGGAGTACACATCATGTACACATTTTCTGCAGGTGACCGTGTACTGGCCGTGTAACGACTGAGTACATGGCCATGTGGGGTGACCTGGAGACCGCCTAAAGCAGGGGCTGGTTAAGGAAAGTACACATCGTGTAATTATAAGGAACACACCGTGTAATTATTTTTAATTGATTAAATTTAATGGGTCATGTCTAATCAATATAAACCTCTTCTTATCAGTCCATCTCATCCAGGAGTAACCAAAGACGACAATTCTTCTCTGAGCCCACAACCCATCATTCATTCTTCAAATCAACCATTGTTGATTGCATTGAAATCGCCACAGTGAGATCTTCCTTCTTCTAGAGCATCATTCCTTGATTTCTACTCTTTATTGAGATATCCTTGGTTGAGAATTTTTTGACGTTTTTGTAGATATACCACATTCTAGGTTGATTCAAGGGCTGACACCGGAGTATATCAATTATACCATGCCAAACTAGGTGTTTTGTTCCTTTCCACCATTAGTCTTTGAATTTTATATGCAAAAGTGCCCCATACCCTTGAACGAGGTATTGTGTGCAGAGGGATTTTAGCCCTGTTAATGATTTCTATGCCTTGTGTTCCTGATTAAAGGTTTTTTTATTGTGAATAAGGGTATTTGACATGCTATGGATGTGTTTCCCATGTTTGTTTGATATTGACCATTTCATCTAGCTTTGCCTATTAGGCTGCTTGTTTTCCATGCCTAGTGTTGTTAGGATGGAATGATATTATTTGATGATGTTATATTCTTTTAGATATTTTTCCGAGTAGTTCTTAAAATCTATTTTCCAAGTAGTTATTAAGGTTTACTTTGGCTGTTGAACATTGTTTTGCATGATTGACTTACATAGGTCTGTGGGAACATTGTGTAGTAAATCATAGGGGGAATGGACATTGAGGGCTTCCCCAAAGTGTCTGTTTACTTTTTACGTTGTGAGACTATAGGGGGGATGGACATAAGTTCTCCCTTAGAGTGTCGGTAGTTCCTTGTTACAAGACCACAGGGGGAATTGGAAATTGTGTGATTCCCCATAGTGTCTATAGTTACTGATATGAGACCACATGGGGAATTGATGGTGAGTGCTTCCTCAGAGTGTCTTTGATAAAGATGAACCAGATGGGTTAGATTGTGTGTACTTCCCAGAGGGTTTCTTATGTTCGATTGGTTAAACCAGAGGGGATAGGCTATGAGTATTACCCATAGGGTTACTTGTTTTTTATTAGCTGCTTACTTGATATATGAAATGAATGCATTTGAAACTGTAGGATTGTTTACTTTGAGTACTTCTTTGTTTACTGCATCATTTTTCTTATTGAATTCCATAAATATATATATATATATTCACTAACTATTAGGAATAGATCTTTGGATGGTTTCCTACTGGGATTCGTCTCACACCCTATTTGGGTCATGCTTTTGGTCCCAAATAGGTTATATTGGGGCAGATATAGATAAGGGAAAGAACCATTATACTTGAGGTTCTTGATTGTTATAGAGATGGAGAGCATGGGACTAAGCTGAGGCTTGCGATGCTGTGGGAGTTATTTGTTTTCTTCGTAATTTTTTTTAGTACTATATTCTATCATTGTGACTTTTTTGAATTCATTCTTAGACATATGTATCATGCATCATTTATATATGTGATCTAGTTATTTATTTACTTACAGTGTTCCACTGTTAAATATTGTGTGGTATTATTACTGGTTCTTCTATTATTATCTATTTATTTCAACAGCATTACTCAGCCAATGAGGGAATATTTTTTCCAGAATTACACCCAAGGCTCTTGCTGCTAGTCGGTAGCCTCCGGCGTTTGGGAAAATGCGCTTGAGGCTATGTGACCAACCCGGTACATGGAACCTCTGGGTGGGATTCGGAATCGGGATGTTACAAAGTGGTATCAGAGAGATTATTTTCTTCTTAACTTACTATTTGAATCCTATAGATAGGGATAAGAAGGAATAGGTAATTAGTAATAAGTTGTTCCTGGGATTAGCTAACCCGTGTACAGGAAAAATCTAATCTACCTTTTTATTGCAATTTTTTTCTGGTTTTTCTATTATTACAGTTGATTTGGTTTCACCATTGGGTGCTTCACATGTTTGTTTCTATTAAAATTGACAATAATGAGGTTCTATTTCTGTTACAACCTGATGAGATGAGGGTATGCCATCTCATGCATCATATAGATACTTGATATAGATCACATGTCATGCATTCTTGCCATGCCATTTAGGATGAATTACCGATTGCATGTTGTTGTGGTAGATGTTGTGCTAGATATACATGTTGTTGTGATAGATTCCTTGATAGAATACCTGCTATTTAATTGGGTATTCGATTTTGTAAGGTTTTGTTTTAATGAATTCCAAAATTTGGTTCTTGAGGTATTATGGGCCCTCATGGATCGGAATTTGGGGGATCATTGCACTGTTATACTTGTATATGGCATGTATATAATTACAAACTTTTATTTGTAGGGAGTTTGGTCCCCCACGTACCAGAATTTGGAACTTTAATGTTGTTTCAGTGTTTTTTGGGTTTCAAAATAGTTTCTGAGGCTTACTGACCAGAAAAACCTAGAATACATAGTCTGTATTACTGAATACACGCCATGTGTTCTTCTGTTCGGGAATGAACTATTTTTCATAAGTACACGATGTGTATTGTATGTAAACGTGAGTAGTCACTAACCGTGTTGTTTCCTATGTGGGATGAGACATGGGGTTGAGAAATATTTGGTGGAACACTCCATGTGTCGGATGTACACACCGTGTGAATAGACCATGGGTTCAACCATGTGACCAACGACATGGGTGAATTATGGGTAGTTAATACATGCTATGTAGAGTCAGCCGTGTAACTATCCATGTGACTAACAACATGGGTTAGGGAAATCTGTCTAGTACACATTGTGTTTGGCACAAACACGCCGTACAGTCTTGCTCTAGGAGAACTGTGTGGGTTAGTCATGTAGAAGAACTCATGAAGGGGAAAATGATTCAAGTATACGTTGTGTCTTTGGGAACACGCGGTGTGTATGGGGTATTACACGACCATTTCTGGAAGAAGTAAACACCTATGTAAAGGTTTAAGGGAACACACTGTGTAGTGGTTATACACACCGTGTACACCTGTTTTGTAAAACATGAATGATTTCCTTCTCCTGTTCCTTTCTTCTGCTTCTAAGTTTTAGTCCTTGATAATCTTGAATTGAGGTGTGTTCTTGACATTGTAGGGTCATCCCACTGAGACGTACTCAGGTTTTATGCCAGATTCAGGGCAACGATCAGACACTAGACATGGCAGATCAAGGACTACCAGCTGATCCTCCCGTCGTGCCTGTCAGGGAACCGATCGTCATTCCGAACACAAGTGCCGATGCACAGTTTTGAGAAGGCTTCATGAGGTTTATTCAGAGCTTCAATGGAGCACCAAATATTTCCCCATATATGGTAGAGTTGATGCAGGTCTTTCATCAGCATCATCCTCCCACTTTCTCAGGAGATGGAGGACCTCAGTCTGCTGAGTCAGGGTTGGAATACATTCTGTCTATCTTTGAGCATCTAGTGATTCCTCTAGAGAGGAGGGTGAAGCTCTCCACGCATATGCTTCAGGACTCCACCAAAAGATGGTGGGATATGATCTCACAGGCAGGACACCATCATGTTATGGCTACGGATGAGTTCCAGCGTGCCTTCTACAATTACTTCAAACCAGATACTTTGAGGGCTAATCGAGCTTGAGAGTTCATGAGTCTGGAGTAGGGTACTCTTTCGGTCATGGAGTATTCTTCTCACTTCATAGAGCTACAACACTTATCACCCCTTCCAGGAGGTGATGAGTTATTTCTCGCAATGATGTTTGAGTATGGTCTCAGGAATAAAATCCAATCTCAGGTGAACATCTTCAGGTTGACTTCCATCACCTCTATAGTTAACCAGGAACTGATCAAGGAACATAATCTGAGGGATTCTGAAGCTATGATCTAGGGTGGATCAACATCTAGAGTTATTACCCCTCCGAATGAAAGCAATAAGCACCGTAGGGAGTCTACATGCAGAGATCCTAGGAGGCAGGATAGTTCTTTTGGTAACCAAGTGGTGTGCTACCATTGCAGGAAGAGTGGGCATAAGAGGCCACATTTCCCAAGAGACCCGGTGGAGTGCCAATATTGTGGAAATATGTGTCATATTCAATGCTTTAGTCAATTATTATCACTATAAGCTGGTGAAAAAGTTTCTTCTATGACTCCTCATTTAGGAGCAGGACCACCAATTTCTCATCCATAAGGGAACTAGAGTTCTTTCGACTGTTCAGGATAATGTGGAGGTTGTGGTTGTGGTATCTAGTCAACGGGCTTTCAGCGACAACAAGGTGGATCAACTTAGGGTGTTCAGGTAGGGTCACAGGGCCATGGTATATGCCAGACTTTTGCAGTGGAGCAGACCCAGTAGGAGCAGGATCCTGGACCTTCCACAGTTTGAGGTATGATTCTAGTTGCCTTAGTTTTAGCTTTTATACTTTTCGATATAGGGGATTCCAATAGTTTCATATCTTTTTCTATTGTGGAGAGCCTTTGGCTCTCTATATTTACTTTTGTTGATGTTTTGATGCTCGACACTCCGTTGGGGACAAGAATGGCTTGTGTACATCAGTTCAAGGAGTTCCCTCTTGAGGTTGGTGGGTGTCACTTCTCTTGGGACCTTTATGTCTTAGAGATGATGGGCTATGACATCATTCTTGGGATGGATTGGTTAGTTTCATTCCAGGCAGTTGTCAAATTTTATCACCGTAGGTGAGCTTCACATCACCAATGGGAAGTTTGTTCTTACATAAAGGTGAATGGGATGTCTAAGCAAGTAGAAAAGGACCCAAGCATCATGGTTTGGGAGGAGTTACAACCCAGATTGCTAGTCTATATCTTGACTACCAAGGGACTTCACAGTTATACTTTCCTATAGTGGTCTATCATTTCAGCGATGTCTTTCCAGAGGACTTTTCGGGTTTGCCTCTAGATCAGGAGGTGGAATTTTCTATTGAGCTTATGCCAGGAGTGGCACCGGTGTCCATTCCTCCTTAGAGGATGGCTACACTAGAGTTATAGGAGCTCAAGAAGCTGTTGGAGGAGTTATATGAAAAGGGTTTCATCTGAACCAGTACTTTTCCTTGGGGTCTGTCTATCCTGTTTTCAAAGAAGGTGGATGTTAGCCTCAGACTTTGTGTGGATTATCGGAAGCTGAACTAGTTGAAGGTCAATAACTGATATCCCTTGACAAGGATTTATGATCTCTTTGATCATCTTCGAGGAGCCCGGGTGTTCTAAAATATTGACTTGAGATCCAGTTATCATTATTTGCATGTTAGACCATCAGATATACCTTTTATAGCATTTAGGATTTGGTATGGTCTATATGAGTTTGTGGTTATGTCGTTCGGTCTCATGAACGCACCTGTAGTTTTTATGGAACTAATGAACCAAGTATTCTATCCATACTTGGATTCTTTCATGGTGGTATTCATAGACTATATCTTGGAGTACTCTCACACTCTACATGACCATGCTACCCATCTTGAGATGGTTCTGAGTACCCTGAGAGATCATCAGTTGTATGTAAAGCCCTCAAAATGAAACTTTTGGATTGACCAAATTCACTTCTTGGGTCTTGTTTTTTTAGAGACAAGAGTATCAGTAGACCCAGATAAAGAGAGATCAATATTTTCCCGAGAGAAGCCAAGGAACACCTTTGAGGTATGCAGTTTTCTAGGGATGGTTGGTTACTATAGACGTTTCATACAGGACTTATGATTATTAGAAGCACCACTAATGGGCCTAACTAAGTAGGGTGTGAAGTACATATAGAGAGATTCTTGTGAGTCATCCTTTCAGGAGATGAAGGGGAGGTTGACTTTATCACTTAAACTAGTATTTCAAGAGTCGGGTAAGAGCTATACTATGTACTGTGATGCATCAGGTGTCGGGCTAGGAGCTGTACTTATGTAGGGAGAAGGAGTCATTGTGTACGGGTCTCGACAGTTAAGGCCACATGAGTGGAATTACCCGATGTATGATATTGAGTTGGCTATAGTTGTTCATGATTTATGTTGTTAGAGACATTATCCTTTGGGATATCATTTTTTGTTTTTCACCAATCACAAAAGTCTCAAGTATATCTTTACTCAATATGATCTGAATTTGAGACAGTAGAGGTGGGTCGAATACGTTCAGTCCTTTGACTTTGAGCTTGCCTATATGTCTGGAAAAGTCAATGTGGTGGAAGATGCATTGAGTAGGAGGATGAAAATATATGTAGTTTAGGAGGCCATTAGTGAGTGAAAACTTATGGCTCTATTCTTTGAGATGAATTTGGAGGTGCACAATAGATAGGAGCAGACATTTATTTCTTCTGTGGATATTACCTCGACTCTGCTTGATCGAGTGCAAACGAGGAAGCTATAAAATTATAAGGTCCTAGTTTTATAGGAGAGTGTGTCAGGAGAAGACCATATTTTTTGATGGACCATAGGCAATGATGAGATCTTATGTTTTCATGGGTGCGTATGTGTGTCAGTTGGCATATGCGAGGAGCTAATGCGAGACTCTCATTCCTCAATTTCGGAAGTTAATCCTAGTGTCAACAAGATGTATTGAGATCTACACCATCAGTATTGGTGGCCAGGTATGAAGAGAGATGTTGCTAGTTTTCTGATGAGGAGTTCCACCTATCATCAAGTGAAGGCGGAGAATCAGCGACCAGTAGAGATTTTGCAACCGTTACCCATTCCCGAATGGAAGTGAAAAAATGTTGTGATAGACTTCATGATAGGGTTTTTGAGGTCTTTTCAAGGGAATGATGCATTTTGGGTTGTCATTGATAGACTCACAAAGTTTTCTCACTTCTTTCCAATCAGATAGACCTTCAGTGTTGATGAGTTGGGAAGGCTGCACATCTGAGAGGTCTACGTTTACATGGAGTTCTGCACTCCATTGTTTTAGATAGGGATTCCCATTTTAATTCTTAGGTTTGGCAGGGATTATAGAGGTATTTGGGTACACATGTACTTCTGAGTACAACTTTCCACCCACAGACAGATGGCCTGTCTGAGTGTACTATTCAGGTTCTAGAGGACATGATTCGATCATGGATCCAAGATTTTAGAGGTTCTTGGGAGAAGCACATACCTCTAGTGGAGTTTGTCTAAAATAATAGTTTTCAACCAAATATTAATATGGAACCTTATGAGGCTTTTTTTGGTAGTCCATGCCGATCACCCCTATGTTGGCTAGAAGTAGGAGTAGAGGATATGCTGAGACCTCGTATTGTTCACGAGACCACAAAACATATAGAGTTGATTCAGAAGAGGATGTCTACTGCAAATTCATAAAGGAAGTATTATTCTAATCAATGGAGACAACCTCTGGAGTTTTGAGGTTGGGGATCATGTTTTTCTACATTTCATACTGAGGTTGGGAAACAAGAAGATTAAGAGATAATGTAAGCTTTCTATGAGATATGTTGAACCGTCTAAGGTTATAGAGAGAGTCTAGCCAGTTTCATATCAGTTGTAGTTACCTCATAGGTACCAAGATATGCACAACGTCTTCCATGTTTCTCAGCTTTGATGTTACTTCTTAGACCTATCTCATGTTTTTCAACCTGAGGAGGTTGATTTGGAGGTGGAAGAATCATTCGAGGAGAATCCTATCTAGATTGTTGATCATAATGTGAAGGTTCTCTATGGCCGGTATGTTCCTTTGGTATAAGTGTTATGAAAGAACGGGCATGTATAGAAGACTTGGGAGATGGTGGCCGATGTGAGACATAGTGTCTAGAGATTTTCGAGGACTCTTCTTTTACACCGGCTTGCAAGGAAAATTCGGGGATGAATTTCTTTAATGAGGGAAGTTTGTAAGAACAAGAATCTTCTTTTCATGTATGGTTTTTCCTTTATAGTGTTTTTGAGAATAAGAGGAGAATATTGAAATTTAAGGAGTACACACCATGTACTTTGGAGTACACATCGTGTACCCGATTGTCATGGGTGAACATGTACTGGCCATGTAATGGTTGAGTACATGGCCATGTGGGGTGACTTGGAGACCGCCTAAAGCAGGGTCCAGTTAAAGAATGTACATTCCATGTACTTTTAAAGGACACGCCATATACTTTTCTTTCTAATTGATTAAATAGACTGGGGTTGCGTCTAATAGTCAGACACCTCTTCTTCTTGGACTGTATCTTCCAGGAGTGACCGAAGTAGATGATTCTTCTCCGAGACCCCCACCCTTCATCCATTATCTGAATCGACCACTGTCGATTGCATTGGAATCGCCTTGGTGATATATTCCTTCTTCTAGAGCCTCATTCCTTGATTTATCCTCTTTCTTGAGATATCCTTGGTTGATAATTTTTTACATTTTGTAGATCTACCACATTCTAGGTCCATTCAAGGATCGACGCTAGATTATATCAATCGTACAATGATGAAGTAGGTGCTTTGTGCCCTTCTATAGTTAGTCTTTGAATTTTATGTGCAAAATCACCCAATACCCTAGAACGGGGTATTGTGTGCATAGGGATTTTATCCCTGAAAATGCATGTTATGCCTTTTTTGCCTGAGTATAAGTTGTTTGATTATTAATAAGGTTATTTTCCTTACTATGGATGTGTTTCCCATATTTGTTTGATATTGTCTACTTTGTCTATCTTTTCCTATTAGGCTGCTTGTTTTCCATGCCTAGTGTTGTTAGGATAGAGTGATATTATCTAATGTTGTTATATGATTGTAGCTATTTAGACAAGTAGTTATTAAGGTTTACTTTGGCTGTTGAACATCGTTGAGCATGGATGACTTACGTAGGGCTGTAAAAACCTGGTTTAGTAGACCATAGGGGGAATGGATGCTGAGGGCTTCCCTAGAGTGTTTGTTTACTTTTGACATTGTGATACCATAGGGTGATGGATGTAAGTGCTCCCTTAGAGTGTATTTAGTTCCTTATTATGAGACCATCGGGGGAATTGGACGTTGAGTGCTTCCCTAGAGTGTCTATAGTTATCGATACGAGACCATAGGGGGAATTGATGGTGAGTTCTTCCTTAGAGGGTATTTTCTAAAGCTAAACCTGAGGAGTTAGAATGTGTGTACTTCTCATAGGGTTGCTTTAGTTTGATTAGTTAACCAGAGGGGATAGGTTGTGAGTACTTCCCAGAGGGTAACTTGTTTTTGATGATCTTCTTAGTTGATATATGAAATTAATTCATTTAGAACTGTAGGAATTTTTACTTTTAGTACTTCCTTGTTTAATAATTCATTCGTCTTATTTCCTACCATATATATATATTCACTGACTGTTAGGCACAGATCTTTGGGTGGTTTCCTACTGGGATTCATCTCACACCATGTTTGGGTCATGCTTTTGGGCCCAAATAGGTTATATTAGTGCAAGTACAGATAAGGGGAAGCGCCCTTCTACTTTAGGTGCTTGATTTTTGTGGAGCTGTAGAGCATGGGACCAAGATGAGGCTTGAGATGCTACTAGAGTTATTTGTTTTCTTTTTTTACTTTGATTTAGTACTTTATTCCAGCATTGTGACTTGTTTGGATGCTTTCCTAGACATATGGATCATGCGTCATTTATATATGTGTTATAGTTGTTTATTTACTTTAAAGCTTACTCTATTTACTATTATATGGAATTATTAGTACTTATGCTATTTTTATCTATTTATTTTCAATGTATTAATCTTCCAACGAGGTAATAGTTTCCCCACTATCACACCCAAGGCCCTTACTGCTAGTCGACAGCCTTTAGCGTTTGGGAAAATGTGCCTGAGGACATGTGACCAACCGAGTATGGGGCACCTCTGGGCAGCACCTGGAATTGGGACATTATAGTTTTGTTGAAATAGATAAAGAGAATTATGTTTTTAGGTTTAATAATAGTTTGTATAGTCTGAACAAGCTCCAACATAGTGGTATAAGATCATTGAATCTGTTATTTTTTACCAGTGTTTTAGGAAGGTGTCTTCTAATCATTGTTTTTTTGTTAAGATATTTAATGATGATGGTTTTATTATACTATTTCATTATGTTTATTATATAATCATTATTGGTCATGATGCTTCTTTAGTTGAAATATTGAAGAAATGTTTTTTCATAATTTTATAATGAAAGGATTGGGGAAAACAAGATATATTCTTGTCATGTTGATCTCCCATGACATAATGGACAAGAAATTATGGTTATCACATGAGAGATATATTGATAAGGAACATCAAATATTTTATATGGATAGAGAGAAAGTAGTTATTACTCCTCTTTAGTTATATTTTAATCTTAGTTTTAGTCAGTCACCTTTTATAGATGAAGAGAGAGAGAAGATTAAGCCAAACCCTATTCATATATTATTGGTTGTCTTTTATGTGATGGTTTGTACTAGAATTGATATAGCTCATGAAGTACGTGTGGTCAGTTGTTTTATATCAAATATAGGTTGATAGAATTAGAGATAAATGATGTATATATTTTTTTTTATCTTCATGGAACTTCTTATATGATATTTTATTTTAGTGGTAGGTAACATTTTCTTTGTTGCTTTACAGATTCAGGTATTGTAGGAGATATGGATTCAAGGAAGTCTTATTCAAGATATTTGATCACTTTTTCAGGAGGAGATATATAGATATGTGTTACTTTATATACCATTGATTCTAAGTTTATTGCAGCTATAGAGGCATGCAAATAATTTTTGTGGAGGAAAAATTTTATTTGAGAGATTTATTTTAATTAGGGAATTAATGTTTTGATTTGTGACAATTAGAGTGCTATTTATTTTGGAAAACAATCCCACTTTACATGGTAGTTTGACACATATTGATTTTGGTAACATTGGATATGTGACACCCTTGATTCAAGATAATTGGATTGTGAGAAGACTCACATAGATGATAATGAGTCAGACATGGTGACCAAGATTTTACAAAGTTTTATATTTGAGATTTGTTGATTGATCGCAGGGTTGGCCATGATCCCACCTTAAGTTGAAGGGGGGGGGGTTGTTGGGAGCTATCCTTAAGTGGTGATGTCATGTGAATTTTTAATAAAAAAATGTATAGGCATGAGTTAAATTTTGAGAGTTCAAAATTATTTTTTGGTAAGGAAATTTTCAGGGTGCGACTATTTCTATCTACCATGACACTCTCCTGTGGCTTGGGTTTTGGTCAGTTTTCTGATTTGAAACAAAGAAAATTATTATGTACTATTTGTATTTAATCTATGATAGTATTTAATCTAATCCTAGTGTTTTTATTCCCATTTATCTAGACAATGAGCATATTCACTACATTGGCAGAACTATTGGGATTTCTTATAAGGCTGTGTTCTTCATTTTAGGCTACTTTCATACTATAATTTCGTTCTTTCCTTTGATTATTTATTTTTACAGAGAATTATTTTTGAGTTCCCATACATATTTTGGATTCTATGTCATTCAATAATAATTTTTAGTGTATTCTTCTTTCTAGACTAGTTCCCATGTTTTTTCCCTTTAGGGATTTCAATGATAAATTATTTTAGGGTCATAATTTACTTTTTTGCACATATTTTTTTGTCTCTTCACATCCGCTTTATTTTTTCAATCTTGTTTGACATGAAATAAAATACATTTATATTGTGTTTTCTCATTGTTGTTTTTTCATGCTCATTTCTTACCATCTTTTTCAACAATGAGAAGTTAGGGATGCCAAGTTTTTTATAAGAAATTTTATGATATTATAGTTGTTGGAATACTAATGTTGGATGACATATTTTTTTTGTTGATTACTCCACTAATATTTTTATTAATCATGTTTTCACTAAATTTTGAAATTTAGATGCTACATTTTTTAGATATCTGATACAATTTCTTTATTTTTTTGTATAATAATTTTTATATTTTGAGATTTATATTTTTGATATTTTTTTTAGAATGAGTATTTTTATCGTTTCAATAAATATAATAATATTATTGATTCGTGGTTGATTACTAAAAATCATAAATGAATCAATGATGTTTCTCCTAATTTTTTATACTAATCAAAGTGAATTTTTTTAGTATTGACCTCTTTTATATGATTTTTCAATTTAATACAAATACAAAGGCCACATGACTCTTTCTATCATATCGAGAAAATAAAGCATCATAATTATGAAAAATTGAATCCAATAGACTATAAATGACTCTAAAGTCATTTTCCTAAGTTTTCACATTAATCCAAGTTTGTTTCCTTGGTTTAAATTCATAAAATAGTGATTGGTGTATTATTAATAAGTGTTAATAATATGAAATCATACATTTTGTTTTACTAATCAATACAAGTATTATTTTATGGTGTGGTTGATTCATATTGATCAAAAATGATTCGACGATTATTTCCCAATATTTTCACATAATTCAAAAGAATTTTTATTAGTGTCAACCCTCCCATTAGAGATATTCTATATTAATAAATATATAAAAGGTTAAATAGTGTTTTTGAATATACTGATCTATCCAACCATTATATTGATGTATGATTGACTCTTACAGAACAATAATGACTTGATGATCATTTTCTTAAATTTTGAAACCAATCTGTATGTTTTTTATCATTTTACCCCCAAAAGGATGATATGTCATTTTAATGAAAGCATCAAGGTGAAATGATACTTTAGATCATACAAAGAAATATGAGCATCTGATTGTAGTGTGATTGATTCCTACATATCATAAATGACCTAATTGTAGTTATCCTAATTTTTCACACTAATCCATTTTAATTTTCTTAAATTTTACACTTTTATGTGATTTTTCACATTAATATTAATGTGAAGGCCACAAAAAACTTTCTATATCATTTCGAATATCGAGCATCAAATTGATGAATGATTGATTCCTAACATTCTCATATGTTTTAAAACAAATCCAAGTGATTTTTAATATTACTAAAAACAAAAAGATTAAATGAGACATTCAATCAAAATGAGAAACCATAGAGATAAAGGGGGAAAATCTCTTATATCTAATGAATCATGTAGGTTCATGGTTTCTACCTTTTTTCAGATGCATTAAGGTTCAAAAAGAGATTAATATTATTAGGGTAATAATAATTAATGACATATATAATGGAAAAATTTAATTATAATCTTATATTTTCAGATCTTGTATGTCATCACCCTGATGAATACACTCTCGCATTTCCCTGACTTCACCTAATAGTTGCACATTTTCCTCTTCAGAGATAGTCACCAGTGCCTACAAATATGTCATCAGTTACACTATACCAATAATATCTGGATCCATATTCCCAACTCACCAAACTAAAAAAACATGAAACCATTATGCCATATATTATACAATATCCATTTCTGTCATAACTAAGGACGTGCTAGAATATTTCATCCCTCCACCTAGAAATCATTTTTTTGTCCTCTAGAATCTATTCCAATATATACTCAAATTAAGCCCGTGTAATATATATATATATATAATGAAAAGTATAAAAGAAATTTTTATTAAATAAATGTTACAGTTTAAAAGTAAAAAAATACTATAAGAGTTGAAACCTTAGGATCATTCTGATCACGAGTCATCATCCACACTGAAATTCTATTAGTAAGTGAACATAGTTCAATTTAATTGGTTATATGATAGTGCTTATACTTTTCAACGTTTTTTCCTTTCTTGGGTGTGTAGAGAAAGATTCTACCTAGTGGATTTATTTTATTATTTTATCCTTATTTTCTCTTATTTTGAATCATGGTCCATTTTGAGAAGTGTTAAAGTGATGTTCTTTTGAAAGAAGTGCTTGAGAATTTTTTATAGAAAAAGGTGTTGAAGAATGGGAAAAGGTGGGTTTCAAGTGATTGTTTTCATTTAAGAAAAATAAAATCTTTTTGTGATATTGGGTATAAGATTTGTCTTTTATATGAAATAATTATTTGAAAACCCTATTTTAAATGTATTTTAAAACTAGTGTAAAAGTGGACTATCTTTTTTAAGAATGATGAAAAATCTATGGTGCTTACCCATTGGGCTCAATTTCTCTCACAGATTTCATTTACCATTCGGTATATACAACTCTTATGGATTCATTTCTAGTGCCTTAAATTAGATCTTCATTTATTTTGGATGTGGGTTATACCAGATGTTTGGAACGAGATGTGGAGAATGAAAAATGGTCATGTGGAGATTATAGGTAGCTATTTTATTTCATTTTTATATTTTTTGGTTTCTTATGTATCAGATTTGTTATAAAATTTAAACTAAGGTATGGTTGATGTTTATACATCCTTGTGATTTGTACTTATATATGTGATATTTCCTTTACTATTATTTAGTCTCTAGTTGCTTCATTTTTTATGCGGCTTACTCTGATGTGGATTTTTGTTGATATAGTTGTTTATTAATGGGAGAAATAAATTCATAGTTATTATGTCATGGGACCCAGGTACTAGTTGTCAGTCAAGGTGATCAGGGAATGCTTCTTGGGTATGTCTCAGACTAGTCTGGGTATACTAAAGATGGATGAATTGGGTTATTTGATGACAAAATTGTATCAAAGCACACTCTATTGTTATTTGGAGGTGTGTTTTGGTAGTCCAGAGACTAGAATTGTTGTCGGGACTCAGATAGAGTGTGTGGGAAAGTTCTTATCCAATTCATCATCACACTAAACCTCAAGTTTCCATCAGTGTATGTGGATTGAGTATTTATTTTGATTTTCGATTTTGTATATAATGATGGTTTTTTATATATTTAGATGATTATTTGATCTAATTGAGTGTATCAGTGATTTCAGGGGTCAGTTTGAGTTGTAGAGGTGAAAGTGGTGAAAGGATCAGGACTGAATGATAAAATCCATTTAGTTGTATAGATTTTTTCAAAGTCTAGTGTGTTTTACTAATATTAAAATAATAAAATCCAAATCTATTTAGTTGTATAATTTTTTTGAAGTCAAGTCATCATCCCACTTTCAATGGCCCACCGAAAGTGGATCAACAATGATGTTTCTTGTATATACCTATTTCAACGCAAATGTGTATAAATATGTACATCACCCAGGAAACAGTGTGGTCCACCACATGAAAACACAAATGGGGAGTGGGAATCTCACTAGTGATGGGGCCCGCCAGGTTTTCTTTGTAAGGAATATGAGCGTCATGTGTGGGACAACACTGTAACCCCCAAACCTATCCAATTTAATTCAAAAAATCCAAGTGTTGCAATTGGATTGTATCTCCATGTTCCCACTATTTTTA
Source organism: Viscum album (assembly GCA_963277665.1). Taxonomy (NCBI): domain Eukaryota; kingdom Viridiplantae; phylum Streptophyta; class Magnoliopsida; order Santalales; family Viscaceae; genus Viscum; species Viscum album. Next base: position 1,878,871,225 of record OY728146.1, on the reverse strand, counting down.
TGTTGTTGGGCCCGGGCATTCGTACTCATGTCCCTGATGACATGTTATTTGTTAATGCTACCTTTTGTGGTAGTAATCACTCTACATACATGGGAAAGTGAAGAATTTTACTCATATTTTGATATGGTGTGAATGATGTTGTGATTTTTGGAATAAAATAAAATTTATTTTTACTTAATGTCACTTTAAACACCTTGTCTCTCAAATTATCATAAAAATAAAAAATATAATCAAACCCACACACATAAATAAATATGGGAACCAAATGGATTTTCTGATCTCCATATCATTTGATTTGGGACCACTTATCTTAGAATCATATTGTTTGTTGGATATAAACCCACCATGTTCTTCCACACATTTAACTCTTCTTCAATTATCCATCAATATGATTCCTATTGGAAACTGATATAGATTTTTTTTTAAACTATAGGGGTTGGGATGGTTCTAACCATTATGAATTTTTTATGTATAGAAGATTTTGTTTCCATTTCCCATTTTGGTTTCTTCCTTCAAATATGATGTTTTCTGAAATTTTTATTGTTGGATTGAGTCATTTTTTTATTTAAAAATTCTGTAATTTGATGTTTCATGAAATTACTGGATTATATAAAACAACATTATTATCATGTTACATGTATAATTGATCGCCATGAGGTGTTTGTTAAATATTTAAAATGTTTTATTAACCTTTCATGGTGAAAAAATGAATGTTTTTATATTAATTTTGAATTAAATTCACTACTACACATATGTCCATTAACAGCATGAAAAAACCTTTTAACAGTGCTAAAAAGTGTTGTTAATTCTATCACTGATAGGGGTACCCTTTATTTTCACTAAAAAAGTGCTGATAAAGGCCCCTTTTATTAGCACTTTAAATAGTGATGGTAAAGGGAGAATTTATCAGTGCTCAAAATAGCCCTGATAAAGGCCTAGCTCTGCATTGTGTTGTTAATATAATAGCACACCCAGTAATAACTTGCAGGTATATACAATGCACCTAGAAACAATACTATATACATTTAATTGAAATCATGAATACCAAAATATCCACTCATGGTATATACAAAAAACATTTCTATATACATTTCAAGCAATTTTGTCTACTTATCCAAAAAATATTAAAAGTCATTGATGTTTCATCTTTTGACGCCCGTAATCCCCTCGAAAAAATGTCCTCCCATGGTATCAACTACTGAAAAAATCATCCTAACTCAAGAAAAATATTTCACTTATATAAGAAAAAAATATTATGTTAGCAATACTATAATGAAATAAATTAAACATTAATATGAAAGAATAAATTAATAAAATATCATTTAAAAAAACACACATTTTGATTTATATAGGTCACAATATGTGTCATACTGAGGAAGGGTTGATTCCTACATGTCACAAATGAGTTATGGATTGTTTTCCTAAAATATAAAAATAATCCGAATGTGTTTGCTTAGTTTTTAGTATGTCACTTGTTATTTTTCTAAAATTAATAAAAAATTTAATAATGATTTTTTTGATTTATACCAGTCACACCTTCCATCGAGTTGAGGTACATTTGATTTCTACCTATCATAAATTACTGATGGATCATTTTCCTAATATATCAAAACAATCCTGATGCATTTGTTTGGTTTTCTGTATGTCAGTTTTGTTTTTTTACTAAAATTCCTTTTCAATCTAGAAACATGCATTTTGAGTCATATTGGTCACATCATGCATTGGTTTTAGGTGAGACTACTTCATACACATAACAAATGAACTATAAACCCCTATCCTAAATTATAATGATAATCTGAGTGTGTTTTCTTGGTTTTCAGTGAGTGACACTTTTTGAGCTAAAATATCAATTTTAAACTGATAACAAAATTTTAGGCATATCGGTCAGACCGTTCATCGGATTGAGGATTGGTTTATTCATACACATTAAAAATGAATTTTGGATCATTTTCCTAAAGTATCAAATTAATCCAAATCCATTTTCTCAATTTTTAGTATGTCACTTTTTCAATTTAATTAAATTAATGTCAATTTTAAATAAAAAAGACACATTTGTAGTTATACCAGTCACACCGTTTCTTTTATTGAGATTCAGTTGATTTATACACATCACAAATGACTCAAGAATCATTTTTCTAAATTATCAAAAACAATATGAATGTGTTTTCTTTGTTTTCAGTATGTCACTTGTTCTTTTTACAAAAAATTAAGGTCAATTTTTAATAAAAATAGAAACTTTGAGTTATTCCAGCCACATTATACATCACAGTGAGGTGTAGTTGCTTCCTACACATCAAAAAATTACATATATACCATTTTACAAAAGTAACAAAACAATATGAATGAATTTTGTTTTTTTTTCAGTATGCAAGTTTTGTTTTTTTATTGAAATGTCATTAGAAACCGGAAACACACATTTTTGAGTCATACCGGTCGCATCGTGCATTGTTTTAATGTGATACTACTTCATAAATGTCACAAAGGACTGATGAATAATTTTCCTAAATTATGAATACAATCAAAGAATGTGTTCTCCATTTTTAGTGAGTGACATGTTTTAAGCCAAAATGTGAATTTTAAACTGATAAGGGAAAATTTTAGTCATAAGAGTCACACCATACATCATATTAATGATTGGTTGACTCCTATACATAAAAAAAATACTAATGGATCATTTTCCTAAATTATAAAAACAATCCGAATTAATTTTCTTGGTTTTCAGTGGGTCACTTGTTCTTTGTACTTAAATTAATGCCAATTTTAAATAAAAAGACACATTTGGAGTTATATCGTTCAAAACATGCATCACATGGATACAGAGTTGATTCCTACACATCAAAAATGGCACATGGATTTTTTTTTCAAAATTATCAAAACATTCCAAATGTGCTTTCTCAGTTTTCAATATGTAACTTCTCTATTTTACTAAAATTAATTTCAATTTTAAATAAAAATATACACTTGGAGTTATAATGGACACACCATGCATCATATTGAGATGTGACTAATTCTTACACGTCAAAAAATGAATTATATTTTATTTTACTAAACTGTAAAACTAATCCAAAAGTATTTGATAAGTTTTCAGCATGCGAATTTTTTTCTTCTAAAATGTCATTTCAAACTGGAAACATGCATTTTGAGTCATACTGGTCACATCGTGCATCAATTTAATGTGAGACTGCTTCATATACGTCAAAAATCACTTTTGAACTAATTTCCTAAATTATGAAGACATAAAATTTCTAAATATTTTTTTATTATATAGAATTATTTTGAGACCGCGAAATTTGACAGTATGTGATTCTGATGTCTGGAGGGCTCAGAATGATCCATGGGTGAGTGGTTTTCCTGAAAAATTGAATAACTCTTAAACGGGATACTAGATCTTAAATATGAGGGCACTGTTGCATTCAGGATGGCGGATTTACCCAAGATGTGACTTAAGTTTAGTCGGCACATGCCTCTAGTGAGGAATCCCAAAAATGGAATAACCGTAAATAAAATAATTAAATAAAATTATTTTATTTTTCAAATGATTATAACTTATGAATGGTGACTCGTATTAAAAATTTGAGACCGTTGCTGAGCTCGTGAGGGTGTTCTTTACTTAGGTAGATCCTAAAATTGGCCGGTGCGGGCCAACAGTGGAAATTAGTTTTTGGCCGTAAATAAAATAATTGAGTAACAATTATTTTATTGTTAAATACTTTAACTTATAAATGGTAACTTATATTGAAAATTTGAGAGTACCATTGAGTTTTTGGGGGCGTTTTTCCCTTAGGTGGAGCCAAACCTTGACTGGAACAGGTCGAGAGTGACTGTTAATATTTTCAGAACTTTTTTTACGGTACATTCAATAAACGTGCAATTGGGAATTTCTATCTTTTGAACTTGTGCTCAGATTGAAAATCTGAGTACACTATTGAATTCAGAGCGCCATGATTCATGTAGGCGAAGCTTAACTTCGACTAGAAAAGGTGAGACAAAAAGTTAATTTTTGGCCATTACGTAAAAATAACAAAATAACTAAATGGGTTATTTTATTCTTTCTCAAACCATAGAGAGGAAGTTGGCGGGACTGTAGTGTAACATAGGGCACTGAATAAGATACATTTAATCGCACGACCCTTTGGTTGTGTAACCATGATGCTGGTAGGATTAATGGATCATTAATTGCAGTTCATTAATGAACCACATTAATGAACACAACATGGGTGGTTCCTTTTCTTTTATTTAAACAAACCTTTGGCATGGGTTTTGGAAACCTACGAGAGGAACCTCTGACGAAACGCCGAGAACGACTTCCTCTAATGAAGAATGGAGTTTGATCAATGAATATTGGAGGACTTGAACTAGAAATCGATGGGTGATGGGGAGCACCAATGTACGTGGAATGTCTATGAATGTGAATCTTCTCCTTCGACCACAACATCGTTTCTAGGTAGGGGGTTTATGTGCTTTGATGTTCCCTCTATTTCTATTATTGGAAAATACAATGAATGTAGACCAAAAAACCAACAAGTTGATCCTCGTCTCTTCTGTTCATGCATGTGGTTGTTGTGGGGTCTTAAATTAGGGATTATTATTATTTTTTTATTGACATCACCTCATATAATAACAATAACACGAAGGGCGCGGGCTGAACCAAACAATTCCTAGACCCTCCACTGATCTTTGTTTGATGTGTTCTCCATGGGAAACCAAGAAATATGGTAGCAAGGCAAAACCGATGGCCGCGTAGTGTAGGAGGCATCCTGGGAGGCCCATAGGCGTAGACGAGAAGAAAATAGGACCACCAGAGCTTCATTGGTGGCCCACGAAAGCACCACCTGTACGACGACGCCCAAAGGTGTCGCAACGAATAGGGGTGGCCGGGCTTTGCTGGCCGCATTAAAGGCGGGAAGTGCATCACGGAGGAGGTGTCGTGGCTTCAAGATGTGGCGGTGGTGGACATGAGATCGTGGGTCCCTCCCTAGAACCATCTACCAGACTGGTTAACCGAAGGGGCAGCACCAACCTGGCACTGCCGGTTGAAAACCGAACAAAGAGAAGTCAGTTCGGTTGGGAGTTGGGACCACGAACTACTGGCGGTCGCGCCCTACCGGTGGACTGAACTGGGTACAGCCTGTCCAGACTAGATCCAGTTGGTCTAGGATAGGCCTAGTGGTTTGGGCCATCTCGTGTGGGGTCAGACCTAGGTCGGACCCGAGCCAGGTCGGGTCAGGTAGGTCTGACCGGGTCGGACCAGATCCGGACCCAATTTTGGCCTAGTTTCACTTAAAGGGTCATATCTTCTAAACCAGATGTCCTTTTGATGAACCGTATATGGAGCTAGAATATTTAGGACAAGGTGTTCCTTTTGAGACACTTCTCTTGGGTTTTGGAGAAATTGGGAGTATGTATGGGTTGGATTAGACTCGAATCTAACCAGGCCCTCGACACTAAAATTCCTATAACTTACAGACTGGGCATCCGATTGACACATTGTTTGTTGAGTTGGAACCCTTATGACATGGCAGTTCATCAGGTTACTTATTCATGGGAATTAGTGGTGGTTGAGGTACATTTTATGGCTTGAGGAGTAGATCCTCCTAGAATAAAGCGTGCTAAGTGCTGGAATCCAGTGGCTGGATGTGACATGATGAAGCACCTAGTGATCCTATGTGGGTTAGCAGTTAGCTATCATCTGTGGGTCTGAACCTAGAGATCCTTTGTGGGTCAGCACCTAGAAATCCTCTGAGTGGGTTAGCACCTAGTGATCCTCTGAGTGGGTCATCACCTAGTGATCCTCTATGGGTCAGCACCTAGTGATCCTCTGTGGGTCAGCACCTAGCGACCTTGTGCGGTCTAGCATCAAAAGTCTCTTGATAGAATAAGATGATCTAGAATTATGACTAATCATCATAATTCATGTTATTCAAGTTATATACATGGTGTGATTTGAGTCTTTTACTTTGTGATTTGTGATTGAGATCATGCTCTGTGGTTTTTTCTTTTTAGAATTCTGGGAGACCATCGGGGGTCTCAGGTCCCTACTAAGTATTGTTTTACTCACCCCTGCATGGGCTTCACCCACAGCTTATTGTGTCTTGTGCAGATGACGGACAACTTTGAACAAGGTTTGGGAGCCATTAATAGATGGTGAACGGAGGTGACCTGTTAACCTGGAGAGCCACAATGAGGAGTGGTACCCACCCTTTAGGTAGGATCCTTGGTAGATGACCTCAATAGCTATTTTTCTTTTCTACTATATTTTCTTTTATTTGGGTTTGTATTCTGGACCATTCTTCTTCAGGTCACACTTTTACTTTCTGCAGTTATACTACATGGTTTGTTCTTATTGTGTACCTAGTTTGTGTGTTTGTAGGTTTAAAGTAAATGTCTTCCCATTTTAGAGATATTCCTTTCTTTTTCTAGTTTTCAAACCCTGTCCTATGAAATGCGGGCTTGGGGTAGTCACACCACAGGCCTCGCAGGACGGGTCATGACAAAGTGGAATCAGAGGGTGGTCGGTTCTACCATAAGAACTAAGAGTCTGTATTTTCAATAGTAGAAATAGTGTTAAGTGTCTTGAGTTTGGATTTCAGTCAAGGAATTCCAGTGTTGATGTGGAGGCCGATATATCCATACACCAGGACCCTGAATTCTGTTTTCTAATTTAGTACACAAAACACTAGTTACATGTGTTTTGAAATTGGTTTTCTCTTGATCTCTTTTGATTCAACTCTCTATGTATGACCTTTTGACCATGGTTAATCTTGATTCTCTTTCAAGATACATCAACGCAGATAGATAGATAGGATTCCAATGCATGACCATGAGGATAGTCTGAAGAGTGATGATGCTTCAGTACAGGAACCATTGCCCGAGATAGTACCTTCAAGCGGTGTCCCAGTGATACCCCTCAATGGTCAGCAGTTAATACTGGTTCTATTGGTAGAAGAAACATCTAGGATCAGTTTCTTACACAAGTTTCAGTGACATATACCCCTCAGGTTCTGAGGCGATCTCGACTCACAGGCGGATAAGGAAGGTCTTGAGGTGGTGAGTGAATTTCTATCCATCCAGGACACCATTATATTAGATGGTAGTCCTATAAGTGAGCATTCTATGTAGCTCATCAGAGTGATGTCATGGTTTAGATTACCACTATCTTATGATGATGTGGACTTTTCATGGATAGATCTTGAGAAACTTTCATAGGGAAGGGTTATCTTTCTATAAAAATCTAAGGGGTGTGTCTTCCTAAGAGATTCTACAACTTCGGCAAGATGACATGCTGGTAGCTGAGTATTCATCGAGGCGTACCGACCATTCTAGGTACACGATGAATATGATATGACCAGTTCTTTAGGGTTTGGACCTTCAATCTATTTGTGTTTAGGGACATCCATGCCGACACTATTCTTTTGTGTATTCCTACTTATGTTAGGCATATAGAGAGAACATTTTGCGGTTGAAAGTTCTTTGGTTGAGTAGATACAACCAATGGATGTCAGCAGGAGGTGGTATACATTTTGGCATGTTACAACCACTACCCCAATGTGGTCCCCACCAGGCTCAGGGAGATGAAGGAAAGGGGAAGGGAGTAGCTACATGTGGTCAAGGAGTGTGAACCAAGGGCTCCGGGAATGATTTGAGGTACGGTCTATGTCTACTACTTTCTTCCGTATTAACAAACATAGGTACTAATCATTCCTTCTTTTCATGAATCTTGTTCAAGACCTAGAGTTTCTAGTTAAACCGTTAACTTTACTTTTACTTCTTGAGATACCTAAGGGGGGATTCTCGATAATCAAACTTATACTGATGGTGTGATATGACCCTTGAGGTGAGAGTTATGGTTGGAACCTCATGGTGGCAGCGTAGAGGCCTTATGATGTTAGTTTGGTTATGGAATGGTCATCCATAGTTCATGATTAGATTGAATGTTTTAGGAAATAGGATGTGGTATATCTATAGAATTGGAATGGGGTTTTTGTTGGTTGGAGAAAAAGGAATCCCAGGAAGCACATGATAAACAACTACATAGGATTGTGCAGCTGATCATTCTTGAGTTGGCCAGCCTTACCCTCATAGAATCAGGTGTTTTTAGTTTTTAGTTCCCAAGAGTTGTGGAAGAGTGCAGGAATATCCTTTCAAAAGATGTTTCCAAGATTACCTCCCCACAGGGAGAGGGACTTATGCATTGGATTGTACCCAAGGATTTCACTGATATCTACAACTACATATTGGATGGCTCCTGCAGAGCTCTGGGAGCTGAGATTATAGTTGGGGACTTGTAGAGAAATGGATTAGTAATACCCAGTGTTAGAGTTTATGTGTGGAATACCGTCAATTTACTAAAGTGGCCATGTGGAATGAGTTCCCACTACCAAAGGGTTGATGAGCACATCAATCAGTTAAAAGAGGTAGCCTTTCGCGTGGATGGAAAGGTGCCCATAATATTTTCAGCAGTTGAGACAGCAGTTATGGATGGAGTTCCTCTAGAACTATGACTTTGAGATATTCTATACTTCTAGTAAGGGGAATATGGTGGTATAAATACTCATCAAGAGGTCTAGTTTATAGCTGCTGAGTGAGGAGACAGAGTAGCTAGCCACAATATAGATAACCTTCGTGGATAGTGATGGAGCATCATACCTTTAGTCAATGACTATCACTCTCCAACTCTTGCAGTGAGTTAGGGAGGTATGGTTCATGGATATTGACTATGAAGCCTGACGTGCTCAAATATCCTCAGGGAAATTTCTTGATGGGTTTTAGTAAAGGTGGGGAGCATGTCATCCTTTTCAGAGGACACACCATGGTACCCGTGAAGTTTTGAGAGGTGGTATTTAAGAAGTTACATATATCCCATTTGGTGGTACATCCTGGTGTGAAAATGATGTACCAAGACCTCTGACGTTAGTACTAGGGGCCAGAGATGAAGAAAGCAGTATCTGAGTTCATTTCATGATACCTAACATGTCAGTAAGTGAAATTTGAGCATCAGATTCCATCACGCTTAAGAAAAAATTTTATCACCAAACAGATGGTCAGATGGAGCGAACCATATAGAACTTGGAGGAAATTCTGTATACTTGTGTCTTTAATTTTAGTTATAGTTGGTAGGACCACCTACCACTGGTGGAATTTTTGTACAACAAAAATTATCACTCCACCAACGACATGGCACTAATTGAGGCGTTGTACGGTCAACCATGTAGATCACCTCTATACTGGACTGACTCAGGGGAGTCACCACATATGGGTACAAAGATGGTACGGGCTACCACTGAGAAGGTGTAGATCATCCAGGATCAGATGAAGACTACACAGAGTAGGAAGAAGTCATATGATGACAGAAGAAAGAGACCCATGGAGTTCGAGGTGGGATACCATGTCTTCCTTCAGGTCTCACCTCAACAAGGTTTGTAGAGATTTAGACAAGTCTACAAGCTATATCCGAGGTTCATCGAACCTTTCAAGATTATCAGTAGAGTTGGTGAGGTGGCATACCACCTATCTCTTCCCCCAAAGATGCACCAGCAGCATAATGTTTTTTTTTCACATGTCGCAGTTGAGGAGGTACGTTCATGATCCACTGAACATCATCGACTATGGAGAGATGGACATTGAAGATGGGGTAATGTTTGCAGAGTTCCTAGTGAAGATAGAGGATCGACAGGAGAGGGTCCTTCATGAATGGTCTATTCCTCTGGTGCATGTTTAGAGGTTGCACAGGAATATCCCAGAGAGTACAGGGGAGTGAGAGGATCAGATTCATGCTCAGTACCCCAATTTTTTTGATTTTCCTTTGTTTTTGCTTTCGAGAATGTAAAGATTTAAGGTGGGGAGAATAGAATTTACTAGAATTTTGGTATATTTTTTTATTATATGGAATTATTTTGAGACCATGAAATTTGATAGCACATGATTCGGAGGTCTGGAGTGCCCAAAATGATCTGTTGGAAAATGTTAATATTTAAAAAGCGTGTGTGAGTGTTTTTCCTAAAAAAGTGGAATAACTATTAAATAGTTTCCAAAATCAGAAATTTGACAGAACTGTTGCATTCAAGATAGATATTTTACCCTAGGTGCAACTTAAGTTTAGTCAGCGCAGGCCTCCGGTGAGAAAACCCAAAAATAACATAAATGTAAATAAAATAATTACATAAAATTATTTTATTTTTCAAATGTTTATAACTCATGAAGGGTGACTCAGATTAAAAATCTGATACCATTGCTGAGCTCATGAGGGTATTCTTTACATAGGAAGATCCTAACATTGGCCAGTGTGATCCAATAGTGAAAGTTAGTTTTTGGCCATAAATAAAATAATTTTGTAACAATTCTTTTATTGTTAAATCCTTTAACTTCTAAATGGTAACTTAGATTAAAAAATCTGAGAGTACCGCTGAGTTTGTGGGGGCGTGTTTCCCTTAGGTAGAGCCTAACCTCAACCAGCATGGGTTGAGGGTGACTGTTAATATTTTCTGAATTTTTTTAAGGTATTTATAGTAAACGTGCAAGCAGGAATTTCTGTCCTTTGAACCGGTGCTTGGATTGAAAATATGGAAGCACCGTTGAATTCACAGTGCTGGGATTCGCTTAGGTGAAGCTTAACTTTGACCGGAAAGGGTCGAATAAAAATGTTAAATTTTCGAATTTGAAGAAAAATAATAAAATAACTAAATAAGTTATTTTATTCTTTCTCCAACAGTAGAGAGGTAGTTGGTGGTACCGCAGTGTAACGTCGCGTATTGAATAAGAGACATTTAATCGCATGACCCTTCGGTTGCGTAAACAACGACTCTCATATGATTAATGGATAATTAAATGAAGTTCATTAATGAATGCAACATGGTTGGTTCCATTTTTTTATTTAAACAAACCATTGGCATGGGTTTTGGAAACCTATGAGTGGAACCTCTGATGAAACGCCGACGACGACTTCCTCCAATGAAAAATGAAGTTTTGATCGACAACTGTTGGAGGATTAAAACCAGATATCGATGGGAGAAGGTGAGATCCAATGAATGTGTAATGTCTATGAAAAAAAAATATTCTCCTTAGATTGCTACACTATTTCCAGGTATGGGGTTTATGTGCTTTGATTTCACTCTCTTTAAATTATTGAAAAATACAATGAACGTAGACCAACTGACTAACGGGTTGATCCACGTCTTGTTTGTTCATGCAGGTGGTTGTTGTGGGGTCTTAAATTGGGGATTGTTCTTTGTTTTTGAGTATTGATATCAACTCATGTTATAACACTAGTATAGAGGGTGCGGGCTGAACCGTACAAGGACCGGACCCTCTACCGATCTTGGTTTGATGCGTTCTTCATGGGTGTCCATGAAATATGGCGGCAAGGCGAAAATGAGGGAGCACAATGGAGGTGGAATCCTGGGAGGCCTGTATGTGCATATGGGAAGAAAATATGAACTTTTTAGCTTCATCAATGGCCTGTAGAAGCACCACTGGTGCGGCTGCACCTGGCGGCACCTCAACGAACATAGGTGGCCGACCTTTGCTGACCGTGTTGACAGCGGGTGGTGCGCCATGGTAGCATGCCGTGGAAGAGGCACCGAGGTTCTGAGCCATAGCGGTGTAGGACCCGTCACCGTGGGTCCTTCCTTATACCGATCCACTAGACCGGTCAACCGAAGGGGTGGCGCTAGCCTGGCGTAACCGGTTGAAGACCAAACGGACAGAAGTCCGTTCGATGGAGAGCTGGGACCGCGTCTATCTGGCGACCACACCCCACCGGAGGAACAAACCAGGCCCAACCTGTCAGGGCCTAATCTAGCTATTCTGGGCTGGGCCCATCCTGCCCGGTCCAGGACCAGCGGGATGGGTCGTGTCGGGTAGGTTCAACCAGACCTGGACCCAATTTTGGCCCAGTTTCACTTAAAGGGCCATATCTTCTAAACTGGATGTCCGTTTGAAGAACCGTTTGTGGCGATGGGATACTTAGGACAAGGAGGTCCTTTTTAGATACTTAAATTTTGTTTTGTAGAACTTTGTAGTATAATCGGGTAGGATCAGACTAGAATCCAACCGGGCTCTTTGCACTAAAATTCCTATAACTTATAGACCGGGTGTCCGATTGGCGCGTCGTCTATTGCGTTGGAACCCGTAGGACATGATGGTTCTTAGAGTTACTTCTTCATGTGACATTTTGGTGGTTGAGGTAAGACTGATGGATTGAGGATTAGATCCTCCCAGAATCATGCTTACTAAGTGCGGGAATCCAGTGGTTGGCTGTGATATGATGAAGCACCTAGTAATCCTCTATGGGTCTGCAGTTAGAGATCCTCTGTGGGTCAGCACTTAGAAATCCTATAAGTTTCATCACCTAGTGATCATCTATGGGTCACCACCAAGCGATCCTCTTTGGGTCATCACCTAGCGATCCTCTGAGTGGGTCAGTACCTAGCGATCCTCTATGGGTTAGAACCTAACGATCCTCTATGGGTCAGCACCTAGAGACTTTGTGTGGTCTAAAAGAAAAAACCTCTCAACAGAATATACTGATCTATCTTTATGACCAATCATCATAATTCATGTTCTTAAAGTTATATTCATGGTGTGAGTTGAGTCTTTTACATCGTGATTGGTGATTGAGATCATGCTTTGTGGTTTTTCCTTAGTGGAATTCCAAGAGACCGTTAGGGTTCTCGGGGTCCCTAATGAGTATTGTTATAATCACCCCTGAACAGGCTTCGCCTGCACCTTGTTGTGTCTTGTGCAGATGATAGACAACATTGACCCAGGTTTGGGAGTCAGGACTAGACGGTGCACAGAGGTGACCGGTTGACATGGAGAGCCACTGTGAAGAGTTGTACCTTGCCTTCAGGTAGGATCCTTAGTGGACAACCTCAGGATCTGTTTTTACTTTCTTCTGTATTTTCTTTTAGTTGCATTTGTATTATGGCACATTCTGCTTCAGTTGAGACTTTTACTTTCATTAGTTATACTACGTGGTTTGTTCTTATTGTGTACATGGTCTATGTGTTTGCATTTTAAAGGAAATACCTTCCCATTTTAGGGATATGCCTTTCCGAAGCTAGTCTCCAACCCCCGACCTATGGAAGGTAGGTTGGGGGTAGTCATGATAGGAGCCTAGGGGGACGATTCATGACAAAATGGTATCTGAGGGCAGCCAGTTCTACCAAAAGAACTAAGAGTCTATATTTTCAATGGGAGAAATAGTGTTATGTGTCTTGAGTTTGCATTTCAGTCTAGTGAGTCTAGTGTTGGTGCAATGGCTGACATATCCATACACGAGGACCCTGAATTCTATTTTATGACTCATTACACAAAAACACTATTTCCATGTGTTTTGAAATTGTTTTTCTCTTGATCTCTTTTGAGTCAGCTCACCAGGTATGACCTTTTGACCGTGGTTCATCTTGATTCACTTTCAAGATACAATCAGGTAGACAGTTAGCTAGGATTCCAGTGTGTGACAATGAGGATGGTCAGTGGAGTGATGAGGCTTTGATATAGGGACTTTTTTCTGAGATAGTACCTTCAAGTGGTGTCCCAGCGATACCACTACCCATTGGTCCTCAGTTACTTCTGGTACTACCGGTAGAGGAAACATCTAGGTTCGATTCCTTACATGAGTTTCAGCGACATATACCCCTCAGGTTCCAAGGAGAGCTCGAATAACAGGCAGCTAAGGATTGGCTTAAGGTGGTGGCCTAGTTTCTATCTATCTAGGGCACCATTAGATCAGATGGCGGTCCGGACAGTGAGCATTCTACACGGCTCAGTAGAGCGATGATAGGGTTTAGATTACCCCTATCTTACGATGAGGTTAATTTTTCCTGGATAGATCCTAAGAACCTTTCTCATAAAAGGGGTCTATTTTCATAAAAAGATAAGGGGTATGTGTTCCCTAGAGCTTTTATAGCTTCAGCTGGATGACATGTTGGTAGGTGAGTATTCATCTAGGTGTACAGACCATTATAGGCACTCGATGAATACGATAAAAATAGTAATTCAGGGCTTGGACCTCTGAGCGAGATGGGTTTAGGGACATTTGAGCCAGCACTATTTCTCTGTGCATTACTACTTATGTTAGGGTGACAGAGAGAACCTTTTGTGGTTGAAAGTTCTTTGGATGAGTAGATACAACCAATAAATGTCAGCAATGGGAAAGTAGGAAACTGACGTCAGTCTATGAAACTTGGATGTGTAAAATTTTTTAGGAAGAGGAAGTGATAGGCATAGATGAATCTGTAGGGAAGGAGATGTGGAAGGGGAGCTAGAAGAGAAATGGGAGGTGGTATACATTTTGACATGTTACAACCACCACCCTAATGTGGTCCCCACGAGGCTTAGGGATTGGAGGGAAGGGGAAGGGAGTATCCACATGTGGTCAAAGAGTGTGACCTAAGGGCTCTAGGAATTATTTGAGGTACGTTCTATGTCTACTATTAGCTACTGCATTAATAGAAATAGTTATTAATCATTCCATCTTTTCATGAATCATGTTCAAGACCTAGAGTTTCCGGTTAAACAGTTGACTTTACCCTTACCTCTGGAGACATCTAGGGGAGGAGACTCAATAATCACACTTATATCGATGGTGTGATGTGACCCTTGAGGTGAGAGTTATAGTTGGAACCTCTAGGTGGCAGTATTGAGGCCTTATGACATTAGTTTGGGTATGAACTGGTCACCCACAGTTCATACTCAAATTGATTGTTTTATGCAAAAGGATGTGGTATATCTATAGTGTTAGAATGTTGTTTTTGTTGGTAGGAAAAAAAGGTAACTCATGCATCATAGTATAAACTCTTGCATAGGAGGGTGCATCTGATCACTCTTGAGTCGGACAGCCATACCCTTGTGGCAATAGGTTTTTTGAGTTTTCAGTTCCCAACAGTAGTGGTAGAGTTTGGGAACATCCTTTCAAAAGATGTTTCTAGGATTAAATTCCCATAGAGAGAGGGACTTATTCATTAGCTTGTACCCAGGGATGACATCGATATCTATAACTACATATTGGATGGCTCCTAGAGATCTACGGGAGATGAGAGTATAGTTGTGGGACTTGTAGAGGTAGGGGTTATTAAAACTCAGTGTTCGAGGTAATTTTTTAACTACCGTAACATTAATCAAGTAGCCATGGAGAATGAGTACCCACTACCAAAGGGTTGATGGGAACATAAATTGGTTAAAATGGGTATCCTTTCTTGTGGATGGAAAAGTGATCATAGGATTTTCCGCAGTTGAGACAGTGGTGATGGCTGGAGTTCCTCCAAGACTATGACTTTGAGATAGTATATACTTCTGGGAAGGGGAATGTGGTGTGAGATTCACTTAGCAAGAGGTATGGTTTACAGCTGCTGAGTGAGGTGACTGAGCAGCTAGCCATGATACAGATAACCTTCGGGGTTAGTGATGGAGTAGCTTACCTTCCATCAATGATTGCCACTCCCCCACTCTTGTAGTGAGTCAAGGAGGCACATTTCTTGGATATTGATTGCAATTCCCAACGTGCTCCGATATCCTCAAGGAAATATCTTGATGTATTTTTGAATCTTGGGGAGAATATTATCCTTTTCAGAGGACACTCCATGGTACCAGAAACATTTCAAGAGGTGGTGTTGAGGGAGTTTCATACTTTCCCTTTGGCGGTACATCCTTGTGTGATAAGGATGTCCCAAGACCTCTAACGTCAGTACTGGTGGCTAGAGATGAAGTAATCGATATCCAAGTTCATTTCACGATACCTCACTTGTCAGCAAGTGAAATCTAAGAATTAGATTGTATCACACTTGAGAAAAAACTATACTCCCAAACAGATGGTCAGACGGAGCGAACCATACAGACCTTGGAGGACATGTTTCATACTTGTGTCTTGGATTTTGGTCATAGCTGGGAGTACCACCTATCACTGGTGGGGTTTGCGTACAAGAACAACTATCACTCCACCATCGTTATGGAACCGATTGAGGCCTTGTACAAGGGACCATGTATATCAACTCTATGTTGGACAGACCTAGGGGAGTCAGCACTTATGGGTACAGAGTTGGTACGGCCTACCATTGAGAAGGTGAAAATCATCTAGGAGTAGATGAAGACTGCACAGAACAGTTAGAAATCATATTATGACAGAAGATGGAGACCCTTGGAGTTCGAGGAGGGAGACCATGTCTTCCTATGGGTCTCACCTCGATAAGGTTTTCAGAGATTTGGCTAGGGCGGCACACCATATCTGAGGTTCATCAGACCTTTCTAGATTCTTAGTAGAGTTAGCAAGGTGATGTACTGCCTACCTCTTCCCCCACAGATGCACCGGCTGCATACTATTTTTTTTCACATGTCGCAGGTGATAAGGTACGTGCATAATCCATTGAATGCCATTGACTATGGAGAGTTGGACATTTACAATGGGGTAATGTTTATGGAGTTCCCAGTGGAGAAAGAGGATCAACAGGAGTAAGTCCTTCATGAATATTCAATTCCTCTAGTGCATGTTTTGTGGCAGCACAAGAATCTCCGGGAGAGCACAAGGGAGCGGGAGGCACATATTCATGCTCAGTACCCCCAATCTGTTTTATTTTAATTTTTTTAGATTTTGGGGATTTAAATCCCTAAGGTGGGGAGAATTTAATGTCCCATAATTTCCTTATAATTTTTTATTATATGGAATTATTTCAAGACCGCAAAATTTGACGGCACGTGATTTTGAGGTCCAGAGTTCCCGGAATGATCCATCAGAAAATGTTAAGATTTAAATAGTGTACATGAGTAGTTTTCCTAAAAAAGTAGAATAACTCTTAAACGGGTGGCCAGATCAGAAATTTGAGGGCACTGTTGCATTTAGGATGGTGGGTTTACCCTAGGTGCGATTTAATTTTAGTCGGCACAGGCCTCCATTGAGAAAACCCAAAAATGACATAACCGTAAATAAAATTATAAAATAAAATTATTTTATTTTTCAAATACTTATAACTCATGAATGGTGACTTGGATTAAAAATATGAGAACATTGCTGAGCTTGTGAGGGTATGCCTTACTTAGGAAGATCCTAACATTGGCCGGTGTGTGCCAATAGTGAAAGTTAGTTTTTGTCCGTAAATAAAACAATTAAGTAACAATTATTTTATTATTAAATCCTTTAACTTCTAAACAGTAACTAGGATTGAAAGTCCAAGAGTAATGTTGATTCTGTGGGGGTCTGTTTCCCTTAGGCGGAGCCTAATCTCGACCGGTGTGGGTCGATGATGACTGTTAATATTTTTTGAACTTTTTTTAAGGTACGTTCAGTAAACGTGAAAGTAGGAATTTATATCTTTTGAACCGATGCTCAAATTGAAAATCTTAGAGCACCGTTGAATTCTAAGCAACGAGATTTGATTAGATGAATCTTAACTTTGATCATTAAGGGTCGGACAAAAAATATAATTTTTGGACTTTACAGAAAAATAATAAAATAACTAAATGAGTTATTTTATTATTTCTCCAACCGTAGAGCGGTAGATGGAAGGACCGTAGTGTAACATTGGGCATTTAATAATAGACATTTAATCACACGACCCTTCAGTTATGTAACTGTGAGACTCCTTGGATTAATGGATCATTAATTTAGGTTCATTAATGAACCACATTAATGAACACAACATAGGTGTTTCCTTTTATTTTATTTAAACAAACCTTTGTCATGGGTTTTGGAAACCTATGAGAGGAACCTCTGACGAAACGCCGGTGACAACTTCTTCCAACAAAGAATGGAGTTTTGATTGACAACCGTTGGATGATTCAAACCAGACATCGACGAGCGATGACGACTGCCAACAAACATGGAATGTCTACGAACGCAAATATTCCCCTTTGACTGCAACACCATTTCCAGGTAGGGGATTTATATGCTTTGATGATCCCTCTCTTTCCATTCATAGAAAATACAAAAAATGCAGACCAACAGACTAACGGGTTGATCTGTTCCTCGTCTGTTCATGTGGGTGGTTGTTGCGGGGTCTTAAATTGGGGATTGTTCTTCCTTTTTGATTATTGATATCACCCCATGTTATTGTAGGACCCTGGGACACCCTAAGAGGGGAGGGGTGAATCAGGGTGTCAAATTTTTCTTCTTAAAGTTGTGGATCTTGTTACCAAGTTGGTAGGAACTACTTAAACCTGTATGATGGATTTGATCAGCAATGAAACATTCACATGCAAAGAGATAAAACAACAATTTTACTTGGTTCACCACTAAGGGCTACGTCCAAGGAGCATATGCCAACAAGTTGTCGGTCATACCAAATTCCACTAATCTTTAATATTTGTGTATTACAATGGTTCAGGCACAATCACTCTATCCCAGGCTCATTGCCTTTACAAAGGTTCAGGGATAGCTCACTATGTCCCTCGGGTCACTCCCATTGACTCCCCCAGGCTCACTGTCGTTGGTGAAGTCCCACTCAGTTTATAGACGTGAAGGTCTCTTCAATAGATATACATGAAGTTCTTTGTATCCTGTTCAGCATGAGAATTTTCTTGCATCAGGGTTCAGAGTTGATGCTTTTTTCAGTTTAATCCTTCTTCTTTAGTGCAATGACTGAATGCACTAGATCCCCTTGTCTTCGTTTTCCTGAATCACAATCACTTATGTGATTGCTCAATAGATTAAGCTCAACTTACATTTCATTGTCAGAATCATTTCGCCATGAATTCATGAGATCATGCATGTATCATTTAGATTTCCTCTTCAATCTCACTTTGCACCGAAGGTTCCGGGAAATCTTTCGGCTTTCATGTGCTCCAAAAAGGACGGGCGTAATCCAACAACACCTAGCGCTCTTCTCAAATCATAGTGCACAAGTCCCAATATGACGCGTAAGTCCTCAGCGTGCAGGTCTAAACTAGCGCATAGGTATCACCAAACCACCTACGCGACACTGCCTTCCTCAACTTCTAACATGCACGACACACTTCCTTTCTCGCCCAAACCGCCTTGGGAATGCAACCAACTACCGGCGCGCAGCTTCAAACACTGGCGCGTAAGTCTACCTGCGCGACCACACACTACATGCACGACTTCCACACCTGCACGACGGGAGATTTTATTTTTCTAAAGGTTGAACTCCGTAGAAAATTAAGAGGGGTGGTCTAGTATTTATAGGCATTTGGTAACCTCTACGGTGGCGCGCAAGTCACCCCTCATCACGCAAGTCTCGGCGCGCAGCTCATCTCCCCTAGCCTCTGTTGCGCAACTCACTTGCGTGACCCAACCAATACTTGCACGACCTTATTTACTTTTCCATATTTTGAAGTTATGTTCTTGAAAAACAACAGGCACGCAAGTACCCAATCCTTCTAGGCACCGACGCGCAAGTCTTGAAAAACAATTGCATGGTCTTCATCAAAACCCTTGGTTCTCATGCAATAAGGAGGAATTGCATGGTATTAATCCAAAAACCCCATTCTTCTTTAATCATCCTCAGATGGATTAAACCTCACATTATTCATTGTTGTAAACAATGTATCACCTTTGACACATGTTCTTTGAACTTATGATTAGTACAACAATCTTCTGAATTACCATTCCTCTACTTCATCAGAGTACTTCATGATCTCCTTCATTTTGATCTTCCATTCCTCCATTTCAATGGAGTACTTCTTGATCTCCTTCATTTTGATCATCATTGAAAACTATTGACAAAAAACACAACCATATACACAAAGTGGTTTCAATAGTTATAACATTAATTCGGAGGGCGTGGGCTAAACCAAACAAGGCTTGGACCCACCGCTGATCTCGGTTTGATGCGTTATTCATGGGCAACTGGGAAATATGGTGGCAAGGTGATGTTGAGGGTGGAACAGTGTAGGTGGCATCCCGGGAGGCCCATAGGTGCAGACGAGAAGAAAATAGGACCATCAGAGCTTCACCGGTAGCCTGTGGAAGCACCACCGGCGTGGCAGCACCAACAAATGGTGACGGCATTTGCGAGAGGATAACGGCGCCTGAAGGCGCTGAGTCGGACAGGAGCGGTCGACCATTGCCGGCCGTGTTGATGTGGGTGGCACGCCATGGCTCCAAGCCACAATGATGGAAGACCGATGACCGTGGGTCCTTCCCTATACCGGTGCACCGGACCAGCCAACCAAATGGGCATAGCCAACCTGGCACCACTGGTTGATGTCTGTTTGGTGGGGAGCTCAGACTGCGCCTAGCTGGCGGTCGTGCCCAGCTGGCAGCCGCGCCCATCCGGTGAATGGAACCAGGTCCAACCGGTCTGGGTTGGGCCCAGCGGGATGGGTCGAGTCAACAGAGACTGGGTCGAGTCAGCCCAAACTAGGTCAGGTAGGGTAGGTCTGACCAGGTCGGACTGGAACGAGACCCAATTTTGGCCTAGTTTCACTTAAGATGCCATATCTTATGAACCATATGTATATTTGATGAACTGCCTACGATGATGGAATCCTTTGGAAGAGGTGGTACTTTTGAGATACTCCACTTGGGTTTTGGAGAATTTTGGAGTATGGTTGGGTTTGATCGAACTCAAATCCAACTAGGCCATTGGCACAAAAATGCCTATAACTTACAGATCAGGTATCCGATTGACACACCGTCTGTTGGGTTGGAACCCTTATGAAATGGGGTTTCTTTGGGTTACTTTTTAGTGGGAAATAATAGTGGTTGAAGTATGATCAATGAATTGAGGAGCGGATCCTTTCAGAATCAAGTGTGCTAACTGTGGGAATCCAATGGTTGGCTGTGAC
This sequence comes from Viscum album, assembly GCA_963277665.1. Taxonomy (NCBI): domain Eukaryota; kingdom Viridiplantae; phylum Streptophyta; class Magnoliopsida; order Santalales; family Viscaceae; genus Viscum; species Viscum album. The sequence continues at coordinate 1,878,850,489 of OY728146.1, read as the reverse complement.
GTGATGAAGAACCTAGCGATCCTCTGTGGATCTGTAGTTAACGATCATATGTGGCACAAAAATTAGTGATCCTTATAGTGGGTCATCACCAATCAATCTTCCATGGGTCAGAACCAAGTGATCCTCTATGGTTTATCACCTATCGATTCTCTCTGGGTCAGAACCTAGCGACCCTCTGAGTGGGTCAGCACCTAGTAACCCTCTGAGTGGGTCAACACCTAGCGATCCTCTGTGGGTCAACACCTAGAATTCCTCTATGGGTCAGCACCTAGACACCTTGTTCAGTCTATAAAAAAAGCCTCTCGACAGAATAATATCATCTATATTTATGACTAATCATCATAATTCACGTTATTTAAGTTATATACTAGGTGTGGGCTGAGTATTTTACTTCTTTCTTTGTGATTGAGATCATTCTTTGTGGTTTCTCATTTTTGGAATTCTAGGAGACCATCGGGGGTCTCAGGGTCCATACTTTGTATTGTTATACTCACCCATGCATGGGATTTACCCACACCTTGTTGTGTCTTGTGCAGATGACATATAGATTTGACTGAGGTTTGGGAGCTAGGAATAGATAGTGGATAGTGGTGACCGGTTGATGTGGAGAGCTATAATGACGAGTTGTACCTACCCTTCAGGTAGGATCCTTGGTATATGACCTCAGGAGATTTTTTTCCTTTATTCTCTATTTTCTTTTAGTTGGGTTTGTATTCGGGGCCATTCTGATTTAGTTCACACTTTTACTTTCAGCAGTTATACTACGTGGTTTGTTCTTCTTGTGTACTTGGTCTATGTGTTTCCAAGTTTAAAGGAAATGACTTACCCTTTTAGGGATATTCCTTTCCAGTTCTTATCTCCAACCCCTGGCCTATGGAAGGAATGTATGGGGTAGTAACACCATGGGCCCTAGGGTATGGGTCGGGACACATAGTTCATTTTCTTTGTTTTTAGTGAGGGACACGTTTTGAGCTAAAATGACAATTTTAAACTAATAACAGAAAATTTTAGTCATACCTGTCAAAACATGCATTAGATTGGGGTGTGGTTTATTCATACACATAAACAATGACCAATGGATCATTTTCCTAAAGTATCGAAACAATTTGAATGCATTTTCTCAGTTTTTATTATGTTACTTGTTCTTTTTACTTAAACTAATGTCAATTTTAAACAAAAAGACACATTTAGAGTTATACCAGTCACACCATGCATTTTATTGAGGTGGGGTTGATTCCTAAATTTCAAAAATGACTTATTGACCATTTTCCTAAATTATCAAAACAATCTTAATGTGTTTTATTGGTTTTCAGTATGTTACTTGTTTTTTTACTAAAATTAATGTCAATTTTAAATAAAAAGAGACACTTTGAGTTATATCGGCCACAATATGCATTATATTGAGGTTCAGTTGATTCTTACACATCAAAAATGACTTATATATAATTTTAATAAAGTATCAAAACAATCTGAATGTGTTTTCACAGTTTTTAGTAAGTCAGTTGTGTTTTTTAATAAAATGTCATTTCAACCTAGAAACACACATTTTGAATCATATTGGTCACATAGTGCATTATTTTGAAATGATACTACTTCATACAAATCAAAAATGAATTATGAATCATTTTTCAAAAATATAAATACAATTAGAGCATGTTTTATTAGTTTTTAGTGAGTGACACATTTTGAGCTAAGATGACAATTTTAAACTGATAATGGACACTTTTAGTCATACTGGACCCACCATGTGTCAGATTTAGATGTGGTTTATTTCTACATGTAAAAATTATTAATGGATAACTTTTTAAATTATCAAAACAATCTAAATGTTTTTTCTTGATTTTAAGTGTGTCACTTGTTCTTTTTACTAAAGTTAATGTCAGTTTTAAATAAAATGACACATTTTGAGTTATACCAGTCACACCATGGGTCATATTGAAGTGAGGTTGATTCTTAGATGTCAAAAATGAATCATGTATCATTGTACTAAATTATCAAAACAATCCTAATGTTTTTTCTCAATTTTCAGTATGTCACTTGTTCTTTTTACTAAAATTAATGTCAATTTTAAATAAAAAGAGACACATAGAGTTATAACGGTCACACTGTGAATCATACTGAGGTTTTCTTGATTCCAAAATGTCAAAAATCACTTAATGTTTTTTCCTAAAGTATCAAAACAATCTGAATGCATTTTCTTAGGTTTCAGTATGCCAGTTTTTTTTATAAAATGTCATTTCAAGCTGGAAACACGTATTTTGAGTCATATCAGTCATATCATGCATAATTTTGAAATGATACTACTTAATATAAATAAAAAATTACATATGAACCACTTTCATAAATTATTAACTCAATTGGAGCATGTTTTCTTGGTTTTCATTGACGGGAACGTTTTAAGCTAAAATATCAATTTTAAACCAATAACATACACTTTTAGTCATACCAGTCAGACCGTGTGTTGTATTAGGGTTTGGTTGATTCATACATGTCAAAAATGACTAATGTATCATTTTCCTAAAGTATCAAAACAATCCAAAAGTGTTTTCTCATTTTCAGTATGTCACTAGTTCTTTTTACATAAATTAATATCAATTTTAAATAAAAAGACATATTTGGAGTTATAAATACCATGCCATTTGTTTTATTGAGGTGGGATTGATTAATAATTTTCTATAATGACTCATGTATCATTTTTCTAAATTATAAAAACAATCCTAATGCGTTTTAAATGTTTTTAGTATGTCACTTGTTCTTTTTACTAAAATTAATATCAATTTTAAATAAAAAGTGACCCTTTGAATTATATCAATCCCAACATGCATAATATTGATGTTAGAATGACTCATACACATCAAAAATTACTTATATATAATTTTTCTAAAGTATCAAAATAATCTGAATGTGTTTGTTTGATTTTTAGTATGCCAGTTGTGGTTTTTTTACTAAAATGACATTTCAAACTGGAAACATATATTTTGAGTCATACCAGTCGCATCGTGAATAAGTTTGACATGGGCCTACTTCATACATGTAAAAAAGTAATTATGAATCATTTTCATGAATTATGAAGGCAATTAGAGCATGTTTTCTTAGTTTTTAGAGAGTGACATGTTTTGAGAAAAAATTTCAATTTTAAACTGACAACAGATACTTTTAGTCATACTAGTCACATTGTGCGTCATATTGAGGTGTGATTGATTCATACAATCCATAAATGACTAATGGATCATTATCCTAAAGTACCAAAACAACCCAAATGTGTTTTCTCAGTTTTTAGTATGTTACATGTTCTCTTTTACATAAATTAATGTCGATTTTAAATAAAAGGAAACATTTGGGGTTATAATAATCACACCATGAGTCTTATTGAGGTAAGGATTATTCCTAAATGTCATAAATGACTCATGGATCATTTTCTTTAATTATAAAAACAATCTGAATATGTTTGCTTGGTTTTCAGTATGTCACTTGTACTTTTTACAAAAATTAATGTCAATTTTAAATAAAAAAGAGACACTTTGAGTTATACCGGACACAAAGTGAATCATATTGAGGTTAGGAAGATTCTTAAAAGTCAAAAATGACATATATTTTGTTTTAATAAATTATCAAAACAACTTGAATACATTTTCTTGGTTTTTAGTATGCTATTTTTTTTACTAAAATGTCATTTCAAACTGGAAACACGTATTTTGAGTCATACTGGTTGCATCGTGCATCGGTTTGATGTGATACTTCTTAATAAACAAAAAAAACTTATAAAATAATTTCCTTAATTATGAAGACAATTAGAGTGTGTTTTCTTGGTTTTTAGTGAGTGACATGTTTTGAGCTAAAATGTCAATTTTAAAGTGATAACAGACACTTTTGGTTTTTCCGGTCAGAACGTGCATCCGATTGGGGTGTTGTTGATTCATACACATCAAACATAACTAATATATTATTTTCATTAAGTATAAAAACAATAAGAATGTGTTTTCTTGGTTTTCAGTATGTCACTTATTCTTTTTACATAAATTAATGTCAATATTAAATAAAAAGAAACATTTGGAGTTATATTGGTCACACTGTGTGTTGTATCAAGGTGGGATTGATTAATATATGTCAAAAATGACTCATGGATCTTTTTACTAAATTATCAAACCAATTGGAATACATTTACTTTGTTTTTAGTATGTCACTTGTTTTTTTACTAAAATTAATGTCAATTTTAAATAAAAAGAGTCACTTTGAGTTATCTCGGCCACACCATGCATCCTATTGAGTTGAGGATGATTCTTACACATAAAAATTTACATATATATCATTTTTGTACAGTATAAAAACAATCCAAATGTTTTTTTTGTTTTTAGTATGATAGTTTTGTTTTTTTACTAAATTATCATTTCAAAATGAAAACACACATTTTGAGTCATATAAGTTGCATCGTGCATTTTTTTGATGTGATATTACTTGATACACATTAAAAAGGACTTATGAATCATTTTCATAAATTATGAAGACAATCAGAGCATGTTTTCTTAGTTTTCAGTGAGTGACACGTTTTGAGCTAAAATACCAATTTTAAACTGATAACAAACACTTTTAGTGATACCGGTCATACCGTACATCAGATTAAGGTGTGATTGATTCCTACTTTTAAAAAATTACTAATGGATTTTTTTTATAAATTATCAAAACAATAAAAACGTGTTTTTTCAGTTTTCAGTATGTAACTTGTTCTTTTTACTTAAACTAATGTCAATTTTAAATAAAAGGACACCTTTGGAGTTATACCAGTCACATTGTGGGTTGTATTGAGGTGTGGATGATTCTAAAAAATTAAAAATGACTCATGGATCATTTCCCTAAATTATCAAAATAATAAAAATTCTTTTTCTCAGTTTTTAGTATATCACATGTTCTTTTTTCTAAAATTAATGTCAATTTTAAATATAAAGAGACACTTTGAGTTATACCAGCCACACCGTGAATCATATTGAGGTTCAGTTGATTCCTACACAGAAAAAATGAATTATATATCATTTTACTAAATTATAAAAATAATACTAATTTTTGTTCTCAGTTTTTAGTATGCCATTTTTTTACTAAAATGTCATTTCAAACTGAAAAAACACATTTTGAGTCATATCGATTGCATCGTGCTTCAGTTTTAAGGGAGAATTCTTCATAAAAATTAAAAATAGCTTATGAATCGCTGTCCTAAATTATGAAGACAATTGGATAATGTTTTCTTAGTTTTCGATGAGTGACACATTTTGAGCTAAAATGTCAATTTTAAACTGATAATTGACACTTTTAGTCATACTGGTAACATCGTGGGTAAGATTAAGGTGAGGATGATTACAAACCTCAAAAATGACTCCTGGATCATTTCCCTAATGTATCAAAACAATATAAATTTGTTCACTTGGTTTTCAGTATATTACTTTTTATTTTATTAAATTTAATGTCAATGTAATATAAAAATACACATTTGGAGTCATATTGTTCACATTGTCCCTCCGATTGGTAGGTGGTTGATTCATACACATTAGAAATGAATTATGGACCATTTACCTAATGTATTAAAACAGTCTGAATACATTTTTTCAGTTTTCAGTATGTTACTTGTTCTTTTTACTAAAAATAATGAAGATTTTAAATGAAAAGAGACACATTGGGTCATACCAGTCACATCGTCCATCGTATTGCGGTGGGGTTGATTCTTACACATCTCAAATGATATATGGACCATTTACATAATGTATCAAAATATCTTAAAGTGTTTGCTCAGTTTTGAGTAGGTCAGTTACTATGATACTAACTATATTGACCAAGACATTTCATATAAAGATATTACATCTTTGCATATTTATATTCCTTACATAACATAATGATCCATGATATAATATTTCAGGTTTAGTACTTTTAAAAACATGAAAAAATAAATAAATATTTCCTAAGAGTCTCTCATTAAGTTATTCTTTACTAGAAACCTTCTTAGACTTACCATTTCTAAAATCATTCCTCATAACCTAAGGATATGAAACATAATAAAGGGTGATCATAGATGCTCAATAAGTGTAAATAAGAGAGTTATAAATGATCATATAAGGATAAAATGAGCATAAAAAATGTTAGAAGGTGATATTAATAATATGAATTCACTCCCTGCATATGTGAGTCACTATTCTTTGTAGAAACCGATGTGATATTGAACATGCACCCAACATCCAGACTTCTGGACAAGATATAAATTAGTTTGGGTTATATGTTCTTCACTCTTATGCTCATTTATAGATGTTGTTTGAATCTTTTTGTTCATGTTTTTCATTCATTTCTTCTAGTCTTCTTTATACTGTACATGTTTCTTTTGTTGAGATTAAGAAAATGTTTGTGCGTGTAGGTGGTGTTGTGGTTCCCTAGCCACGAAGAGAGATAAATAGATGAAGATGCAAGATTTATTTCAACAGGAATAAATGTTACAAGATACGCCTCCCAAACACCTCTCCTTATTTCTCACATATGGATCTCTCTCGACTTTCTTTGGATACAATGAGCTCTCTTGGCTTGGATTATGATTGTTGGAAGGCTCCCTAGGCCCTCCGTAAATAGCCATGGTGGGGGTTTCAAGTTTGACATAACCCCTCCCCCCACTAATCCCCCCACTAACCATTGGACTTCCACAATGGGCACTAAGCTACCATTGAAAACTCTCATGGATGTCAAAATAATAGTTACTACACATGTAGAATGTGTAGTAGCAAAGGTGGAAGTCTTAGGTAGGAGGAGGTTGGTACACCACCTTTGAAAAAAGGTGTTGTGAAGATGTATGTTTCCATCAATTTTCCCCTCAATCTACAATCCTATAGGGAATCTTCAAAGGTATAGCTCCTCCTAGAATGACTTAGGCAGATTATCCAAACTCATCATGCTTCTGACCTTCTCCATGATGGTTCTGTTTATTCTTTTTTGAAATCCATTATGTTGTGGGGTACGTGGGACCGTCCTCTCATGTCAGATGCCCTAACTCCTTCAATAGACATCAAATTCCCTAGATGTGTACTATCCTTCATTGTCTAAACAAAGACACTTTAGCTTCCTTCCATTTTCATGATCCACCATGGCATGGAACATCTTGAAGTGGTCCAGTTCTATGTCCTTCAATCGCATGAAGAACACCCACACCCTTTGAGATGAATCATCGATAAAGGATATGAAATATTTGTTACCTTCAAGTGAATCCACATCCATGGGTCTAAATACATTATAGTGCACCAGATAAGGCAACTCTGGTCTCCTTAATAAATCAGTATTGAATGCGACTATATGTTGCTTCCCATACAAGCAGTATTTACAAGGATCAAGTGGTGCATCATTGCTAATACTGATGTAATTCTTCATCATCACGGTAGATAACTCTCTTTCACTCATGTGGCCGAGTCTCCTATGCCATGTATTGGATGCTTCTCCTTCCACTATATTGAGGCTATCTGGACATATCTTCACATGAGTTTTGTACAACATACTGTATATGTGGCCTATGGTGATGATGATGGAACCCTTTTTCATTTTCCATGCTCCATTGCTTAAGATGTTGTCATAGCCTTACCGATCAAAGTTTATACCTAATAAGAGGTTGAGTCAAAGTCTTGGAGAATTCCAAATATCCTTCCGGGTGATTGTGTATCCAACATTCATCTTGAATTTGATATCACTCATGCCAATAATCTCCACTGAACTGGTCTTTGTCATCATGACTACACTAAATTCACCAGCTTTATAAGTCAAAAAATACTCATGATACGGAGTAACGTGGTATGATGTTATAATATCAACCACCCATTCCATGTCTTGGCATGATATATGAAAGAACATCTCTTCTTCATCTTTGGAAGAAAGCGTGATTTCTCCAGAGACTGTCACATGTTTGTCTCCATTTCTTCTTTGTTAGTTGCTACTTTTACCCATTTCTTGTAGAAAATTTTGGCAGTTCCTTCTCATGTGACCAATCATGACACAATTGTAACATTTGTATGATGGTTTCTTGCCATCTATAGAATTACTCTGGATTCGACGTCTGTTTCTGGCCCCTCGACCACCTCCCATGGACGGCCCCTCAATTGGATTTTAATAATGCAACATTCGGTGAAGAATCTGAAAGAATGGAGCTCACTGTTATGTCTAGAATGGTAAAAAATGGTGGAATCAACTCCAAGATTGTCGAAATCGGACACCAATTGAGCAAGATATGATAAAAATAGTATCAACGATCGAGATCAACCAACAACGTGGCACTGAAGTGGCAATGATGTGGCACTGATGTGGCACGCTGGAGCAGTTTCCAAAAACTCACCAGAAATATCACTGGTGCCAGAACAGTACCTTCTTCTCCTGCAAGGGGGTACTGTAGCACCTGAAGTTTGACTAAACTTTGACCGAGCCTAGAAAACTTGTTTTAGCTCTCTTTGCAACGCCGTTTGCGTTATTGGAATCGGCTTGCCACAAAGTTTCAAAATATACCATCAAAACAGGATTCTGAGCAACATAAATTTTTTGGTTACTCAAAAAATTCATCTACTCACCATTGTTGCATGGAACCTCCCTTTTATACCACTTGTTGTGATTCACTGACCACGAAGAGAGATGAATGGAGGAAGAAGCGAGATTTATTTCAACTGGAATAATTGTTACAAGTGACCCCTCCTGCGCACCTCTCTTTATTTTTCACACATGGAGCTCTCTTGACTCTCTTTGGATACAATGGGCTCTCTTGGTTCGGATTATGATTTCTCAAAGACTCTCCATGCCCTACTTTAATAGACATGGTGGGGGTGTCAAGTTTGACACAACTCCCCCCACCAATCCCTCCACCAACCATTATAATTTCATAATATGCACCCACGTACCATTGAAAAACCTCATGGCTGCCAAAAAAATAGTTACTACACATGCAGAATATGTAGCATCAAAGGTGGATGTTTTAGATAGGTGGAGGTTGGTGCAAAAACTTTGAAAAAAGGTGGTGTGTGGCTGGATGTTTCCATTAGGTAGTGTTATTTTCGTGAAGATAGGTTCAAAACATATCAAATCACATTAAAACATAGTATTATTCTTGATTGAATTCTTATTTCTGACATCTTGAATGTTGTGTTTCAATTTGGATTTGAATTTTCTGAACAAGACTCCCAAATGGGCCTTTCCGATTCATGTCCTGGTACACCTTTCCCTAACAATATGGAAAAAATGTCAACCCACTTAGGTATTGATTTTTTGGAAGTCTAGTCTATGTTGCTGATATGAAAACAATAAAATCAGTATCCATTTAGTTGTATCAATTTTTCAAATTCAAGTCATCATCCCACTTTCGGTGGCCCATCAAAAGGGGCTCACCGCCGATGTTTCGTATATCATATCTGTAACGCTGTAGTAGCAGTACCACTCAAAACCTTCACGGTTCCATAATTTATTACATGGATATTTCTTACAGATCAAAATGTAAGCTTAGTGACATTAATTCCTCATATTTTCTGACTAAGTATAATAGAGAATTATCAGTAACACAGTTAACGTATCATAATATAATATCTGTCTATTGATTGGCGTGATGCAGGACCCCGATACCGGGAACTGGTGGTTGCACCTTCAGGGTGTTGTGGTGGGCTACTGGCCGCGGGAGCTTTTTAATAGCTTGAATGACGGAGCCACGCTGGTGGAGTGGGGCGGGGATGTGGTCAACAATGACGTGGGAGGCCACACAACGACGTAGATGGGGAGTGGAAATTTCGCCGCCGAGGAGTAATTTTCTTTCTGGGTTTTTGAATTTTTCCCCTAAATGGGTTAGAGTTCAAAATATTTTAAAAAATGGGTCCAAGATGCATGAACCCCATTCACGCATCACTATATATATATATATATATAAAACAAAAAAAAAAATCAGCAGAATTTATCTGCTATTTAATATCCAGCAGTACTGCCATTACAGTAGTCTAGATTCTGATAGAAACCCTCACCCAGGATTCTCTTTTATAAGAGGGATTTCCCAGAAAATCATTCTGCATTTCTGATGTAGGATTTAGGTTCTCTTTTTCCTGCACAGAACATTCTGCATTTCTGATGCGGGATTCTGTTTCAATTACGTGACTTTGCAAGATGGTAAAATACAAACTATAAGACCAATATAAATGAAACTTAAAACATGGATTAAACATGTAAGAAATAGTTAAAAATAAAAATATTTTCGTAAAAAGGGATGATGAATAATAATTTATAATCTTTCAAAACCACCAACATGAAACTTAAAAATGTTTCAAACACGTGTATTTGAAAGACTATAAAATAAAAACTATAAGATCAATATGAATGAAACTTAAAACATGGATTAAACATATAAGAAATAGTTGAAAATAAATAGAATTTCGTATAAAATTCTGATGAAAAATAATTTATAATCTTTCAAAAGCACCAACTTGAAACTTAAAAATGTTCAAGTATGTGGCTTTGAATACCTATAAAATAAAAAATATAAATGAAAATTAAAACATGGATTAAACATTTAAAAAATAGTTAATAATTAAATAGTTAATTAGTATTATAATTATTAATTACTTAATAATTAGTCAGTTAGTAATATTAGAATTAATTATATAATATTAAATTAATGAATTTGTAATATAATTATCAATTACATAATAATTAATTATTTAATTAGTAACATAATTATTAATTATATAATAATTAAGTATTTAGTTAGTAATATAATTATTAATTATATAATAATTCTTTAGTTAATTAGTAAATTAGTAATATAATAAATAATTATAACTATTCATTACAATTATTAGTTATTAATTATTAATAATTGATTATATAATAATTAATCAGTTAATTAGTAATATAATTATTAATTATATACTAATTAATTTGTTAATTAGTTAGTTAGTAAAGTAATTTTTAATTATTATTATATTTATTAATTATATAATTAATAATTATATTACTAATTAACTAATTAATTATTAACTAATTAATAATTAATAATTTTAATTAATAATTATATTACTAACTAACTAATTAATTATTATATAATTAATTTTTAATAATTAATAATTATATTGGTAATTAACTAATTAATTATTATATAATTAATAATTAATAATTATAACTAATAATTATATTACTAATTATAATTCATAATTATATTACTATTTAATATTTAATAATTATAATTAATAATTATATTACTAATTAACTAATTAATTTTTAATAGTTTATAATTATATTGGTAACTAGCTATTTAATTATTATTTAATTACTAATTACTAATTAATAATTAACAATTAATAATTATAATAAATAATTATTATTAATAATTATATTACTAATTAATTAATTACTTATTTTATAATTAATAATTATATTACAAATTAACTAATTAATTATTAAAAATTAATTATTAATTATAATCATTAATTATATTACTAATTAACTAAGTAATTATCAATTAATAATTATATTATTAATTAACTAATTATTTATTATATAATTATATTACTAATTAACTAATTAATTATTGTATATTAGTAATTAATAATTAACAATTATATTAATTATTAACTAATTAATAATTATATTAATAATTAACTAATTAATTATTAACTATTTCTTATATGTTTAATCCATGTTTTAATTTTCATTTATATTGGTTTTATAGTTTGTATTTTATAGGCTTTCAAAGGCACGAAAACGTTTTTAAGTTTCAAGTTGTAGGTTTTGCAAGCTTATAAATTATTTTTCATCAACATTTTTTATGAAATTATTTATATTTTAAACTATTTATTATATGTTTAATCCGTATATTAAGTTTCACTCATATTGGTCTTATAGTTTGTATTTTATAATATTTCGAAGACACGTACTTGAAACATTTTTAAGTTTCAAGTTGGTGGTTTTGAAAGCTTATAAATTATTATTCATCAACATTTTTTATGAAATTCTTTTTATTTTCAACTATTTATTGTATGTTTAATCCATGTTTTAAGTTTTAGTCATATTGGTCTTATAGTTTTTATTTTATAGACTTTCAAAGTCACGTATTTGAAACATTTTTAAGTTTCATGTTAGTGGTTTTGAAAGCTTATAAATTATTATTCATCAACCCTTTTTACGAAAATATTTTTATTTTCAACTATTTATTATATGTTTAATCCATGTTTTAAGTTTCATTTATATTGGTCTTATAGTTTGTATTTTACAGTCTTTCAAAGTCACATACTTGAAACACAATCCCGCATCGGAAATCCAGAATGTTTTGCGGAGGAAAAAGAGAACCTGAATCCCACATCAGAAATGCATAATGATTTCTTGGGAAAGCCCTCTTATAAAAGAGATCCATGGTTGAGGGTTTCTATCAGAATCCAGACTGCTGTAATGGTAGTACGGCTGGATATTAAATAGCAGATAAATTCTGCTGAATTTTTTATTTTGTTTATATATATATATATAACAAAACAAAAAATAAAAAAAAAGTTAAAAAAAATTGTTAAAAAAGTTTATGTAGGATGCGTGAACGGGATTGACGCATCTTTCAGCATGCTTATGATGCGTGAACCCCGTTCACGCATCTTCCTGGGATCAGGGATGCATGAACGGGGTTCACGCATCTTGGACCCATTTTTAAAAATATTTTGAACCCTAACCCATTTACGTAAAAAATAAATTCAAAAACCCAGAAAAAAAATTACTCTCCACCGAGGGGGCCTATCGGGCCTACTATGTGAGAAACATCAGCATCCTGTCTGGGAAGAAGTTGCGGCCCCCGTACCTAGACATTTTTCTTGTCAAACCCAAGTGTTGCAGTAGGATTATTTCCTCCATTTCCAAGAATTTTTATTTTTGAGGGCCCGGGCGTTCGCCCTCATGTCCCTGAGGACATGTTATATGCTGACCGTAGTGACCACTCTACTGACATGGGAAAGTCATGAATTTATCTCCTATTTTGATGCGGTGTGAACGATGTTGTGTTTTTTGGTATCAAATAAAATTTATTTTTACTTATGGTCAATTTGAACACCTTTATTTTGTCTCTCAATTTTTTTAAAAAAAATAAAAATTATAATCAATCCCACACACGTAAATAAATGTTGGCAACAAATGGATTTTCTGATCTCCATACCCTAATGATTGATTCATGAACTGTGGTCGCACCTCTCATTTTATTTTTTGAGACGGTTTTATGTGTGTGGCTCTCTATATATGTTGTCTCTCTCTTAGGTCTAAGGTTTAGACCATTTTTTTAATAGAGATTCTTCTGGTCAGATTTGTAAAAAAGAAATTCTTCTGGTCGCATTGTATTTCATCTACAGGGTCTTCAATATATTGAGATGTTTTTGTAGACTTTTATTCGGATGATGAACATTTACTATGCAGAGTCACAATACTACAATCAACAACGTGCAAATTGGCTTTTAACATCACTTAACAATCATTTTTATTCTCATGCTGTTAAAGGGTAGCCTTTATCACCAATTTCAATAGCGCAGATAAAGACCCCACCTGCTGCAATGTGGTGTTTGTATAACACGACACTGCATCAACTTGTAACATGTACACAAAATATATAGTTTAAATGAAATAAAATATACATCATGAATATAAAAAAACACTACGTAATTCTGACCCAGCGAGGCCCGAGTCGAGCCGGGCCGGGACTGTGCTTATCCAAGCAGGCCCACAGGTTGGGCTGGCTAGTCTACAGCTTGACCAGCTGGTCTACCTTGCGAGTGTCATGATATTTACCCTTTTCTTTAATGAAATACACTTTTCAAACCATTTCAAAAATCCAATATAACCCCCACTCATGCTACACAGGTAAAGGATCAAATGAATGGAACCACATCATTAATGAAATGAAAATAAGAAATAAAAGAAATCTATTAAGGGTTCCAACACCCCAATCAAGTAGGGGAACTAAAGAAGATCAAAAGAACCCTCTATTCAAAACCACCAACCAATAAAATGTTGTCATGGGATCTACCCTTTCCAAGCCTAATGACTCTACCGAGAAGTGATTGTTGATTTTGATATGAATCTGCAGTATTTTCTTTCTTGATTGTAATGAGATTTATCATTTTATTGAATAAAAATGCGGCCTACCGTTGTTTCTTCACTTTTTATTTTCTTTTATTCTTTGTTTCTTCTCTTTCTCCCTCTGATATTTTTGATAATCCAAAAAGGGGGAGAAATAATAAAAAGACATTTAAAGAGGAGAAATACTAAGGGGGAGAACTAAAAATATAAAAAATAAGACCTGAGAAAAGAACTACCCTTTATTCTATTTATTACATATATACTTTAATCTCTTGATATGATAAGGAATCTATCTATTTCATTCTAAAATATTTGGCTAGTAAATTCCATGATTTGTGATAATCAAATGGGGGAGATTTTTGGACTCCTCATGTTTAAATGCTTACAAATCATGTTTGGAAATTGTTGGACTCGTCATGTTTTAATGCTCACAGATCATGTTAAAAATCTCACAATTTATATTTTAATCTAGAGAACTATCTTTAATCTTGTTCTATTCTATTTTTAGTATGATTATGTTTTATCTTAATCCATTTTGTGAAGATTTATTCTTAAGAGGGGTTACATATATTTGACTAAGTCTGTGACACCGTAATTTTGCTACTGGTTCCAGATTTTCACAAAGTATGTGACACTGTAAGCTTGCCACTGGTTCTATATTTTTGCAATGTACCTGACACCGTTTCCATGCTACCATTTCCAAGACACCGTAACAAGAAACCATTCAGAATTTTGGAGTACTGGACACCATTACCTGAGACACCGTTTACCAGACACTGTAACTATGCAACCGGTTCTAGAATTCGCAAAGGACCAGACACCGTGATTGTCTCACCATAACTGTGGTACCGTGACTATCTCACCGCAACTGTTACGCCATTCCATACTTAACCATTTTTTCTATCTTCTCTAATTAAAGTTAAAAGTTGTTTCTAAGGGTTATATTTGAGTCATTTAATGGAACTGATATAATTAATGATCTTTTGAATTCTTATCAACAGACAATACGAGGTACGAGGTGTGGAGATCGTGCATCTTATCATCTTCCACACAAGCACCCCAATGGAAATAAAATCATGGCACTTCAGTGTAGAAGTGGAATGTATGAAAATAGAGAATAACACCCACACATGCAAGAATACACTGAAGGAAGAAATCTTAATGCCTGTTGGTCGTAAACAAAGAAACTTTTTTGAATCATCCTGAAAGAATCTTTGCAGTAACTCAATGGAGAAGAAGAACATCCCACTGCACTAAACACCAAAACCCTCGACTCACAACACTCTGTTTTAAGAAGAGGTCTGGAATAGTGCAACTGCTGCATCCAAAGAGTCCATAGGTGAATTTCACGACACAAAGAGCCTTTTAAACTCTCTCTTATTACATTTCACTCTGTTGGGTACTGTTTTATTACTCTTTGAGCAGTGTGCATATCTGTATTTAAAGCACGCACTATTTCTTGCATTGAACTGGAGGATACAAGATAATCTCACTCAAATAACTTTTTACATGTTGTTTCACCCACGTATAACTGTGGAATATATCCTATGTGACATGATTGTTAGAATTCCCATGAAGAATAGTGGTAGAGGTCCTGTGACCTGGACGATCTTGTGTACTGTTGTTAACCTCAATCCAGGGTGTGGATCAAAGCTTTATAAATATTTTTTGGTGACTGGTAATCACCAAGTGGAGTATATTAGGTCTCGGCTTGAGACTGAAACACTTGTTTTATTCGTCGTGTCTTTCAATTTAGTATATCACTATTTTGGCTTATATTTTAGAAAACAAAATTTTACTTTGACAGTTAGTCTTGAATAGCAGTTGTAACTATTTTGGTTTATTAGAATAGTTTCAAAAGTTGTATCAATATCTCATATTGATATAACTGAGAATTAATTAATCTTATGAGGAACTATTTGAACAGTTGATCAATTATAATTTTACTACCTTGGTTAACTGGCCATATTTATTTTTAATTGGGGGAATATTTTAAATAAACTGTTTAACGTCAAATTTTATAGTCACTCAATTCACCTTTCCTTGAATGTTCTACTTCGACGAACAACATGTATTAAACTGTAAATAGACATCATTATTGTATTTCAGATTTTAATGAACCAAAACACAAAATAGATCATGAGCTATTGCATGAGACCATATATTTCTTAGGGGCACTCCCCACAACATGGGGGGTTAGGGATGGTGTTTCCCTTGGGGATCAAGGGTGGGGAAGAGGTTGATTAAGGTTTTTTTAAAAAATTTATGCGTTGTATTTAAACAAACCGCTGCCAAATCGAAAAAAATAAAAAATATAGGAACGGTTATACCGAACCGTCACTATATTATGAATAATAATTAATACATTTTGTTTAGAGATGGTTTCCATAATCACACAAAATAACCCAAGATAGCAGGAGAGAGTACTATTGACATAATATATAAAGAGCGAGAGACCAAAGAGAAACTCATGAACAATAAAATGAACATAAATTTTTCCAAGTCGTCCAGTCTACTTTGATAGTATTAAAACAATAAAATCAATATAAATTTTTCAATGTCAAATCATCATCCCAGTTTCAGTGGCACACCGGAAGAGGTTCACCACCGATGCTTCCGGTAAATCATATCTGGCGTCCCAATTTGTGGATTTGAACACAAATGTGTATAAATACATACATCACCCTTAATGGCGGAACCCACAACCCCCATGCTTGTCATCATCCACTCCTAATTAATCACACTATCCAGGTGGTTTAGTCGGATTAACAATTATTCTAACTCGATTTTGAGATATATATATATATATATATATATATATATATATATATATATCTGAACGATGTTGTGTTTTTTGGTATCAAATAAATTTTATTTTTACTTATGGTCACTTTAAAAACCTTTGTTTTGTCTCTCAAATTTAAAAAAATCAAAATTATAATCAAACCCACACACATAAATAAATGTGGGCGACAAACAGATTTTCCGGTCTCCATACCCTTATTATTGATTCTTGAACGGTGGCCGCACCTCCCAATTTTTTGTTGATACAATTTTATGTGTGCCGCCATTTCTATCTATGTCGGCTCTCTCTTGGGGATAAGGTTTTGGCCATTTTTCTAGCATAGATTATTCTTGTCATATTTGTAAAAAATAGATTCTTCTGGTCAGATTGTATTTAATATATTCAGATGTTTTTTCTAGACTTATCCATACAACGAACATCTATTATACATAGTCACACTACTACAGATTTACCCTTCAACAACATGCAAAAAAATATTTTAAGAACGCTAAAAAATCATTTTTATTCTTGCGCTGTTAAAGAGTATCCTTTATCACCACTTCCAATAGCGCTGATAAAGATCTTACCTGCTATAGTGTGGTGTTTGTATAACAAGACACTGGGTCCAAGATGGTGTCATGTCTAACACCATTTCTGACCTCCAAATTCTTAGTATTCTTGGCGTTTCAGGCCGTCCACGTAAACCTCGGATGTTTAAACATATAAGATGGATACCACCGATTTCATTGTGCCTCAATGTAAATGTTGATGGAGACGCATCAGGTGCACTGGGTCTGGCTAGATGCGGAGGTGTCTTCCGCACGTTCCGTGGGTTTGTTAAGGGATTCTTTTATTATTACCTTGGCCTTGGTACTTCTTTTGAAGATGAACTTTGGGCCATGATTCATGCGATATGGTACGCTGACCAATTTAACTTGAAATGGCTCTAGATTGAATCTGACTCAATGACTGATGTTCATGCTCTGAGCACTAGAACGCGAAATGTACCATGGTGTGTGCTGCCTCAGTGGGTTGATTTTCTCTGCCAAGTCAATCAATTACAGATGGTTGTATTCCATGTGAACCGGGAGGCTAATCAGGTTGTAGATACACTTTATAAAAAGGCTATACGTGATCTTGATATGATGTGGTCTTTCACGGCCCCAGATTATTGTGCTCCGATGGTGGAGGCGGATCGATGTGATGTCTTGCACACTCGCTTATGTAATAACCCCTTGTATGCATGGCTCCTTTTTTATTATAAATTTTTTTAAGGACCGGATCATGCCGGATCCTGATATTCTTGCTATAACAAGACACTGCATCAACAAGTAAAATGTACACAAAAATATATAATTTCAATGAAATATATTTTACATCACGAATACAAAAAAAAATACTATGTAATTCTGACCCGGCAAAGCCCGAGTCAGGCCAAGCCGGGGATACACTTATCCAAGCAGGCACATGAGTTGGGTTGGCCTGTCTGTAGCTCGACCAACTATCCTGTCTAAGCCCAGGTTGATCTAAAAAAATAGGGAAACTGCGGGTTGGGAGATTCTAACCCCCTAACACAGGGTTCTAAGGCTACGCCTAGAACAACTGGTCCAACCAGTTCATATGAATAAAAACCACAAGACATAATATATATATATATATATATTTATGTATGTATGTATGTATATATATACAAATGTATTAATACAAAAACCACATGAAATATTGTTTTTGTGGTTACAAACATATTAATTAAATACATTTCATTTTATTTAATTAAATTAATGCATGTTAATTCATTTTATTATATGTCATTAACATTTCATTGTTGATAATGAGCTCAATGTGTTTTCAAACCCTACCGAAAACACAACATCAGAATCAGATGATTGATTTTTTTCTATTTTATTTAATGATCTTTTATAAAAGAAAATTATATAAATAGATTTCTTTTTTATTAATATATTTTATTTTATTTTTTTCATTACACTGAATAATAGTGTAATTTCTTAATGTCTAATTGTTATATAGTTTTTTCATCAAAAATAATATATTTGTTTGTTAAATAATGTTAAATGTTTTTAGGTATAATATATATATATATATATTTATAACTCATAGCATATAAAAAAATAACACTCACAGACTGATGTTCGTGTCCCTCTAACCTCATTATTTTTTTAAGTATGTTTGCATATGTTATATATATTATATATACATATATAAATCAATTTATAAAACAAAAAAATTAACTCACTCACTGCACACCCCCCAACCACTACTACAAAAACAGGCTTTATCAGTGCTCAAAACGGGCTTTAACAGCACTAAAAAAAGCACTGTAAAGCTCAGCGCTAATATAGGGCGGTGCACCTTTACCACTAAGCCATTTCGTTTTTTTCTTTATTTAATGATATAGATCTATTTATATATATATATAGTTATATTTATTTGTATATTGATATAGATTCATATTAATATAAATATATTTATTCATATATTAGTATATATATATATATTCATTCGTATATATATATATAGTTATAATTTTTTATCCGTATATTTATTTGTATATTAATATATACTTATAAGATTAGTTTTAAATACATTTATGAAATATATTTTTTATGTGTGTTTATAAATAAATAAATAAATACATATATACAACACAAACACAAAAACACAGACACACACACACAGACACATATATATTTACGAATAAATACATAAATATGTGTATTTGAAAAGTTATAGAATGTTAAAACGACCATAACTTATAATCCAGAAGCCCGTTTCAACTCCAAAACTAGTCAAATCGAAGAAAATGAAACAATATTCAATATGATATGTGGAACAGGTCTAACGAATATCTGGATCAGAAGTTATACGTGTTTGAATGTTAAACAATCGGAGTATCCCAACTAAAAAACCAGTTTTGGAGGCCTTCTGGGACATTTGTGGCCTAAAAAAATGTGAAAGAAGATTTTCTTGGGTCACCAACGCGTAGAGCTCATCGCAGGCTTTGATTTGATATGCTAGAGAACTCAAACGGACACCCGGATCAAAATTTATGACCGTTTGAAGTTTGAGTTACATTTTCAACTTATTTTAGATCTTTTATTAATTTTTTTTTGATTTTTTGTGTCTTCAAATTGTTATTAAATGATTTTTAATCAATTATAATTAGAAAATTATCAATTAATAATATTTTTTAAAATATTTTAAATCCATTTTCACTAAATTTCTTATATGTCAAATGTAATAGTCTATTTATGCTTATCTAAAACATAATTAAAAAACATATATTATATTTATATCAATATAAATATACTTATATAACTATATTTTATTTTTCATGATTTTTTTGAAGCATAAAATTTATCATCGGTAGAAAAAAGTGCTGATAAATCTTCTATTTATCAGCGCTACTAAAAGAAGCGCTGATAAATGGGTCTCCTTTATCAGTACTAAAAAAATGCTGATAAAGGGGGGCTTTTATCAGCACTAAAAAAAAGCGCTGATAAAGGGGGGACTTTAACAGCATTTTTTTAGTGCTGTTAAAAGTTCCCCTTTATCATTGCTTTTTTAGCACTGATAAAGGCCCCCTTTATCAGTACTTTTTTTAGTGTTGATAAAATGGTAGCGCTTTCCTTGCCCGTTTTTGTAGTAGTGAATCCCTCATTAATTTTTTTTACAACTTGCACAAATATATATAAATTATCATATATAAATTTATTTAGAAAAAAATAACATAGTCACCCTCTCTAAAATGTTAATAAAAAAACAAAATAAACATTTTAAAAAAATACATGTCAAAAAGATGTGTTTAAAAAATCACTTTCAAAAAAACTTTTTAAAAAAACTTTTAAACATAAATGTAAAAAACATTTTTAAAAAATGTTAAAAAACGTTTCAATAACATTTTTTTAAACTCACTCACTACTACGCACCCCCAAACCCCTCATTAATTATTTTATACAACTTTCACATAATATATATATATATATATATATATATATTCATATATATAAATCAATCTAGAAAAAAATAACATAACCACCCACTGTAAAATGTTAATAAATAAAATAAAATAAATGTTTTTACGTAAAATTTGTTAAAAAATTTAAATAAGTACTTGTAAAAAAGGTCTAAAAAGTTGTTTTTTTAAATGATTAAAAATAAATGTAAAAAAATGTTGTAAAAAAATGTTAAAAAACATTTAAATAACAAGGTTTTAAACAAATCCTTTAAACCCAACCATTTATGTGCACCGCCCAAACCCCTTGTTAATTTTTTATAAGTTGCACATAATATATATAGATTCACATATATCAATGAATTTAGAAAATAATATCACAACCACCCACTGTAAAATGTTAATAAAAAAATAAACTTTTTTACCAAAAAATTTTATAACATTTAAAAAATTACATGTAAAAAAGCGTCTAAAAAATACGTAATTAAAAAAATGTTTAAAAATAAACGATTTTTTAATCAAATTGTTAAAAAAACATTTGAATAACATGGTTTTAAACAAACGCTTTAAACCCACCCACTCCTGTGCACCCCCGAAACCCCTCATTAATTTTTTTTACAACCTGCACAAAAAATATATATATTCACATATATAAATCAGTTTAGTAAAAAATATCATAACCACCCACTGTTAAATGTTAATAAAAAAAATCAAATAAACGTCTTGACAAAAAAAAAATTTAATGCATTTAAAAAAAATACATGTAAAAAAGAATTTAAAAAAGAATTTTTTTAAAAAAAGTAAAAAATATTTTAAAAATAAATGTCAAATTTTTTTTAAACAAATGTTAAAAAAATATTTAAATAACATGATTTTAAACAAACGATTTAAACCCAACTACTGGTGTGCACCCTCTAACCCCTCATTAATTTTTTTATAACTTAACTAATATATAAATATATTCACATATGTAAATCAATTTAGAAAAAAATAACATAACCACCCACTGTAAAATGTTAATAATAAAATAAAATAAATGTTTATACAAAAAAATTGTTAAAACATTTAAAAAATACATGTAAAAAATGCATTTAAAAAAATACGTTTCAAAAAACTTTTTAAAAAATTGTTTAATTTTTTTTAAAAGTAAATGTAAAGAAACATTTTAAACAAATGTTAAAAAATGTTTAAATAATAAGGTTTTATGTAGATGCATTAAAACCACCCATTGTTACGCACCCCCAACCCCACATTAATTTTTTTACAACATGTGCATAATATATATAGATTCACATATATAAATACATTTTGAAAAAAAAGATATCTGTTGGTCGGAGGGGGTGAATTGAGTTCCAATTAAAAAATTTCTGTTTAAAAGATTTATTTAAAAATCCCTCTTTTTGAATAACAAGCTAAACTGTAATGAATTTATAAAGATTTTAAATGTTCAATCAGTTTCTCAAAGATTGATTACTTGTCAGTTAACTTAATCTGAAGATTAAGTTAGCTTTTGAAACTAACTTACTAGTTCACAATAATTACAAACACATTCTAGTTCAACTATAAAAGTTACTTTAAAATAGATTTACATTTAAAGTAAATAGCAGCGAAATATTCAAAATTGTTTTAACAAAGGAAAAATGCACAACAGTTTTAAAACAAGAGGTTCAGTCTCAAGTTGAGACTTAGTCCTCTTAAACAGTTTATATAAACTATGATCCACACCCTGGATAGAGGTTTTACGATAGTACTCATACTGTTCAGGTCCTCAAACCTCTACCACAATTATACGTGGGTAAATAACAACAACACTCAGGCTGTTCAGGTCACACATGACCTCTTCCACAATTCACAGTGGGATACAATAAGGTGTAAAAAGTTTGGTGTGAAGATTTAGTATCCTCCAGATCATCCCAAGAGTTAGTGTGTGTATAAATAAAAAGACACACACACGCTGCTCAAAATGTTAAACAAAGTTATAATACAGAGGAAATAAATGGATAATGAGTTTAGAATGCTCTGAGTGATTGCAGATGAGATCTAGACTCATTTGGATGTTGTAGATGTTAATTGAGTCATGTTTGGTGAAGATGACACAAAAAAGAGTGTCGTTGTTCTTACAGCTACAATTATTCAGCCCTGTCCATATGATGTTCAGTAAGGCACAATAACTCGGCTTTAGTGTTTGTTCCAGGTGAATGATCTTCTTGAAGCTCTCTGGTTTTCACAGGTGTTCTTCAAGTTCTTCTTTTGTTTCATGGACCTTCACACACACGTACTCTCTTGTTTTTCTTATGTGTCTCTGTCTGTGTATCTTTTTGTGTGTATATCTTTATCTTTCACTACTGATCGATCTTCCTTTTTTTTCCTTAAGATCCAGTAAAGGGAATGATTTATTTTTTGACAGGTACGAGGTACGGTTCCCTAAAATACAACAACCAACATTAATTAATATTAGGTGCATTAAACTAAGAAAATATGACCATTAGAATTAAATAAGAGTTAATAAAAATTCAAACAGTTTTTATGACTATAGGTGAGTCATGAGATCGATAGGTCATTTGAATTTGCATCGGTATCGGTAGGTCATTTGATCAGCATCGGCTTCGGTAGGTCATTTGATCAGCATCATCTTAGGTAGGTCATTTGATCAGCATCAGCTTTGGCAGGTCATTTGATCAGCATCGTCTTCGGTAGGTCATTTGATCAGCATAGGCTTTGGTAGGTCATTTGATCAGCATCATCTTCGGTAGGTCATTTGATCATCATCGGCTTCAGAAGCACATGTGATCGGCATCAGTGAGACAATTGTATCATTGGTGTGACCATTGTCATCGGTGCGACCGTTGTCATCAGTGAGACCGTTTTCATCGGTGCGACCGTTGTAATCGGTGAAACTGTTGTCATCGGTGCGACCGTTGTCACCGGTTTGTCACATCAGTGTCTCATTCCTTTAACTATCGATGACTCAAGAATATAACTAACAGTGAGTCAAAAACATAAAATTCTCACAAAGTGTCTGTTTAATCCGGAATACTTCCAGGTCAATAGTAAACCATAAATAATCATAGATAAACATATTTAGAAATGATTAAACATATATAAACACATTTAGAATAGATTTAATAATTGAATAAATTTACTAATAAAAGAAAACAACAGTGATTTGTGATTATTAAAATAATTGTCGCACAGAGGGTTCAACAATCTCCCCCATTTTGATAATCACAAATCTATGACATAAATGAAGAGGGAAGATGATATAACACTAAGTATGCTCCCCCTATGTAAAAATAATATATGTATAAATGTAAACATGTCATCAGAGCATGGTATCAGATCATAAAAAAGTTAGATTATATCAACATAACATTAGAGCTAGCAAACATGACATCAGATATAAGAATAAATCAGAGCTATATGCCTATTGGAGGTTATATAATCTATATCACGACATTAGAGATTAAAGATTATTTAGAGCTTATATATTGTTCCCCCTTGCTTATAATTATATATACGGTTCTCCCCCTTAGATATATATTTATATAGTTCTCCCACTTTGGGATTATCAAAAAGAAAAAGAGAGCGCGGAGAGAGAAAAATAAGAAAGTTTCATTGAAATAACATCTGGATAGATACAAGGAAAATACACCCTTTCAAAAATGACAGACACAACTATTTTTGGGGGTACAGAGGTGCTTTCCCTTTAGTAGAGGGAGGAATGGATGGGACATAAGGTGCTTTGGTGGAATATTGATCTGGCTAGATGGATAGAGGAGGTAAGAAAACTCTGGTTGGAAGAAAACTAGGTGCTAAGGTTACTTTCTGGTGACTAGAATATTCTCTTGAAGGTGGATACTGAATGACTGGACGAATATTGGATAGAGATTGAGAAACTAATATCTGACCAGGAGAAACACTGTATGGACTATGAGGCTCAGTAGTAGGAAGAACAATTTCCTTTTCTTGCACATTAAGATATGGTTTGAGCAGATTGATAAAATCCTGAATTACTTCACCACCATATTGCATGGCCTTCTCAAAATCATCTTTGTTCTACATGAAACTCTCTAGACTGGGAGTAAAATCCTTCAACTATTGGACCTGAGCCTTAAAGGATTTAGTGACTGGAGGTAACTTTAAATTCTCATCCAGGACTTGAAACTGATGGTTTAACTCATGATTGGTATAAATTTTTGAAAAATAGTGATCCAGTTTTTTCCTTGATCTCTTTCTGAGCTTTAGTAGCATCAGCCAAATACAGCTTCACCATCTTGTGAATATGATCACTATTTTCATTCATCTTTTTCAAATAATCCAAGTCCATAATCTATCCAAGGGTTGCTAACTCTTCTTTTATAACATCTTTTAAGGTATTAATCTCATGTCTAGTGATCTTGGTCACTTTGGAGGAGCTAGCCTGAGAAAAAATATGAGTTATCTCAACCTTCGATCTTCTTAAATCAGATTTCTTCAGGTGCTCTATAAATTTTTTCAAAACTTCCATCAAAATAGTGATTGTTGATCTAAATTCTCCTGACAGAGATACTAAGTCACTACTCAAATCCTTGAGCGCTTGATTTAGAGAAGAAATGTGCCTACCATTTATCTCACCAGTATTTCACAGGTATGGCTTAATAATATTTTTCTCTCTTTGAGTTATATCATTCATAGAAGCTTCAGATATATTCACATGAGCAGGAACATGATCATTAGATAATTAATCTTTCATTGTTTCTTTGACTACATAGATAAACTCATCTTTAAACTTGGAAAAATCAGATTGAGAAACAGAAGAAACAGGTCTTTCTGTAGTCACTTGCACTTCCTCAACAATAGGTCCATACTCAATTGGATGGATTACTCTTGCGATATTCACTTCTTCTGTAGTCACTTGCACTTCCTCAACAATAGGTCCATGCATTGCACACAGAAGAATAATCAAGATGTGATAAGGTATTTATTAATGAATAAAGTACAAAGTATTTTGTTCTAGGCCACCAACTCCAATAGTTATATGAATCCTATAATCCTTCTGACCACTCTAAGAGACCAAAGGGTTTGAGAGATCCCGGTTTAAAACCTGATGAGGAAATTGATTATTCTGATGAGGAGGAGGATATAGAAGTTCCTAAAGACGTTGTAGATTCCTGTAGGAAGGAAACAGGGGAAGCTGAAGCTGATTATGATGTCGATTCTGAAAGGGAACCTGAGTCACCTCCCGATGACAGGATTGACCCTGATACAGTAAGTCCAAAGAAAATAATAGAATTTGGACCAGTAAGTCCACCTCTTGAGTTACTTGAGTCATAACCCCTTCTAGGTGATAAAGAAGAAGTTGACACTGAAGTATCCAATTCTGACCAGTATGAATCCAGTAACAAAGACAGTACCAATGAGACTTCGGTAAACAATAATGTAAATAGTAATGGTGATGATGATGATGATGACGCAAGTACTCTACCAGTGGATGGTCACGATTTGATTCAAGCTGACCCACAACCACAATTAGTTGAGAAAGAAACTGTTCATGAGGCAAAAAGGATAGTGCAGACTGTGATTGATGTAGATGGGGAAGATTCTCTTGAAAATTCTAGTAAAATTGATTTTTTAAAGCCTAGGTATACCTATTGTAAAGCTGAATGGGAAGACCACACAGGTTTTGCGGTTATGGGTTTGGATTATTCAAAGTAATAGGAAGAAGAAGTGAATATCGCAAGAGTAATCCATCCAATTGAGTATGGACCTATTGTTGAGGAAGTGCAAGTGACTACAGAAAGACCTGTTTCTTCTGTTTCTCAATCTGATTTTTCCAAGTTTAAAGATGAGTTTATCTATGTAGTCAAAGAAACAATGAAAGATTAATTATCTAATGATCATGTGCCTGCTCATGTGAATATATCTGAAGCTTCTATGAATGATATAACTCAAAAAGAGAAAAATATTATTAAGCCATACCTGTGAAATACTGGTGAGATAAATGGTAGGCACATTTCTTCTCTAAATCAAGCGCTCAAGGATTTGAGTAGTGACTTAGTATCTCTGTCAGGAGAATTTAGATCAACAATCACTATTTTGATGGAAGTTTTGAAAAATTTTATAGAGCACCTGAAGAAATCTGATTTAAGAAGATCGAAGGTTGAGATAACTCATATTTTTTCTCAGGCTAGCTCCTCCAAAGTGACCAAGATCACTGGACATGAGATTAATACCTTAAAAGATGTTATAAAAGAAGAGTTAGCAACCCTTGGATAGATTATGGACTTGGATTATTTGAAAAAGATGAATGAAAATAGTGATCATATTCACAAGATGGTGAAGCTGTATTTGGTTGATGCTAATAAAGCTCAGAAAGAGATCAAGGAAAAAACTGGATCACTATTTTTCAAAAATTTATACCAATCATGAGTTAAACCATCAGTTTCAAGTCCTGGATGAGAATTTAAAGTTACCTCCAGTCACTAAATCCTTTAAGGCTCAGGTCCAATAGTTGAAGGATTTTACTCCCAGTCTAGAGAGTTTCATGCAGAACAAAGATGATTTTGAGAAGGCCATGCAATATGGTGGAGAAACAGAAGAAACAGGTCTTTCTGTAGTCACTTGCACTTCCTCAACAATAGGTCCATACTCAATTGAATATATGTTCTATGGCCGGATGATGTTATTTGAGGGACACAAATAATACAGGCCATTAGGGGTGAGGACTCATAAAACTTTGAGACACCTTCTCATGGTGTGCACCCTTGGTAATATCCAGGAGGATATTATGAGAATGAGACCCGCCAGTAGGAAATCCAAATTTCATAGTGTCATTGTATGTTCCTATCTTCAGACATGTGTATTGGTCCTTAGAATTTAAGATTATTATTAATGGGTATTACAACTCACGCACTTGGATGTATGGATGAAAACTGTAATGACACACTATTCGCAGTAAGGTAGGATACGTTGGGTGCGTCATGAGTAATACTGCATTAATAGATAATGCGAGAAAGTATTTGTCCCTTCTATTCCATAACAGAAGTAGATATCTCAGTCCCTTTGATGGAATTGATATAGCCTAAATAAATCCATGGACATCGTAAGGTATGGGTGAGTTCAATTCTGGAAAGTCAAAGAAATAATAATCGAGCACATGGGTTGATGGCACTAGCATAAAACCCGCATGATTCGAGATATCATGACAAAGGGATTATATTACACAATAAATGTTCATAGGAAGTGACACATCATTGCAGCATTAAATTCTTTCTCTATGGGTGCCTTGGCGTGTTACTAGACACTAACCTTTGACTTTAGGTAGCCTCTGCCTAATGCCATTGAGAAATGGGCCTAGAGGCTCACACACTAAGTGTGTCCATGTATCTCAGTTAAATATTAATTTAACAAGTTAAATAAATATTATTTATGACTGTGGTTTAATAATTATTTAAGAATGCATGATTTCATTTATTTCAACACTAGTTATTCGAGAGAATATATTGTGGGAAAAATAATATATATTTATTAGCGAGTAATGCAGTTACATTTATTTAACAAATGAATAGCCATTACTCAAGGAATAATAAATGTGGTGGAGGAAATAAAGGAAAATGGAAAATAAAAGTACACACCATTTATATTAAATATACACGCCGTGTAGTTTTATGGAAAATGAGTACACACCATGTATTAATGATTACATGCCAGGTAGTTTTTCCAGTCGGGATTTTGAGGATGTAATATTGTTTTATTAAATGATATTTATTATAATCAGTGTCAGAAAATGTTAAGGAATTAATAATTCAACATGAGGTTTTCTATAAGAGTTAATGAAATAAATAAAATGCATAACACATTTATTTATTTTCATAACTCTATAACCTCAAACCTGATTATAAATATCCTCACAACCCCAAAACTTTTCCCTAATCATTGTGCAAAATAGTTCTGAAGAATTATTTCAAGGCCGAAAGAACTACTTCCTCCCAGAACGCTCTCAAGACCGAGATAGATCCTCCTTCATCGGATCAATGCGATCGAAGGCAGACATCGCAAGTGAAGGTTCTTCAATGTTAGCACCCGGAGATCCCTTCGGTGACATCTAGAGATACATGGAGGATGTGTGGATCACTTCTAGAGGAATCCTACACTTGGGTTCTATGACGTAATGACTGATCACATTGGATCGTGACCAGAGACATCAATGAAGTAAGAATTCCACCAAGGTAATTCTTTTGAATTAATTAAATTAATTAAAACCAACATATGATGATCCTATCTCTATGGTTCTGATACTCCCACTTTTTTTTGTTCTTCGTTATATTCTAGAGATTTGGCATTTTACATCATAAAGGATCTCAGATTTATCATT
This sequence comes from Viscum album, assembly GCA_963277665.1. Lineage (NCBI taxonomy): Eukaryota > Viridiplantae > Streptophyta > Magnoliopsida > Santalales > Viscaceae > Viscum > Viscum album. Next base: position 1,878,821,305 of record OY728146.1, on the reverse strand, counting down.
GTTAATGCTAAAATTAAAGTTGGCCACTCCCACCAACGTGCTTCTGCTACACCTGGAACCTATAAGTGGTATCAGAGGGGTCATATCGTTGATTATAATTATTTATTTTTTTGTTGGTGATTTACGCATTTAATAATTTAGTTGTTTCAATTCAAGTTAATCATTATTTAAAATCTGAATCTCAAGATATGTTCCTCCCCTCTCATTTCTCGTTCACCTTACAGAAACTATTTGTTTTTAATTTTGATTAAAATAAAATAAAGGAACTCTTTTGAAGGTGCCAAACGTTCTTGGACGTACAACACCAGAATACACGGTGTGTATTCAGAAGTACACGCCGTGTAGTCTAGGTTCAAAGCATTGGACTGGTCCGCCAAATCAGGTCGTGTATTGGATCCTATCTAGGTCATTTATGAAACTATGTGTTGAACAGGAACATGTGGCACACCGTTTCTGGATTACACGCCGTGTGGTCCAACCGAACACGGTGTGTAATCCCTTCGGGTTAGGGTTGGACCATGTACCCCGTACATGGCTTTCCTGGCTGGAAACCGTGTAATGTGGAAACTACACGGCGTGTGTCCCACTGAATATGCCGTGTACTCTAAAAATTTCCTATGTACATTAACATGCCATGTCCCTGAGCGTGTAATTCAGATGGACGGTGAAGAAAAGTACATGCCCTATATTCAGAACTACATGCCATTTACTCACCAAAATTACACATATTTATTAAAATTTGTTATTATATTACACAAACCCTTGAGATGTGTACCATGGTGAAGACGTAAAACTAAGGCACAACACATGATGGTGTTTTATATATATGTGTTTAATTTAACATCTGCATAATGAACGTGAATTCACCAGGTTGCCTCCAAGGTACTAGTTACGTACAAAGATAATTTTAAATGAATTTATTTGTTTAAAATTATGATGGATAAGAATCTAAAGGAAATTCAAAAAGGGGTTTAAGATAAAAGGATTGATTAATTAAAGATAATTAATTGATTCAAGCATGATTTATCTTAAACAAGAACGATTAAAGAATTAAATGCTAGTTTTATCTATGCATAAATATCGTTGAATTTATGGATGATCATGAGCTATACCAAGACTTTGTATGTGAATGGTTTCTTTAATTTATTTAAATTAAACTTTTTGGCCTGCGAGCCTTCTCCTCATTAATATGTAGGGCTTGCGCGCCCAAGGATTCTTTTATGTAAAAAAAACCTTTTAACCCCTCACCTAAGTGTGAGATAAATGCATATGTAATGGATGGAGCTCCCAAGCTAGTGGAGGCAGCTCAAGTCAGGATCCAAGGCGTAACCAATCCAAGGAGATACAAAGGTGGACACGTGGAAAGCTGTAAACATGAACCCGAAAGGTTAAAGGTGTTTCTCCCCTAGGTCTTGGGTTATTTTATCAACCGCTAGATAAACTAACAAATAGAAAAAGCTCATGATCATACCATTTATTTTATTTCTTTCAGTTGCATGGTTTATTTATTGTGGGTGTGTTGTCACGATCACACAATTAATGAATTAAACGAGCACGCAAGATCGAACTAAAATTAAACCAGATTATATGTAAATATTATCTTAGACATGGTTAATCACTTAAGTATATACCACTTAATATTAACAAGCATGTAATAAAAGGTAATAAATTGGAAATTTACATATAAGGATAAAATCCCTCAAAGAAATATTAAGTTGGTATAGCCTTCCATAATCTTGGTTAGAATCAAACCATAGTTCAAAGTTCTTGACCAACCCTAGTTGGGGTGATTTTAATTATGGGGGAATTCTAATTCAAGGTTTTGGGTTGAATTGAATTGGTTCACATCAAGGGTTGATTGCCACAGCAGGAATTGGTGTGACCAAGAGGCAAAGGTTGAAGTAATCTAAAATAAAAGTATTTCAGGATTGGGGAGTCCACTCAACAGATCAAGGAGTTGCGAGTTAATGCATTTGGAATTTAAAATGCCTACCTAAAACCCTTCAAGTTGCATGACCAACCCTAGTTGGGGTAATGAGAAGGGAAATATGGATCCTTTCCACTAGAATATTTAGGCAACAGAATATTCTGAAGTCAATGGTGAGGGCTATTAGATTTCGATAAAATAGTGCGAGACTAATAAGTATTAATTTGTTTATTTGTCTAATTTTTTAAATAAAGTAATAAACCTTTTCTTATCTTAATTTGTAGAAACAGCAAGAAAAATGACTTCAATCATATCATTGAGAACCATAATCGAGAAGTAAAACCTTCTCACCAGCACCAATTTCCAAGAGTGGCACATGCGTTTATGCGTCATCCTTCGCCACGAAAGGAAATTGTATGTGTTGGAAGAGCCTATCCCAGTTGTGCATAGAAAGGAGGATAGTGATGAGGAACTATCTCTCTACATGAAACACATGGATGATTCCATAGATGTCCAGTGTTTCATGCTATCGTCCATGTCTAATGAGCTCTTGAAGCAACATGAAAACATGGACATGTATAGCATGATGTCTCACCTTAAGGATCTATACCAAGAAAAGGTGAGACAGGAGAGATATGAGATCTCAAACATTTTGTTTACAACTAAGATTAGAGAGTCTGCACGTAACGACCCAAAATTTTTGAGTAGAATATTATCTTACTCTTAATGATTTAATAGAGATGTTAATGGTTAATGCAGAAAGAGGAGTCGATGGCTTCATCTAGTAGACTCGAACCTTATGAAGCCTACTTTTCAGAGCTTGGGAAGGAGGTGGCATCTTTGGACTTCGCTTTGGACCAAGCCCAAGCTGAACTCCAGCGTGTCAAGCTTGAACAGAAATGCCTACGGGAGAAGTTCAAGTTAGTAGAGATTACTACTAGGGAAATGTTATCTAAGCCTCCATCATATTTTCTCACCATAGCACACCTTACACTTAGGTCATATGCTGGTGTTATAAGGGGCTATGTGGCGAGACCCTAGATTCTTTGTGTAATCCGTTGGGATGAATAAATTAAGATTTCTTCCTTTAGCGAAGTTTGTGAAATTTCAAATGTCCGGATAATTTTAGGATGTATTTATTGATGAATTTTGAAAAAAAAGGATATTTTAAAATATTTATGTAAACCTTAAATAATAAATGATGTGTAATGATTTTCAAAAAAAGGTCTTCTGCAAAAGTGTTCAGTAAGGAATTTGGAGTCTAATAAGATCAACTTAATTTTTTATGAATAGTAAATTATGAATAGTGATTTTATGCTTAGGATTAGTAATGTGACCAAATGGATTTGTAATTTCACTCAATCAAAGTTTTAATATAATTTAGACACCTAGATTAAGTAATGTAATTCAATAAAAAGGGTAAATAACAGTTTCATAAATAATTAGTCAAGTATTAGTTTTTTTGGGGTGAATAGTGTTTTTTAATTACAAATTAAATTTAATATAGTTAGAAAAGTATTTTTATAAAATGGACTTAATTTTTGAACTCAGAGCACCGATATTATGTTATGGTAATTTTTGGGGTTTTTTTCTGAAAAAATGAATTTTCAGTGAATAGTGTTTTTAATTAAAAATTTAATTAAAAATGTTTAGAAAATTATTTTTATAAAATATATTTCATGTTTTTAATCAGAGCGTCAATATATGGTTAAGGTGAAATTTTGGGATTTTTCTGAGAAAGATAAATTTTCAGTGAATAGTGAAAATACAGTTTTTAAGTTACGGGTGTTTAATGACATCATTAAATGATGTATTAAGTATGTAATCAATATGGTCGACTTATAAATAGTAATATATGATATGAGGTGTCCCAAGTGGACAATACCATGGGAAAATACCATGGGCAGGGCCATGGTTTTTCCAAAACCACCAATGAGGTGTCCCTTGGCCATTAATGCCTTGTCCCCTCACTTTCCCTATAAATACCAAGCCATTCTCTCATCCTTTGGACTCCAAAATCATTCTCAACGATGTTCTGGTCTCCTTACCTCCCAAGGAGTCCTCCCAAGGTTCCCTCAAGCCTCTCAAGGTCCCAAACATTGAGTTTTAAGAGTTACGTTTAAGGTAAGGGATCTGACCTCTCTCTTTCTTTTCAAGTAATCTCTTTTATGTCATTCCTTTTATGCTCTATGTTCTTATGTGGGAGGATGTTCTTTTATATTCCCCTTACTACCATTTTCATGTTCATATGATGATATATCCCCTATTACTCTCATAATTTTGTTTTATGAATTTTTAAGTGGCGTCGTTAGGCTGCTGAATTTTTAAGGGATTCTTTCACCCTTCTCATTTTTCAAGTTATATTTTCATGTGAAGTCTTTCAAGTTACTTTTTATTATGTTGGGGTATGATATCTATATCTATCATACTGATATTTTATGATCATATGATGAGAGAAACTATTTGATCTTGTCAATTCATTTTTATTGAAGTTCAAGTGACACCGTTAGGCTGCCGAATTTTTATAAGAGAAATCTTATTTTTTTCTTACTTCCATGTTTTTAATTTCAAATGGTATGTCCTTCAAATTTCATTACCATGATTTATATCCTTTATATTCTGTCCCTATACTATTTTTATAGATCATTTGTGAGTGGGTGACCCATGTCATCTCTCTTTTCAATGTTTTCTAAAACCCTGTAACGTAGCCGTTATGCTACAAAATTTTCGTCTCAAAATGCCTATCTCTTTTTCTAAAAATTATTTTATGTTATTACGTGAATACTCAAAGCTCTTATTTCTACATGAAACCCAATTTCCCTTTCCGTGGGTTTAAAGTGACATAAAGATCATGTCTTTAAAGCAGTTTTAAAACATTATGATTATGAAATGAAACCCATTTGTTTTATGCTATATGGGTTGTTTATGAAATGATTGATGATGATATATGTGGATAACATGATAATAAATAAATGTCAAGGGTGCGCCCAGATAGCACTACAATGCATTGGGTAAGGACTTAATCTCTAGAGATGACCATTTAGACTGATACCTTGGTGAATAACCTTGGTAATTTTTTATGACACCTTGGGGATGGACCTTGGTGAAATGAAATGATTGTCAATATTAAATATTGCAGCCACATCTTCAAGTTATGAAAAATGTTATTTTTATTATGATATATCTCATGATTTCTTTCTCATGCCTTAAAGTTATTTTCATGACCTTATTGAAGTATCTCAAGTTCACTTGCAAAATGTTCCTCTTGTTTCCCTTACTGGGCCTTCTGCTCACCCTTTCTATTGATGTATGTCCCCAGGTTATGAGATGTAGTAATGAACCTAGTATGAACCTAAGTAGAAGCCTTTCAAGTGTTTAAGAAGAATGTTTTTTGTTGTTTTCATGTATTATGTTCTTGGTTTCCAAGACAATAAACCTTAAAGATCCTCAGTTCTGTATAATGTAATGAAAGTTTATGTTATAAAAATACGGGATGTGATAGTTGGTATTAGAGGATGGTTTAGTTATTTGTGTAAATTAGGATATAAAAACTTTAGGAAGAACCCTATAGAAAAGTTTAAATATAGGAAAACTTCCTGGTATTTTTTTAAGTATTGAGTAAGTGGTTTATCAAATAAATACATCCATGTCTGGATACGAGCAGGTAGAGGTGGCTCTGGCACAGATGTACATAGGGGTAGAACCTGAAAACATCGCTTTGAGCTAGTCTCAAACGGGAACTGTTTCACAATAATGGGCCTTGCTGCACTCTTAGTTACGACACTCTCGAGGGATATTTTTGGTTAATCACAAGCTTTTTATGAATCATTATGAAGGAATTATAGAGAAATGTAATTGTCTAAGAATGATGTCTTAGTTAAAAGATTCATAAAAGGAATAAGTTTATCACTAAGGTTTTATTCTTTTAGAAAATGGCGGGAAATAGGAGGAACCGTGCTGATGGTGACCGCAATGCACCATGTGCTGACGGCCCTCCGATGGATGCCAGAATGGAAACATTCATCCGAATGATGAACCAACTAACTCAAGTTATGAGTAATAACTTGAATCAAGCTGAGAGGCCGATCTCGCCATGAAGGGAACAACATTCTGTTGTGTCCTTCATGTGTCAAAGACCACCATCATTCAGTGGATCTAATGACCCATTGGTTGTGGAACAATGGATAATCTCCATTGAAAAGATCTTTTCTGTACTCCTTTGTTCGGAACAAGAAAAATTCACCCTTGCTGTTTACCGCCTAGAGGTAGAAGCTGATCAGTGGTGGTCACTGGTCAAAAACACGAAGCCTAGAGGAGAGATGGAAGCTATGGAGTGGGAAGAGTTCCGGGGAATATTATTTAATAAGTATTTCCCTTGTTCCATGAGAACGATAATGGAGAAAGAGTTTCTCGAGCTGAAGCAGAAGGAGAACGAATCTGTCGGAAGCTATAAGATGAACTTCACCCGATTTTCACGATATACCTATAGATTTTTCATGGATCCAAGTGGGAAGGTTGATAGATTTTTCGATGGACTGAGACCTCATCTGCGGAAGAATTTAGCCAACCGGGACTACGATAGCTACGAGGAGATCGTGCAGAGTGCAACGAAAGTTGAGCTAGAGTTTGGTGAGACACAGTGGTCTCATAAATCAAATGACAAGAAGAGATCATTGGAGTCCAGTTTTGGGAAGACTTTTGATCAGGGAAGAGGTGGAAAGAAAATGAAACTTACCACGTGCAATAAATGTGGGAAGAAGCATCCGGGGAACTGCTTGATCGGAAGTGGAAAGTGCTAAAAGTGTGGAAGAGGAGGCCATATTGCTCGGAATTGTCGTAGTGTGGTGATGCCTCAACTCCCCAACACTAACGACAGAGGAAAGATGGTTCTGGCCTTACCCGAAGTCCATTGCTTCAAGTGTGGACAGCTTGGGATCTATGCTAATCTCTATCTGAATCCAAGGGCAGTGGAGGGGAATTACCCTCAACCTCATCAAAGGCCAGGGGAGCAAGGTCAAGCTTTTTCTATCACAATAACTGAAGTTGAAGCTCCGAATGACGTGGTAGAAGGTACTCTTGTTTTCCTCTCAAAACTAGCAACTACATTGTTTGATTCTGGTTCTACGCATTCATTTATTTCCTCCAAGTTTGCAAAGAATATAGAATCAATCCCCGAACTTCTTGAGGTAGAGTTGTCAGTCAAGACTCCAAGTGGGATTATCCATGCATCAACAGTGTTTAGAGACTCTAGTGTTTACTTTAGTGAGCACAATCTTATCTCAAATCTAGTAGTCATTCCCATGTTGGAATTTGACGTTATACTAGGGATGGACTGGCTCTCAAAGTATAATGCTAAGATCAAATGCAGAAGTAAGGAAATCTTAGTAGTCTTGAATAAACGACCTACAGTTATCTTCCAAGGAGAGATATCCCGAACTGATCCCTATCTAGAAGCACCTCATATAGCTTTATATATGGAGTTAATCGGTGATGATGAAGAAGGAAAAGGGAGCATACAAATAGAAGATGTTCCAATTGTTCAGGAATACATGGATGTATTTCATGAAGAGTCACCTGGACCTCCCCCAGAAAGAGAGGTAGAGTTCTCCATTGAACTCGTACCTGGATCTCAACCGATATCAAAGACCCCGTATAGAATGGAAAATGTGGAGCTAGAAGAGTTAAAGAAACAACTCCAAGACTTGTTGGATAAGGGGTTTATCTGACCGAGTGTGTCTCCTTGGGAAGCACCAGTTCTCTTTATGAAGAAGAAGGATATATCAATGAAACAATGCATTGATTATAGAGAACTGAATGGGATCATAGTGAAGAACAGATACCCACTTCCAAGAATTGATTATTTATTTGACCAACTTCATGGGGCTCAATTCTTCTCTAAGATTGACCTTCGATCTGGTTATCATCAACTGAGGGTGAAGAAGGAAGATATTCCAAAGACTTCCTTCCAATCAAGATATGGGCATTATGATTTTACTATTATGCATTTCGTCTTGACTAATGCTCCTGATATTTTCATGGATTTGATGAATATAGTCTCTAAGGACTACCTTGATAACTTTGTGGTAGTTTTTATTGATGATATTTTGATATATTCAAAAAGTCGTGAGGAGCATGAAGATCATCTGAGGGTTATTTTGAAAACTCTACGGAAGGAGAGGATCTTTGGAAAGTTCATCAAGTGTGAGTTTTGGTTACAATAAGTTTGTTTCTTGGGGAACATCGTAACCAATGAAGGAATCTCGGTTGACCCTGCAAAGAAAATGGTTGTGGAGGAGTGGCCTCAAACCACAACAGTAACTGAGATTCATAGTTTCCTTGGTTTAGAGGGATATTATATGAGGTTTGTGAAAAACTTTTCATGGCTTTCTAATCCACTAACCAAGTTGAATCGAAAAGGGGTTTAGTTTATCTGGACAAAGTAATGCGAGGAAAGTTTCCAAGAGCTGAAGAAGAGATTGGTTACTGCACCTGTGTTAACACTAACCTCTATCGGATAAGGATTCGTTATTTTTAGTGATGCATCTCTGAAAGGGCTTGGGTGATTCCTCATGCAAAATGACAAGGTAATTGCTTCTGCATCTCGACAGTTGAAGATTCATGAGAAGAATTATCCTATGCATGATCTAGAGCTTGCAGTAGTTGTTTTTTCTCTAAAGATATGGAGGCACTATCTTTATGGTGAGAAATGTGATATATACACTGACCAGCAAAGTCTAAAGTATGTTTTCACACAGAAAGAATTGAACATGAGACAAAGGTGATGGTTGGATCTTATTAAAGACTATGACTGTTGAATTCATTATCACCCTGGAAGAGCAAAAAAATTCATGGATGTGTTAAGCAGGAAAGACCCTGTTGTTCTGGAAACAATGAGGATCCTAGGAGATCCCTTGATTAAAGATCTAGTAAAATTGGACATTGGAATTATAAGGAATGGGACGTCATCAACCCTATGCCAAATGACTTCTCAACCTTAATTACTAGAGAAGATCAAGAAGCCTCAAAAAGAAGATCCTTTGCTGTAGGAGAAGTTAGAGGCTGTAAAAGATGGGAAGTTCCCTTATTTTAATATTGATCAAGAAGGTGTATTGAAATTTTGTACAAGACTATGTGTTCCATCTATTCCAGAGATAAAGAAAGAACTGATGGATGATGCTCATAGCTCTACTTTCTCTATACATCCTGGAAGCACTAAAATGTATATAGACCTCCGTGATCATTATTGGTGGGATAACATGAAGAGGGAGATTGCTGATTACACTACAAGGTGCCTGGTGTGTCAACAAGTAAAGGCAGAATGACAACTTTCTAATGGGGTAATACAACCGCTGCCCATACCAGTATGGAAGTGGGATAATATCACTATGGACTTTGTAACTGGTCTCCCGAAAACATCCAAAGGAAACAATGCGATATGGGTTATTGTGGACCGTATCACCAAGACCGCCCATTTTATCTCTATTCGGGAAGATTTCCCTCTGGATCAACCTGCCAAGATATACATAAAGGAAGTGGTGAGGGTGCATGGGGAACCACTATCCATCGTGTCTGATCGTGATCCAAGATTCACATCAAAATTTTAGAGAAGTCTTCAACATGCTCTGAATACTGAATTGAATTTTAGTACGACCTATCATCCTCAAACTGATGGCCAATCTGAAAGGACTATTCATACACTCAAAGACATGCTAAGATTATGATCAATGGAATTTGAAGGTGGATGTGATCAACACCTCCCATTAGTTGAGTTCTCCTCTAATAACGGCTTCCATTCGAGTATTCAGATGGCACCCTATGAAGCTCTGTATGGAAAGCGATGTAGAACTCCTACTTATTGGGATGAAATTGGTGAGAGAAAGCTTCTTGGGCCTGATCTCATTCAAGAGATAACAGAATAGGTTCATGCCATCCAACAACACATAAAGGCTTCTCAGAATCGATAGAAGAGCTATGCTGAAAATCGTCGAAGGGACTTGGAGTTTTGTGTTGGAGACAAAGTCTTCCTTCAAATTTCTCCATGGAAGAGAGTCATGCGGTTTGGGAAGAAAGGGAAGCTCAGCCCTATGTACATTAGCCCCTTATGAAATCCTTGATCGCATAAGAGCAGTGGCCTATCTTCTAGCACTTCCACCGAACCTAGCTGAAGTTCACAATGTCTTCCATGTATCTCTCTTGAGGAAGTACATACCCGACCCTTTGTATGTATTGAACCCAAAGGTGGTACAACTGGAACATGACCTATCTTATAAGGAGCAGCCAGTGAAGATCTTAGACCGTAGAGACAAGGTTCTATGAAACAAGACTACCCACCTTGTGAAAGTGTTGTGGAGGAATCATAAATGTGAAGAAGCGACTTAGGAGCCTGAGGAAACGATGAAGCAAAAGTACCCTCACCTTTTCGACTAGGCCTCAAGTATAAATTTCAGGGACGAAATTTCTTAAGGGGGGAAGAATGTAATGACCCAAACTTTTTGAGTAGTATATTAACTTACTCTTAATGATTTAATAGAGATGTTAATGGTTAATGAAGAAAGAGGAGTCGATGGATTCATCCAGTAGACTCAATCCTTATGAAGCCCACTTATCAAAGCTTGGGAAGGAGGTGGCATCTTTGGGCTTCGCTTTGGACCAAGCCCAAGCCGAACTCCAGCGTGTCAAGCTTGAATGGAAATGCCTATGGGAGAAGTTCAAGTTAGTAGAGATTACTACTAGGGCCATTTTATCTGAGCCTCCCTCAGATTCTCTCACCATAGCACACCTTACACTTAGGTCATATGCTGGTGTTATAAGGGGCTATGTGATGAGACCCTCTCTTCTTTGTTTAATCCTTTGGGATGAATAAATTGAGATTTCTTCCTTTAGCAAAGTTTGTGAAATTTCAAATGTCCGGATAATTTTAGGATGTATTTATTGATGAATTTTGAAAAAAAAATGATATTTTAAAATATTTATGTAAACCTTAAATAATTAATGATGTGTAATGATTTTCAAAAAAAGGTCTTCTGCAAAAGTGTTCAGTAAGGAATTTGGAGTCTAAAAAGATCAACTTAATTTTTTATGAATAGTAAATTATGAATAGTGATATTACGCTTAGGATTAGTAATGTGACCAAATTTATTAGTAATTTCACTCAAAGAAAGTTTTAATATAATTTAGACACCTAGATTAAGTAATGTGATTCAATAAAATGGGTAAATAACGGTTTCATAAATTGTTAGTCAAGTATTAGTTTTTTTGGGTTGAATAGTGTTTTTTAATTAAAAATTAAATTTAAAATATTTAGAAAACTATTTTTATAAAACAGACTTTATTTTTGAACTCATAGCACCGATATTATGTTATGGTAATTTTTGGGGTTTTTTCTGAAAAAATGAATTTTTGGTGAATAGTGTTTTTATTTAAAAATTAAATTAAAAATATTTAGAAAATTATTATTATAAAATGGATTTCATATTTGTAATCAGAGAATCGATATTTGGTTAAGGTGAAATTTTGGGATTTTTCTGAGAAAGATAAATTTTCAGTGAATAGTGAAAATACAGTTTTTAAGTTACGAGTGTTTAATGACATCATTAAATGATGTATGAAGTATGTAATCAATATGGTCGACTTATTAATAGTAAGATAAGTTATGAGGTGTCCCAAGTGTCCAATACCATGGGAAAATACCGTGGGAAAGCCCATGGTTTTTCCAAAACCACCAATGAGGTGTCCCTTGGCCATTAATGCCTTGTCCCCTTACTTTCCCTATAAATACCAAGCCATTCTCTCATCATTTAGACTCCAAAATCATTATCAACAAAGTTCTGGTCTCCTTACCTCCCAAGGAGTCCTCCCAAGGTTCCCTTAAGCCTCTCAAGGTCCCAACCTTTGAGTTTTAAGAGTTACGTTTAAGGTAAGGGATCTGACCTCTCTCTTTCTTTTCAAATAATCTCTTTTATGTCATTCCTTTTAGGCTCTAGGTTCTTATGTGGGAGGATGTTCTTTTATATTCCCCTTAATACCCTTTTCATTTTCATATGATGAGAGATCCCCTCTTACTCTCATCGTTTTATTTTATGAATGTTTAAGTGGCGTCGTTAGGCTGCTGAATTTTTAAGGGATTATTTCAGCCTTCTCATTTTTCAAGTTCTATTTTCATGTCAAGTATTTAAAGTTCCTTTTTATTATGTTGGGGTATTATCTCTATATATATAATAATTATATTTTATGATCATATGATGAGAGACCCTATTTGATCTTGTCAATTCATTTTTATTGAAGTTTAAGTGACACCATTAGGCTGCCGAATTTTTATAAGAGAAATCTTATTTTTGTCTTACTTCCATGTATTTTCATTTCAAATGGTATGCCCTTAAAATTTCATTACCATGATTAATATCCTTTATATTATTTCCCTATAATATATTTATAGATCATTTATGAGTGGGTGACCCATTTCCCCTCTCTTTTCAACGTTTTCTAAAACCCTGTAACGTAGCCGTTATGCTATAGAATTTTCGTCTCAAAATGCCTCTCTCTTTTTCTCAAAATTATTTTATGTTATTACGTGAATACTCAAAGATCTTATTTCTATAGGGGTATTCACATATATATCAAAATTTTCTATTTTAAATTCTTGTATTTACATACATGAAACCCACTTTCCCTTTCCGTGGGTTTAAAGTGACATAAAGATCATGTCATTAAAGTAGTTTTAGAACGTTATGATTATGAAATGAAACCCATTTCTTTTATGCTATATGGGTTGTTTATGAAATGATTGATGATGATATATGTGGCTCACATGATAATAAATACATGTCAAGGGTTCACCCAGATAGCGCTCCAATGCATTGGGTAAAGACTTAATCTCTAGAGATGACCATTTAGACTGACACCTTGGTGAATAACCTTGGTAATTTTTAATGAAACATTGGGGATGGACCTTGGTGAAATGAAATGATTGTCAATATTAAATTTTCCAGACACATCTTCAATTTATGAAAAATGTTATTTTTATTATGATATATCTTATGATTTCTTTCTCATGCCTTAAAGTTATTTTCATGACCTTATTGAAGTATCTCAAGTTAACTTGTAAAATGTTCCTCTTGTTTCCCTTACTGGGCCTTCTTCTCACCCTTTATTTTGATATATGTCCCTAGGTTATGAGATGCAGTAATGAAACTAGGATGAACTTAAGGAGAAGCCTTTAAAGTTTATAAGAAGAATGTTTTTTTGTTGTTTTCATGTATTATGTTCCTGGTTTCCAAGACACTAAACATTAAAGATCCTCAGTTCTATATAATGTAATGAAACATTATGTTATAAAAAGACAGGATGTGATACTGTGCCAGCTGGGCCTCATGTAGTCAAGCTCATTGGCTACATTGAACACTTGGACATCTTAGGGATTATGTTCCTGGATGAGTTGCGTATAGATCTCATCCTATCATCACTGCCTGAGGCCTTCTCAAGATTTATTGTCAAATAAAACATGAGAAATAATGAAAAGAGTCTATCATAAATTCTAAACTTAATTCTCTAAGTAGATAATGACATGGGGCATGACAAACCCGCAATCCTTATAGTGAATAAGAAAAGTAATGATAAGGCAAAGGGGCCAAAGAATTATAAACGGTCTGAAGCCCCCGAGCATCGTCCTTCCAAGAAGGGGAAGATCCAGAGGCAGGGCAAGGAATGGTAGGTTGTATGTTTTTCATGTGGCAAGTAAGGCCACCGGAAGAGGAACTGCACCCAGAAGGGTGTGGACGCTAAAGGTGTGTTCATTATCGAGTGTAATCTTTCTATTTCTATACATTGGGTGTTAGATACAGCTTGTGGGGATCACATCTATATTCAAATGCAAGAACCAAGTAGATTTAGAAATATTTCTAGAGGATAGGTGGATCTTCGAGCTACCAATGGTGCAAAGCTGGCTGCATTGGCTATTGGCTATTACCACCTCTCATTGCCGACTAGGATGATTTTGGTTTTGAATAACTGTTATTATGTGCCTAGTGTTACCAAGAACATAATTTCTATATATTTTTTGGATATGAATGGATTTACTTTCAAGTTTGGAAATAAGGGTTTTCTCTTTTATAAGAACAACGTATGTTATGTTATGACACATTTAAATAATGGTTTTTATGTATTAAATTATTAAAACCAAGTGCTGGAAATCGATAACGAAACAAACTCACATGACTCATACATCACCCAGTTGTGGCATCACCATCTTGGTCATGTAAACGAGAAGTGCTTGACAAAGCTTTACCAAGATGGATATTTAGACTCTGTTGAGATAAACCACTAGATAGATGTCACGATTGTTTACAAGGTAAAATGACCAAGCCGACTTTTGGTGGATAAGGTGAAGGGGCCACAGATCTTCTAGGATTGGTGCACATGGATGTATGTGGACCATTTCCAGTAGAAGGTAGAGGTGGATATTCATTGAGCCTGGGTACTATAGCAGGTACTGTAGCAGTCCGGGTACTGTAGCAGTACTATTCACTGAGGGGCTCTTTGGGCCAAAAAATGGGATTTCAAACCTAGTATTTAGGCCACTTGGCCTTGGGCCTTCGGGTTATGTAATGGGTCTCCCTCTACCCAGTCTAAAGAGGTTTTTTCTTTAAATAATAAAACGAGGCTTCGACCCCAACCTAAAAAAAATTCTTACTTCATTACTTTTATTGATGATTTAAGTAGATGTGGCTATGTCTACTTAATGAGGTATAATTCAGAGTCCTTAGAGAAATTTAAGTAATTCAAGAATGAAGTGGAGAATCAGCTTGGTAAGAAGATAAATAAACTTCGATCAGATCGAGGTGAAGAATATCTGAACCAAGAGTTCATCAATCTTCTACGGGAGTCTGGGATTCTATCTCAGCTCACTCCTCCTTATACACCAAAGTGGAATGGTGTTAGTGAAAGGAGGAACTGCACCTTGTTGGACATGGTGAGGTCGATGATGAGTCATGTAGATCTTCCATTATCCTTTTGGGGATATGCATTACAAACTGCAGCATACACATTTAACCGAGTACCAACTAATGCGGAAAATGGAATTCCATACGAGTTATGGAATGGAAAGAAACCCATTTTTTCGCGCACACGTGTGTGGGGATGTGAGGAATTTTTAAGGCCTTATCAAGCAACAAACTAGAACCCCAGGGCATGAAGTGTATCTTTATAGGATATCCCAATGAAATGAAAAGATATTACTTATATAACCCTTCAGACAAGAAAGTGACTATCTCCAGACAAGCCATATTTCTTGATAGGGAGCACATACTCAAAAATGATAGTGGGAGAAAACTTTACTTTAATGAAGTTGATGCTCAAGATACATAAGAGTTGGTACAGGAACAAGTTCCACAGGTCCCCATAGAAGAGGTTCCAGAAACACAAGTACTGCGTAGGAGCTCAAGAGAGGTAAGGGAACCAGAGAGATTTGGTTTCCTAGTCACTAAGGATGGTGAATCATTATTTTTGGACAATGATGAAACTCTCTCCTACAACTAAGCAGTAGAAATCTCAAAAGCTTTAATATGGCTAGAAGCTATGAATTCTGAGATAGATTCCATGTATCAGAACCATGGCTAGGTTCTGGTCAATGAGCCAGTTTATGTAAAGACTGTTGGATGAAAATGGATATTCAAGAGAAAAATGGACATGGAAGGTCAAGTTAGCACCTATAAAGAAAGGATAGTGGATAAAAGGATTCAGAAAACTTCAAGGAATTGACAATGATGAAACCTTCTCGTTAGTTTCCATGTTTAAATCCATAATAATCATACTTGCTATAACATCTTACCATGACTACAAGATTTGGAAAATGGATGTCAAAACAGAATTTCTTAACGGGAACCTTTAGGAAGATGTCTATATGACAGAACCAGAAGGGTTTGTGACACTAGGTGAAGCCAAGCGGGTTTTCAAGTTTCAGAAATCCATTTATGGATTAAAGAAAGCATCAAGGTCGTGGAAATTTCGATTTGATGAATCCATAAAGTAATTTGGGTTCATTAAGAATGAATGTGATCCATATTTTTATAAGCGGTTTAATGGGAATACAATAATTATTATAGTAGTATATGTTGATGACATATTGCATATTGGAAATGATGTACCAGTCTTACAGTCAGTTAAGGACTGGTTGAGCAAGTGTTTCTCTATGAAGGACTTGGGTGAACCAGCCTACATTCTCGGGATCAAGATCATTCGTGATAGATCCAAAAGGATACTTAGACTAAGTCAGGGTAGATACATTGACCAGATACTAAAGAGATTTAGTATGGAACAATCCAAGAAGGGATTAGTTCTAGTGTCACATGGCCTACATCTTTCTAAGAAAATGTGTCCACAGATACAATAGGAGAAAGATATAATGAGTAAGATCCCATACTCTTTGGCTATAGGATCCATCATGTATTCCATGTTATGTACCAGGCTTGATGTTTCCTATTCACTTAGCATGGTAGGTAGATATCAAGAAGACCCATGAGAACAACATTGGGCTACTTTTAAGACTATCCTTAAGTATTTGAGAAGAACTAAGGATATTTTCCTGGTGTATGGAGGAGATAAGAAGCTTGTCATCAGAGGGTATGTTGATGCTGGCTTTTCGACAGATCAGAATGATCTGAAGTTGCAATCTGGATATGTTTTCTGTCTCAATGGAGGAGCTGTGAGCTGGAAGATTTCAAAGAATCCAGTTGTCACTGTTTCTACAGCAGAGTTTGAATATATAGAATCTTCTGATGTAGCCAAGGAAGCCTTCTGGATTCAGAACTTTGTCCAAGATCTTGATGTTGTGCCTAGCAGTAAAAACCCTGTCACATTGTATTATGATAATACTGTAGTCGTGGCTCTTGCAAAAGAACCAAGGTCACATTAACGGACAAATAACATACTCCAGAAGTATCACCGATTGAGGGATTTATATCAGAGGGGTGAAGTTACAGTGAGAAGAGTGTCCATGGAAGATAACGTGGTGGACCCCATGATTGAAGGCCTATCTCAGTAGAAGCATGAATATCATGCGTGAGAAAGCTGGTTAATGGTTGTTATAAGTTGGCTCTAGTCCAAGTGGGAGTCTATTGGAGTTGGTGGCATATAACCAACTAATTTTTACTTTATTAATTAATAAATACCTTATCACATCTTTATTGTTCTTCTGCGTGAAAATGCATGTGATAATGTCCTAAGGATATTTGTTTAATTAAAGGGTCATTGTGTATCCCTGCTATTATGAGAACCCGGAAGTGCCATAACTCTATTCTGGAATATATGTTCTATGGCTGGATGAAGTTATTTTAGGGATACAAATAATACAGGCCATTAGGGGTGAGGACTCATAAAACATTCATGCATCTTCTCGTGGTGTGCTCCCTTGGTAATATCCAGGAAGATATTGTGAGAACGAGACCCGCTAGTAGGAAATCCACATTTCATAGTGTCATTGGATGTTCCTATCTGCGGACATGTGTATTGGTCCTCAGACTTTAAGATTATTATTAATGGGTATTACAACTGGCACACTTATATGTATTGACGAAAACTGTGACAAAACATTGTTCCCAGCAAGGTAGGATACATTGGGTGCGTCACGAGTAATACTGCATTAATATATAATGCGAGAAAGGATTTGTCCATTATGTTCCATAACATAAGTAGATATATCAGGCCCTTTTATGGAATTGATATAGCCTAAATAAATCCATGGACATGGTAAGGTATGGGTGAGTTCAATTCTAAAAAGTCAAAGAAAGAATAATCGAGCACATGGGTTGATGGCACTAGCATGCAACCCGCTTGATTTGTGGTATCGTGACAAAGGGATTATATTACACGATAAATGTTCATAGGAGGTGACATGTCATTGTGGCGTTAACTTCTTTCTCTATGAGTTCCTTGGAGTGTTTCTAGATGCTATCCTTGGACTTTAGGCAGGCTCCACATAATTCCACTGAGAAAGGGGCCTAGAGGGTCACACACTAAGTTTGTCCATGTATCTTAGTTAAATATTAATTTAACAAGTTAAATAAATATTATTCCCGACTGTGGTTTAATAATTATTTAAGAATGACTGCTTGCATTTATTTCGACACCAGTTATTCGAGAGAATATATTGTGGGTGAAATAATATATATTTATTAGCGAGCAATGTAGTTACATTTATTTAACAAATTAATAGCCATTACTCAAGGACTAATAAATGTGGTGGATGAAATAATGCAAAATTGAAAATAAAAGTACACGTCGTGTATATTAAATATACACATCATGTAGTTTTATTTAAAACGAGTACACACCATGTATTAATGGTTACACTCTGTGTAGTTTTTTCAATCGGGATTTTGAGGATGTAATATTATTTTATTAAAATATATTTATTATAATCAGCATGGGCACATTTCAAGAAATTAATAATTCTGCATGGGGGTTTTCTATAGGAGTTAATGAAATAAATAAAATGCGTAACACATTTATTTATTATCATAACTTTATAACCTCAAACCCGATTATAAATATCCTCACAACCCCAAAACTTTTCTCCAATCTTTGTGCACAACAATTTTAGAGAATTATTTCAAGGCCAAAAGAACTACTTCCTCCAAGAATTCTCTAAGACTGAGAGAGATCCTCCTACATCGGATCAAGGCGATCGAAGGCGGACATCACAAGTGAAGGTTATTCCATGATATCACCCAAAGATCCCTTTAGCAAAATCCAGAGATATGTGGAGCATGTGTGGATCACCGCTAGAGGGATCCTACACTTGGATTCTACGACGCAATGACTGATCACATTAGATCATGACCGGGGACATCAATGAGGTTAGAACTCCACTAAGGTAATTCTTGTTAATTAATTAAATTAATTATAACCAACATATGATGATCCTATCTCTATGGTTCCAGGACTCCCTATTTTTTCATTCTTCATTATATCCTGAAGATTCGGTATTTTACATCATGACGGATCTCGGATTGATCATTGTTAATGCTAAAATTAAAGTTGGGCACTCCCACCAACACGCTTCCGCGCTACCCAGAACCTACAATAACCTATCCTCATCAGCAACCCATGTCTTATTCCATGGATTCTAGTTAATTTTTATTCTTTTTCAGATATCCTTTCTAATACAAAAACCACTACAAGCTGAGATACATTCATCTCCCTAATCAACACAACCCAAAAACTTTAGCATGTCAGAGACTTTCTTAGAATAGAACAAGGTTATAGCCTTCTTAGATGGATTTACCATCTCAGAAATATGAATAGTAATATATCTACACAAGTTGATATTCTCATCATTTAGCAATAAAAACAATAAAAAAACATATAGATACTTTACAGAATCAAAATCACTTTTTATAGGATAGATTTGGTGTGAAATAAACTTAAACAAGATTCTACTTTCTCTATCTAACTCAGTAGCTATTATTCTTCAAGATTTAGATTTTCCAGTCAACATCTCCAGAGCATAATCATATGAAAAATATTCAGTGGTAGGTGGAATATTATCAGTGTAATCCTCATATCTACCTTTATGTGGTACCACCAAACACTCAGCCAATTGCTTCGAAGAGAAAGTTATATTTTTTCCTTTGATCACTGAAGATAATCTTGCAGCTTTTGCTCCATCCAATGTAATACTCAAATTCAAATTAAAATCATGCACTGGCTTTGGGTAGTATACTCAGTTATTATTATAGAACCATTCTTTCCATCCTTGCATCTCCAACACTTTTAAAAGCACCGACTTACTGGATAGCACCCATTCAGAAATTACTTTCTTTTCTATAGTGACCACCAGAGTCTCCAATCTCGGGTTCACAAACTTTTGAGTCATGCTGATCGATTCTCCTCAATCGCGTTTCAAAGGTGATGAGATTTCATATTCCTTGTCTTTCCGCTTTTTCTTTTCCATTTGGAGGTTTGAGAGTTTTGAGAGGTTATAAAGATCGGGATTCCGAAAATGTGGAGTTCAGTGGGAGATGGAAGGTCAACTGCACTTAGGAATAGAAATAGCCACGGGTCAATAATTTTATCATTTAGGGTTACAATATTAAATATAATATCAATTAAGTAAAAAAACGTCATTTTGATAAACAATAACAATTTCATATACTGTATAACTTAATTGGTAACATAGATTGGTTTCACTGATTGGTTTTACTGATTGGTTTCATTGATCGGTTTCACTGATCTATTTCACTGATCGGTTTCACTGATCGGTTTCACTGATCGGTTTCACTGATCGGTTTCACTGGTCGGTTTCACTGGTCGGTTTCACTGATCGGTTTTACTGGTTGGTTTCACTAATCGGTTTCACTGGTCGATCATACCTAACTATTTTATAATAAAATCTAACCTTTCAGAGCTTAAAGTATTGGTGAAAATATCACCCAATTGATGTTCAGAGTCAATAAATTCTAGAGAAATATCATCCATTTGATAATGATCTCTCAAAAAGCGATGTCTGACATCAATGTGCTTAGTCCTATAGTGAGACACAAGATTCTTAGAGATGTTAATTTCACTAGTGTTATCACAATTTATAGACACATTTCTAAATTGATATCCATAGTCCAATAAAGTGTGTTTTATCTACAGAATCTATGAACAACAGTAACTAGCAGCAATGTATTCTGCTTCAGCAGTACACAATGCAATAGAGTTATGTTTCTTACTACACCATGATACCATGGACTTTCCCAACATATGACATGTTCCAGATGTGCTATTCCAATCTAACTTTCAACCATCAAATTCAGCATCTGAATAACTTATTAAGTCAAAAGGTTGTCCTTTTGGATAAAACAATCCAAAATTGGTAGTATGTTTAAGATATTTGAAAATCCTTTTAACAACAAGAAAATGATATTCATTAGGATTGGATTGAAATCTTTCACACATGCATACACTAAACATGATATCGGGTCGACTAGTAGTAAGGTAAAGTAAGCTTCCAATCATACCTCTACAATTGGTTTGATCAACTGGTTTCCCAGTTTCATCATCATCATCCAACTTATAGGTGATACTCATAGTTGTATCACTTCCCTTATTACTATCCAAACCAAAACGTTTTAAACGATCCTTTGTATATTTAGTTTTATTTAAAATAATACCATCTTTCTTTTGAAAAATTTGAAATCCAAGAAAATTCTTGTGTTCTCCCATTAAACTCATTTCAAATTCATTTTTTATAATCTGTGAAAAATCAGTACATAAAGAATTTTTAGAAGATCGAAAGATAATATCATCAACATAGATTTATACAATCAAAATATCTTTAGAAATTATTTTAATAAAAAGAGTGGGATCTGCAATTCCTTTAGTAAAACCTTTAGAAATAAGAAATTTTTTAATTCTATCATACCAAGATTTTGGATGTTGTTTTAAACTATGTAAATATATAAAAAGTTTAAAAACATGATTTTGAAAATGGGGGGTTTGTAAATCCAGGTGGTTGTTCAACAAAAACATCTTCAATTATAAAACCATTTAGAAATTCACTTTTGACATCCATTTGATATAACTTGAAATTCAGATGAGATGCATAAGCTAGTAAGATACTAATGGCTTCTAATCTAGCTACAGGTGAAAAGGTTTCTTTATATTCTATTCCATATTCTTGATTGTAACCTTGTGCAACTAATCTAGCTTTTTTTATAATGATGTTTCCAAATTCATCAATTTTATTCCTAAACACCCATTTAATACCTATGGTCAAAGTGACCTTAGGCCTTTCTACTAATTCCTGGACTTTGTTTCTTTCAAATTGATTTAACTCTTCCTACATATCCATTACCAAAAATTCATCATTGATTGCATCATTGATATTTTTAGGTTCTAGATGTGAAAGAAATGCATGATGTTCAAATTGATTTCTCAAAGAAGCTCTAGTTTGTGTTCCTCTATCCAGGTTACCTACAACTACATCTAAAGGATGGTTATTTAGAATCCTAGTTGATCTTGTAATGGTAGGAATAGAAATTTCAGGTTCTTCACTAGGTTCAGGTTCAACAGAAGCAGGTTCTGATATATTTCTAGAGCTAGTTGTCTTTACAACAGGTCCACTGTCTTTATCATTAAGATTTAGAATAGACAAGGCTTCTTTAAAATTTTCAACAGTAGGTTTATGTTCATGTGGATCAATTTCATCAAATTTTATGCGACCAAATTCGTCTACACATTTGGTTCACTTATTAAAAACTCTCTAGGATTTTCTTGTAATTGAATATCCTAAAAAATTCCTTCATCACTCTTGGATGAAAAATTGTCTAGATTTTCTTTATTATTATGAATAATATCCTTGAAACCAAAAAATTTGAAGTAACTACATTTAGGTTTCCTATTATTCCAAAGCTCATAAGGGGTTTTCTTAAGAACAGGTATAATCAATACTCTATTTATAATATAACAAGCTATATTGATAGCTTCAACCCAAAAATAAATAGGTAAATCATATTCATTTAGTATAGTTCTTGAAATTTATTGAAGGGTTCTATTTCTTATTTCTACTACACCATTCTATTGAGGTGTCCTAGGGGCATAAAAGTTGTGATTATAGCCATTATGTGAGTAGTAAGATTCAAACTCATGATTTTCAAACTCACGGCCATGATCACTTCACAAGGTTTTAATCTTATGTATACTAAAGTTTTCTACAGACTTGGAGTATTTAATAAAGTAAGAGCAAGCTTCACTTTTTTAAGATAAAAATCATACCCAAATATATCTAGAAAATTCATATACTAGAGCATAAACATAGTGCTTCCCATTTAAAATAGAAATTCTAGAAGGTCCAAACAAGTCCATGTAAACCAAATCAAGAGGTTGAGAAGTTGAAACTGCTTTCATTGATTTAAAAGAAACTTTATGTTGCTTTTCCTTTTGATGGGGATTACAAAATTTATCAGCTGGGAATTCAAGTTTAGGTAGGTCTTTAACTAAGTTCTTCCTAGTCAGTTTTCTAAGTGAATGTATATTGCAGTGTCCCAATCTTCTATGCCAAAGCCAATATTATTTATAAAAGGAATTTAAATAGGTAATGTTTTTCTTAGCTAAAAAATTCCAATCTACAACATATACATTTTCATTTCTTAAGGCAGAAAACACTAAAACATTTTTAGAATTAAAAAAATTACAAGAATCATTTTCAAATTTAACATTAAAACCATCATCACATAACTGAGAAATACTTAACAAATTATATTTTATTTCATAAACAAATAAAACTTTAGAAATTAAAATTGAATCAGTGTTACAAATTTGGCCTAGGCTGATGATTTTCCCTTTAGAGTTATCAACAAAGGTGATATATCCTCCATCAACATTGATTAAGATTTTGAAGCATGAAAATTATCCTGTCATGTGTCTTGAACATCCACTATCCAAATACCACGTCTTCCTACAGGAATTTTCAAGAAAGTTTCCGACAAAACAATTTTAGATATAAAATGATTTTGGTACCCATATTTTCTTGGCTCCAGATAGGTTTGCAAGAGAAACTTTCAGTACCCATATTTGCCTAATGGGTCTCATATACTTAACAGAATCAAGAGATTTTGATAGATAAACCTTGTTTGATCTATAACTATGTGAATAGGTAGTTGAGGTATAGGAATTTTCAAAACTAGAACTAGCAGCATACTGTCTAGATTTAGGAATAAATTTATTCTTTGTAATCTGTCTTTTTTCAGGCTGATAACCTAAACCAGTAGTATAATTTGGTGCCACTTTCTTTCCTGGAATTTGTGTAAGTTTGTCCTTTCCATTATTAAAATTTTCAAAATCTTTCCTGAGTTTCTCATTAGAAAATTTCAGTTCAGTATTCTCTTTGAGTAGTTGAGCATTCATTTATTTTCCTACTTCAAGTGCAGATTTAATAGTGCTAGTTAAAGCATGTTGTTTCTTTGAGGATTTATACTTATCTTTCATCTCATTGAAAGTATCTTCTAACATATTATAGTATTAAAATAAATCTTCACTATACATGTTTTCAGAATTAGAATTATCTCCAGAATAATAAGAGTTTAAATCAAGAGTATCCAAGGTTACCTCAAATGTGTTTGTCATGAAAAACATATTAGATTTTTTATATTTTTCATCTTTAGTAGAATAAGAATCACTTGAACTATCTTCTGAAGAACTCCAAGTTGCTTTCATAGATTTCTTGTATTTTCTATCCTTGTAGTCATATTTCTTTTTGTTCTTTAATTTTGGATAGTCAGCTTTCACATGTCCTTTCCTTTTGTATTCGTAGAAGACTATTCCATCACACTTATCAGTCCTTTTAAAATATTTCTTCTAATGAAATTTGTTTTCATACTTTCCCTTGTAATTGGATTTTCTAAAATACTTATTTTTCCTATAAAATTTCTTAAATTGTTTGGATATCTGAGCCATCTCATCATCACTTTCTAATGCACTTTCTTCATATCTTGAGCTATCACTTTCACTTTCAATTTTACCTTTGTCCTTAATTTTTTAAGTAGAAGTCTTGAAATCTTCAGACTTCTTCCTCATTTCATCATCTTCTTCCTTGTTTACTTTCAGTTCTTCCTCACACATCATCAACTTACCAATAATCTCCTTCACAGGAAACTTCCCAATGTCACATGATTCTCGTACAGAGACAGAGGTTCCTCTCCATCTGTCTGGTAAGCATCTTAGTATCCTCAAGATTTTCTTCTTTTCTGTAACAACTTTTCCCAGTGAGATCATTGCATTGACTATCTCATTAAACTTGAGATACATATTAGAAATAGATTAATCAGTTTTCATTTTAAAATTATCATACTTAATTGTGTATGTGTTTAGTCTCATTTATTTAACATTGGTTGTTCCCTCATGGGAAACAGCTAGAGTATCCCATATTTCATAAGCAATCTTACAAGAATATATTCGATTTAATTATTCATCTCCTAAATCACAATACATGGAATTCATTGCTTTAAAATTATTATTGTAAGCATCTTTAGTAGGTTCATCCCAAGTAGTTCTAACAATTTCTGGAATCTTATACTGAGTCTCTATAACAGTCCAAATGTCAAAACCCATACTTTCTAGATGAATTTTCATTTTGATTTTACATTGGGAATAGTTAACACCATTAAAGGAGGGTGTCCTGTTGGTAGCTACACCTTCTAATATATTATCCATAATTAGATTATAACAAATTTATTTTAAGAGACAAAAATTTAGAAATAACAGTAATTTTAAGATCTTTAAGATACAACTAGAATCACAGCTAAAAGCTTTTCACAAATAGAGTGTTATAAAATCCCCTAATACCAAATGTTGGTCGGAGTGGATACTCAAGAGGGGGGTTAATTGAGTTCCAATTAAAAAAATTCTATTTAAAAGATTTATATAAAAATCCCCCTTATTGAATAACAATGTAATCTGTTGTGAATTTTTAATGATTTTAAATGTTCAATTAGTTTCTCATTGATTGATTACTTCTCAGTTAACTTAATCTGAAGATTAAGTTAGCTTTTGAAACTAACTTACTGGTTCACAATAATTACAAACACTTTCTAGTTACACTATCATAGTTACTTTAAAACAGATTTATATTTAATTTAAATAGCAGTGGAATATTCAAAATAGTTTTAACAAAAGAAAAATGAAAAGCATTTTTAAAACAAGAGGTTCAATATCAAGATGAGACTTAGTCCTCTAAAAAAGTTTATATAAACTATGATCCCCACCCTGGATCGAGGTTTTATAATAGTACTCAGAATGTTTAGGTCCTCATACCTCTACCACAATTCTATGTGGGTAAACAACAATAACAGCACTCAGGCTGTCCAGGTCACACTTGACCTCTTCCACAATTCTCAGTGGGATACAATAAGGTGTACAAGGTTTGGTGTGAGGATTTAGTATCCTCCAGTTCATCCCAGGAGTCAGTGTGTGTCTAAATAGATAGATGCACACACACTACTCAAAATGTTAAACAAAGGTATACTACAGAGGAAATAAATAGACAATGAGTTTAGAATTCTCTGAGTGATTGCAGATGTTCTCTGGACTCATTTGGATATTGTAGATGTTATTCGAGTCATTTATGGTGAATATGACACAAAATAGAGTGTTGTTGTTCTTCCAGCAATAGTTATTCAGGATTGTTCATATGATGTTCAGTAAGGCACAACAACTCGGCTTCAGTGTTTGTTCCAGGTGAATGATTTTCTTGAAGTTCTCTGGTTTTCATAGGTATTCTTCAAGTTCTTCTTTTGTTTTGTGGACCTTCACACATACGTACGCTCTTCTTTTTCTTGTGTGTCTCTGTCAGTGTATCTTTTTTGGTGTATATCTATATCTTTCACTACATATTGATCTTCCTTTTTATTCCTTGAGATCTGGTAAAGGGAATGATTACCATTTTGACAGGTACGAGGTACAGTTCCCTGACATCCAACAACCAACATTAATTAATGTCAATTTAAAATAAAAAGACACACCTTTAGTCGTACTAGTCACACTGTGCATTGGATTAAGGCGTGATTGATTCCTACACATCAAAAATGAATCATGTATCATTTTCTTAAAGTATCAAAAGAATACAAATGCATTTTCTCAGATTTCAATATGTCACTTTTTCTTTTTACTAAAATTAATATCAATTTTAAATAAAAAGACACATTTAGAGTCATACTAGTCACACTGTGCATTAGATTGAGGTTTAGGTGATTACTACACATCAAAAATGACTTATAGATCATTTTCCAAAAGCATCAAAACAATATGAATTTATTTTCTTAGTTTTCAGTATGTCACTTGTTCTTTTTACTAAAATTAATGTCAAT
Source organism: Viscum album (assembly GCA_963277665.1). Lineage (NCBI taxonomy): Eukaryota > Viridiplantae > Streptophyta > Magnoliopsida > Santalales > Viscaceae > Viscum > Viscum album. Next base: position 1,878,794,536 of record OY728146.1, on the reverse strand, counting down.
TTTAAATAAAAATACACACTTAGAGTTATACCAGTCACACCATGCATCAAGTTGAGGTGAGGTTGATTCCTACATGTTAGAAACGACTTATAAATCTTTGAGTTAAATTATCTAAATAATCTAAATGTGTTTTCTCAGTTTTCTGTATTCCACTTATTCATTTTACTAAAATTAATGTCAATTTTAAATAAATAGATACACTTGAAATAATACCGGTCACACTATGAATCAAATTGAGGTATGGTTGATTATTACACATCAAAAATGACTTATGGATAATTTTCCTAAATTATAAAAATAATCTGAATTTGTTTTCTTGGTTTTTAGTATGTCACTTGTGTTTTTTTAATAAAATGTCATTTGAAACCGGAAACATACACTTTGATTCATACTGGTCACATCATGTGTTGGTTTGAAGTGAGACTACTTCCTACACATCAAAAATTTCTTATGAATCATTGTCCAAAATTATCAAGACAATCCATGGGTGTTTTCTTGATTTTTAGTGAGTGAAACTTTTTGAACTAAAATGTCAATTTTAATCTTGTAACAGATAATTTGAGTCATATCGGGAACATCATGTATCAAATTGAGGTTCAGTTAATTCCTAGATGTTTAAAATTACTCATGGATCATTTTCATAAAGTATCAATACAATCCGAATTCATTTTCTCAATTTTGAGTATGTCACTTGTACTTTTTATGAAAATTAATTTCAATTTAAAATAAAAATATACACTTGGAGTCATATCGGTCACACCGTGCATCATATTGAGATGCTGGTGATTCCTATATGTCAAAAATTAAATATGGATCATTTTCCTAATGTATGAAAACAATCCTAATGTGTTTTCTCAGTTTTTAGTTTTCCATATATTCTTTTTACTAAAATTAATGTCAATTTTAAATAAAAATATACACTTAGATTTATACCAGTCACACCGACCATTGGATTGAGGTGTAGTTTATTTATAAATATTATAAATGACTTATGAATCATTATACTAAATTATCAAAATAATATGATTCTATTTTCTTGGTTTTCAGTATGTCACCTATTATTTTTTACTAAAATTAATGTCAATTTTAAATAAATTGACACACTTTGAATTATAATGGTCACACCATTCATAGAATTGAGGTTTATATGGTTTTTACAAATCACAAATGACATATGGGTCCTTTTCTGAAAGTATCAAAGCAATCTGAATATGTTTACTCTATTTTCTATGTGCCACTTGTGTTTTTTTGATAAAATGTCATTTGAAACTTAAAATAAGCACTTTGAGCCATACTGGTCATATTTTGTATCAGTTTTATGAGTGACTACTTCCAACACATCACAAATGACTAATAAATCATTTTCCTAAATTATCAAGACAATTCGATTAGGTTTTCTTGGTCTTTAGTGAGTGACAATATTTGAACTAAAATATGAATTTTAAATAGATAACAGACACTTTGAGTCATACTGGGCACATCATATATCAAATTGAGGTGCAGATGATTCCTACACATCAAAAATGAATTAATGATCATTTTTCTAAAATATAAAACACTATCCAAATGCATTTTCTTAGTTTTGAGTATGTCAGTTGTCTTTTTTGCTAAAATTAATGTTAATTTTAAATAACAAGACACACTTAGAGTCATACAGGTCACACCGTGCATCAATGTGAGGTGGGAATAAGTCTACACATACCGAATGTCTTATGAATAATTTTCCAAAAGTATCAAAATAATTAAAATTTGTTTTATCAGTTTTGAGTATCTCAATTGACTTTTTTTAGTAAAATGACATATTAAACTGGAAACACGCACTTTGAGTCATACCAGCCAAATTTTGTATCATATTTAGGGAGGATAATTCCTAAACATCGCAAATGACTTATGGATAATTTTACTAAATTATAAATATAATAAGAGAATGTTTTATTGGTTTTTGGTTAGTGAAACGTTTTTAACTAAAATGTCAATTTTAAACTAATAACGAACACTTTGAGTCCTACCAGGCACATTGTACTGTGTATTGATTCGATAATGATTTCTATACATCAAAAATTACTTATGGATAATTTTATAAAGTATAAAAATAATTGGAATGTGTTTTCTTGATTTTGAGTATGCCAGTTGTATTTTTTACTAAAATTAATGTCAATTTAAAATAAAATGACACTCTTGGAGTCATACTGGTCACATCATGCATTATATTAAGGTGAGGATGATTCCTACATGTCTAAAATGACTTATGGGTCATTTTAATAAATTCTCAAAATAATTTGAATGCATTTACTTGGTTTTAAATACATCACTTTTCATTTTTACTAAAATGCTATTTTAAACTTGAAACACACACTTTGGGTCATATCAGTCCCATCATGTGTGAGTTTGATGTGACAATGATTCCTATACACCAAAAATGAATTATGAAAAATTTTCCTAAATTATCAAGACAATTCGATCATTTTTTATTAGTTTTTAGTGAGTAATAATATATAAACTAAAATGTCAATTTTAAACTGATAACAAACACTTTGAGTCATACTGGGAACATCATGTATCAGATTGAGGTTTAGTTGATTCCTATACATCATTAATGTCATATATATATTTTTATTAAAGTATAAAAACATTATGAATGTGTTTTTATGGTTTTGAGTATGTGTGTTTAATTTTTAAATAAAATTAATGTCAATTTTAAATAAAAATACATACATGGATTGATATCGGTCACATCGTGCATTAGATTGAGGTGTGGATGATTCCTACACATCTTAATTGACTTATGAATCATTTTCCTAAAGTATCAAAATAATATAAATGTTTTTGTTTGGTTTTGGGTATGTTTTTTGTCTTTTTTTTCTAAAATCTATTATATATACTAATCCTGGGTGTATCCAACCTTACGTGTCACCACCTCAAAGATCCATGACACCTTATACCGCGTTACCAACTATCAATTACCCCTCGCATTTCAAATCCCACCACAAAATTACCATGGCCCATTTTGAGATTAGGGTTCCTTTAATCCATCATCTTCCTCCCACATCCATCTGAATCTATAGCCCTATCATCCAATAGTTAGCTTGAAAATCCACTTATTTTCTCCCCCATTCATTCATCAACATTAGGTATCCTTGATTATTCGACAACCATTACTTCCCTCCAGTCTTCATCCTCCCTCTTTGACCTCAAACTTCTACCCTGCCATTCTATGGTTACCCTGCATCTTCCACTGAGTACTATAAGCATTTACATTATAGGTGTGGTATCAAACTATGAAAATTAGGGATTTTTGATTTCATTGACTGCTCTACTGAGTACCTCAATAGTTTACTTTCCATGACTTAGTAATTTATAGTAAATCTTAAACTACCTATGGGTCACTATGGTCAATGCTCAGAATCACCTCCAAGAAACCCCAACTACTACAACTCCTTCTTTCACCACTAAAAACCCTAAAGTAGACCTGTGGCTGATGGCGGTGGAATGGTGATACAAAATCATGCACTATCCTCCATTAATTTGCAAGTCCATTCAGCTACATACTGGCACCAAGACATCTCTCCGTAAGGGTAACATTAATTTTACTTTCAACCTAACTTTTCAACCCACAATAGTCAACTAAATCTGCATTTTAAATTAACCAGGATCTGTGGGAGTGATTTCTCTTGACAAGGGATAATCTTATTCCTTGGACAAAAAATGCTTCTGGAATTTACACTCAAGTATACATTTGATTATACTGGAAGACATACCTATCCCTATATTGAGGTATTATAATTTTTTATCACCTATTATTGAACCTTTTTTCCGAATAAAGTATTAAACAACTATAGGATTGTGATTTCAGGTTACCATATATATGATACTAAATTATCACTACTTTGAGTCATACAATATCAATGAACTGTAATTTTACTTCTTACATAACTACTTTTAGAAACCACACTGTCAGGTTTCTAATACACTAGATCATATCATACAACTCAGTTGTGACTATCTAATTTTATTCAATACATAACTTTCATTGTTTCTTAGTTGAAGATTCCACTATTTACTATATGCAAATTTCATGTATCACTTTTTAATAGTATATGAAAATATGAATTTAAATCGTTAGTTAGTTAGGTTTCTGCCTTCACAATGTATATTACATTGCCTTTACTATCCACTTTTTAATTATATGGTTTCATTGCACACCATGAACAAAAACTACTCATGGAATTTAGGCTCAACTATTCATTCTATTATATTGGAAGACAAAACCATTCCTTCATTGAGGTATTATAAAATTTTAACCACTATTATTGAACTATTTTCAAAAAAATATATTCTACATTTGGAGGTATGTGATTTAAGGTTACCATATATATGCTACTAAATTCACATTACTTTGACTCATATAATATATAGGAACTCTAATCAGGCTGCTTACATAACTACTTGTAGTTACTGAACTGTCAGCATTCTACACCTGATCATATCACACAAATCGGGTATGCCTATCTAATTTTATTGAATACATAACTTCTACTTTTTTTTAGTTATAGCTTCCACTATTTACTACATGAAGATTTCATGTATCACTTTTTAGGAGTAATATAAAGCTATAAATTAAATCTTTATCCATTTTCGTTTCTTCATTCACAATGTATACTACATTTCCTTTATTTTCCACTTTTTATAAAATAGTTTTATTACACACCTTGAAATTTATATATAAATAAATACAATCCAAACATGCATTTCCCTCTAACTTCTAGAGATGAAAGGTTTCATAGGAGAATGTTAATGAAAGAATGACACAACAATGAGTTTACTATTATGTTCAGTTGAAACTTTTAAATGTTAATACATTTTTTTATTATTTCTATAACCTACTACTATCACACTAATAGTGTCGATATCTATTGGAAATTACTCAGTGACATATATCATACTCCAACAAGTGAACCGCTGTCTACAAATGGCGGTATAGATGGAGTCACATGCATGCCATTAACACCGACATCTATTAATGTTCAGTTCTATTTTCATTTGATTGTCTAAATCTCTAAAATTATATCTACTTTATAGAATAACATAAGTTATTCTTTTTTAACTACTTAATATATAGTAAAACAACAATTTGTAACTCAGACAACATTTATCGTAGAAGAAAACAAGTGAAATCAAAGATCAGATGCCTTCAGACAATCTCGTATTCCATTCTGTAAGTTTGATGACACTTATTTTGGAAGAAAAAATGGTATGCCACACAACCTAACTATTCATCATCTAATAGTTTCCTTGATACTTTCGGTAGTGATCGTGACTGTTGAAAGCAATATGTCATATTCATCACCTACCTCATTGAAAATGTAAGCACGACTTCTGCAGTTTGATATTTCTGTGGACATTAACAAAGTGTCACTTCTTACAATTAACCCTACCTACTGGAAGAGATTTACTCGAACTAATCATGGGGACTATTTTACAATATCATGTACTGGTATAGTGTCAATTTTAACACAAATCTATAGCAGCACACACACACACACTTTAATATACATATACTTAATATAGAATACTATACTGTTTTATATAAATACTTATAGAATCTAGAAAACAATTGTTTCATCGAGAAGCATCAAGTTTTGAGAATACAGAAACACATGACTACATAAATGGTATCTACATCATACAGAAAACCATACAAGTATGTTGATGAAGATGTTTAAATACTAACATCAATCTGTTTTTTATTATTTATGGAAGTATTTGTAATATTTGGTTGGCTACTGCTGGATACTCAGTACAAAAAAATTACAGATAACACAGGTTAGTGTAGTTACTGAATCAACATTAATGCTACAAAAAAATGGATACAACTACCCACTACTACCACTACATCCTGAATAATATCTTCTACATTTTTTAATGTTCAGTTAGGATATTCAGATATTGGAGACCCTTGAAATTTCTACCAATATTTTCAAGCTTTAATGTGGTTCGATGAGAGAAACAGAAAATGAATCAACCAACAAAATCCACATTTTTCTACATGCTGTGCTATGTGAAAGATTTATTTGAACTTAATACCGACGTGTCAGTAGTACCTATAAATGATTCTCTTCTATTCAACTTCTATCAAGGCTAGAACATTCCAAGAACACATGCATGTTTGCAACTCTATGTTTTATTTCACTTTAATGGGTGGGAAGATAGATAGGTCATTCAACAAGGGTCAAGATCCATGTATAATCAGATTGAATGGAAAAAAATACCATCGCATAGGTAGTTTATATCCACCTAATGGTCACCCACCATGATTCTCATAATTATACATGTATGACACTACACATGAATGTCAAAATAGGGTTCACAAATTTAGGTATCTATAAACCTATCTGCTATGGACTTCATTGTCAAATCTTTCATAATTTTTTATTAACATAAACACTACCTGAATCTCAGATGACCAAAATGTCCAATCACATATTGACTACAACATAGTTGAGAACCTCAAACATATGATTCATGAAAACAATGCACTAGCTGGACAATTCATAAGTTGAAGGGATACTCTTCATCGTCAAGAGGTGCTAAATTTAAAACTACATCTAATAAAAAGAAGAGAAACAAATCGAAGGACATATAACTTACCAAATAAATCTAATATTGAAATTCTTATTATCAGTGATGTTGAAGATCTCAACCAAGAGTGGGATAAAATCATTCAAACCAAAACTGGTGATCTTTACAGAATTGATGAGAAAAACCTGTTGTATCTTCTATTTCAATATCCCTTTATTTTCACAGGTGGTAGTGATGGATATGTTGAAAACATCTTGTATTGCCCAAATCCTTTCACAACAAGTTCAAAATTGAGGAAGGTTACAATGAGAGAGTATTTCTCTTTTCACTTTTAATTATGTGAAAATGTTCCTCAACTCTACTACATTCTTGAAGACTGTTGCGATAGTTTATTATCTATGCTTAGATGATGATTAAGTCTCAGAGACTATCATTCATTTGATTCAATCAAAATTGAATGAGAGTATATCTATACAATGGGTTGCAAGATGAATTTCTTATAGGTGACCGAGAAGGGTATTCATACGGGAATCACATCATTTTACCTTCAACATTTATTGGTGGTCCAAGGTATATGATCCAGAATTACCAAGATTCAATATCTATTTATAATTGGGTAGGGTATCCATTTTTTTTCTAACCTTTACATGTAACCATATGTGGCCTAATATTGCTCGGTATCTTAAAAATAAGAATATTTTTCCAATAGACTCCCCTAAAATATTATCTAATGTTTTCAATATTAATGTTGATCATCAAATGAAAGATTTAAGAGAAGGTAGTTTCTTTGAAAAATCATGGATCGATATCGATCTATGTAGTTACAACTAATATTGTTTACCAACTTCCTTGAAATTATATCATTCTTTACTAACTATAACTCTTTTCTTCCTATATAGTTGTTCAAAACATAGAGTTTCAAAAACGTGGCTTGCCTCATGTGCACATACTGTTATTTCTCTATTGTGAAAAAAAATTAACACTACAATAGATGTTAACAACTACGTTTGTGTATAAATTTCAGATAAAGGTGCATACCCAATACAACATGAGGTTGTCAAATATTTTATGCTCCACGACCCATGCATTGCAACGAACCATTATTTTCCTTGTATGAAGAATGAAAAATTTACAAAATACTTTCCAATTTTATTTTAAAAAATAAAAAAGTTGATGATGATGGTTATGTCATTTATCAGATAAGGGATGACAACAAAACTATACTCGAAAATAACAAGCCTTTGGATAATATCTTTTTCATACCATAAAATCTAATTTTTCTATTAAAGTATCATGATCATATCAACATTGAAGTTTGAAATCAGTAAACTTCAATCAAATACCTATTTAACTATATTAGTAAGGGAAACAATCATGTAAAAACAAAAATCTATGAGGGGAACAATGTACACTTTTCAGACAATAATGTAGATGAGACAAATACGTATTATGATGGTCAGTATATATCTCCTTGTGAGGCATCTTAGAGGATTTTTTCATATGATATCCATTATAGATATCCACCAGTTGAGAGGTTAAATTTCCATTTACTATGATAGAATTGGGTGACCTACTCTGACAATGATAACATTAAAGATGTATTAAATCACAGAAACAATTCTAAAACAATACTGACCTCTTGGTTTGAAGAAAATATACTATACCTAGAAGGCAGAGGTTTAACTTTTGAAGAGTACCCAACTACATCTGTCTTCCAATATCAAGTCAAGAATTGGAATCCCAAAAAGCAAGGATTTTGTATTGGAAGACTATACTATGTGACTCAAACCACTGGTGAGCTCTACTAATTGAGGATACTTCTAAACAAAATCAAAGGTTCAAATTCATATGAATATATCAAGACAGTAAACAACATCACTCATGGTACATATAGAGAGGCCAATTGTGCTATGGGACTACTGAAAGATGACAGAGAGTTTATTGAAGCTATAAAATAAGTCTCATATTGGGGAATGGGAAAACATGTTCGAAGGTTGTTTACAAGAATGTTAATATCCAATAACATATCTCTCCTAGACATTTTCTGGGATGAAACTAAAGACATACTATTAGAATATAGTTTATATTCCCAAAGAAGGACCCTTCAAATACCAGGTCCACACTTTCTCTTGTAAATGATTCATTCCTTTACATTTATGCAATGACTGCATCTTATTTCTGCTCGGTGATATTTAGTATATTATATTAAATAAAATCACAGCAGTTATTTTTGCATAAATTAACTATTTACCATTCAATCTGTTGCTACTCCTGCATTTTTACTTTTTGATAATGTCGCTATAGTGCTGTTCATATTCCACTAACTGAGTATTTTCTACTAGGTTCTATCTACTGTGTTTATTTTCTACCATAAATAATATCTTATAATTAATTTAAATTATTGAAACAACTTTTTTTATTTTATTATGTAATCCTCTATAAAAGTATTCCACATTTTCATAGATCACTTATTCACATAAAAATTCAATATGCAATGTACTTTCTATCATTTGGAATTAATACAATATTATTCTCTGCTATGATATTTACTATAATGAAGTACAAAAATGTACCTCCCATTTACTATATTGAAGTACAAAATAATCCCACAATTTCTCTTCACAAAATTATTAGTAACTAAATTTTTTTATTTTATTCTTTAATCCTTTGTAAAAGTATTCCAAAGTTTCATTGATATGTTATTCACATAACACTTCAATCTGCACTTTACTTGCAATCATATGAACTTAATACAATATACTTCTCTACTGTGATATTTACTATTTTGTAGTACAAAAAAGTCCCACCATTTCTATTCACATATTAATACTAAATAACCTCATTTATTTTATTTTTTAATCCTCTGTACATGTTTTCCAAAGTTTTATAGACCAGTTATTCACACAACACTTCAATTTTCATTGTACATTCTATCATTTGGACTTAATACAATATACTTATAAATTGTAGCATTAATGATTTTATTGTAGTACAAAGAGGTCCCACCATTTCTATTCACATATTAATACTAAATGAATTTGTTTATTTTATTCTATAATCCACTTTAAAAGTATTCCACAATTTCATAGATCAATTATTCAAATAACACTTCAATCTGCACCGTACATGCTATCATTTGGAATTAATGAAATATACTTCTCTGATGTAATATTTACTATATTGTAGTACAAAAATGTCCCACAATTTCTGTTCACATATTAACAATAAATTCCATTGAATTTTCACTTATATATAAATCAACACGAACACAAACTCTACAAACAACAACTGCTTCTGTATTAATATTATTTTGCTAATGTTATTACACTATTTTGTATAAAAATCCACTTTATATAACTAATTTTTCCTCAATATAACTATCATCAGGTTAATAATTCCTTATAATGCAGACTAAAAAACATAATTACTGCTGGGTTCTTCTATTTAGTTCATTCTCCACTATAGTTTCTATGTTTAATTTACTCTAAACTATTGTAATGACTGCGTTATTGATATTTTGTACTACTATGTAACAACATTCCCCCACATTATAGATTTTAAATTCACATATCATGAGAGACATACATATGCTTTGAGAGAAATAAGCCTCATTTTACAGTGCAATGGAAGAGATCTTCAGTTATATCCTCCTATGCCAGTTCCATATTCTGCTTTGGATACTATTTCAAATCCTTTAGTGGAAGAAGAACTAAATTACAATAGATAATCACTTCTACAAGAGTACACCAGTTTACATAGTATTCATACACATGAACAGAAAGAAGTGATGGTTGTCATTCTATCTTCACTGTCTACTGATTCGGGGGGGTTCTTCTTATTGCATGGTTATGGAGGCACAATTAAAAGCATAATCTAGAGAGTACTAACATCATTTATACAGGCACAATTCACTATTTTACTTGTAGTTGCATCAAATGGAATAACATCACTACTGCTTCCTAGTAGACAAACATCACATTCTAAATTTTGTATTCCAATCTCCATTACTGAACATTCAGTTTTCAATATTCAGCAAGGGATTGACATTGTATAACTTTTACACTTGACAAAGCCCAACATTTGGGATGAGGCATCTATGATTCATAAGTATTTATTTGAATCTCTAGACCATACTATAAGGGACATTATGACTGTAAAAAATGAGAATGCTTAGAATTTACTGTTCGATGGTGTAAAAGTTGTCTTAGGAAGATATTTTAGGAAAATAATACCTATTATACTAGGAGGTAATAGAAATGAAATTTTCTTTGCAATTGTTAAGTCATCATATATGTGGCAACACTATTGGGTGTTATCTATTACAAGGAACGTGATATTTTATTGTAGTACTTCCAGTTATGATGTAGTTTCATTACATGAGTTTGCTAAATAGACATTAGATATTGGTGAAGGTCGAATTGGAGATCCTAATGATGGTGAATCACTCATTCAAAATCCATCATCATATCGTATTACCGACATTGATAATTCCATGGATATAATTGTCAACCATATATATCTGGGTTTCAGTGACAAACATGGTGACCATACCTATCTGAAAGAGCATGCAATTTTAGCTCAAACATGTGATGTCATTCAAGAAATAAATGAATATATGTTGAATCTCACAAGATCTGAAAACAATGATTACTTCAGATCAAACTCTCTTTACAATGCATGTTATGATACAAACATGCCAGAAAATATTTATACATCTGACAAGTTAAATGGTATAAACGTCTCTAGGTTATCTACCCACAAAATTACTTTACAACTTGGTGTTTCAGTTATGTTACTAATAAATGTAGATAAATATGTTAGTTTGTGTAACGAGACTCATATGATAGTTACATAGTTGGGTGAACATGTCATTAGAGCACAAGTTTTAAGGGGATGTCATTTGGGGTATTATGCGTTCATTCCAAGACTAACTATGACTCACTCTGATGTTATATAGCCATTCAAATTACAAAGAAGACAATATTGTTTGATAATTTCTTAAGCGATGAATATTAATAAAATTTAGGTATAATCATTGTCTTCAATTGGGTTATCTATTTTCAAACAAGTGTTCTCTCATGGTCAATTATATGTTTCATTATCTAGGGTCAAATAAGCAAATGGTTTGAAAATTGTAGTAGATGGTAACAACAACACATCATCTAATTACATAGAGAATATTGGGTACAAAGAAATATTTGATAATCTATCTTAGGTATCATTTACAATGAATTTTATATATTCTAATGTGTTATGTCTTCCTAATATGTTTATTATCCTAAATTTTTTACCTGCTTAATATGTTTTATTTGTACACTAATTGAATATGTAGTGTAAAAAAATGTCACGCTCAATAAACCTACTGAGTGAGATTAGCCCAGAGGGAGATGAAAAACTAAGGATATAGGTTTGTGTCTTGAACATGTGGTTCAATTCGTCTTCTAGATAATCTAATGAATTCTTTATTGTTGATCTCGTACTATGTGATATTCTGGTGAGTTTATGTTACAACAACTCATGACTAGTTTTTTTCATTGTTCCTCAACTATTTTATGAACAGCTTAAAGTATATATACACACACACACTGCCTATGTCGTCTTTTATATGTTCTATTCATATATTATCCAACATTTTAATGTACTATCCACCTAGAACAATTTCTGAGTATTTTTTTCCTTTACTGCTGAAATTTTTACAATACATGTTATAGTATATATATATATATATATATATATATATACTGAATACATAGTCTTTGATCTATTCTCGTTAACTGTTATCCAGTATTCTAAGACCTTTTTCCCAATTTCGAACATTTTAACTTACCATCTGTAGGGAATAAATTCTGTGTGTTTTATTTTTTTATTACTGTATTATGTTAAGTACAAGTTACAATATATATATATATATATACTTTCATCGTTGTCTGTCACCTGTTTTCTTTGCATATTATCCAAATTCTTAACATATTTTATGTAGGGAACCAAGATTCAATGTACTATTACGAATCATCAACTTATATCTAAGTACAAACATCTCTTGGGTGATGGACTCTTCTATCTTATACAAAACTTCCAAATATCTTCAAACCAAGGAAGTTACATGGAAACTAGACACCCATGTTGAATCATGTTGACATCCATGACGTTTGTTTATCCATGTGAAGTATAATTACCTCATTTTAATTTTTATTTTACTTCATTTGATTACATCAATCAGAAAAAAATTCTATAAGAACATCTAATAGGTGCATATGATTAATACCACATAGTTATAGTTCTGTTTACCAAGTTGTATTAAATTAATATGTACAATGTCTTTTAATTCATCCTTATCTTATTCAAATTAACATTGTATATGTCTAATATATTTTAGAATTAATTGGAGTTTTATGTTACACACATCCATTGCAATCTATGGGTAATTCCATCCACATGATGCAGATTATTCTAGAAGATGATAAGTCACTTATGTTGACTTAATACATTACATGACTGTAACAATAAAAATTTACTCATAGTATAAGTTTATTTCCCTATATAGGGTTGAAAGTCACCTGCGGTTTATGGGTAGAATCTGCTTATGAAATTTCATGTTACATGGAAAAAAACAAATACCCATCTACCATATTGATATTACAACTTCTTTGGGTGAAGAGATTGACCATTATGGTTTATATCTACATTTAAAATTTTCAATATTTCAAATATGTTATTTTAATATGTCGCTTCAACAGTAAATTCTCTAATAATGACTTGAAACTCCTTTAATCCTCTGTTCTTGTCACAAAAACTGTTAATGAAAAAAATCATTACAACAAAGACACTCCAATAGTTGAAAACTTCAAAATCAGATGTCATTGTAACAACTCATACTTGTGTATTACTATTATTTACTTATTTGTATATCAAAAATGTACTACCCACGTGTTATTACTGGTTACTAACATGTATGTTATTCTTTATTTACCTAGATTGGGGTGATAAAATCATCACATTTACATACTCCACCACCAAAAACTCCAAACCCCTCAATAGAAATACTGTATTGGAATAGTAAGAAATCCATTTTAGATACAAAAAAATAACAACAAGTTAGTAATATATCCTTATTTCTCAAATGTTATTTTGCAATGTTACTAACTATTCACTAATGTCCCATTATAATTTACATATTTATATGTAATCAATCTACTACAGCCTACAAGGTGATTAATTGTGGAAACAGTTTAGAAAATTCAAAGCACCCACAACTAGTTCTATGAATCATTCCACTCGTGCATGAAGAAAGTGCAGATTTTAGATGGAAGCATTTGGTGCCAATCCTGCAACTTGTCACATAATTTCATTACTCCTAGGTGAAAACATATTCGTTGCTTTCTAAATTATTTATTATCACTATGTTACACCCTCACTTATGCTGATAAGTCTAAATGAGACTAAAAGTGTGATCATAAAATAATTTCCAATAGTTTTAGAGTTCAGTTAATGGTTACTGACAAGACAAACTCATTTTCAGTGGTCTTATTTAAAAAACAAGTCATGCAATATATACATAAAACAACTGCACAACTAAGATCGAATTTGATACAAGTAAATCCAACTTCATATATCATGTTCATATATAATTTTGAAATATTTAAAGTAATATTTCTTATCATATTGTAATTAGGACGAGGATGAGTTAGATTCTCTCCAGAATTAAACTACATCAAATCAAGGAAATTTCTATTTTCAATTTATGTAACAAAGTACAATATTTAGAACCACCATTGTTCATCTAAACAAAACAGTTACAAAGTGGTTTATATAAATGATAATGAGAAGTACTTCAGCATCATTAATGATAGCTTAGAAAATAAACAAGTAACTCTGTAATTTTTACTTATTTTCTCTGAAAACAAAAAATCAAAAAACATTAAATTTTTCTTCGATACAATACAGGATGATCAAAGAAGCCGGTCTTCGAGATTAAGCAGTGGAGTTCATTATATCCAGGTAAATATCTTTCAATTTCGTCAGTATGTTTTTCTAAGAAATTAATATCACTTCACTGATATATTCCTTTTAGAATTTTCTAATAGGATCATCAAACGGTTGGGTCTTCTCATGGGACTTTAAACATTACCACAAGATTAGATACATCAACCTTGATCATGTGTTCTACTCAAGTATATATCTTTTATCTTTTCTTACTTATAAATTATTTCCATTACTATAAAAATACATGCACTAAATACATGGATATTGTATATTTTCAACATATCAAAAACAAAAATTTCTTCCAAACTACATATGTGTACTATTAAATAACACTCTACTATTAAAGCTCTATTATGATTTTCATTTATTTCAACTTCTGTAGTTTCTAGGTTTGAATTATTATAACAATAATATCTATGTAGAAAAATATGTCGCGTTATTTTGATAGTGAGGGTGGTCTGTAAGATAATGACAAAACATCTCTATACAGTGTGGCTACAACAAGTCAATCCACTAAATTACACACCATAATGAAGGGAAATATAAATAGGAAAACTAAAAAAATAAACTAAAATATGATGCTACAAACACATGGTAAACATACATCTTCACTGTTCCAATTCATTTCATTATTGTTTTCAGAATTACTATTTGTAGTGAAATGTGTATTACATTAGATATAGTACAGAAACTTCATATGAAATGTATTCTACTACTCATTCTATTTTTTAATATGATTAGTATATCCTGTGTCATTGAAGAAACCATTGCACCATGAGTATTTCCTGTTTTAAACCTATACAATGTTCATTTCCTAATTTTGCATACACTACACAGATAAGCCTTTTGATACCTCATTCAATTTCTTATTCTTGTTTGTATCCTATAAAAAAAGTCACTATTAGTATGCCATACTAAAATAGTCAGTTTTAGTATACACAACATTGTTATTCATTATTAATATGTTTCATTTCTTGGGCCAATTTTCTGTTCAACTGTTAGGATGTATAAAATGTTGTGGCTATTTACTATTCAAAAATTATATTTCCTTGATAGGATATACAAAATTGATGACATTTTTTTCATGATATCTAACTATTTTTTTACATTGCTTATATTTCACTACTGGATTACGGGATATTTGCGATGGGGTCCCATCGCAAATAGTCTGTTGAAGAAAACGACGTTGCAACTAGTATTTTTTGCGATGGGGCCTTCACAAAATATACTATTTGCGATGAGAAATCGTCCTATCGCATATAGATCTCTGATTATTTACATTATATATATAAAAACATGTTGCGACAGATCCATCGCAAAAAAGTATTAGTGATGGGTCCGTCGTCCCGTCGCAAATAGTTCTTTGTTTTTATATGTTATATATACCTAAACCTTTTGCGACGGGCCCATCGTAAAAAAATGTTTTCGACGGGTCCTTTTACCATCACAAATACATTTTAAAAAATATATATAAACTATTTGTAATGAGGTCCCATTGTAACACCCCAAGATTTTATAGTGTGTTATTTTTCAAAATAATTCAATAACTTTCACTACACGCAACACCAAGTTCAATCACACCATGACTTACCAAACAAGCTATTCAAAAGAGGTTATGAATAGTGTTAACTAAATTTTAAACTTTATATAATCCTTATAATTTTAGAATCCATATTATGAGTTTCTTAGACATAATGTAAGAACAAATTCATTTTCAGTATTTCACTTTTACCAAATTTTAATAGTGAACCCTTTTTAGATACTATATTTTAAACTTTTTGACTAAATGGGGACATCAAAAATTTAAAATGAAACATCCCAAGCTTCCACGGTACGCTAGCGTGTGTTGTACACAACACCGAGTTCTAACACACCGTAACCAATCAAACTAGCCGTTATGAAGAGTAATACCTACTTTTTGAAATTATATATATTTTATATTTTAAAATGGACTTCATTTTTGGATTCGGAATATCGAATTTAGCCTAAGGTGAAATTTTGGTACATTTCGGATAACTTTCATATTTTGATGAATAGTGAAAATTACTAAATTTTAATTAAAAACAACTTTTTTAATCAAAATAATTAATAGTGATAAATTATGAATTTGAGTGGTTTTAAAGTATATTTAGAATATATTTTTACCATTTAATATAATTTTGGTCATTGGACATAATTTTACAATTAAACCGAACATAAACAAGTGTCAATCTTTTGATAGTTATTATCTCTTAAAAACACGCTTTTTGGTTTGACAGCGGGAATTAATTTTAAATTAATTTCTGCCACTTCTGTGTTTTGAATTTAGAAAAATGGATTCCATATTTGGATTCAGGATTTTCAAATTATGTAAATATGTAACTTTTATTTTTAGACATTTTGAATAATTATTGCGGTAAATATTTTATTTACCATGGTTAAGGGTAAATCCGGTAAATAAGGGTTAAAAAAATAATATTATAATAATACTAAATTACCCTAAAACGTGTATTAACCCTATTGGTTGATACATGGTCGACCATGGGAATCTTTGTGTCAATTTTGGGACCACATGGATCCACTTGTAAGTGATAATGACACTTTATTTTAATTAAGTCAAAATGAATACAAAAATGACACAAGCATATATCTTTTAGAAAAACAATTGTTACATAGGGTTATATAAGTTGGATTTTAGATTATAAATATTCATTAGAAAGATAAAAAAATTTCCTACATAATGATATTTTATTTATAATTTTTAGACATTAAATAATTTATTTTATTTATGACACAATGATGATGCAGTAATTACTATAATAGTGAAAAATTAAAATAATTGATATTATAAATACCCAAATAAATATAATATGAAACTTTTAATGCATTACAATAATTTTCTAGGATAATATGATATATTAGGATTGATTTAATTGACTTTGTTAGAAGTAATCAATCTGTTATGAGTTTCACAAAAATCAACTATTGAATAGTGTCAAAATTGACATAAAAGAGTTCTTAAAACAAATATTATATTATTAATTGATATTAAATTCCTAAAAATCTAAGGTTCGGCCAAGAGACTTATATCATGATAGGTTCATCATTAATGGACCACTTGGGGGTCTCTTGGATGTATATAGTAAGTTTATTAACCATATTATATAAAAATACAAAGAGACATTGTAAAAGTGAAACTAATTAACTTAGAGTTAATAATTAAAGATAAGGTTAATATAAGTACCCAAACCTGTCTAAATTCTATTGGTTGAGTGGTTTTCGACCTATACCCACCTTATCCTTTGAATAGTCAACTTTGGAGCCATTGGAAACCGAATATGAATTTATTATAAATTAATATTTCTAGCTTTTCCATAGGTGCCCCTCACCCCTCTTATAAAAGGGAACTCCTCCTTCTCATTTCTTCACACCTTCCAAGCATTTTGTTTCGGCCAAACTCTGCCAAAATACTCTCCCAACATCCCTCAATACAACCTAGAGGCCTTAGTTTGATCAGAAAGCCAACCTAAGGAGCCCTTTTGATCAAATCAAAAGGAAGAACCCGAAGAAGAGGTAATGATTTCACCACCCTTCTCCAAGTTCATTTCTTCTTCCACTTCTTCTTCCTTTGTTCTTACCATTCTAAAATAATAACTCCAGTATCTCACATATACTATGATGTTATTATAAATATGGTAGAACCATATTCAGTATTCTATCCACCCTTTGAATAACATGTCACCATACGTGCGTACGTACGGCTTACCGTCTCCACGTCGTGGTGTAATTGTTATTCAATATATTATTATTTGGATGGGTATAATAATGATGTGTAACTCATGTAAATAATAAATATAACATGTTAATGATTCTGTATATATTATATACCATCCATTTATATATTATTTTAATATCAAAAGAATGATATTGTCGCTCGTGCGTAAGTACGGACTACCGTCTCCACGAACGCGATGAGATTCATTCTCCATCGTATCCATTCAAGTATAATTATCATTTGATGATTTAAAAATGATGTTTAAGGACTTGATATCATTCTGGATATGAATAATATACAACAAACATGTCTTATGTAACAAAACATATAAAAGAAAATGAGTAAGTTAACACCTGAAACGATGATAATTCTAAGATATTATTAACAAATCAATGTTAAAAGATCATATATGATATCATATTAATATATATGATTCTTGTATAATTTAATAACAATTATTTCACCATTATACAGGAGGTTAACCTACCCCAACCAAGGAAAAGTACAAGGTAAGGGTTATTTCACAATCTCTTCATTATCTGAGGTTGTTTATATGTAATAATCTACTGGGATCTCTTTATCATCCACATCCATGTTTCTTAAAAATGTATTTCAAAACATTTTTACTATTTACTAGAATATGAGTTAAAGTCATTTATACCCTTTTTGACTTTTATAAGTGGTTTATAAAGGAATCTTTCTGTCGTTTTCAAAACAAGGTCTTTTTAACCTTTTCGACAGAATTAAGGTAAGAATGTTTTTTTTAACTTATACGGCGGGTGCGGCTATTTTCCGCCGTTATAAAATCTTCAAAACTTCCCTTACAAGCTTATAAGAATATTTTCAAAGAAAATGTTTTATTTTATATGGATCTTAAATGATTTCAAAATAAAAAGATATATTTCTTTAAAAAGAATTTTGATTTCATCTATGTCAACATCCTTTGATGGATTTTACGCTTATTTGAAGTTGATTTATTGTAATACAAAGCTTCTATATTGTATTGAAGGTTTTGTGATATGTTTGACTGTGGATGTGCTATTTTTATACCATTCATAGTTTATGGTGAAATTATTGACATTTCGTATGCTAGTTTTAATACGAATGTTTATGTTATGTTTAAACCTTTTCATATGGGAATGCATTGGACTTAGTAAGTAACGGGTGGAGCCCGCTATAGCTCCTCGATGCATCGGTAAGTCTCATGAGACAAACTAGTGTCTTGGCTCAAGGCCTTGACAAAATCTTATTTGTAGTCTTGGCACGAGGCCTTGACTATGTGGTTATGATAGTCTGGCATTATGCATTCCAACATTATGAAAGTGGTTATTTATTTTTGCATGTGATTATTCGATTAGTAGAATATCCATGTGAATAAGTAAATGGAATTATTTCATTTTACTTTTGCCATACTATGTTGAAGTTAAAGTTTAAAAGGCTTTTGTTTTAGTAATGCATTGCCTTAAATTTTTATTCTTATTTATGAAAGTTTCCGCTATATTGTTATCCTTACTGGGCATTTGACCTCACCCCTTTTCTATGTTTTATTTTTTCCAGGATGTGAAGAAGTAAGTTATGAATGACCTGCAGGGATTTTATGAGGGGTTAATAGTGTGGATTGTGGAAACATTATGTTGTTGTAGTAGTTTTTCATTTTATGATGTAATGTAAAACTTATGAATATATCTAGTGTTTCCAAGGCTACTAAACCAATCGGTCTTTCGAGATTTGATCTTTCTTGTGATCATGCCAATGTTACGAAGTAATGCACCGACTCTGGGTAGCTGGGGTCGGGGCGTTACAGTTGGTATCAGAGGAAGTTTAGTACAAACCTTGGAAGCTAGATTTAGATAAACTCTGATTAGAGCACGTAGACCTAAGATGAACTTTGAGGATTAGTATAGAAGAACTTCCTAGAATTTTGGTATTGTAGAGATTTTGTGAGTTTTCCGAACAATACATCCCTGTCTGGATACGAGCAGGTAGAGGTGGCTCTGGCACAGATGTACCTAGGGGTAAAACCCGAAAACACCGCTTTGAGCAAGACTCGAACGGGAACTGGTGCACGACAACAGGCCTTGCTGCACTCTTGGTTACGACACTCCCGGGGGATATGCTTAGGATAACTCTCATTTTCTTTACAAATCATTATGAAGGGTTTATGAGTATATACTTCCTCAAAGAAAACATTTTTATGATTATGGATTATATCCATAAATAGTTCAATTTATGTTAAGTGTTTTATAAGTATGGGATTATGTATTTTGATTCATAAACTGATCTTGTTTTTGCCATTGTTTAGAAATGGCGCCCAGTAGAAGGAATGAGAACTCCAGAAATACACATGATTCAAAGAGAAGGAAGGATCATATCTTTCATGGTATTAAGCTATAATTTATAAGAGAAATAGTCTCCCATGTATTATCATCATATGAAGAAATAATATCATGTGTTGATAAGATAAGTAAAGAGTTTACTGAGTCCTATGGCTTTGAAGGGAAGCAAGAGAAGAAAAGGACGGAAGAGAGAAAGATGGATAAAGGGAAGATGGAAAAGAATAATTTTCCCATATGTGGTAACTGTGGAAAGAAACACCCTGGAACTTTCCTGAAAGGAATGGGAGTTTGTTATAAGTGTGGAGGAAAAGGGCACAAAGTACGTGACTGCAAGGGTAAGAAAATGGTTTCAAATGTACAATGCTTCATTTGCAAGGAGTTTGGACACTACGCGAACCTATGTCCCAGTCATCAGACTATGCCGCAAATGATGTTATTGGATAATAATCAAGTTATGATACTACCACAGATGAAGAGGAATGATTAGAGTTCTTATGTTGATTATGTCAATTGAGTGTTGTATCAACAATGTACTTGTTATAATAATTATGGAGTATATAAGGATTGTACTGCAGTACTATTTCATTAAGGACTTGAGATTATGTGGAACAAAGAAAAGTGACTCAACAGTAGGATAAATTTTTGGAAAATATATGGTTGAGAGAATGATAAACCATAATATAGTTCTGATACCGAGTTAGTGATTCTGGAATAATACATGATTGTTTTGGATAAATTATATTGGATATTCTTGACTACCTTGGAACTGATTAATGATCTGTATATTCCATTATTGTTGGGGTTTAAAACATTTTTGGATTGATGAGGTATATCCAGCATTCTATATGGAATAAGGGAGCATGAATGTAATCAATAAGGAATATGGTAATTCAGGATGTTTCAGTGTATTAAAAGAATACATGATGAAAGTATTCATATGCTATTACGGGTTAAAAAGGATCTACATTATTTTTACCTTCCTTATAAATGTTGGACTGTGAGTTTGGATAGAAGTATTTTGGATAGTTCTTGTTTGGATTATTTTGGATTACCATAAAAGGACAACCCGGAGGTCGGGCGGCAACCCGTCGCGTCCGGCAAGGCCGCGAGACTTGAACCCGCAACCGAAGGGTGACAAGGGTGTATCACCTACCACTGGCCCAAGAGATGTCCTGGATTAAATAATGTAGTTTTTTTTAAAAGATCTGGTAGATGAATTATAAATTCGTTTATTTTGGAACCCTGTACGAATAGTATAAATTGAATTTTTTTTATGAGTGAAAGATGAGTTTGTGGTAGAAATTTATTAAGTAAGTATATCTCCTTATGATCTTATCCAATCTCATAAATAAATTCCTCAACATTAAAAAAATGGAACTTAGAACAAAAATGTTGTCCTAGATGGTACCTTAAATCATCACTAATTTATGGCTTTGGGATTGTTGGCCTTTTTATAGCCATGTTCTCTACCACTCTCCATCAGATAATAGATGGTTAGATTTCTCTTCCATATCCATATTTTCCTACATGGAACCCTAGTATGTGTTATTTTCAGTAATCTTCATACTTTCCACTCTTTATTTTAAATAGAGGCCTCATTAATTCATTTTTCGATGTGGGATTTCAACTAAGATATTTTGAAACGTCAAAAATGTGTTATCCTAATACCCTATGTTTTGTTGAACCGATGGTATTTCAAATCATCATAGATTGATGAATTTAAGGACCTCAATTTTACACTTGTTTGTGATTGATGACCTCAATCACCACCTATAAATATTTACGTTTTTCCTCCAATTATATGTCTCTAATTGCCACCAATGTTCTCCTAATCGAGATCATAATTTGGTGGTGACCCTTTGATTTCTCCTTTCCTCATATTAAGACTAAATTTTAGTAACCCAATTTCTGATGTGGGTTTTCCCACAAATATATTTTCTATTTTCAACCTTTTATTTTCGAAGAACAATTTCAAATTGCGAGGACGCAATTTATTGAAGGAGGGGAGAATGTAACACCCCAAGATTTTATAGTGTGTTATTTCTTCAAAATAATTCAATAACTTTCACTACACGCAACACCAAGTTCAATCACACCATGACTTACCAAACAAGCTGTTCAAAAGAGGTTATGAATAGTGTTAACTAAATTTTAAACTTTATATAATCCTTATAATTTTAGAATCCATATTATGAGTTTCTTAGACATAATGTAAGAACAAATTCATTTTCAGTATTTCACTTTTACCAAATTTTAATAGTGAACCCTTTTTAGATACTATATTTTAAACTTTTTGACTAAATGGGGACATCAAAAATTTAAAATGAAACATCCCAAGCTTCCACGGTACGCTAGCGTGTGTTGTACGCAACACCGAGTTCTAACACACCGTAACCAATCAAACTAGCCGTTATGAATAGTAATACCTACTTTTTGAAATTATATATATTTTATATTTTAAAATGGACTTCATTTTTGGATTTGGAATATCGAATTTAGCCTAAGGTGAAATTTTTGTACATTTCGGATAACTTTCATATTTTGATGAATAGTGAAAATTACTAAATTTTAATTAAAAACAACTTTTTTAATCAAAATAATTAATAGTGATAAATTATGAATTTGAGTGGTTTTAAAGTATATTTAGAATATATTTTTACCATTTAATATAATTTTGGTCATTGGACATAATTTTACAATTAAACCGAACATAAACAAGTGTCAATCTTTTGATAGTTATTATCTTTTAAAAACACGCTTTTTGTTTTGACAACGGGAATTAATTTTAAATTAATTTCTGCCACTTCTGTGTTTTGAATTTAGAAAAATGGATTCCATATTTGGATTCAGGATGTTCAAATTATGTAAATATGTAACTTTTATTTTTAGACATTTTGAATAATTACTGCGGTTAATATTTTATTTACCATGGTTAAGGGTAAATCCGGTAAATAAGGGTTAAAAAAATAATATTATAATAATACTAAATTACCCTAAAACGTGTCTTAACCCTATTGGTTGATACACGGTCGACCATGGGCATCTTTGTGTCAATTTGGGACCCCATGGATCCACTTGTAAGTGATAATGACACTTTATTTTAATTAAGTCAAAATGAATACAAAAATGACACAAGCATATATCTTTTAGAAAAACAATTGTTACATAAGGTTATATAAGTTTGATTTTAGATTATAAATATTAATTAGAAAGATAAAAAGATTTCCTACAAAATGATATTTTATTTATAATTTTTAGACATTAAATAAGTTATTTTATTTATGACACAATGATGATGCAGTAATTACTATAATAGTGAAAAATTAAAATAATTGATATTATAAATACCCAAATAAATATAATATGAAACTTTTAATGCATTAAACTAATTTTTTAGGATAATATGATATATTAGGATTGATTTAATTGACTTTTTTCGAAGTAATCAATCTGTTATGAGTTTCACAAAAATCAACTATTGAATAGTGTCAAAATTGACATAAAAGAGTTCTTAAAACAAATATTATATTATTAATTGATATTAAATTCCTAAAAATCTAAGGTTCGGCCAAGATACTTATATCATGATAGGTTCATCATTAATGGACAACTTGGGGGTCTCTTGGATGTATATAGTAAGTTTATTAACCATATTATATAAAAATATAAAGAGACATTGTAAAAGTGAAACTAATTAACTTAGAGTTAATACTTAAAGATAAGGTTAATATAAGTACCCAAACCTGTATAAATTCTATTGGTTGAGTGGTTTTCGACCTACACCCACCTTATCCTTTGAATAGTCAACTTTGGAGCCATTGGAAACCGAATATGAATTTATTATAAATTAATATTTCTAGCTTTTCCATAGGTGCCCCTCACCCCTCTTATAAAAGGGCACTCCTCCTTCTCATTTCTTCACACCTTCCAAGCCTTTTGGATCGGCCAAACTCTGCCCAAATACTCTCCCAACATCCCTCAATACAACCTGGAGGCCTTAGTTTGATCAGAAAGCCAACCTAAGGAGCCCTTTTGATCAAATAAAAAGGAAGAACCCGAAGAAGAGGTAATGATTTCACCACCCTTCTCCAAGTTCATTTCTTCTTCCACTTCTTCTTCCTTTGTTCTTACCATTCTAAAATAATAACTCCAGTATCTAACATATACTGTGATGTTATTATAAATATGGTACAACCATATTCAGTATTCTATCCACCCTTTGAATAACATGTCACCATACGTGCGTACGTATGGCTTACCGTCTCCACGTCGTGGTGTAATTGTTATTCAATATATTATTATTTGGATGGGTATAATAATGATGTGTAACTCATGTAAATAATAAATATAACATGTTAATGATTCTGTATATATGATATACCATCCATATATATATTATTTTAATATCAAAAGAATGATATTGTCGCTCGTGCGTACGTACGGACTACCGTCTCCACGAACGCGATGAGATTAATTCTCCATCGTATCCATTCAAGTATAATTATCATTTGATGATTTAAAAATGATGTTTAAGGACTTGATATCATTCTGGATATGAATAATATACAACAAACATGTCTTATGTAACAAAACATATAACAGAAAATGAGTAAGTTAACACCCGAAACGACGATAATTCTAAGATATTATTAACAAATCAATGTTAAAAGATCATATATGATATCATATTAATATATATGATTCTTGTATAATTTAATAACAATTATTTCACCATTATACAGGAGGTTAACCTACCCCAACCAAGGAAAAGTACAAGGTAAGGGTTATTTCACAATCTCTTCATTATCCGAGGTTGTTTATATGTAATAATCTACTGGGATCTCTTTATCATCCACATCCATGTTTCTTAAAAATGTATTTCAAAACATTTTTACTATTTACTATAATATGAGTTAAAGTCATTTATACCCTTTTTGACTTTTATAAGTGGTTTATAAAGGAATATTTCTGTCGTTTTCAAAACAAGTTCTTTTTAACCTTTTCGACAGAATTAAGGTAAGAATGTTTTTTTTAACTTATAAGGCGGGTGCGGCTATTTTCCGCCGTTATAAAATCTTCAAAACTTCCCTTACAAGCTTATAAGAATATTTTAAAAGAAAATGTTTTATTTTATATGGATCTTAAATGATTTCAAAATAAAAAGAGATATTTCTTTAAAAAGAATTTTGATTTCATCTATGTCAACATCCTTTGATGGATTTTACGCTTATTTGAAGTTGATTTATTGTAATACAAAGCTTCTATATTGTATTGAAGGTTTTGTGATATGTTTGACTGTGGATGTGCTATTTTTATACCATTCATAGTTTATGGTGAAATTATTGACATTTCGTATGCTAGTTTTAATACGAATGTTTATGTTATGTTTAAACCTTTTCATATGGGAATGCATTGGACTTAGTAAGTGACGGGTGGAGCCCGCTATAGCTCCTCGATGCATCGGTAGGTCTCATGAGACAAACCAGTGTCTTGGCACAAGGCCTTGACAAAATCTTATTTGTAGTCTTGGCACGAGGCATTGACTATGTGGTTATGATAGTCTGGCATTATGCATTCCAACATTATGAAAGTGGTTATTGATTTTTGCATGTGATTATTCGATTAGTAGAATAAGCATGTGAATAAGTAAATGGAATTATTTCATTTTACTTTTTCCATACTATGTTGAAGTTAAAGTTTAAAAGGCTTTTCTTTTAGTAATGCATTGCCTTAAATGTTTATTCTTATTTATGAAAGTTTCTGCTATATTGTTATCCTTTCTGGGCATTTGAGCTCACCCCTTTTCTATGTTTTATTTTTCCCAGGATGTGAAGAAGTAAGTTATGAATGACCTGCAGGGATTTTATGAGGGGTTAATAGTGTGGATTGTGGAAACATTATGTTGTTGTAGTAGTTTTTCATTTTATGATGTAATGTAAAACTTATGAATATATCTAGTGTTTCCAAGGCTACTAAACCAATCGGTCTTTCGAGATTTGATCTTTCATGTGATCATGCCAATGTTATGTAATAATGCACCGACTCTGGGTAACTGGGGTCGGGGCGTTACACCCATCACAAAAGGCCCCATCACAAATACTAAATAAAATTTAAAAAAAATATTTAATAAAATTATGATTAATGAAAAAATAATATTAATATTATTAAAAAAATAAAAAAATAAAAAAAATTCTCAATATTTGCAAAAAAAATATAAAAAAATCATATATTTTTATTATTATTAGTAAAAAAACAATAAAAAATATAATACTAATAATAAATAATAAAATAATAAAGTAATAAAAATAAAAAAATTAAATTATGAAATATTCACAACAATATAAAACACAAAAACTGTAAATAATTCATATTATAACCAATATTGAATTAAAATGTTTGTAACATAATAAAAATCACTGGGGGTGATAGTCTTCTGGAGGAGGTGGAGGAGCTGGAGGAGATGGTGGAGGAAACTTCATCCCTAAACTATGAGTCAGACGGTGCATGTACTTCATCTGCTCTGTCACACCCACCGTCTTTGAATTAATTATTTTATTAATTTTCTTTACATTGGGTAGTCCAGGTTTTTGACGGACTTAAAATTTTGAGTTCTTATTTTAAAACGCATGTTTTTTCCTTGACAGTGTTCAGCGTACGAGAAGGGCGTGGTCGAAATCGCATGACTGTGCCTGGGCCACCACGCATGACCTCGTCCGGTTCACCGCACAACCCTCCTGATGTTTAAGGAAGATGAGAAATATGTGACAAATAAGAAAATGAGAATACAATGAAAATTGAGACTGTGCAGCCTCGGGTGAGGTACAATTTTGAAACCGTGAGACCATTCCTGGTACACTGGGTGACCTATCGACGTTCAATCAATTAAATAAAAGGAACTAATAATAAATA
Source organism: Viscum album (assembly GCA_963277665.1). Taxonomy (NCBI): domain Eukaryota; kingdom Viridiplantae; phylum Streptophyta; class Magnoliopsida; order Santalales; family Viscaceae; genus Viscum; species Viscum album. The sequence continues at coordinate 1,878,766,975 of OY728146.1, read as the reverse complement.
AATAAAATTAAATGAGTGGTAAAATTAAAATAAAATAAAAATAAGAAAAGTGTGATAAAATTTTAATGAATTCTGTTTTAATGGTAGTAATATTATTATTATTACTATTTGAGTATATTATAATTATTATTAGTATTGTTATTATTATTGTGTATTATTATTATTTATATTAATGATGACAATTAAGTTATTTTATGTTATTATTAATACTCTAATTATTATTAATATTAATATTATTAATATGTTAGTTATTGTTTTTATTATAACTATTTACTTCTTCGTATTATTATTTTTAATTATTATCATTCATTATTATATTCTTAGTATTTTTATTTGGTTATTATTATTAATGTTTTTAATTTGAGAATATTAATATTATTATGAATATAACCACTATTATGATTATTTCTCTTAGTTTATTTTGTTTTTACTTTTATTTTTATCTTTTTTAGGGTTCTTGTACATTGGAGCCCTCTCACCCTAACCCTTGGCATCACGCTACATTCCCCCCCCTTCTCCTCGGTTCTGCTCGCACCCCACCATGGTCACTCCACCTCCTGGGCCAGCCCTCCTTCCACTATCCGGCGGACTTCCCATCACCATCCTCCACTCTGATTATCATTCCAAGCCCCCCAACCTAGCGTGTCGCACCCCTACTTCATCTTTAGCTGCACCCCATAGCTCTCTGGTTAGGCTTCCCCTCACGCCGACACCCCAGACCCCCAACCAAGACATCGCGTCGTCGCCCTGGAACCCCCCATCCCCTGCTTGCACCGCCACCCGACCTCCCCTGGCCGACCAGCATGCGCTGCGCCCTCCTCCCTACCTCCTCACCGCGCCCATGCCTATTCCCCAAATTCACTATGTCGGTGCTGGTTGTCCACCTCACACCAGACCGGTCACACCCCTCTCCCCTTCTTGACTGACACAACCCTCTTCCGCGGACGAATCCCCTCCCAGTAAGGTCCTCCTCATCTCTTTTCCTTTGTGTTTGGTTCTTGTTTTTGGGGTTTTAGGATTTCAGAAGGATGGGTGTTCGATTTTAGGGTTAATTCTTGATGTTTTTGGTTCAATTTTTTGATTTAGGGTCAATTTGGGTTTTTTGGAGTTGCAGATGGTGTTTGATGATCCTTGCGCACCATATTTGTGAATTCTTCTACACCGAGGTAGATGATTATGCATTTAAATATTATTTAATGAAATATCTTGCATGTTTGATTAATTTTCTATTCTCTTTAATTTATTTTTTTGGTGAAAATTTCGTTTCATTGAAGTTTATCATGCATAATATTTGATTAGTAGCTTTCTCACATTGTATGGGTGCGTGTTTTTCTAGAAGTTTATATTTGGTAAATTTTTTGCAGTTGAGTAAATTGTAAAGTTGGTTGTTAATATGTGCACGTGCTGCCAATTGCGTTTTTGACATGGTTTTGTGTGTGTTTGGTTATAGGTGAATGTGTTGTGTGGGTTGATTGGGTAAAGCTAAGTGTATTTTTTTAATCTATCTTATCGATTTTTATTTATGGTTTACTGAGTTTCATGAGCAGTGAAAAAGTGTTTTTTTAATGGATTAATTGTTTTTTTTTTCCTCTTCCAAAATTTATATATAGAGCATGTCATGCTTTTGAAATTTCGTTTGAGTGTGTGTGGTGTTGAAATACATTTTGGGTGCGTAAATGGTGATTTTGATATGTGCAGTGTTGGTTTGGGTTACTTTTGTGCTTAAGTGTGACTTATGGTTTGATTGTGTGGTGCAGAAATATATTTTTGAAGTGTTTGACATACATATATATTGAGGTGAATTTTTAAAAAGGAAAAAAATGGTTATGTTTTTTTATGCCTTATGTGAAAAGTGAAAGATGAGTTTTCAAAGGGATTTGAAATGAAAATGAGTTGTTTGATAAATTTTCTAATGGTTTTATGAATCTTGAAATGTTTTTTTAAATAGTTGGTTTGTTTAGTTTTCTAAATGTTTCAGATTGGGTTTCAAAATGTTTTTAGTGTGTGTATTATTTCAAAGTGGAACCTGTGTGAGTGTAAGTGTGGTATTGGGTTTGGATAGCACCATGGTTTTTTTGTTTATCTGAATTTGATATGTGACATGTCATGTGAACATCGAATTTAAATGAGCACAAAGAGGTAATCTTGGGTTATTAGGTGGGGGAAACTAGGACTAGTGGGCTAGTGTCCCAGAGGTGACTCGACCCGGTTTCACTGGAAGGACTGACGATTACAACACTAACTAAACACATGTTTTCTGAGGGTTGTGTTCTTCTAAGACACATTTTATGAGGGTTGTGGTTCCTAAGCCACGTTTTCTGAGGGTCTTGGTTTCTAATCCACGTTCACTGAGACACAACGTTCTAGGATCCCATTGGATGCTAGTACCTGTAGGGCCTCTCTCATTTTTTTGCTCCTGTACTACATTACACTCACCGTCGGCACATGGTGTACCTTTGGTTTTCTTAAAGTTTTAGGTTTTCTTAAAGGTTTGGGTTTTTAAAAGGTAAGGGTGTACTCTTAATTTATGTTGTTTTCTTTGAAGTTTTTTTATTAATAGTGTTTCTTTTAAGTGTTCATGATTTTTTATCTCTACATTTATTAAACCTGTAAGTGTTTTTTCATTTAATATTTATGTGTGGAATCTTTTCATTGGGTGGTATCCTACTGGGCATTTGGCTCACACCCTACATACACCTTTGGGTGTATGTAGACCATGTTCTTTGTGTATTCCAGGATTATGTATCATGCTTTGTGATGGTGTTTCAGGTTGTTGATGGTCTTCTCTTAGAGGTTGGTATTGGAGTTTTAGTTCTCTATATTTTCTATTGCTCCCTTTGGGTCTTTAGTTGAATTGTATACTTTAAAATTGTTGATAGTTTAAAGGTGTGTTTGGTTTTCTATTTCCAGATTTAGTTTATTTATCTTATTAGTTTTTTTTTCTATCTTTTATTTCGGGTAAACCGTTCCCACCTATTACTCTTTATACCTGGGCACTTGTGCCAGCCCATGGGGATCGGGAACGCCCTTTGGGCCATGCTGCAGACCAGGTCGGGTTCCTGGTCGGATGGCAATCAGACCTGGTTAATGAGAAAATGGTATCAGAGCCAGGTTTTCTCTCTTGGGTCGTGATATTTTGGGATAGAGTCATGATATACTGGAGTTAAGGTTGTCGAGGCTCGATGTTCTGGCTACAAGTAAGGTTCCTGGCCAGCACACCTCGTGGCGAGACTCGAGTTACCAAAGTAAGTTGAGGTTCGTCTGAGCCTTTGGTCCTTGCAGATAATCTTCTCTATGGGAAATGAAAAGGGAGCTGGGTTAGGGGTCCAAGTGAGCTCGCAGTGTCTGGCAAGCCTTGTGGAGCTAGGGACACTGTCCTAAAATACTCTCTGTGGCCAGTGCCATGATTGGCATGTGGCCTCCAACCATATGTTCCAACCACCCACTGACACTAGTTTCCTCCTACATTGTTCTTCGTCTCTTTGCTTTAGATTCATGAAAATATGGGTTTTAAAATAAATGATTTGTACTTGAAAATTGTTTTGAAATGAACTGAAAAAAATGATGATGTGTAATGTTCGAAAATTCTGGGTTGAATTTTTTGGTTTTGAAAAAAAATGGAAAGGTTTGGTTTTTATTCTTGGTGTCCTCCTGCGCAACCACATGCATGAATATATATGGGAAAGAGAAATGGTTAATGGCATGAGTGGATGAGTGCCTAGATAGACATGAAGTGGGTGCCAGTGTGGCACAAGAAAATGCATGTGTGAGGCCCACGTGACACCATTGGTGTTTGTGCAACCGACCAATTTCGTTTATTTTCAAAATGTTTTCGTAAATGAGAATTTGGTGTTTTAAATAACCGGTGATTGTGTGGTGTGTCCTTGTGTTTTGGAAATGTTTTGTGTGAGGAATTTTGAGTTGAGAATCCTTTTTGACTGAACTATGTTCAAGTTTGAATTTTTTTTATTTGTAAGTTGGAGTACAAGTGTGTGGTTAATGGGTTCTTCTAAAAAAGTGCTTCGGTAAGCTCTTATAGTGGTTCCCCCTACATGCTTAGTGTTTTCTTGTGATATGTCTTTTCCATTGGACCAGTTTGATTGGGTTCGTGGTTCTCTCTCTTGACTAGTGCACGCCCCCATAAAGCGTTAACATGTGATTGAAGTGCGGCCATGGGAAATTCTCCATTGGGCGTCCCTCCGGTTGATCAAAGGACTCTCTTCTTGAATTATAGGATTGGACCCACCCCTCTTTATGATCAAGTAGATCATCTCACATCGGGAGGGTGACATAAGAGGGATTGAATGGGAATTCGGTTTCCTTTAGTCATTTGATAGTCAAGGGTGATGTTTGATCTCATTAATTTTCAAGTTATGTTTGGAAATGGTGAAGGAGATTTTAGTGGGGAAAGGTGGAAGTAGCCTGGAGTTATCGGTGCAGGCCACTATTCTAAATTACCTTTGATCCTTCATTGGTTTCGTTTAAGTAAGGGTATATGTTAGGAAACTAGTGTGGCAGACCCAGTCACATGGATATGCTACGGTCGATTGCAGGAATCACGTGTTCTTTAAGAATCAGTTTGAAGTCCTTATTTGTATAATGTTCCTCTCAACAGTAATGGTCATGTTCGGTGATGATTTGTGGTTTCATGTTCTCATTCAGTGAGACAAAGGGTGATGTGCATGCACCATTTCAGCTCTTGGGTTGGTGAATGTTCTGTGTATAATCAGTTGGATGTTGTAATGTGTTGTGTTTGCTGGTGTTGTCTCGGTTGCAGTGTGGTTGCGTGTGACACCAAAAGGAGAAGATATGTATGGGAGTCTTCAATACCTGACTGAAAGGTAGGAGATGCTTCAAACATCATGGCTCCAGCCATAGGCCTTGAAGTGAAGCTGGCGCGTGGTCAGGAACCCCGGGAGTGTTTGAGACCCCAACTTTATTTCTGTCACCAGTATTGAAGGTGAAGGCAATTTAAACTATTTTTTGTGGTTTTTCCATTCCGAATGACTCTTTTGGGTGCGTGAGGTTTCTTGTAGCTATGAGGATGTGTGGTCATTTTGTACCTTAAAGTCTTGGGGGTTGAATCCCACCAGGTGTAATCGCTATCAATGGTCCTTATGGGTTATGTTAGGTAAATTGGTCTCAGATTTGAATAGTGCTCATCCAGGGATGTAGTGATGCTGGTTGGTCTTAGATCATGGTTTTGATGCCTGGTGGTTGTTCTTTTCCCTCTCCGCCCCTTATGGTGGGGTGTCCGGTCACCATCAAGAATTTTTCAAAGTTTTGTATCCTCTTTCAGTTCTAATGGTGGGGATACCCACATTGGGTCTCGTACGAATGTCTCTAGAATGAATCGATGTTGTACTTTTCTTTAATGGTGGGGAGTCCGCTCGAACCTCCTTGTGTCAGTTTTCTAGTCTCATCTTGGGAATTGGTAGGTTCTTAATGGAGGGGAGCCCCTCAGGCTTCCCCATGTTGACATTATTCTTCTATTTCTAGAGATGGCTTGGTGATAAGTGATTTGAGTGTTCCTTGGACATGGTTTGACCTTATTTGTTTATTGTATCCAAATGACATGGGTTTCTTCTAATAGTGCTTGAGTTGTTTTGGTTGTGAAGTTGGTTCCTGTGGGTGAGAGAGTTCCTTGCCTTGATTGATCAACTGTAGGTATTCTAGCGCGCTCAGGTGGGTGAAACTTAGAAAAAGCTTTTCTTTGGGTTTCTTGAGGATGTCATTAAAGTCACTTTCTCTGAATAGGATTATTTTGCCTCCTTTAACTCATTTTTAGGGTAATCCCCTTTGAGTCTTAAGGGGTGCGTCATTTTCTACTCTGGGTTCAGCCTTAATTGTAGCTTTTCGGGGACAGAAAGTGCTATGGTGGGGAGAATTGTCACAAACTCCATCTTTTAATTAATTATTTTATTAATTTTGTTTGAGTCGGGTAGTCCGAGTTTATGCTGGACTTAAACATTTGAGTTCTTATTTTAAAATGGATTTTTTTCCTTGACAGTGTTCAGCGCACAGGAAGGGCACGATCGAAATCGCATGAATTTTCCTGGGCCACCACACGCGACCTCGTCCGTTTCACCACACAACCTGCCCAATGTTTAAGGAAGATGATAAATATGCGACAAATAAGAAAATGAGAATACAATGAAAATTGAGATCGTGCGGTCTTGGGGGAGGCACGATTTTGAAACTGCGTGACCTTGCCTGGTACACCAGGTGACCTACCGATGTTCAATCAATTAAATTAAAGGAATTAATAATAATGAAATAAAATTAAATGAGTGGTAAAATTAAAATAAAATAAAAATAATAACAGTGTAATAAAATTTTAATGAATTTTGTTTTAATGGTAGCTATATTATTATTATTACTATTTGAGTATATTATTATTAGTATTATTATTATTATTGAGTATTATTATTATTTATATTAATGATGAAAATTATGTTTTTTTAAGTTATCATTAATACTCTAATTATTATAAATATTAATATTATTAATATTTTAGTTATTATTATTATTATTATAACTATTAACTTCTTATAATTATTTTTAATTATTATCATTCATTATTATATTATTAGGATTTTTATTAGGTTATTATTATTAATGTCTTTAATTTGAGAATATTAATATTATTATGAATATAACCACTATTACGATTATTTTTCTTAGTTTATTTTGTTTTTACTTTTATTTTTATCTTTTTTTAGGGTTTTTGTGCGTTGGAGCCCTCTCACCCTAACCCTTGGCATCACGCTACATTCCCCCCCATCTCCTCGGTTTTTCTCATGTCCCACCATGGTCACTCCACCTCCCGGGATAGCCCTCCTTCCTCTATCCAGTGGACTCCCCATCACCCTCCTCCACTCTGCTTATCGCGCAAAGACCCCCTACCTAGTGTGTCGCACCCCTACTTCATCTCCAGCCGCACCCTGCAACTCCCCGGTAGGGCTTCCCTTCACGCCAACACCCCAATCCCCCAACCAAGCCATCACGCCATCACCCTGAAACCCCCCCATCCTCAGCTTGCACCGCCACCCGACTTCCCTCAGCTGACCAACATGCACCGCACCGTCCTCCCAACCTCCCCGCCACACCCCTGCCTATTCCCCAAATTAACTGTGTCAGTGCTGTTTTCCCCCCTCACACCAGACCGGTCACGACCTGCTCCCCTGCTCGACTGGCACAACCCTCTTCCGCGGACGAACCCCCTCCTGGTAAGGTCGTCCTCATCTCCTTTCCTTAGTGTTTGGTTCTTGTTTTTGGGGGTTTAGGATTTCAGCAGGATGGGTGTCCGATTTTAGGGTTAATTCATGATGTTTTTGGTTCAATTGTTTGATTTAGGGTCAATTTGGGTTTTTCTGAGTTGCAGATGGTGTGCGATGATCCTTGTGCACCATATTTGTGAAGTCTGCTACACCAAGGTAGTTGATTCTGCATTTAAATATTATTTAATGAAATATCTTGCGTGTTTGATTAATTATCTATGCTCTTGAATTTATTTGTTTGGTGAAAATTCGGTTTTGTCTAAGTTTAGCATGCATCATATTTGATTAGTAGCTTTCTCACATCGTATAGGTGTGTGTTTTTCTGGAAGTTTATATTTGGTTAATTGTTTTCACTTGAGTAAATTATACAATTGGTTGTTAATCTGTGCACGTGCTGTCAATTGCGTTTTTGACATGGTGTTGTGTGTGTTTGGTTATAGGTGAATGTGTTGTGTGGGTTGAGTGGGTAATGCTAAGTGTATTCTTTTTTAGCTATCTTATCATTTTATATTTACGGTTTTCTGAGTTTAATGAGTGGTGAAAAAGTGTTCTGTTAATGGATTAATTGTTTATTTCTTCTTCCAAAATGTATATATAGAGCATGTCATGCTTTTGAAATTTCGTTTGAGTGTGTGTGGTGTTGACATACATTTTGGGTGCGTAAATGGTGATTTTTATATGCCCAGTGTTGGTTTGGGTTACTTGCATGCTTAAGTGTGACTTATGGTTTAATTGTGTGGGGCAGAAATATATTTTTGAAGTGTTTGACATACATATATATTGAGGTGGATTTTTAAAATGGAAAAAATGGTTATGTTTTGTTTTTGACTAATGTGAAAAGTGAAAGATGAGTTTTCAAAGGGACTTGAAATTAAAATGGGTTGTTTGATAAATTTTCTAATGGTTTTATAAATCTTGAAATGTTTTTTTATATAGTTGGTTAGTTTGGTTTTGTAAATGTTTTTGATTGGGTTTCAAAAGGTTTCTGGTGTGTGTATTATTTCAATGTGGAACCTGTGTGAGTGCAAGTGTGGTATTGGGTATGGATAGTGCCACAATTGTTTTTTTATCTGAATGTGATATGTGACATGTCAAGTTAACATGGAATTTAAATGATCACAAAGAGGGAAGCCTGGGGTATTAGGTCGGGGAAACTAGGACTAGTGGGCTAGTGTCCCGGAGGTGACTCGACCCGGTGTCACTGATAGGATTGAAGATTACAACACTAACTAAACACATGTTTTCTGAGGGTTTTGGTATTCTAAGCCATGTTTTCTGAGGGTCATGGTTACTAAGCCACGTTTTTTGTGGGTCGTGGTTTCTAAGCCACGTTCACCGAGAAATGACGTTCTAGGATCCCATTGGTTTCTAGTACCTATAAGGCCTCTCTCATTTTTTGTGCTCCTGGACTGCATTACACTCACCATCGGCACACGGTGTAACTTTGGTTTTCTTAAAAGTTTGGGTTTTTCTTAAAGGTTTGGGTTTTTAAAAGGTAAGGGTGTACTCCTAATTTAAGTTGTTTTCTTTGAAGTTTTTTTATTGATAACATTTATTTAAAGTGTTCAAGCTTTTTTGTCTCTTCATTTATTAAACCTGCAAGTGTTTTTGTCATTTAATATTTATGCGTGGAATCTCTTCTTTGTGTGGTATCCTACTGGGAATTTGGATCACACCATACATACACCATTGGGTGTATGTAGACCTTGTTCTTTGTGTATTCTAGGTTGAGGAATAGTTCTTTTTGATGGTGGTTCGATTTGATGATGGTCTTCTCTTGGAGGTTGGTATTGGAGTTTTAGTTCTCTATATTTTCTATTACTCTCTTTGGGTATTTAGTTGAATTGTAGACTTTAAACTTGTTGATATTTTAAAGGTTTGTTTGGTTTTCTATTTCCAGATTTAGTTTATTTATCTTGTTAGTTGTTTTTCTATCTTTTATTTTGAGTAAACTGTTCCCACCTATTACTCTTTATACTCGGGCACTTGTGCCAACCTGTGGGGATCGAGAACGCCCTTCGGGCCATGCCACGGGCCGGGTTGGGCGCCAGGTCAGATGGTGACCCGACCGGGTTCGTGATATGATCGTGTTGTTACTACTTCCATCATTGCATCTCCACCTCATGTTGTTGCTGCTACTGCTACCATCAATGCATATTCTTCTCATACTGCTACTGTTGCTGCTACTGCTGCTGACACATCTCTCCCTACTGCTTTTGGTAACTCTCGATAAGCTCAGTCTAAGCTCACAACTGCTCCAGATACTGTGAGACAGAAGATGATTCCTCTCCACAAGATCCTCTCGAGCTAGACGCCGACATCGTAGAAGTACCATAATAAATCCCAGGAGTCAAATGAGAGTCGATACCAACTACTCAGCCCTTCTAGAAGTCATACTGGGTCACTTGCATCTATGTCGCCTCATCGAAATGGTGGGCACTAGTCTAATCAGCCATCTCAGCCTGACTCTCAGCCCGTGTTTGAGAGTTCATAGCCTCATATGAATCCTTCATTTCCAATTTGAAATTAAAATAATGAAAATAGTATATGCAGTTAATTTTCAAACTGAAAAAGAAGTAATAATGACCACAATCCAACGCTTGTGATCACCTCTAATCTCTCTAATGGTTAGATCACTGTATATCTTTCGATAAACATTGTACTCCATAATATCGGGATGCTCGACTACCTATATGAATATAAAATAAACTGTTTATATTTAATGTTATATAAAATATTTAAAAATATACGTACTAGCTGCTCTCTATGTGTATTGGATGTACAACTACCAACTCAATATGTCACCTCCTATCTCCCTTGATTTTGCTTGCTCAATTAAGACGTCCTCTGAAATCCACCACTCAACTAGTGTAAACATAATCCATCCCAAATGTGAGATGAAATGTACTCTGGTTGGTGTGCTCTAAAGGACTCATCAAATACAATCACTCTAGCTTTCATAATGGTTTCCTTCTCAAATTGTGCAAAAATTGACAGAAACACTAACACATACACACCTCCCATGCTTCGTGGATAGCGTCACGCATGCTATCTTTGATGGGATACCATAAACCCTATAAATAATTTATAATATCAAGTTATTAATGAAATAAATTTCAAAATAAATATTATTTATTTACGTACCAGTTAATGATTGAACAAGCCAAGCTGTATGTCAATGAGAATCTATTCCCATGTGATCCATGATTGAGAAAAATAACTGTGCAAGACAGCGCTCCGCTGTCCAATATCTATATGCACAAAAATGTGAAAAAAGAATAAATAATCAGAAAATTGGTATATAAATAAATTAATGAATGATAACTAAAATAAACAGGTGACCATACCTCCACGTCTATGGATCAATTCCAAGACGTGGATGTCACTCAGGGATACAGTTAGGAATCATCAGTCGCCCAAGACCACACCCCCTCTATGTACCCCTTGAACTGCCAGTAGGATGAGGGTCAGATGATCCCAAATCCTCCTCATCCAAATGTATCTCAGAATCCTACAACTCACAAAGTAGATTAGGGTCCATCTGAAACAAAAAATGATTATTTCTAGTAGATAGTTGAAAATAACTATTAAATATAGATATATATTAGTTGTGATTATAAGCAGCATTTAATTGTGTCAATGTTCACCTTTATCATCATCTTCATGTCTAACGATGTTAGTGTCTTCATATTCATCCTCGGCATCATCAATATCCATATGAATTTCAGTTTCATCATATCCTATCATTTCAAATTCATTTATAACATCATTAACATAATCGTCACTATCCCATGCAGTTTTGTTTTGAGGGATATTCATATTCAAAATAATGAGATTAGAAAAAATCAATTTTCTAATTTAAATAAGCTTCAGCAATTTATCCTTCAACTGATTCTTTGTTACATATTTTTTATTTAATTTCTGCATGAATCTCTCAAATTGGTACATCCATCAAAACTATACCGAACCTCTTCATTTAGCTTCATGTGGAAAATGTAATACCATATGTTCCAATGAGTCAAAGAAATCCAATTGGATGATTTTTTATAGTTTACATATAATGACAACAACATCTTCTTCCAGTTTTCTTAGTGTATCGTAGTCTATTTTCACCTCAAAAATGTCTCAAAAGAAATATGATATGTATGTTATTGAATACCAAATCATAGAATTCAACAAACCTATGAATCCAATTGACATAATTCTTTCCATTATAACATGAAAATCGTGACTTTTTAATCCAGTAATATGGACATTCTTAACACATATTCCCAAATTGGAAGCATATCCATCTGGAAGTCTCAAATCTACAATCCACTGATAAAATAATAAGTGACTCTTTTTAGAAAATGTATAAGCTAATTTTGGCTTCAGTAACCTCTATGATCTGACATTTTGAAACAGTTCAATTTCTAGTCTCCTACAAATTTGGGTAAGATCTAATCAAGCCTTTATATTGTATTTGGTCTTACCAGGTGTATCCAAAACTATATGAAATAATTTATCAAAACAATTCTTCTCAATATTCACGACATCCAACATGTGGAGGACCAAAAAATCAGACCAATATAAAAAATCCCAAAAAAATTCTTCATTTTATCCAATTATGTTTTTTCCCAAAGCCATGATATTTTTTTGGTTTACTATTGGCCCAAATGTTATGGGAGGTAATCAAAATAAAACAGATTTTAACTCTGTACCTAAGATCATTTTTGGAGGTTCATACCTTTCAATTGTGTCTTTTCTTAAATGAGATTTGTTCCTCTGAAAAAAATGATCTATTAGAAGAAATCTATGACGACAGTCAAAGTAGAAATGTTTTTTTTCATTGATTAGAATAAATTATTTGTTTGCTTTCATACAGTAAGGACATGATTTCAGACCATGTGTACTCTAGAAAAATAACAGTCCATATTTGAGGAAGTTACTAATAATCCAAATCAATGCATCTTTTAATATGAAATTTTGCTTCACTGAAACATCATATGTACTAACACCATTACTCCACAATGAATTTAACTCATAAATAAATGGTTTCAAATAAACTTCAATATTATTTTTTAGATGCTCTGGGATTAATAAGGTCAAACAGATATAGGTCTCCTTCATCAACATCCATAGTGGTAAATTTTGCAGAGTTATAAAGACAGTCCAACATGAATACTGACTACCATTTAGAAAAAAACGGATATAAACCGTTAGTAAAAAGACCCAACCACACATTTTTGGGATTTTAAAGCAAAAGACGAATACATTCGGTTAAAATTTTTTCATGAATCACCATCATATTGATGATTCAATATTTTACTGGTTGAAATATTGGTTTCATTCCATGAAATCATTGACGTAGTGTTCTTATACATAAATAAACACTACAACCTAGGTGTAAGGGGGAAATATCTCCACTGTTTTACATGAATCAATCCAGACTTCCCCAGTTGAGCATCTTTATACCTCGATTTTCCACATGTGGGACAACTATCCAACAACTCATTTTCACTAGAATATAAGATGCAATCATTGGAACATGCATGAATATTCCGAAAACTAAGGCCAAGATTACGAACCAACCTCTTTCTCTCATAGTAATTTACAGGAAACATATTTACTTCAGGTAATATTGTTTTAACCAAAGAAAATATCTAATCAAAATAGTTTTCAGAAATTTCATTAACTAATTTAATAGCCATAAATTTCAAAACCACTTCTAATTTACTTATCTTGCAACCAGGATGTAATGCATTCTCAGCAGACCTCAACAACTCATAAAATTATGATGGTGCCAACTCAGGAGTTAAATCAATATCATCCATATTTTCATTTTATTGAAAACATGGGCCTGCAACATCATGTACAAAATTTTGACACCGTGATAAATCTAGAATCAAGTTATTAGTATCTTCTCTCGAACCATGTTCATTGTGTTGATACCAAAAAACACAATCTGGTTGAAAACCAAAATGAAAGAAATGTCCTCATACTTTTTTAAATGTTTCAAACATTCTCAGAGAACATTTTTTACACGGACACTTAATTATGCTTTCTAAAACAAATTCTGATTTTTATGATGAAAATGATAACAAAGTTTTAACTCCCTCAATATATAAAAGAATTAAACCAGAAATGTTTGGATTTATACATTGATTTATCCAAGCATAGTCTTCTAATAATGACTGTTGTAAACTTCGTTATTCCATATTTTTCTACAAAATATAAAATCATTAATATTTTTGAATAATTTGAAATTAGAAAAAAACTATTAAAAAAAAGATAAATAATTACAACTACTTCTTAATAATTACCATTAATCACAGGAGACACAATTTCTAGTAGATTGACAGCTACTCTTTTGTCTGACGGCTCATTTTCTTGCATCTTTCTTACACTAAAATCACAATGAAGAATTTTCTCGGAGGTACACATATCCATTTTCATGCATACAAGAATTTATAATCGTACCTCTCAACAGATTCATTATTGTGATTTCAGTGTGAGAAAGATTCAAGTAAATGAGTCGTCAGACAAAAGAGTCCTTTTTTCATTGATGAATCAGCTTCTTGTAACTATCACCACCTAAAAACATTATGAAAAATGTGGTCCTATGAATGCATATTCAAACTCATTCATATGATATTGTATATGCATATATATAAGCATACTTTTCATAATGTTTTGATTTGGTGAGAGTTTAAAGGAGAAGATTCATCGAGCAAAAGGAGTGCCACCAATCAACTGGAAATTGTGCCAAGTTCTTACAATTTATTACAATTGATTTTATTCTTAATTATTCTTAATTATTTCTAATTACTCATAATTATTCATAATTATTACTAATTATTCCTAATCATTACTAATTATTACTAATTATTACTAATTATTACTAATTATTACTATTTATTACTAATTATTACTAATTATTACTAATTAATACTAATTATTACGAATTATTACTACTTATTACTAATTATTCCTAATTATTCCTAATTATTCCTAATTATTCCTAATTATTCCTACTTATTCATAATTATTCCAATTATTCCTAATTATTCCTAATTATTCTTAATTATTCCTAATTATTCCTAATTAATCCTAAATATTCTTAATTAATCCTAATTATTCACAGTTATCTTTAATTATTCCTAATTATTCTTAAATATTCATAATTATTTCTAATTATTGATATTTATTAGTATTTATTACTAATTATTACAAATTATTACTAATTATTACAATTTATTATTAATTATTACCATTTATTACTAATTATAAGTATTTATTAGTAATTATTACAATTTATTAGTATTTATTTACTAATTATTACGAATTATTAATAATTATTACAATTTATTACTAATTATTACCATTTATTAGTAATTATTACCATGTATTACTAATTATTAGTATTTATTACTAATTATTATCGTTGATTACTAATTATTACCATTTATTACTAATTATTACCATTTATTACTAATTATTACCATTTATTACTAATTATTACTAATTGTAAATATTTATTACTATTTCTTCCTAATTATTACTATTTTTTCCTAATTATTGTTATTTTTCCTAATTATTACTATTTTTTATAATTATTACTATTTTTCCTAATTATTACTAATTATTACTAATTATTATTAATTATTACTAATTATTACTAGTTACTAATTATTACTAGTTACTAATTATTAATAATTATTACTATTTATTACTATTTATTACTATTTATTACCATTTATTACCATTTATTACCAATTATTACTATTTATTACTAATTATTACTATTTATTACTAATTATTACTATTAATTACTAATTATTACCATTTATTACTAATTAACACTATTTATTACTATTTATTACTATTTATTATTATTTATTACTAATTATTATTATTTATTACTAATTATTACCATTTATTACTAATTATTAGTATTAATTACTAATTATTACCAATTATTACTATTGGTAAAAATTTATTTCTATTTTTTCCTAATTATTACTACTTATTACTAGTTATTACAAATTATTACAAATCATTACTAATTATTACTAATTATTACTAATTTATTACTAATTATTATTATTTATTTCTAATTATTACCATTTATTAATAATTATTATTATTTATTACTAATTATTACTAATTGTAAATATTTATTACATTTTTTCCTAATTATTTCAATTTTTTCTTAATTATTACTATTTTTCCTAATTATTACTATTTTTTCCTAATTATTACTAATTATTACTAATTATTACTAATTATTAATAATTATTTCTATTTATTACAAATTATTACCATTTATTACGAATTAATACTATTTATTACTAATTATTAGTATTTATTACTAATTATTACCATTTATTACATATTATTACCATTTCCACTAATTATTACTAATTAGCGTTGAGTACTATTAATTGCTACAAATTACAGCTACAAATTACTAATTACCGCTAATTATTTATATAGATGACTAATTACCGTAATAATTATTAATTATTACTAATTACTAAGAATTAGTACTAATAATTTCAATTTATTATTACAAATAAACACTAACAACAAAACAATTTAAATCTAATTTAATTACAACTAATCAACAATAATTAAAATTAATCTAAAAAATGAAACAAATACAAAAAAAAAAATAAAAAAAATACCTTTAAACTTGATCTCTTATAATTGTAGATGACCTCATAACTTCTTCGTAAAAATAACTAACTCTAAAAAATTTTCACTCTAAAACTAGAGTTTTGATAGACACAGAAAGTTGGAAATTTGGGAAAGGAAAAAAACAGATGGGGGTATATATATGTTACATTATTTGTGACGGGAATATTTGCTAGGGGATTCCCATCGCAACCAGTGCTATTTGCGATGGGTCCCGTCGCAAATACCTTCGGCTGCATCAATTACTTTTAGCAGTTAAAAGGGTATTTGCGACCGGTCTCGTCACAAAAGGTGAACTGCTCACACACTATTTGCGATGGGATAACATTCCGTCGCAAATGGTATTTACTGCCACCAGGTATTTGCGACGGGTCCTATTGCAAATAAACTTCAGCAGAAAAACTATTTGTGATGGGGAATTCCCCGTCACAAATAGTCTTTACCGCCTCCCGGTATTTGCGACAAGAGTTTCCCCCGTCGGAAATACCCTTCGGCGTGGTTTGGCACTTAAACCGCGCCAAACCGCGCGTAACTTTTTGTGACGAGACCCAAATTCCCGTTGAAAATTACTAATTATTTGCGACGGGTCAATCAACCTGTCGCAAATAACCCCTTCAACAGACTCTTTGTGATGGGGAAACATCCCATCACAAATAACCCATTGTAAAAATCAGTTTTTCCCATAGTGTTTGAGGTACTAAAAAACCCGCCCTGTTTAAAACCACTTTTTGTTTCTGGTTCCTGTTACTATACTTCCAAAATGCGATGCATTTTTAAATTGTACAAAATTTATATAATAGTCAGTATAATTACATCCCAATGTATGAATTTTTTATAGTTTTTTATATTGTTCAGTCACAAAACATGTCTCTAGTTATGAATTAGGTCACAATATATTGTAATACTATAATCCCAATACTCTGCATTTCCAGAACATTCATTTCTATTACAACTACCATATTCTATTTACCTGTTACATTGGATTTTCATATTTAAATATTCATTACTATTTATTAATGTATATAATTGTATTTCCATCTGCAGGGTGCATTTCCCGGACAATGATGAAGTTGAATACATATTGCAACCACACTATGTTCCTAGAGACTTTGCAACTTCAATTAGCTGCAACACTTCTACAAAAATGAACTTCATAAAATATTGCACAATTAAAAAATTGGTTTTTATCATTCTGTATTCAAATGGATCCTCTGCACACTTCACATTTTTTATTATTGCAATGGCTCCAACAATGATTATTTCTTTCAGTTTGAATTACACTACATTCATTACTCTTTCTATAGAGCATGTTTTCACATATGGTTAGAAGAAGCCTGTAATGGTGTGTAGTTTATGCTCTTGACCCACTATGGCTGACAAGCATGACATGAATGCTTATGAAAATGATTTGAAATATCCCACCAAAATCAGTATTTACATTGTATATTTCTTTTCATTATTCAAGTATTTTATTGGTGTGCCCATAATTAATCAAATCATGCACCATTATAATGTACCAAAAATTTGTGATTAGAAATTTATTAACATTCCTATTATTAGGTAGATTTTACAAATAGTAATCTCTTTTCAAGTAAAAACCATTAATTCAATATGTCGTGCATACACATGGGTGTGTACTAGTTAATATTAATTTTAAATAAAAATATGTACCTAGATTTATGCTGGTCACATCGTGTGCTAGATTCAGGTGCTTCTGATTCCTATATGTCCAAAATGAATTTCAATCAATGTATTCAAGTATCAACAAAATATGAACTTCCAATGTTACCATGATTTAAATTTCGTTTCTTTATATAACTACCAACACTACATATTGAGATGATGTTCTTAGCTGAAAAACCTTCTTCTACTCATCTGGTTTTCAAAAATGGGAATGTTTTTTCAGCTATAAAAATCGACTCAATATGTAGTGTTGGCAGGTCAAAAAATAAAATCAATATAAATCATTGTTACATTGGTAGAAAAGAACATGGTATCTCTTTCGTGGATTGTTGTAGATAGTTTAAATCAAAATATGACTTCCCAAAATATCTGTGAAAAAATATAAAGAAGTATTAGATAAAAATGATAGGAAAAATAACTTAAAAATAGTAGATAAAATGATGACAAAATTAATTAAATAAGTAGTATGAATTAACATTTTCATGATGTTTGTATACATTCTTGGCCAACTTACTTGTTATCATTATCTCGGTTGTTTCCTCGAAGTCCAATATCTCATGAGCATAAGTAGATTCAAACAAACCACCCCAACTCAAAAAAAGTAATCCAAATGTATAATAAAAAAAATATTATGTGATTAATACTAAAAATAAATAAATTAAACAAAAAATATGAAACAACCCATTACTTCTATCAAAGTCACATCTTTATGTTATTTGTGTACATTCTGCCATCAGGTATACTGCCTAATCATTTCTAATAAAATCTATATCACCTTGTGAATATGAGTATTTTAAAAAGCCATATTATTACTAGAAAAATAAAAATACACAAAGGATTAATAATTATTTTAAAGGAGATTGTAACTATATTAAAAAATGCATCTTCAGGGATGCATGTTTTTTGATGGAATATGATCTCCCTAATAAATTTAAAAACATAATAACCATAATATTTTCCATTTTTTTGTTTCTAATACTATTGAAACATTGATAAAAATAAGTAATTTGTTTTTATATGTGTTTGGACAGTGAAATATTATTATATATACCATGATAATTGTCCAGTTGTAGAACTTGTTTGCCTCCTTGTTCTTAATGTCAGCCCTCATGCCATAAATTTCACAATATTTAAACACTCTCTTATCATAAAATAATTCTCATTCAAACATAATATAAATTATATAACTTGAAGTTTAATTTTAAAATGTTGGATGTAGTGTATTAAAAATTGACAAATTCCACCATGTGTGGTCGGTTTGTTGGGTATCCATGTAGTGAATCCAGGAAATAAATCTTTTGAGTATCCAAATTGATTGCAATGAGCGTCCAGTGTTTCTTAAAAACACAAAAAGGAATAAGTAATGAATGAAATGAAAATATATTTGATATGATTAAATTGTATCTTTTTCACCCCAGCATCATTGGTATTAGTAAGAGTATGTCATCCTCATGTTTTCTTTCAAACAATTTGGCCTATTTTGTCACTATTTCATTTATTTTTTAATGTATTTATGTTTGTTCTGTAGAAATGATGTGAGGAATAATGAGTCCAAATTTATGTTCATTAGGAAATCCCTTCAATTGGTATTGATATATATGCTTGAAATAAATTTGAAATATATTTACTCATTATTGACATAGTATATTAGCTTTTGGAAAAATAAATCATGAAAATATACCTCATGTATACATGTACAATTGAGGCTCATAGCCTTTCATAGTTTAGGATTTCATTTAAATTTTCAGAATAAATGATGTTTTTAACTTCATATTAATACATTTTTTCATAATAATAAACTACGTGATCACTACTATTTTGTAACTTTATATCAGTATGAACATCAAATGTTAGCAAATGCGAATATTGAATGGGTTGGGTAAAGGTGATTTTGGAAGATCTTTTCGATCAGTTGATTGATCATTTAGATGGGTTTGAGTCGACCTTTCAAGTCACCCCTTCCCTTCATCCATCTATAATAAAGTCATTGGTTCAGACCTTTTTTCATTAATTGTCAGACGTTTAGCATGAACAATAAATTAGAAATGAATACCTCCTGGTAGAAATGTGTTTTACAAGATCTTATAGCCATACAATGAATGTTCCCACAGCTTGGATGACCATATGAATATCTTCATCATCAAGTGGAATAGGTAACTCGAGACTCGTATCATGAGATACACTAATCGTCACTCTCAAATGACCTGCTGGAAGTGGTATGTTGTGTAGACGGTCGTCATAGATATTGAACATTGTATCCCTCACTACAAGGTGATGGGTGGGTGTTGATAGATGTAAATCATAGTCATTTTTACCCTGTATAATATCAGTACATGAAAAGTATCTGTGTCTACCTGATTCACATTTCACATGAATAATTATTATAATATTGATTACCCCAACTAGGAAAGCTCTTTGAGGGGAATGACTTGCGTCAATACTTGTGGGGGTGGGGCAGGATCTTCATGAAATTTTTGTTCTTGAGATGTTTCTTTTCTTTGCTTCCCCCCATAACAGTTGATAGAAACTCATTATGCCATTGAAATTTTTCTTTAAGGGTATTTAATATTTCTTTCAGCTCTTTAATTTATTTATCTTTATCCTCTTGTTTTTTTCCTCAAAACATGTTTGGGGTGTCACCCCAAAACCCGTACCTATGACACGATAATATTGTTCTATCTGTCTCAAGGCCACTGATTGTAGGTGTTCATTTGGTATAGGTGTTGATGATTCATGTGACTAAGTTAGATATATAATATAGGAAAATAAGTAATACTTATTATGTAATAATTATTTAATGAAAAGAAAAATTATTATGTCATAATTACACATGTTTCCCACATATTTTGTGTGTTTTAATCTATTAATATCTCATATTTATTTACATGTTCCTCCTTCTATAGAACATGGCATGGGATGGAAGTGGATTTGGATTTGGATTCATCAAGATTTATATAAAAAGTGGAACATAATTATGCTTTTTTTATGTCACAAAAAAGTATTATGGTAGATTTAAAATGTGTACTTTTTTTCAAGTAATGTGTACCCCATCATTTCTTTACGATAGAGGTATGTTTGTTTTTATTCACAATCCTTATCTTTCACGCTCAGTTTTAGTTTCATAAATAAAAAAGTTCTCAATCAAAATTATGAATACATTTATTGTTAAACAATGTATTACCAGACACAATGTACCTGAAAATACATCTTTTCTCGATGAACAGTAAACATATCTAATGCTTCTTGAGTTATTAGGTGTGCATACATAAGTGCTGGGTGTGGTTTTAGTTTCCCTTCAACACCTTTAAGATGAAATGTCATTATAATTGTGTGAAAGACTCTATGAATCCTTCTAGTAAGCTTCAATACATATTTCTTATCAGATTAATCTACTATAAATGCATTCTACAAGAGATGATGAAAAGTAAGTAAATGTTTTTTTTGTAAAATAAAGAAATGATATCAAAATTTTAATATAATCTCTTCCCACATAATTGCCTTAAGCATGGGCACAACATGGTACCATGAATGTACATCAATAACCACATATTTACGAGTGATGAGTCCAATGTAACTACTGAACATGGACTTATTGGGGTTAATATACTGAACCCGCACATTCCATATGACCTCAAATTTTATGCCTTTATTTTTCACATTAATGATTTTTTCTAACACCATCAAACTACGATGCACCTGTTTCTTTTGCATCATCAGTCCTTTATCACCTACAATTTCCTCAGATTCAACATTGTCAATATTTTGTTCCTATAAATCGATAGCATTGACATATGTAGAAGGTTATTTTACCCCTACATTGGGAGAAAAATTATGTTGAGAAAACTATTGTTCCTCATGATTGAGAGCCTCATCACATTGTTCCTTTGCACTGTGAGTAGCAGCAGGTTGAGAGACCTATTGTTCCTCTAGATTGGAAGTACCAGCACATGTAAAATATTATCTATATAGGTGGTTTAAATTTTAATTTTGATTACATAAATGAGGTAGCAAATAGATAATAACATGAGGTAAAATAATTTATATTAAAAAAAACTATAACATGATTATTGAAATCCCTTTTTTTAAAGGCTTAAGGGATTTGAACACTCTATCAAGTATCTAAATCCCTTTATTTTGGTTTCTTTTGATATAAAAAACTCTATCTACATTGAAAAAACTATGAAATTATTGCAATGTCGCAATTAAAGGGTCATACTCCATTGAATTTTGATATGACCATTCAGTGGTTTTGGTCGATAATAGAACAACCGACTACTTTTGGTTTGTGGGGTGTGGAACATAAAATACTTTTACTACCTGTGATGCCATTATAAATAGTTCTTCTTTGTCCCCATCCTTACTAAAATCATCCCTCACAAATCCCAATTCATATTCTTTAACAACACTCTGGTTATCAACCCAATTCCATTGAAAAACCAGCACTTTGAAGGTTTTATAACCTAACTCTCATATTTGTTTGATGATGCCAAAGTATGACATATTTCCATAAATTGGATTTCTCTCATTTGTATAAAAAACGTGCATCATATCATCCACAATTGAAACTCGACTATTTTTCATGGTAATTTTTTTTATCATGTTCATTTGTATAGAAGATATAACCATTAATTACATAACCATTGTAAGATAATACATACACAATTTTTCTTCTAGATAACCATTGAAGTTTTTTATGAAATTGAATGTGAATTTTCATCTATATTTTTAAAAATATGGTCCTCAAACAATCCTATAAATTATTTATTATGTGTATTTGATGTCCATATTTCATCCCTTTATGGATTCAAATTCCTAATGATTTTTTTGGGTTTTAAAATATGGGAAAACCACCATATGTTTATACAAAATGTAAAGGTGAGTCTACTCCCAATCTATAATATTGATTGTGACTATATCTCTTCCAAAAATTTATTAACCCACAAGACACCTTTTGTGATGATATTTCACTAGATCAATTATTTTCCCACAGTATAGGTAGTCAGTATATAATTCAACTACTTCCTCAAAAATATATCACTTCACAAATACAACCCTTTGGATGATATAAATTTTTTACATACCCATTCAAAATCTTCATATACCATTTAATAGGGTTCATCAATCTACAGTGTATAGGACCACATATTTGAATCTCTCTCACCAAGTGAACTATGAAGTGAACCATAATGTCAAAGAAAAAAGGAAGGAGGCACATTTCTAATTCATATAACATGACAACAATTTCCTTTTCCATAGTCAAAAATTTCACCGGGCCTATAAATTTGATGCATATAGATTTGAAAAAGATATAGAGCTTGATTAATGTATGACATACATTCTTGTAAAAAATCAATCTAAAGCTATAGGAATTAGATATTTTATCAAAACAAGGTAGTTATTTGATTTTAAACCCTTTAAATTTAATGTATTCATTGAAAAAATATTATATATATTTGATGAATACCCCTATGTAACCTTTACATCATTCAAGAAGTTATAAAACTGATATCTCCCCTACCTGGAATGAGTTTAAGATGTTGGTGGAAGAAAAGTTTTTTTTCACCCTTCACTGGTACCAACTCTTCCAATATTCCCATGTCAACCATGTACAACTTAGCATTAATTACATCCTTTGTTTTTTCTGGTTCACTTAATAACATGACAATTATAATATCATGTACATTTTTTTTCAATATTCATAACATTGATAAAATTTATGATGCACAAACAATTCTAGTATAGTAACTGAAAAAAAAACTAATCACTTTTTCCAACTGATTTTCATAAGGTTTTTCAAAAACAATTCACCAAAAGTAGTGTCCACATATAATAATTTCGCAAGAAGTTGATCACCTATTAGTAGAGATGGTGTTGTAAAATCTTCTAATCTACCATCAAATAATGTTGTCCAAGATTAGTACATATATCGTCACGTTAGAAATTTACAATGTCCTATATACTAAAAATTTAAATAAGAAGGAAATCCATTTATCTTCCTATAAAAAAGGGACCCAAACATGAAATCTTCATTATGTAAGCATCATAAAACATAACACGTGAATCCAATAATAATTTCAAATATTTGATCAACGAATCCAAATAAACGTCAATATCATTAACAAGTTATTTTGGTCCTAATATAAGCATATATAACATGATGTATTTTAATTTCATGAATAACCACGATGAATGTTTTTAATTTACCAACATTACTGGACTTGTATTATGAGTGATTCTTTGGAAGAAAAAACGATTCACTCCATCTATAAATAACACAAGATGAAGGTTTCTTGGCTCATTTCAAAATTCAGGATGCTCAAGATCAATTCCCTTCTACTGAGGAGATTCTTCCAGGTGATAAAGTTTTTTATCTTTATTTCTTATATCTACATTCCACATTAATATCCTTGCAGTCTTATCACTTCCAAATAGGCACCTAAACCATAGAATGATTGGAAATTACGAAAAAAAAATCATAGGACCCGATTCATCTTTCTTATATCAAGAAGCACCAACTTCAAAAAAAAATTAAGTGATTTTTTTTCATTTAAAAACAATATAAAATCATTTGGGAAAACTTGTATTCTTTCAGAGAACATACCCATCGAATGGAGAATTCATTTAGCATAAAATTTTTGTCTAGGGATTTCATTATCTTATGGGAGAATATCATTCAATAGAGAAAGTAGTTTAGTAAAACTGGCGTCACTCCATCCATTTCCTGTTTTCAAAATATATAGATTTAGTATAGCTGAAAATACTATATATTTAGTGCAACCATCATACAATGGTTCCTTTTCACAAATATTTAACTTCGTAAACAATTTTTGAAAATCATGAAGTTTATCTTCAACTGTTGTTATCATTTCATCAATACAATCGTAATAATCATTCACACTTCTAATCACATCCTCGATATGGTCTTCTTCCTTGTACACAATTGTAATAATATTCTATGTTGCAAAAAACATGGTGTTATCCCAACCACTAGCTAAATTTTCTTTTTCCCCATGTTTATTATAACATTTATATATTTGATCTATTCTGTGACAAATCAAGTGTTATTCCAACTCCTTTGGACTAATTAGTCTTGAATAACAATAACATAAACATGGATAAATGATTTTATAGGGGTCATATTCATGATCTTTTTAAAAGTTGATGAACTCTTTCTCCCCATATTAATACTATTTTTTCATATGATTGTTATCCATTCATTATCTATTCATATCCATCCTATTTGATTTTGTAATATTAAAATTAAACAAAATAAATATAGGAAATATGTTCAATTGAAGATCTATCTCATGAATTTCTAAACAGAAAATGGAAGGATTGAAAAATGGTTTATCATCCCACATGATCAAAAACAAAAACTTATTGAAGGAAATTTGTAAATATAATAGAGGAGATTTCACTTTCAAAAACTATTATTCACTTCATATTTTTAATGATAAAAACCCTTTTTTATGAGTATACATAAATTATAAAATCATATTTACATTATTAAAAACTGATGAAATATGCCTATTGAAAGTAATAATGAAAAAAATAAAAGCTATATTATTTGAAAACCCTTTTTATAATAGAAAATAAGGATATTGAAGATATAAATGGTTTTAAAAATAAATTAAATAAATTATTATATTTATTTGAAATTTTTTTAACACTAACATTGAATTTATGAAATTATAAAAGTATTAAACTATTGATAAATTGAAAATGGTTTACAGGTATACAAGTATAAATTAAAAATGTATATATTTATATTAGTATATAAAATTATAGACATATATATAAGTATAATATATATAAAATTTGTTTAAGAATATATATTTTAATGAAATATACATAATTTATAAATTTATATATATTTATAAAGCAATATAAAAGTATATATATGTTATAAAAGTATACATAATTTATAAAATAATACAATTTTGAAAATTTATAAAATTATAAAATTGTAAAATATAAAATTAATATTTATAAAATTATAAAAGTAAATTATTTGATTTTCATCCATTCATGAAATTATCAATCTTGATTTTACAGTTAATGGAAAAAATCTAGGTGTACCTTTAGAGTCTCATGAGATCTACACTTAGATTTAATGAAACACACTTTTCCAACCATTTCAAAAATCCTATAGAACCCCCAATCATGCTACAATGGTAACAAATCAAATGAATGGAACAACATCATTAATGAAATTAAAATAAGGAATAAAATAAATCTACTAAGGGTTCCAACACACCAATAAAGTAGGGGAACTAAAGAAGATCAATAGAACCCCCTATACCAAACCACCAACTAATAAAATGATGTCATGGGATCTACCCTTGGATTTAATGTGAGGTGGTCCTGGAATTTATCAAAATGGTTCCAAATACAAGCTTATGTTGCATTCTAACACAATTCACTTGACTAGCTTTCACCAATCCTAGAATCAGGGGCACTCCCGACTAGGCCTATACATAACTAGGGGCACTAGAAGTGCGTAATGATATATTTTAGCATAAATTAATACTTCTCACTTAATTACTCATGTTCACATGACCAAAGTAATAGTAATAGTGAGAAATAGTCAATAATCTAAACAATCATGATTGTTCTTCTGTGCAATATAGTATGTGATAATGTCCTAAGAGTAGCTTCCATGCTAAAAGGTTATAGTAGTTCCCCAATATGATGAGAATCTAGAAGTTCCATGACACTATTCTTCAATATATGTTATATATCCAAATGATATCATTTGAGGGACACAAATTATATAGGCTATCAGGGGTGGATACTCATAAGAATTTGAGACACCTTCTCATCATATAATCCCTTGGTAATATCTAGTGTTGGATGTTATGAGAACGAGACCTGCTAGTAGGAGATCCAAATTTATATACGTCATTGGATGTTCCTATATAAAGATATGTGTATTGATCATTATACGTTAATATAGTTATTACTGAGTATTTTGTGTCACCTACTTTTATATAATGATGAAAATTGTGACAAAATATGTTTGCAGTGAGGTAGGATATGTTGGGCATGTCATGACTAATATTGTATTAATGAATAACATGAGAAAGGATTTTTTTTCCTTTTGTTATTTAATGGTAGTTGATATCTCAGACCCTTTGATGGAAATGATACAACCTAAATAAATCCATGTCCATGGAGTTCTATAGGCAATTTTGATTTCTGAGAATTAAAATAAAGTAACACCAAGCACATAGGTTGATGTCACCGAAATGAAACCTACTCAATTAAAGATATCACATTAAAGGTATTATATTACTTACTAAGCATCAGTATGACCTATTATTACATTGCACCATTAATTTCATTCTAATTGGAATGTTGCTAGACACTAACATTGGACTTTAGGCTGCTTTTTCTAATGCCATTGAGAAAGAGGCCTAGAGGGTCACATACTAAGTGTATCCAGAATCTTAGTTAAATAATATATTATTATTTATTATTTAACAACTTCAATAAATATTATTCCTACACATGTTTTAAGAATTATCCATGTTTTTTAATCACATATATTCTGTCACCAGTTATTCAAGTGAATATAATGTGAGCGTAATATTTAATAATTTTTTTTCTATTTATTGAATATAATATTTATTTATTTATTGGTGAATAATGAATTGATATTTATTTAATAAATAAATATTTATTATTCAAGGATTGATAAATGTTGTGGATGAATTGAGTACCATGTTTAATGGTCTAGAGAGAAATAATATATATTGAATATTATTTGAAAAAATAATATTTAATTTTAACTTTTAAGTTAATAACATGTCGAGAAAAAATATTATTATTATTTTTATAGTAATCGGGTTATATAAGGGATTAAATAAGTAATAAAGGGAAATTATTTAATTATTTATTTCTAACCCTAGTGATATATAAACCCAATTATATTATTTTCCAAGAGATCTAATTCATTTGTTTAGTTGTACACAAAAAATTAGGAAAATCCTCTCAATCCCTTGTGAGCTCCTTCTCTATGAATGATTCTAAGAATAGATAGTGATCTTCCTTCACCACCCACTCTCAAGTTAAGAGTGATCAAGGATAATGTATTGTAATTTTTTATCATGGTGATCAAAGTTAAATGACACAATGATAGGATATGTCACTCTATCACTAGGAGATACCTAAGGTGATGTTCAGAGATTTGTGAAACACTTGTGGATCACTAATAAAGGGGATCTACTCTTGATTACTATAATGCAATGAGTGTAAAACATAGATCTATTTTCAGATCCATAAATAAAGAAATAATTTACATAAGGTAGTTTTTAATTTATTTAAATAATATTAAATAATATGTGATGATCCTCAATATGGTTCTGATGTATTATCCATTTTATTTTTTTCTGTTTCAATTTCATTGATTTATCATGATAAAAAACAACTTTTGGAATGAACCACCATAGGCTTCCTATGCACTCAGAGCCTTCATTAAGATATGGAATCTTTTTTCCTTTCATGTTTCCTTGGATATTGTTGATGATTATCCTTAAACATTTAAGAAAACCCTAAATGAAAAATATTTAAAACAGTGTATCAATTCCATGAATGAATAAATTCACTCCTTAAAATAAAAAAACACACTTGGACTATAATTGATAATCCTCGTATTACTTAAGTAATTATTTTTATGTGGATTATTAAACAATACGATGATAACACTACTGAAAAGAAAATCAAGTATAGATTATCCACAAAGGGGTTCTTTCAAAGAGAAGAAATAGAGTATTCTGAAATATTTTGACCAGTTGAATTGCATTAATTTCTTAGGTTACTGCTTACTTTTTCTTCCTATAAATACCTTCACACTGAAAAATTATATCTGAAAATTTCCTTCCTTCATATAAAACTTATTGAGAATTAAAATATGAAGTATCATGATGGTTATTTTAATGAATTGAAATCTAAACAAGTTTTATTCAAAACAAATACTTGTATGGTTTAAAACAATATTCAATAAAGTGGTATAAAAGTTTGATTATTTTATTTGTAATAACCATTTTACTAGTTGCCAATATGATGCCTGTGTTAATTTCAAAAACAACATTATTTACCTTATGTTATATGTTTATCATGTGATTATTATATGAAATAACATGAAACTTACCATTACTTTCAAATATAAATTAAAAAGTTTATTTAAATGAATAACTTGGGGGAAGAAACAAAAATGCTTGGTGTAGAAATTATTAAAGAGAGACCTACTAAACTGTTGTATATTTACCAGCATACTTGTGTTCTATGAGTTCTAAAAAGATACTTTTTTGAATATCTCAAATTTGTTTTTGTACCTTTTGGATAACATTTTAAATTTTTATTAACACAATCACCCAATGAAGTTTCTAATATAGATTTTATGTCTAAAATTACTTATGCCAACATTTTTGGAAGTGTCATGTATTCCTTGATTTGTATTATAAATGTTGTATATTTAGCAATTTTTACCCTTATAAGATTTATGGATAATCTAGGGAATCCTTATTGGCATGCCTTGAAGTGGAAGCTACAATATTTTTCATGTGATTCAAACTTAAATTTGTGTTATGGTAAAAATTATGATACTACTGAGATGATTATTGGATATGTATATACTGACTATGTAGGTAATATTGGCACTATAAATTCATTAATCATGTCTGTTTTCACTCATTGTGGAGGACCTATATCTTGGAAATGTAATATGAAATATGTTGTTTCTCTTTATATCAAAGAATCAGAATACATATCATTGACCATGGTTGTCAAATAATCCTTATGGTTTATGAGTTTGGATTATATACTCAAATTTATTATTTTTATTATAATATATAGTGGTAGTCAATTTGATTTACATTTATCCAATAATCTAGTATGGAATTGTAAATCCAAAAAAACAATAGATAATAGAAACATTTTATTAGTGATGTTATTAAATCTGGAACTGTATGTGTCCATAATATCTGTGATGATAATAAAACATCTAACAGTTTAAATAAAATTGACATATTTTATAAATTAAAATATTTTTTAGATATATTGAATTTTGTTCCCATATAATAACATTATGTGTAAGAAAAATTCCCATTTCAATTTAAAATGGTGAAGATTTGTGAATTATGGTTTTCATATTAAAATTACTATGTTTTATTTATCTCAAATTTATTTATCTATTGTAAACATGCATGAAAAATTATTTTTGAATTATTTTATTCTGCTGAATATATATATTGGATCACTCTTATGATATTGGGATTCCTGTGTGGGACAATTTCTTGGGTTTCTACCTTAGGTTGGCCGGTTACTCCCTTTATCCCACACCTTCCACATCATTGATTTGTGAGGCTTTATATCCTAAACATTGATTAATATTTCCACCCTTTTAATTTGTTGTCTCCACCAATTTTAATCACTCTTAATGGTGGAACTTTATTTACTCTCGGTGTGGCTCTATGGTGGCTATTAATTCTAGTAGTTTCAAGGTGAAGTGGAGTGTTAGTGGGATTAATGACCCATACATGCACTCCCCTTCATCACTCAGTCTCTAATTAGTTCTAAAATCCCCCTGTTTTGGCTCTCATTTCACCTCTAGTGAAACCAAAATGTTAGAGTAAGATTTTATGGTGTTGAATCCCTAGTTCTAAGCATGCCTCCTCCAGTTCACACTATAGGTTCACTAATCCTATTAGATTATTGTGATTATTTTCCTTCCTCATGAAGAAGTATGGTTCTTCGATGAACCATGAAAATCTTATGCATGAGTTATTTCTTTTGTACACTGAGTATTGACACCATCTGTATCCCTTAAAGCTTTGTCGATCACAAAAAGTGACTGATAAGTGATTAGGTGTCAGGATTGATTTCCATCAGACTTAGATCATTCATACCCAACACATAAACACTTCTTGGGTTCCATCATAAAACTCATGGGTGATAGGAGTAATGTTTCTTCCAAGATTATATGTGAGGAACCATCTTTTGAGAAAACCGATGTGATATTGAGTTTTTACCCTATAATCCAACCCTCAAACCAAAGACCATAAAAATGGGACTTCCCTTCAATGGAAATCCATATAATTCGAATCATCTTGCACTTGTATGGTTTTTTCTCTCTTTATTGAGACAGTCCACTTGGAAACTTTTATTAGGACCCCCAGAAAAGATTTTAATTTGTTCAATTTTGTAAGTTATTCAATATTATGCTTATTTTTAGATGTTGTTTGAATCTTTTTGTTTCTATTTTTTGTTCATTTATTTGGATATAATTTATACTATAATTTTTTCTTCTCTTTAGGTTAATAAAATGTGTGTGTGTTGGTGGTGTTCTTATCATGTGAAATAGGTCCAAATAGGAGTGAAGCACGTTAAATCATGGTGTTATTTTTTTATTGCATTCTTATTTATTATATCTTGAATGTTCGGTTTCTATCTGGATTTGAATATTGTGAATAGAACACCCAAATGGTCCTTTTATATTTGTGTCAACTATCCCAGTACACCTTTCCTTATCAATAAGGAAAAATACCATCCCATTTAGTGTATATTTTTTTTGAAATCCTAGTATGTGTTGCTGATTTAAAAATAATAAAATCAATATTCATTTAGTTGTATCAATTTTTCAAATTCATGTTATTATCTTACTTTTTGTGGTCCATCGAAAGTGGATCATCACCGATGTTTCTCATATACATATCTAGTATCTCAATCAACCCCATTTACCAATTTCAAAATAAATGGGTATATATATGTACGTCACCCAAGAAAAGATGATGGAAGAACCCACAATTCCCATGCTTTTCATCATCCTTATCCTCCTACCCTTTTTCGATGGCTATTGTAACATTACAGAAGGAGAACCACTCAAACCCTTCATGATTCCATCATTTATTACATGGATCATTGTTAGAACCAAAATTTAAGTTAGTGATATTTATTCCTCATATTTTCAGTCTATACATGGAGACATTGTGAACTATTTTGACATCAATGAACAACCTTATTTTCATCATCCACTCCTAAAAAACACACTATCCAAGTGGGTTAGTCATATTAACAATTATCCTAACACGCTATTGAGTTATATGTATATATGAACAGATGGTGTCAAGCATGAATTTGGGTATAATTATTGGTAGAGATAGGATTATTCTGATCTAGATTGGGAATGAGGAGTGTTAGGGTTAAACATTTAAACCCTAAATCACCTAAGACTCACTTTTGCATATTTTAGGGTTATTATATTTATGTATTCAATTAATCATTTGTAAAAAAATAAATTGAACTAATATATTATATAATCGAGATACTGGAATAATGAAAATAAAAGATGAATAAAAGAAAATAATACCAAATATAACATCATTCAGATCAGTGTGATCATATGTGCATGACGAGAACACCACCCATGTCAATATTTATATTACCAAACAGGGAACAAGCAAATAATTATAGACTCAATGAAATAAGAAGTAAAAATGAGAAGATATCTGAGGATTTTAACCTTGTTGAACTAGGTGTCAGTAGTGAAGCATGTTACATAGAGTCAACACCATCCAATCCTAGATTAACTCATGAACAAACACAAAAACGATACATATATATACATGAAAAAAGAAATTGAATCACTATAGATCCAAGAATCTAATTTTAAACATAGTTTTGATGAGTTATGGGTCAAGATATGAAACCTCCTTGATGTGCAATACTCCAGAACCCAATACTGATTCAATCTCTACTGGGCCTCCATGGGAGAGGTAATCCAGTTTTAGGAAGTGGCATGAGCTCAGAAGCGGTGAGCATGAATGGTCGGAACCCCTTAGTCCTCCATCTTCATCTTTGGTAAGCTGCAGAAGTTGCAGCAGAGGCTCATTCCGGGATAGCTCTCAATGAACCAAATGAGAGAAATGCCAAACCAAGAGAGAGGATCCCCAAATCAATGTGCAAATAGGTCAATGATTGCATGCTAGGGGATCATTAGGTGGTGTAGTCAGAAAACCCAAGATCTAATCCATGTGGACGACCAGGATGAAAATAGTAGCTCACCTAACCAAAGGAGGTTCAGCGGGTGGGGAAATGGACTTAGAGGATCGATACAATGGTGGCGTCATGGATCCAATCCAATTAAAATAAACATAGTGAGGATCAACCAGAGTCATCTGATGGTCCATAATCGATGGTCCAAGTACATTATGGTAAACAGGTAAAGAAAACACAATTCCAGTGTAAAAGAATAACTGAAAACAAATATGAAAAAACCCACATGAACAGTTCCATGCACAAATAAACACCCCATGAAAATGAAATATAAAAGAATAGTATATCATATAAATAGAGACGTAATTTTACTCATATAAACAGAAATAAATTCATTTATTTTAAATTCATGTAGGGGAATAAATCATCAAATATTCACATTGTAATTAAAAGAATTAAAGGATAATGTTTTTGAAAAAAAACATCAA
This sequence comes from Viscum album, assembly GCA_963277665.1. Taxonomy (NCBI): domain Eukaryota; kingdom Viridiplantae; phylum Streptophyta; class Magnoliopsida; order Santalales; family Viscaceae; genus Viscum; species Viscum album. The sequence goes on along the minus strand of OY728146.1, from coordinate 1,878,733,854 downwards.
ATGGTAAAGGATGATGTTCTCACAACATAAGTTATATAATTGGAAATAAGTTAATTTGTTTAAGACAACACAATAATTTAGATAATAGTACGACCTTAGTTAAACTATCAGTTGGATTGACCCTAATGGGTATCTTAGTGACACTCACTATTCCATATTATATTACATCCCTAATAAAATAAAGTCTATTTTAAATGTGATTCGATCTACCATGGAATACATAGATTTTAGAGAGATGCAATACAGATTGACTATCACAAGATAAAGACAACTTTGAAAGCAAACCTTTCAACTCTATAGCCTCTTTTATGGCTTCTATGATGGCTATATACTCTACCTCAATAATAGAGAGTGAAACCACTAACTGTATACTGAACTTCTAGGAGATTGGTCCTCCATATACAAGAAACAAAAAAAATAGTGATAGAATATTGAGTGTCAATATTTTTAGAATAATCAGAATAAACAAAACCAATAAAGTAATCATTAAAACTACTATTCTAGTTGTATCAAATGTATAATTTATCTAACATTGATATGTACCTGAGGATAAATTTTAATGCATTCTAGTGAGACTTACTCAATTTTCTTATAAACCTTCTTATGGTGCACACAACAAAAGCTATATTAGGTCTCGAATAGACCATAACATATATAAAAATTCCTACTATATTAGAAAATGTAATATTATTAATAAAGGAAGACTCATCATCATTTCTAGGGGATTGATCCATATATAGTTTAAAATGTTTTCGTAAAGGAATGGTAATAGGTTTAATATCCTTGAATAGATATACGTTTGATACATTCTTAACATAAGAATACTTGGATAAGTACAAGGTTCAATACTTCCTATATCTTATTATTTCCATACCGATGATTTGATTAGCAAGTCCTAATTCTTTTATCTCAAAGATAGGGTTCAATTGATTCTTAAGAGAGTTTATAATCCTAAATTTTTTATATATTAAAATCATGTCCTCAAAATATAATAACATGTAAATAGATTCATGTTTAAAAGTTTTATAATATACACATGCATCAACTTTACTTCTATAAATTTTGATTTTCAATCAAAAAATAATCAAACCTTTTATACCATTATCTATAAGATTGCTTAAGCCCAGACAAAGACTTATTAAGAAGGAAATCTTGATTGGGTTTAAGAAAATTCGAAAATCCTTTATGAGGAGTCTTATAAATCATTTTATCAAAAGTACCATACAAAAAAAGTTTTTACATCTAATTATTCAACATGAAAAATCAAATTTGGTAGAAAAGAAAGAATAATTCTTATGGATTAATGTTTAACAAGTGGGGATAATCTTTCAATATAAACAATTATTTCGCATTAAAAAATCATTAGAAACCATTCAATCTTAGAATTTTATTTTATATTCTCAAATGTCGTTTTATTTCTTCTTATATAACCATTTAGAACCTATAATATTATAGTTATTAGGTTTGGAAACAAAAATTGATGTTTTGTTATTAAGAAGTGAATTAATATCTTCTTGCATGACACTTAACCACTTAGTGGATTCTTTGGACTTAACAGCTTTATTATAAGTTTAAGGTCAATCATTAATCAAATATTGAGCTACTTTAAACTCATAAGAAGAAATTTCAGCCAGATTGAAATGGGCTAAAGGCCTAATTAATCTTCTTTCTCAGTCCTGAGTGAGATGATAATTCCTCATATCATCTAGTTCCTCTGTTATAAGCTCAAAATCTGAATCAAAATCAGATACAACTTGATCTGAAACAATATGGTTAGTAGGATAAGTACCGTATCGGGAATGATCACTAGATTATAAAGGGACTTCAACACTTATGGGTCTTGGGGATCTAGACTGTTCTACAGTGTCATCGAAAGACTCTACTGGTTTAATTCCCTTATCATTGGAGAGACCAAACACATGAATCATGACATATCTACTTATTTTACACTTTTTATAACCTAGTTTATCTTCCCACAAGTGATACCCCTCAACACCTTCTAGATAACAGAAAAATATACACTTTATAGCCTTAAGAGATAGTTTATCAATCCACGTATGAGCATAAGATATGGATCCAATGGTCCTAAGGTGTGCAAGGCTCAGGGGTGGACCATTATAGAGTTTTTCAAGTGTCTTAAAATAATTACTAGAAGATGGAAAATGGTAGATAAGATAGACGGTTGTTGAGGCATCCTCAGCCCAGAAGAACCTAGGGTGTTTTGAGTGGGACAACATACACCTAACCCTCTCATGAACAGTCATATTCATCCTCTCTACTAGCCCATTTTTTATAGAGTTTCCAAAATATTATGGTATCTTATAATTCCCTTAGTCATAGAATTATATGAATTTAGTGGATAGATATTCTATACCATTATTAGTTATTAAGGCTTTGAGTTTCTTACTAGATTCACTTTCTACCTCATCTTTCCATTTATTAAAACTATGAAAGGTATTATACTTATGTTTAAGTATATAAATACAAAATTTCCTAGATAAATAATTAATGAATGTCACAAAGTATAAGCTTCCACCATGGGAGGTGACCCCCAAAGGACCTCATAGATCTGAATGAACACATTCAAGGGGTTCTTTAACCTTATACATATACCTAATAAATCTCACACTTATGGAAATTCCATATACACAATATTCATAGAATGGGAGACTTATAGGAGTGATATTACTCAAAATCCCCTATTTTTTAGTTCATTAAGTCCCTTTTAACTAATGTACCCTAACCTTCTATGCCAACGGGTAGTTGCATAAAGTTATAAATCACAAGAGATGTTTAAATGAATTCTTTAAACATTACCATATAACAAATAAAGGCCATTGGGAAGGTTTCATTTCATAGAATTCATGGATCCTCAAGAAAAGTTAAGACTCACAGAGTTTGACTTAAAGTAGTAACCCTTCTAGTCAAGGATTACAAGGGATGTTAGGTTTATTTTTTGTTTGAATACCCACCTAACTTTTTCAAGGGTTTTAACATTCCTATCATGAAGCTATAAAGAAACCAATATTATTCCCATAATGTTACAAATCCTATTATTCCCTAGGAAAACCTCACCAGATTTTATTTCCCTCAACTCAACAAATAATTCCCTCCTAAGAAATATGCAGAAAGAACATCCTGAATTTATGATACAATCATTAGAGATGTCTATGTCATAAATATTTAACACATCTACTGTGTCAATGTCTTACTCAACTAATATGGAATTGTCCTTAATATTGTATATATAACCACCTTTCTTATTAGGTTAATTCTCATTAATATGACCAATCTATTTACATTGAAAACACTTGATTACTTTGTATTTAGACTTATAACTTTGCTTCTTAGAATGACTCATATCCTTTATTCTACCCATGGAATCACTTATTCCTCTAGACTGACTTTTATCACTTATATTTAAACCCTTATCCTCTATATTAACACAATTCTTCCTTTTAAGTTCCTTGGAGAGTAAAGAAGATTTAACTTCTTTGGGAGTTAAAGTGTCTTTTCCATACATCATTGAATATTTAACATAATTAAATGATTTGTCTAATGAAGTTAACATTACAATTTCTTAGTCTTCATCAACCAATTTTAAATCTATGTTGGATAGATCTGACAATATTTTATTAAATTAATCAATGTGTATCCTGACTGTTGTTCCATGGTTCATTTTAAAAGTATATAATCTCTTTTTTTTATAATCTAAAAAATAGATTTAATCATATAAATGGATTAAAGTTTAAACCGTATACTATTAGTAAAATATTTATGCAAAACTTCTCTAAGTACATTATCCTCTGAAGATAAAAGAATTAATCTATGAGATTTCCTAAGAGTCTCTTTAGGGACATCAATGTAAGTGATGAGAGTCTACATATCTAGGGAGGGGGTGTTGATTTTATTTCTAGAACCAGAAAGGGAATAAATTAAATCATTATGATCTATTAGGGCTTCAATTTTAATTCACCAAATATTGAAATCATTTTCACCATTAAATTTATCAATATAATATTTAGTAAAACCCATTGTGAATATTATAAAAGGCTATAATATCACTTTTTGGGGTTAAACTATTAAAACATAAATCACCCAGGATCCACTATCACATATTTTTGGGTTATTATTTTTATGTGCTCAATTAATCATTTGGAGATAAAGAAACAAAATAGGTTTCTTCAATAATCAGACTACTGAAATAATGAAAATGAAAGATGCAGAAAGGAAAATAACACCAAATATAATGTGCTTCAGATCAGCGTGATCCTACATGCATGAAGAGAACACCACCTAGTTAAGTATTTATATTACAAAAAAAGAAAATTTAACAAATTACAAACTCTAAGAAACAAGAAGTAAAAACTATAGAAGCTATGTGAGGTGGAAGACCTTGTTGAACTAGGTGGAAATAGTGAATCCTATCACGTTGAGTCAACATCATCCACTCCTAGACCAACTCAAGAACACGCATAAAAATAACACATATCTATAAATGATAGAAGAAATTGAATATCTATAAATCCAATAATCTAAACAGAAACCTTGTTACAATGAAATATGGGTCAAGATTTGAAACCTTCTTGATTCACAATCCTCAAGAACCCAAGATTGAGTCAATATTCACTGAGTCTCCATCAGAGAGGTACTTTGGTTGTAGGATGAGGCATGAGGTTGATATAGGAGAGTGAGAATGTCTAGAACACATTATTCCTCATCCTCCTTCTTCGAGAAGCCGTATAAGTCATAGTGGATCCTCACACTAGGAGATCTCTCAATGAACCAAATGAGAAACAAACCAGAATTGGAGAGATGATTCTTGAATCAATGTGAAAACAGGGAAAAGGTGTCATACCAAGGGAGCATCAGGTATCATATTTAGAAAACATAATATCAAAGCTGTGTGGACATCTAGGATTAAAATAGTGGCTAACCTAACATAAGGAATTTCAATGGGAGGGATAAATGGTGCTACAATATTTTCATGACGGTGGCATCACAGATCCAAATCGAGGAAAAGAAACATAGTGAGGATAAATGAAGTCTATCGAATGGTCCATAATCATCGGTCTAGGTACATTTAGGTAAAAAATTAAGGAAAACAAAATTCCAGTATAAAATAATTACTAAAAAAATATGAAAACCCCACATGAAAATTCCCATGAACAAATAAACACCCCATGAAAATAAAATATAAAAGAAATCTTATATCATATAAATAGAGAATGAATTTAAATCATAAAAACAAAAATAAATTCATTTAATTTCAATACATGTAGGGGCATAAATCAATAAGGAGTTTCCAAAAGGAAGCATATCCAAATTAAGATCCACCACCCACAATAATGCTTCGAATAAATATTGTTTGGATGACCAAGAATATGAAAAGGATGAGGTATTTCTAAGAACGTTAATTTTTTTATATATAGGCTTATTTATAAAACATATGACATGTTATTTTTTGAAAATCCCTTTTGTAGTAGCGGCCACTCCATAAACGTGGAAAGGTAATGAATTTTACTACTATTTTGATACGGTGTGAACAATGTTATGTTTTTAGTATAAAATTTATATTTACTTATTATCTCTTTAAACACCATTGTTTTTCCCCTAAAACAATAATAAAGATAAAAAATATAATCAAAACTACGTATATAAATAAATGTGGGAAACAAATAGATTTTCTAGTCTTCATAGCCTTTTATTTGGGACAAATTTTCTTAAAATTATGTTTTTTGTTGAAAAAAAACCCCCATGTTATTCCACAAATTTTCCTCTTCTTCCATTCTCCTTCAATATTATTACTATTGGAAACCAAAATGGCTTTTTCTGAAAATTTTAGGGTTTGAGATGGGTGTAACCATTATGATTTTTTATGTATAGAATATGTTTTTTCCTCTACCATTTTGGCTTCTTCCTTTGAAGGTGATGCTTTGTGACTTACTTCTTAATGGATTGAGTCATTTTTTATTTAATATTACATAATTAAACATTTCATGAAATGATTGGATTATATAAAACCACATTGTTTTATGTTATATGTATATTTGATCCCCATGATGTGTTTGTTAAATATTTCAAATGTTTTGTTTACATTTTGTGGTAAACACCAGTGATTATTTATATTAATTTTGAACTAAATTGTTTCTACATGATATGTGTTGGGGAAAATACAATTGGAACTTTAAAAATAATTTGAATAATAAATGAGATATTATGGACCACTTTGGGTTTCCAATGAATGTTTCATATGGCCTGAAATTTTTGTTTCAATCTAAGATTGACTGATTTCCAAATGACTGTTAAATGAGGAAAATGATTTTTTAGTAGTAATAGATCCTTGAATGGGTTTTAAGTTATATTTATTTTATAAGAGTTACATTTTAAATGTATTTTTTTAAATTACTACTATAATCATTTGAAAACATGTTATTTTTATAATTGTACACTTATTTGTGATCCCATAACTTCTACTTTTTGTATTCACCTATTCATTATTTATGGAATGTGGATTTTATTATTATTATGATTATTATGTCTGGATGTTATTGGGGTTGTTACATGAAAGGATGTTGGATGTGATATTATGGTTATTGTATATGCATCTTGATGAAGCCCTTGATCATTTTTCATTAAGAAATATTCACATCAACTTTAACATGTAATGGGATCCCGATTATCCAATTATAAGATTTAATATAGGACATAAAAATATTTTTCACCTTATAATACTATAGGAGATAATTAATATGAATGATTAGACATTAAATTATAATTGAGATGACCAAATCAGATTGGCTGAGAAGATCAACATGACCCGATAAGGCTATTTGTGCTTATTGGAAGATTTATTCCATTATGTATAAATAGGACCATCCTATATTAGAACATTTTTTTTCATGAAACTTATAAAAACTAATGGTATTTATTTGAGATAATCGGATATTATTTTATTTGTTTTCAATGTGTGGCACACGTTTTGAACTAAAATATCAATTTTAAACTGACAATGGACACTTTGAGTAATATCGTTCCATTTTTCAGATTGATGTGTGGGTGATTCCTATACGTTGCAAAGGACACATCGATCATTTTCATAAAGTATCAAAACAATATGAATTCATTTTTTCAGTTTTTAGTATGTCACTTGATCTTTTTGCTAAAAAATTAAAGTCAATTCAAAATAAAAAGACACACCTGGAGTCATATCGGTCACACCGTGCATCATATTGAGGTGTGGTTGATTCCTACATGTAAAAAATAACTCATGGATAATTTTCCTAAAGTATAAAAACAATATAAATTCATTTTATTGGTTTTTAGTAGGTTACATCTACTTTTTTCTAAAATTAATGTCAATTTATAATAAAAAGACACATTGTTAGTCATAATGGTCACACTGTACATCAGATTAAGATGTGATTGATTCATAAATGTCAAAAATAACTCATGGATAGTTTTCCTAAAGTATAAAAAACAATCTGAATGTGTTTAATCATTTTTCAGTATGTCAATTGTTCTTTTTACTAAAAATAATGTCAATTTTAAATAAAAATACACACTTGGAGTCATACCTGTCACATCATGTGTTGTATTGAGATACAAGTGATTATTATATGTCAAAAATAAATTATGGATTAGTTTTATAAAGTATCAATGTAATATGAATGAGTTTTCAAGATTTTTAGTATCTCACTTGTTATTTTTACTAAAATTAATGTCAATTTTAAATAAAAAGACACTTAGCATTATACCGGTCACACCGTGAATTGGGTTGAAGAGGGGTTTATTCTTATACATTATAAATGACTTATAAATAGTTTTACTAAATTATCAAAACAATATGAATTCATTTTATCATTTTTAGTATGTTAGTTATTCTTTTTACTAAAATTAAAGTCAATTTTAAATAAAAAGGCACACTTGAAATTATACCGGTTACACCATGCATCAGATTGATGTGTGGATGATTCTTACACATAAAAATGACTAATAGATAATTTTATTAAAGTATTAATACAATCTAAATGTGTTTACTCACTTTTAAATATGTCACTTGCATTTTTTAATAAAATGTATTTTGAAACTAAAAACAGGCACTTTGAGTCAAACCAGTCACATCATATGTTGGTTTGATATGAGACTGCTTCCTACATATCAAAAATGAATTATGATTCATTTTTATAAATTATCTAGACAATTTGAGTGATTTTTTATTAGTTTTTAGCGAGTGACACTTTTGGAATTAAAATGTCATTTTTAAACTAATAACATACACTTTGAGTCATAATGGCCACATCATGTATCACATTGAGGTGTGGATAATTTCTATACATTATAAATGACTCATGGATCATTTTCTTAATGTATCCAAATAATTAAAATGAATTTTCTTAGTTTTGAGTATGTCACTTGTTCTTTTTACTGACATTAACATCAATTTTAAATAAAGATAGAAACTTTGAGTTACACCGGTCACATCATGTGTCAAATTGAGGTGAAGTTTATTCCTATAAATCAAAAATAACTTTTGAATCAATTTTTATAATGTATCCAAACAATAAAATTAGTTTTCTCAGATTTAATTTTTTCACTTGTTCTTTTTACTGAAATTAATGTTGATTTTAAATAAAAAGACACTCTTAGAGTTATACTGATCACACTATGCATAGGATTGAGTTGGGATTGATTTATTAATGTTATAAATGACTTATGAATCATTTTCATAAAAAAAATATGAATGCATTTTCTCTATTTTCAGTATGTCGCCTATTCATTTTACTAAAATTAATGTCAACTTTAAATAATAGACACACATAAAATTATAACAGTCACACCATGAATCAGTTTGAGGTTTATATCATTATTATATGTAAAAATAACTTATGGATCTTTTTCCAAAATTATCAAAACAATATGAATGTGTTTTCTGAGTTTTCATTATGTAAATTTTGTTTTTTAATAAATTTCTATTAAAAATTGAAATATGAACTTTGAGTCATATCTGTCACATTGTGTGTCATTTTGATGTGAAACTGCTTCCTACACATCAAAAATGACTTAGGAATCTTTTTCCTAAATTGTAAAGACAATAGGATCATATTTTATTGGTTTTTCGTGAGTGATACTTTTTGAACTAAAATGTCAATTTTAAATAGATAACAAACACTTTGATTCATACCAGACACATCGTGTATCATATTGAGGTGAGTTTTATTCCTAAATGTTATAAACTACTTAATAATCATTTTCATAAAGTATCAAAACAACCCAACAGGATTTTCTCAATGTTGAGTTTTTTAGTTGTATTTTTACTAAAATAAATGTCAATTTTAAATAAAAATACACACTTGGAGATATACCGGTAACAGCATATGTTAGGGTGAGGTGAGGATAAATCCTACAAATCTTAAATGACATATGGATAATTTTAATAAATTATAAAAATTATTCAAATGTGTTTTCTCAGTTTTGAGTATGTCACCTCTTTTTTTACTAACATGACATTTTAAATAGGAAACATACATTTTGATTCATATCAGGAACATCGTGTATCAGATTAAGGTGATGATAATTAATACACATCATAAATGAACTATGGATCATTTTAATAAATTATCAAGGCAATATGATCTTGTTTTCCAATTTTTCAGTGAGTGACACTTTTTGAACTAAAATGCCAATTTTAAACTGATAATGGGAAATTTGAGTCATACTAGTCACACCATGTGGAATATTGAGGTGAGGCTGATTCCTACATCTAAAAAATTATGTATGGATCATTTTACTAAATTATAAAAATAATAAGAATGCGTTTTCTTGGTTTTGAGTATGTCATTTGTCCTTTTTACTAAAATTAATGTCAATTTTAAATAAAAATACACACATAGAGTCACATCAGTCATATAACACATTGGATTAATGTGAGACTAATATTTACATGTCTAAAATTACATATGGATGGTTTTATTAAATTATCAAAACAATATGAATTCATTTTATTGGTTTTCAGTATGTCACTTGTCTTTTTTACAAAAATGTCATTTTAAACGGGAACACACACTTTAAGTCATATTAGTCACATCATGCATCAGTTTGATGTGAGATTGATTCCCACACATCATAAATGAATTTTAAATCATTATACTAAATTTTAAATAAAATCCAATCATGTTTTATTAGTTTTTAGTGAGTGACAATTTTTGAACTAAAATGTCAATTTTAAACTCATAATAGTCACTTTGAGAAATATCAGTCACATCGTGTATCAGATTGAGGTGAGGTTGATTTATACATGTCATAAATGATTTAAGTATCATTTTCTCAAAGTATAATAAAGAATAATATTTCATTATCATAGTTTTGAGTATGCGGTATGTCTTTTTAACTAAAATTAATGTCAATTTTAAATAAAAAGATGCATGTAGAGTCATATCGGTCACACAATTCATCAGATTGAGGTTTAGATGATTCCTAAACATCCTAATTGACTTATGCATCATTTTCCTAAAGTATTAAAACAATATAAATTAATTTTTTGGCTTTTAGTATTTTAGTTGTCCTTTTTTTCTAAAATTAATGTCACTTTTAAATAAAAAGATGCACTTTGAGTTATATCAGTCACACCATGTGTCAGATTGAGGTTCCACTATCACTTTCTTTAAGTATCAACAAAATCTAAACTGTCAATATTACCATGATTTCTATTAACTTTCTTTTTATATCTGCCAAAACTGAATATTGAGTTCATGTTCTTATGAAAAAAACCTTCCCTACACTTTTTATTTTCAATAATCGAAATGAATTTTCATCTAATAACATCGACTTGATATGCAGTGTTGGCAGGTCAAAAAATAAAATCAATAGAATCAGGGTAACATTGGTAAAAGGGAACAAGTTATCTATTATGTGGCTTTTTGTAGATAGTTGAAAAAATGTCTTCCCAAAATATCTATGAAAATACTAAATAAGTATTAGATAAAAATGACAGGGAAAATAACTTACAAAAAATAGATAAAATGATGAAAAAATTAATTAAATAAGTAGTAATTCAACTTTTTCTGATGGTTGTATACATTATTTACCTATTTCCTTGTTTTCATTATCTCAGTTTCAACCTCTAATACTAATCTCTCATGAGCATGAGTAGCTTCGAACAAACCACCCTATCTTGTAAAAATGAATCCAACTATATAAGAAAAAAATTCGTATGTGAGTAATACTGAAAATTAATAAATAAAAAAATATACGAAATAATCCATTACTTCAATTAAAGTCACATATTCATGTTATTTGTGTACATTCTACAATCTGATATGATGCCTATTAGTTTATAATAAAATTTATATCCTCTTGTGAATATGAGTATTTTTTATAGTCATATAAGTACTAAAATAATATAAACACATAAAGTATTAACAAATATTTTAAATGAAATGGTAATTATATTCCAAAATACCTCTTAGGGGAAGCTAGTTTTTCGATGGAATATGATCTATCTCATAAATCTTCAAACATAATAACCACAATATTTTCCATTTTCTTATTTCATACACTATAGAAACATTGATAAAAATAAGTATTTTTTTATATGTGTTTGGATAGTGAAATATTATTATATATACCATGATACTTTTCTAGTTGTAGAACTTGTAAGGCTCCTTGTTCTTAATGCTTATCCTCATGGAACAAATTTCACTATATTTAAACACCACCCTATCATAAAAGGATTATCAATTAAACATAATATAAATTATATAATTTGAAGTTTAGTTCTAAAATGTTGGATGTAGTGTATTAAAAATTGAAAACACCATCATGTGTGGTCAGTTTGTTGGGTATCCATATAGTGAATCTGAGAAATAAATCTTTGTATTATTCAAATTAAATGTAATGAACATCCAATATTTCCTAAAAACACAAAAAATGAATAGTTAATTAAATAAATAAAAATATATTTGATATGATTAAATTTTATATTTTTACCCCTACATCATTGGTATTAAAAGGAGTATGAATTCTCTATGTTTTCATTCAAGAAATTTGGCTTATTTTATCACTATTTCATTAATTTTTTTTGAATCTATTTCGATTTGTTCTATATAAGTGATGTGTGGAAAAATGAGTACCAATTTATGTTCATGGGGTAATACCTTCAATTGGTATTGATATATATGACTGCAAAAAATATGAAATTTATTTATTTATAATTATCATAGTATAATTTATTTTGAAAAAAATCCTGAAAACATACCTCGTGAATACATATATAACTGAGTCTCCTATTCATTTATAGTTGAATATTTAAGTTACATTTTCAAGAGCAATGTGGTATATAATACCATATTTATTAACTTTTTCTTCAAATTAAACTATGTGATTACTACCATTTTATAACTCTGTATCTACATGAACTGTTAATGTTGGTTAATGCAAATATCGAACGAACATGGTAAAAATTCTTTTGAAAGATATTTTTTATCATTTGGTTGACCCTTTAAATATTTTTTAGTGGACCTTTCATTTCACCCCTTCCCTTTGTTCATCTTTAATAAAATTAATTGGTTCAGATTTTTTTCATTAATTGTTAAAGGATTATCATGAAATATAAATTGGAAATGAATACCTCTTTATAAATATGTGTTTTTACATGATCTGACATCCATGTGATGAATATTCCATCATATTGGTCGACTATATAAATATCTTCACCATCAAGTGGAATAGGTAGCTCAACACTCAACTCATGAGATATTCTAATCATGACTCTAACATGACCTATTAGAAGTGGTCTGTTATGTTGACTGCCCCCTTGGATATTGAACACCATATCCCTCACTACAAAGGGGTGGGTGGGTGTTGATAGATATAAATCATAGTTGTTTTCAACCGACATAATATCAGTACAGTAAAAGTATCATTTTCCATCTGATTCAAATTTCACAAAAAAATATATTAGAATATTGATGACTTCAACTAGGATATATCTTTGAGGGGAATGGTTCATCTCAAAGCCGGTGGGTGTGGGGTGCGATCTTCACGCAATGGTTGTTCTTAAGTTGTTTCATCTATTTTCTTCCCCCATAACAATTTCTTGAAACTAATTCTTCCATAAAAAATTTCATTAAGGTAAGGTAATCATTCTTTAATATCTTCCATTTCTTTATATTTATCCTCCTATTGCTTTTTTCTCAAAATATGTTTGGGGTGTCACCCCAAAACCCACACCTCTAATGAAACCATACTGTTATTTCCACTTTAAATCCATCAAGAGTAGGTGTTCATCTAGTACATGTGTTGATGATTCCTGGGACTAAGTCAGATAGAAAATATAGGAAAATAAGTAATCATTGTTTTTTAATAGCTATTTAAATAAAACTAAATTTTTAATTATGTAATACTTAAACATGTTTCCCACAATTATTATATATTTTTATCTATTTTTATTCCATCTTTATTTACACATGACTCCTTCCATATAACATGGAATGAGATTTAAGTAGATTTAGATTTGGATTCATCAATCAATATATAAGCAGATTAACACAATTATGATTTTGATTCGTGTCAGATGAAAACATTACAGTAGATTTAAAATATGTATCAAAATTTTTTCATGTGAATTATTTCCCAGCCTTGCTTTACAATAGAGGTACATTGGTTTTTCTATCTGTTCCATATTTCCAGAACTCAACTACTATTTCATAAATAAAAAATTCTAAATCAAAATGATGAATACAAGTATTTTCAAACAATTTATTACTATCCAAAATGTACCTGAAAGGACATCTTTACAAGATGGCTAGTAAACGCATCCCATGCTTCTTGAATTATTAGGTGTGCATAAAAAACCATTGGGTGTTGGTTTATTTTACTTTGAACATCTATAATATGAAATCTTAATAGAATTGTGTGAAAAACTCTATTAATACTTACAACATCCATTGATACATATTAATTGTGGGATTCATCTACTGTAAATACACTCTGTAAGGGATGATGAAGAGTAAGTCATTATTTCATTATTTTATTTTTTAGTAAAATAAATAAATGATATCATAATGTTACTCTAATATCATACCATGTTAGTTTATTAAGTGTGGTCACAACATGGTGCCACAAATCTACATCAATCGATACATGTTTCATAGTGATGGGTCCAATTTAACAACTAAACATGGCCTTGTTGGAGTTAACATCCTAGACGCACACATTCTATCTGACCTTGAATTCAATGAATTTTCTTTTCACCTTAATTATTTTTTCTAACAACATCAAACTTTGGTACTCTTATTTTTTCTGCATCATCAGTCCTTCATCACCTACCATTTCCTCATATTCAACATTATCAATTTATTGTTCTTTTGGATCAGTAGCATTGAAATGTGCAGAAGTTCATTGTACATCTACATTGGAAGCAGTAACATGTTGAGAATCCTATTGTTCCTCAGGATTATGAGCACTAACACGTGTCACTGGGAGAAACAATAGGCTTAGAGACATATTTTTCCCCAGGATTGGGAGTACCAACATATGAATAAGTAATTATCTATATAATTGGTCTAACATTTGATTTAGATTACATAAATGCAGCAACGAATAGATAAAAACATGAGGTAACACAATGTATATTACAAAAAAATATAACATGATTATTGAACTCTTTTTTTAAGGATGAAGGGATTTGACCACTCTATCGAGTATCCAAATCCCTTTATTATGGTATCTTATAAATAACGGAGCCATGCTCATGAAGTGGGATAGGGAGGGGATCAAAAATGGTGTGGGCTGCCACATAATGACGTATATGGGGAGTGGTCATATAGTAGGCAAGGGGCTTGATTGGGCTTGCTTTGTGAGGAACATGAGCATCATGTCTGGGATGATGATGAAATACCCAGAAATTACCACCTTACTTGAAAAAAACAACTGTTATCGAGGCATTGTTTTCCCTCATTCCTGGTATTTTTATTTTGAATGGAATGGGTGTTCTCACACATGTCCCTAATGACATGTCATTTGCTGATATATCCTTTTACGGTAGTGAATACATTACATACATGGGAAAGTAATTAATATTACTCATTTTTTTATGTGGTTTGAATGATGTTGTGTTTTTTAGTATAAAATAAAATTTATTTTTACTTATTGTCACTTAAACACCATTATTTTGTCTCTCAAATAACAATAAAAATCAAAATTATAATCAAATCCTTGGACGTAAATAATTTTGGGGAACAAGTTGGTCTCTATACCTTGATTATTTATTCATAATTGGTGGTTGCACCTCTCATTTATGAATAGGGGTAGGTGGGTGTTGGGGTATTTAGGGACATCACCTGTCATTTTTTAGAACAAAAAAAAGATAAAAAAGGTATACAACTGGAGTTACATTTTGTGAGGGGATGATATTTTTTTGGTGAGACAATTTCATATGTTCAGATCTTTCTTTCTATGGCAACTCTCTCTTGGGAATAAGGTTTTATGCATTTTCAGATTTTCAGTAGTGAAATTTTTATAGTCTCGTTATATTTCATCTATGGAGATCTTTCATATATTTTGATATTTTTTCACTTTTATATATATTATGAACTTCTACTCTGCATGGGAAGATCTCTTTGGATTTCATTATCAAACTAAATTATTGGTTTCAAGTTACTTCCAAAGCATGTTAGCTTTCTGGCTTTCTTCATTTGACCATTTCCAGTTATTGTATTTCCCAATATTTGATATCAAATGGTTATTTTTTTTTCAATTAAACCATGTATTCAAATTAAAGTCACATGATTTTATTGAACATAAAAAATTATCATATGTGACGTTTAAAAATAAAGGATCTTATTTTTGTTAACTAAATGAATCTATCAGTGATAAATACCTAGAATCCAAAAAAAAAATGTCATATGAAAAATGAGAGTTTCACTACTACAGATCATGTTTTTAAAATCATTAAAAATGTTCTTTTTCAGTGCTAATAAAACACTAACATTCTAAGAATCCTTAAAATCCATTAACTTTATTAGCACTAAAAAACTCACTTATAAAATTTGGAGAAAAAATTATTATTTATAACTACTCCCCCCTCCCCCTTTGAAAATGCTTCAACCCCCACCCTCACTCTTACACACTCTCTTTTTCCAGTGCTTGCAACTACCATTTTTCATCATTTTTACACTACCCAACTACATGTTCACCCGTGTGTGCCTTAAGTCGATCTTGTGACCTCCCTTGTACAATTGGAACCCATTTATTACCACCCCAACCTTATTTTATTCTATAATTTATTATACTTCCTTTTATTTATATATATTTACATCTATATATATATTATTGATATATTTATAAAATTATTTTTAAATACATTTATAAAATATATGTCTGTATGTGTTTTTATATATAAATATATATAAACTTATATTAATTTATATATATTATATATTAAAATTCATTTACATATATGAGAATATAAAATATAAATATATATCCATTTATTAATACACACACATATGGATATATTAACATTATATATACATTCATATAAGTATATATACATATATATTTATCATCATATGTATTTAGAATGTAATAATATGATTAGATCTTTTTTGAATAAAATGGATAATTATTATTTTCATACAATTTATATAATTATTTTTAAATTCATTTTAAAAATATGTCTATATATTATATATTTAGATATAAATTGTATACATTACAGATATAATTATATATCCTTATATTTACATTATATATTAATACATATTTACATATATATATTAATACATATTTACATATTACTGTCTATTTAGAAATAATTTTTTATAATGTATTTATAAATTTGTGTTGTAAATACATTTATATTCTATATTTTATGACAATAACATATTATAAAATACATATACATATGATGTATTTACACAATATTGACACACACACACATTTATATTGTTTACATACACAGAAAAATATTTATATATATGTATTTATTTGTGTATATTAGAATATACACATAAATACACATTTTTTTAATGTTACCCACATATCTATATATAAACAATACCTGTATAGGTATATATATATATATTTATTTATTTAATGTATTTTTATAAGGTAAGTAAAGTGGATAATTTTTTATTTTAAATAAAATCATTAATAAATATTTACATCCATATGATTTGTATATTTAAAGATGCATTTTTATGTGATTTTTTTAAATATTTGTCTGCGCAATTGATTATTGTACGTAAATATAAGCCAATATGTTTATATTTAATTATAAATAAAACTTGAATATGAAAAATGATAACATTTCAAAACCATAATATCTATATGAATGTTAGACTTTGGAATAAATTCAGTCTCCACTGAAAAAATGACAAGAAGACCCTCTTAAACGAAGCTGAAATCCCATTGAATATTACAAAATTAAGGTATCCCCACTAAACTCTCAGTTTTGGATATTTTCATAGCCCTTTTTAACCGAAAAAATAGTGTCTTGATAAAAAGTTATGTCCTTTTAAAGTTCAAGTCATGTTTTCAATTTATTTTAAATCATTCATTAATTTATTGAATTTTTATTTGATCTAATTGTTATTAAATGACTATTACTTAATAATAATTAACATATTAATAATTAATATTATTTTTTATTTATATTTTAAGTCATTTTTTAAGAAATATCTTATATATTAAGTGAAAATGCATATTTAGTATTATATAAATCATATTTAACAAAAAATATTATATTTGCATCAATATAAATATAATTCTAAGTTAATATATTATATTGTAATAATATTTTTTATGAAATATTCCATTTATTATTGAAAAAATATCATTGATAATGGTTCCCTTTATTAATGCTATAAACACACTAACAAAGTGACACCTTTATCACCACTTTTAGCTAGTGCTGATAAAGCATATTATTGTTTATCACGCATTTTGTTATATTGTTTGATCCTGAGATAGTTTGTGGTTTCATT
The DNA here is from genome assembly GCA_963277665.1 of Viscum album. Taxonomy (NCBI): domain Eukaryota; kingdom Viridiplantae; phylum Streptophyta; class Magnoliopsida; order Santalales; family Viscaceae; genus Viscum; species Viscum album. The sequence goes on along the minus strand of OY728146.1, from coordinate 1,878,715,867 downwards.
CTTCAATGGGTCATTGACAACATGATAAACCATATTATCAACACCTCTCAAGCTATAAATTTTTGGGAGAAGCATGAGACCACTTATGATTCCGAGACAAAAAATAATAACTAGTTTTTTCTCAAACAAGTGATGAATTTGAGGTACAATGAAGGTACATATATTTTTGATTATTTGAGTGAATTTAAGGTCTATTTTGATTATTTATCTAGTATGGGTATAAATTTTTATATTTTGGTTTTAATTATTTTTCTTCATAATACTTTACCTAATTCATGGGAGTATTTTAATGTTACGCTAATTGATTCTACTCATAACAATGTTGTGATGTTTATCTTTTTAAAGTTGGTTTCTTTGAATGAATAAGTCAAGATACATACTCCAGAAAGCTCCTATCTTGATATTTTGGTCATATAGAACAACAAGAGAAGTAGGGAAATGAATTAGGGAAATAATAGGTGAGGTAAGGTTATAGGCATAAGCGAATCCATTTTGAATTGGAAAGAGTTTGAATTCCATCATTTTTGTAAGAAAGGACATGTTAAGAATAATTTCTATCAGTGAAAAAGGGAAAACCGAATGAAGAAAAATCAACAGATAAAAATTAGTTTTGGGGATGATAATGTCTACACCACAACCGGGCGTGATCTTATTATTGTTTATGACAATTAATATTTCTTCTTGTGATTCTTGTTGGGTTGTTAATAGTGGTGTTTGCTTTCATGTAACGTTGAGGAAGGATTTATTTAAATCTTACAACCCAATTAATTTTTTTATTTTGAATATGGGAAATGATGGTCATGCTAAGGTTGTAGGTATGAGAGCTATTTGTTTAGAGACCAGCACATGAAGTATGTTGATTTTGAGGAATTCTTGACATGTACCCAAGGTTCATCTAAATATTATTTCTACCAATGTTCTTGATGATGGAGGTTTTATCAGTAATTTTGGTGATGGGAAATTAAAGACTTTGAAGGGTTCCAATATATTTGCTCAATTAAAGAAGTAGTAGGGTTTTTATTTTACTAAAACTTATATTTCTTGTGATATTTCATGAGTTGTTTAGTGCAGTGTTTCTTCCAAGATATGGAATAAGTGGCTCAATAAGAGTAGTGAGAAGTGGATTTATTTTTTGGCCAAGAGAAATTTTCTTCCTGGTTTAAAGTGTGTTAAATTAGACATGTGTAATTACTATATGTCCAAAAAATAGATAAGGGTGAGTTTTAGTGACCATCCTTTTCACAGAAAGTCACAAGTACTTGAATTAATATATTCTGATATTTTTGGTCCATTTAAGTCTAATAATTTTAGTTTCTATCTTTATTTTGTGATGTTTATTTATGACTACTTGTGTGATCTTTGGGTTTACTTTTTGAATTCCAAAAGTCGTATCTTCAATGTTTTTAAGCAATATTAGGTTTCAGTTGAGAGGGAACCTACTAAGAAAATGAAATTTGTTCACATTGATAATAAGGGTAAGTAGTATTGTATAAGACAAGGTATTATACATTAGAAGAAACCTTATAATACACCTCACCTTAATGGTGTAGCTGATAAGAAGAATTTAAAAAATTTATAAATATTTCGATGTTTAATTTCATAATCAACGTTTATTGGAAAATTTTGGAGAGAATCTTTATTTAATGATGCATGAATTATCAATTTGGAACTTACTATTGTTTTTTAGGAATACACTCCCAAAATATTTTGGTATGTAAAAGATATCGAATATGATTACTGGTATGTTATCAGTTGTAAGGATTTTGTTCACATGACTAGAGAGGAGAGATTCAATTTGGATGGTAAGTCATGAAAATATATTTTTTATTGTCTGTGGACACGATTAGTTTGGATTTTGGTTTTATGATAATTTGTTGAATAAACTTACCTAAAGTAATGATGCAGTGTATATGGATTATCATACAATTGAAAACATTGATAAGGGATAAAAATATACTTCTCCATATTATGATGGTTTTTTCAATCTTGAGATAGTTTTTGATTCATGTTTACCTTTTATTGTAGATTATTATGATCATGTTGATGTGCAGAATGATGTTCTGGGTGAACAGGTTGCAGTTGATGTTTCTAATGCTTGTCTTTTAATGATCCATCTCTAGGGGTTATTTGTGAACCCATAGTTCAACTCAAGAGATCATCACTTTATCATACCACTTCTACTCAATATTATATCTTTGAGTATGTGTTACTTGATAAAAGAGGAAAACTAGAATATTTTAATGAGGAAATGGAATGTAATATGAAGGAAATATGGGTTACGGAAATGGATGATGAGATGAGATCATTGAATGAAATCATGATTTTTGAGATGGCGAAGTTACTGATGGGAAAGGGATATTTTCAAAATTTATGGATTTATCATATTAAAAATGAATAATCTAGTTCTATTACATGATTTAAGGAAATGTCAGTTATTAACGGATTTTGTTAGAATAAAGGCTTTGATTATGAATAATTTTTTTTCACAAGTTGTCAAGATGTATTCTGTTTGAGTTGTTCTTTGTGTGGCTATTAGATTGGATCTAAAGATTGAGTATATGGATGTGATGACATATTTCCTCTAGAGATACTTAGAAGAGGTTATCTATATGAAGCAGCCATGTTGAAACAAGTATGGAGAATTATGTTTACAGGTCAAATACAGGTTTTTATGTTCTGAACCATGCTCCAACATAGTTGTGTAATACTTTTGAATCTATTATTTTTCACCAGTGTTTTGGGAAGGAATCTTATGATCATTATTTTTTTTCAGATATTTAATGATGATGATTTTATTCTACTATTTCTTTATGTTTATGATATAATCATTATTGTCCATGATGCTTATATAGATGGTAGATTGAAGAAGAATCTTTTTCAAAATTTTATGATGAATGGACTGGGGATAACATGATAGATTCTTGGAATGTTGATCTCCCATTACACAATGTAATAGAAACTATGGTTATCATATGAGAGATATATTGAGAATTCACTTAAGATAATTTCTATGGATAGAGAGATTGTGTTTAGTACTCCTCTTGATTTATATTTTCTTCTTAGTTCTAGTTTGTCACATTATAAATATAAAGAGATAGTGGAGATTTAGCCATAACTTATTCTTCTACTATTGTTTGTATTTTTGAATGCGATGGTTTGTACCCTAATAGATATAGATCATATAGTAGGTGTGGTTAGTTGTTTTCTATCTAATCTAGGTAGAGAGAATTAAAGAGTAGTGATGTATATATTTCGTTATCTTCATGGAACTTATGATATGAGATTATGTTTTGGCGGTAGAAAACATTTTCTTTTTGGATTTATAGATTCAGATATAGTAGGATATATAGATTCAATGAAGTTTACTTCAGGATATTTGATCACTTTTTTAGGGGGAGATGTATCTTGGATGTCTATATTGTAGATATGTGTTACTTTATGTACCACTGAGTCTAAGTTTATTGTAGCTAAAGAGGCATGAAAATATTTTTTGTGTATGAAAAAGTTTATTTGATAGATCTATTTTAATTAGGGAATGTATGTTTTAATTTGTGATAGTCAGTGTGCTATTATTTTGGGAAATAATTCCACTTAACATGGAAGTTTGAAAAATATTGATGTTTGGTATCACTGGATATAAGACATCCTTGATTCAAGATAGTTAGATCTTACGAAGACTCACATAGATGACAATTGGTTGGACATTCTGACCAATATTTTACAAAGTGGTAAATTTGAGACTTACCGACTGATTGTAGGGTTGGCAGTGATCCCCACTTGGTTTAGAGTGGGGGAGGGGGTGTTGGGCATTATACTTAAGTGGGTATGTCATGTGACTTTTTAAAAAAAGGAATAGGTGGGTAGTTATATTTTGAGTGTTAAAAATTATTTTTTTGGTAAGGGATTTTTCAGGGTGCGACTCTTTCTATCTACTAAAACCCTCTCTTGTGGCTTGGGTTTTGGTCAGTTTTTTGATTTTCAACTAAGGGAATTCTTATGTTCTAATTGGATTTAACCTATGGCAGTATTAAATTTAATCTTTGTGTTTTTATGCAATTTTTTATGGACAAGGAAAATATTCACTACACAATCATACCTATTTGGATTTCTTTATCAGAATGTGTTATTTGTTTCAGGAAGCTTTTAGACTATAATTTCCTTTTTTACCTTTGATCCTCTATTTTTATGGAGAATTATTTTTGAGATCCCACTCATATTGTGGATTTTATATCATGTACTCTTTTTTTAGTAGATTCTTATTTCTAGACTGGATCCTGTATTTTTTCCCATTAGGGTTTTCCATAATAAAAGTTTTTGGTGTCATCATTTATTTTTTTCACATATTTTTGGTTGCATCGTATTTGCTTAAATTTTTCATGATTGTTTGATGGGAAAGAAAATTTATTTCTATTGTTTGTTTGATTTTATGTTATTTCATGTTCATTTATTACCATCTATCCAAAAAATGGGAATTTGGGGATGTTAGGTTTTTTATAAGAAATTTTATGATATTATATTTGTTGGAATACAAGTATTTGATGACATATTATTTTTTTTGTAGATTAATCCAATAATATTTTTTTCAATCAATTTTTCAATAAATGTTGAAATTTTAAATCTACATTTTTTAGATATGTGGTACATTTTCTTCTATTTATTTTATAATAATTTTTATATTTTACGATTCATATTTTTGAGATAGTTGTTTAAAATGAGCATTTTTATCATATCAAGAAATATGATAATTTGATTGATGCATAGTTTATTACCACATATCAAAAATGAATCAATTATTTTTATCCTAATTTTTACACAAATCAAAGTGAATTTTCTTAGTATTGGCCTATTTTATGTGATTTTTTACTTTAATACAAATATAAAGGCCACATAAATCTTTCTATCATACCGAGATAATCAAGCATCATAATTATGCACGATTGATTCCAATAGATCATAAATGACTCAAAAATCATTTTCCTATGTTTTCAAATTAATCCAAGATTGGTTACTTGGTTTTGATCCATAACAAAGTGATTGGTGTATTATTAACAAGTGTTAATAATATGAAATCATTCTTTTCATTATACTGATCAATACAAGTATCAATTTATGGCGTGGTTAATTTATATAGATCAAAAATGATTTGAGAATTGTTGCCCTAGATTTTCACATAATTCAAAATATTTTTTCTTAGTTTCAACCACACGATGTGAGATATTCTATATTAATAAACATATAAAATGTTAAATGGAGTTTTTGATTATATTGAGAAATACAAGAATTATATTGATGCATGATTGAATCTTATAGATCATTAATAACTTGACAATCATAATCTTAAATTTTTACACCAATCCATATATGTTTGATCACTTTTCCCATCAGAAGGTTTATATGTCAATTTAATGAAAGCGTAAAGGTGAAATGGCACTTCAGATCATATAGAAAAATCTAAGCATCTGATTGAAATGTGATTGATTAATATAGATCATAAATGACTTGATGATTTTTATCCTATGTTTTCACACTAATCAAATTGAATTTTCTTAGTTTTTACACTTTTATGTGATTTTTTACTTTAATTCTTATGTAAAGGCCATATGAAAATTTATATCTAATCTAGAACTTGGAGTATTAGTTTGATGCATGATTGATTCTTACAGATAAAAAATGACTCAATAATAATTCTATAAAGTTTTGAAACCAATCTAAGCGATTCTTAATATTACTAAAATGAAAAGGTTAAAATGACACATTCGATCAGAATGAAAAACTAGAGATATAAAAGTAAAAAACCTCCTACATCTAATGCATCATGAAGTTCCATGGTTTCTACATTTTTATGGTTCATTAGGGTCCAAAAAAAATAATATTATTAGGGTAATAATAATGAATGACATATATAATGAAAAAAATTAAATTATAAACTCATGTTTTTAGATCTTTTATATAATCATCTCGACACATACACTCTCACATTTCCCCGAATTAAACTAATAATTGCACATTTTCCTCTTTGGACATAGTCACTAGTTCCTACAAATTTGTCATCTGTTACACTATCCCAAAAATATCTGGAGCCACAGTCCCAACTCCCAAAACTAAAAAACATGTAATCTTCATGCCATATGTTATATTATATCCATGTTTGTTATGACTAATGATGCAATAGAATGTATCATACATCCACCTAGAAATCATTTGTTGGTCCTATGGAATCTATTCCAATTTATCCTCAAATTGATCATGTGTAATATATATATATATATATATATATATATATATATATATATCTTTGTGTGTGTGTTTGTATATTATTAGTGAAAAGTATAAAAAAAATATTTTAATAAAGAACTGTTACAGTTTAAAAGGAAAAAATACTATAAAATATTTAACCTTAGGATCATTCTGATCACAATTCATTATCCACACCAACATTCTATCAGTAAGGGAACATAATTCCTATAACTATATATTATTAATATATTAATATGTAACAGAAAATACATTAAAGGATGATTATAAAATGAAAATTATACGTATATCATGTCGATTTTGGAACATGTGATGAGTCATAAGACTACGAGGAGATCCCTATTAGAGTTGATACCCTAGAACTAAATTCTATGTACCTTATGATTACCTTTCTTTATTGTTTTTAATAATAATAATGTTCTTATATCATAATTATTTTTCTTCTATGTGCTATATCATGTGATAATTTCCTAAGGGTAACTATCGTACTGAAAGGTCATAACAACTCCCTAAATTAATGAGACCCTTGATATTTCATGAAAACATTCTTAAATATATGTTATATAGCTTGATGATCTAGTTTAATAGGATGAAATAATACAAACTATCATGAGTGGACACTCTAAGGACTTTGAGACACTTTCACATGGTGTATTCCCTTGGTAATTTTTAGAGAAAGAGATTACGATATCATTACATACTAGTAGGAAATTTACGTTTATATTTGTCATTGTTTGTTCCTATTTTAAGACATGTGTAATGGTTCTTAGACTTTAAGATTATTATTAATATGTATCATGAGTTGTGTACATAGATGCATTAGTAAAAACTGTGACTTATGCTCTGGGAGAGGTAATATATTTTGGGTGAATCACAAGTGATAATGCATTAATAAATAATGTGAAAAACGATTTTTCCCTTCCCATTTCAGTAGAAGTTGATATCTCAATATCTTTGATAGAAATGAAACTTCCTAATAAAACTCATAACCTTGGGGTTTTATTAGTAAGTTTATTTCTAGAAATTTAAAGAAAGATACATCGAGCACATTGGTAGATTGTAACACCCTATTTTACTATATCGTGATTTCCAAATTATTATTTTAATTAATTTTGGAGGTGCTTTATGTTTTTGGAAGTTTTATCTTTGAGTTTTATTTTTTAGGTTTTTTTATTCTATGCATAGTTTGAGGTGCATTTTTTAGGAGAAACCATACGATAACCACATATGGATAAGTTTCCAGTTATTTTTGAACGTGCATGGTTTGACCTACATGGATAGTGCATGGTTGGGTTGACTCTTAGTATTAACAGTAAAAATATTCTATTCCTTAGGTTTCTTAGCACAATACTTACACACAGTTAGGAAAACCTTATGACAAGCGTGCGATATGGATCTATGTATGGGAAATGTGATCTACATAGTTCTTTCATGGGTAGATAGACCATGTGAGTACCTATGGAAAATAGTGTGGATGAGTTTTTTTAGGTAGTTCTAAATCAAATTTGGTGCATTGTTTACTAAATTATGGTTCCAAACTGTGTGAGCTATCCAAATTCACTTAAAAGTGAAATTATGGTTTTCTCCTTCAAATTTTAAGAGCCCAAATAGATTTTCCCTTTTTTCCTATCATTTTTATGATCCAAGGAACACATGAGGGAATTTTCCCCCTCCTTATCCTTCAATTTGGAGCCATCCCAAGACTTCCCCCTTTGATTTATATTTTGGCTATTTCTTCCCTCTTATGTTGGTTTCCTCCTTCTCTCTCTCTACCATTTTCCTTCAAATTTTCACTCTTCTATGAACCCTAAGGGATATAGAGTTTTATTTTAGGGTTTGGGGTGATTTATTCATGGGGTATTATTGTTTAGAGAATAATGAGGATCCCCTGAGGCCTGTTGAAGTGATCGTCTCCATAGGTGATAAATTTCAACATAGTTTCCATTGAACTGAGGTATGTGTTCTGTGAATTTTTATAAATTGACATGCCATTAAGTTCTTGATGTTTTAAAATGGCTTATTTTTTAAACATATCCCCTGTGTAATGGATTTATTGGTTTTTAAATGTGATCAATGTGGATTTCCTTTTTGAAAAATGTTTTTTCACTTGACATTTGAACTAGGACTTGAAATTTCAAGTAATGATAATTTCTAAATGTGGGTTTCAAGTTAAATTTTTCCTTTTAAATAGGGTTTTACCCCATTTGGGTCATGAAGTTAAATGAGAAGTGTGGGTTTTCACTTCCATATATGTTTCATAGGAATTAAATTTGTGTTTTGAAATATTAAATGCATTGAAATGTTAAGGAGAAGTATTTTTAATAGAGTGTGTTATTTTCAAATGCTTTAACCCTATTTGGGTCATGAATTGGACTTGGGATGAGTATTTTAAACTCATTGGGGAATTTTAATGGAAAGTGTGTTGGTTCTTGAAATAGTTCATCCAAATGGTTTTGAGTGAGTATTTTGGAAGGTGCTTCTATATGGGTTTTAAGAGCTTGGTTTTAATGAGTGGTTTTGAGTGAGACTCTAAATAGTTGGGAATATACTTGGAATTCCTTGTCTTTAATTAATGCTCGTTTGACACTTTGGGTTTTTTATGCTTCTCTATTTAAGGTATTTACTCATGACTAACCACTGATTTTTTATCTCCTTGGTCTTGTTTATCAAATCTCATTTAAATCATTGTTTGATTGTTATTTTTTACATGTTTGATATGACACATGATATGTATTGTAAATTTTATGTTTTAAAGTGATTTCCAGGGGTTGATGGCTTAATTACCTCTATGTTTTTGTAAAAATGGGTTAAATAGGTTTTATAATTTCAATCAGTGATTTAAAGGTATTTTAAAGATATATTGCATATTATTGATACTTGACTTGAAATGGGCATGTTGGTTGATTAAAATGGCTTATGAAATGGATTTTATGATTGGAACTTGTTGATGGTGATATTGTTGTCAATGAGTAGCACATGAGTGACCTAGGGTTTGAGGGTGTGCATGAATTAGATAGTGACTATTATCTAAGGGACCAAGAGCACTTTTTGGAGGAAGACTGAGGGAGATTCTGTAATTTTTTCTAAAGGACTGAGAGATCCTATGATAGGATCGAGTGAGACTTAATTTGTTATCTAAGGGACTAAGAGAACTTTTGGGTGCATGGAGCAAGATTATGCCTGGTGGATTTATTTTGTTATTTGATCCTTATTTTCACCTATTTTGAATCACAGTTTTTTTTGAAAATGGTAAAGATATTTTCATTCGAATGAAGTGTTTGATATTTTTTTAGAAAAATGGGTTGAGGAATGGGAAAAGGTGGGTTTCAAGTTAATCTTTTCATTCTAGAAAAATAAAATCTTTTTGTGAAAATAGGTATAAGAATTTTCTTTTATGTGTAATAGTTCTTTGAAAATACTATTTTAAATCTATTTTACAACTAGTGTAAAAGTGGATTATCTTTTTTAAGAATGACACAAAATCTGTGGTGCTTACCCACTCGGATTAATTTCTCTCACACATTGCGTATACCATTAGGTATATACAACTCTTATGGATTCATTTATAGTGCCTCAAAATAGATTTTCATTGATTTTGGATGTGGGTTATAATATATGTTTGGAATGAGATGTGGAGGATGACAACTGGTCATGTGGAGATTATAGGTAAATATTTTATTTCTTTTTTATCTTCTTGGGTTTCTTGTGTACCAGATTTTTTATAAACATTATTCTATGGTGGAGTTTATGTTTATTCATCCTTGTGAATTGTACTTATGTATGTGATAATTACTTCATTATTATTTAGTCACTGAATTGTTCTTATGTATCTGATATTTCCTTCATTATTATTTAGACTCTAGTTGAATCATTTTATTTATGTGTCTTACTTTGATGTAGATTTTTATTGGTATGGTTGTTTATTCAAGGGAGAAATATGTTCCCAGTGATTATGTTCTGGGACTCAGGTACTAGTTGTCAGTTGTGGGCAAATTAGGGAATGCTTCTCGGGTATATATTAGACTGGTTTGGGTATCCAAAAGATGGATGAATTGAGTTGGTTCATGAAAAAATGGTATCAGAGTGAACCTTATTATTATTTGGGGGTGTGTCTTGGTATTCTAGAGACTGGGATTGTTGTGGGGACTTAGGTGGAGTGAGTAGGAATGTGCTTGGACAACTCATCATCAAATTGAACCTCAAGTTTCCATCAGTGTATGTGCATTGACTTTTTATTTTGAGTTTGGATTTAGATATCATGATGGATATTGATATATTGAGATGATTATTCGATCCAATTGTGTGTATAAGTGATTTAAGGGGTGAGTAGCAGAGGTGAAAGTGGTGAAAGAACTAGGGATGAATGGTAAAATCCTTGTATCAATTTTCCAAATTCTAGTCATCTTCTGACTTTTTATGGCCCATTGAAAGGGGCTCAAAGCCGATGTTTCTTGTATATCATATCTTGTGTCCCCATTTACAGATTTCAAAACAAATGTGTATATATATATGTACATCACTTGGGAAATGATGATGGCGGAACCCACAACTCATAGGGTTCTTATCATCCTTTTGTTGGGAAATATGGCAAACGATGAACGCGCAAACAACAAAAACACGAATGCGCAGCAGAGAAATCTTTCCCTCAAACTACGGATGTGTAGAGACAAAAATAGTTGCATAAAATAAAATTGACACCAGAAATTTTTACGTGGAAAACCCAAAAGGGAAAAACCACGGGACCTAGTCCAGAAAGAGGAATCCACTAAAATAGATAAGTACACGGTAGAGACTCCCCAAAAATGAAAGAGATCTCAAAATTAATACTTATAAATTTATTGGATCAAAGATGAAGTATATATGCAGTCTGAATGAAACCTGAAAAGAATAATGAAGCCTGCTAAAGAAACCCAAATAGATCTGACCGTGAAAGCAGAAGATTGATGTCCGAACAGAAGTGTAGATGAAAAAAACTGGGATCTAATGAAAAATCACCATAGATGAAATCCGATCAAATCAAAGCAGTTCCACCAGTTGCAGATTTGAAAACTGCTCCTTAAAAACGTAACTGCACTGCCTCCAACAAATACTGCGATAGGAGCCGAACATCTCATAAAAATAGAAGATTTGCCACATGATATCTCATGTATCTCCTAAAAGATATCTCATATATTATCAAAGATATCAAATATATCTCATCAAAGATATCAAATATATCTTCTCAAAGATATCAGATATATCTCGTCAAAGATATCAAAATATCTTTTTAAAGATATCAGATATAACTCATAAAAAATAAAAAGGATGAGGCCAAATGAGGAGGTGCCCCAACAAACTCCCCCTCCGACTCAACTAGGGATCATCTCCAACCCTGGAATTAGTCAGAAAGTCTCAAATTTTCCTCTGGGTAAACTCTTGGTCAACATATCTGACCCATTTTTGTTAGTGTGGATCTTCTCAAGTTCTAACTATCTCGAATGAAGAAAATTGCAGATCCAATGATACCGAACATCGATATGTTTCGACCTTCCATGAAAAGTAAAGTTCTTTCCCAAACAAATAGTACTCTGACTATCAAAAAATAAAACATATCTGTCTTGATTAAAATTGAGCTCTCGAATAAAGTTTTTCATACACAACAATTCTTTGCAAGCCTCTGTAGCTGCAATAAACTCTGACTCTATGGTAGATAAATCAACACATCTCTGCAACCTAGACTGCCAAGATACAGATCCTCTTGCAAAAGTGAACAAATAGCCTGAAGTAGACTTCTGAGAATCAATTTCTCCTGCCATATCTGAATCTGTAATGCCACAAAGCATATGTTCCCCTTTTCCAAAACACAATCTCAGATCAGAAGTACCACAAAGATAAAAAAAATGTACTTCACTGCCCTCTAATGCTCTGTGCCTTGATTGGACCAAAAACGACTGACCACACCAACTACATGAGCTATATCAGGTCTAGTACATACCATGCCATACATCAAACAGCCAACAGAAGATGAATAAGGTATGTGTTGCAGATCCTCTCCCTCTTCATCAGTAGAAGGTGACTGACTGGTTCTCATCTTAAAATGTAAAGCAAGAGGAATACTAACCACTTTAGCTCTCTCCATAGAAAATATCTGAAGAACCTTCTCAATGTATCTCTCCTGAGATAACCACAATTTCTTGGACTTCCTGTCATGGGAGATCATCATTCCAAGAATTTTTCTTGCTGGCCCCAAGTCTTTCATCACAAAAGACTGACAAAGATAGTTCGTTAATCTATCAATTCTAGAAGAATCATGGACAATAATGAGAATATCATCAACATAAAGCAGCAATATAATAAAATCATTATCAGTAAATCTCTGAAAAAACACACAATGATCAGAATATGTCTTCCTGAAACCCTGATGAGAAATGACAGAATCAAAATTTTTATTCCACTGTCTCAGAGCTTGCTTAAAACCATACAAACTCTTCTTCAATATGCAGACATGATTCTCTTTACCTGTTTCAACAAAACCCTCTGGTTTCTCCATATAAATCTTCTTCTAAATCTTAATGGAGGAAAGTTGTCTTCACATCCATCTTCTCAATCTGCAGATCCAAACTAGCATCCAAACCAAGAACAACCCGAATAGAAGACATTTTGACAACATGTGAGAAAATATCATCAAAATCAACAACTTTATTCTAACGGAAGCCTTTAACAACTAACCTTGCCTTGTATAGTGGAATAGAATAGGATTATTCATTCTTAATCCGATAAATCCACCGATTTTTCAAAGCTCTTTTACCTGTCTATAACTCCACCAGCAAAAAAGTATGGTTGTCATGCAACGATGTCATCTCTTCATCCATTGCCGCAACCCATCTGTCCTTCTATTCACTTTCCATCATCTCATCAAAATATTCTGGTTCTCCCCCTTCAGTGGGGATAACATACTCATCAGGTGAATACCGAGTAGAAATGGTACGATGTTGAGATGACCTCTGGAGTGGAACTATGGGTTCATTGATAACCCCAGGAACTGGATCATCAGAAACAAAAGGTGCATCTGAAATATCAACTCCAACTTGTTCACCCTGAGTATCATTCTGCACATCAATGTGGTAATCAGAATCAACAATATGCGGTAAATGTGAATCAGAACCTGGCTCAAGCCATCAGAAGTTGGAGAAGTGGACTTTTCTCCCTTATCAATATCTGCAATAGTCTAGTCCTCTTTAAACACTGCATCTCGGCTTCTGAAAAGTTTCTTCAAAGCAGGATCATAAAACATGTACCCAAACTCATCGTGTCCATAGCCAAAAAAAATACACTACCGTGACTTATCATCCAACTTGGATCTCTCATCTCTAGGCACATGAACAAAATCCTTGCAACCAAAAACATTCAAGTGATCCTACATGACCTTTTTTCCACACCAAAACTTATCGGGAGTGTCTTTCTACAAAGCAATTGAAAGTGATAAATTGATAATATAAGCAGTAGTAAGTAAAGCCTCACCCCAAAAGTGTCCAGGAAACTTTGCTTCTGAAAGCAAACAACGAACTCTTTCCAACAAAGTCTTGTTCATCCTCTCAACTACACCATTTAGCTGAGGTGTCTTGGGAGGTGTCTTCTGATGCCGAATACCTTCCTGCATGCAATACTAATCAAATGGACCAGAATACTCTCCTCTATTGTTAGTGTGAATAAATTTCAATTTCTTCCCTGATTCCCTCTCAGCAGAAACATGGAATTTATTAAAAACACTAAGCACCTGACTTTTGGCATTCAAAACATAAACACAAAGCTTTTTTGAGTAGTCATCAATAAATGTCACAAAATAAAGACTGCCATTAAAGTTCATAGATTTCAAAGGACCACAAATGTCTAAATGTACTAATTCAAGTACCTGTGACTTTCTGTGTGGAGAATGACTACTGAAACTCACTCTGCTCTTTTTCCCACCCATGCAATGATCACATGTATCCAATTTGACACTCTTCAAATCTGGAAGAAGGTTTTTCTTAGCCCAAAAACCAATCCATTTCTCACTGATGTGACTAAGTCTCTTATGCCACAACTTGCATTAAACACTACAATCAACAACACAAGCAGTATCACAAGAAATAAAATCTTTAGTCTAGTACAAACCTAACTACTTATTCCCTCGAGCCACAATAAAGAATCACTTGGAAAGATTCCATTTAAAATCACCAAAAGTACTGATAAACCCTTCATCATCAAGAATGTTGGTAGAAATAAGATTCAAGTGAACCTCTGGTGCATGTCGAACATTCTTCAAAATCAATTTAATTCCAGTACTGGTCTCTAAACAAACAGTCCCGATACCCAAGACATCATCATGACCATCAGTACCCATCTTCAAAAGCCCAAAATTATCTGGGTTGTAATAATTAAAGAACTCCTTCATTGATGTCACCTGAAAATAGGCACCACTGTCAACAACCCATCAAGAATGATGAGAAGAAATATTAATGGAGTCATAAACAATAAGAAGATCACCCCCTGTAGTGGCAGCGACATGATCATCTCCATCACCATTCTTCTTTGGCTGATTTCCCTTCATTATGTTTTATTTTTTAGCTGATAACAAAACTTCTTAACATGCCCCTTCTTACCACAATGATTACATTCAAAATATTTCTGCTTTGATCTGGATTTGCATCTGCTTTTACTCTTTCCTCTAATGCTCTATCCTTGATTCTTTTCCTAGATTCTCCCCCTGCTCTCCGTGACTAAAATATCTAAAAATTTCTCTTGAGTACATCTCCTGACTTCATCATTCAAAATAGAAGACTTAAAAAAACTGAATGTCACAGCACCATTAGGAGCAGAACTGGTTAGAGTAACACGTAAATTCTCCCAAGAATCAGGTAACGTGTTAATCAATAAATATGCGAAAACCTCATATTCAAAATTGATACCCATGCTAAAAAATTGATCAAAAAATCCCTAATATTCACTTAAATAATTAGAAATAGATGTACCTTCTCTGTACCTCAAATTCACCATTTGTTTGAGAATAAAAAATTTATTATTTCTTGTCTTGGAAGCATAGGTAGTCTCGAGCTTCTCCCACGACGCTCTGGCATGAGATATGTTAACAATGTGATTCATCACGTTGTCTTCGACCCATTGGCGAATGAAGCCACAAACCATATCATTCTTGAATTCCCATTCTTCATCTGAAATCTTTTCTTGCTTCTGGGTACTAAACACTGGAAGATGCATTCTCTTGATAAAAAGAAGATCCTTTATTTTAAGTCACCACATATGATAATTGGCACCATTTAATAAAATCATCTGACTACAATTAGCCTCCATAAAAAATATGAAATAAAAATCAAACCCTCTGATACCAAATGTTGGGAAAGATGAAAAACGATGAACATGCAAACAACAAAAACATGAACGTGGAGCAGAGAAACTTTTCCCTCAAGCAGTGGATGCATAGTGAAAAAAATAGGCGCAGAAAATAAAATTGACACCAGAAATTTTTACGTGGAAAACCCAAAAGGGAAAAACCACGGGACCTAGTCCAGAAAGAGGGATCCACTAAAATAGATAAGTACACAGTAGAGACTCCATAAAAATTAAAGGGATATCAAAAGTAATACTTAGGAAAATAGTGGATCAAAGACAGAGTATAGATGTAGTCTGAATGAAGCCTGAAAAGAAGAAAGCAGCCTGCTAAAGAAACCCAAATAGATATGACCGTGAAAGAAAAAGATTGATGTCTGAACAAAAGTGAAGATGAAAAACACTGGGATTAGATCAAATACCACCACAGATGAAATCCGATCAAATCAAAGTAGTTCCACCAGTTGCAGATCTGAAAACCGCTCCTTGAAAACATAACTACACTGCCTCTATCATCTGCCGAGAGAGGAGCCGCACATCTCATATAAATAGAATATTTGTCACATGATATCTATTGTATATCCTAAAATATATCTCATATCTTATTAAAGATATAAAATATATCTCATCAAATATATCAAATATATATTCTCAAATATATCAGATATATCTTGTCAAAGATATCAATATTTCTTTTTAAATATATCGTATATAACTCTTAAAAAAGGTTGAGGCTTGATGAGGAGGCTCCCCAACACCTTCTCGCCCTGCCCTTTACGGATACTCGCTGTAACAGTGCAGCGACAACACCACTCAAAACCTTCACTGTTACATCATTTATTACTCCTCTCCTTTTTAATTACAAACCAAAATTTATTTTTGGTGATATTCATTCCTCATATTTGTTGAATCTTCATGGAGACGTCGTGGACTGTGTTGACATCAACATACAACCATGATTGTGGAGTGGGGTAGAGATGTGGTTAACAACGGCATGGGCAACCACACAACGACACAGATGGGGAGTGGGAATCTCGCCAGCGAGGGGCCCCATTGGGTCTTCTATGTGCGGAACATGACTCCATGTATTTTTACTTTGGCGGGCCCGAGAATTCGCGCTCATGTAACTGACCACATATTATTTGCTATGCAGCCTTTTTTGGAAACAACCACTATACAGACATGGGAAAGTAATGAATTTTACTTCTAATTTGATGCAGTGTGAATGATGTTGTGTTTTTTGGTATCAAATAAAAGTTATTTTTACTTATTTTCATTTTAAACACCTTTATTTTGTCTCTCAAATTATAATAAAAAATAAAATTATAATCAAACCCACACACATAAATAAAATGTGGGAAAAAAATGGATTTTCCATCCTCCATCAATATTATTTTTATGGGAAACTGAAATATATTTTTATGAAAACATTAAGGTTTGAGATGGGTCTAACCATTTTGATTTTTTTATGTATATAATATGTTTTTTCATTTTCCCATTTTGGATTCTTCCTTCAAAGGTGATGTTTTCACACTTTCTTCTTATTGGATTGAGTCCTCTTTTTATTTAAAATTTTGTAATTTCACATTTCATGAAATGCTTGGATTATATAAAACCACATTATTGTCATGTTACATGTATAATTGTTCCCCATTAGGTTCTTGTTAAATATTTCAAATGTTTTATTAACGTTTCATAGTGAACATTAATGAATTTTTTATATTAATTTTGAACTAAATTCACTACTACACATATTCCCTTTAACAACGCACAAAAAAGCCTTTTAATAGCACTAAAAAACACTATTAATCACAGCACTGATAAAGGCCTAACTGGCTACAATGAATTTTTAATATAATAGCACACTGAGCAAAATCCTAT
Source organism: Viscum album (assembly GCA_963277665.1). Classification (NCBI taxonomy): domain Eukaryota; kingdom Viridiplantae; phylum Streptophyta; class Magnoliopsida; order Santalales; family Viscaceae; genus Viscum; species Viscum album. Next base: position 1,878,698,368 of record OY728146.1, on the reverse strand, counting down.
AGGTATATAGAGCACACCAAACAAACAATGTTATATACATTTAATTGAAATCATGAATACAAAAATATCCACCAATGGTATATAAAAAAAATAAAATACTGCTATATACATTTCAAACAATGTTTTATATAATTACATTTACAATTATCTAACAAACTGTTAAAAACATTAATGTTTCATCTTTTCATGCCCATGATTCCCTCACAAAAATGTCTGCTCATGGTATTAGTTGCTGAAAAAATCATCCCAACTCGAGGAAAAGACTCTACCTATATAAGAAAAAAATATTATGTTAGTAATACCATAATGAAATAAATTAAACATTAACATGAAAGAATCCATTAACAAAATGTCAATTTTTAATCAAAAAAAGGCACATTTGGAGTTATATTGGTCACACCATGCATCGTATTAAGGAAGGGTTAATTCCTACACATCACAAATGAGTTATGAATCATTGTACTAAATTATCAAAACAATACGCATGTGTTTTCTCAGTTTTGAATATGTAACTTGTTCTTTTACTAAAATTAATATCAAATTTAAATAATAAAACATTTGGATTTATACTAGTCACACCATGTGTCAGATTGAGGTGCAGCTGATTCCTACCTGTTGTAAATTACTAATGGATCATTTTCCAAAAGTATCAAATCAATCTGACTGTGTTTGTTTAGTTTTTAGTATGTCAGTTTTGTTTTTTTACTATAATGTCATTTCAAACTCGAAACACACATTTTGAGTCATACCAATCACATCGTGAGTTGGTTTGACATGAGATTGCTTCATACATGTCACAAATGACTTATTAATCAATTTCCAAAATTATAAAGACAATTAGAGTGTGGTTGACTTTTTTTCAGTGAGTGACATGTTTTGAGCTAAAATGTCAATTTTAAACTGATAACAGATACTTTTAGTCATACCAGTCAGACTGTGGGTCATATTGAGGTGTGGTTGATTCCTACACCTCACAAATAACTGATGGATCATTGTCCAAAAGTATGAAAACAATCCAAATTTTTTTGGTTGGTTTCCAGTATGTTAGCTGTCACGACCCATCCTCGGGGCTCGTGACGTGACTACCCCAATCCCTCCTTCCAAAGGCCAGGGGCTGGCGACTATCACCAAGGAATAATTCTCGATAAAAAAAGGGAAGGCATTGTCTTTGTAAAGTAAACAAACACACAGAGTAAGCAAGCATAAGTAAACACTAAGTAAAACTAGGTACAAAAGTAAGTGCGGAAAAGTAAGTGGGCCAGAATACAAACCCAAACTGAAAGTAAAGTACAACTGAAAAAGGGAGTAAAACAACTGAAAAGTAAAGCCACAAAGTTGAGCCATCCAATGGAAGTCACACCTGAAGGGTGGATACATATAGCCTCCACAGCTCCTCGGGTCCAGCCGTTCGCTCCGTGTACGTCCCGCCCAGTGGTTCACCTCTAGGTACCGTCTCGTCCCACAAGCCTCAACACCATCAGCGTTTTCCGTCGTCTGCAACCAACACAACGTAGTACGGGCATAGCCCATGCAGGGGTGAGTATAACCTACTCAGTAGGGACCCCGAGACCCCCTAAGGTCTCATAGAATCCACAAAGGATAATCCACAAGGGAAAGATACAATCACGAAGTAACATCCGACACTACTTAGGTATATGCCCATACATATACCTAAGTCATCAATTCCAGTTCGGCTTCGACATCTGAGCCCGAGTTCGATCACGTCTACACAGGATAGCACAACACAATCCACACAGGAAAGGAAGTCAATCATATCGAAGATAATGATTGAAAGTCAAGATTCAGCTCACACAGGAATACTTCTTCGTAAGATGATAGAGATGATCAGATGTAGCCACTGATTCATCTAATCCATCGGACCCACACAGGATCGATAGGTACTAACCCCCGCAATGACCCACTAAGGATTGATAGGTACTAACTCCTGCAATGACCCACATAGGATCGGACCCACACAGGATCTGTAGACGATGGCCCACACAGGACCGTTGAGCGCTGACCCACACAGTATCTGACCCACACAGGATTAGTAGAACTAATCCACGTAGGATTGCTGAGTGTTGTAGTCATCGTTGTTGAATCCATAGAGGATTTCTGTACAGTCGTCATCATCGTCACAGTCGCAGCTAGCTCTAGGGTTCCCGCACATAGCAAGCTCGTTCGGGAGGGTCCTCTCTACGAGCCGAGGGGCTGATACATCAACTGACACGTAGTCCGAATTTGATGTATCCAAAAGTTCTATATCGTCAACAGGAACTCAACGTTACAGACGATGCGTCAATCGGACGCCCGGTCTGAGAGTTATTGGCTTTTTTCGTCCCAGGGGACCGGTTGGTTTTTAAGTCAAAACCAACCCAACTGTACTCCAACTACATCCAAACCTCGAGTGGAGTAATACAAAAGGTCCATCTCACTAAGAGGAATCTATCAAAGTCGACGGAACGTCAATCGGACGTCTGGAGCTCAAGTTATAAGTGTTTCCGCTCCGAGGGCCTGGTTGGTTTCGTGTACGAACCAACCCGGCCGAACCCAAAGTTCTCTGAAACCTTGAGTGTAATATACCGAAACGACTGTCTCAATCCAAGGATCGCATCGCAGCTGACTGTGTGTCGATCGAAGGTACGCAGACCAAGTTATGGGTAAAAGACCGAAGGAGGTCCAGAATAAGGGGGTTCGAGCCCAGTCCGACCCGGCCCGATACCCCCAGGGTCGGACCGAACTGGGTCAACCCGACCCGAGACCAGGTCCGACCCACTTGGGTGCAGCCCGACCCGGCCTGCACGGCCAGGTCGGGCCTGCGCGGCCCGGCCTGGCGCTCTCGTCCTGGCCGGTGTGGCCAGGAGGCTCAGCCGTAACGGCCGAGCGGAAGGGGTGCAGGGGAGGGGGGTCGGGGGGCGCTACTCCCCGCCTGTGAGAAACCGCGTCCCCCATGAGGGGGGCTGTTCCTGCTGGCCAACTGGGGGTTACGACCCTCGGCGCTTCCCGCTGACCGGGCGGCCCGCACCGGCCGACCGGCTGCTGTCGCCACGGGACCAGGGCGGTCCCGTCCCCCCACTCCGACGTCGGCGGCCAGAAACTGGCCGTCGTTCCCGGCTCTGCTGTGTCCTATGGTCGCGGCCTTGATCCATCCGGCGTGGCGTGACGGCGCTACGCCCCTCCGCTGCGGCCCCACTCCGGCTGCGGTGCCTTTGTGGTTCTCTGGCGCGGTGCGACGGCATCGTGGTTTGGTTGGTCTTCAATGGCGCGGAACGATGGCGCCACATTTCTCCACCCTTTCTTTAATATTTCCCGCGCGGTGCTTTGGCACCGCGCTACCTTGCTCGTGCCACGAACAATATCAAACAACCAAGGGGAGAGGAGGGTCGGCCATGTTCGTGCAGTTCGACCTCCTCCCGTTATTGCGATAACAGGCGGCCCAAATAACATGATAAATCAACGATGAAAGTAATCGAGAACAAAAGAAATAATAATCCCCCTACCTCGAACATAGTCGACGATAGAGTTTTGTTGCGGAAAGGGACGTCCCGGAATTGATCGTCGTGGAAGAAGGTTCCACACACTTAACGGAGCTCGTCCGAGGAGGAACGGTGTCTCCCTTCCATTGACTCGGGAAGGAGAAATGAAAGGGTGAGCGTCGAATCGTTGATCTCCGAGGAAGGCGTCTCTCACCGTCGTTCGTCGTCGGAGGTCGGCGTTCTTCACGTTCTTTGCGTTCTTCGTTGAGGAAGAAGAACTTCAAGAACCAGAGAAAATTCTCCCCAATCCTCTCACAACCCAACAAATCTAATAAAATAAGAGTTTGTCTTATTTTATTTCTCAAGCCAAGAATTTTGAAATTCAAAAACGAATCAAACAATTAATTGAATTAGTTGCAACGTTTAAACCGCCTAATTAATAGAGGTGTTTCATAAATAGATAAACGCAAGGGTTGACTTCCAATTAATTGCGGTGCGGTTGCGTTACCTTATTAAAGGAGGGGGTTTAGGAAGAAAAGAAACGGTGGGGCTCTTGTGGGTCCCACATCACAATTATCCTACCTAGTCGGTAGGATATTGTGGGTCACACTTCATCCACTTAGCTTAGCTTAAACAAAAATAAAATAAAATTGGTTGCACCACTTTTATTTTATTCCTTTACTTAACCACAAAATTTAAAAACCACACTCGAGAAAACACAACTCCGGAAAAGGTGTTTCTAAGAAATTACCGATGTTGCGATTCCATCGGGGTCCTCGGATTTCGATTCTGAGCACCGGTTCAAAAGTTAGGAAAACCCACTCGTTCGTTCACTAAACGTACCCAAGCTAAACTTTGGAAAATGATTCCAGGCACACCGGGCCTCGGAATCAGGTGCTGTCAGAAACTGCGTTCTTGTAAAATTCCCAAGAAAATTAAGAAAACAATTTCCTTGAATTATACGGGTATTTACATCACTCCCACCTCAGGGCTTTACGTCCCCATAAAGATACATCATAAACTAGGGAAACAAATGTGGTCACTGAGCACGCATCTGAGTCTCCCTCTCCTAGGTTCTCTCCTGGAGGTTTCCATGCTGCCATATGATGCGCACTAGAGGAATCGATCGTCCATGTAGGACCCACTCCTGTCGATCCTCGATCTCCACTGGTACCTCTGCAAAAGTCGCCCCATCATCAACGTCCATCTCCCCATGGTCAATGATATGTGTCGGGTCATGCATGTATCTCCTCAGCTGAGATACGTGGAAGACGTCGTGCACCCGGTGCAACTGAGGTGGTAGAGCCAGGCGATAAGCCACCTTGCCAATCCTGTTGAGGACATGGGATGGTCCGATGAAGCGTGGAGACAACTTTCCACCTCGGACAAATCTCCGTAATCCACATCGAGGTGAGACCCGCCAGAAGACATGGTTGCCATCCTCGAACTCTACTGGCCTCCGCCTCCTATCAGCATAAGACTTCTGCCGGCTCTGAGCTATCCTCATCCGCTCCTAGATGACCTGGACCTTCTCCGTCATGGCCTGGACCATCTCCGGTCCCACAAGTACTGACTCCCCAAGGTCTGTCCAGCACAGCAGTGATCTGCAAGGTCGGTCGTACAACTCCTCGTATGGTGCCATCCCGATGGTGGAGTGGTAGCTATTGTTGTACGCGAACTCCACCAAGGGTAGGTGGTCCTCCCAGCTGCGAATAAATTCAAGGACACATGCACGGAGCATGTCCTCGAGAGTCTGAATAGTCCTCTCCGTCTGACCATCTGTCTGAGGGTGAAAGGCGGTGCTCAGATGTAGCTGCGTCCCGAACTCCTCCTACAACCCCTTCCAAAGTCGGGAAGTAAAGCGAGCATATCGATCGGAGACGATAGATGATGGCACACCATGAAGTCGTACAATTTCATGAACATAGAGACGTACCAAGATCTCCACTGAGCCCTGCTCTCTGATGGGTAAGAAGTGGGCCGACTTGGTGATTCGGTCGACAATCACCCATATGGAGTCATGACCTATGGAAGTGCGTGGAAGTCCAGTCATGAAGTCCATAGATATCCCGTCCCACTTCTACTCCGGGACCTCCAAGGGTCGTACCAAGCCTGCTGGTACCTAGTGCTCTGCCTTCACCTTATGGCAGGTGAGGCATCGAGAAACGAACTCTGACACAACCTTCTTCATACCCAGCCACCAGTGCTGTCGTCTGAGATCCTGGTACATCTTTTCCACTCCAGGATGTACCGCCAAAGGGGAAGTGTGAAACTCTTTCAGCACCTCCTACTGTAAAGCATCTGGTACGATGGTACGTCCTCTGAAAAGGACATTGTGCTCTCCTCCCACGGAGAATCCATCAGGTTCCTCTCTTGAGGATATCTGCACACGCCACGTCTCACAGTCAGCGTCCCCACGCTATGCCTCTCTGACCCACTGCAGTAGTGGAGGAGTGACTGAATAAAGGCTTCTCCATCTCTATCCATAAAGGATATCTGCAATGCGGCTAGCTGCTCTGTCGCCTCCCCAAGTAGCTGAATGCCCGTCCTCCTGCTGAGGGCATCGGCTACTACGTTCCCCTTTCCAGGAGTATATACTATCTCAAAGTCATAGTTTTGGAGGAACTCAAGCCATCGCCACTGTCTCAGGTTCAGGTCCTTCTGTGAGAAGAAGTACCAGAGACTCTGACGGTCATAATAGACTGTAAAGCGCTCCCCCATCAGATAGTGTCGCCACATCTTCAGAGCAAAGACCATTGCTGCTAACTCTAGGTCATGGGTAGCGTAGTTCTGCTCATGCTTCCTCAAATGACGTGATCCGTAGGCGATCACTGCCCGCTCCTACATTAGGACACATCTGAGTCCGGTCCCTGATGCATCGTAGTAAACTACGTACCCTACTCCCTCCTCCGACAACCTCAAGATAGGAACACTGGTAAATCTTTGTCTCAGCTCCTGGAAGCTCTGCTGACATCTGTCTGACCACACGAAGGTTTTTCCCTTCTTTGTCAAAGATGAGAGTGGTTCCGCAACTCTGGAAAAGTCTGGCACGAACCTCTGGTAGTACCCAGCTAGACCCAAGAAACTATGCACCTCTGTCACACTCTTGGGTGGCTCCCAAGCTAGCATTGCCTCGATCTTCACAAGATCCACCACAACTCCCACCTCAGAGATGACGTGTCCCAAGAAGTGTACCTCACGTAACCAGAACTGACACTTTGAGAGCTTTCCATAAAGCTAGTTCTCTCAGAGTGTGTCTAGTACAACCCGCAAGTGGTAGGCGTGCTCCTCCTCAGCGGTCGAGTATTTCAAAATGTCGTCGATGAAGACCACGACAAATTGATCGAGGTATGGCTGAAAGATCCAGTTCATGAGGCCCATGAACACTGCTGGAGCATTGGTCACGCCGAAGGGTATAACCAAGAACTCATTGTGGCCATACCGACATCTGACGGTCGTCTTCTGCATGTCCTCGTCCCGAACTCTGAGCTGATGATAGCCTGACCTGAGGTCTATCTTTGATAACCACCGTTCTCCCTTGAGCTGATCGAAGAGGTCATTAATACTCGGTAGCGGATACTTGTTCCTCAATTTCACCTAGTTCAGGCGATGATAGTCGACACAAAGTCGCAAGCTCCCGTCCGCCTTCTTGGAGAACAATATCGGGGAAGCCCAGGGTGAAACACTCGGTTGGATGAATCCCTTGCCCTGAAAGTTCTCCAACTGTACCTATAGCTATCAAAGCTCAGCGGGGGCCATCTGATATACTAGAGTGGATATCCGGGATATCCGGGGTACATGTCAATATATAAGTCCACCTCTCTACGAGAAAGTAGCCCTGGGATGTCATCGGGGAAAACGTCCGCATACTGATCCACCACTGTAGGAAAACCAGGACTCTGCAAGTCAACTGATCCTAGGATGAGGCTATCCAACTAATGAGTGATGGGTTGTCCTCTCCTCTACGTGTGTCCATCCTGTGCGGCAAAGGCTCCCATCTCACCAGTGAAGGTGAACCTGCTCCCGTCGGTGCATACACATCGCACCTTGCACCTAATACAGTGAATCTGAGTATGGACTGTAGATAACCAATCTATGCCCAAGATGATGTCGTAAGGCCTCAACGCCGCTACAAGAAGATCCCAGCCGAACCTCTCGCCTCCTAGAGTAAGCTCACACTGCCAGAACCAGTTTGTAATCATTGAGTCTGCTCCCGTAGGAGTCTCTAGCCGTAAGAATCGAACCAACGACTCTGTCGAAATCTCTGAGCTCCGAACAAGGGTAGCGACAATGAAAGAATGACTCGCTCATGTGTCTATAAGAACTACAGAAAGGGTGTAATAGACACAGATAGTACCTTGAATCATCTCGGGCGCGCTGTGGTCATAGGCCTCCGTTGCCTGGAGTTGTGCCTGTCTCTGCCCGCCAGCTCCATGTGGTCGGGGTGGACCTCCTGGTGGTGGGGGTGGTAGATCCTCAAAGCGTCACCCACCACCTACAGCTCGACCAGCTCCTCTGCCTCGTCCGCCTAATCCCGGCAGACTGCCACGGTCGACCCTCTGCCTCTACCTGGGTGGCCCCTCAATCGTCTGCTTCTCCTCGATACGACAGGTCGGGCAGTCACGAGCCATGTGGCCCTGCCCTCCGCATGCGTAGCACTGTCTGCCTCTCTAAAGACTGGTTCTGCGCTGTGTTCCCCACACCTCTGAGCCAGTGTCCTGAGGTCATTTTCCTGAGGGTCTGGTATGCCTGGACCCATGTGTCATCTATCAACTGCCTGCTGCAGAAGACTCTGCTACGTGCCGCCCTGTGGTAGGTCTCGCTACTGATGTAGGCTCAGCAAAGAAGGTCTCGATGAAAAGGGATCACTCCAGTACCCCTGCCTGTGTCGGAATTCTGAGGGAGATCAGCGATTCCCTGATCTCATTCCTCAATCCCTACTCGAAGGTCCGGGCCCGAAAGAATGGGTCATGTACTATGTCCGTCGAATAGCGCGAGAGATCGGTAAAATCTCACCGAGTACTGGGCGACCGACAAGATGCCCTGCCGCAGTTATAGAAGCTACTGGATGTGCACCGCACAGAGGGTGGCTAGGACGAACTCCCAGCGGAAGAGGATCTCAAAGTCCATCCAGAGGAGTGATTCCTCGTCATACACCAGGAGCATCAAGATCTACCATCTGCCTGCTGTCGCGTGCAGGAGACTCGCTGCAAGGATCACCATGAGGTCTGCTGGTGTCCCTACCAAATGGAAAACTCGTACAACTACCTCCAGCCAATCCTCGGCTGCCTGATGGTCTGTCTCCCCACGGAACCTGGGCGGTCGCTGATGCTGGAACTCGTGCAGTGCAATAAGGCGAAGTGCGCCGTCAGCGGCTAAGGCTGGTAGCATCGGTGGCTCGGCGGGTAGAGGTACCGCCGGTGCCATTGCTGTCAAAGGGCCCTTTACCGAGGCCCTCATCGCTCGGTGGGCTTTCGTCCCACACAAAACTCGGAACCCTAGATGGCTAGCGTCGTGGGGCCATCCTGAAAGGAAACAGGTGCGCCATGGTCAAACAGTATACCTAGTGAGCTGACACAAAGTAATCACAAAGAAAACTTGAAACACAAATGCAATCAATGTTTTTGTGCATTGAGCCGGAAATCAGAAGTCAGGGTCCTGGTGTACGGATACATCGGCCGCCGCACCAACACTGGACTCCCTGGAATGATAACCACACTCGATACCCTTAACACCATTACTTCACATAGAAGAAATATCAGAGTCCAGAGTTCGGTGATAGAACCGAACTCCTCTGATACCAATTTGTCACGACCCGTCCTTGGGGCCCATGCGGTGACTACCCCAAGCCCGCCTTCCATAGGCCAAAGGCTGGCAACTAGTACCAAGGCGTAATTACCGATAAAAAAAGGGAAGTTGTTGCCTTTGTAAAGTAAACAAACGCACAGAGTAAGCAAGCAGAAGTAAACACTAAGTAAAAATGGGTACAAAAGTAAGTGCGGAAAAGTAAGTGGGCCAGAATACAAACCCAAACTGAAAGTAAAGTACAAATGAAAGAGGGATTACAGCAACTGAAAAGTAAAGCCTCAATGTCGAGATGTCCACTAGAAGTCCCACCTGAAGGGTGGATACAGATAGCCTCCACAGCTCCTCGGGTCCAGCCGTCCGCTTCATGTACGTCCCGCCCAGTTTCCACCTCCAGGTACCGTCTCGCCCCACAAGCCTCAACACGATCAGTGTTGTCCGTGGTCTGCAACCAACACAACATAGTGTGGGCATAGCCCGTGCAGGGGTGAGTATAAGCTACTCAGTAGGGACCCCGAGACCCCTGAATGTCTCCCAGAATCCACAAAGGATAATCCACAAGGGAAAGATACAATCACGAAGTAAAATCCGACACTACTTAGGTATATGCCCATACATATAACTAAGTCATGAATTCCAGTTCGTCTCCGACATCCGAGCCCAAGTTCGATCACGTCTACACAGGATAGCACAACACAATCCATACAGGAAAGTAAGTCAATCATATCGAAGATAATGATTGAATGTCAAGATTCTGATCACACATGAATACTTCTTCATAAGATGATAGAGATGATCAGATGTAGCCACTGATTCATCTAAGCCATCGGACCCACATAGGATCGATAGGTACTAACCCCCACAATGACCCACAAAGGATCGATAGGTACTAACCCCCACAATGACCCACACAGGATCAGACCGACACAGGATCTGTATGCGCTGGCCCACACAAGACCGTTGAGCGCTGACCCACACAGGATCTAACCCACACAGGATCAGTAGCACTGATCCACATAGGATCTCTGAGTGTTGTAGTCTTCGTCATTGAATCCACGGAGGATTTCTATACAGTCATCATCGTCGTCGCAGTCGCAGCCAGCTCTAGGGTTCCCGCACATAGCAAGCTCGTTCGGGAGGGTCCGCTCCACGAGCTAAGGGGCTGATACATCAACTGACACGTAGTCTGAAGTTGATGTATCCAGAAGTTCCATATCGTCAACAGGAACTCAACGTCACAGATGGCGCGTCAATCGGACGCCCGGTCTGAGAGTTATTGGCTTTTTCGTCCCAGGGGCCCAGTTGGTTTTTAAGTCAAAACCAACCCGAACGTACTCCAACTTTGTCCAAACATCGAGCGGAGTAAGCCAAAAGTTCTGTCTCACTAAGAGGAATCCATCAAAGTTGATGTCACGTCAATCGGACGTCCGAAGCTCAAGTTATAAGCGTTTCTGCTCCGAGGGCCCGGTTGGTTTCGTGTACGAACCAACCCAGCCAAACCCAAAGTTCTCCAAAACCTTCAGTGTAATATACCGAAATGACCGTCTCGATCCAAGGATCGCATCACAGCTGACGGTGCGTCGATCAGAGATCCGAAGTCCACATTATGGGTAAAAGACCGAAGGAGGTCCGGAATTAGGGGGTTCGGGCCCGGCCCGATACGCCCAAGGTCGGCCCGAAGCGGGACGACCCGACATGGGACCAGGTCCGGCCCGCGTGGGCGCAGCCCGGCCTGGTGCACTGGGCCTGGCTAGCGTGGCCAGGCGGCTCGGCCGTAACGGCCGAGCAGAGGGGTGCGGGGGGGGGGGGGGGGGGGGGCGCTCCTGCTGGCCAGCTGGGGGTTACGACCCCTGGCATTTCCCCCTGATCGGTCGGCCCGCACCGGCCGGCCGGCTGCTGCCGCCACGGGACCGGGGCGGTCCCGTCCCCCTACTCCGACGACAGTGGCCAGAAACCGGTCGCCGTTCCTTGGTCCGCCGTGGCCTTGATCCGTCCGGCGCGGCGTGATGGCGTCGCGCCCCTCCGCCGCGGCCTCGCTCCGGCCGCGGTGCCTCTGTGGTTCTCCGGCGCGGTGCGACAGCACCGCGGTTTGGTTCGTCTTCAACGGTGCGGTGCGACAACAACATGTTTCTTTACCCTTTCTTTAATATTTCCCGTGTGGTGCTTTGGCACCGCGCTGTCTTTCTCGTGCCGCGAACAATATCAAACAACCAAGGGGAGAGGTGGGTCGGCCGTGTTCGTGCGGTCCGACCTCCTCCCATTATTGCGATAACAGGCGGCCTAAATAAGACGATAAATCAATGATGAAAGTAATCAGGAACAAAAGAAATAATAATCCCCCGACCTCAATCGTAGTCGACGAACGAGGTTTGTTGCGGAAAGGGACGTCGCAGAATTGATCGTCGCGGAAGAAAGTTCCGCACACTTGACGGAGATCGTTTGAGGAGGAACGGTGTCTCCCTTCCTTTGACGTGGGAAGGAGGAACGAAAGGGTGAGCCTCGGATCGTCGATCTCCGAGGAAGGCATCTCTCACCGTCGTCCGTCGTCGGAGGTCGGCGTTCTTCGCGTTCTTCGCGTTCTTCATCGAGGAAGAAGAACTTCAAGAACTTGAGAAAATTCTCCCCAATCCTCTCACATCCCAACAACTCTAATAAAATAAGAGTTTTTCTTATTTTATTTCTCAAGCCAAGAATTTTGAAATTCAAAAACGAATCAAAAAATTAATTGAATTAATTGCAACGTTTAAACCGCCCAATTAATAGAGGTGTTTCATAAACAGATAAATGCAAGGGTTGACTTCCAATTAATGGGGGTGTGGTTGCGTTACCTTATTAAAGGAGGGAGTTTAGGAAGAAAAGAAACGGTGGGGATCGTGTGGGTCCCACCTCACAATTATCCTACCTAGTGGGTAGGATATTGTGGGTCCCACTTCATCCACTTAGCATAGGTTAAACAAAAATAAAATAAAATTGGTTTCACCACTTTTATTTTATTCCTTTACTTAACCCCAAAATTTAAAAACCACACCCTAGCAAACGCAACTCCGGAAAAGGTGTTTCTAAGCAATTATCGGAGTTGCGATTCCATCGGTGTCCTCGAATTTCGATTCTGAGTACTAGTTCAAATGTTAGGAAAACCCGCTCGTTCGTTCACTGAGTGTACCCGAGCTAAACTTTGGAAAATAATTCCGGGCACACCGGGCCTCGGAATTAGGTACCGTCAGAAACTACGTTCTTGTAAAATTCCCAAGAAAACTAAGAAAAAAGTTTCCTTGAATTGTATGGGTCTTTACATTAGCTATTCTTTTTACGTAAATTAATGTCAATTTTAAATAAAATGACACATTTGGAGTTATACCAGTCACACCGTGTGGTTTATTGAGGTGAGATTGATTTCTGTAAATAAAAAAATGACCCATTAATTATTGTCTTAAATTATCAAAAACAATCCGAATGCGTTTTCTCAGTTTTCAATATGTCACTTGTTTTTTACTAAAAATAATGACAATTTTAAATAAAAAGACACTTTGGGTAATATTGGTCACACCATGCATCATATTGAGGTGAAGTTGATTCCTACACATCACAAATGACATATAGATCGTTGCCCTAAAGTATCAAAACAATCCAAATGTGTTTACTCAGTTTTCAATATGTCAGTTGTATTTTTTTACTAAAATGTCATTTCAAACTGGAAACATGCATTTTGAGTCATACCAGTAGCATCGTGCATTGGTTTAACATGTGACTGCTTTATAGACGTCACAAAGGACTTTTAAATCAGTGTATTAAATTATGAAGACAATCAAAGTGTGTTTTCTATGATTTCCTTAAGTGACATGTTTTGAGCTAAAATGTTGATTTTAAACTGACAATAGACACTTTTAGTCATACTGGTCACACCGTGCGTCGGACTGAGGTGTGGTTGATTCCTACACATCAGAAATTACTCATGGATGGTTGTCATAAAGTATCAAAACAATGCGAATGAATTTTCTTAGTTTCAGTATGTCACATTTTTAGAAAAATTAATGTTAGTTTTAAATAAAAAAACACATTTGGAGTTATACCGGTCACATCGTGCGTCGTATTGAGGTGGGGTTGATTTCTACACATCACAAATGACTCATGGATCATTGTTCTAAATTATCAAGACAATCAGAATGTGTTTGCTCAGATTTAAGTATGTCAGTTATTCTTTTTTACTTAAATTAATATCAATTCACTTCAAGAAAAATTGATATTTACGATGGGGTATTCGCAAAAGGGAAGGGTCTTGTCACAAATAGTTTTTTGGGAGCGACTATTTACAACGGGACACTCTGCCAGTTGCAAATATTTAGTTATTTGCAATGGGGAGATGGTACCTATCGCAATATGTTTGACGTGAGTTGCGTGTCAAACCGTAGGAAGGGTATTTGCGACGGGTATATAAGCTCTTCGCAAATACCCGATGACATTTTTTAGTATTTGTGACAGGATTTATCTCTCTCCATAAATAGTATGTCAGCAGGTTGGTATTTGAAAAGGGTCCCGTCGCAAAATACATTTTTAACCATTGCCCCTAATTTATAGAGGAGTTAGCATTTCTGACAGCACCCGTCACAAATAGTAACATCGCAAATAATATAATATATATATACATCCATATGTTTTCCCCCATTCCACTCCTTTCTTTACAACTCCCTCTCTACTTACATTTTTTCTCTCAAAATTTTTCAATGTTTAAAATTATAAATCAGAGCAGTATTCACGACTTATATCCTCTGAAAAATTCAGTTTTAATGTATTTATCTATTTCTTTTTATTTCTTTGTTAATTCATTTTATTTTATATTAATTATAATTATTGTTAATTAGCTCCACTTAAATTAAATTAGAATTAGATTGTTTTATTTATCATTATTTTTTTATCAAATAATTACCTGCTATTAGTATTCATTAGTATTAATTAATAGTTATTATATTAATTATAATGAATTAGTAGTAATAAGTATTAATTAAAAAAATTGTAAATATGTTGTCATAATTAGCGATAATTAGTAATAAATTGAAATGAATATTTATAAATAGTAATAAATATTATCAGTTAGTGATAATTAGAAATAATTAGTGGTAACTAGTAGAAATTAGTAATGATTAGTAATAATTAGCGGGAATAAGTAAAAATTAGTCGTAATTAGTAATAAATTGTAATAATTACAAAATAATTTTAATAACTAGAAATAATTAGTAATAAATTGTAATAAGTTTTAGTAATTTGTAATAAATTGTAATAAATTTTAATAATTAGTAATTATTAGTAAAAATTAGTAATAATTAGTAATAAATTGTAATAAAATGTAATAAATTGTAATAAATTGTAATAATTAGTAATAAATTGCAATAAATAGTAATAATTTGTAATAATTTGTAATAAATTGTAATAAATTGTAATAATGTGTAACAAATTGTAATAATTAGTAAGAATTAGTAATAAATTGTAATAATTTGTAATAATTTGTAAAAAAATATAATATTTTATAATAAAATTTAATAATTAGTAATAAATTGTAATAATTAGTAATAAATTTTAATAATTAGTAATAAATTGTAAAAATTAGTAATAAAGTGTAATAATTTGTAATAAATTTTAATAATTAGTAATAAATTGTAATAATTAGTAATAAATTGTAATAATTAGTAATAAATACCAAATAAATTGAAATAATTTGTAATATAGTGCAATAATTAGTAATAAATTGTAATAATTAATAATATATTGTAATAATTAGCAATAAATTGTAATAATTAAAAATAAATTGTATTAATTAGTTATAAATTGTATTAATAACTAATAAATTGTAATAATTACAAATAATTTGTAACAATTACAAATAAATTGTAATAAATTGTAATAATTTGAAATAAATTGTAATTATTACTAATAAATTGAATTAAATTATAATAAATTGTAACAATTATAAATAAATTGTAATAATTAATAATAAAATGTAATAATTAAAAATAAATTATAATAATCAGTAATAAATTGTAATAATTCCTAATAAATTCTAATAATTAGGAATAAATTGTAATAATTAGTAACAAATTGTAACAATTACTAATAAATTCTAATAATTACTAATAATTAGAAACAAATTGTAATAATTAGTAACAAATTTGAATGATTCATAATAAATTGTAATAATTAGTAATAAATTTTAATAATTAGTAATAAATTGTAATTATTAGAAATAAAGTATAATAATTCATAATAATTAGCTTTAATTAGTACTAATTAGACGTAATTAGTAATAAATTTTAATAATTAGTAATAATTAGTGGGAATAAGAATTAATTACTGGTAATTAGTAATAAATTGTAATAATTGGTAATTTTTTTTAATAATTAGTAAAAATTGTAAAAATTTGTAATAAATTTTAATAATTAGTAATAATTAGTAATAACTAGTAATAAATTGGAATAAATATTTATAATATGTAATAATTAGTAATAATTATTAATAATTAGTAATAAATACTAATAATTAGTAATAATTTTCATGAATAAGTAATAATTAGCGGTTATTAGTAATAAATTGTAATAATTAGTAATAAATTGTAATAATTAGTAATAGATTTTTATAATTAGTAATAAATTTTAATAATAATTCCTGGTAATTAGTAATAAATTGTAATAAATTGTAATAATTTGTAATAATTTGTAGTAAATTGTAATTATGAGTACTAAATTTTAATAATTAGTAATAATTAGTAATAATTAGTAATAAATTGTTAATTTATAATAATTACTAATAATTAGTAATAAATTGTAATAATTAGTAATAATTAACGGTAATAAGTAATAATTTGCAGTAATTAGTAATAAATTGTGATAATTAATAATAAATTTTTATAATTAGTAATAAATTTTAATAATTAGTAATAATTAGTAATAAATTGTAATAATTAGTAATAAATTGTAATAAATTGTAAAAAAATTGTAATAAATTGTAATAAATTGTAATAAATTGTAATAAATCTTAATAATTAGTAATAATTAGTAATAATTAGTAATAAATTGTAATAATTAGCAATAGATTGTAATAATTAGTAATAATTAGTAATAATTAGTAATAATTAGTAATAAATTGTAATATATTGTAGTAATTTGTAATACTTAGTAATAATTAGTAATAAATTGTAATAATTAGTAATAAATTATATTAATTAATAAAAACTGTAATAATTAGCAGGAATTAGTAATAAATTATAATAATTAGTGATAAATTGTAATAATTAGTAATAATTAGTTTTAATTAATAATAATTAGTAATAAATAGAGGTAATTATTAATAAATAGAGGTAATTAGTAAAAAATTGTAATAAATAGTAATTAATAGGAAACAATTATAATAATTGGAAATAAATAATAATAATTAAAAATAATTTGGAAGAATTTGGAATAAATAGTAAGAATTAGTAATAATTAGTAATAATTAGGAAGAAATAGTAATAAATAGAAATAAATAATAATAATCAATAATAATTAATAATTACTATTTAAAATTAATAATAACAAGAATAATTAGAATAATTAGAAATAATTATAATAATTAGAATCAATTGACATAATTTCCAATTAAGTAATAATTAGTAATAAATTGGCATAATTTCTAGAAGATTGGGGAAAACTCTTTTGCCCGACGGCTCATCTCCTTGCAACTTTTTCTCACTGAGATCACTTTGAAAAATCTGATTCGACGTACAGATATCCATTTTCATATGAATGAGAATGAAGAATAGCACAGCGAGGTTTCCCTTCTCTACATTCTCGTGCATACAAAAATGGATATTCATACGTTGGAGCAGATTTTTCAGAGTGATTTCAGTTGGAGAAATTTTCGAGGAGATGAGCCATTGGGAAAAAGAGTTGCCGCCAATTCACTAGAAACTATGCCCCTCTTAATTTACAGTAATCAGTATAAATTAGTTGTAATTACTAATAATAAGTGGTAATTAGTATAAATTATTACAAATTAGTGTAGATTAGTATAAATTTTAAAACAAATACTGTAAATTGTTGGAGTTGGTTCCCTAGAACCAACTTATTTGTACTTTATGATAAATTATATTCATGGTTTTGAATATTAATAAATTCATTATCACATCATGATTGTTCTTCTGCGTAACATTGAATGTGATAATGTCTTAAGAGTAATTGCCGCACTAAAAGGTCATAGTGGATCCCTGCTATGAAGAGAACCCAAAAGTGCTATGAATTTTTTTGAATTTATGTTCTATAGTCAGATGATATCATTTGGGTGAAAAAAGATATAGACTATCAGGGGTGAAGACTCATAGAAATTTGAGGTACCTTCTCATGGTGTACGACCTTGGTAATGTCTGGGAAGATACCATAAGAATAAGACCTGCCAGTAATAAATACACATTTTTATGTTTCATTGGATTTTCCTATCTACAGATGAATTTATTGGTACATATAATTTAAGATTATTATTAATGAGTATTATGATTCAGGAACATAGATGTATTGATGAGAACTATGATGACTGATGTTCACAGTGAGGTAGGATATGTTGGGTGCATCACAAGTAATATTGCATTAATGAATAATGAGAGAAAGGATTTATCCATTCTATTCACTAATGGAAGTAAACATCTCATTCCATTTGATAGAAATTATATAACCTAAATAAATACATGGGCATGGTGTTCTATAGATAAGTTCTATTTCCAAAAAGTCAAAGAAAGAGATATCGAGCATATTGTTCGGGTCGACCTGGCCTGACCCACTGGGTCTTGCCCAACCCGTAGTACGGCCCAGCCTGCTGGGCGGTCTGGAAGGTCGCGAGGGGATGCGGGGGTTCGACCGCAGATGGCGCGAGGCTGTAGGGCGACTCGGCCAGGGAGGCTCGGCTAGGAGGGTAGAGGCTGCAGGGTGGATCGGCCATAGTGGCTCGAGGCCGTGGGGCGGCTCAGTCACAGGGCGGCTCATCCGGAAGTGGCTCGGTTGTGGGGCATCTTGGACACAGGGTGGCTCAGCCGGAGTAGCTCTGCTGTGGGTGGAACGGCCGTAGCGGCTTGGCTGTAGGTGGCTTGGCTGGAGCTGCTCGGAAGGCCGATGGAGGCATGGCGGGATGGCGGAGGCTCGGCGGATGACAAAGGCGGCTCGATGAATGACGGCGATGACTCGGCGGATGGCGGTGATGGCTCGGCCAGGTCAGTAGTGGCAGCTTGGCCCAGTCAGTGGTGGTGGATTGGCGGATGGTTGCGGTGGCTCGACGGACTGCGGCGACAGCTTGGCCCGGTCGGCGGCGGCGACTCGGCGGACGACGGAGGCCACGGGCAGCGTGATGAGGTCGCGAGTGGTGGAGATGTGGGGTGCGGGGGCCGTGGTTTCCGCATAGTGGCTCATCCGCGAGGGTTCCACAAGGGCATGGAGGTCGTGAGGCGGCGGTGGCCGCAGGGCGGTGTTGTTGCACCATCACCTTTGTCGCGTTCAATACCACAAATCATCACAAGATTTGTGGAGGGGTCAAGCCATGTTTATTTGGCCCGTACCCTCTGTGTTAGGGTGGTAGCATATGGTTCAACAACAACTTGAAGAAGAGCGTCAAGCTTTACGACCTCCCACAATGATTTATTCCCAATCCTGAAAAGGAAATTAAGGGAAGTGCATGGGAAAAGTATTGATACACAAATAAACCCTACCTTGGATTGTTCATTGACGGAGATCGTGAGGGAGGAGACGACGTCATTGGGGAGGGAAAGACGATCATCGATTGAAGACATCCCACACTGGTGGATATCCCGAGTAAGAAAGTCAAAGTCATGTGTCGGCGTTCTTCGTTGGAGAGCTTTCACCCAATTCTGCAAAGCTCTCCCCTTTGCCATCCCTTTTCTCCAATTCCTCCAGAATGAAAATATAGCCAACTTATTAATTTATGATTTAAAATTAAATTATTTTGGAACAATTCCAAAATGGTTTAATTAATTAATTGATGGGTGGCATAATAAATTATAGGGAGGGTTGTCATAATTATGTGGGGAGCTCAAAAGGTTTCTCCCCACTTAATAGGGAGTTCAAGAGGTTTCAAACCTATGGTGGTCCCCACCACCTAACCTCTAATGAGAGGTTAGGCTCGGTGGTCCCCTTCTCTATAACCTCTCATGGGAGGTTTTAGTTCAGTGGTCCCCACCTGTGAAATATCCACATGGGTGGTTACAAAAAATAAAATAAATTGTGTGATTATTTTAATTTATTATTTCCACAAAAAAAACCAAAAAATTAACTTTCAGCCTCAACCAACTGCTGTCAAGGTAAAGGTGTTCTTAAGTGAATATCGGCGCTGCAAGTTCAACAATGCCCTCAGATTTAAATTCCGAGCACTGGTTCAAAATTAAGAAAAACCTTCTCACACGTTTACTGAACGTACCCGAACAAAAATTCATAAATTCATTGCAGGCACTCCAGGCCATGGAATCACGCACTGTCAATTTTTGCAGACTCGTAAAATTCCAAAATATTTAAAAACAATTACATGGAAATTCTGGGTCTTTACATTCTTCCCACCTCAGGGATTCACACCCCCGTAAGCCATAACTCAAACTAAGGGAACAAGTGTGGGGTACTGACCACGTATCTGAGCCCCCCATTCCTATGTGCTCTTTTGGATGTTCCCGTTCTGCCAGGGAATGCACACCATAGGTATCGACCATCCATGAAGTACGTTCTCCTTTCGATCCTCAATCTCTACTAGAACATTCGTAAAAGTCTCCCTATCATCGACGTCCAACTCTCCATGGTCGATGATGTGGGAAGGGTCGTGCACATATCTCCACAGCTAGGATACGCGGAAGACGGCGTGCACCCGGTGTAACTAAGGTGGAAGAGCTAAGAGGTATGCCACTGTACCAACTCTACTGAGGAACTAAAAAGTTCTAATGAATCTTGGAGATAACTTGTCGCCACGTCCAAATCTATTCAAACCTCATCGGGGTGAGACCCATTGAAAGACGTGGTCACCATCCTTGAACTCCAGAGGTCTCCATCTCCTATCGACATACGACTTCTGCCTGATCTGTGCAGTCTTCATCTGCTCCTGGATGATTTTCATGTAACACCCCGAGATTTTATGAAAAATATTATTTTAATTTCATTAATGTCTTGTGTTGTAAGCTTCAACAATATTGCCTTGCACTATACACAATACCGTATGAGCTTGAAGTATACAAAACACTATTCTTAGATTGTGTTACACACAATTTCAAGTTTGTTTTATAATAAGCATTCTACACAACATTGAGTGTATATATATATATTCAACGTATAAATGAAATATGGTTGGATTTTGTTATACACAATAGCAAAGGAGTCTTTCACAACACGCAACCCTAACTTGGCTTTCATTACATGCAATCGTGACCTTCCTCGGTAGCGTGTGTAGTACGCAATACCGGGTCTCACTAAACAACGATATATGATTATAATATTATTATAAACTAGACGTTATGAATAGAATTAACTAAATTTTGAATTTTATAACATTATTATTGATCTTACACATTTTCTAGAACATGGTATGAGAACAAAATAAATTTTTTCGGGTAAAATATGTATTTTTCAAAAAAATGCAGTTTTGCCGCCTTTTAATGGCGCACTCATTTTAAATATAATTTTTGAGAAGTTTATAAGTTAAATTTTACAAAATGAACTTATTATTTTGAATCATGATATAAAAATTTACATTGGATAAAGTTTTGATATTTTTTTGATAACTTTCATATTTTAATGAATAGTAAAAACACGATATATTTTAATTAAAAACAACTTTTTTCATCGTAATAATTTATATGGTTAAATTATAATATTGAATGGTTTTAAAGTATAAATAGAATATATTTTTACCATTTAATATAATTTATGTTATTAGCATTGACTTTACCTTGAATTCGTAGTTTAAATCAATTCAATCTTTTGCAATGTTTTAATCAAAAACCCATTTTCTTTCGACAACGGGATTAATTTTAATTTATTTTCTGAAACTTTTGTGTATTGAATTTAAAAAAATGGATTCCAAATTTGGAATCAGTGGGTCCAAATTATTTTAATAGGCTACTTTTTATTTTTGGAAATTATGAATAGTAACTACGGTAAATTTTATTTACCATAGTTAAAGGTAAATCGGGTAATTAAGGGTAAATATAATATTATAAAATTACCCTAACACGTGAAAAAATTATATTTTATGACTAAAAGTCGACCCATATCACCTAAGGGTCTGATTAGATTCATTTAATGGAATTTTTTCTATGAAAATAATTTAATTATTATTAAAACTAAAGAAAGTGACAACATGTCACTCTCTTAAATCTTATAAGTATAATAATTTTAATTTAGTGATAAACTTCATGAAACTTAGAACATGAGTAGTCTCCAGAAATATAATAATATTATATACATCATATGAATTTATTTATAATTTTTAGGGATTAAATAATTATCATTAATTATGACACAATAGTGATGCAGAAATTGTTTATTTAGTGAAAAATCAAGAATAAAGTTTTTATTAAACTAATAGTGACCATACAATGTACAAAACCCGGACCAAAACTTATTGGTAATGTAAATTTAAACCATAATCATCCAATGGTCGAATATTTGACCATTTGGAGCCTTATAAAATCGATTATGACACTTATATTATATTATTTTAAATGATGCCAAAGTTGTCACCTTCATAATTTAATAAATATAACAATTTAAATATTGTGATTTTAAGATGATAAATTCGATTAAAAGTATTATTGTGAAAGGTAATAGATTTATCTTCATAATAGGATTTTATTTTTAATTTTTATGAAACAAATAAGTATATTAAATAATTATACAAAAATGTTTTAGTATTTATTTTATTAAGATATAAACCAAATAAATGGTTTTAAAAATAATAAAATAAATATTATATGAACTATTTATTGTTCTCCACTAATTTTATAAATAAATATGATATTTTATGAATCTATTAATGCTTTTAGTTCGAACATATAGTCTGTATTTATATTATTTAAATTCAAATAAATGAATAGTGTCAAAATTGACACTATTGTTATTTTATAAAAATAACATATTATAAAATTGTTTAAAAATCACAAAAATATTTAAAAATTATAAATTTAAATTTATATGGTTTACAATTTTATTAAGTATCCAATTATGGACAATTCAAAACCAATAAGTAATTATTTGTTATAATTTAACATTTAGAATGTTATTACCACAAATAAAATTAAATTGATTAAATAAGGATAAATCAAGTTGATAATGTTTAAAATAAATTCCTAACATGTCTAAATTCTATTGGTTGATGAGATTAAAACCTTATATTATCTAATACTCTAATATTAGTCATTTTTTGAGGTTTTTATGTGGGGTTAGATTTATTATAAATTAATATTTTTAAGATTTCCAAAGGTGCTCCTCTCCTCCCTTATAAAAGGTCACCTCCTCCCTCTCCTCCTCACACCAATTTGAACCTTCAATCTCGGCCAAACCCTGACAAATTCTCTTCTAAACTTACCTATAAACATCCTAGAGGTTCTGATATTCTTAAAAGACCAATTGTAGTGCCCTAATAGAAGGTCTCAAAGAGGCGCTTCAAAGAAGAGGTAATGTCCGTTACAGATTCTTTCAACTTTATTTATTATTCCACTTCATCTTCTTAGGATGTTTAATTATGAAGTAATAACATCAGTATCACTCATATACTGATATGTTATTATAAGTATGAAACAACCCTATTTCACCATCTATCCATCCCACAGAAAACGAAATCACCGCGCGTGCGTACGTACGGAATACCATCTCCACGCCGTGGTGTAATATATTTTCCACCACCACCTTAAATGTGTGGGTATAATGGTGAAAGTAATGAATATAAATCATTATTGTAAAGTGATATTGATTCTGTAATATTATACATACACTTTAATAAAATTCCACGATCATGGGAATGATATCATCGCTCGTGCATACGTACAGAATACCGTCTCCACGACGCGATGAGATTCACTCTCCATGATAACCATTCAAGAATGATTATAAAGTATATATAATAAGTAATCATGAAATATATGACATAATAATTCTACTAGATTTATGTATATATATATATATATATTTATGTCATCTACTTAATTCCATTCAATTTAATAAGGAAACGAAAACAACGTTCATGCGTACGTACGGCCTACCGTCTCCATGAACGGTGTATTTCTTTCCATTTATTGATCCATTATATATATGTATATTCTGAATATATATTATATATAAATCATGTTTTACATTCTGCATTTAAGTAATCATGATCTAAGTAATCATATGAATAATTACAGGTTAAAACACGAACAACAAATGAGACGATTTTACCCAAAACACTACTTTAACATGAATTTACAAAAGAACAGGTAACATAATGTCATAAGTGAACCATATATATGAATATGATTATTTAATAAGTCATTGAAATTATTTAAATCATTATACAGGAGGTTTGGATACGTACGAAGCATATCATACCTATGGTAAGGGATAATTTTGCAAATCTCATTTTATCTGAGATTGCTTATACGTACGTATTTACTGGGGTTATGTTTATCATCCATGTCCATGTTTTCTAAAATTGTTTTCATAAAACTTTTAGTATTCTTAAAAGTATGTTTAAAGTCATTTTTACCCTTTTATGACTTTTACCACAAGGTTTGGAAGGAATCTTTCTTTTGTTTACCATACGAGGTACTTTTTGACTTTTCCGACAAAAGTACGAGAAAAATGTTATTTTTAACTTATACGGCGTGAATGGATTTTTACGGTTTCATAACGCCTCATTTTCATAAATATTCCTCTAAAAGTTTTCATGATTATTTTCAACAAACCCTTTTCTTTTAAAAGTACATTCCATTTTTTGAAAAGAAAATGATTTTAAAGAAGAAAGGATATTTTCCTCAAGAATTCATTTCAAGTGTTTTATCAAAACCATTTTCCATCTAAGAAGACATTATTTCATATGTTTATGTTTCAAGTATCATGTCTATATGATTTACATGGTTTCACTTTTCTTATTATGAAATGATATCCATTTCTTTTATATGATGATGGGATGATGTTTATGAAACCCTTTTTATTTATTGGGTTATTATGAATGATGTATGTTTATTTTGTGGCACAAGTAAGAATGATTTCATTATGAGATGGGTGAGACCTATATCTCCCTAAAATTCATTGGTTAATGATTTATATCTCATGAGATAGACATGGCTGGAACGGCAAGTTAAACCGGTTCAGTAATACAGGACTGGAACAAGGAGTGAACTCGATTCAGAAAGGGACTTTGTCCACTAAGATGGTCTTGGAAGCAATGCCTTGGCTACTATGGAAATCATATCATGTGATTAATGGTTTCCACAATTACATGTTTTATTCCCTTGATATTTTATCATGATTGATGTTCCCTTATTATATATTCCTTACATACTTCCAAGATTCATGTCTTTGATCAAGATTTTTTATGTTTATATTTTATGTTCAAGTTTCTGCATTCAAATGTTTATGGATTGATTTATGTTCTCTATGTTTACCCTTACTGGGCATTTGAGATCACCCCTTTTATGTTTTCTTTTCCCCAGGATATAAGGAAAGGTTTTAGGTAAAAAAAAGGGAAGATCTTTATTAGAAGATGTTGAAGATCTTTCACCACGATTAGAAGATTTTATTCCAAGTTTCCAACGACACTAAACTATTACGGTCCTTGTGTGTCTGTTTTTATTATGTGTTAAGTATTCCGCAAAACTAATGTAATGTCCTTGTACGTCAAGCTTCGGGTCCCTACAGTTGGTATTAGAGAAAAGGTTTAGTTAACCTTTGGAAACTAGGATGCAAAAATGTTGGCGAGATCCCTATAGATATTTCTAAGGTATGTCTAGGGATGTCCCTAATGTTAAGTATAAGTATAGGTTATAGTCCTAGAATTATGTTAATGATATTAGATTAAACCAATGATGTTAGATATTGAATTTACTCCCCCTTTATTATGATTTTTTCCTCTCACACTATTCTTTTTGGGTTTTAGAAAATTGCTGGAAACAAGATGATTCATGATAATGGACGATATGATGGATAATGGAATGATATTATTCATGATCAACCAAATGAAATGGGATTTGGAAGTCCAAACATCATTATTATTCCAAATCAGCAATCTCATAATATGATCAATAAACTCAAATTTGGTAAGTTTCCTGACTCGGCTAATAAGAGAAACATGGAGTTTCATGATGATCATAGAGGAAAGAAAGTTCAATTTCCCCTATGTAAATCATGTGGGAAGAGGCATCAAGGAGAATGTTTCAAAGGAACTGGAAGATGCTTTGGGTGTGGAAAAGAAGGACACAAATCCAGTAAGTGCAAAGGAAAAGGTTCAGTTAACACCAGGGATGAGGATAATGATATTTCTACGACGTCAACAATGATTAGATGTTTTAAATGTGGAATGTATGGTAATTATGAAAACCAATGCCCTAAGGGAAAATCTCATGAAGAGAATCAGCATGGTCATATGAGTAGTATTTATGTGGATGATGATGAAAAGACTACAAATGAAATATGAGATGAAAGAAATGATGAAGCTCAGTCAGTGGTTTAAGAAGTTAGTGGAATGATTGTATGTTTATAAAGAATAATTTATGGTACTATGGAATAAATAATCATCTAAGTATTGTTACATTATTGTCTTTCCTAAAGTATTTGAAAGTATATGTTGAATTGTACTAGTAACCATGAAAGGTTATTCATATATTTTTGGAAAGTAGATGATATGCGCATAATTAAGGGATAAGGAGAAAATTAAATGTTTGATATCATTCATGAGCTCATGACTGATATAAGGAGAAGGTTATATCATGGTTTGAGTATATAGAATTTTTGGATTTTGGTATGTGGAAAAGTTAACTTTTGACAGCACTCATGTTTTCACTAAGATTCAATGGGTATTCATTTTTCAAGAGAATACATGATTAAGGCCTTCTAATGTTTGGAATTTGACAAAGAAGACATATCTTATGATATATGGGGATGAACGATGGTATTAACATGCTTGTTATATGAAATCGCTGGTAATCATTTTCACTATAATATGAGAGTGGACTACAGTATTATGGATAAGCCTAAAGATTGGAATGGATTATGTTGGACATAAGTTAGTATTGTTTAAGGATAGAAGTTTTTTTGATATTATTTATGGGATGTTATAGTAATGTAGTTTTAGAAAAAGGACAACCGGCAGGACGGATGACGGCCCATCATGTCGGATAAGGTTGTGGGAATCAAACCCACAACCGAAGTACGACTGGCCTTTATCGCCTACCACTGGCCTACAGGAAGTCCCTATTTAGTAGAAACTAGTTTTATTATATTAAGCAGTATGATATATGAAGTATAAGTCCATTTTTTGGAACCATATATGATTAATCTCACTATAGATGGACTTATGTATTTTTGATAACTTTTATAACCTTTTGTTTAAGACAGATGGAATGACACATCATTCTATCACATGATCTGATGAAACTTCATGAATGAAAAATTCAACTTCATTTCTTTAAGAGATGAAGTGGAAATTGTCCAAATAACGATTAATGGTGAGACTGTACCAAAATCACGAAAGTATTTCTTCTAATTCCAATTTCATAATATTTAGGGAAATGATCTTGAAAACCAAAAATTTTGTCCTAGTGCCCTTATATTCGATGAATCTGATGGTACCTTAGATCGTCACAAATCTATGGCTTTGTGATTTATGGCTTTTTCATAGCCATGTTCTCTACCACTCCCCATCAAAACTTAATGGTTAGATTTTTCTTCCATATCTATATTTTCACCAATGTTCTCCTATATGGAAACCCAGTGATGAGATACATTGGGTAATTGTTACATTTCATACATTAGTTTTTAAAATTAAGTTTTAGAATTCCTTTTTTACGATGTGAGTTTCTATAAATAGTAAACGATTTATAACCCCGATGAATTTCGAGGGCAAAATTCATTTTAAGGGGGGTAGAATGTAACACCCTGAGATTTTATGAAAAATATTATTTTAATTTCATTGATGTCTTGTGTTGTAAGCTACAAAAAGATTGCCTTGCGCTATACGCAACACCATATGAGCTTGAAGTATACGCAACACTATTCTTAGATTGTGTTACACACAATTTCAAGTTCGTTTTATAATAGTCATTCTACACAACATTGTGTGTGTATATATATATATATTCAACGTATAAATGAAATATCGTTTGATTTTATTATACGCAACAAAAAAGGAGTCTTTCACAACACGCAACCCTAACTTGGTTTTCATTACACGCAATCACGACCTTCCTCGGTAGCGTGTGTAGTACGCAATACCGAGTTTCACTAAACAACGATATATGGTTATAATATTATTATAAACTAGACGTTATGAATATTATTAACTAAATTTTGAATTTTATAACATTATTATTCATCTTACACATTTTCTAGAACATGGTATGAGAACAAAATAAATTTTCTCGGGTAAAATAAGTATTTTTCAAAAAATGCAGTTTTGCCGCCTTTTGATGGCGCACCCATTTTAAATATAATTATTGATAAGTTTATAAGTTAAATTTTACAAAATAAACTTATTATTTTGAATCATGATATAAAAATTTACATTGGATAATGTTTTGATATTTTTTTGATAACTTTCATATTTTAATGAATAGTAAAAACACGTTATATTTTAATTAAAAACAACGTTTTTCATCGTAATAATTTATATGGTTAAATTATAATATTTAATGGTTTTAAAGTATAAATAGAATATATTTTTACCATTTAATATAATGTATGTTATTAGCATTGACTTTACCTTGAATTCGTAGGTTAAATCAATTCAATCTTTTGTATTGTTTTAATCAAAAACCTGTTTTCTTTCGACAATGGGATTAATTTTAATTTAATTTCTGAAACTTTTGTGTATTGAATTTCAAAAAATGGATTCCATATTTGGAATCAGTGGGTCCAAATTATGTTAATAGGCTACTTTCTATTTTTGGAAATTATGAATAGTAACTACGGTAAATTTTATTTACCATAGTTAAAGGTAAATCGGGTAATTAAGGGTAAATATAATATTATAAAATTACCATAACACATGCCAAAATTCTATTGGATGACTAAAAGTCGACCCATATCACCTAAGGGTTAGATTAGATTCATTTAATGGACTTTTTTCCATGAAGATAATTTAATTATTATTAAAACCAAAGAAAGTGACAACATGTCACTCTCTTAAATATTATAAGTATAATAATTTTAATTTAGTGATAAACTTCATGAAACTTCGAACATGAGTAGTCTCAATAAATATAATTAAATTATCAACATCGTATGAATTTATTTATAATTTTTAGGGATTAAATAATTATCATTAATTATGACACAATAGTGATGCAGAAATTGTTTATCTAGTGAAAAATCAAGAATATAATTTTTATTAAACTAATAGTGACCATAAAATGTAAAAAACCCTGACCAAAACTTATTGGTCATGTCAATGTAAACCATAATCATCCAATGGTCGAATATTTGACCATTTTGAGCCTTATAAAAGCGATTATGACACTTATGTTATTTTATTTTAAATGATGCCAAAGTTGTCACCTTCATAATTTTATAAATATAACAATATAAATATTGTGATTTTAAGATAATAAATTAGATTAAAAGTATTATTGTGAAAGGTAATAGATTTATCTTCATCATAGGAGTTTATTTTTAATTTTATGCAACAAATAAGTATATTAAATAATTATACAAAAAATTTGTAGTATTTATTTTATTAAGAGATAAACCAAATAAATGGTTTTAAAAATAATAAAATAAATATTATATGAACTATTTATTGTGCTCCACTAATTTTATAGATACATATTACATTTTTTGAATCTATTAAAGCTTTTAGTTTGAACATATCTTCTGTATTTATTTTATTTAAATTCAAATAAATAAATAGTGTCAAAATTGACACTATTGTTATTTTATAAAAATAACATATTATAAAATTGTTTAAATATCACAAAAATATTTAAAAATTATAAATTTAAATTTATATGGTATAAAATTTTATTAATTATCCATTTATGGACAATTGACAAGAAATAAGTAATTATTTGTTATAATTTAAAATTTAGAATGTTATTACCACAAATAAAATTAAATTGATTAAATAAGGATAAATCAAGTTGATAATGTTTAAAATAAATTCCTAACATTTCTAAATTCTATTGGTTGATTAGATTACAAACTTATCTTATTTAATATTAAAATATGAGTCATTTTTGGAGGATTTTAAGTGGGGTTATATTTATTATAAATTAATATATTTAAGATTTCCAAAGGTGCCCCTCTCCTCCCTTATAAAAGGGCACCTTCTCCCTCTCCTCCTCACACCAATTTGAGCCTTAAATCTCGTCGAAACCCTTACAAATTCACTTTTACACTTCCCTATAAATATCCTATAAGTCCTGTTCTTCTTCAAAGACCAATTTTAGTGCCCTAAGAGGAGGTCTCAAAGAGGCGCTTCAAAGAAGAGGTAATGTCTGTTACCGATTCTTTCAACTTTATTTCTTCTTCCACTTATTCTTCTTAGGATGTTTCATTGTTAAGTAATAACATAAGTATCACTCATATACTGATATTTTATTATAAGTATGAAACAACCCTATTTAACCATCTATCCATCCTACGGAAAACGAAATCATCGCGCGTGCGTACGTACGGAATACTGTCTCCACGCCGTGGTGTAATCTATTTTCCACCACCACCTTACATGTATGAGTATAATGGTGAAAGTAATGAATATATATGATTATTGTAAATTGATATTGATTCTATAATATTATACATACACTTTAATACAATTCCACGATCATGGGAATGATATCATCGCTCGTGCGTACGTACGGAATACCGTCTCCACGACGCGATGAGATTCACTCTCCATGATAACCATTCAAGAATGATTATAAAGTATAAATAATAAGTAATCATGAAATATATGACATAATAATTCTACTGGATTTATTTATATATATATATTTATGTCATCTACTTAATTCCATTCAATTCAATAAGGAAATGAAAATAGCGTTCATGCGTACGTACGAACTACCGTCTCCATGAACGGTGTATTTCTTTCCATTTATCGATCCATTATATATATGTATATTCTGAATATATATTATATATAAATCATGTTTTACATTCTGGATTTAAGTAATCATGATCTAAGTAATCATATGAATAATTACAAGTTAAAACACGAACGACAAATGAGACGATTTTACCCAAAACGCTACTTTAACATGAATTTACAATAGAATGGGTAATATAAAGTCATAAGTGAACCATATATATGAATATGATTCTGTAATAAGTCAATGACATTATTTAAATCATTATACAGGAGGTTTGGATACGTACGAATCATATCAGACCTAAGGTAAGGGATAATTTTGCAAATCTCATTTTATCTGAGATTGCTTATACGTAAGTATTTACTGAGGCTATGTTTATCATCCATGTCCATGTTTTCTAAAATTGTTTTCATAAAAATTTTAGTATTCTTACATGTATGTTTAAAGTCATTTTTACCCTTTTATGACTTTTACCACAAGGTTTGGAAGGAATCTTTCTTTTGTTTACCATACGAGGTACTTTTTGACTTTTCTGACAAAAGTACGAGAAAAATGTTATTTTTAACTTATACAGCATGAATGGATTTTTACAGTTTCATAATGCCTCATTTTCATAAATCTTCCTCTACAAGTTTTCATGATTATTTTCAAAAAACCCTTTTCTTTTAAAAGTACATTCCATTTTTTGAAAATAAAATGATTTTGAAGAAGAAAGAATATTTTCCTCAAGAATTAATTTTATGTGTTTTATCAAAACCATTTTCCATATAAGATGAAATTATTTCATATGTGTATGTTTCAAGTATAATGTCTCTGTGATTTACATGGTTTCACTTTTCTTATTATGAAATGATATCCATTTCTTTTATATGATGATGGGATGATGTTTATGAAACCCATTTTATTTATTGGGTTATTATGAATGATGTATGTTTATTTTGTGGAACAAGTAAGAATGATTTCATTATGAGATGGGTGGGACCTATATCTCTCTCCAATGAATTGGGTAATGATTTATATCTCATGAGATATACATTTCTGGAATGGCAAGTTAAACTGGTTCAGTAATACGGGACTAGAATGAGGAGTGAACTCGATTCAGAAAGGGACTTTGTCCACTAAGATGGTCTTGGAACCAATTCCTTGGCTACTATGGAAATCATATCATGTGCTTAATGGTTTCCACAATTACATGTTTTATTCCCATGATATTTTATCATGATTTATGTTCCCTTATGATATATGCCTTACGTACTTCCATGATTCATGTCTTTGCTCAAGATTTTGATGTTTAGATTTTATGTTCAAGTTTTTTCATTCAAATGTTTATGGATTGTTTTATGTTCTCTATGTTTACAATTGCTGGGCATTTGAGCTCACCCCTTTTATTTTTTCTTTACCTAGGATATAAATAAAGGTTTTAGGTAAAAAAATGGAAGATCTTTATTGGGAGATGTTGAAGATCTTTCACCACGATTAGAAGATTTTATTCCAAGTTTCCAAAAACACTAAACTATTACGGTCCTTGTGTGTATGTTTTTATTATGTGTTAAGTATTCCGCAAAAGTAATGTAATTTCCATGTATGTCAATCTTCGGTACTCTACATTGCACCATCTCTATGGTAGCCCAAACCATATTTGGTCCCATGAGTGCTAACTCCCCTGGGTTTGTCCAGCACAAAGGTGATCTTCAAGGTCACCTGTACAAAGCCTCAAAAGGTGCCATATCTATGGTGGAGTGATAGTTGTTGTTGTATGCAAACTCCTCCAAAGGAAAGTGATCCTCCCAGCTATGACCGAATTCTAGGACACATGCACAAAACATGTCCTCAAGGGTCTAAATAGTCCACTCAGTATGGCCATTCGTCTGAGGATGGAAGGTGGTGCTTAAACGAAGTTGTGTCCCAAAAGCCTCTTGCAACCCCTTCCATAGCCGGGAAGTAAAATGTGCATCACGATTAGAGATAATCTTCGAGGGTACTCCATGTAACCGTAAAATCTCCTGTAAATAGAGATGTACCAAGCTCTCTAATGAACCCAACTCTCTGATCAGTAGGAAGTGGGCCGATTTGTTGAGTCGTTCGATGATCACCCAAATCGAGTCATGACCTCTGGATGTACGTGGAAGTCCTATCACGAAGTCCATGGATATACCATCCCACTTCCACTCTAGGGCCTCTAAAGGATGAACCAAGCCTACTGGTACCTGATGCTCCACCTTCACTTGCTAAAAAGTGCGGCACCAAGAAAGAAACTATGCTATTGTTTTCATCATTCCCGGCCACCAGTGTTATCGTCAGAGATCCTGGTACATCTTTGCCACTCCTGGATGTACTGCTAGATAGGATGTGTGGAACTCCCTCAACAATTCTTCCTGAAGTGACCCTGGTACCATGGTAAATCCTCTGAAGAGAATGACGTGCTCCCCACCTTCAGAAAATCCATCAGGTGTCTGTCCTGTAGATATCTGAGAATGTCGTGTCTCGCCGTCAGCATCCCCACACTGTGCCTCCCTGACTCACTGAAGGAGTGGGGGATTGACTGTATGTGAATGAAGAAAAACTAATCCATATCTATCCACAAAGGATATCTACAAAGAAGCCAGCTGCTGGGTCACCTCACCAAGCAGTTGTATACCAGATCTCTTGCTGAGTGCATCTGCAATAACGTTCCCCTTCCCAGGAGTATAGACTATCTCAAAGTCATAGTCCTGGAGAAACTCAATCCAACGCTTCTATATTAGGTTCATATCCTTTTGAGAGAAGATATACCTGAGAATCTTGTGATCAGAGTACACTGTAAAGTGCTCTCCCATCAGATAGTGTCGCCTCATCATCAAGGCGAAGACCACTGCTGCTATCTCCAGGTCATTGGTAGTGTAGTTCTGATCATGTTGTCTCAACTGTTGAGAAACATATGTGATCACTGTATGATCCTCCATCAGGACACATCCGAGTCTGGTCCCTGATGCATCATAGTAAACTACATACCCTATGCCCTCCTCTAGAATCCTCAAGATAGGGGCACTAGTCAGCCTCTGCCTGAGCTCCTGAAAACTCCGCTGGCATTTCTCTGACCAAACGAAGGGTTTCCCATTCTTCATCAACATTGATAGTGGTGCTAAAACCCTGGAGAAGTCTGGCACAAACCTCCATTAATATACAGCCAAACCCAGGAAACTTTGTACCTCCGTCGCACTCCCTAGTGGCTTCCAAGCAAGTAC
This sequence comes from Viscum album, assembly GCA_963277665.1. Lineage (NCBI taxonomy): Eukaryota > Viridiplantae > Streptophyta > Magnoliopsida > Santalales > Viscaceae > Viscum > Viscum album. The sequence goes on along the minus strand of OY728146.1, from coordinate 1,878,664,580 downwards.
CACCTCAATCTTTGCAAGATCCACTAAAACTATAGACTCCGATATGGAATTCCCTAGAAATTGATCCTCTCATATCCAAAATTGGCACTTCTAGAGCTTACCATAATGATGGTTCTCTTGGAGTGTGTCTAGTACTACCTGCAAATGATAGGAATGCTCTATCTCAGTAGCCGAGTAGATCAGAATGTCATCAAAGAAGACTACTACAAAGTGATAAAGGTATGAATGAAATATCATATTCATGAGTCCCATGAACACTACTGGATCATTGGGAATGCCGAATGGCATAACCAAGAGCTCGTAATAGACATACCGACATCTAAAGGCCGTCTTTTGCACATCCTCGTCTCGCACTCTAAGCTGGTGATAGCCTGATCTGAGGTCTATCTCCAAGAACAACCATGCTCCCTTCATCTAATCAAAGAGGTAGTCAATCCTTGAGAGTGAGTACTTATTCTTCATGGTCACTTGGTTCAGGCGTCGATAGTCAACATAAAGCCTCAAGCTCCCATATGCCTTCTTGGCGAACAAAATCGGGGCTCCCCAAGGAGAAACGCTAGGCTGAATGAATCCCTTCCCCTACAAGTCCTCCAACTATAACTGCAGCTCATGAAGATCCACAGGAGCCATCCGATATACTGGTGTAGATATCGGTGCCGTACTGGGGTACAAGTCAATGTAAAAGTCTACCACTCTGTGAAGAGGTAGACTAGGAACATCATCAGGGAAAATATCTGTATACTGGTCCACCAATACAGGATAGCTCAAACTCTCCACAACAATAGATCTGAGGGTAAGGCTAGCCAAATGATGCGTGATCGACTGCACTCTCTTCTAGGTAAGTCCATCCCCCACTGAAAATTCTCCCTTTTTATCGGTGAAGGTAAACATGGTCACATCCGTGTGGACACACCACACTTTGTTCCTAATACAGTCTATCCAAGCATGGATTGTAGATAACCAGTCCATACCCAAGATGACGTCATAATTCCTCGACGCTGCTACATAAAGATCCCAGCCAAATCTCTCACCTTCTAGAGTAATCTCACACTATCGGCAACAGTGCTTAATCGTCGAATCTGCTCCAATAGTAGTCTTTAACCGTAAGGATCGAGCCAACGACTCTATCAGAATCTATGAGCTCCAAACTAGGGTAGTGGAAATAAAAGAATGATTGGATCCTATGTCTATAAGTACTACAGCTAAGGTGGAATAGACACAGATCATTCATCGTATCATCTCTGGAGTGTCGTGATCATAGGCCTCAGCTGCCTGGAGATGAGGTCTCCCCTGTCCACCTGCTCCCTGTGGTTGGGGTGGACCTCTTGGTGGTGGTGGAAATAACATATCGAATTTTCTCCCACCACTAGCTGCATGTCCAGCTCCACTGCCATGTCCGCCAGCTCCCTGCGGACCTCCTCAGTCGAACCTATGTCTCTGCCTGGGAGGTCCTTTAACCATCTTCTGATCATCCATATTATGGGTCGGACTGTCACAATCCATGTGACCCTTCCTACTACATGATTAACATTGCATGATCCTTTCCTGACTGGTTCCACCTCAGGTGCCCCGCACAATCGATCCTGATTCATGCGGTCGACCACCTTTAGGTTTGGTCCTCTTAGACCTCTATGACGTCTATCTGCTGCCAGTCGTAGAAGACTTCGCTACAAGAAGACTGGTGGTGGGTCTCGCCACTGGTGATTGCTTGGCAAGGAAACTCTCCACCAAGAGGGCTCTCTCTAAAACCCCTTCCTACGTCAGGATGCTGAGTGAGATCATCGAAGCCCAGATCTCCTTCCTGATCCCCTGCTCAAAGGTCTGAGCCCTGAAGAATGGGTCTCTTACCATATCCATGGAGTAGTGTGAGAGGTCAGTGAACCTCACTGAGTACCGATCTACAATCTTGTTTCCTTGCTGCAGATGAAGAAGCTCCTATATGCACATTGCGTGAAGGGTCGTTGGAAAAAACTCTGCCCGAAACAGGCTCTTGAGTTCTGCCAAGAGAAGTGTCACCTCATTGTGAACCTAGATCATCAAGCTACACAATCTTCCCACTTCTTCCTGTAGAAGTCTTGAAACAAGGATCACCATGAGATCAGATGGTGTCCCTAAGAGTTGGAAGACTCTCACCACAGCCTCTAGCCAATACTCAGCCGCCTATGGGTCTATCTCTCCCCTGTACCTGGGTGGTTTCTAGCACTGGAACATACACAACGTGCTCAAGTGGCATGCACTCTCTGCAAATAGGGATGGTGGGATCGGTGGCCCAACGGGTAATGGTACCACTGGTGCCTATACTGGAAAAGAGCCCTTCATCGAGGCCTCGTCGCTCGGTGGGCTATCAGTGTGTACAACTCTCGGAACCCTAGCTGGCTATTTGCGTGGAGGCATCCTGAAAAAAAGTAGGTACGCCATAGTCAATAAGTTATACCTGGTGAGCTGACTCAAGATATAACAAAGAAAACTCTTGGAAACACACATGAAATCAGTGTTTTCGTGCACTGAGTTGGAAATCAGAAGTCAGGGTCCTGGTGTATGCATACGTCGGCCACCACACCAACACTGGACTCCTTGAACTGAAAACCGCACTCATTAACCTTAACACTATTGCTTCAAAGAAAAGATCAGAGTCCTATTTCTTTGGTAGATCTGACTCCTCTGATACCAATTTTTCACGACTCGTCCCTCGGGGCTCGTGTCATGACTACCCCAAGCTTGCCTTCCATAGGCCAGGGGCTAGCGACTAGCACCAAAAGGCATTTTCCCTAAAACTGGGAAGGAATTTCCTTTATAACCTATAAACTCACGAAACCAAGTACACAATAGGATAAGAACACAAGAAAACTGTATAACCAAAAGAGTGTTGAAAGAAAAAGGGGGTCGGAATACAAGCCCAACAGTAAAGGTACAAGTACAACTAAAATACAATTAAACTAAAGAAAGAGAAAAAGATAGCTACTGGATCTTCCTCCAAGGTTTCTACCTAAAGTTTAGGTAAATATTTCCTCCTAAACACTCCACATCCACCCATCTCCACTGCGTACTAACATGTCATATAACCCACCATCATGCACCGTCTAGTCCTGGTACTCTCAGCCTCAGTCAGTGTTGTCTGTCGTCTGCATCCAACACAACAAGGTGCGGGCATAGCCCGTGCAGGGGTGAGTATATCATTACTCAGTAGGGAACCAGAGACCCTAAAGGTCTCACAAAATAAACCAAGGATCAATCACAAAATGAGAAAACAACTGATAACCCTACTTAGGTAAACGCACATACATAAAACTATGTTTTAAAGTAAACACATCTCAATCATGAAGAAACATAGAGATTCTGACTCATCTCACACTAGGATTTATTCTAGGGGTTGTAACAAGTAACATCCCTAGACACATCTCCGAACACCACATTTGCTGAAAAACCCCTCCTCTAACAATTATAGTGGGCCAGCCGCGTCACATAAAGGCGCTTCCCACTAACCTTCGAATGCTGAGGTAATCATCCTGTTGAGTACCATGGGTATGCTGTGTCACACAAAGGCTCTCCCCACCATGGGTCTTCCGTGTCACACATAGGTGCTCCCCCTCGTGACTTGTTGAGATAGTCCTACTGTCAAGTATCGTGGGTCTACCGCGTCACACAGAGGCACTCCCCACTGTGGCCTGATGAGGTACCACTCCTGTTGAGTATCGTGGGTCTGCTGTGTCACACAGAGGTGCTCCAAACCATGGGTCTACCATGTCACACATAGGTAATCCCCACTAGGTCTGTCAAGTAACTATGAGTCAAAAAGGTCAACAGTCGTCATGTCTCATCCAACTACTAGGTTCCAACACTATGCTTGCTCGTCTCATAGAGGATCCACTCCATGAGCTCCTGGTCGACACTCCAACCACTAAAAAGTCCCAAAAGGAATCATTTCAAAGGTCTGACACATTATAGGGGTCTCAACGCAATAGACGATACGTCAATCAGACACCTGGTCTGTGAGTTATTAGCCTTTTTGTCTTAGGGGTCTGGTTGGATTCGTGCTCGATCCAACCTGACCATTCTCCATATTAATCCAAAACTCTAGTGGGGGTATATTCAAAGGTACTGTCTTGCTCCAATATTTTCAATGCCACTGATAGTTCTTCAAACATACATTCAATGCCAAAGTTATGGCCAAAAGAAGTAAATGGGTCATAGTTGGCTTGGGTATAGTCTGACCCGACCCGAACTGGCCCTGGACGACCCGGTTTGGGTCGACCCGGCCCGACCCGCTGGGTCTGGCCCAACCCATAGTGCATCCCAGCCTTTTGGGTTCGGCTCGGCCCGTTATGTCCGACCCAGCCCGCTAGGTAGTCCAGATGGTCGTGAGGGACCGTGGGGGTTCGGTCGTGGATGGCGTAAGGCCGCAAGGCGACTCAGTCGGGGCAGCTCGGCCCGGAGGGTAGAAGTCACGGGGCGGCGCGGCCAGAGCAGATCGGGGCTACAGGGTGGCGCGGCCGGAGTAGCTCGGGGCCACGGGGTGGCTCGGCCAGAGCACCTCAACCACGTGGCGTCTCTGCCGGAGTGGCTCGGCTACGGAGTGGCTCATTCGGAGCAGCTCAGCCGAAGGGTGGCTCGGCTAGAGTGGCTTGGCCGGAGCGGCTTGGTCATGGGTGGCTCTGTCAGAGTGACTCGGAAGGCTGCCAATGGATTAGGAGGATGACGATGGCTTGGCAGCGGTGGCTCAGCCGATGGTGGTGGCAACTTAGCATGGTCGGCAGTCGCGTCTCAGCCCGGTTGGCGGTGGCAGCTTGGTGGATAGTGGCAACAGCTCGGCGGAAGGTGGTGGCAGCTCGGCCTGGTCAGCGGCGGTGGATCAGTGGATGACATTGGTTGTGGGTGGCGCGGTGGGGCCACGGGGGGTGGATCCGTGGGGCGCAGTGGCCGTGGGTACCATAGAGCGGCTCGGCCGCGGGTGTTCCGCGAGGGCGTGGAGGTGGCGAGACCGTGGTGGTCACGAGGTGGTGTCTTTATGTCATCTCCTTTGTCTCATTCAACACCACAAATCACCACAAGATTTGTGGAGGGGTCATGCCATGTTTATTTGGCCTGTACCCTCTGCATTAGGGTGGTATCATATGGCTCAACACAAATTTTAAGAAGAACATCAAGATTTACAACCTCCTGTAAAAATTTATTCCCAATCCCGAAAAATAATTCAAGTAAAGAACATGGGAAAATTATTCATAAACAAATAAACCCCTACCTTGGATTTTTCTTTGATGGGGATCATGAGGGAGGAGACGACCTCATTGGTTAGGGAATTAATATTGTCGATTAAAGACATCCCACGCTGGTGGATGACCCGAGGAAGAAAGTCAAAGTCGTGTGTCGGTGTTCTTCATTGGAGAGCATTCCCTCAATTCTCCAAAGAACTATCCTTTTCCAACCCTTTTCCCCAATTCCACCAAAATGAAAATATATCCAACTTCTTAATTTATGTTTTCAAATTAAATTATGTTGGAATAATTTCAAAATGGTTTAATTAATTAATTGATGGGTGGCATAATAAATTATGGGGAGGGTTGGCATAATTAATTGGGGAGCTCAAAAGGTTTCCCCCCCCACTTAATAGGGAGTTCAAGAGGTTTCAAACCTCAGGTGGTCCCCACCACTATAACCTCTCATGAAATGTTAGGCTCAGTGGTCCCCACCTCTATAACCTCTCATGGGAGGTTTTAGTTTAGGTGGTCCCCACCTGTGAAATATCCACATGGGTGGTTACAACAAATAAAATAAAATGTGTGATTATTTTATTTTATTATTTCCCAAAAATACCAAAAAATTATCTTTCATCCTTGACCAACTACCGTCAAGGTGAAAGACTTCTTAAGTGAATACTGTCACTACAAGTTCAATTGTGCCCTCAAATTTCAATTCTAAGAACCGATTCAAAAGTGAGAAGAACCCGATCACACATTTTCTGAATGTACCTAAACAAAAGTTCATAAATTCATTACGGGAACTCCGGGCCTCAGAATCATGCGCCGTTAATTTTCACAGACTCTTAAAATTATAAAATATTGAAAATAATTACAAATAAATTCTGGGTCTTTACAGCTAGCACCCAGAGACTCCTTCGGTGACATCCAGTGATTCGTGGAGCATGTGTGGATCACCACTAGAGGAATTATAGGATTGGATTCTACAATGAAATTGTGTCTCACTATAGATATATGGCCGAACACATCAAAAAATAAAGAATAACCTTGGAGGTAATTATTATTTAATTAAATTAATTATAAACACTATGAGTTTATCTCCTCTCCCTTGGTTTTGGGTTAATAACTCTTGTTTGTTATTTGATTCAAATTTATTGATCACAGTGTTCATCATCACTTGATCTTGTATTAATCACTGATAATGGAAAAAAGAAAAGTTGGTCACTGACCCCTCCCACACTTCCGCTGCACCTAGAACCTGCAAGTGGTAACAGAGTGGACATATTATTATATATAATTATTTAAATTTTTTGGTAATTTTTCCATTCATAATTTAGTTTTTCAATTCAAGTTTAATCATTATTTTAACTTGAATTAAAAGATTTGTTTTCTTCCTCCATAATTTCTCGTAGATCTAACAAAAAATATCAATTTTATGATTAAAATAAAATCAATGATCACATCTGGAGGTGCCAAGGATCCTGTTTGTACAACAAGAAACTCCACATCGTGTAATCAGCATTACACATTGTGTAGTCATGTTCAATGAATCAATATTGGTTCAGTAATCAATTTGAGATTTTTCATTTATTAGGGCATTAATTACATCATTAATGCACCACATGTTGACCAGGACTAGATGGCACACAGTCATCCAGACTACATACCATGTGGCCCACTGGACATGATGTGTAGTCCCTTTGGGTCAGGGGTCGGGCAGTGTATTCCATACATGGCCTACCCCACTGGTGACCATGTAACACAGAGTCAACATTGATTATGGCCCTCTATAAATGTCGTGTGCTCCAAGATTTCTAATGTATTCCTCACACATCGAGTCCCTAGGAGTGTACTTCAAATTGACAGTGAATGGTGTACACACTGTATAGTTAAAATTTACAAGCTGTGTATTTTTTCCAAATTATATAGATTTAAATTTTATTTATTTTACTATGTAAACCTTGGGACATGTACTTATGTGTGGTCGTAAAGACAGGACATGCCATTTGAAAGGTTTTCATATACATAAATATTTAAATGTTTAATTAAAATTTGCATAATGTTTAAGATATGAATGTCATGTATGAGTTGTATTATAGTTATTATTCTACATGCATTAAAGCATTACACATTACCAAAAAATCATGTAATTCATGTAATCATCAGTTAAGTACACATCATGAATGTACGTGATAATTTGTGCATGATATATGTTACAAATAATAAAGTATATTCAAGTATAATACATGCTGGGTAGATTTGGATAGGTATTCACTGGGTTACCTCTAAGGTATAAGTTATGTGCACAGTTTATTTTAAATGAATTTATTTAATTTTTTTAAAATTATAAAGGATGATAATATCAAAGAAATTCAGATAAGGTTTACGATAAAAGGATTGATTAATTAAAGATAATAATTAATCGATTGGAGCCTGGTTTATCTTAAATAAAAAAAATTAATAATTGAATGCTAGTTTTATTAAATACATAATTCACTTCATTCTAGTAGATAATCATGAGATAAACCATACCATTTTATGTGATTGGTTTCATTTTAATTTATTATTAAATTAAATGTTGGTTTGTGTTCCTTATCTCCCCATTAATATGTAGGGCCTGTGTGTCCATGGTTTCTTTTATATAAACACCCATTTTACACCTCACCTACCTCTGAGTAAAATAATATGTAATGGATGGAGCTCCCAAGATAGTGGAGGCTTTTCAAGTTAGGAGCCGAGGAAAAACTAAACCAAACAATATACAAATGTGGACATGTGGAAAGATATAAACACAAACCAAATTGGTTTAAGGTGTTTCTCATCTAGGTCAGTGGTTAGTTTATCAAACACTAGATAAAATAACCATTAGAACAAGCTCATGATCATACCATTTATTTTATTTCTTTCAGTTTCATGGTTATTTCATTATGTATTTTTTGTGATGATTACATAATTAATGAATTAAAAAGCATGCAAGATAGAACTAAAATAAACCAACTTATACATAAATATTATCTAAAAACATGGTTAATCACTTAAGTAATCTTAATTAATATTAACAAGCATGTGATAAATATAATAATTGTAAATTTACACATAAAGGATAAAACCCCTAAATAAGCTATTAAGTCAGTAGAGCCTTCCATTACATCAGTTAGAATGGAACCACAGATAAAAGTTCTTAAACATCCAAGGTTGGGGTACATTCAATTATCGAGGAATTATAACATGAGGTTTTGGGTTGAATTAACTTGGTTCACGTCTAGGGTTGACTTCAAAAGTAGGAATTTGTGTAAATGAGAGGGAAAGGGAGAGGAAATCTAGTTAAAGGATTTCAGGATAGGAGAGTCCACTCAACGAATCAAGGAACTGTGAGTTAATGCAGTTGGAATTTGTAATGCCAACCTAAAAACTTTTATGTTTCTTGACCAAGAAAAGTTGGGGTAATGAGATGGTGAATATGGATACTTTCCACTTAAATGTCCAAGAAACATGATATTCTGAAGCCAATGGTGAGGGATATTATGTTTTGATAAAAAAATTCGAGACTAATAAATGTATTATTAATTTATTTGTCTAAATTTATCATTTAAAGTACTAAATATTTGCTTATATTATTCGCATGAAACAATTTTAAAAATGAAATAAAACATATCATTTCAATACATAATCGAGAAGAAGAACTTTCTCACTGAAGAAAATTTCTAGGATTTACAAAGATGCCTACAGGTCATCCTTCACCCTGAAAAGAAATTGTATGTGATGGAAGAACCTTTACTAGTTTTTCCTGGAAATGAGGTGAGTGATGAAGATCTGTATCTATGAAAGAAACATATGAATGATTCTAAAAATGTTCATTGATTCATGCTATCATCCATTTCCAATGATCTTTTAATGCAACATGATGAAATGGATACATATAGAATGTTGTCTCGCCTTCAGGATCACTATTAAGAGAAGGCGAGACAAGATAGGTATGGGATCTCCAATGCTTTGTTTACCAATAAGCTTGAAGAGTTTACACTAGTTGGGCCTCATATAGTTATGATTATTGGATATATTGAACTCTTGGACATCTTAGGGATCAAATTCACAAATTCTTTTCATACAGATCTCATAATATCATCTTTCACAAGTCCTTATCTAGTTTTGTTGTGAATTATAATATGAGAAATAATGAGAAGAGTCTATCAGAAATTCTAACCTTGATTCTCCAAGTCAATATGGATACAGGGTGTGACAAACCCACAATCCGTATGGTGAATAAGAAAAGGAAGAACAAGGAAAAGGGAAAAAAGTCATATAAATCGTTTAAAGCTCCCAAGAACTATCCTTCCAATAAGGAGAAGATCCAGAGGTAGGGAAAGAAAAAGGAGGCAATGTGTTTTTCATGAGGCAAGCCAAACCACTAGAAGAATAATTGCACCCAAAAGAATGGGGAAGATAAATGCGCATTCATTATTGAGTGTAATCCTTCTATATCTACACATTGGGTATTAGATACAACTTTTGGTACTCACATTTGTATCCAAATGCACGAACAAAGTAGATTCTGGAAAATTGACCGAGGATAGGTGGATCTAAGAGCTATTAGTGGTGCGAGGCTGGCTGATCCTTCCATTGGTGGCTACCACCTTTAATTTCCAACATGAATGATTTTGGTTTTATGTGATTGTTATCGTATACCTAATATTAACAAAAACATAATTTCTGTATCATGTTTAGAAACATATGGTTTTATTTTCAAGTTCAGAAATAAAGGTTTTTTATTCTATAAGGAAAACATATGTATGGTATGGAACATTTAAATAACAATATATATGTATTAAATTACAAAAACCAAGTGTTTTCCATTGATAACGAATCAAGTTCACATGACTAATATAACACTCAGTTGTGGCATCACCATCTCGGTCATGTAAACAAGAAGCATTTGACAAAGCTCTATCAAGATGTCTATTTATAATCTTCTAATATAAAACCACTAAATATATTTCATGCTTTTTTATAAGGGAAAATGAACCAACCACCATTTTGTGGACATGGTGAAAGGGCCATAGAGCTTCCAGGATTGGTACACACTGATGTGTGTGGACCATTTCTAGTAAAAGATAGAGGTGGATATTCTTACTTCATAACTTTTAATGATAACTTGAGTAGATAAGGGTATATCTACATAATGAGGTATAATTCATAGTACTTTGAGAAATTTAAATAATTCAAGAATGAAGAATAGAATCAACTTGGTAAGAAAAAAAATAATCTTTAATCAGATTACGGTGGAGAATATTTTAACTAAGAGTTCACCGACTTTCTATGGTAGTTTGGGATTATATCTCAACTCACTCCACCTTATATACCACCATGGAATGGTATTAGTGAAAGAAAGAACCATACCTTATTGGACATGGTATGGTCGATGATGATTCGTGTATATCTTCCATTCTCCTTTTGGGGATATGCACTACAAACTGTGACATACACAATAAACTGAGTACCAACAAAAGAGTAAAATGGAATTCCCTTCAAGATGTGGAGTGGAAAGAAACCCATTTTGTCACATACACATGTATGGGATTGAAATTCATTTGTTAAGACTTTATCAGGAAACAAACTTGCACTCTAGGGAACAAGGTGTATCTTTATACGATATTCCAAGGAAAAAAAGGGATACTACCTATACAACCCATCATATATGAATGTGATTGTTGCTAGACAATATTTATTTAATGAATGGGAGAACATCCTAAAAAAGATAGTGAGAGAAATATTGACTTTGATTAAGTTTATGCTCAAGATACATAGGATTTCGTACAGGAAAATATTCCACATGTCTCTATGGAAGAAGTAGTTCCTAAAATACAAGTACAACATAGGAGTGTAAGAGAGATAAGGGGACCAGATAGATATGGTTTTCTAGTCACTGAGGATATTGACTCATTATATTTTGACAATGATGAACCTATCTCCTACAATAAGGAAGTAGAGATCTCAGAGGCTGCAAGATGGATGGAAGCTATGAATTATAAGATGGATTCCATGTACAATAATCCATTTATGTATTTAATCAAGCATCCAAGTCATAGAATATTCAATATGATGAATCCATAAGAGAAATTGGTCTCATTAAGAATGATTGTGAGCCATGTGTTTACAAAAGGTTTAATGGGAATGTGATTTTTATCCTAGTAGTGTATGTTGATAACATATTACTTATTGGAAATGATATACCAGTCTTACAGACAATTAAGGACTCATTAAACAATTTCTTCTCTATGAAGGACTTAGGTGAAGAAACCTACATTCTAGGGATCAAGATCTTTCGTGATATACCTAATAAGCCTCTTGGACTAAGCCAAAGTACATATATTTACCAGATACTAAATAGATTTAGTATGGAATAATCCAAGAGGGTATTGGTTCTGGTGTCACATGGTTTACATCTTTCTAGGAGAATGTGTCCCCAGACACAATATGAGAAAGGTAGAATGAGTAAGATCCTATACACTTTAGTGACAGGATCAGTCATGTATGTCATGTTATTTACTAGACTTGATGCAATATATGCCTTGATAATGATAGGTAGATATCAAGAATATCCAGGAGAACAACATTGTATTGTTTTTAAGACTATCCATAAGTATTTGAGACGAATTAATGATATGTTCCTAGTGAATAAAGGAGACAAGGAGCCTGCCAACATAGGGTATACTGATGCTATTTTTTAGACAGATCATAATGATCTGAAGTCGTAATCAGGATATGTTTTCTATCTCAAAAGAGGAGCTATGAGCTGTAAGAGTTCAAAGAAATGAGTTATGGATAATTCTATAGTGGATTCTGAGTATATGGTGGATTCTAATGCATCCAAAGAAGCTATCTGGATTAAAAAAATTCTAGGAGTTTGATGTGGTACCTAGAAGTAAAGACGCTATCACATTGTATTGTGACAATACTGCACCTCTTGCAAAATAGTTAAGGTCACATCAACGAACAAATAAGATACTCTATAATATCACCTCTTGAGGGATATTTATTAGAGGGGTGAAGTTTTAGTGAGAAGAGTATCCACAAAAGAGAAGGTTGCATACCCCTTAACTAAAGTCCTATCTTAGAAGAAGCATAAATATCATGTGAGATCTAGCAGACTGAAGGTCGTTAGCAGTTGGATCTAGTGCAAGTGGGAGTCTATTGGAGTTGGTTCCTTGAAACAAACTTCTTTGTACTTTATGATAACATATATTCATTGTTTATAATATTAATAAATTTCTTATCACTTAATGATTGTTCTTTTTCATAACATTTAATTTGATAATATCCTAAGAGTAAATGTCATACTAAAAGGTCATAGAAGATCCCTACTATGATGAGACCCCAGAAGTTCTATGATACTATTCTTGAATATATGTTCTATAGCTAGATGATATCATTTGAGGGAAATAAATTATACAAACTATTAGGGGTGGAGACTCATAGAAATTTGAGGAATCTTCTCATTATGTATGCCCTTGGTAATTTCTAGGAGGATATTATGAGAACAAGACCTACTAGTAGGAAATCCACATTTCTATGTGTCATTGGTTGTTCCTATCTACAGGTGTGTGTATTAGTACTTATAATTGTAGATTATTATTAATGGGTATTATAATTCGTGAACAAAGATGTATTGATGAAAACTATGATTACAAATTTTCATGATGAGGTAGGATATGTTGGGTGTGTCACAAGTAATATTGAATTAAAGAATTATGAGAGAAAGGATTTATCCCTTTTGTTCACTAAAATAAATTAATATCTCAGTCCCTTTGATTGATATGATATAACCTAAATAAATCCATGGGAAAGGTGTTCTATAGGAAAGTTTTATTTTTGGAAAGTCAAAGAAAGAGTTATCAAGCATATAGGTTGATGGTACTAGAAAGCAATCTGCTCGATTAGAGATATTGTGATAAATCTATTATATTACGCGGAAAAAATTTGTATGAGGTGACATGTCATTGCGCCATTAAATTCTTTATCTATGGGTTTCTTGGTGTGTTTTTAGATGCTAACCTTGGAATTTTGTCTCATCCGCCTAATACCACTATGAAAGAGGCCTAGAGGGTCACCCACAAAGTGTATCTAGTAACTCAGTTAAATAATTTTTTATTTAACTAGTTGAATAAATATTATTCTCAACCGTGGTTTAATAATTATTCATGTATGTCTGATCGCATTTATTTCATCACTAGTTATTCAACAGAATCTATTATGGGTGGAATAATTAATAAATATTAAGGATGATTGGAAGACTAAGTTTAATGGTCTAGTGGGAAATAAGAATATTGAATATTATTTTATTAAATAATATTTAATTATAACTCGCAAGTTAGACGCATATTAGGAAATAATAATATTTCTGTTATTATTTAACATGGGGGTTTCACTAGGATCAATGAAATAATTAAAGGAACTTGTGAAAATTATTTTATTATTAGCCTAGTGAAATAAATGTCTGGTTATATTATTCTCTCATTAGATAAGGGCAAGCTAAGCGATTCCTATTTCATTGTGCACAAATTTTTGGAAAACCCCTAGCCAATGAAATTGGTGTAAACAACAGATTAGAGAAAAACCATCGAGTCTAGAGAGTTCATCCCTCTCCATGAATGATCTTAATAATAATAGAGTTCCTCCTACACCAGATCAAGGAGAATGATTTGGAAGTGGTTCTCAAGGTGATTAAAGGCAGACATCAGAAGTGAGAGGATCTTCCATGCTAGCACCCGGAGACTCCTTTGGAGATATCTAGAGATTCCTAGAGCACGTGTGGATTACCGCTACAGGAATCATATTCTTGGATTGCACAATGTAATGATGGATCACTACAGATCTGTGGCCAGATACATCAATAAAGAAAGAATCATCTTGGAGGTAATTCTTATTTAATTAAATTAATTATATACAACATGTGTTGATCTCCTCTCTCTTGATTCTAGGTTAATAACCCTGGATTATTCTTTGATTCTAATCAGTTGATCAAGACATTAATTTTCACTTGATCTCAGATTAATCATTTATAATGGAAAAAAGAAAATTTGGGCACTGACACTCCCTCATTTCCATTAAACCTGATACCTACATAAATAACAATGAAATAATACAAATTATTCTAAATTGCTAGAAAATTGAATTTAATTTTCTTATATTTTTTTGATAGTGTTTTTATTAAATAAAATTATTCAAAAAAATAAATTATTTTTCATTTTTTAGAAATATGAAATAAGTAATTTGACAACATTCATTATTAGATGACTGCACTTGGATAAATCAGCGAAAGAATCCAGTTGATTTTAGTTTAAATCTAGAATATATTGAGGGTGCTAAAAATTTATTATCATTTGTATCATCTAAACCAAAATTTATTTCATACGAGAAAATTAAGTGTCCTTGTAAAAAATGTTCTCTGAGGACATTTTTCAAATTTGACAACATTGGGGGTCGTCTATTGCATTTTGGTTTCCAACCAGATTATGTTTTTTATTATCAACATAGTGAATGCAGTTCCAGAGAAGATAGTAATAATTTGGTTCTAGTTCCATCATGATTTCAAAATTTAGTACATGATGTGGTAGTTCTATATTTTTAATAAAATAAACTTAAAATGATATTTATTTAACTCCTATGTTGGAACCATATCAATTTTATGAGTTGTTGAGGTCCACTAAGGATGCATTATATATTAGTAGCAAGATAAGAAAATTTGAAGCAGTTGAAAAATTTAGGGCTATTAAATCAGATAATAGAATGTCAAATATATGTTTTGATCATATATTATATTTGATTAAAACATGGTTACCTGAATGAAATGTGTTGCCTAAAAATTTCTATGAGAGTAAGAGGCTATTTCGTAATCTGGGTCTTGGTTATCCGATGATTCATGTGCATTTAAATGATTTCATCTTGTATTATGGTGAAAATGAGTCACTAGATAGTTGTCCCAAATGTGGAAAATCTAGGTATAAAGAGGCTTAACTAGGGAATTCTGGATTGATTCCTATAAAATGGTTGATATATTTTCTACTTACACCAATATTTCAATAATTATTTATTTCTTAGAACACAGCGACATTGATGTCATGGCATAAAACCAATATTTCAAATGCTAAAATCTTAAGTCATTCCTATGATGGTGATTCATGGAAACATTCTGACCAAGTACATCCATATTTTTATTTAGAAGCTCAAAATGTGTGATTGGGTCTTTCTACAAATGATTTCTGTCCATTTGGTTCTTACGGTAGTCAGTATTCATGTTAGCCTATCATTATAACTCTGTATAATTTACATTCTTGGATGTTAATGAAGAATCCATATATCTTTTTGACCTTTTTAATTCTAGTACATCTAAAAAGTAATATTGATGTTTATTTCAAACCATGAATTGATTAGTTAAATTCATTATGGAGTAATGGTGTCAGTACATATGATGTTGTTACAAAAAAAAATTCCTACTGAAATCTGCATTATTGTGGACAATTAGGGACTTCCCATCATATGGCATGTTATCTAGATAGAGTACACATGGTAGAAAATCATGTTTGTACTATATAAGAGACAACAAAGTGTTTATGCTCATCAATGGAAAAAACCTTGTTTTATGACTGCCATCTCATATTTTTTCTAACTGATCATTCTTTTCAGAGGAACAAATATCATTTCAGAAAAGGAACAATTGAAAGAGATGGACCTCTAAAAATGATATCAGGTATAGAGTTAAAATCAATTTCCTCTTCATTACCTCCCATCACATTTGGACCCACATTAAACCAATAGAAAATTAATGGCTTCGGGAAAGAACACCATTCGAGAAAATGGAGCATTTTTTGGGATCTATCATATTGGTATGATTTATACGTGAGTGTTGCCTTCAGTTTTTGCACAATTTGATAAGGAAAACATTGATTAAAGCATAAGTGATAGAGTTTGATGTGTCTTGTTGCACCCACTGACCTGATTACATTTCATCTTAAGTTTGGGATGAATTATGTTCACACTGGTTGGGTGGTCATTTTCAGAGGAGATCATTGGTAGGTTGAGAAAACCGGGAGAGACAAGAGGTGACACATCAAGCTAGTAGCTGTACATTCAGTACACATAGGGAACATATGGTATCGACTATTGATTGATGCCTAGAATTTGTTATGGTACTGCTTTGATGTCGAGGAATAGCTCAAGAGTAGTTTGTAGAGAGTCATCATCATCTACTGTAAACTATCAGGAGAAACTACAAGCTCTGGGTGAGCTTATAGAAAGTATGCATAGGAAGTAGGAGGAGATATTTCAATGGAAACAACAGCAGGAGGAAGTGTTCTAACGATAGTAGTAACAATAGTAGGAGGTGATGCGTCAATGGCAGCCGCAACACTACAAGCAGATGAAGTACATGTGACATTTGACTCATGGTTTACATATGAAGTTCCCTCCACCATCTCCTTTAGCTCCTCTAGAAGACCCTCCTCAGTGATGTATTTATTTTTTTTATGATAAAACATTTGAATATAATTTTTTTATAATATTAACTATTTACATTTCTATATAGTGAATTTTTTATATTGTTGGGAATATTTCTTTTTTTATTATTTATTAAATTATTTATTAAATTATTTATTAAATTATTTATTATTTTATTACATTATTTAATTTTTTTAATTTTTTTTAATTTTTAATTATTAATTATTATTATTATTTAATATTATTGTGAATATTGAGGTTTCTATTATTTTATAATTATATTTATTATTTTACTAATATAAATATTATTATTTCACTAATATTAATAATATAATAATATTATCATATTATAAATATTAATTTATTTATATTATTTTTATTATATTAATATTATTGCTAATAATATTTTTTAAAAAAAAATTTAAATTTTTTTTATTTTACTAATATTAATATTATTATTTCATTAATATTAATATTATTTTATTATTATTATATTAATATTAATTATATTATTATTATTAATATTAATATTATTATTATTATTATTATTTTATTAATTTTAGTTTTTTTATTTTTTTATGCTATTTGTGATGGCCCCATTTTTGACGTGCCAAATCCTATCGCAATAGGTTTTTTTAAAAACGTCAGGAAAATTATTTGTGAGGGGACGAAGACCCGTCACAATAGGGTTTTTAAAAAACCTCGAGAATACTATTTACGATAGGACACGACCCTGTCACATAAAGTTTTTTTTCGATGGCCAGTCACAAAAAAATTTATTTGCAACACCCCTTTCTACAATAGGGCATTGGCAAAGAGGTCCCTTGGAAAATGACTTTTTGCAATGAGACCCTATCGTAAATAGACCAATTTACAGTAGTGATTTTAAATACAAAGACTCATTTGGAGTTATATCGGTCACACCATACATTGTATTAAGGTAAGGTTGATTTCTACATGTCAAAAAATGACTCATGAATCATTGTCCAAAATTATCAAAAGAATCTGAATGTGTTTTCTTAGTTTTCTATACGTCACTTTTTCTTTTTACTAAAATTAATGTCAATTTTAAATAAAAAGAGATAGTTTGAGTTATATCATCCACATCGTGCATCAAATTGAGTTGTGGTTGATTCATACAAATCATAAATTACTTATAGATCATTGTATTAAACTATCAAAACAATGTGAACGTGTTTTCTAGATTTTTGGTATGCCAATTTTGTTTTTTTACTAAAATGTCATTTCAAACTCGTAAAATGAATTTTGAATCATACTGGTCACATCGGGCATCAGTTTTACATGAGAATACTTCATACACATCATAAAGGGCTTATGAATTGCTATCCAAAATTATAAATACAATCAGAGCGTGTTTGCTTGGTTTTCCGCGAGTGACACGTTTTGAGAAAAAAAATCAATTTTAAACTGATAATAGACACTTTTAGTCACACCGATCACATCATGCATCAAATTGAGGTGTGGTTGATTACTATATGTCAAAAATTACTGATCGATAATTTTCCTAAAGTATCAATACAATCTCAATTTTTTTTCTTGGTCTTAGTATGTCACTTGTTCTTTTTTTCTTAAATTAATGTCAATTTAAAATAAAAAGACACTTTTGGAGTTATACTGGCCACACCATGAGTTTTATTGAGGTGGGGTTGATTTTTACATGTCACAAATGACTCATGAATTGTTTTAATAAATTATCAAAATGATCTGAATATGTTTTCTCAGTTTTCAGTATGTCACTTGTTATTTTTACTAAAATTAATGTCAATTTTAAACAAAAAGACACACTTTGAGTTATAAAGGACACATCATGCATAATATTGGGGAGAATCTGATTCCTACATGTCAAAAATGAATTATAGATCATTTTCTTAATGTATCAAAACAATCCAAATGTGTTTTCTCAGTTTTCAGTAAGCCTTTTTTTTCTAAAATGTCATTTCAAACTAGAAACATGCATTTTGAGTCATATCGGTCACATCATGTGTCGGTTTGACCTGAGGCGACTTCATACACCTCACAAATGTATTATTAATCATTTTCCTAAATTATGAATATAATCGAGGATCATTTTCTTGGTTTTCAGTGACTGATGTCTTTTGAGCTAAAATGTCAATTTTAAACTGATAATGGACACTTTTAGTCATACCGGTTACACCATTCGTCATATTGAGGTGTGGTTGATTTCTCTATTTCAAAAATGACTCAAGGATAATTTTCCTAAAGTATCAAAATAATCTGAATTCATTTTCTCAATTTTCAGTATGTCACTTGTTCTTTTTGCCAAATTTAATGGCAATTTAATATAAAAATACACATTGGGAGTCATATTGTTCACACTGTGTGTCATATTGAGGATTATTTGATTCCCACATGTCAATAATGATATATGGATCATTTCCATAAAGTATCAAAATAATCTAAATGCATTTTATTAGTTTTTAGTATGACACTTGTAGTTTTTACTAGAAATAATGTCAATTTTAAATAAAAAAAGATACTTTGAGTCATACTGACCACATCATGTGTCATATTGTAGTGGGGTTGATTCCAACATGTCTCAAATGATTTAGGGATTGTGTTCCTAATGTATCAAAATATTTGAATGTGTTTTCTTGGTTTTGAGTAGGTCAGTTTCTCTGATACCAACTATATTGACCCAAACATTTCATGCATAGATATCACATCTTAGTAGATTAATATTCCTTAGATAACATAATGATCCATGATAGAATATTTTATGTATAGTGCTTGTTGGAAATGCTAAAACATAAAGAACTAGTTCATAATAGTCTCTCATTAAGTTATTCATTAGTAGAAAACTTCTTAGACATAGCATATCTAAAACCATTATTTATAACCTAAGGATATAAAACATAATAAAGGGTGATCATAAATTCTAAATGAGTGTAAAAAAGGGATATATGAATGATCATATAAGGATAACATGAGAATAATTATGTTACAAGGTAGTATTAACATTAGAAATTCACATCCTACATATGTGAGTCACTATTCTTTGAGGAAATCAAGGTGAGATTGAATTTGAACCCAACATCATGACCCATAGAAAATATTTAAATCTGCTCAGGTCTATATGTTCTTAACTATTATTCTTATTTACAAATGTTTTTTGAAGATTTTTGTTCTTGTTTTTCATCCATTTCTTCTGGTCTACTTTATACTATACATGTTTCTTCTTTTGATCTTAGTAAAATGCATGTGCATGTAGGTGGTTTTCTTGCAGTGCACATAGGTTCAAACTAGATAGAAGCACCTTAAATCATAGAATTATTCTTTACTTCATTCTCATTTCTTTCATCTTGAATGTTGTGTTACTATTTGGATTTGAATCATATGCATAGAACACCCAAATGGTCCTTTCTGATTCGTGTTAACTTTCACGGTACACCTTTCCCTAACAATATGAAAAAAATGTCAACCCTTTTAGTGTATTTATTTTTTCGATGTATAGTCTATGTTGTTGATATTGAAAAAAATCGCTATCCATTTAGTTGTATCAATTTTTAAAATTCAATTTATCATCCCACTTTTGGTGGCCCACCGAAATGGGCTCAACACCGATGTTTCTCATATATCATACCTTGCATCCCCATTTACCAATTTCAATAAAAATGTGTATATAAATATGTACATCACCTGGGAAATGATGATGGCAAAACTGAAACCTCCCATGCTTCTCATCATCCTTCTAGCCCTTCCCTTTGCTGATGTCTGTTGTAACGCTACAGCGACAACAACCCTCAAAACCATCACAGTTCCATCATTTATCACTTATCTCTTTATTAGAAAGCAAAATGTATGATTAGTGATCTTCATTACACATTTTTTTCATGGAGATGTCATGAAACATGAAGGATTTGAGTGGTGTTGCTGCTTCATCCTTACTGCACCCATCAGAATTTCCTGCAATGGACACTACCACGAAAAGGATGATGAAAAGGATGACACTTGTGGCTTCTCCCATCATCATTGCCCTTAAAATACACTCTTTTTGTTTAAAACAAGATTAGGTGATGTACATATATATACACATTTGTGTAGAAATTGGTATGGTCTTATCAGAACGAGAAAGATCTGTCCTTGGCGCTCTTTCCATAGAGGGTCCCGGTTGGGCCGGATTTGTAAGGAACATGAGAGTCCTATCTGAGATGATGTTGCAACCCCCAAAACTATCCAATTTATTTCAAAAACCCAAGTGTTATAGTGGTATTTTGTCCCCCCATTCCCAGTATAGGAGGTCTCAGGAATTCGCGCTCATGTCCCTCACAACATGTTATTTGATGATGACACCTTTTGTGGCAACGACCACTCTATAAACATGGGAAAGTAATGAATTTTACTTTTATTTTGGTATGGTGTGAATGTTGTTGCATTTTTTTGAATAAAAAAAAGTTATTTTTACTTATTTTCACTTTAAAAGCCATTATTGTTTCTCTCAAATTATAATAACAATAAAAAATATAATCAAACCCACACACATAAATAAATGTGGGCAAAAATGGATTTTCCGGTCTCCATACCTTGATTATTGATCCATGAACAGTGGTCGCACCTCTCGTTTTTTTTGGTGAGACAATTTTGTGTCTACATATCTTTATATCTATGGATCCTCTCTCTCAGGACTATGGTTTTGGCCGATTTTGGCCTGTTTTTCTAACACATAAATTCTTTTGATTAGATTTGTAATAGATAAATTCTTCTACTCAGATTGTATTTCTTCTAGGGTGTTCTTTAATGTATTCTAATGTTTTTGGGCACTTTTATTTGGATGATGAACATCTACTCTACAAGACCACACTAATATAGATATGCATGTGTGAAAAAGCTTTTAACAACACTAAAAAATATTTTTATCCTCAGTACTATTAAAGGGGTCCCATTTATCACCACTATTAACAATGCTGATAAAGGGGATCCTTTATGAGTACTAAAAAAATAACAACACACTACAAAAACCTGTAACCTTTACACAAAATATATAATTTAAATTTCATAAATTTTACATCACAAATACAAATAATCACTACTATATACATTTCAATCTATTTTTTTGTACAATTAAATTTATAATTACTATCCACAAGCATTTAAAAATATTAACTTTTTATCATCCTTAGAACCTGTGATAACCTCTATAAAAATTCCACCCATAGTATCACTAGCTAAAAAAATCACGTCAACCCAAGAAAAATAATCCACTTATATAAGAAAACAAATCTTTTCTAAGTAATATTATAAATAAATAATTTAAACATTAATATGAAAGAGTATATTAATAAAATATCAACTTAATAAATACTCATGGAATTATATCGGTCACACCATGCGTCGTAATGAGGTGTGGTTGATTCCAACATGTCACAAATGACTTATGAATCACTATCCTAAATCATCAAGGAAAGCAAAGCGTATTTGGTTAGTTTTCAATTAGTGTCACACATTTTGAACTAGAATGTCAATTTTTAACTGATAATGAATACTTTGAGCCATACCGGTCAAACTATGCATCAAATTGAGGTGCGAGTGATTCATATACATCAAAAATGACTCATTGGTCATTTTCTTAAAGTATCAAAATAATATAAATGTTTTTTCTCAATTTTTAGTTTGTCACTTATTATTTTTTATAAAATAAATGATCATTTAAAATAGAAATATGCACTTGGAATCATATTGTTCACACCATGAGTCGAATTGAGGTGAATTTTATTCCTACACATCCAAAATGACTCATGTATCATTTCCCTAAAGTATCAAAATAATATGAATGCATTGCTATGGTTTTCAATATGTCACCTATTCTTTTTCCTAACATGAATGTCAATTTTAAATAAAAATACACACCTGGAGTCAAACTGGTCACACTGTGCATCGGATTGAGGTGTGTTTGATTACTACACATAACAAATGACTCATGTATCATTTTCCTAAAGCATCAAAATAATCCAAATGCATTTTCTTAGTTTTCAGTATGTCACATGTTATTTTTACTAAAATTAATGTCAATTTTAAATAAAAAGACACACTTTGAGTTATACCGGTCCCACAGTGCATCGGATTGAGGTGTGGGTTATTCATACATGTCATAAATGAATTATGGATCATTTTTATAATTTATCAAAATAATAATAATTCGTTTTCCCGGTTTTCAGTATGTCACATGTTATTTTTACTAAAATTAATGCCACTTTTAAATAAAAAGGAACACTTACAGTTATACCCGTCACACCATGCATCGGGTTGAGGTGAGGTTGATTTTTACATGTTACAAATCAATTATAAATATTTTTGGTTAATTTTTAAAATAATCCAAATGTGTTTGCTCAGTTTTTAGTATGTCACTTATTATTTTTACTAAAATTAATTTCAATTTTAAATAAATATATGCACTTAAAATTATACCAGTAACACCATGTGTTAAATTGATGTGTGGTTGATTCTTACACATCAAAAATGACTTATGGATCATTTTACTAATGTATCAAAACAATCTAGATGTGTTTGCTCAATTTTCAGTATGTCACTTTTTGTTAATGAAATGTCATTTGAAATAGGAAACACACACTTTGAGTCATACAGATCACATCATGTGTCAGTCTGATGTGAGAATACTTCCTACATGTCAGAAAATGACTTATTAATCATTTTACTAAATTATTAAGACAATTCGTGGTGTTTTTAGTGAGTGAAATTTTTTGAACTAAAATGTCGATTTTAAACTGATAATAGACACCTTGAGTCATACCGGGCACATCGTGTATCAGATTAAGCTGTGGATAATTACTACATATCATAAATGAAAAATGGATAATTTTCCTAAAGCATCCAAACAATCTAAACGTGTGTCCTCAATTTTGAGTATGTCACTTGTTCTTTTTACTAAAATTAATGTCAATTTTAAATAAAAATACACCCTTGGAGTCATATTGGTCACAATGAGCATCGAGTCAGTTGTATTTTTTACTAAAATTAATGTCAATTTTAAATAAAAATACACATAGTGTGAATGAATTTTATCAGTTTTGAGTAAGTTAGTTGTCTTTTTTAATAAAATTAATGTTAATTTTAAATAATAGGACAGACTTGGAGTCATACCGGTCACATCATGCGTCAGAGTTAGGTGATACTAAATCCTACACATCCAAAATTACATATGGATCATTTTATGAATGTCTGAAAACAATTAAAATTCATTTTCAATGTTTTGAGTACATTAGTAGTCTTGTTTACTAAAATATCATTTTAAATTTGAAACATACATTTTGAGTCATATCGAGCACATCATGTATTAGATTGAGGTGAGTCTGGTTCCATCATGTAAAAAATTACTTATGGATTATTTTACTAAATTATCAAGATAATAAAATAATTTTAATTTCATTTTCTGTGAGTGACACTTTTTGAACTAAAATGTCAATTTTAAACTAATAACGGGAACTTTGAGTCATATCGGGAATATCACGTGGCGTTTTGAGGTGAGGTTGATTCCTATATGTCAAAATTTACATATAGATAATTTTCTATACTATAAAAATAATATGAATGTGTTTCATGGTTTTGAGTATGGAACTTGTATTTTTTACTAAAATTAATGTCACTTTTAAATAAAAAGATACACTTGGAGTCATACCAGTCACATCATGTGTTGGATTAAGGTGAGTATTTTTACTAAATATCTCAAATGACTTATAGATCATTGTAATAAATTATCAAAACAATTCGAATGAATTTTCGTAGTCTTTGGTATGTCATTTATTTTTACTAAAATGACATTTTAAACTAGAAATACTCACTTTGAGACATATTGGTAACATCATATGTCGGTTTGATGCAAGACTAATTCCTACATGTCCCAAATTAATTATGAATAATTTTACTAATTTATCAAGACAATCCGAGCATTTTTATTGGTTTTAAGTTAGTGATACATTATAAACTAAAATTTCAATTTTAAACTAATAACGGACACTTTTAGTCATATCCAGCACATCATATATCAGATTGAGGTGCGGTTCATTACTACATTTCATAAATGACTTATGAATTTTTTTATTAAATTATAAAATTAATATGAATGAATTTTCTTTGTTTTGAGTATGTGAGTTTTCTCTTTTACTATAATTAATGTAAATTTTAAATAAAAAGATGCATGTTGAGTCATATCGGTCACACCGTGCATCATATTGTGGATCAGTTTATTCCTATACATATGAAATGAATTATATATTATTTTCCTAAAGTATCAAAACAATATGAAATTGTTTTTTGGTTTTGAGTATGCAAGTTTTATTTTATTCTAAAATTAACATCAATTTTAAATAAAAAGATTCACCTGAAGTTATATTAGTCACACTGTGTATCAGATTGAGGTTTCAATGATTCCTACATGTCCCAAATGACTTTTGGATTGATATCATCAAGTATCATCCCAATATGAACTTAAAATATTACCATTATTTCTATTTCCTTTCTTTTTATAACTACCAACACTGTATATTGAGTTGATGTTCTTAGCTGGAAACCTTCCTATACTCTTCTGGTTTTCAACAATGAGAAAGGTTTTTTGGGTAAGAACATAGACTCAATATGCGGTGTTATAAGGTTGAAAAATAAAATCAATGGAAATCATGCTAATGTTTTCATAAAATAAAAAGTTATCTATTTTGTGTCTTGTTGTAGATAGTTGAAAGAAAAATATGACCCACTAACATATCTTCGAAAAAAACTAAGTAAGTATTAGAGAAAAATGATAAGAAAAATTACTTAAAAATAGTAGATAAAATGATGAAAAAATTAATTAAATAAGTAGTAATAATTCACCTTTTCATGATGGTTGTATACATTCTTGACCCATTTCCTTTCTCATTATCTCAATTGTAGCCTCAAAGTCCAATCTCTCATGAGAATAAGTATATTTGAACGAACCACCCAAAATCAAATAAAGGAATCCACCTTTATAAGAAAAATTTTCTTATGTGAGAAATTCTAAAAAGAAATAAATTAAACATTAATATAAAATAATTCATTACTTATATGGAAGTCACATCATCGTGTTATTTGTGTACATGCTCTATATTGTCCATTCATTTCTAATAAAATATAGATCTTCTTGTGAATATGAGTATTTTATACAATCATATAAGTACTATAAAAATATAAATACATATAGTATTAATATATATTTTAAACGAAATAGTAATTATATTCAAAAATACCTCTTTGGGGATGTATGTTTGTTGATGGAATATGATCCCTCTCATAAATTCATAAACATAATAACCACAATATATTCTATTTGTTTGTTTCAGACACTACAAAAAAAATTGAAAAAATAAGTAATTTTTTCTGATATGTGTTTGGATATTGAAATCTTATTATATATACCATGATACTTGTCCACTTGTATAACTTTTCTGGATCCTTGTTCTTAATTCCTATCCTCATTCCCTGAATTTCATGATATTTAAACACTTCTATATCATAAAATAATTCTCATTAAATCATAATAAAAATTATATAACTGTATGTTTTGTTCTAAAGTGATGGATGTAGTTTATTAAAAATTGAAAAATGTCATCATGTGTGGTTGGTTTTTTGGGTATCCATGCAGTGAATCCAAGAAATAAAAATTTATAGTATCCAAATTAATTACAATGAGAATTCAATGTCTTTTAAAAACACAAAAAAGAATAAGTAATGAGATAAATAAAAATATATTATATTTGAATAAATTGTATATTTTAACCCTACATCATTATAATTAAGAAGAGTCTGGCATCCGTATGTTTTTTTCAAATGATTTGGCCTATTTTGTCACTATTTAATTCATTTTTTGGAATCTATTTTTGATTGTTCTGTAGAAGCTAAATGAGGACTAATGAGTCCAAATTTAAGTTCATTGGGTAATCCCTTCAATTGGTATTGATATATACACCTAAAAAAATATGAAATATATTTACTCATAACTAACACAATATTTCATCTATTGGAAAAACAAATCATGAAAAAAATACCCCATGTATACATATACAAATAAGGATCCTAGACAATCATAATTGAGGATTTAATTTAAATTTTTCAAGGGAAATATAGTCTGTAACTTTATATTCATACATTTGTTCTTAAAAATAAATTATGTAATTACTATTTTGATTTGGACCCATTTTGAATTTTGAATATGTATGCTGTAATCGGACTGGCGCAGTTCCCACTTTTCCCTGAAAGTGGAATTTTATGAAAATAATAAAAAAAAAATTGATTCGGACAATTATGTAATTACTACCATTTTGTAACTTTATATCCACATTAACCTTCCATATTAGTAAATGTGAATATTGAATGGGAGTGGTAAATGTGCTTTTGAAAGATCTTTTCGATCGGTTGGTTGATCCTTTAGATGGTTTTGAGTAGACCTTTCATTTCATCCCCTTACCTTTGTATTTAATTAATAAAATTCATTTATTTAGACCCATTTTTATTATTTGTTCATGGTTTATCATGAAAAATAAATTGCAAATGAATAACTTCGTATCGACATATCTATTAACAAGATATGATAGCCATGTTATGAATGTTCCAACATCTTGGATGACTATATGGATATATTCATTATCAAGTGGAATAGGTAACTCGACACTCAGCTCATGAGATATAGTAATTTCCACTCTCACATGACCTATTGGAAGTGGTCTATTGTGTAGACGACCGTCTTGGATATTTAACACCATAGCCCCCACTACAAGGAAATGTGTGTGTGTCGATATATATAAATAAAAACCATTTTAAACCTGTAGAATATCAATATAGGAAAGGTATCTGTTTCATTATGATTCACATTTCATAGAAACAATTGTCAGAATAGTGATTACCTAAACTAAGACAGATCTTTGAGGGGAATGGCTCACTTCAAAGTAGGTGGGAGTTGGGTGAGATCTTCATGCAATGGTTGTTTTTGAGTTGTTTATTCTCTTTTCTTTCCCCATAACAATTTATGGAAACTAATTCTTCCATTGAAATTTTTCTTCAAGGGAATCTAATCTTGATTTTATCTCTTCCAATCCTTTATCTTTATCCTCTTGTTGTTGTTTTTTCCTAAAAATATGTTCGGGCTATCACCTAAAGACTTTCATATCTAATTCATCCATACTTTTCTATCCACTTCAAGGCCACTGATAGTAGGTGTTCATCCATTATAGGTGTAGATGATTTATATGACTAAGTTAGATAGAAAATATAGGAAAATGAATAATCATTGTCATGTAATATAGATTTAAAGAAAAAAATTATTATTTCATACTTAGGAATGTTTCCCACACTTTTTGTGGGTTTTTATCTATTAATATCTCATATTTATTTACACGTTCCTCCTTCAATATCACATGGAATGGGATGAAAGTGGATTTGGATTTTGATTCATCAATATTCATATAAATATAAGAACATAATTAGGCTGTTGTTTCATGTAACATAAAGTTATTATGATATATTTAAAATATGTACCATTTTTTTTCAAGTGAAGTGTATCCCATCATTTCTTTAAGATAGGAGTATGTTGGTTTTGTTGCATGTTCCTTATCTTCAACACTCATATGATGTTTCATAAATAAAAAATCTCAATCACCACAATCCATATTTTTTATTATTTTATAAAGATACTTTTAATGGGAAAGTGTGAAACCTCACAAAAGCCAACCATTTTCAACCCATCAAGAAAGTAAAACACACTTCCCACATTAGAATTCAATAAACCGCACTTGAAATATTTTATAAGGTTAAAATAAAAAAAAAATCCATCAAACATAACTGGATCACATGCTGCTGCGCTACTGGAGAGACCAACCCTCGATATCCTCACTAACATTATCACATCTCCAACATCAGTCATCATCACCAACCATCGTCATCATCTCGTAGGAGCCAAACAAATCCACACCATCGACGGTCTAAACGTTTTCACTATCCACCTCCCTATGCGGCCCGATCAAACTCACATACCAAAGACCCTTGCAGACCACCACGCAGCTCCACCTCGAAGTGAATGATGGAATCTGGATCCAGAGTAGAGAGAAGAGAAATATTTTGTAGGAGTTGATGGATAGAACCTTATAACCATCAACGTCGAGGAAATCCAACACTGACGACACCATTACATGCAGCCTCAAAACAACAACATCACAACATGACTTCGTACCCAATATCCACTCAATCAAAATTATGAATAAATGTATTGTCAAACAATGTATTAACAACCATAATGTACCTAAAAATACATCTTTGCATGACAACCAATAAATGCATCCCACACTTCTTGGGTTATTAGGTGTGCATATATAAGCAGTGGGTGTGGGTTTATCTTCCATTCATCATCTTTAAGATTAAATCATGTTAGAATTGTGAGAAATCCTCCATGAATCCTTCTAAAAATAATTAATACATATTTCTTATGGTAATCATCTACTTTAAATGAAATCTGCAAGGGATGATGAAAAGTAAGTCAATGTTTCATTTTTTTTTATTAAAATAATGAAATGATATCCTAATTTTACCATAATATCTCCCCCCATTAGTGCCTTAAACATGAGAACAACATGGTTCCATGAATCTACATCAACCAAAACATGTTTCCAAGTGATGAGTCCAATGTAACTATTGAAAATGGCTTTGTTGGGGTTAACATAATGGACCCATGCATTTCATCTGGACTCAAATTTTATGAATTTTTATCATCTTAATTATTTTTTCTAACACCATTAAACTATTTCTCCCCTATTTTTACTACATCATCAGTCCTTTGTCGCCTACCATTTTCTTTGATTCAACATTGTCAATATTTTTTTCTTATAGATCGGTAGTATCAGCATATGTAAAAGTTTGTTTCTCCTCTACACTGAGATTAGTACCAGGTTGATAAACCTTTCATTCCTTGTAATTGGGTGCACCATCATGTGTAGAAGGTCATTTTTCTTCTGCACTAGGAGAAGTAGCAGGTTGAGAGACCTGTTGTTCCTCAGGATCAAGAGTACTAGTAGGTGAATAAGTCATTATCTATATAATTGGTTTAAAAATTAATTTAGATTACATAAATACATTATTGAATAGATAATAACATGTAGTAACACAATGTATATTACAAAAAATATATTACATGATTATTGAAATCTCTTTTTTTAAGTTTGAATAGATTTCACCACTCTATCGAGTATCCAAATCCATTAATTGTTGTCTCCTAAGATATAAGAAACCTTGTCTATATTGGGAATGATGTGAAATGATCATGGCATCCCAATGAATGTTTCATCCTCAGTATAATTTTCACATGGTCCTTTAGTGGTTTTGGTCGATAACATAACAATTGACTACTTTCTATTATCGAGATATGGAACATAAAATACTTGTACTCTATGTGATTCCATTATAAAAAGTTCATATTTGTCTCCTTCCTTACTAAAATCCACTTTCACAAATCCCAATTCATCTATTTTAACAGCACTCCTATTATCAACCCACTTGTATTGAAAAATTATCACTTGGAATCACTGTTGGAAATGTAGTCTACACCAATGGTTGTGAACTATTGGTATAAGATGTAAAACTATTGTTATAACTTATACCAATGGTTTTCCAAATCATTGGCTAGTTAGGCATTGAGATAGGACTATACCAATAGTTCTACTTCAATCATTGGTATAGATCTATGTAAATTTCATTATCTTAATGATTTCAGGAAAACTGTTGGTATATATTTATAACAATTATTTATTAACCATTTGTATATAATATATCTTTTTCATTTTTCCAATGGTTTTAAAACCATTTTCATATATTTTTACCAACTGTTCTAGAAAACTGTTCGTAAATCCCTATATTTCAACACTATAGAAATGGTTTGAAATTGTTGGTATAGAGGTTTTCCATAATTCTGCACAGTAGCTAGCCAGAATCCCCTTTATTGCATATACCTGCATACAACACTTAATAAACACAAAAAACACCTATAATAGCACATAAAAACAGTATAATCTTCCAACCATGGCAGGTACTAGAACATATTATTCCCCATTTCAATCTTCACATGAAAACCACTCTTCTAACTAACAAATTTCAATTTCTTTCGTGAAAACATCTCAAAATTTTAAATTTACTAAAAATGACCACAAATATTTTATCATCAAGTAATAAATGGTGTGTTATATACTACATCATGATATAGTTAAAACTTATTTTTTATAAAATGACATGAAAAATTCTTATTTCTTGGGTAGAAAATCACTTTTACTCCCCATACGATTAATATACATCCTTATTGTATTGTTATTATTGATTGATTAGTTTTGTGTTTATATCTATAATGAATTTTTAGAATATTTTATTGATGATAGGTATTGATTTTCATAGATGTATTTAAATAAAGTGTTGTAATTAAATTGAGTATAAGGCTTAATCAAAGGGAGATTGAAGAAACCATCCATGAATTTATGGATGAAGGGAGACATCATCATCATCCCGATGGTGAGAGACCAATCACATTTAGAAAGTGGAAATGAGATTGGATCAAAATGGTGTCCCATAATGTAAGGCATCAAAAGATAATGAATTAGATTAAGATGACTAATAAGTGGTATAATGACAATAAATAATCTCAAGTTCATGAGCCAAGAGTTTGAGTGTATGATTTGGTGGATTTTGTGACTCACCAAAGGCTACCCAGGTAGTGTGAAGGGCCATCCAGAATCCATTGAGAGTCTAATAGACATCAATGTGATGATTTTTTTTCCATAATTTTGTAAAATGACGTGTCTATGGCCACTTCCAAGGGAAAGTCCATGAGTAGTGGAATAGTGCACACCACCATGTCTTTGAAAAGATGTCATGGCACTATGAGAGGGTGATAAGGAGATAAAATGGAAGGGGATACTAGGAGGTTCCATGGGCATGAGTGGTTTTGGTGGGGATGGTGGTGCATTGGCGAGGGTGTCATGGATAAGGATGGGTAGGGTTGTGAAATCGCATTAATACCATGTAAAAATAGAAGTCATTGAATCAAATTTTAGATAATGAAATAAATATACAATCAAGACCACTGACCTAATAAATCCTTTTAATGTTGAATCATATATAATAAATATCCAAATACCCTAATTACTTTATCAAAAAAGAAGAAAATACATATGTAAAAGGTGATCTGATTAAAAATATATAGTATTTAGGTTACCTGAGAAAATCATAATGTTACTTTCCTAATCAAACATATATTCCATCACAATAAATCATCAAACATTCAATGTTAGTAATATCAGTAAAAAATGTAATAGATCAATTTTTCCCTCATCACCATCATTTTCACTATCATCACTATCATCATCAGCCTCATCCTCATCATTTTCTTCCTCCATCCCCCTATCCTCATCCCCATACTCATCCCCTTCATCATCCTCAACCTCATCCTCAGCCTCATCTTCTCCCTTGTCCTCCACCTCGGCCTCTGCCTCTCCCTCATCCTCAGCCTTGACCTCATCCTCATTCTCAGTCTCTTCCTCACCATTGTCATTTATAAGAATGAAATTATCTCAATCACCACTAGAATTTCTTATTGATGCACTATATATTGAATTCATCAACAACATATATTCATCACAGGTTGTGTTGACCTCTAGTTTAAGTGATGGACATAAAAATTTCATCAGTTTCATTAATTTATTATTTTCCATAACAGATCATTCTTCCACTTGTGTGGCCCTTTTTTAACCTTTTATACCTGCACCTTAACCTGCTCAAACTCGGTGGCATAACAACTGGTACCTGAATAGGTTCAATACCTCATCAGCACTATACTCTTCCCAGGTCTGCAGCATACTCTTCCAGGGTTCTCATCTCCAAACACCTGATGTAAGTGATCATTTGGCCCAAAATTGTGAAGTTCTTGGTCATCAAGGAACTCTAAAGCAGTTTGTTACAAATATAAATTGATTATTAATTTAAAAAATTGATATTAAAATTTGAAATCAACAAATTAAAACTTACAATATGATGCTATGTTGGTTCATTAACTGCAATTCTATCTTTTTTTCCTTCTACTCGAGCAAACAAGTTTTTCTCAAGGCACACATCCTTCAATATTCAATACATGCCTCTAAAATGACATTGAATGTAAGAAAACATAATTAAAATTAGTTTACCAATAATTAATTTCATAACTAAAATTAACTGAAAACTTTATAATTTGAATAAATTATGGATGAAATAATAGAAAGTGCAAGTCCTAAAGAAAAATTATAAACAACTGTCATACTAGCTTCCTGTTATTATCTAACATCGTAGTACTCTCCAATGTATGGAGTTATTTTTTAGCATCAATGTTTTTTTATTTTTTCCGGATTATTCCTAAATAAAATTCAATAATACAAAAGATATTATTAATAAAAAACATGAAAATTCTCATTTAAATACCTAAAATATGATTAATACCTTAAACTTGATAGTCATATGATGAGTAATAATTTACCATAACAGTTCTATCAAAAAATAATCTGTGAGAGGTGCCGCCTCTAACACTGTGCCAACTCTAGCTTACCATCCAATATACAACTCTTGCTCATAGGATCTCCAATGATCACCTACATATTTTAGACATGTTGGTCGTTCACCCTCACCATCGGGAAAATTAAACTGAAGTTGAAACTAAAATATTAATTCATATGAATAAAAAATAATATTATATTAAATAAAACATATTTTTACCCATATATGAGCCGAAGCATTATCCATGACTTCGTTTGGAAAATGTCCCCATGAGATCGGGCTGACATGAATGATGTCAGAGTATTTGGAAAGAGTTTCCAAAATATTAATTCATTTAAATCAAAAAATAATATTATATTAAATAAAACATATTTTTTACCCATATCTATGCCCAAGAATTATCCTTGACTTCGTTTGGCAACTGTCTCCATGATATCGGGGTGACATGAATGGTGTGAGAGTATTTGGAAAGTGTCTATCATTTGGTTGTCTCCATTTTAGTCCACCATTAACTACGTGTGGAAATTCCACACTCAACGCATGCCTGTACACCCCCGCCCTTTCCACCTATCAGAAGATGTATTTTTTATGATAGAAAAACAAATATTATATCAATATATGTTATAATAAAAATAAATTATGGTAAAAATATTTTTTCAGGTTCAAAAATATACCTGCGGTATTCTGCTCAATGGGAGCCTCTGGATCCACTTCCACGGAAAGAACAACACCCTTTACTGATGGATTGGGTCCCAATGTTTCCTTTGTAGGAAAAGACTTTTTCAAAGCAGGAGTTGAAGAAGTAATGTAGAAGCCTGAATAAAAATAAGTAGATGGTAAAGAAGATGTCATGGATGACTGACCAACTGCATAATATGGATGAGGAGTGGGAATCATCATGGGATACAGTAAATATGGGTTGGGAGGCTCATATGTGAAGGGTGGTGAAAACATGGGATGCCTAAATATCATGTGATGATTAAACATGGGAGGCCTAAACATGGGTGGGATAAACATGGGAGGCCTCAACAAGGGCGAGGAGGCTCAGAGGTGTATCCCTAATGACATTGTGGGATCAGAATGTGTGGAAGATGTCACATCATTGGGAGGGGCATGGTCTAAATGGGTACGCTTATTGGAGCGTCTAGCTCTCGTTCTACCCCCTTGTACCACTGGGATGAGTACTGAGACCACTACTAGGATGCTCGTCAAATAACTAACACCTAAGTGGTGGATCCTACATAAAAATTTAAAAAAAAATTAATCACATGACATTATATGTTATTGAAATATATATATATATATATATATATGAAATAAAATACTCACAACATGCACTAATGGAGGAATGCCCATCCCATCCATTCGAAGATTGTTGTCCATCATTTTTTTTCTTCATTACTCTTCATATGGTTTCATTTCATTAATTTTAATGAAAATATGAAATTAATTAGAAAAGGATAACTACTATGTAACCAAAAAACCAAAAAAAATAAGACATGCCTTATTTGTCTTAGTTCATTAGGTTTATATTTTCGGTTAGGTAATTTAGCTATTTTTTGGGTTAGGTCATTATTTTCTTTGGTTTTGATTTTCTTATCAATTAGTTTAATATGTACAATTCAATTCATCTTGTTTTTTGTTACAATTTAACTGTTTCAATTT
The DNA here is from genome assembly GCA_963277665.1 of Viscum album. Taxonomy (NCBI): domain Eukaryota; kingdom Viridiplantae; phylum Streptophyta; class Magnoliopsida; order Santalales; family Viscaceae; genus Viscum; species Viscum album. Next base: position 1,878,629,667 of record OY728146.1, on the reverse strand, counting down.
TTTTTTTGGTTTGGTGGGTCTGAATACAATTCTATTCAATATTACAAAATGCAACTCAAATAAAACTACAACCATTAAATATTTAAAATGCAAATTAAGGTCTAGTTGGATTCAAAATATTTTTAATCAGTAGTAAATAAATTTATATAGCACAAAACTCAACAACTAAAGCTGAGCTAAACCAACATAACTAAAAATATAGAAGAATGATTCTTTATATTTCCCACCACAACTTCAAGTTCACAATCCACTTTGACAATTGAAGTATTGGAGTCATCATAAGTAATAAATGGATTGAGGCTAATTGGAGCAGGGATAGTGTCAATTCTATCATCATAATCATCAAAAATATTTATTGTGGTTAAATCAATAATGACACCAAATTCAGGTTGAAGATGATATTTTACATATAAAAAACATGTTTTGTCATTGATGCTAATACATATGGTTCATCGGTAGCAAGAGTGTGAGTCATGTCAATAACTTGAAATCTATAATCATCAATAAAGGTTCCTTACCTCATCATCGAATCAAACCATTGATATTTCATCTTAGTGACTCAGCCATGAGAGTAATAATCTATATTAATATTTTTAAATGACAACATAATAAGATACTTTTTCAAAACGAGGTCTATTATTTGATGCACTAGCATAACAGTCTATTGTGGTACTTGGCATGACACCATCATGTTGTGTTCTCATGATATTTTCTTGTTCAGTGATAATAAATCTATACACATTGATCAAAATTTATTTACATTCATGAAGCATAGTATTAAGACCAAAAGCCAAAGCTTTTATTTCCTAAGAGACAGTATCAGTTAAAAAAATTGATACCTAAAATACAAACAAATATTAAAATAAATTAAATATTGATTTTATTTATTTATTACATCTATATTTTGACCTTCAATTTTAACCAAGTAGAAAACTACTTTCTATGAAAAGTCTCTCTCATTCTCAAAGATAAAGAATGATGATTACTATTTATCATTTTTTATGTTCCCTATACATAAAAATAGAAATAGTTTAATAAATATGTACAGTTACAAGAGTTGAGATAAGATATACAGGTTAAATTTACTTACTTGATGTAGTCATCAAACAAATCACAGTTGAACAAAACTTTGCGATGTGCCATCTCCTGCTCTTCAAGGCTTAATATCATCAATATATATGACCCATGAATTCATCTTATTTGAGGAAGTGATGGAAATATGGGTTCAATTTTCTCATACTATTCTTATTCATTTCTCATTGTTCTTTTCATTCGCATAGTATGATCAAAAAAATACTTTGAGCATAAATCCATACATTCTTGAGCCATGTAACCATTCACGATAGAACCTTCAAGATGATTCATATTCTTGGCATAATATTTCAATTGGTACATATTTATTTCAGTTGGATACATCCAAATAAATGCTATAGGCCCACCGAGAATTATTTCAGTTGGAAGATGGATAGTCAGATGCAATATGTATGTGAAAAATAATGGAAGAAATATTTTCTTTAACTCACACCAAATTAATGGTGTCTCCACAAAAAAAATTTAAATAAAGACTTAGAAAACATCTTAGCACAAAGATCAATAAAAAATGGAACAACTAAATAATTGAAACCCTTATATTATTGGAAAAAATGACGGATTGCTATTGGAATAAACTCATGCAGAAGGATGTGATAACCATGAGTCTTCAAAGATTTAAACTTCAACTCTCTTCTATTGACCCATTTTGATATATTTATTGAATATCCATAAAGAAATTTAATAGTCTCTAGGACTTCTAAAAATTGATTTTTTCTATTGGTTTCATCGCATAAGAATCAGATGGAACTTGCCATTTATTTTCACTGATACACACTGGATGAAATTATGGTCTGATCCCCATGTCCACCAAGTCAGGCTAAGATCATAAATAATCTCTATTTCTTTCTTTTGACATTTATAACAATTAAAAGAATAATCTCACATATATTTCTTTTCAATTTTCATTACGTCTGAGCAATGATGTATCAAATTGGTTGAAAAATAAAGAATCTCGAAGAAGATAATCTTATTCTTCCAATTGTAATAGGTATCAATGGGAACATTCTTCCTCTTTCTAGATTGCATTTGACCCTTTCCAAATAAAAATCTAAAATATTGAAATTATTTAAGTACATCCGTTCCATACACAAACTGAGGTGGATCTTCGGTCTCCATGGTATTGTCAAATCATCGATGATTATTTCAATATGGATGCTACAATGGAAAGAATCATCGATGTCCTATAAAACTAAAACTACGGTGATATTTCATTCTTCTAGATCGATTATTATTCACACAAACTAGACATGATAGTTTTCCCTTAATACTCCATCTACATATCGTTTAATAAGCAAGAAAATCATTAATTGTCCACATAAGCACAACACACATCTAAAATTTGTGTTTCGAACATGTATCATATGTGCGCACACCCACATACTATAGAAGTTTCTACTCTTTTATTAAAGGTCATAGGTATACATCTATATCATTGTCAGGATCAAAAGGGATAGATATATGTATACTTATGAAAGTGAATGGTTTTTTCATACACAATCATGGGGGAAGGTTATAAATGTGTATGAAAACTGGCCATGTGTTGTGTGAAGTAAGAATCTTTACAAACGAATTAAAACCATCACATGAAAGACCAATTATCACATTACGCACATCAGATGAAAAATTAGGATATCAAGCATCAAATCTATTCCATGAAAATTCATATGTAGGGTGAACCAAGTATTAATTATTATTATTTCTCTCAGTATCATTCCATTGCATTTTTATTGATATTTCATTAGACATGAAAATATTATGGAGTATGAGGATCAATGGAAAGTGCTAAATTACTTCATGTGGCACGCAGGATGGTGTTCCATCATATTTTGGCTTCCATAGGGATGTTACACATTTTATACAATCACTTATTTCATCATTTTTGTAGAGACCCCCAACCCCAAAAACCTAGGAGTCGGTGCCTTCTGATCATGATGTTTTATCTTAAAATAAAATACACTTTGTTAACAACACATCATGTCCCATACAGAGGATCGTGTGAGGTTCAGGTTCTGGAAAACTGGCAACTTCTAAAACAATTCATCTTTCAAAAGATGATACCTGAAAATTTTGAATCAAAACGTAGGGTGAGCATTAAAATACTCAGTAAGGGGTTTTAAAAAAAATTAAAACACTGTAACTTTTGAAAACATTATTTTAAAAGATATTGAACACTTATTAAAGAAAAATTATAACATATAACCTAAAAATGCTTAATCAAGGTTTTCAATAAGAACATGGGACAATGATGTTAATTCTCGAAGGAATAAAAATGGTTGTCATAAACAAGTACGACATGTGTTATACTTAAGCATAAATTAAACAGTTAAAAGTAATACATAATTAGAGTTGTGCATAAAGGAAACAACTAAATTTTCATATGCTGGTTACTATACTATTAAGTGATAACACCAGTCATGCTTCAAGCTTTAAACTAGAAAAATAAGAACTTTATGAAATCTTTAAAGGTATCAGTCATGAAAGAACTTTATCATAACTTGAAATAGGTGGCATATCATAATAAAAATAACATTTTTCATAACCTTAAGATGTGGCTACATCATTTAACATAGACAATCATGAACATATCACCAAGGTCCATCCCCAAGGTGTCATTCGAAAATTACCAAGGTTATTCACCAAGGTATCATGAAAATTGTAATCTCTAGTGGTTACATCATTACCCAATGCATTTGAGCGCTATCAGGGTGAACCCTTAAATTTGACTTTATTATCATGTGAGACACATTGTTCATGCTTTACTTAAATGGTTATGTATATTCAAGATGTCCCATACCACCTTGAATATCTCATTCATTTTTATTTTACCCAAGGTGTCCCATACCACTTTGGGTAATCTATTTTCTTAGATTATTTAGTGATATGTCATAAGCATGCATTATGTACAATAATAATAAAAAAAAGAACCACTAGAAATTTTTCTAAAACAAGGTATGATGGTTAACTTGCAAAAGGTGTCAGTAACTAATCAAAGGCATACATAGCTTAGTAAAACATCCTTTTCACTAAACCATATAAAATAATGGTATACTAAATGATAAATCTTTGTCATTATGCACCCATAGAAAAGGAGTTCTTAAGGAAAACACTTGAAATTAGTTATGGTGATAAATAAGCCCTTGATCTTGTAAATAAATTAAATCATAACTTGATTAATTAATACATTCACCAGAGTAGGTTCGTTTTGTCTTAAGGTAATACAAGAACACAACATGATATCATGACCCATTAAATATTAAATCCTCTAATACATCTTAAACCAAACCAAAACGCATCATGAGTGATGCCCAGCATGCTTCTTTAATAAAACATAGTTTGCACAAAATAGGAATTTACTTAAAGGTTGGTACCCACCCCTTGAAATCATAAATTTGATTTGTATTGGTCTACCTGTTTATGAGAACATAGATATGTAAATACCAATTTTACAAGAGAGGTTTTCATGGTGAAACATTTTTAAGCAACCGCCATTAATATATAATGCATAATACAACATGCTGGATCATTTTGAAATCCAAAAGATAAATAGAGTTTTGGTTATAAATATCTGTATATATATATAGAAAATTGTATATTTGTATCTATACAGGTTTTATGAACTGAAACTGAAAGAGAACAATTAGAACTTAACATCCAAATGCCCTGTCCAACATAGGTGAATCCAAAAAGAAAATGCCATCCATTTGTATATATATGTATATATATATAAAAAAAGAAAAAAGGGTAACCCGTATATATACATACAAAACACATTCTTAAGGGTTGGTTTTAAAACGAAGTAAGATAACTCTTTTCCATTTGTAACCATTGTATTAAATTTTAGGAAAGAAAACCCTTTTTGAAAACATCACCACCCGAGGGGTTTATATTAAAGTATGCATATATAAAAACTATATATATATATACCGAGAGTAATAAGATATGGGTTTCTTCAAAGGAAAACAAAACAAGGAACCATGTTTACACATGCACCCTACTAAAAACATGAAGGTCGATTCCTTGAAGAAGATACCATACAAGGGGTATATATATCAAGTGTATATATATAAATATAAGCTGTGTATATACTGAAGGTTTCTTTAAAGGAAGACAAGCATGCAGGGACCCTTACATATGCACCCCGCTGAAAACATGAAGGTCAAACTCCTTGAAGGCTATACAAAACTGAAGGTTTTATATTAAGTATATATATATGATAAACTGTATATATACCGAGTGTATAAAATGTTGGTTCTTTTAAAAGAAAGAAATCATGTAAGAAAATACCCTTACATAGCTTGAGGAGGAAGCTCGGACCAGGTGCACCACGTAGGTCTTGCTCGGAGTTCGTGGGAGAGAAAGGAGGAAGAAGAAGAAGTCACTGGGATTTCAAGAAGCAGGGGGGTTTAAGTAGGGATTTGGTGCACAAAGGGTGACTCGACCCATGCGTAGGACGATGTGGGGAAGATGGGAAAACAGAGACCTAGGAGGGCGGTGTTCGGAAGTCAAGGGAGCAGTGCGGGGAAGAAGGCTGAGGCGTCCTCGGTTGTAGGCCTACTGGTCGGGTTCCGCTTCAAGGAAGAAGATGGTGAGGGTCGACGCAGTAAAGGAATGGAAGGCTGGAATTCTATCTTGGGGAAGATCGAACGGTCGCGGTGATACGCGGGGTGATCGCGTGGCCAAAAAGGGACGGATGGTCGAGATCTACACGGGAGTCGATCGGACGGTCCCAGTTGCACAGAGTGCGTCCCACATCGAAACAGAACGTGTTTGAGGCACGGCTTATAAACCAAAGCGCACTGGATTCAGTTCAATAACATGAACACACACACTGGGGCCTTATACACGAGCCCCATGCAGGCTTCGGGCCACCCTTATGCACCGTGCACTGCGGCCTTACACACGTCCTGCGCGCGACCTGAGAGACCTATGCACGGCTTGGGATGTGGTTTGGACACCCACTGAGCGCTTGGGGACCCCGATGGTCGGCACCTCAGGTCCCTTGGGGCTTGGTCTCGGCCTAGAGGGCTTGTCCCTTAAGGGATTCCCTCGGCTTGGTCGGGCCCCAACCAATTTTTTTATTAAAAACTTATTTTAAATTTATAAAACATTCAGTATAAGTATACTTATTTCAAAATTAAGTGTAGTATAAATATTTATACACAAGAGGGTTTATTCAATTAGTTTTAATTTAAAATCTAAATCATTTTACTATCTTATGTAATATAGTTCATATCAACATAATTTTTAAAAAAAATGTATTTAGACTTTCGAAATAACAATTTTAAGTATGCTTAGTTCAAAATATAAATATTTGCAAAAAATGAGTCAACATACTTTAACCACAAAATAGTTTTAACTTAAAATTTAAATCCCTTTACCAATATATATATATAAATCCTTTAAAAGATATACCTTTCTTATTTTACTTACAAAACCATTAATATTTTTCGGATCTTTAAAGAAATTATAAAAGACTACTAGTTAATTCAAAAATTCATAATTTGGAGCTCAAAAGTTATTATTATTGATACCCTTTAAACATATAGAAAGAATACTATGTTTTCAATATGCAAGTAACAAGAGGACTTATTTTCGAGAATACTCCTTTTTATTTTAAAATTATAACTCTTTTGTGAAACATATTATAATAGTTGAAATATTATAAAATTATAAGAGCATTAAAATAAGTTTTAACATAAAGATAAACTTTATCAACGGAAACCCAAAGGTTATTTTGAAAATCCAACGGCTATTTTCCAACGGTCAATATTGACAGGATCATTATAAAAGCAGGGGTATTTTACAAGAACAAAACACTTGAACCAGAAAGGATGGCTCTCCTCATACCATTGGCGTTGAGCATGTGTGTCGTGGCACTGGCTGTTATATTTTTCACGTTGATGGACTCTGAAGACGAGGACTATCCGATTACTTGAGTTGTGGTTCTTAGTAGTCTTGGTGTGGTTGTGTTAGGTCTCGTGCATGGTATTTTCAACTAGTTGGGTCTTGTTGCAATGTAAAATTTTAATATATATCAGTTTACCTTATTCTCCATGTTTTATTTTATTTCTAATTCCTTATTAGTACAAAAAATAAAACAAGAGACATCATTAAAGGCATAACATTGCTTACTTGAACTAGTTCATAAAACCTGGGGCGTCACATTATCCCCCACTTTAGAAAATTGCGTCCTCGCAATTTATTTCACAACACTACAAGGTTATGAAACGTTCTCACCATCTCCACCAACGTATAGGGTCAACAGGTGCATTTAGATGAATCCTCGTAGCGAAGCTCACCTCTTCCAGTTCCCTAATCCACATACACCTAAGATAGTAGGGGTTGCACTTATGTTCCGGGCCTTCAGGCCTCCAGAGGGAAGCTTGAACAGTAAAAAGTTCTGAAATGTATTTGCAGACCAAAGTATGAAGGACTTTCCGAATTATGTCTCAGTCGAGGATATCGAATCCATAGATGCGGTCAAACAGGCTAAAGCTGAGAAGTTGGAGCATATAAGCCGCATAAAGATTTACTTCTAATGCAGCCTCCTGAAATTTCACTCTGGCCATGTAGTTTCGGCCTAGGGTGAAACATAGAAAGATCCCTTCGTGGTAACTTCCTTGTCGTTCACGTCCGGCTAGTTGTGCAGAGCCAATGCGGTAATAGATGGAGGCATTCCCCTGGCAGGTGCGGAGAATCTCCGGACCATTTGTTACCTCAAACCACGGTTTGCACGTTCTTCGCAAACTTACGAAGGGGTCATACTCGTCCTCACACGTCTTGATTACAATGATTTCCAAAATCTCAGTGGGAAGAGATAATAGGTGGGTTTGTCCTTCCATCTGAAAGTTTTAAGACAGGTTTTAAATCACTTGGAAATTATTCAAGGACAAAAACAAAGTAAAGACAAGGAAGGGGAAAGACAACATTTCAATAAACATATGTTTATTATTATTAGTGCTTGAGTTTCCCTTATCCATTGACTAAACGAACTCCACACAGAGAAGAAAAACTCCTTAACTCCTCGAACCAAACACAGGCCGACCATTCAGGGGAAAACTCACGAGGGCACCTATGACGCCTTATGAGTCTATCATGAGGAGTATGAAGTTGAGAGACGTCTTCATACACTTGTCGTCCGCAAGACAGTCGGGTGGACTCATCTTCTATTCTCCCAAAGTCCAACAACTGACCCCAGAAGCCATAGTTTAAAATCTGACAGAGGTAGCTCGCTCAGAGGTCTCCGTCAGCAGCAGCTCCTTGAAAAGGGTTATCAATCATAGTGCCAAAGCTCTCACACGCCGTGAAAATCCAGAAAAGTCCCTCATGGTACTTTCCCCAACACACATATGAGGTAAACTGAGTTATCATCATAAGGAGGTAATCTATTCCTACCCCTTGGTGTAACTAAAGCACCTTTGGTGAATTGGATACGTCGTAAAGGTGTTTGCATGTCATGAAGATATGGGCATAGTTTAGAAAGTATTCACGGCTAGCTAAAGACACAATGGTCTCAAGGGCCTATGTGGGGAGAGATAAGAGGTTTGTGCCTTCGTTTTCCATCTGAAATTTAAGAAAACCCACTTTTTAATAAAATTAAAATACATATAAATATATATATTTTTGTTTCAGTTTCTGTATTTCCAGATTTATCCAAACCGAACCTCTGATAAAAACTGTAGAGACCCCCGACCCCAGAAACCCTAGAGTCGGTGCCTTCTGAACATGATGTGTTATATTAAAATAAAATACACTTTGTTAACAACACATCATGTCCCATATAGAGGATCGTGTGTGGTTCGGGTTCTGGAAAACCGGAAAATTCTGAAACAATTCATCTTTAAAAAGATGATACCTGAAAATTTTGAATCAAAACGTACGGTGAGCATTAAAATACTCAGTAAGGGGTTTTAAAAAAAATTAAAACACTGTAGCTTTTGAAAATATTCTTTTAAAAGAGATTGAACACTTATTAAAGGAAAATTATAAGATATAACCTAAAAATGCTCAATCAAGGTTTTCAATAAGAACATGGGACAATGATTTTAATTCTCGAAGGAATAACAATGGTTGTCCTAAACAAGTATGACATGTGTCTTACTTAAGCATAAATTAAACAGTTAAAAGTAATACAAAATCAGAGTTGTGCATAAAGGAAACAACCAAATATTAATATTCTGGTTACTATACTATTAAGTGATAACACCAGTCATGCTTCAAGCTTTAAACTAGGAAAATAAGAACTTTATGAAATCTTTAAAGGCATCAGTTGTGAAATAACTTTATCATAACTTGAAATAGGTGGCATATCATTATAAAAATAACCTTTTTCATAACCTTAAGATGTGGCTACATCATTTAACATAGACAATCATGAACATATCACCAAGGTCCATCCCCAATGTGTCATTTGAAAATTACCACGGTTATTCACCAAGGTATCGTGAAAATTGTAATCTCTAGTGGTTACATCATTACCCAATGCATTGGAGAGCTATCAGGGCGCACCCTTAAATTTTCCTTTATTATCATGTGAGCCGCATCATTCATGCTTTACTTAAATGGTTATGTATCTTCAAGATGTCCCATACCACCTTGAATATATCATTCATTTTTATTTTACCCAAGGTGTCCCATACCACTTTGGGTAATCTATTTTCTTAGCTTGTTTAGTGATATGTCATAAGCATGCATTATGTACAATAATAAAAAAAAAGAACCACCACAAATTTTGCTAAAACAAGGTATGATGGTTAACTTTCAAAAGGTGTCAGTAACTAATCAAAGGCATGCATAGCTTAGTAAAACATCATTTTCACTAAATCATATAAAATAATGGTACACTAAATGATAAATATTTGTCATTATGAACCCATGGAAAAGGAGTGCTTAAGGAAAACACTTGAAATTAGTTATGGTGATAAATAAGCCCTTGATCTTGTAAATAAATTAAATCATAACTTGATTAATTAATACAATCACCAAAGTAGGTTCATTTTGTCTTAAGGTAATACAGGAACACAACATGATATCATGACCCATTAAATCTTAAATCCTCTAATACATCTTAAACCAAACCAAAATGCATCATGGGCGATGCCCAACATGATTCTTTAATAAAACATAGTTCTCACAAAATAAGGATTTACTTAAAGGTTGGTACCCACCCCTTGAAATCATAAATTTGATTTGTATTGGTCTACCTATTTATGAGTACATAGATATGTAAATACCAAGTTTACAAGAGAGGTTTTCATGGTGAAACATTTTTAAGAAACCCCCATTAATATATAATGCATAATACAACATGCTGGATCATTTTGAAATCCGAAAGATAAATAGAGTTTTGGTTATAAATATTTGTATATATATATAGAAAATTGTATATTTATATCTATACAGGTTTTATGAACTAAAACCGAAAGAGAACAATTAGAACTTAACATCCAAATGACCTGTCCGACATAGGTCAATCCAAAAAGAAAATACCATCCATGTGTATATATATGTATATATAAAAAAAGAAAAAAGGGTAACCCGTATATATACATAAAAAACACATTACTAAGGGTTGGTTTTAAAAGGAAGTAAGATAACTCTTTTCCCTTTGTAACCATTGTATTAAAATTTAGGAAAGAAAACCCTTTTTCAAAACATCACCACCCGAGGGGTTTATATTCAAGTATGCATATGTAAAAACTATATATATATACCAAGAGTAATAAGATATGGGTTTCTTCAAAGGAAAATAAAACAACGAACCATGCTTACACATGCACCCTACTAAAAACACGAAGGCCGATTCTTTGAAGGAGATACCATCGGAGGGGTATATATATCAAGTGTATATATATAAATATAAGCTGTGTGTATACCGAAGGTTTCTTTAAAGGAAGAAAAGCATGTAGGGACCCTTACATATGCCCCCCGCTGAAAACATGAAGGTCAAACTCCTTGAAGGCTATACAAAACCGAAGGTTTTATATTAAGTATATATATATATGATAAACTGTATATATACCAATTGTATAAAACGTAGGTTATTTTAAAAGAAAGAAATCATGTAAGAAAAGACCCTTACATAGCTTGAGGAGGAAGCTCGGACCAGGTGCACCACGCTGGTCTTGCTGGGAGTTCGTGGGAGAGGAAGGTGGAAGAAGAAGAAGTCGTCAGGACTTCAATAAGCAGGGGGGTTTAAGTAGGGATTTGGTGCACAAAGGGTGACTCGACCCATGCGTAGGCCGATGTGGGGAAGATGGGAAAACAGAGACCTAAGAGGGTGGTGTTCGGAAGTCAAGGGAGCAGTGTGGGGAAGGAGGCCGAGGCGTCCTCGGTTGCAGGCCTACTGGTCGGGTGCCGCTTCGAGGAAGAAGACGATGAGGGTCGACATAGTAAAGGAATGGACGGACGGGATTAGATCTCGGGGAAGATCGAACGGTCGCGGTGATACGCGGGGCGATCGCGTGGCTAAAAAGGGATGGACGGTCGAGATCTACACGGGAGTCGATCGGACGGTCCCAGTTGCACGGAGCGCGTCCCACATCGAAATGGAACGCGTTTGAGGCGCGGATTATAAACCAAAGTGCGCTGGCTTCAGTTCAATAACACGAACACACACACTAGGGCCTTATACACGGGCCCCATGTGGGCTTCGGCCCACCCCTACGCACCACGCACTGTGGCCTTACGCACGGCCTGCGCGCGACTTGAGAGACCTATGCACGGCTTGGGATGCGGTTTGGACACCCACTGAGTGCTTGGGGACCCCGATGGTCGGCACCTCGGGTCCCTTGGGGCTTGGTATCAACCTAGAGGGCTTGTCCCTTAAGGGATTCCCTCGGCTTGGCCGGGTCCCAACCGATTTTTTTATTAAAAACTTATTTTAAATTTATAAAACAATCAGTATAAGTATACTTATTTCAAAATTAAGTGTATTATAAATATTTATACACAAGAGGGTTTATTTAATTAGTTTTAATTTAAAATCTAAATCCTTTTACTAACTTATTTAATATAGTTCATATCAACATAATTTTAAAAAATAAAATGTATTTAGACTTTCGAAATAACAAGTTTAAGTATGCTTAGTTCAAAATATAAATATTTATACAAAATGAGTCAACATACTTTAACCACAAAATAGTTTTAAGTTAAAATTTAAATCCCTTTACCAATATATATATATAAATCCTTTAAAAGATATAACTTTCTTATTTTACTTACAAAACCATTAATATTATTCAGATCTTTAAAGATATTCTAAAAGACTACTAGTTAATTCAAAAATTCATAATTTGGAGCTCAAAAGATATTATTATTGATACACTTTAAACTTGTAGAAAGAATACTAAGTTTTCAATATGCAAGTAACAAGAGGACTTATTTCCGAGAATACTCCTTTTTATTTTAAAATTATAACTCTTTTGTGAAACATATTATAATAGTTGAAATATTATAAAATTATAAGAGCATTAAAACAAGTTTTAAGATAAAGATAAACTTTATCAATGGAAACCCAAAGGTTATTTTGAAAATCCAATGGCTATTTTCCAACGGTCAATATTCACAGGATCATTATAAAATAAGGGTTATTTTACAAGAACAAAACACTTGAACCATAAAGGATGGATCTCCTCATACCATTGGCGTTGAGCATGTGTGTCGTGGCCCTGGATGTTATATTTTTCATGCTGATGGACTCTGAAGATGAGGACTATACGATTACTCGAATTGTGGTTCTTGGTAGTCTTTATGTGGCTGTGTTAGGTCTTGTTCATGGTATTTTCAACTAGTTGGGTCTTGTTGCATTGTAAAATTTTAATATATATCAGTTTACCTTATTCTCCATGTTTTATTTCATTTCTAATTCTTTATTAGCGAAACAAATAAAACAAGAGACAACATTAAAGGAATAACATTGCTTACTTGAACTAGTTCATAAAACCTGGGGTGTCACAATTTTACTCCAATAATAACCTGAAATCATTCAAGTAACCATGTTTTCTGTTTTTTGAAAATCCAGGTTCTTCAACTAACTTCCATTCCATATAGTTGTTTGAGGAAATATCTGCATTATATGGAAGTAAGTCCTTTAAGAAGGTAATAATGTAATTTATGGTAGTATTAAAAATCTCATACAAGGTTTTATCATGAATCAATCGGATTAAAAATTACAACTTTTTCATTTAACCACATTGCTGATATACCAGAGTCGTCAAAACATAATTCAAGTTTATTACTATGTCAACAACATCATTTTCATTAGATGCATCATGTGTTCCCATCTCAAAGACTTCTTGGTTCGACATCCTTTCCATCTCATGATGATGAATAAATGGAAACTGATCATATATCAAATTCTCTAATCCACTTCTCTCATTTGTATCATCCACATTTTGAGATTCCATTTTCTCCCTATTGTGATACTACACATAGTAGTTTGTTTGAAAACCATATTTTGTTATTTGGTAGTTAACTTCTTCATGGCTCAACCAAGGTCTTCCAACACATTTATAACATGGAAAGTGTATATGAACAATATTTGAATCATTTTCAAATGTAAAATCTAAAAAACTCTCTAAATTGTTTTGGAAATTGTTTGATATCTGATTAGTTTCATACATCCAACTTCTATACATTCTATAAAAAATTGTAATCAGTAATTTCATAAAACAAAAATTATACCAATGCATATTGTAATAAATTACTATTACATGATTAAGGTTCATATCCAATAGAAAAAAATCACTTAGGGGGGTTATTTATATTGGGGGAATGGTCATGAAGATTAGGAAGGCCAAGTGTATGTAGTGGATCTGGTTTTGATATTTTATAGAGAGGGAAATCATCCATTATAGGTGTAGTCTTCACCAAAACTACTATTTCTACTACTTATTTTGGAAATGGATCAACTTATTTTTAAATATATTCTATATTTTTTGAGAATTAATTTATCATTCTAGTTAGTTTACATTTTCTTTCTCTCAATACACTCATTGGGAATAATTTGCACCATCTTCATTGTTTTTTGGAGTGTATTATTATATCTATGAGATATGAACATTCATGGTGCTTCATTTTCCAAATAATGAATAACTTTGATGTGAACATCATGGTGGGATTGATGAAAATAATTCATACAGATGTTGATTTTTATCAAAAGAGGGCATCATTCATTCAAAGTAAAGGATAGAATTTTATGATGGAATGTGAGTGGGAGGTCGATGTGTGTAGAGTAGAACTATATTTGAGATATATTAAAGATATTATGTCACTTATAGTTGGATTATCTCTTCGGAACAACCAACATTAGACTCTGTTATTTCTCTAAATGGATTACCAATATCATAACATCTTTTCAGAAAACTCTTCAAGACTCCCTCCATAGAGAGAAATTGAATTTTATATAAAACTAATTCTTATAGTGTAACCCATATCAATTTCAACATATCATTTTAAACTATTTTAGATGAGGTAAATCATGTTTCTTCTTAAGGGAATGGAGGTTGATTGATTTATTCAACTGCACATATCACCCTATTAGTTAGTGGTTGTGTTTATGCTAAATAATGTTAAACCATGCAACCATGAATAATTGATACCCAAGGGATTTTTGACATGTTTGAAAAATTGTGAGGATCATAATGGTTCTATAAGATTGATTTATAGTGAGGGTATCATCATCTTAAAGTTTGAGTGTGATATTTCGAAGACAAAATTTAAGTGTAGATTCATAATGTACAACAATCTTATCATTGTTTTTAGGATAATTTTTTTTATAGATGTATTTATGCTTAACCAATGAAATCATGTCAATAAACCTTGAATTTTATATAAACCAAAGATAAAATAAATCATAATCATATTGACATCTTCAATATCAATCAAAATTATTCTATAAAGATAAATCACTACAAAACCACAATAAAACCACAACATAAAATTATATTTGGCTTGTATTCATAAGGGGATCATAATACTCAATGGGTAAAAAAATGATTGCAGAAAAATCGAATGAAAAAAGATAAAATAAATAGAGGTAGAAGACATAACTCTGTTACAACATACTGATTTGAAGTGGAAGAAAAAAATTACTTGAATCAAATATAGATCATTGGTTGGGAAGTAGGGTTCATATCCTGAGGATATCTCATTTAGGAATGAAATTTAGAGCTAGAGGAAGTGCGCTCAAGAAGTAGGTTTGACATTTGGGAAGTATGGTTCACAGGAGGGAGCTCTCATTTATGTTAAATATCGGTTCTAGATGGAGGAATTCAGCTCGAGTGTTTTTGGGGATTTTTTATCCCATCAATTTTTAAAAACTATTGGGATACCTATACGCTGATCAAGCCTTTCCCAATGGTATTATAAAATCATTGAGAAGTTTTATGCCTATCCCAATGGTTTTTGAAAACTATTGGGAAAATCCATGATATATTGGCCCATACCAACAATTTCAAGGAATTGTTGGTATAGGTTCCTTATCGCAATGTATTTTTTGAACCATTGGGATAGAGGCATTGGTATAGGTGGGATTTCCACCAGTGAATTTTTTTATAATCTAACTCTCTTATTTGTTTGATTATTCCAAAGTATGACAAATTTTCATAAATTTGATTTCTATCCTTAGTACCAAAAACATGCATCACTTCTGCCCAAGTGTAACTCCACTATTTTTTATATTGTTGCCTTTATCATGTCTATTTATATAGAATGTATAATAATTAATTATGTAACCATTATAAGATAATACATACACACTTGTTCCTCTATCTAGCCATTGATGTCATTCTAAAATTGAATCTGGATTTTCATCTAACTCTTGAAAAATATAGTCTTGAAACCATCCTATAAACTATTGATTGTGTGTATTTGATATCCATCCTTTATCCATTGATGGATTTATATGACTAATAATTCCATTGTGGGTTTCAATATATGGGAAAACATCCAAAATATTATGAAAAACATAAAGTTTGTCCTACTCTTAATCTGTAATATTGATTGTGACAACACCTCTTCTAGAAATTCCTTTAGCCACAAGCTGCCCAGTGTGATGAGATTTTAATAGATCAATGATTTCCACACCCGATAGGTATTTAGTACATAATTCAATGACTTCCTCAAAAATATATCACTCCACAATACAACCCTATGGACAACTTCTATTTTTTACTTACCCTTTAAAAATCATAATATACTATTCAATGGGGTACATCCATCTAGTGTAGAGGACCACATAATTGAATCTCTCTCACTAAATGAACCATCAATTCAAATAATGATGGTAGGAAGAATATTCCAAATTCACATAATATTATATAAATTTCCTTATCCCTAGTCAGAAATTTCATCGATCATATAAATTTTCTAAATATATATTTGAAAAAGAAATAGATCCTGGTTAATGTTTGATAAACATTATTCATAAAAATACAACATAAAGCTATTGGAATTATATCTTGCATCAAAACATGATAGTCATTTTATTTCAATCAATTTAACTTTAAATCCTTCGTTGAAACAATATTCTTGATATTTGATGAATACCCCTTAAGAACCTTTACATCATTTAATAAGTTGAAAAATGGATATCTCCCATGACTGGAAAGAGTTTAACAAGCTGGAGGAAGAAAAGTTTGTTTTTTACCCATCACTGGCACCAACTCTTCATTTATTCCCATGCCAACCATGTCCAACCTAGCCGTAATTACATCCTTTTTTTTGTTGGGTGCATTTAGTAACATGCCAATTACACTATAATGTAATTTATTTTCAACATGCATAACATCAATAAAATATATAAAGAATAACCAATTCTAGTATGGTAATTCAAAAAACACTGATCACACTTTCCAATTAATCTTTATAAGGATTTTAAAAAATGGTTTACCAAAAGCATTGTATGTATCTTTTACTTTTTCAATTAGTTGATCACCTATTAGTGCATATATTGGTGTACATTCTTCTGAGCTTCCATTGGATACTATCTTATAATATCATTACATATGTCATAGGGGTAGAAATATGTGATATCCTAGAAACACAGTCTTTGATGAATTTTTCTACCTTATTGAATGTATACCTTGTTCACAAATTGGACACCCTTGTATTCCTTTAATGTTGTATCCTGAAAATATTCTATAAAAAGTAAATTCATTTATCATCCCTTAAAACATGGCTCTCAACATGAAACATTAATTTATGTAAGTATCGTACAATGTAACATGTGAATCCCACAATAATTTCAAATATTCAATCAATGGATCCAAATAAACATCAATATCATCACTTGATTTTTTTGGTCCTAATATAAGCATATATAACATGAATTATTTTGATTTCATGCATAACTATGGTGGAAATTTATAATTTACAAACATAAAAATCTATTTACTGTTTGTGATGCTTTGAAAACCAAAAGTATTCACTACATCTTTAGATAACGCAAGATGATGGTTTCTCGGCTCATTTCTAAATTCAAGATACTCATGATCAATTCTCTTTTACTGATGAGAGTCTACTAGGGGATGAATTTTACCATTTTTATTTCTTGTATCTATGTGCCACTTCAATTGTCTTGCAGTATCCTTACTTCCATATAGGCACTTAAACCTTGTAATGATTGGAAATTACCATAAAAACATAATAGGACCTGATTCGTCTTTATTGTATCGAGAATAACCACACATGGGTTATTATTTATGTGAATTCTGGTCATTTCAAAATATTATAAAGTCACTTGTGAAGGTATATATTCTTTTAGAGATCATACCCATTGAATGTAGTATTTTTCTAGTGTTGTATGTTTGGATTGGGAGTTCATTATATTTTAGGAGTATATCATTCAATAGAGAAGGTAATTTAGTAACACTGGAATCACTACATATTTTTCCTACTTTAAAATTATACAACTTCAATACAGCTGGTAATGTTTTATATTTAGTGAAACCAGTATAGAATGGTGTCTTTGCATAACTCTTTAACTTCTCAAATAGTTTTGGAAAATCATGACATTCATCTTCAATTGTAATTTCTATTTCCTCAATATGACCATCATCATCAATCACACTTGTAATCACATCCATGATATGGTCTTCTTAATTTTACACACTTGTAATCATGTCATATGATCCATAAAACATGGTATTATCCCAACCACTGGCTACATTTACTTTTCCCTATATTTATTCCAAAATGTATTACTCCGATCTATTCCATGATAGATCATGTGTTCTTATAACTCTTTTGGACTAATTAATCTTGAATAACAATAACGTAAACATGGATAAAGGATTTGAGAAGGGTTATATGCATGATCTTTTGAAACTTGATGGGATATTTCATCCCATATTAAAACTCGTATCATACAATTTGTATCCATTCATTCTCTATTCATATCCATCCTATTTTATTTTGTAATATTAAAATTTAACAAAATAAATATATAAATTATGCTCAATTGAAGATGGATCTCATGAATTGCTTGGCAGAAAATAAAAGGATTGAAAAACGGTTTATCATACCACATGATAAACCACAAAAACTTATTGAAGGAAATTTATAAATATAATGGTGGAGATTTCAATTTTAAAAAATATTTGTCACTTCGTATTTTTAATGATCAAAACCCTTTTTGTATTAGTATTAATTAAGTATAAAATCACATTTACTTTATAAAAACTAATGAAATACGGCAATTGAATATAATAATAGAAAAAATAAAAGATATATTATTTGAAAACCCTATTCATAATATAAAATAAGACTATTTAATATAATAATGGTTTCAAAAAAATATTATAATTATTTAAAATACTTTCAACACTGACATTGATTTTATGAAAGTATAAAAGTATTAAACTATTGATAAATTGGAAAAAAATTATAGGTATAAAAGTATAAATTAAAAATGTATTTATGTTTATATTATTATACAAAATTATAAAAATATATACATGTATAAAATTATATATATTTTATAGAAGAATATATATTTTAAATAAATATACATAATTTATAAATTTATATAAATTTATAAAACTATATTGAAGTTCATATATGTTATTAAAGTATACATCATTTTTAGAAGTATATAGTTTGAAAAATTTACAAAAGTATAAAATTAGAAAATATAAAAGTAAAATTTATGAAAGTATAAAATTAATTTATTCTATTTTATCCCATTCATGAAATGATCGATCTTGATTTTACGGTTAAGAAAAAAACTCTAGGTGTACCTTGCGAGTCTCATGAGATCTACCATTTGATTTAATAAAACAAACTTTTGAAACCATTTAGAAAATCATAATGAACCCTTAATGATTATAAATAGGTAAAGTATCAAATTAATAAAACTACATCATCAATTAAATGAAAATAAGAAATAAAAGAAAACTCTTAAGGGTCCCACACACAACAATCAAGTAGGGTAACCAAAGAAGACCAACAGAACCCCCTATGCCAAACCCCACCCAATGAAATGATGTCATGGGATATACCCTTGGATTTAATGCGATATGTTCCTATAATTTATCAAACTAGGACCAACTATAGGCTTATGTTTCATTCTACCAAACGTCACTTGAGTAGCTTGCACCAATCCTAGAATTAGGGGCACTCCCCACTAGCCTTATACATAACTAGGGGGAATAGAAATGTGAAATGATATAGTGTAGCATAAATTAATACTTCTCACTTAGTTACTCATGTTACCATGACCAAAGTAATAGTAATGGTGAGAAACAATCAATAATAAAAAAAATCATGATTATTCATATGTGTAACATAATACGTGATAATGTCCTAAGAGTAGTTGTGGTGCTAAAAGGTCATAGTAGTTCCCTGATATGATGAGAACCTAGAAGTTCTATGAAAGTATTTTTTAAATATATGTTCTATAGCTGGATGATATCAGTTTAGGGACAAAAATGATATAGGCTATCATGGGTGGAGACTCATAGGAATTTTATTCACCTTATCATGGTGTACTCCCTTGGAAATATCTAGTGTAGGATACTATGAGAATGAGACCCATTAGTAGGAAATCCACATTTATATGTCTCATTATATGTTCCTATCTACGGATGTGTGTATTTATCCTTAGACTTTAATTTTACTATTAATGATTATTTTGAGTCACATACTTTTATATATTGACGAAAATTGTGATGACATTTGTTCAGGGTGAGGTTAGATACGTTTGGTGCATCACAAGTAATATTGCATTAAAAAATAATGAGAGAAAGTATTTTTTTCCATATTTTCTTTAATGGGATTTGATATCTTATACCCTTTGATGGAAATTATATAGCTTAAATAAATTATTTTTCATGATGTTCTATAGGCACGTTTGATTTAAGGGAGGTCAAATAAAGAGACATTAGGCATAAAGGTTGATGGCACTAACACGTAACCTACTTGATTAGAGATATCATATTAAAGAGGTTATATTACATAGTAAGCATCCATATAAGCTATTATGTCATTGCTCTATTAAATTATTTCTATATGGGTTCGTTGGCGTGTTGTTAGAATCTAACCTTGGAATTTAGGCTGCTTCGCATAATGCCACTGAGAAATAGGCCTAGAGGGTCATACACTAAGTGTATCGAGAGTCTCAGTTAAAAATTATATTATTATTTATTATTTAAAAACTTTAATAAATATTATTATTTTATGTGGTTTAATAATTATTCATATCTTCTTGATCACATATATTTACTCACCAATTATTTGAGAGAATATAATGTGAGCATAATATTTAAAAAATATTTATTCTCTATTTATTGAATATAATATTTACTTGTTTATTCTAAAATAATAAAGTTATGTTTATTAAATAAAAAATTGTCATTATTCAAGGCCTGATAAATATTGTGGATGAATGGAGGGCTGTATTTAATGGTTCAGTGAGAAATAATATATATTGAATATTACTCAAATAAATAATATTTAATTTTAATTCTTAAGTTAAGAACATGTCGAGAAGTAATAATAATATTATTATTATTGTAGTATTGAGGTTCTGTAAGGGATTAAATAAATAATAAAGGGCACTTGTGAAATTATTTATTTCTAATCCTAGCGATATATAAACCCAATGATATTATTTTTCTAGAGAGCCAATTCATTTGTTTGATTGTATACAACAAATTTGGAGAATCCCCTCAAGACCGAGAGATCTCCCTCCTCTATGAATGATCACAAGAATGGATAATTATCTTCCTCCACCTCCCACTCTCAAATTGAGATTAATCATGGAGACCACGTTGGAAGTGATTCTCATTGAGATCAAAGTTGAATGATGTAAGAGATAGGATATGTCATGATAGCACCCGGAGATACCTATGATGATGTTAAGAGACTTGTGAAACATGTGTGGATCACCACTATAGGGGATTCTATCTTTATTCATACAATGAAATGATTTTATAATGTAGAACTATTTCCAGATCCATCAATGAAGAAATAATTCACATAAGGTAGTTCTTTAATTGATAAAATTAATTATAAATAATATGTGATGATCCTCCATCTAGTTCCGATTATTTACCCATTATTTGTTTTTTATTAAATTTCATTGATCACAACATTTATCATCATGTAGATCTTGAATTGATCATCGATCATGAAAATAAAGAAACATTGGGCATGACCCATCGCACACATTCATTTTTTCCAAAACCTTCAATAAGATATGTCATATTTTTTCTTTTATGTTTCTCTAGATCTTATTGTTGATGATCCTTAACCATTCAGGAAAAATATTAATGAAAAATATTCAAAACTGTGTATCAATTCCATGAATGAAGAAATACGGTCCTTAAAATAAAAAACACACTTTTTCTATCATTGATAAACCTTAGATTACTAATGTAATTGGTTGTAAGTATATTAATAAAAAAAATGAGGATAACATTGTTAAAAAGAGAATTGAGTATAGATTATCCATAAATGGGTTCCTCTAACGAGAAGGAATAGTGTATTCTGAAATATTTTCACCAATTTAATTTCATTCTTTTGTTAGGTTGTTGCTTGATTTTTCTACCTATAATGAACTTCATGTTGAATAATTAGATGTGAAAACTACCTTCCTTCATGGTGAACTTAGTGAGAAGTAAAATATAAATCCTCATAATGGTAATTCTAAAGAATTAAAATCTAACAAAGTTTTTATTTATAATAAATCCTTGTATGGTTTAAAATAAGCCTCAATATAGTGGTATAGAAGGTTTGATTATTTTATTCTTAATAACAATTTTAATAGGAGGAAATATAATTCTTTTTTTTTCAAGTCCATAAAAAATAGTATTCTATACCTTATTTTATATTTTTATGACATTCTTATTATATACAATAACATGAAACTTATCATTTCTTTCAAGTCTCAATTAAAATGTGTTTTTGAAATGAAGAACATTGGGGATGGTAAAAAATATTGGTGTAGAAATTATTAGGGATAGACTCAGTAAACTGTTGTATATTTCCCAAAATGATTTTGTTCTAAAATTTCTCAAAATATTCTTGTTTGAATCTCTAAAACAAATTAGTGTACCTTTTTGGATAACATTTAAACTTTTACTAACATAGTCACCCACTGATGTTTCTGATGTATATTTTATATGGAAAAATTATCTAGTCCAACATTGTTGGTAGTGTCATGTATTCCATGATTTATATCATACCTGATGTAGCTTTTGTAAATTTCACCCTTAGTAGATTTATGGCCAGTACAGGGAAGACAAATTGTCATGCCTTGATGTGGCTACTACAATATTTTTCATGTGATTCAAACTTAGCATTTCATTATGTTAAAAATGATGATACTACTAAGATGATTATTGGATATGTATATGTTGACTATGTAGGTAATATTGGAACTATAAATTCATTAATAATGTATGTTTTCACTCCTTGAGGGGGCCCTATATCTTGGAAATGTAATATAAAATATGTGGTTTCTATTTCTACCACAGAATTATAATACGTAGCATTGATCATGGTTTCTAAATAATCATTATGGTTCACAAGTTTACATTATATACTCAAAAATTATTATTATTTTTATTAAAATATGTAGTGATAGTAAATTTTCATTACATTTATCAATGAATCTTATATATAATTGTAAGTATAAATAATAGATAATAGAATGCATTTTTTTAGAGATGTTATTGATTCTAGAACTATATGTGTCAATAAGATCCATATCAATAATAACACAACTGATAGTTTGACTAAAGTTGTGGTATTTTATAAATTAAAATATTATTTAGATAGATTGAATTTTGTTCCCATACAATAACCTTATGTGTTAGAATAATTCCAATTTAAATTGAAAATAGAAAATATTTGTGAATTCTTGTTTTCATAATGAAATTACAATGTTTTATTTAACTCCTATTTTTTTTTTATTTTGTACACATGCATGAAAATTTATTTTGGAGTTATTTTGTTGTTATGAATTTCTATATTGGATTGCTCTTATGTTTTTGGGATTCATGTGTGGGCCACTATCTTGTGTAATTACCTTAGTTCAGCCTATTACTCGCTTCATCCCAAGTCTACCTCATCATTACTCTGTGTGGATTTATATCCTAGCCATTGATTAATCTCACCACCCTTTTGATTTGATAAATCCACAAATTTTAGTCACTCTTAATGGTGGCTATTTATTTCTCCTCAGTGTGACTCCGCGAGGGATGCTAATTCATCTGGTATTTTCGAGGTTCAGAGGCATGTTAGTGGGATTGATGACCCCTGCACACATTGCCCTTCATCATTTGGTCCCATTTTGGTTTTACTCTCCACCAAATTTTTCTCCCATTTCAACTTTGGTGAAATACTAATGTTAGGTCTAGATTATTGGGTGTGGAATTCCTGGTTCTAAGCATGTCATCTCCAGTAAATGCTACAGGTGCACTAATCCTGGTGGAGTATTGTAAAAATGTTTCTTCCTCATGAAGAAGTATGGTTCTTTTATGAATTAATAATATATTATTCATGAGTTATTTCTTTTTTACACTGAATATTGACACCATATATATCCCTTCTAGACTAGGAAATCATGACAGGTGACTGAGAGGTGATTATGTGTCACAGTCGATTCCTTCTATCCCAATCTCTTTCAGACCCAACACATAAATTCTTCTATGTTCCATCATAAAAATCATGGTTAATAGGAGAAATTATTCATCCAATATTATATGTGAGGCACCATAATTTTCCGAAACCGATATGAGATTGTGTTTGCACCTAAAAATACAACCCTCAAACCAAATACCATACAACCAAGCCTTACCTTCAATGATAATCCATCTCATTCAAACCATCTTGTACTTGTATCATCATTTCTCTCTCCATTGAGACAAGATTCCTACCATATTTTATCAAGGCCCCCAAAAAAGATTTAAATCTATTCTATTTTGTAAGTTATTCACTCTTCTTCTTATTTTAAGATGTTATTTTAAGCCTATTGTTTCTGTTTTTCATTCATTTCTTTGGGTCTACATTATATTGTAATTGTTTCTTCTTTTTAGGTTAATAAAATGCATGTATGTCAGTGGTGTTTTTTCCATTTGAATAGGTCCCAACTAGACTAAATCACATTAAATCATGGTTTTATTTTTTTTATTTCATTTTTATTTCTTGAATCTTGAATGTTCTATTTCTATCAAGATTTGAATATTGTGATCAAAACACCAAAATAGTCCTTTCAGATTCATTTCAACTGTCCTGATACACATTTCCATAACAATATGGAAAAAATCAACCCAATTATTGTATCAATTTTTTTAATCCTAGTATGTTTTGATGATATTAAAATTAACAATAAAATTAGTATCCATTTAGTTGTATTAAATTTTCACTGTCAATTCATCCTGCCACTTTCGGTGGTACACTGAAAGTGGCTAATCACCTATATTACCCATATATCATATCTAGTGTCCCAATAAACCCCATTTACCAATTTAAACACAAATTTACATATATATGTACATCAAACCAAGAAATATGATGGAATATCCCATGACTCTCATTATTTTCTTCGTCCTTATCCTCCTACTATTTGCCGATATTCGTTGTAATGTTGTAGCGGGAGTACCACTCAAAACCTTCACAGTTCCATGATTTATTACATGACTCTTTGTTAGAGCCAATATTTAAGTTGGTGATCTCCATTCCTCATATTGGAATACTGTGAATGGAGATGTTTTGGATTGTGTTTACATCAATTAACAACCTTCTTTTCGTCATCCAGTTCTAAAAAATCACACTATCTAGGTGGGTTAGTTATATTGATAATGATCTAACTCACTGTTGAGTTATATATATCTGAATATATGGAGTCAAGAATGAATTTGGGTGGAATTAGAGGGGAAAAGAACATATTCTGATCTAGAATAAGAATGAGGAGTGTTGGGGTTAAACTTTTAAACCCTAAATCACCTAGGACCCACTGTTGTGTATTTTAGGGTTATTATTTTTCAGTGTTCAATTAATTATTTGGAAATGAAGAAACAGAATAGAGTTATTCTATAATTGTGCTATTGTAAGAACAAAAATAGAAGACACAAAAAATAAAATAACACTATACATAACATCCTTTGAATTATCATGATCTTACATGCATGGAGATAACACAACCTTGGTCAGACTTTATCTCACCAATCAAAAAATAAGAAAAATATTACATACTCAAAGAAACAATAATTAAAAACTGATGCAATCTAAAGTAGTTGGCCTTATTGAACTATGTGTCAATGGTGGAGCCTATCATTTAGATTCAATGTCATCCACGCCTTGATAGACTCACAAACACACACCAAAAGGATTTAGATATATACATGACAGAATAAATTGAATTTCTACAAAGTCAAGAATTTAAATTGAAATTTGGTTTTGATGAAATATGGGTCAATATATGAAACATCCTTGATGTGGAGTCATCTAGAACCCAAGTCCGAGTCGATCTTTTCTGAGTTTCCATCAGATAGGTACTCTGGTTGCAGGAGTTGGCATGATCTTGGCATAGGGGAGTGCGAATGGCTAAAATCCCTTATTCCTCCTTCTTATTATCCAAGAATCTATAGAATTTGCAACGGAGCCTCATGTTGGGAGAGCTATCATTGAACCAAATGAGTGACACACCAAACTGAGAGATTGTATTCCTGAATCAATGTGAAAATAGAGAAATAATGGCATGTTAGGGGAGTGTCAGGAATTCCCGTAAGAAAGCCCAAGATGAATTTCATGTGGAAGAACAAGATGAAATCAATTAATTTTCTAACCTAAGGAATTTCAATAAGAGGGACCCATGTCATTGTAGGATTATAATGGTAGTGGCATAACGGATCCAAGCCAAGTCAAAGAAACAATGTGAGGATCAACTTGGGCCACCATATGGGACATAATCAACAGCGTAAGTACATTCGATTAAATAGGTAAGGAAAAAAATTCTATTATAAAAGAATAACTGAAAAAATATTAAAAAACTCACATGAATAGTTACATGCACAAATAAACACCCCCATGAAAATTAAATACAAAAGAATCATATATCATATAAATAGAGAATGAATTTGAATCATATAAATAGACATAAATTCATTTAATTAAAATACATATAGGGGAATAAATAAACAAATATTCACCTTGTAATTAAAATAATTGAAGGATGATGTTCTCATAACCTATGTTATAGAATGGGACTAAGTTTATAAGTTTAATACAATGCAAAAATTTATAAAATGATACGGCCTTAATCATACTATGATTATCCCTAGTGGGTATCTTAGTGATACTCACTATCCTAGATTCTATATATCCCTAAAAAATAATGTATAATGTCAAAGTGTTTCGATCTACAATTACATACATATATTTTAGATATATACAATCAAAATTGACAATTATAATGGAAAACTATGCAATCTGCAGATAAATACAGCTTTGAATGAAAACCTTTCAACCATATAGCCTATTTTTTTAGATTTTTTCAAGGATATATACTCTACCTTAGTAGTGGAGAGTGAAACCACTGACTACATATTGCACTTCTAGGAGATCGGTCCACCATATGAAAGAAAAAAACTAGTGATATACTTTTGAGTGTCAATATTTGTAACATAATTATAATAAAAATACCAATATTGTCATCATTAAAACTACTGTTCAAGCCATATTGAATGCACAATTTATCAAAAATAGATACATACCTAAGGATTAATTTCAATGTATACTAGTGAGGCTTAACTATTTTTCCCATAAACAAGATCAAGGTACAAAAAAGGCTATATCTGATCTAGAACACACACAACATACATAATACTTCCTACTACATTAGAATATGGAATCTTATTCATAAAAGAGGCTTCATCATCATTTCTAGAAGATTGATCCAAAGAATGTTTAAAACATTGTCCTAATAGAATTTTAATAGGTTTAATATACTCAAATAGATATCTTTTTAATACCTTATTAACATAATAAAAATGTGATAAGCACAAGGTTTTGGCCTTCCTATCTCTTATTATGTCCACACCTAACATTTGATTAGCATTTCTTAAGTATTTCATCTCAAAGATAGGGTTCAATTGATTCTTTATAGAGTTATAATATTCATGTTTTTATAGATTAAAATCATATAATCAATATATAATAATAGGTAAATAGATTCATGTTTAAAAGTTTTATAATATACACATGCATCAAATTTATTTATGAGAAACTGATTTTTAATCAGAAATAAATCAAACCTTTTATACCATTTTATAGAAGATTTTATAAGTCCATATGAATACTTTTTAACAATTAAAACTTGATTGGGTTTAAGAATATTTGAAAATCTTTTATGAGGAGTGATATAAATTGTTTCATCAAGGGTTCCATGAAAAATGCAGTTTTTACATCGAATTATTCAACATGAATATAAAATTTGGTAGCAACAGAAAGAAGTCTTATTATGGATGAATGTTTAACAACTGTGGAGAATATTTCAGTATAATCAACTCATTCATATTGAATAAATCCTTCAAATACCATTCAATATTTGAATTTGATCTTAGATTCACCAATTTTTTTTCCTTTCTTCTTATATAACCATTTCAAACCTATAATCTTCTGGTTATTAGGTTTGGAAAAAAACCCCAAGTTTTATTCTTAAGAAGTGAATTCATATCTCCTTGCATTTCCCCTAACCACTTAGTAGCTTCTATTGACTTAATATATTTCTTATAAGTTTTAGGTTCATCATTAAAAAATTATTATCTACATTAAATGCATAGGAAGTAATATTAGCCTGATTGAAATGGGTTAAAGGCCAAACTACTCTTCTTTATCTATCCTGAGTGGGCTGATAATTTATCAGATCTTCTGGTTACTCTTTTATAGTCTCAAAATACAAATTAGAATTGGATTAAACTTGAGTCTGAACAATAGTGGGTATAGTACCTGTCCTGTATTGGGAATGGTCACAGGATTCTAATGGAACTTTAACACTTATGGGAGTTGGGACTCTAGAGGGTTCTATAGTGTCATCAGGAGACTCTACTGGTTCAGTTCACTTATCATTGGAGAGATCAGGCTCTTAAATCAAGACATCTCAACTTATCGTACACTTCTGATAAACCTGTTTATCTACCCAAAAATGATACCCCCTAACACCCTTTAGATAACCCATTAATATATACTTCACGACCCTATGAGCTAGCTAATCAGTGTGCCTATGACCATAAGCTATGGATCCAAAGGTCCTAAGGTGTGAACGGCTTGGGGGTGAACCTTTACAAATTTTTTAATGTGTATTAAAATAATTAGTAGAATATTGGAAATAGTTGATAAGATAGTCTATTGTTGAGGAGGCCTTAGCCCAGAAAGTCCTGGGGAGTTTTGTGTTGGACAACATGCACTTAACCCTCTCCAGAACAGTCCTATTCATCATCTCTTCTAGTCCATTTTTCTATGGAGTTTCCACAATAGTCCAATATCTTCTAAATCCCTTAGATTCTCATTATTGTATGAATTTAGTGGAATGATATTCTAAATCATTATTTTTTCTTAAGGCTTTTAGTTTCTTACCAGATTCACTTTTGACCCCATCTTTCCATTTCTTATAAGTCTAAAAGGTATCAGACTTATGTTTGAGTATATAAATCCATAATTTCCTAGATAATTCATCAATGAATGTCATGAATTATAAGCCTCCACTAAGGGAGGTGACCCTAGAAGGACCTCATAGATTTTAATGAACACATTCAAGGGGTTCTTTAGCCTTATACATAGACCTACTAAAGCTCACTCTTCTAAACATTCCATATATGCAATCTTCATAGAATGGGAGACTTCTATAAGTGATATTACTCAAAATCCTCTATTTTTTTGAGTTCATTAATTCCATTTTCACTAACATTATCTAACCTTTTATACCAAAGGGTAGTTGCATAATGTTATGAATCACAAGAGGTGTTTAATTGAATTCTTTAAACCTTAACATCTAACACATAAAGCCCATTATTATGGTTTACATTAATAATAGTCAAGGATACTTGGGAAACCATAAGACTCCCAGAGTCTAACGTAAAATTTTAACCCTTCTAGTCAATAATTCCTAGGGAAATTAGGTTTCTTTTTTGTTCAGGTACCCACTTAACTTCCTCAAGAGATTTAACTGTCCTATCATGAAGCTCTAATGAAACCGAGCTTATTCCAATAATGTGACAAGTCCTATAATTCCCTATGAAAACCACACCATGTTTTATTTACCTCTACTCGGAAAATAATTCTCTCCTAGGACACATGTGGAAAGAACATCCTGAATCCAGGATCTATTCACTAGATATGTCTATGTCAGAAACATTTAACACATCAACAGTGTAAAATTCCGACTCAAATAATAAAGAATGGTCATTACTATTTTCTCTCTATTCACATTTACTATTAGGTAAATTTCTATTAATGTGACTAGGATTTTTACATTGAAAACAATTGATTACTTTGTTTTTAGGATTATACCTTTTCTTCTTTGACTGAACTATATCCTTTGTCCTATCCCTGGAATCATGTCTGCCTTTAGAATTACTTTTTCCCTTATATTTAAACCCTCAGACTCTACCTTGACACTACACTTCCTTTCAAGGTATTTATAGAGTAAAATAAATTTAACTTCTTCGAGAGTTAAAGTGTATTTTCCATACTTCATATAATCTTTAACCGAATTAAAGGATTCACATAATGAAGTTAACATTATTATGTCTTGGTCCTCATCATCCAATTTAATATCTATTTTTTCTATATCTAGCAATATTTTTTTAA
Organism: Viscum album; assembly: GCA_963277665.1. NCBI lineage: Eukaryota > Viridiplantae > Streptophyta > Magnoliopsida > Santalales > Viscaceae > Viscum > Viscum album. Next base: position 1,878,599,262 of record OY728146.1, on the reverse strand, counting down.
CTTCATCAATGTGTTTCATGAATTCCATTCTAGGGAACATTTTGAAAGTATAAAATCTAATTTTTTTATAATATACCAACAAGGTATTCAATCATGTAATGGAATTCAATTCCAGACCATATAACAACCATGGAAGATTCATATTTAACTTCTTTATGTACTTTATTTCCTAAAGATAAAATAATTAAGATATTTTATTTCCTAAGAGTCTATTCAGGGACATTGATGTATGTTATGGAAGTCTTCCTGTCTGAGGCGGGGTGGTGATTTCCATTCTAGAACTAGCAAGTGAATCAATTAAATCATTATGATCTAGTAGGGTAGTCATTTTAATTCTCCTCAAATTGAAATTGTTTTCACTATCAAATTTGTAAATATCAAATTTAGTAGAACACATTTTGAACATTATAGAAGTCTCTGATACCACTTTTTGGGGAAAAAATTAAAACCTAACTCATCTATCACCTACTATCACATATTTCAGGGTTATTATTATTTTTGGTTCAATTAATCATTTGGAGAAAATGAAACAGAACATGTTTCTTCTATAATAGGGCTACTATAAGAACGAATATATAAGATGCATAAAAGAAAATAACAGTAGAAATAAGAATTAAGAATTAAAATCTAGGATGCTGACCAGTTTAATTAGGAGGAAGAAATAAGAATTAAAATCTAGAGAAGCTATCCGAGGATGTTGACCAGTTCAATTAGGAGGAAGTGGTAAAGCATGTCACATAAAATAAATATCTTTTACTCCTAGATGGACTCATGAACACAAAAAAAAAAGACTACATATATATATATATATACATGAAATAAGAAATTGAACCTCAATAGAGCCAAGAATCTAAACTGGAACCTGGTTACGATGAAAGATGGGTCACGATCTAAAACCTCCGTAATGCACAGTCCTCTGAAACCCTAGACTGAGTCGAACTCCCCTAAGTCTCCACCATAGATCTACTCTAGTTATAGGAGATGGTATGATCTCAATAGAGGGGAGTTTGGATAGCTATAACCCCTTAGTCCTCTTCTTCTTCTCTGAGAAGCTATAGAAGTCGTAGCAGAGCCTCATGCCGGAAGAGCTCTCGATGAACCAAATGAGAGACACACAAACCGAGAGAGAGGATTACAAAATCAATTCTCAAATAGGGAAATTATGGAATTCCAGGTGAGTGTTAGGTGGAATAGTCATAAAACCCAGGATCAAATCCATGTGGATGGCTAGGTTGAAAATAGTGGCTCACCTAATAGAAGGCGTTTCAATGAGAGGGACAAATGGTGCTGCAATATTGGCATGGTGGTGTTATCAGGGATCAAATATGAGGAAAAGAAACACAATTAGGATCAACAAGGTTCATGGTCCATAATTGACAGTCCATGTACATTTGGGTAAATAGGTGAGTAAAATTCAATTCCCACATAAAATAATAACCAAAAACAAATAAAACAACACATGTGAACAATCCCATGCACCAAAAAACACCCCATGATAATGAAATATAAAAGAATAGTATATCATATAAATAGAGAATGAATTTGAATCACATAAATAGAAATAAATTCTTTTAATCATGACACATGTTGGGGAATAAATCAACAAGGAGTGTCTATAGGGATGTTTCTCCATATTAAGATCTACCACCCACAATAATGCTTCAAGGAAAATTAATTTGGATGACCAGGAATATGAAAAACACAAGGTATTTCTTAGAACAAGAAATTGTTATATATTTAGGCTTATTTATAAAACATACATATGATAAAGTAAAATATTTTTTTAACAGAATTCAATAGTTTACACGAAGGGAGTGTATTATGGGGGACACAGAACGTTTAATGTATGGAACCCCAAAGTGGAGGGGAAATGTGAGATTAGTATTGAAAAATTATGGATTATATATCAAAGTGTCCATTGAAGATGAAATGAATACTATTGAAGCTGGTTGTATTGTGCATCTCCCTATATATCTTCACAAATATTTATTCCTTTGTATTATTTTTTTGTATGAAAAACTATTATGTTGGATAACAGGTTTATCCTATGGGGGCCACTCCCATTTTGGGAGTCAATCATGGGGCATGTTGTGGAAGTCTTATGGCTACTACATTTTCTATCTGTTGACAACTAATCTATACAACAACATCTTTGGTGGGTAGCTGACTTAGCAGAATTCAAGCAGGCGGCGGCGGAAGGATTTCCCATTAGTAGATGAGCTTCCCAAACCAACCAAAGAATGTTTGGTCTACTGTACCTATAAAACATGATGATAATACCATGGACGTGGGTAATCTATTTTGGTTTTAACACTTCGATGCTTGATATAGAGAGAGTAATAATAGAGAAAATGATCCCTTCTCTTATATACATAGGAAATTATTCTAAGCCACATAAATCCAAGCATTATTCCATTTTTTTATGATTTGCATTGCCACACACCTCTATTGTTTCCTATAAAGTGGTATCAAAGGGAAGGATTTGGAAATAATGGAATAGAAATGAGTTTTCCGGTGACAGTAAAATTGAATTTGGTCAAAAACAAATTTGAGGCCAGATCCTTGAAGAATATGATGATACGATTCTAATGATGAGAGCGATGTGAAAAACTGTGGTGAAAGGAGTCTGGTAGGCTCAGTCAAAGTTCTGGTCAAAATGTGGTGTTACAGTACCCCCATGCAAGAGAAGAAAGTATTGTTATGGCACTGGTGAATTTTTCGGCAAGATTCTGGTAGGGGATCCAACATGCCATGTCATTGCCACGTCATCACCACGCCATTAGGTGATCTGGACTGTTGAATTGTGTTTGGGATATCTCAGCCAATCAGATCCCGTTTTCCAAAATCTAGGAGTCAATTCACACTATTTCAACCATTCTGGACACATCTGTATTATTATATTTTCAAAATTATCACTCCATAAGGTGGTATCTAAGGGGTTTGGTATCAACAGGGGTGATCTTGTTTTGTGATATAGATGATGGATGGTGGTGATGAACTGCCAAAATTTGACATCAAAAAGTTGTATGGTAGGAATAATTTTGGCTTTTGGAAAAGAATGGTGAATGATATTCTGGTGAAGAGGGTAATTATCAGACCTTTGATCAAAGAAATGGCTGAGAGAACTAGTGACAATGATTGGCCGGAGCTCGAGATGTGGTTCTTCATCATAATTTGACTGTGTCTGGAAAATGATGTAAAGTATTTAGTGTTTGATGAGACCTCACCAAAGGAGATCTAGAAGAAGTTGGAGTAGAAATATATGATGAAGATGCAACCCAAAAATTATTCTTAAAGAATAAATTTTACCAGTTGCAGATGGATGAGGGAAAAAATTTGTTGGATCACACCAATAAATTCAATAAGATCCTGATGCAATTATCGGGGCTCGGTGTAATGGTTGAATAGGAGGAAAAATCACTTTTTATTTTTTCATCACTACCAAGATCATTTGATGGACTTATGACTGTATTTATCCTGGGAAACGAAACATTGAACCTGGAAGAGGTGATGGAATCACTTCATGATTCAGAGGCATTCTGAAGACCTATGACACATTTAGGTGAGAAAATCATGGTGATGCGAGATGATCAACATTAAAGGAGATATCATCGGAAATCAAGTGGTAAATAATGGTGGAAAAAATCAAGATGATTCCATCATAGAGAAATCAGATTTTTATAGTGTGAGAAAAAGGTTCACTATAAAATTGATTGTGAAGAGTGAAAATAGTAAATTTCTGGGAAAAAGAAAGATTAAGAGAAGGTTGTAAACATTACAAAATTGTCAACAGATGATGAATTCTACTTGACAACGAGAATCTTACACTTAGATGGTAGAATTGAATGTGTAGAAGTGCAGTGTCATTACAACAAAATATATGGGCACATGAAGTAGGAATGTTGATTTTTAAAAATAAAGAACAAGTGATCTCAAAATCCAAAGAAAGATGGATGTGTTTTGGATTCAGGGATCTCAACACACATATTTAGGTGGAAAAATTCCTTTAATACCTTTCAACAGGTGAAATATTCAGTGAGTCTTGGTGATGGGTCACTATGTGAGGTTCGAGGAGTCAGGACTTTGAAATTGAAGACACCCGATGGAGGAGTATGAAAACTGGCTGATGTGAAATTCATTCTGAGGATGATATGGAACATTGTATCATTAAGTAGGATCGATGAAAAATGGTACAATATTTCCATAGTAGGTGGAGTGTTGGAAGTCTCATGTGGATATGAAGCGATGCTTATTGGGAAAGAGTCTTAAAGATTGTATCATTTTACAGGGATTGCAGTCAACTTGAGATAAAATGAAAATTGTGGAAGTGACACATCATATGGTGAGAATAAGCATGTTCAGTTTGATGGTGAAGTTTTCAATACCTGAAAGGAGACTACTGGTCTAGATTCTACCCCAAATTGGTTATGGGGGGACATTTTTTGGGGCCACTCCCATTTTGGGATTCAGTCATGGGGTATGTTGTGGAAGTCTTCTAGTTGTAACATTTTCCTCTATCGGCAACTACTCCATGTAGCTGCATATTTGGTGAGAAACCGACTCATGGGACTTCAATTGGCAAGCGGTGGAAGGATTTCCCATGGTTAGATGAGCTACCCAAGCCAACAAAAAAATGTTGTCTTATTTTATCTATAAAACAAGATGAGAATCCCATGAACATGGGTAATCGGTTTTTGTTGTGACCCTTCGAGGATTGATTTGGAGAGAGAAATAATAGAAAAAAGGATCCCTTCTCCCATGATCGTAGGCAATTTTATTGAACCACGTAAATCCAAGCATTCTTAGATTTTTGTGTGATTTATGTTCCCACACACCTCCACTATGCCCTTACACATCCAAGTCTGTATGGTGACCGCAATACCTTATTCTTCATTTATTGCACAATATCATTATATCATAAATTATTTTTTAAAAATATGTTGATAATGGATGTCTCACATCATACCATGTGGCGATCCATTATAAAAACAAAAGTGATTCATGAAATAGAACAAGTTCGACTAGTAAAACATAAAATTTTGTTTCTCATGAAAAACCCAAGTGCTACAGTGGGTTTATGTCCCCCCATTCCCAGTATTTTTATTTTGGAGGGACCTAGTGTTCACGCTCATTTCCTTGGAAACATTTTAATTGCTAATACCACCCTTTGCAGTATGGAACCCTCTACAGACATGGGAAAGTAATTAATTTTACTCCTATTTTGATGTGGTGTGAATGATGTTGCGTTTTTTGGTATAAAATAAAATTTATTTTTACGTATTTTCACTTTAAAAACCTTTATTTTCTCTCTCATATTATAATAGAAATAAAAATTATTATCAAACCCACACACATAAATAAATGTAGGTAACAAATGGATTTTCAAGTCTCTATATCCTTTGATTTGGGACCACTTATCTTGGAATCGTGTTGTTTTTTGAATATAAACCCCACATGTTCTTCCAAACATTTTACTATTCTTCCATTCTCCATGAATATTATTTCTATTAGAAACCGAAATATATTTTTAGGAAAACTTTAGGGTTTCAGATGGGTTTAACAATTATGATTTTTTATGTATAGAATATACTTTTTTTATTTTCCTGTTTTAGATTATTCCTTTAAAGGTGAGGTTTTGTGACTTGATTATTATTGTATTGTGTTATTTTTTTATTTAAAATTATGTAATTTTACATTTCATGAACTGATTGGATTATATAAAACCACATTATTGTCAATTTATATGTATAATTTATCCCTATGAGGTGTTCGTTAAATATTTCAAATGTTTTATTAACCTTTTATGGAGAACAACAACGAATTTTATATATTAATTTTGATCTAAATTGTTTCATAAATATATGTGTTGGAGTAAAATTATGAGGGGAAATTTTAAATTAATTTTAAAAATAAATGAGAGATTTTGAACAAATTTTGGTTTCCAATGAATGTGTTATATGGCCTAAGTTTTCAATTTCAATCTAAGATTAATTGATTTAAAAATCACACTTAAATGAGGAAAATTATTTTTTAATAGTAATAGAACATTGAATGGGTTTTATGGGATTTTTATTTTAACACAGTTACATTTTAAATGTATTGTTTTAAATTTCTGTTAGAAAATTTAGAAAACATATTCTTTTTATAATTGTACACCTAATTATGAGACCCTAGATGCTACATTTTGTATTTACCTATTCATTTTTTATGGAATATGAATTTTATTATGATTATGATTATTATGTTTGGTTGTTATTGGGGTTGTTCCATGAAAGGATGTTAGAGGTGATATTATGGTTATTGAATATTCTTGTTGATGAAGCCCTTGATTATTTTACATTATGGACTATTCACATCCACTTTAACATGTCATGGGATCTCGAGTAACCCATTAAAATATTTAATCTTGTTCATACAAATATTTTTCACCATATAAACCTATGGGAGATAATTGATATGAATGATTGGACATTGGATTCTAATTGTGAGGACCCAATTAGATTGGATAATAAGATCATCATGACTAGATAAGGCTATTGGTTCTTATTAAAAGATATATTCAATTGTGTATAAATAAGACCATCCTATATTAGGACATTGGTTTTTTTCATTGAACTTACAAAAAATAATGGTATTTATTTGAGACAATCAGAGCACATTTTCTTGGTTTTCAATTAGTGACAAACATTTTGAACTAAAATGTCAATTTTAAATAGACAACATATACTTTGATCCATACAAGTCACACCTTATGTTTTATTAAGGTGTGGGTGATTCCTACATGTCCCAAATTACTCATCAATCATTTTATTACAGTATCAAAACAATCTGAATGCATTTGTTTGGTTTTCAGTATGGCACTTTTTCTTTTTTAAAAAAATTAATGTAAATTTAAAATAAAAAGACACACATGGAGTCTTATAGGTCACACCATGCATCATATTGAGGTGCATTTTATTCTTACACATAAAAAATATCTTATGGATCGTTTTACAAAAGTATCAAAACAATCTGAATGCGTTTTCTCAGTTTTCAGTATGTCACTTATTCTTTTTACACAAATTAATATCTATTTTAAAGAAAAGGACAAACCTAGATTAATATCGGTCACACCATGCATTTAATTAAGGTGTGTTTGATTCTTACATGTCACAAATGACTCCTAGATAAGTTTCCTAAAGTATAAAAACAATTCAAATGCGTTTTCTTGGTTTTTAGTATGTCACTTATTCTTTTTACTAAAATTAATGTCAATTTTAAATAAAATGGAACAATTGGAGTCATACTAATCTCTTTGTTCTAGATTTAGGTTTAAGTGATTCATACACACTATATAGAACTTATGGATCATTTTTCTAAAGCATTAAAACAATTTGATTGCATTTTCTTGGTTCTCAGTATGTCACTTGTTCTTTTTACTAAAATTAATGTCAATTTTAAATAAAATACACACATAGAGTTATACTGGTCACAAAATTAATTGTGTTTAGGTGGGGTTTATTCTAACACATTAGAAATTACTAATGAATCATTTTCCTAAATTATAAAAACAATCTGAATGTGCCTGCTCAGTTTTTAGTATGTCACTTATACATTTTACTAAAATCAAATGAAATTATTAGGGTCACTTAATGTGTTAGATTGAGGTTCAGTTGATTCTTACATATCAAAAATGACTTGTGGGTATTTTCCTAAAGTATCAAAACAATACGAATGTGTTTTCTCAGTTTTCAGTATGTCACTTGAGTTTTTTTTTAACAAAATGTCATTTAAAACTAGAAACATGTACTTTAAGTCATATCGGTCACATTGTGTGTCGGTTTTATGTGAGACTACTTACTACACATAAAAATGAATTACGATTTATTCTCCTAAAATATCAAGATAATATGAGTGTTTTTATCTTTTTTCATTTAGTAACACTTTTTGAACTAAAATGTCAATTTTAAACTGATAACATACACTTTCAGTCATACCGGGCACATCTTATATCATATTGAGGCACGACTGATTCCAAAACATCATAAATGACTCATTTATCATTTCTATAAATTATCAAAATAACATGAATGTGTTTTCTTAGTTTTGAGTATGTCACTTATTCTTTTTACTAACATTAATGTCAATTTTAAATAAAAATAAACACTTGGATCCATAGTGGTTACACTGTGTGTCATATTGAGGTGTGAATGATTCCTACATGTCAAAAATAACTTATGAAACATTGTAATAAAGTATCAAAACAATATAAATTTGTTTTCTTAGATTTAATTTTGTCACTTCTTATTTTTACTAAAAGTATTGTTGATTTTAAAATAAAATACACACATAGAGTTATACCGGTCACACTATGCATTGTATTGTTGTGGGGTTAATTTATACATGTTAGAAATTAATTATTAACCATTTTAATAAATTATAAAAATAATCCAAATTTGTTTAATGGCTCGGACCTCTCCGGCCCATTCCTTTGTCAAAAAAAGGTCAAGAAGTGTTCTGGAGGGTAAAATGGACTTTTCCCGCGCATTCCAGAATTTTGAAACTACATGCTGTGTATTTTGCATACACGCTGTGTACCCCCTTTCCGAGTATACCCCATGTTGAAGGCCGTGTCATTGCTGGTTGGAATAATGGGTGCACTCCATGTGTCTAATACTACACGTCGTGTAGTCCTTCCCCACGTACGCGTTACCAGTCAACGGTCGTGTGCCGTGTTGGAGTCGTGTCCATGCCGTGTGCAATAAATGGGTACATGCCGTGTGTCCAAACTACACATCGTGTAGTCCCTCCCTGCGTATGCATAGCCTTCAAGCCGTGTGTTGACCAATCAACGGCCGCGGAGCCGTGTTGGAAGCTGCGTGGAGACCATGTGAAATAACCGAGTACACGCCATGTACAATAAAGTACACATCGTGTAATTTTTCTTTTCTCACCCATAAAAGGAGGTGTCCCATCCTCCTTTCAACTCACCCCTCTCCTCCCCTTTCCTCTGAGAAGAGTTCTCCCAAGAGACTCGAAGGCTATTTCTTCCATAACTTCTTTGTCCGAGCTCCGATTTACGATCGGTTAGTGGCCACGGGATTATAACGACAAGGCGGAACTTCTGAGCTTGGTTCTTTTGTCTTTTCTTTGGCATTTTTTTTCCAACTTCCACTAGAGGATGTTTTTCCGGGACTTTACGGAAGTGACGGATGCCGACGGACATCTTCTAAAGTTTATCCGGGGGAGCGTTGCAATCGGAACCTGTTGAGGTAGGGATCATACCTTCGTATCTCTAATTTGTGCATCATGCGGGGTGGGTGTTCAATTGTTTACATGAAACACTTTTGAACCGGTTTAATAAAGATAATAACTGGCTTATATAACAGGGATGGGAAGTTGTGATTACTGTTACTTTATATCCTGTGATATTATGCTATGAATTGAATGAGCTTCTGCCTACTAAAAATCACAGTCATTGGGGGACTTTTCTTATGCAATTAAATATTTCCCTCTCCTTCTGGATTTTCTTATGGATGGAAACCTTGTGGAATTTGGAAATTGGTTAATCACGTAAAGTTGGCTGTTTAAAATCTGGAACCCTTGTGTGATCACCCCGGTTAAAAAAATGGAATAATGAACATGTGGGTGTTGTCTTGGTTATGTGTCATGTTATGGGGGTGCTTTGTGGTTTGTTGTGGATCGGGTGAGCAGCGGGACTGTGGTTGACTTGGTTGTGGGTTGGTAACGGGCAGTGGGGCTGCCATAATTGGTATTAAAGGGATAATGATGTACGGTGTGGTTGTGGTTATGGTGGTTGGCAGTGGGGCTGCAGGGATGGGTTTGAGTGTGAACAGGCTATGGGTTGTGAATAATAAATAAAATTGGAAGAGTTAATGAATGGCAGAGAGTGTTAATGAAATGAGATTAATAATCAATGGGGTTGGTTGGTTGATAAGAAGGGCTTGGTTTTGTTGATTGTGTTTTCCTATCTTGATTTGTGGATGGAAGGGATATGTTTTACGAATGATTGATGTGGTTGGTTGTGGATAGTTGCCCAGCAGTGAAGGAACTAAATAACTATTTATGCTGAAACGTGAAAACCAAAATGGGGTTGGGATTGTTTTTTGTATGCATGCTTCGTAGTATCAGTGTTGAGGCACGTGCTCAGTTTCTCTTTTTAAAATCTATAGGTTGGGTTGTGTGTTTGGTATATACATATATATCTGTATCTTTTGTGTTTTATCGCACCCCACCCATGTTGAGAACTTAGCGCCGAACACTCCCATTTTGTGGGAGAGGGTGTTTTTCCCTTAGTTACTAGCTCCTTCCTGGTCCTTCTTCCCTAGGATGTGATGGCTTGAGGTGACCTTACACTTAAGAATCTTCGAGTAGGTTTCGATTGGGGTGGTTTTAGCCCAAGACTCTTCGGGAAGGTTCTACTGTTTCCCAAGAATCTTTAGGATGAGGCTCAGGTGTGTGTAGGCGGGATACGTGGTTGTGAGGCCCATGTGTGTGCAGGTGGGATAAGTGGTTGTGAGACCCAGGTGTGTGCGGGCGGGATACGTGGTTGTGAGGCCCAGGTGTGTGCGGGCGGGGAGAGTGTGGCAGCATCAGGACGTTCACCGTTAGGAAGAGCAGCTAGCTAAAGGGGAAATGGTGTGGGGTACCCAATACTCTTGTTCTTATATACTACTACCTGTTGTGATTATGGTTTTGGTGAGTGTGGCTGGTGAGGTTGTGTGGATAGAATTTCCTTGCTAGGTTTCTTCTGTTGTTCTCACGGGACATTAGGATGTCTCCCCACTTGTGCACAAGTGCTTTAGGTTTCCCTACTAAGTATACTTGTATGATCACCCAAAGTTTACTTTCAGTTTTATAGGAGGACTACCAGGGTCGTGTGAGACCCTACTAGTCGGACAGTTGGAGTCGTTGCAGTTGATGTACTCTTGTTTTCTTTTGGTATTGTACTTTGAGTTTTCTTGTACTGGTACCTTGTTATAAATTTTTTTTCAACATGCATGTGGGTTTTATTTGGGTTTATTCCTATACACTTTCTCTTTTCCTTTTTGGTGGTTGACTTGTACTATTTCCCGATCTTTAAAAATAAAAAGGGTAATTTATCCCATATTTGTGAAAAACTTATACCCTTGGTGCTAGTCGCCACCCCGGGGCCTACTAGAGGCGGGACTCGGGGGTCATTATCTCCCTTTCGCCATTACCAGCTCGGGAGGGGCATCTTTGGTGGGAGGGGGTCATGACAGAATGGTATCATAGGTGATGGTTGAGAGATAGGATAGAGTCTGGAGTTAGGATTAGTGAGGATTGCATGGGATGGTAGGGAAACAATGTTAGTTAACATTGGTGTGTGACATAGGCCAGGGAAGACCGGCTAGGAAACGGGATTTTAGGGCCCCCCGTGATCTAATGTAAGGACTCTGAGCCTACCAAACAACCAAGTGAGGCTAAATTGATTGCAGGTTAGAGACCCTAGGGAAGGTACATGCATCATCATGATTGTGTTTTACTTGATTTGGGTGTTCTGGGAAAGAAATTGGAATAAAATGATAAAATAGAACCTTGAATTTTTCCTTACTACTTGGGCTTAGGCGATCCTTGTTTACCGTAAGCTATGGCACCTGGAAGTCGTCCCCGGGTGGCTCAGACGGCTGAGGCCCAGCAGATTCAAGTGGTCGATTAGTTGAGGATTGACCGAGAGGAGGAAGATATCCAGTGGCAGAAGACTCTCCGTTCTTTCCAACGGCAGACCCTCAAGAAGTACGAGGGTAGTACTTCGGATACAGAGATGGAGGGGTGGCTTGAGGATCTAGGAATCGCTTTTACCTTGATTCATGATCCGAGGGAGTAATGGGTTCCCCTAGCAGTCAGTTAGCTGAGAGGTGTGGTGCGACAGAGGTGGGCGCTCTACCTTGGAGAGAGGGTAGAGGCAGAGGTTTTGTGGGATGACTTTGAGAAGGAATTCCGAGAGGAATTCCTTTCTTCTATGATCAAGACAGAGAAGCGATAGGAGTTACTCTCCCTTTATCAAGGGAGTATGTCAGTACAAGAGCTGGGGATCAAGTTCAAGGATCTCCTACGCTTTGCTCCGGATCTCTTTCCAGATGAGGAGTCTCGGGCAAGACGTTTGGAGGAGGCACTTCGTCCTTCACTCCAGTATGCTGTCACCCCCTTCACCCTTCCGACGTACTTGGAAGTACAGAAGAAGGAAGAGGTTGTAGAGAGGATGCACTCACTAGGAGGTGCACCACGTGAGGGGTTTCATCCAGGTACGTCGAAGGGGAAGGTAGTCAGCAGCAGGTCTCCTGCGACGGGACCTTCCAGGTTCAGGCCAGTGGGGAGTAGGCCCCAGTAGTTTCAGTTCAGATCTTTGGGTCCTCGTCCCTTTTTCACGAGCCCAGGACCGAATTGTTTTTCTTGTGGAGGTTTCGGGCACGTTCAGAGTCGGTGCCTGACCCCAGCTCAGTACAGTGGAGGTGGGCAGGTTCAGCACCCACCTCAACAGCACCAGTTGCCGGCGAGGCCCTTCTAATAGCAGCAGGACCATGATCCTCCGAGGGTAGAATTTTTCGGAGGAGGCCGACCTCAGGGTGCTCCTCAGGGACCTCTACTAGGGCATGGTAGGGGAGGTGGATGACCTCAGAGAGGCAGAGGAGCTGGGCGTGGACAGTTGCACGCAGTAGAGTTGGCAGATCCAGTAGGACTAGAGGTGTTACAAGGTACGATTTGTTTGTTCAGCACTCTTGTTTCTACTTTGTTCGATTTGGGAGATTCGCACTCCTTTCTTGCACCTGGTCTAGCCCATGCTTTGGGACTAGACATAGAGAGACTTTCCATGCCAATGGTACTAAGTACACCAGTTGGAGGCCAAACCAGTGTATCTTGTGTTTTCTGGGGATGTGGGATGATGTTGGGACCACATCGATCTAGTGGGGGCCTTCTTCTGTTACAGATGCAGCCATACGATATCATCTTAGGAATTTACTGGTTGTTTTCTATTAGTGTCTTTATCGACTACTTTTTGAGAAGAGTCATGTTCTCCGATGTGGATGGGCAGCGCATATCTTTTGTTGGCGAGAGGAGCTATCAAGCAGGAAGCTGGCGTTTGGAGCCTCTCCTTTCCTTGTTAGGCAGGTTATCAGTGGTTCCATCTAATACAGAGATGATGGATGTCAAAAGTTGTTGGGGAGTTCCTCAATTTTTTTCCTGAGGAGGTTGTGACTCTACCCCCTTCCCCCGACGTGATGTTGAGTTCGGGATAGACTTACAGCCTGGTGCCCATCGGATTTTGATGGCCCCTTATCAGATGGCACCTTCGGAGTTGCGGGGGTTGTGGATTCAGATGGACAATTTAATGGAGAAGGGTTTTGTTCGACCCAGCGTGTCTCCATGGGGTGCTCCAGTTTTGTTCGTGAAAAAGGCAGATGGTGGTCTCAGGCTATGCATAGACTACCGAAGGTTGAACCAGGTAACGGTCAAGAACCGTTAACCCCTTCCAAGGATAGATGATCTCTTCGACCAGCTGAGGGGAGTAGGTTGGTTTTCTAAGATTGATCTATGATCGGGATATCATCAGTTGAGGGTGAAGGACAATGACATCTCGAAGACGGCTTTCAGATGCAGGTATGGGCACTTCAAGTTTGTAGTGATGCCGTTTTGAGTTACAAATGCACCAGCTGTGTTCATGGGACTTATGAACTTTGTCTTCTGAGAGTTTCTGGACCCATTCGTCATTGTGTTTATCGATGACATCCTGATCTACTCAAGATCAGAGGAGGAGCACATTGAGAATCTCAGGGCATTCTTGGAAGTCCTTCGACACCACCAGCTTTATGGGCAATTGTCGAAGTGTGAGTTCTTGACACAAGAAGTACACTTCCTTTGGCACGTGGTGTCTCAGTATGGAGTGTCAGTGGACCCGTCGAAGGTGGAGGCATTTGTTTCTTGGGCATCACCCAAGAGCGTGGCAGAAGTTCGTAGTTTCTTGGGGTTAGCAGGTTACTATCAGAGGTTCGTTTCGGACTTCTCTCGAGTTGCTACTCCATTGAAAGCTTTGAAGAAGAAGAACCAGGTCTTCTTATGGAGCGAGCAGTGCCTGAAATATTTTGACTACCTGAAGGAGAAGTTGGTCAGTGCTCCCGTACTCAGGTTTCCAGTGGAAGGGTTGTTGTATGAGGTGTTTTGTGATGCTTCTGGCCTTGGTCTGGGGTGCGTGCTGATGTAGAAGAAGGGTGTGATCTGTTATGGATCTAGGCAGTTGTTCCCTCACGAGCATAACTATGCCACCCATGACCTGGATCTTGCAGCAGTAGTGTTCGCATTGAAGTTGTGGTGATATTACCTCTTTGGGGAGCACTTTGTGGTCTTCCCAGATCACAAGAGCCTGCGTTATATCTTCTCCTAGTGTGACCTGAACCTGCGGCAGCAGAGATGGGTCGAGTTTCTCCAAGACTATGACTTTGATATCTCTTACACTGAAGGTAAGGGCAACGTTGTGGCTGATTCCCTGAGCAGTAAGTCACATCAGGAAGTGGTTTGGGAATCTGCGGATGCTTGGAAAGCGATGGGAGAGTTGTCTACCTTGCACTTGGATGCAAGGGAAGAAGGTGTTAGAGGCTGTTTGTTTCATATGGCAGTGCAGTACTCCTTGTTGTAGCCGGTAGAAGAGTCTCAGTGTGGGGACTCTGAGGCAGAAGTGATGTGGGATCGTGTCGATCAGGCGAATGCTTCAAAAGGATGGTCAGAGGATAGCCGACATTGGATGATTTTCCATGGAAGGTTGTTTGTTCCAAAGGCAATGTGTGAGGGAGTTCTCCATGAGTTCTATAACTCAGCCTTAGAGGGACATCCAGGAGTTTCAAAAATGTACTGAGTCCTGAGCGAATAGTTTTGGTGGCCCTGGGTGAAACGGGAAGTGGTGGAGTTTGTGACTAAATTCCTAGTGTGTCAGCAAGTGAAGGCTGAACACCGTGTTCCTGGTGGTTTGTCGCATCCTTTAGATGTCCCCGAGTGGAAGTGGGATGA
Organism: Viscum album; assembly: GCA_963277665.1. NCBI lineage: Eukaryota > Viridiplantae > Streptophyta > Magnoliopsida > Santalales > Viscaceae > Viscum > Viscum album. The sequence continues at coordinate 1,878,584,241 of OY728146.1, read as the reverse complement.
AATCTCGATGGACTTTGTCACAGGACTACCCAGAGCTCAGGGAGGTTATGATGTTATCTAGGTAGTGGTGGATCGTCTGATGAAATCATCTAACTTATAAGCAATTAAGGAGTCGGGACCAGTGAGTACCTTAGCACAGAGGTACGTAGATGAGGTTGTGCGGTTGCATGGATTCCCAAAGACTATCGTCTCAGATTGGGATACTCGGTTTACCTCATGATTATAGAGGGGGTTACAGCATGCTTTTGGCACCCAGCTACGCCTTAGCACTATTTTCCACCCCCGGACCGATGGGCAGACGGAGCAGACTATCCACACGTTGGAGGACACGCTGCGAGCATGCGTTCTGGATTTCAGAGGATCATGGGTACGACACTTGCCTTTAGTAGAGTTTACCTACAACATCTGCTTCCACTCTACTATTGTCATGGCACCGTTTGATGCTTTGTATCGAAGATCATGTCGTTCACACCATTTTCTAGGAAGAGGTTGGTGAGACAGGTGCTCTTGGGCTAGAGGTAGTGCAGAGCACCACAGAGAAAGTGCAGCTTGTACGTGAGAGGATGAAAGCAGCTCAGGACCGACATAAGTCTTATGCTGATCGTCAGAGGAGGCCCTTGGAGTTTGAGGTGGGAGATCATGTGTTCTTGAAAGTTTCCCCTCGACGGGGGCAGCGGAGGTTTGGGAAAGGTATAAAGCTCTCACCTAGGTTCATCGGACCTTTTGAGGTGCTGAGGCGATTCGGCGAGGTGGCATATCAGCTGGCCCTACCACCTCAGTTGGAGAAGGTTCATGATGTCTTCCACATCTCCCAGCTTTGTCGGTACTTACACAATGACTTTCACGTTATCGACTGGGGAGAGCTTGATATGCGAGACGACGCAACCTTCGAGGAAGGACCAGTCAGAATCGAGGATCATAAGGACAAGGGGATATGTGGATGAACCATTCCATTGGTTCGTGTGTTGTGGATTCATGGCGGCCTCGAGGAGTGCACTTGGGAGCGGGAGACCCAGATGCACGTTCAGTACCCAGAGTTGTTTTGACTCGTGTTTTCCCTTTTTCTTCTGAGTTTTGTGTTGATGTTGTACTCTGTACCTTTGATATTTATGGAATGCTTGGCTTGTCAGTTGTGAGACCTTTTGTTTCCTTGTTCTCTGGGAGTGTGTAACATGTCTGGGCGTGTGGGAACAGAAAAACCTGATCCTTAATCGAGACGCATTAACGCGGATGCGATTGAACCCGTGCAGGCAAGTCAGTGCCGCCTAAAGCGGATAATATCTCGATATAGGAGAAGGAATTCCTAACACATATGATTAGGGTTGTTGGTTGGGTTCCTGTTATAACGAGAACCCTAAGAGGTATCTTGTCGGGTTTCCTCTGGGTTGGTTTTTGAATTCTCGGGGACGAGAATGTTTTAAGAGGTATCTGATGTAATGGCCCGAACCTCTCCAGCCCATTCCTTTGTCAAAAAAAAGGTCAAGAAGTGTTCTGGAGGGTAAAATGGAATTTTCCCACGCATTCTATAATTTTGAAACTACACGTTGTGTAGTTTTTGTACACGCCGTGTACCCCCTTTCTGGGTATAGCCCGTGTTGAAGGCCGTGTCGTTGCTGTGTGGAATAATGGGTGCACGCCATGTAGTCCTTCCCCGCGTACGTGTTACTAGTCAATGACCGTGTTCCATGTTGGAGTTGTGTCCCTACCGTGTGCAATAAATGGGTACACACCATGTTTCCAAACTACACGCCGTGTAGTCCCTCCCCGCATATGTGTTACCTTCAAGCCGTGTGTTGACCAGTCAACGGCTGCAGAGCCATGTTGGAAGCCACGTGGAGACCGTGTGAAATAACCGAGTACACGTCGTGTACAATAAAGTGCACACTGTGTAATTTTTCTTTTCTCTCCTATAAAAGGAGGGGTCCCCTCCTCCTTTCAACTCACCCCTCTCCTCCCCTTTCCTATGAGTAGAGTTCTCCCAAGAGACTCGAAGGCTCTTTATTCCATAACTTCTTCGTCCGGGATCCGATTTATGATCCGTCAGTGGCCACGGGATCGTAACGACAAGGTGGAACTTCCGAGTTTGGATCCGTTGTCTTTCCTTTGGCCTTTCCTTTCTGAATTCCACCCGAGGAGGTTTTTCCAGGACTTGACGGAAGTGACGGACGCTGATGGACATCTTCTAAAGTTGATCCGGGTGAGTGTTGTGATCGAAACCTGTTGAGGTAGGGATCTTACCTTCGTCTCTCTAATTTGTGCATCATGCGAGTTGGGTGTTCTATTGTTTACATGAAACACTTTTGAACCGGTTTAATAAAGACAATAACTGGCTTATATAACAAGGATGGGAAGTTGTGATTGCTGTTACTTTATATCCTGTGATATTATGTTATGAATTGAATGAGCTTATGCCTACTGAAAATCATGGTCGTTGGGGGCCTTTTCTTACGCAATTAAATGTTTCCCTCTCCTTCTGGATTTTACTATGGATGGAAACCTTGTGGAATTTGGAAATTGGTTAATCACATAAAGTTGTTTGTTTAAAATCTGGAACCCTTGTGTGATCACCCCGGTTAAACAAAATGGATTAATGAACATGTGGGTGTTGGCTTGGTTACGAGGCATGTGATGGGGGTGTTTTGTGGGTTGTTGTGGATCGAGTGAGCAGTGGGGCTGCGGTTGACTTGGTTGTGGGTTGGTAATGGGTAGTGGGGCTGCAATAAATGGTATTAAAGTGATAATGATGTACGGTGTGGTTGTGGTTATGGTGGTTGGCAGCGGGGCTGGAGGGATGGGTTTGAGTGTGAACGGGCTATTGGTTGTGAATAATAAATAAAAGTGGAAGAGTTAATGAACGGCGGGGAGTGGTAATGAAACGAGATTAATAATAAATGGTGTTGGTTGGTTGATAATAAGGTCTTGGTTTAGTTGCTTGTGTTTTCCTAACTTGATTTGTGGATTGTTGGGATATGTTTTATGAACTATTGATGTGGTTGGTTGTGGATAGTTTCCCAGTATTTAAGGAACTAAATAAATATTTCTACTAAAACATGAAAACCTAAATGGGGTTGGGATTTTTTGTTGTATGCATGATTCGTAGTAGCAGTGCCGAGGCACGTGCTTAGTTTCTCTTTTTAGAAGCCATAGGTTGGGCTGTGTGTTTGGTATATATATAAATATCTGTATCTTTTGTGTTTTATCGCACCCTACCCATGTTGAGCACTTAGTGTCGAACACTCCCATTTTATGGGAGAGGGTGTTTTTCCCTTAGTTACTAGCTCCTTCCTGCTCCTTCTCCCCTAGGCTGTGATGGCTTGAGGCGACCTTACTCCTAAGACTCTTCGGGTAGGTTTCGATTGGGGTGGTTTTAGCCCAAGACTCTTCAGGCAGGTTCTACTATTTCCCAAGAATCTTTGGGATGAGGCCCATGTGTGTACGGGTGGGATACATGGTTGTGAGGCCCAGGTGTGTGCGGGCAGGATAGGTGGTTGTGAGGCCCAGGTGTGTGCGGGCGGGATACGTGGTTGTGAGGCCCAGGTGTGTGCGGGCAGGATACGTGGTTGTGAGGCTCAGGTGTGTGCGGGCGGGATACGTGGTTGTGAGGCCCAGGTGTGTGCGGGCAAGATACGTGGTTGTGAGGCCCAGGTGTGTGCGGGCGGGATACGTGGTTGTGAGGCCTAGGTGTGTGCGGGCGGGGAGAGTGTGGCAGCGTCAGGACATTCGCCGTTAGGAAGAGCAGGTAGCTAAAGGGGAAATGCTGCGCAGTACCCAATACTCTTGTTCTTATATACTACTACCTTTTGTGATTGTGTTTTTGGTGAGTGTGGCTGGTGAGGTTGGGTGGATAGAATTTCCTTGATAGGTTTCTTCTGTTGTTCTCACAGGACAATAGGATGTCTCCCCACTTGTGCATGAGAGCTTTAGGTTTCCCTACTGAGTATACTAATATGCTCACCCTACGTTTACTTTCAGGTTTCTAGGAGGACTACCAGGGTTGTGCAGGACCCTACTAGTAGGACAGTTGGAGTCGTTGCAGTTGATGTACTCTTGTTTTCTTTTGGTATTGTACTTTGAGCTTTCTTGTACTTGTACCTTGTTATAAAATTTGTTTCAACATGCATGTGGGTTTGGTTTGGGTTTATTCCTATACACTTGCTCTTTTCCTTTTTGGTGGTTGACTTGTCCTATTTCCTGATCTTTAAAAATAAAAAGGGTAATGCCTCCCATATTTGTGAAAAACTCATACCCTTGGTTCTAGTCACCACCCCGGGGCCTACTGGAGGCGGGACTCAGGGGTGATTATCTCCCTTTCTCCATTTCCATCTCAGGAGGGGCATCTTTGGTGGGAGGGGGTCGTGACAATTTGTTTGCCCATTTTTTAGTTTGTCGCATATTTTTTTTACAAAAAATTATGTCAATTTTAAATAAATAGACAAACATGAAATTATACCAGTAACACCATGAGTCATATTGTGGTGACGCTGATTCTTAGATGAAAAAAATGACTTAAGGATATTTTTCTTAAACTATAATAACAATATGAATGTTTTTTATTAGTTTTTAGTATGTCACTTGTGTTTTTTAATAAAATATCATTTGATGCCCAAAACATGTACTTTGATTCATACCAGTCACATCATGTGTTAGTTTGATGTAAGACTGATTTCTACACATCATTAATGACTTATTAATATTTTTATAAATTATAAAGATAACACGAGCATGTTTTCTTTATTTTTAGTGAGCGACACTTTTTGAACTAAAATGTCGATTTTAAACAAAAAACAGACACTTTGATTCATATCAGGCACATCATGTATCAAATTGAGGTGATACTAATTCCTACATGTAAAAAATGGGTTATGTATCATTTTAATAAAGTATATTAACAATACAAATGTTTTTTATTAGTTTTGAGTATGTCAGTTGTATTTTTTATTAAAATTAATGTCAATTTTAAATAAAAATATGCAGTTGGAGACATACCGGTCACACTATGTGTCAGATTTAGGTGAAAATGACTCCAACACATCCAAAATTACTGATGGATAATTTTAATAAAGTATTAAAACAACTAGAATTTGGTTTATTGAATTTAAGTATGTCACTTTTCTTTTTTACTAAAATGTCATTTTAAACTAGAATTACACACTTTGAGTCATAACAGGCACATCGTGTTTCATATTTAGGTGATAATGATTCCTACAAATCAAAAATTACATTTGGATCATATTACTAAATTATCAAGACAATATGAGCATGCTTTCTCAGTTTTCAGTGAGGGATTCGTTTTGAACTAAAATGTAAATTTTAAATTGATAGCCGACAATTTGAGTCATATCGGGCACATCATGTGTTTTATTGAGTTTAAGATGGTTCTTATGAGTTAAAAATGACTTATGGGTCATTTTACTAATGTATAAAAATAATAAAAATTAATTTTCCTAGTTTTGAGTTTGTTAGTTGTCTTTTTTACAAAAATTAATGTTAATTTTAAATAAAAACACACACATGAAGTCATAGTAGTTACATTGTGCATTGGATTAAGGTGAGGATGATTCACACATGTATAAAAGAAAATATGTATCATTTTCCTAAATTATAAAAATAATCCTAATTCTTTTTCTTGGTTTTTATTACGTCACTTGTCTTTTTTACTAAAATTTCATTTTAAACTAGAAACACACACTTTGAGTCATATCAGTCACATCATGTGTTAGTTTGATGTGAGAATGGCTCTTATACATCATAAATGAGTAATTAATAATTTTAAAAAAAATAATTAAGATATTCTAAGCATGTTTTCTTGGGTTTCAATGAGTGGAACTTTTTGAACTAAAATATCAATTTTAAACTGATAACGGACACTTTGAGTCATACCAAGCATATATTGTAACAGATTGAGGTGTGGTTGATTCATACATGTTAAAATGACTTATAGATCATTTTCTTAATGTATCAAAACAATACGGATTCATTTTCTTGGTTTTGATTATTTGAGTTTCCTTTTTTACTGAAAGTAATGTTAATTTTAAATAAAAAGGTGCATGTAGTGTCTTATCGATCACACCGTGTATTGTATTGAGGTGTGGATGATTCCTACCCATCATAATTGAATTATTTATCATTTATATAAATTATTAAAATAAACTAAATTCATTTCATTGGTTTTGAGTATGTCAGTTTTCTTTTTTTCTAAAATTAATGTGAGTTAAAAATAAAAAGACCCATATAAAGTTATATTGGTCACACCATGTGTCGAATTGAGGTGCCATTGATTTATACATGTATAAAATGGCTTCTAGGTCACTTTATTCAAATATAAACACAATCCAATCTACCAATTTTACCATGATTTCTATTTACTTTCTTTTTCTAACTACCAACACTGCATATTGAGTTGATATTCTTAGATGAAAAACCTTCCTCCACTCTTATGGTTTTCAACAACGAGAAATGTTTTTTGGATAAGAATATTGACTCAATATGAAGTGTTGGTATGAAAAAATTGAAAATCAATGTAAACCATCGTAACATTGGAAGAATACAACATATTATCTCTTTTGTGGCATGTTTTAGATAGTTGAATGAAAAATATAAATTCCAAAAAGACCTATGAAAACAACTAAATAATTATTAAATTAGAATGACAAGGAAAATAACTTACAAATAATAGATAAAATGATGAAAAAATTAATTAAATTGGTATAAATTCATCTTTTCATGATGGTTGTATACATTCTTGACTCATTTCCTTATTGTTGTCAACTTAGTTACAACTTTAAAGTCCAATATCTCACAAGAATGAGTAGCTTCAAACACACCGCCCCAAATTTAATAAAGGAATCCACCTATATAAGAAAATAATTATTATGTTAGTAATACTAAATTGAAATAAATAAAACATAAATATGAAAAAATCCATTACTTATATAAAAGTCACATATTCATGTTATTTTTGTACATTCTACCATCAGGTATGCAGCCCGTTCATTTCAAAGAAAATCTATATCTTCTTATGAATATTTTTATTTTTGATAGTTATATAAGTACTGAAAAAATATAAATTCACATTTGAATAATAAATATTTTAAATTAAATAGTAATTATATTTGAAAATACCTCTTTGGGGATGCTAGTTTGTTGATGGAATATGATCTCTCTCATAAAATTTAAAACATAATAACCACAATATTTTCCATTTTTGTGTTTCTTAAACTATAGAAACATTGATAAAAATAAGTAATTTGTTTTAATATGTGTTTTTATATTGAAATATTATTATATATACTATGATACTTGTCCAGTTGTATAACTTTTCATGCTCTTTGTTCTTAATGTATGTCCTCATGCCATGAATTTCATGATATTTAAACACCACCATATCATAATATAATTCTCATGAAAACATAATATAAATTATATCTATTGATTTTTTGTTCTAAAATATTTTATTTATTGTATTACAAATTGAAAAACACCATCATGTGTGGTCAGTTTGTTGGGTATCCATGCAGTGAATCCAGGAAATAAATCTTTTGAGTATCCAAATTGACCACAATAGGCATCCAATATTTCTTAAAAACACAAAAAGTAATAATTAATGAAATAAATGAAAATATATTTGATATTATTAAATTTTATATTTTTACCCCTACATTATTGGTATTAAGAAGAGTATGTCTTCTATAAGTTTTCATTCAAATGATGTGGCCTGTTTTGTCACCATTACATTCATTTTTTTGAATTTATATCCATTTATTCCGTGTAAGTTATGTGAGGAATAATGATTCCAAATTTATGTTCACGGGGAAATCCATTTAATCGGTATTGATATATACACCTGAAAAAAATATGAAATGTATTTATTCCTAATTAGTATAAAATATTTTCTTTTCGAAAAAAAATCATGAAAACATACCTCATGAATACATGTACAACTGAGGATCCTAGCCATTCATAGTTGAGTATTTCAGTGGAATTTTCAAGATAAATTCAGTATATAACACTGTATTTATACATATTTTCTTCAAAATCAATTATCTGATCACTACCATTTTGTAACTTTGTATTTGTATGAACCTTCAATGTTAGTAAATGAGAATATTAAATTGGTAGGGTAAAGGTTCTCTCATAATATTTTTTTAATCAGTTGGTTGATCCATTATATGGTTTTTATTTGACCTTTCATTCCCCCCTTCCCTTTGTCTGTCTGCAATAACATTCATTAGTTCATACCTTTTTCATTAATTGTTAAAGGATTAGCATGAAAAATAAATTGGAAATGAATACCTGTTTTTTGAAATGTGTTTTTATAAGATCTAACATCCCTGTGAAGAATGTTCCAACAACTTGGTCTACTATATAAATATCTTCATCATCAAGTGGAATCGGTATCTCTACACTCAGCTCACGAGCTACACTAATAAGTGGTTTGTTGTGTAGAAAATCGTCTTGGATATTGAACAAAATTTTTCTCACTAAAAAGTGATTAGTGGGTGTTAATAGATATAAATAACAATCATTTTAACCATGTAAAATATCAATACTGTAAAGGTAATATTGCCTATCTAATTAAAATTTCACAGGAACAATTATTAGGAAATTGATTAATTCAAATAGGATAGCTCTTTAAGGTTAATGGCTCACCTTAATGTTGCTGGGGGTGGGGTGGGATCTTCACGCAATGATTTTCCTTTAGTTGTTTCTTCTCTTTGATTCCCCCCCATAACAGTTATGAGAAAATCATTCTTCCATTGAAATTTTTCTTCAAAGTCAGCTAATCATCCTTTTATCTCTTCTATTTCATTATCTTTGTCCTCCTGTTGTTTTTTTTTTGAAAAAATATGTTTTGGGTGTCACCCCAAAACCTGCACATATGATGTATCCATATTTTTCTGGCTGCTTCAAGACCATCGATAGTGGGTTCTTATCTGGGAAATGTGTTGATGATTCCTCTGACATATTCGGATAGAAAATATAGTTAAATAAGTAATCATTTTTTTAATAGATATTTAAATCAAAACAAATTTTTTATTATTTCATACTTACACATGATTCACATACTTATTGTGTGTTTTCATCTATTAGTATCCCATATTTATTGACACGTGCCTCCTTCCAGAGCACATGGTGTGAGATGGAAGTGGATTTGGATTTGGATTCATCAATCTACATATAAATATAGGAACATAATTATGCAATTATTTAATTTCACATAAAATTATTACGGTATATTTAAAACATGTACCATATTTATTTCAAGTGAAGTGTACCCCATCCTTGGTATAAAATAGAGGTACATTGGTTTTTCTATCCATTCCTTATTTTCAGAACAAAGTTTCTATTTCATAAATAAATAATTCTTAATCAAAATTATGAATACACATATTGTCAAAAAAATTATTACCTACCAAAATGTACCTAAAAAAGAAATATATGAAAGACGGCTAGTAAACACGTCCCATGCTTCTTGAATTATCAGGTGTGAATACATAAGAGGTGGGTGTGGGTTTATTTTCCCTTCATTATATTTAAGATTAAATCACATTAGAATTGTGAGGAAGACTCTATTAATCATTCTAGTAAGCATTAATACATATTTATTGTAGGATTCATCTACTATAAATTCACTCTAAAAGGGATGATGGAGAGTAATTTAATGTTTCATTATTTTATTATTTTATTAAAATAAATAAATGATATCATAATGTTACCATAATATCTTCCCACATGAGTGCCTTAAGCATATACACAACATGGTTCTACGAATATACCTAAATCAATACGTGTTTCCAAGTGATGAGTCCAATGTAACTAATGATCATGGACTTGTTGGGGTCCACATGTTTCACCCACACATTCCATCTGAACTCAAATTTTATGCCTTTTATTTTTCCCATACTAATTTTTTCTAGCACCGTCAAGCAACGGATCTCCTATTTTTTTCTACATCATTGGCACTTTGTCACCCACCATTTCCTCATATTCAACATTATCAACTTGTTGTTCCTATAGATCAGTAGCATCATCATGTGGTGAAGGCCATTATACCTCTACACTGGGAGAAAAAATAGGTTGAGGAACCTATTATTCCTTATGATTGGGAGCACTAGCATGTAAAAAAGGTAGTTTTTTCTCTGCATTTGGAGAGACAAAAGGTTGAGAGAGCAGTTGTTCCATGGGATTGGGAGTACAAGCTTGTGAAGAAGTCATTATCTACATAAGTGGTTTAACATTTAATTTAGATTATATAAACACAATAGTGAATATATAATAACATTATGTAATATAATGTATATTACAAAAAAATATAACCTAATTATAGAACTCTTTTTTAAAGGATGAAGGTATTTGAACACTCTATTGAGTATCCAAATCCCTTCATTTTGGTCTCCTCTAAAAATCATATCCATGCTCGTGGAGTGAAGTGTGGAGGTTATCAACAACGATGTGGGTCTCCAAATGGCGACGCAGATGGGGAGTGGTCATCTCACTAGCGAGGGGCTCGATGAGGCCTACTTTGTTAATAACTTGAGCGTCATGTTTGGGACAACACTGTAGTGCCTAGACATTACCAATTTAATTCAAAAACCCAATTGTTATTATGGTATTGTATCCCCCCATTCCCAGTATTTTATATTTGAGGGTCCATGCATTTTCACTCATGTCCCTAATGTCATTTTATTTGTTGATACCACCTTTTTTGGTGGATACCACTCTCAAAACATGGGAAAGTAATAAATTTTACTCATATTTTGATGTAGTGTGAATGATGTTGCTTATTTTGGTACAAACTAAATTTATTTTTATTTATTTTCACATTAAACACCTCTATTTTGTGTCTCAAATACTAAGAAAATTAAAAAATATAATCCAATACATGCACATAAATAATTGTGGGAAATAAATGGATTTTATGGCAGTCTTCATAAATTGAGTATTGATTCATGAATGGTGGACGAACCTCTCATTTATGAAGAGAGGTAGGTGGGTCTTAAGGTAGGTGGGAAGATCACCTAACATTGTTTTGAACAAAAAAATGGATAAAAAAAGGTATATGATTGGAGTTACATTTTGGGATAGGCTGACGTTTTTTTGGTGAGACAGTTTTCTATGTGTGGCATTTTATTTATATAGAGTCTCTCTCTTGGGACCAATGTTTTGACCATATTTATATTTGTAGTCGTGAAGTAATTCTAATATGAATATATTTCATCTACAATGGTATTTCATATATTCTGATATTTTTTTCACTTTGTTCAGATGAAGAACAACTTCTCTGTATGGGAAGATCTATTTGGATTTTGTTATCAAACCAAATTCTTGGTTTCAAGCCACTTCCAAAGTGTGTCAGATTTCTGACTTTGTTCATTTTACCATGTACACTTTTTATATTTCCCAACATTTGATATCAAAGGGTTTTGTTTTTTATTCATCTAAATCATGGATACAAATTATAGTTGGATGATTTTATTGAATGTAACCAATTATCATATGTGACTTTTAAAAATAAAGGATCTGCTTCTTGTTAACCGAATACATCTTTCAGTATTTAGTACCTAGAATCCAAAAAAAAGTGTCTAATGAAGAATGGTAGTTTCACTAATGCAGATCAAGTTTTTAAAATAATTAAAAATGAGCTTTGTCAATGCTAAGAATTCACTGACATGCTAAGTGTCCTTAAAAGTTTCTCCCTTTATTAGCACAAAAAAAACCACTTATAAAATTTGACAAAAACATTTTTTTAACCGCTCCCCCATTAAAAATGATTCAAATTACCTATTTACCTCTAATAAACTCCCTTTTTTCAGTGCTTTCAATAACCATTTGTAATCATTTTCCACTACCCATCTACAATATCACCCAGGTGCACTTGGAGTCGATCATGTGACCTCCCTTGTGCAATCAAAATGTAACATCACATTACTTTTCCAGGTAATTTTGATGTTTCAAAGCACCACTATTTTGGATTAGTGAATTGGGGGTGAATTTGGGTGAACTTTTAAAGAAAAACATGAGGACATTGTGTTGTGCACGGTTTGCGCACGGTTCGACAAACCGTGCGACCAAACTGTGCCAGCCGTGAAACCTGGACTGAAGCTTCCACATGGGAGGTGAAAGGTTTGTCTAACCGTGATGCTAAGCCATGTGAGAAGGGTGGGTGAGGAGATAGCTCATGCATGGTTAGTTCACGGTTTGTCAAACCGTGCGACCAAACCATGCAGTCAATTATATGAGATCCTTAAATTGTTTATCTCGCTCGGTTTTGCCTCTAAGTGCCTCATTTTTTCTCCTAAGCGGCCCTAACTCAGGATTTTTCTTATCCTAAGGTTATAGAGGGTTCTCCCATCATTCCGAAGGAGATATAAAGTCTCTTCTTGGTGAATCAAATACGGATTCTTGAGGTTTGTGATCGTTCTTCATCATTATTGATTGGTTTCTTAGATCTACCTAGATCTACTTCTCCTCTTCTCTCGGTTTCTTAGATCTATGCCCGTTATGGATAGATCTAAGTGTGTGGTACCAAATTTTATGAGTTTTGGTCTTAATCATTCTATTATAAGAGATATAAAGTGGGTTCTTGAAGAAGAGACCCAGTTTTCTTGAGCGTTCTCGACCATTGTGGTTTTGGTTAAAACCTTCGAGGTAGGTGGTTCCGTTCTGATTAGACAAATTGTTTATCATTGTATTGGATTGATTTATTTCAATTTTTCATTTTAATTCAAGTTATCAAGTTTTCTTTCAATTAAATTGATAAAAACTCATTTTCATTGAATTGAGATATTTGAAATGGATTTGGCATAGAAATTTGGGGAAAACCCCAATTCCAATTAATTGGGTGTGTTTATGGAAATTGGCTGATTTAAATTGTTTAATTTAAATTTTGGATTTGATGGAAATGTTTTCAATTAAATTATTGAATTTAATTGTGGAAATAAAAATTTTAATGATGGAATTGGTTTTTATGGATTTCAAAATTATGAAAATGGCTTAAAATGATTTGATAGAAACCCAGTGGTTTTATCTTGTGAAAAAGGAATGTTTTGAAAAAAACCTGTTTTGGTTTTAAATGGAATGAAGTTGGAACTTTTAAAATGGAAGAATAGGATTGATAGTATTTTAAGAATTATTAAACTAGTTCACCCATCATGTAAGAGCGCATTCAAGCCTTAGGTAGTTAGTGAGTTATTTGGATACGCTCTACGCTACGACAACGTTCTAAAACATACTTGCGGTAGGTCACATCACCGATAGGTTGGTGACGAGTCTCCTTTGGCTAGTGTCATAGGGAGGCATGTATACACATTTTTCTGAGTTCACATAGAGAGTGTGGAATCCTATAACTGGTTAATACTATCGTATCTTTTGGCAGATGACCATGTTGCTCGCTTGTTTATTTATATTTGAGATATAAATGTATGCCAATGTTATCATATTGTTTTACATGCCTACTAAATTTATATAAACTGTTTTATGTAACTATTTTTTTATTTAAGCCATTATTTTAGAAATATTCCATCATTGTAAATCCTTTGATTAAATTGATTTTTCCATCATTTGAAAATGTATAGCATGTTTTGTTAAAATATGGTTTTGAATTGCCAAACCTATTTATTTGAAAATTGAAAACTTTTCTTTGGATAATCTATATTTGGAATATGTTATGGAATCATTGGTGGTATGCTACTGGTATTAGGCTCACACCCTACTTTTTTCTTCGGGTGTTTGTAGACTTTCTTCTTCCAGGATCGAGCAAAGGGAAGGGACCTCTTGGAGGTGGATCCATTTATTGATCTTTGGACTTGGTGTGTTGTGTCCTTAGGGACCTTGGGGCTGTATTCTCATTCTAGTATTTGGGTTGTAGTAATTTTTGGATTTTTATGCCAAGTTGTTTTCTGGTACATCACTCCTAGTGGAGTTTTATTTTGTAATGAATACTATTTCGTTATCTATTGCTTCTTCATTCTTGTGGTAGAAATCATTTCCACCTGCTTTTTGTGTGATTCCAGGTGCTAGTCGCCGAATCATGGGGATCAGGAATGCCCTTCGAGCTATGTCAGGACCGGCTCAGCTATCGGGTTACCAGGATACCCAGGCTGGTTCGTGGAAAAGTGGTATCAGAGGAAGGTTAAGCATCTTGCCTCGATGATAGTATTCATTTGAGTTTTCTTTTTGGGACTTGGTAGGTAGTTATGATTGAGTACCTGGCCAGCTCTCACCATAATGAACCTTAAGTCACCAGGGCTGGATAGGGAAATACGACTTGTGGATTAGTTCTATTACTTTTCCTGTTTTGATTTGGATATAGTGGGATCCAAATCTTGTTAATCACTTCTATTAAGAATAGTTTTCCTTGTTACTCTGTTTTAGTGTTAATCAAATGTCTTTTTTTGTTGTATAGCAACATGCCTCTGAGAAGACGTGAGAATAGGATCCAAAAAGAGGCTACTGCTGAATCTCGGCAAGAGAGTCCTACTGTGGATCCGATTCTGGTTGAGGTGATTGTTCGCACTGTCCAAGATCTGGGACATGCACCACCTTCAGTTCCTTTTCAGAATCTAACTATAGATCCTCATAGTGATATTCTACGAAGTCATTCTCAAGAGTTCCTACGCCAGAAGACACCAGTTTTAAAAGGCTCCACTGACCCTCAACATGTTGAGGAATGGTTGAGTAAGATTGAATGGATGTTTGGGTTCTTGGTGACACCTGATGTGATCAAGGTGAAGTGTGCCACCTTCATACTAGAGGGACCAAGTAGAAGATGATGGGACATGATGGTGATGGCTGGGAAACATGAGGTTTTGGAGTAGAAAGACTTTAGGGTTATTTTCACTAACCAGTTCTATCTAGAATCAATGGTGTTGGCTAAGGCTGTGGAGTTTTTCAAGCTTGAGAAGGCTAACAAAAACATGACTGAGTACTCAAATCGCTTTTATGAGTTGGTACAATTTGTTCCTGAGATTGTATCTAATGAGAGGATGAAGGCTCGACGATTCAAGTTGGGACTTCGATTATATATTCGTTATCAGGTTTTCTTACTGAAGTTACCCACTTATGATGATGTGTTGGATAGGTCCATGATGGTTGATATGGACTTGGCAGGAAAGTCAGGGTTGAAGGAGGTTGTTTTCCTCCTAGTGGCAGTGTGGTCTCCTTTAAAGGAAAATGGAAGCATGACTTTTCTCATGGTAGTTCTCGACAGCAGAGTCATCCCAGACCTCCGGTAGCACCAGGAGGGGCTTTTTTAACTTGTTATAAATGTGGGACACCAGGACATTCTAAGAGGATTTGCACTAAGGCACCCAAGAACTGTAGCTCCTGCGGACGTTTAGAGAACATACAGAGATTCTTCCATCACATCTCTACTCCACATAGTGAAATAGGATCATCAACACCTCCAAATACTATGGGGAAATCAAATACTTCACGTACAAAAGTGTTCTAGCCATAAGCAACCGGAACGAAGCTTCTTCATACAGTGGAAGTGTCGTCGGAGGTAGCTGATATAGGTCCTGCAACTGTGAGAGGTACCATTACTATAGATTCATCTTTAGTGATTGTTCTTTTTGATCCTGGTGCATCTCACTCTTTTATTTCAACCCATATTGTTAATCTTCTTAATCTATCTATGGAACTTTTATCTTGTGTGATGGATATTACTACACCCCTTGGTACAATGAGAGAGAAGGGTCTCTGTAGTCATGCTTGTGTCTTATCTCTATCAAATGTTGATCATTCTTGGAATTTCTTGGTTCTCAACATGAAATCTTTTGACATCATTTTTGGGATGGATTGGATCATTGCCAATAAATCCTGGATTGATTTTTATCTACGACGGGTCTACCTTACTATTCCTAGTGGTGTGCCCCTTGTTTTTCAAGGAGAATGGGACCCAAGTTCAAGCAGAGCTAGACCCTCTTATCCAGAGTTGGGGAAATTTATATCAGTGTTTTCTTTTGATCTGGAGAGAGATTCAATGTGTGGTGATCTCCCTCCAGTCGTCGCTGAGTTTCCCAATGTGTCTCCTTCTGAATTCTATGGTTTCCCACCAGTAAGAGAGATTGATTTTTCTATTAACTTGTTACCTGGTACTCAACCGGTTTCTATTCCCTCTTACCGAATGGCTCCAGTAGAACTAAAATAATTGAAGTCTCAGTTAGATGATCTTCTTTAAAAAGGTTTTATATGTCCGAGTGTGTCACCTTGGGCAGCACTAGTTCTCTTTTCCAAGAAGGCTGATAGTTCTCTTCACTTATGTGTTGATTATCGAAAGCTCAATAAAGTTACGATAAATAAAAAATATCTGTTACCACGAATTGATGATTTGTTTGATAAATTGAAAGGGGAAAAGTGGTTTTCAAAAATTTATCTTCGATCTGGTTACCATCAGTTGAGGATAAAAGAATCTGACATTCCTAAGACCGCTTTTCGGAGTAGGTATGGCCATTATGAGTACCTTGTTATGCCCTTAGGCCTTACAAATTCTCGGGAAGTCTTCATGGATTTGATGAAAAAGATTTCCCATGAGTATATAGATACTAATTTGGTAGTATTTTGTGGATGAAATTCTTGTCTACTTTAAGTCTGAGGAGGAACATGTGAATCATCTGAGAACAGTTCTGAGTCTTCTAAGAAATCACCGACTTTATACAAGGCTTTCGAAGTGAAACTTCTAGATTCAAGAAGTAAAATTCATGGGACATGTGGTGTTAGAACAAGGAATATCATTTGATCCTGAGAAGGTGAGGGTTGTTATGACTTGGGAGCAACCACGAAATGTTTTCGAGGTTTGTAGCTTCTTGGGCTTAGCAGGATATAATCGCCAGTTTGTTAAAGACTTCTCAAAGTTAGCTTCTCCGATGACTACTCTGACTCAAAAGGGAGTGAAGTTTTCCTAGAATGATAAATATTAGAGTTATATTGTTGAGCTAAATCATATTTTGACTACTACGTCGGTGTTAACTCTTCTTGAGGCAGGGATAGGTTATGTGGTCTTCTGTGATGCATCGGGTGCAGGTTTGGGATGTGTTCTCATGCAGGGTAATCATGTTGTTGCTTATGGGTCTCGTCAGCTTAAGCCTCGTGAGAATAATTATCCTACCCATGACCTTGAACATGCATATGTAATGCATTCACTTAAGTGTTGGAGGCATTTTCTTTATGGAGAATGTTTTACTGTGTATTCAGACCACAAGATCTTGAGTTATATCTTCTCTCAAAAAGATTTGAATCTTCGCCAAAGGTGTTGGGTGGAGTACCTGAAATATTTATACATTTACATTGCCTATACCCCAGGGAAAGGGAATGTAGTTGCAGATGTGTTAAGAAGGAAACACCCATCAGAGGATGTGAAAGAATATTCAGAAGAGTGGAGTTTTATGGATCTTTTTTCTCAGTTGCATATTGGAGTTTAGTGAAAGGGGAAGGAAGTTTCTTTATCCAGTGTTCAGTTGACTTCTACTCTTCTTGAGTTAATTATTCAGAAACAACAACTGGATGATGAATTCCAAAACATTATGGACTCTCTTAATGGTGGGAAGACTGACGCCTAGTGGTTGTTCTCCAAATAAGGTGTTATTTGTTATCGAAACTGTTACGTTGTGTCGTTAGCGGCAAGGAATGATGTGATGGGGGGTTTCCATAACTCTCAGTGGGTTGTGCACCCAGGAACCATGAATATGTTCTATGATATGTGGTGACAATTCTGGTGGCCAGGTATGAGACAAGATATTATTGAGTTTATATCTTATTGTTATACATGCCAATAGGTAAAAGCTGAGCACCAGAAACCTTCGGGTTTACTTCAACCACTTCTAGTCCCTACATGGAAGTGGGATGAAATCTCTATGGACATTGTGGTTAGGTTATCTCAAACCCAGAGAAAGAAAAATGTGATATGGGTTTTGATCAACAGACTGACCAAGTCATCTCACTTTATAACTATTCGAGATACATCCAAAGTTGAGGAGTTGGGAAATATCTATGTGAAAGAGGTTGTTAATTTTCACAGAGATCTGTCTGCTATAGTCCGTTATAGGAATCCTCAGTTTACTTCTCGATTTTGGATAGGACTTCAGGAGGTACTGGGATCTCACATCCGTTTGAGCATGGCCTACCATCCGCAGTCAGATGGCCAGACAGAGAGAGCTATTCAGATCCTTGAGGATATGATCCGCGCATGTGTTCTCGACTTTGGTGGGAGTTGGGATGATCATATGGGGATAGTTGAGTTTTCTTATAACAAAAGTTACCAATCTGTGATCAAAATTTCTCCTTTTGAAGCTTTGTATGGTCGTCCTTGTAAATCTCTTTTGTGTTGGTCAGAGATTGGTGAAAGCTCTTTGGTAGAACCGGGTTTGGTCCAAGAGATGACAACTAAGATCCAATTGATTTTTCAGAGGATGTTGATAGTATAGATCCGGTACAAGTCTTATGTTGATCGTCACCATAAACCTTTAGAGTTCTCAATTGGTGACCAGGTGTTCTTGAAAGTTTCACCCCGATTGGGTCATCGACGGCTTGGGAGTCAAGGTAAGCTTGCTCCTTGTTTTATGAGACCTTTTGAGGATATTGGTCTTGTGGGGAATGTTTATTACCGTCTAACTCTACCACCACATTTGACGTCAATACATAACATGTTCCATGTGTCGCAGCTGTGAAAGTATCTCTCTGTTCCATCTCATGTTGTGAGCTAGAGTGATCTTGATATTGAACCGGATTTATCTGTTACTGAACGACCAGTCAGGCCTGTGGATTCTGAGACCAAGGTACTTCATGGGAGAACGATACCTCTAATCCGTGTACTATGGAAAAATGGTTCTGATTCTCATGAGACGTGGGAAAGGGAGGAAGTGGCCTCATTATTTTGATGTGGAGGTTTCTTTATATGCTTTCTGGGGAAAAAAGGTCTTATGGTGGGGAGGTTGTAACATCACGTTACGTTTCTAGGTACTTTTGATGTTTCAAAGAACCTCTATTTTGGAGTAGTGACTTGGGGGTGCGTTTGGGTGAACTTTTAAAGAAAAACCTGAGGACAGTGTGGTGTTCATAGTTTGCGCACGGTTTGACAAACCGTGCGACCAAACCATGCCATCCTTGAAACCTGGACAGAAGCTTCTGCATAGGTGGCGCACGGTTTGTCTAACCGTGTGGACAAGCCATGTGAGAAGGGTGGACAAGGAAGTAGCTCACGCATGTTTAGAACACGGTTTGTCAAACCGTGCGGCCAAACCGTGTAGTCACTTAAATGATATCCTTAAATTGTGGATCTCGCTCGGTTTTTCCTCTAAGTGCCTCGTTTTTTCTCCTAAGTGGCCCTGACTCATGATTTGTCTTCTCCTAAGGTCAGAGAGGGTTCTACCACTATTTCAGAGGTGATCCAAAGGCTCCTCTTGGTTAATCGAAGCCAGATTCTTGAGGTATGTTATCATCCTTCATCGTTCTTGATTGGTTTCTTAGATCTACCTAGATATACTTCTCCTCTTCTCTCGGTTTATTAGATCTACGCCCGTTATGGGTAGATATAAGTGTGTGGTACCAAATTTGATGAGTTTTGGGATTAATATTTCAAAGAGAAGATATCTAATGCGGGTTCTTGAAGAAGAGACCTGGTTTTCTTCAGCGTTATCGACCATTGTGGTTTTGGTTAAAACTTTCGAGTTAGGTGGTTCCATTCTAATTAGCCAAATTGTTTATCATTTTATTGGCTTGATTTATTTTAATTGTTGAATTAAATTCAATTTCTCAAGTTTTCATTCAATTAAATTGAAAAAAACTTGATTCCATTAAATTGAGATATTTGAAATGGTTTTGGCATAGAAATTTGGGAAAAACCGAAATTCCATTGAATTGGGTGTGTTTATGGAAATTGGCCGATTTAAATTGTTTAATTTAAATTGTGGATTTGATGGAAATATTTTCAATTAAATATTTGAATTTAATTGTGGAAATGAAATGTGTAATGATGGAATTAGTTTTTAATGGATTTCAAACTTATGAAAATGGCTTAAAATGATTCGATAGAAACCCTGTGGTTTTATCTTGTGAAAAAGGAATGTTTTGAATAAAACCTATTTTGGTTTTAAATGGAATGAAGCTGGAACTTTTAAAATGGAAGAATCAGATTGATCGTATTTTAAGTATTCTTAAAATAGTTCACCCATCATGTAAGAGTGAATGAAATCCTTAGGTAGTTAGTGAGTTATTTGGATACACTCTACGGTACGACAACGTTCTAAAACATACTTGCGGCGGGTCACATCCCCGAAGGGTTGGTGATGAGTATCCTTTGGACTGTGTCATAAGGACGTGTGTATACACATTTTTCTGAGTTCACATAGAGAGTGCGGAATCCTATAACTGGTTAATACTATTGTATCTTTTGGCAGATGACCATGTTGCTCGCTTGTGTATTTATATTTGAGATATAAATGTATGCCAATGTTATGAAACTATTTTACATGCCTACTGAATTTACATAAACTGTTTTATGTAACTGTTTTTTTATTTAAGCCATTATTTTAGAAATATTCCATCATTGTAAATCCTTTTCTTAAATTGATTTTTCCATCATTTGAAAATGTATAGCATGTTTTGTTAAAATATGATTTTGAATTTCCAAACCAGTTTATTTGAAAATTGAAAACTTTTCTTTGGATAATATATATTTGGAATCTATTATGGAATCATTGGTGGTATCCTACTGGGGTTAAAATTACACCCTACTTTTTCCTTCGGGTGTTTGTAGACTTTCTTCTTCCAGGATCGAGCAAAGGGAAGGGACCTCTTGGAGGTGGATCCAGTTGTTGATCTTTGGACTTGGTGCATTCTGTCCTTAGGGACCTTGGGGCTATTTTCTCATTCTAGTACTTGGGTTCTAGTACTTTGGGATTTTTATGCCATGTTGTTTTCTGGTAGATCACTTCTGGTGGATTATTCTTTTGTAATGCATATTGTTTCATTAACTATTGCTTCCTCATTCTTATGGAAGAAATCATTCCCACTTACTTGTTGGGTGATGCTAGGTGCTAGTCGCCAAACCGTGGGGATCGAGAACGCCCTTCGGGCTATGTCAGGACCAGCTCAGCTATCGGGTTACCAGGGTACCCGGGCTGGTTCATGACATGGAACCCTTTATTACCACCCCAATCTTATTTTATTCTATATTTTACGATATTTCTATTTATTTCTATATATTTAGATATATATTTTTTATTCATATATTTATACAATTAATTTTAAATACATTTATAAATTATATGTTTGTGTGTGTTTGTGAAATATATATATATATATATATATATATATATATTAATTTAAATATATTATATTTTAAAAATCATTTAATATATTAGGATATAAAATATAAATATATATCCATTTATTAATACTCACACGTATGTATCTATAAAAATTATATATACATTTGTATAAGTATATATATATATTCATATATTTTTATAATGTAAAAAGATGATTAAATCTTGATTAAAATAAAATGGATAATGGTTATTTTCATATGATTTATATAATTATTTTTAAAAATAGTTTTATAATATGTCTATATATTATATATTTAGATATAAATTTTATACATTACATATATATTTATATATCTATATATCTATATATTTATATATATATATATATATTAATACATATTTACATATAATTGTATATTTTGAAATAAATATTTTATAATGTATGTTTTAATATGTATTTTAAATAAATTTATATTCTATATTTAATGATAATGATATGTTTATAAAGATACATTTATATATGATTTATTTACACAATATTGACACACACACATTTATATTTTTCACATACACACACAAATATTTACATATATGTATTTATTTACATATATTAGAATATAACCATTGATATAAATTTGTTTCATGTCACACACATATTTACATATAAACATTACTTGTATAGGTGTACATAAATATTAATGTATTTTTATAAGGTAAATAAAATGGGTAGTTTTTTATTTAAAATAAAATAATGAATAAAAATGTATTTCTATATGATTAATATATTTAAATATACATGTTTATGTAAATATTTTTTAATATTTGTTTTCACAATTGATTGTTATATGCAAATATAATCTAGTACGTGTATATTAAATTATAAATAAAACTTCAATATGGAAAATGATAACATTTCAAAACCATAATATCTATATGAATGTAAGCCTTGGGAATAAATTCAGCCTCTATTGAAAAAATGACAATAATACCCTCTTAAATGAAGTTGAAATCCCAATGAATATTAAAAAATTAGGGTATACCCACTAAAAACCTTGTTTTGGATACATTCATGGCCTTTGTGACCTTAAAAAATAGTTTTTTGGATCAAAAGTTATGTCTTTTTGAAGACCAAGTCATGTTTTCAACATATTTTAGGTAGTTCATTAATTTATTGATTTTTTATGTCATATAATTGTTATTAAATGACTATTACTCAATAATAATTAACATATTATTAATTAATATTATTATTTATTTATAAGTTAAGTCAATTTTCACTAAATATATTATATATTATGTGAAAATTCATATTTACTATTATGTAAATCATATTTAATAACAAATATTATATTTAAATCAATATAAAAATATTTCTAAATTAATATATGATTTTTTAATAATATTTTTTTTTGATGCAATATTCCATCTATCAATGCTAAAATAGCATTGATAACGGTTCCCTTTATCAGTGCTAAAAAGCACCGAAAAAGTAACACCTATATCAACATGTTTAGCTAGTGCTAATAAAGTGTAGTGCTATTTATCACATGTTTTGTAGTAGTGTTTTATCCTGATATAGTCTGTGGTTTCATACTTCAATGGGTTATTTACAACATGATAAACCATATTGCCAACATTTATTAATCCAAGACTTTATTAGAGATGCATGAGACCACTTATGCTCCAAGACAAGAAATAATAAATATTTTTTTCTCGAAAAAGTGGTGAATTTATGGTAAAAAGAAGGTATATATATTTATGATTATTTGAGTGAATTTTATGGTTTTTTGATTAGTTATTTGGTATGGGTAGAAATTTTGATAATGTGGTTTTAATGCTTTTGATTCTTAATACTTTACCTGATTCGTGGGAGAATTTTCATGTTAATGAAATTGATTCTTCTCCTAATGGTGCTTTTAGTTAGAGTAGGACACTTAATAAGGGGTGAATTGAGTTCCTATAAAAATTTCTGTTAAAAAGTTTACTTAAAAGATTCCCAAATTTAAAATAAAATAGGCAAGTTAATCAAGGTAATAAAATTATAATAGTTTTACCATTAAAATAGCTTCTCAGAAGATTGATTAATTCCCAGTAGTATCAATATGAGATATTGATACAACTTTTGAAACTACTCTAATAATGAAAAATAGTAATAACTACTATATAAGACTAACTAGAAATGTTAAATTTAGTTTAAAAATTGAATTAAAACAAAGAAAGACTAAATTAAAAACAGAATAGATAAAACAAGTGGTTCAGTCTTAAAGAAAAACCTAATCCACTTCACTTGGTGATCACCTACCACCAAGATATATATATATATATATATAATATTTTGATCCACACCCTGGATCAGGGTTAATAATAGTACACAAGACTATCTAGGTCACATGACCTATTCCACTATTCTTCGCAGTAAAACAAACAACCAGGTCACACAGGACCTCTTCCATAGTTATACAGGGGTAAACAAAGTTTAAAAAGATATTTGAGTGATGATATCTTGTATCCTCTAGTTTAATACATGATACAAAGTGTGTTTTAATACACATACACACACTACTCTAAAGGTAATAATAATAATACATAATAGATAAAAATTAATGACAAAGGATTAGAAATGATGTGAGTGTTGTGCTACGAAGCTCTGGACTTCTAGGTTGTAGTATATGTGAATTTTGAGTCCTCTGATAAAAAACACAGTATCGCAAGTCTTGTGTTATAGTTCCCAATTTGATGTGATGTTATTTTTTTCTCTTATTCTTCTTAGAGTTTCATCTGTGAGAATGTTTGAAGTTCGGATCTACAGAAGTTTAACCACCTAGAAATCGAGAGTTCTTCGTGTGTTCTTTGTTTTATGTGTTTTACTCTACTCGCATGCATTCAACTTCTCGTTATCTTCTTAGCTTGGGCATCTCCACATATTTTATCTTTGGTATGTCTTGGTTATCACTAACAGGGAGCACGGTCTCTACACCTCGTACCTCATATTTTCATGTGACATGTCTATAAGGATACAATAATTATGTCAATGCCATTAAATGACTCAAATATGACCATTATAAATAACTTTTTAAATTAAATTGAAAAGGAAAGAAAGTAAGGAATGATTTCATAGTATGTATTGAAATAGTGTCACTGGAAACGGTGTCTTATACTTTTCTTTTGAGTGGTGAGACAGTCATAGCGAGATAGTCACGGTGCCATAGTTGCATTGAGATATGGAAGCGGTAGAACAGATGTGGTTTCAGGATCATAGTGTCTCAGTTAACGACGTCTAGTCCTTTGTCAAAAATTTTGAACGGTGTCTTGTTATGATATCTTGGAGATGGTATCAAGGAACTGGTTTCATAGGATTTATGAAATATGGAACTAGTTATGGTGTCAGAGTCACGGTGTCTAGATTATGGTGTTTGAGTCACGGTGCCTGGGTTATGGTGTCAGGGACATTTCCAAAATCTGGAACCAGTGTCAGACTTATGGTTTCTCAGACTTAGCTAAATATATGTAAACTGTCTTAAGAAGTAATATCCATATAATGGATTGAGATTAACTATAATCATATTGAAACATAATACGAAAATATTAAACATAGTTTACAAGATTCAGACATGATTTGTGTGATTCTGAATCCAGATCTTGTGAGAGTTTAGACAACAAGTTGTAAGCATTGAAACATAAGGAAAGATTTGTGATGTGTTAAACATGATTAACATGATTTGTGAGCATTAAAACACGAGTAGTCCAATAGTTTCCACAATTTTTAGTTTTTTGAAGTCATTTTCTTTGAATGAATAATTTAAGATACATACTTATGAAATATATTATCTTGATATTTTGGTCATAGAGAAAAATGGGAGAAGTTAGGAATGGAATCTGGGATATAAAAGTCAAGGTAATATGAAAGGAATATGATAATCCATGTTAAAGTGGAAAGATCTTGAATTCTATCACTTTGTTAAGAAAGAACATGTTAAGAATCACTGATATCAGTGAAAAAGAAAAAACAAAATGAAGTAAAATCAACATATGAAAAATAATGATGGGTATGATCATGTCGCCAACACAATAGGGGTGATCTTATTATTGTTTATGATTATTAATATTGTGTCTAGTGATTCTTTATATGTTGTTGAAAGTGGTTTCTTATTTCACGTGACATTGAGGAAGAATTTATTTACATCTTATAACATAGTTAATTTTTTAATTTTCAATATGGGCAACAACGATCATGCTAATGTGGTAGTTATGAGACCTTTTTTTGAGACCAACACATGAATCATATTGATTTTGAAGAATTTTTGACCTACACCTGAGGTTCATATGAATCTAAATTATACTATGGTTCATGATGATGGTGTTTTATCATTAATTTTCATGCTAGAAAATGGAAGGCTTCAATGGGTTAGAAGATAGTCTCTTGGGGAAATAAGCAGTCAGGTTTGTACTAGACTGCAACTTCCATTTCTTGTTATATTGCTTATGCTATTTAGTGCGGTGTTTCTTCCAACATATGGAATAAGTGGATTATATATATTAGATATAATTGGATTTATTTTTCCCATATAAATTTAATTCTAGGTTTAAGGGGTGTTAAATTGGACACTTGCAATTACTGTATGTTGAAAAAATAGAGTAAGGGGAGTTTTAGTAGCCATCCTTTGCATAAGAAGTCCCTAGTGATTTAATTAATATATTTTGATGTTTTTATTTCATTAAATTCTAATAATTAAATTTTATACCTTTATTTTTTTATGTTTATTTATTACTACTCATATAATCATTTGGTTTACTTTTTAAATTCTAAAATTCAGGTCTTCGGTGTTTTTAAGAAATCTCAAGTTTCAGTTGAGTGGGAACCTAGTAAGAAACTGAAATGTGTTTTTACTGATATTGGGGATGAGTATTGTGGTTAATTTAATGATTATTGTATACAAAAAGGAATTATACATCATAATACACCTTATAATATACCTCAACTTAGTGGTCTATCTAAGAAGATGAATATGACTTTTTTAGAATGGGTTTAGTGTTTAATTTCTTAATCAAAGTTTCCTAGAAAATTTTGGGATGAGGATTTATATATTTCCATATATATTATAAATTTAGAACTCACTATATTTTTTTACAGGAATAGAATCCTGAAAGATTTTGGTATGGAAAATATAACTAATATTATGACTTGCAGGTTTTCGGTATTAAGGATTTTGTTTACGTGATTGGAGAGGAGAGATTTGAGTTAAATGGTAAGTCATGGAATTATATTTTTATTTTCTATGGACATGATTAATTTGGATTCTATTTTTTTGATCATTTTATGAATGAACTTGTTAGAAGTCATGATCTAGTATTTATAGATGATCATACTATTGAAAACATTGATAAGGGAGAAACATATAATTTTCCAACTTATGATGGGTTTTTCAATCTTGAACTAGTTTTTGATTCACGTTAACCTCATATTGTTGATTCTGATGATCATTTTGATGTGTAGAATGATATTCAGGGTGAACATGTTAGAGTTGATGTTTCTGATGATCCAACTCCAAGGGTTATTTATTAACCCAGAGTTCCAGTCATGATATCATCACTACATCATACTTATTCTATTCAATATTAACCCAATGAGCATGGGATCCTTGATGAATGGGGAAAAGTAGAATTCATTATGAAATGGAATTTAATTAGAAGGAAATATGGGTTGTGGTAATGGATGATGAGATGAGTTCATTGAATGAAAATAATATTTTTAAGATGTCAAAGTTACTGATGGGTAAGGGACCTTTGAAAAATTTATTGATTTATCATATTAAAACTAAAAAATCCAGTTCTATTCCATGATACAGGGAAAGATTAGCTATTATTGAATTTCATCAAAAGAATGGAATTGATTATGAATTAAATTTTTTACATGTTTTCAAGAGGTATTCTGTTTTTGTTCTTTGTTGGGATGCTAGTTTGGATCTACAGATTGAGAAGATAGATATGAAGACATATGTTCTACATGGAGATTTAGAGGAGGAGATTTATATGGAGAAGCCTGAGGGTTTTTTAAGAACCTAGATCTTCTTTTCATGTATGGGGTTTTGTTTCTAGTGTTTTTGAGAAAAGGAGGAGAATCTGGAAATTTAAAGAGTACACGCCATGTACATTGGAGTACACATCATGTACACGGTTTCTACGGGTGACTGTGTACTGGCTGTGTAACGACTGAGTACATAGCCATGTGGGGTGACCTAGAGACCACCTAAACTGGGGGTCAGTTAAAGCAAGTACACGCCATGTAATTTTAAGTAACACACCATGTAATTTTTATTAATTGATTAAATGTATCGGGGTCGCGTCTAATCGATAGAAACCTCTTCTTCTTGCCCCAACTCATCCAGGAGTAAACAAAGCTGAAGATTCTTCTCCGAGCCCCCGACCCATCGTCTATTCTAAAAATCGACCATTTTTTATTGAATTGGAATCGCCACAGTGAGCTCTTCCTTCTTCTAGACCCTCATTCTTTGATTTCTCCTCTTTCTTGAGATATCCTCGGTTGAGAGTTTTTGATGTTTTTGTAGATCTATCACGTTCTAGGTCAATTCAAGGACTGACACTAGAGTATATAAATATTACCACATCTAGGTATGTGGATAGTTCCTTTCCATCATTATTCTTTGAGTTTTATGTGCAAAAGAGCCCCATACCCTTGAATGGGGTATTGTGTTCATAGGTATTTTAGCCCCATTAATGATTGTTATGCCTTGTGTGTCTGATTAATGGTTTTTTGATTTTGAATAAGTCTATTTGACATGATATGGATGTGTTTCACATGTTTTTTTGATATTGACCATTTGATCTATCTTTTCCTGTTAGGCTGCTTGTTTTACATGACTAGTGTTGTTAGGATGGAATGATATTATTTGATGATGTTATATGCTTGTAGATATTTGGCCAAGTAGATCTTGAAATCTATTATCCAAGTAGTTATTAAGGTTTACTTTGACTGTTGAACATCTTTGTGTATGATTGAATTACATAGGGTTGTGAGAACCTTGTGTAGTAGATCATACGGGGAATGGATGCTGAGGGCTTCCCCAAAGTGTCTGTTTACTTTTCACATTGCAAGACGATAGGGGGGAAGGACTTAACTGCTCCCTCAGATTGTTGATAGTTCTTATTTATGAGTCCACATGGGGAATTTTATGTTGAACGATTCCCTATAGTGTCTATAGTTACCAATACGAGACCACATGGGGAATTGATGGTGAGTGCTTCCTCAGAGGGTCTTTGGTAAAGATGAACCAGAGGGGTTAGATTGTGTGTACTTCTGAGAGGGTTTCTTCTATTTGATTGGTTAAACCAAAGGGGATAGGTTGTGAGTACTACCCATAGGGTTACTTTGTTTGTATTATCTGCTTACTTGATATATGAAATGGATGAATTTGAAATTGTAGGATAGTTTACTTTGAGTACTTCCTTGTTTACTGCTTTATTTTTCTTATAGCATGCCATATATAAATTCACTAACTATTAGGAATAGATATATGGGTGGTTTCCTACTAGGATTTGTCTCACACCCTATTTGGGTCATGCTTTTGGGCCCAAATTGGTTATATTGGTGTAGGTATAGATAATGGAAAGCTCCCTTATACTTCAGGTGCTTGATTGTTGTGGAGATGGAGATCATAGGACCATGTTGAGGCTTGCGATGCTGTGGGAGTTATTTTTTTTCTTTGTAATTTGTTTTAGTACTATATTCCATCATTGTGACATGTTTGGATGCTTGATTAGATATATTTATCATGCATCATTTATATATGTGCTCTAGTTGTTTATTTACTTTCAGTCTTCTATTGTTTACTATTGTGTGGTATTCTTATTGCTTCTGATATTGTTATCTGCTTATTTCTGAAACATTACTCTACCAATGAGGGCATAGTTTCTCCACTATTACACCCAAGGCTCTCACTTCTAGTCGGCAGCCTCTGGCATTTGGGAAAATGCGCTTGAGGCCATGTGACCAACCGGTTACATGGAACCTCTGGGCAGAACTCAGAATTGGGATGTTACAAAGTGGTATCAGAGAGATTATTTTCTTCTTGAATTACTATTTTAAGCCTATATATAGGGATAGGAAGGAATAGGTACATGGTAATAAGTTGTGCCCGAAAGTAGCTAACCCGTGTACAGGGAAAATCCAATCTACCTTGTTTATTACAATTTTTTTTCTGGTTTTTCTATTATTACAGTTGACTTTATTTCACCATTGGGTGATTCACATGTTTTTTCTATTAAAATTGATAATATTGAGGTTCTATTTCTATTGCAACATGATAATATGAGGGTATTCCATCTCATGCATCATATAGGCACTTTCTATAGATCACATGTCATGCATTCTTGCCATGCCATTTAGGGTGAATTATTGATTGTATGTTGTTATGGTAGATGTTGTGCTAGATATACATGTTGTTGTGATATATTCCTTGATATAATACCTGCTATTTGACAGGGTATTGGATTTTGTAAGGTTTAGTTTGAATTAATTCCATACTTTGGTTCTTGAGGTATTATGGGCCCTCATGGATCGGAATTTGGGAGATCATTACACTATTATACTTTTATATGACATGTATAAGATACCAAACTTTTATTTGTAGAGAATATAGGCCCCCACATACCATAATTTGGAACTTTAATGTTGTTTCAGTGTTTTTATGGGTTCCAAAGTATTTTCTGAGTCTTACAGACCAGAAAAACCTAGAATAAATGTTGTGTATTGCTGGATACATGTCATGTGTTCTTCTGTTCAGGAAGGAACTATTTTTCTTAAGTACATGCTGTGTATTGTATTAACATTCCATGTAGTCCCTAACCATGTTGTTTCCTGTGTGGGCTGGGACATGGGGTTGGAAAATCATTGGTGGAACATGCCATGTATTGGACGTACACGCCATGTGAATAGACCATGTGTTCAGCCATGTAAACAACAACATGGGTGAATTATGGGTAGTTAATACACGCCATGTCTAGAGTAAACATTCCATGTAGAGTTAGATGTGTAACTAGCCATGTGACTAACAACATGGGTCGGTGAAATCTGTCTAGTACACGTTGTGCTTGGCACAAACACACTGTATAGTCTTGCTCTATGAGAACTGTGTGGGTTAGTCATGTAGAATAACTCCTTAAGGGGAACATGATTCAAGTAAATTTTGTGTCTTGGGTAACACGCCGTGTGTATGGGGTGTTACACGACCAATTCTGGTAGAAGTACACACTCATGTAAAGGTGTAAGGGAACATGCCATGTAGTGGTTACACACGCCGTGTACACCTGTTTTGTAAAACTCTAATGATTTCCTTCTCCTATTCCATTCTTGTTCTTATAAGTTTCAGTCCTTGTTAATCATGAACTGAGGTGTGTTCTTGACCTTATAGCGTCTTTCCATCGAGACTTCCTCAGGTTGTATGTAAGGTTTAGGGTAACGATCAGACACAAGACATGGTAGATCAAGGACTACCAGTAGATCCTCTTGTTGTGCATGTCATGGAACCAGCCGTCATTACGGACATAGGTCTAGATTCATAGTTCTGAGAAGGATTCATGAGGTTTATTCAGACCTTTCAATTAGCACCACATTTTTCCCCATCTATGGTAGAGTTGACGCAGGTCTTTCAGTAGCATCATCCTCCCACTTTCTCAGGGGATGGAGGACCTCAGGTTGTTGAGTCATGGTTAGAATCCATTCTATTTATCTTCGAGCATCTGATGATGCCTCTAGAGAGTAGGGTAAATCTCGCCTTTCATATTCTTTGGGACTCCACCAGGAGATGGTGTGATGTTATCTCATAGGCGGGACACTAGTAGGTTATGTCTAGGGATGAGTTCTAGTGTGCCTTCTATGATTACTTTTACCCAAATACTTTGAGGGCTGATCGAGCTCAAGAGTTCATGAGTCTGGAGCAGGGTACACTTTCAGTCACAGAGTATTCTTCTCACTTCATAGAGCTACAACACTTCTCACCCCTTCTAGGAGGTGATGAGTTATTTCTAGCAAGAAAGATTGAGGATGGTCTTAGGATTGAAATCTAATCTTAGGTGAACATCTTCATGTTGACTTCCATCACCTCTATAGTAAACTAGGCACTGATCATGGAACACAATCTGAGGTATTTTGAAGCTATGATCTAGGTTCGATCAACATATTGAGTTAGTACCCCTCCGACTGACAGCAAGAAGCACTGTAGGGAGTCTACATGCAGAGATCCAAGGAGGAAAGATACTTATTCTGGTAACCAAGTGGTGTGCTACCAGTGCGGGAAGAGTGGGAATACGAGGCCACATTTCACGAGAGACCCAATGGAGTTCCGATCTTGTGGATATATGTGTAATATTCAATGATTTAGTAAATTATTCTCACTAGAAGCTGGTGAAAGAGTTTCATCTATGACTCCTCGTTTAGGAGAAGGACCACCAGTTTCTCATTAGTAAGGGAACTAGATTTCTTCTGATTGTTCAGGTTGAGGTGGAGGTCTTGGTTGTGGTAGCCAGTTGACGGTTCGGCGACAACAGGGTGGATCAGCTTAGGGTGTTCAGGTAGGATCATAGGGTTGTGGTACAGGCCAGACTATTGCAGTGGAGCAAACCCAGTATGAGCAGGATCCTAGACCTTCCACATTTTGAGGTACAATTCTAATTGCCTCATTTTTAGCTTCTACACTTTTTGATATAGGGGATTCCCATAGTTTCATATTGTTTCCTATTGTAGAGAGCCTTGGGATTTCTATATTTACTTCTGTTGATTCTTGATGTTGGACACTCCGTTAGGGACATGAATGGCTAGTGTACATCAGTGCAAGGAGTGGCATCTTGAGGTTGGTGGGTGTCACTTATCTTTGGACCTTTATGTCTTAGAGATGAAGGGATATGACGTCATTCTTGGGATGGACTAGTTAGTTTCATTCTAGGCGGTTGTCAAATTTTATCATTCTAAGTGAGTTTCACATCACTAAAGGGCAGTTTGTTCTTACTTAAAGGTGAATTGGATGTCCATGAAAGTATAGCAGGACTCGAGCATCATGGGTTGGGAGGGGTTACAATCCAGATTGCTAGTATACATCTAGATAACCAAGGGACTTCATAGTTAGACATTCCTCTAGTGGTCTATCATTTCAGGGATGTATTTCTAGAGGACTATTGAGGTTTGCCTCTGGAGCAGGAGGTGGAATTTTCTATTGAGCTTATGCCAGGAGTGGCACCGCTGTCCATTCCTCCTTAGAGGATGGCTACACCAAAGTAATAGGAGATCAATAAGCAGTTGGAGGAGTTATAGGAAAAGGTTTTCATCTGAACCAGTACTTATCCTTGGGGTTCGCATGTTCTATTTGCGAAGAAGGTGGATGATACCCTCATAATTTGTGTGGATTATCAGAAGCTGAACTAGTTGAAGGTCAAGAACCGATATCCCTTAGCAAGGATTGGTGATCTCTTTGATCATCTTCTAGGAGCCTGGGTGTTCTCAAATATTGACTTGATATCTAAATATCATTATTTTCATGTTAGACCATCAAATATACCTTTTATATCCTTTAGAATTAGGTATTGTGTATACAAGTATGTGGTTATGTCGTTCGGTCTCACGAATGCACCTACAGTTTTTATGGCACTGATGAACCAGGTATTCCATTCGTACATGGATTCTTTCATGGTGGTATTCATAGACTATATCTTGGAGTACTCTCATGCCCGACATGACCATGCTACCCATCTTGAGATAGTTCTCAGTACCCTGAGAGATCACCATTTGTATGTTAAACTCTCAAAATGAAACTTTTGGATGGGACAAATTCACTTATTGGGTCTTGTTATCTCAGAGACAGGAGTATCAGTAGACCCAGAGAAAGGGAGTGCAATATTTTCCAAAGAGCATCCAAAGAACACCATTGAGGTATGTAGTTTTCTAGGGATGGTTAGTTACTATATACATTTCATATAGGACTTCTCATGCTTATAAACCCCACTAATGGGCCTAAATAAGATGGGTGTAAAGTAACTATAGATAGATTATTGTGGTTCATCCTTTCAGGAGATGAAGGGGAGGTTGAATCCATCACTAATACTAGTATTTCCAAAGCCGGGTAAGTGCTATACTATGTACTGTGATGCATCAGGTATCGGGCTGGGAGTTGTTATTATGTAGAGAGAAGGATTCTTTGTGTACGGGTCTTGATAGTTGAGTCCACATGAGAGGAATTACCCGACGTATGATCTATATTTGGCTGCAGTTGTTCATGATTTATGTTGTTGGAGAAATTATCTATTGGGAGAGCATTTTTTTGTTTTCACTGATCACAAAAGTCTCAAGTATATCTTTACTCAATTTGATCTGAATTTGAGACAGTGAAGGTGGGTCAAATACCTTCAGTCCATTGACTTTGAGATTTCTTATATACTTGGAAAAGGCAATGCGGTGGAAGATGCGTTGTGTAGGAGGACGCAAATACAAGCATTTTAGGAGGCCAGCAATGAGTGGCAGCTTATGGCTCTGTTCTGTGAGATGCATTTGGAGGTGCACAATAGATAGGGGCAGACATTTATTTCTTCTATGGATGTTACCTCTAATCTGCTTGATCGATTGAAAATGAGGAAGCTATCATATTCTAAGGGCCTGGTTCTACAGGAGAGTGTGTCAAGAGAAGACCATATTATTGGATGGACCATAGGCAAGGATGAGATCTTACATTTTCATGGGTGCGTATGGGTGTCAGCAGGCATACGCGAGGAGCTGATGTAGGACTTTCATTCCTCAGTTTCAAAATTTTATCCTGGTATCACCAAGATGTATTGAGATCTACATTGTCAGTATTGCTGTCTAGGTATGAAGAGAGATGTTTCTAGTTTGGTGATGAGGTGTTAAACCTCTTAGCAAGTGAAGGTGGAGTATCAGTGACCAGTAGGGCTTTTGAAATAGTTACCCATTCTTGAGTGGAAGTGTAAAATGTCATGATAGACTTCATGATAGGGTTTCTAAGGTCTTATCAAGGGAATGATGCAGTTTTTGTTGCCATTGATAGACTCACAAATGTTTTTCACATCTTTTACATCAAAGAGACCTTTAGTGTTGATGAGTTGGGAAGGTTGCACATCTGAGAGATCTACATTTACATGGAGTTTTACACTCCATTGTTTCAGAAAGGGATTCCCATTTTAATTCTCAGGTCTGGCAGAGATTACAGAGGTCATTGGGTATATAGGTACTTCTGAATACAACTTACCACCCCCAGACAGATGGCCAATCTGAGCCTACTATTCAGGTTATAGAGGACATGCTTCGAGTATGCATCTAAGATTTTAGAGGTTCTTGGGAGAATCACATACCTCTAGTGGAGTTTTTCTACAATAATAGTTTTCAACCAACTATTCAAATAGAACCTTATGAGGCTTTGTATGGTAGGCTATACTGATCACCCCTATGTTGTTTAGAAGCAGGATTAGAGGCTATGTTGGGACCTTGTATTATCCAGGAGACCACAGAACACATAGAGTTGATTCAGAAGAGGATGGATACTGTAAAGTCATGATTGAAGTCTTATGTTGATCGACATAGATGATGTATGGAGTTTTGAGGTTGGGGATCATGTTTTTCTACTGTCACACTGAGGTTGGGTAATAAGAATATTAGGAGATAGTGCAAGCTTTCTTCGAGATATATTGGACCATCTGAGGTTGTGGAGAGAGTCAGGCCAGTTGAATATTAGTTGCAGTTACCTTAGAGGTACCAAGATATGCACAATTTCTTCCACATTTCTCAGATATGATGTTACTTATCAGACCTATCTCATGTTTTTCAACCTGAGGAGGTTTAGTTGGAGGTGGAAGCATCATTCGAGGAGCATCCTATCTAGATTGTTGATTGTAGCGTGAAGGTTCTCTGTGGTTAGTCTGTTCCTTTGGTATAAATGCTATAGAATATTGGGTGTGTATAAAATGAGACTTGGGAGAGGGAGGCCGATGTCCGATCGTAGTGTCCAAAGCTTTTCTAGGACTCTTATTTTATTCCACCTTGCAAGGGAAATTTGGGGACAAATTTCTTTAAGGGGGAAACTTTGTAAGAACTAGGATCTTTTTTTCTGGTATGGGTTTTCCTTTCTAGTGTTTTTGAGAAAATGTTGAGAACATGGAAATTTAAGGAGTACACACCGTGTACTTTGGAGTACACATCGTGTACCCAATTGTCACGGGAGACCATGTACTGGCCATGTAACAGCTGAGTACATGGTCGTGTGGGGTGACCTGGAGACTGCCTAAAGAAGGGTCCATTTAAGAAATGTACACGCCATATAATTTTAAATAACACACCATGTCCTTTTCTTTTTAATTGATAAAATGGACCAGGGTTGTGTTTAATCGTCATAAACTTCTTCTTCTTGGACCATATCTTCTAGGAGCGACTGAAGCCAACGATTATTCTCCAGGACCCTGACCCTCCATCCGTTCTTTGAATTGACCACTATCTATTGCATTGGAATCGCCACAATGATCTCTTCCTTCTTCTAGAGCCTCATTCCTCGATTTCTCCTCTTTCTTGAGATATCCTTGGTTGAGCGTTTTTGAACTTTTGTAGATCTACCGCATTCTAGGTCAATTCAAAGGCCGACGCTGGGGTATATCGATCGTACAATGCTGAGGTAGGTGTTTTGTTCCTTTTCATAGTTAGTCTTTGAATTTTATATGCAAAAGCACCCAATACCCTAGAATGGGGTATTGTGTGCATAAAGATTTTATCCCTAATAATGCATGTTATGCCTTTTGTGCCTGAGTAGAGGTTTTTTGATTATTAATAAGGTTATTTTCCTTGTTATGGATGTGTTTCCCATATTTGTTTGATATTTTATGTTTTTTCTAGCTTTTCCTATTAGGCTGCTTGTTTTCCATGCTTAGTGTTTTTAGGATTGATTGATATTATCTAATGTTGTTATATGCTTGTAGCTATTTATCCATGTAGTTATTAGTTACTTTGGCTGTTGAACATCGTTTTGCATGGTTGAATTACGCAGGGCTGTGGGAACTGGGTTTAGT
Organism: Viscum album; assembly: GCA_963277665.1. Taxonomy (NCBI): domain Eukaryota; kingdom Viridiplantae; phylum Streptophyta; class Magnoliopsida; order Santalales; family Viscaceae; genus Viscum; species Viscum album. Next base: position 1,878,547,906 of record OY728146.1, on the reverse strand, counting down.
AGACAATAGGGGGAATGGATGCTAAGGGCTTCCCTAGATTGTTTTTTTACTTCTCGCATTGTGAGACCATAGGGGGTGGACGTAATTTCTCCCTTAGAGTGTATGTAGTTCCTCATTATGAGACCACCAGGGGAATTGGACGTTGAGTGCTTCCCCAGAGTGTCTATAGTTACCGATACGAGACCATAGGGGGAATTGATGGTGAGTTCTTCCTTAGAGGGTCTTTGCTAAAGCTAAACCCCGGGAGTTAGAATGTGTGTACTTCCCATAGGGTTTCTTGTGTTTGATTTGTTGAACCAGAGGGGAGAGGTTTTGAGTACTTCTTAGAGGGTTACTTGTTTTTGATTAGCTGCCTATTTGATATATGAAATTAATGCATTTAGAACTATAGGATTGTTTACTTTGAGTACTTCATTGTTTATTATTTAATTTGGCTCATTTCTTGTTATGTATATATATATATATATATATTCACTGACTGTTAGGCACAGATCTTTGGGTGGTTTCCTACTGGGATTCTTCTCACACCCTGTTTGGGTCATGCTTTTGGGCCCAAACAGGTTATATTGGTGCAAGTATAGATAAGGGGAAGCGCCCTTCTACTTTAGGTGAATGATTGCTATGGAGATGGAGAGCATGGGACCATGATGAGGCTTAAGATGCTTCTAGAGTAATTTGTTTTCCTTTTTACTTTGGTTTTTTACTTTATTCCATAATTTTGAATTGTTTGGATGCTTTCATAGACATATGGATCATGCATCATTTATATATGTGCTCTAGTTATTTATTTACTTTCAATATTCCTCTATTTACTATTTTATGGCATTATTAGTACTTATTCTATTATTATCTATTTATTTTCGATGCATTACTCTTCCACTTAGGGCATAATTTCCCCACCATCACACCCAAGGCCCTCGCTGCTAGTCTGCATCCATTGGTGTTTGGAAAAATGTGCTTGAGGCCATGTGACCAACCGGGTACGGGGCACCTCTGAGCGGCACCTAGAATTGGGACATTACAGTTTTATTGAAATAGGTAAATATAATTATGTTTATAGGTCAAATACTAATTTTTATGGCATAAACCAAGATCCAACATAGTGGTATAAGATCTTTGAATCTGTTATTTTTAACCAATGTTTCAGGAAGGTGTCTTCTGATCATTGATTTTTTTCTTAAGATATTTAATGATGATGATTTTATTATACTATTTCATTATATTCATGATATAATCATTATTGTTCATGATGATTATTTAGTTTAAATATTGAAGAAATATTTTTTCATAATTTTATAATGAAATGATAGGGGCAAGTATGATATATTTTTGTCATGTTGAACTCCCATGACACAATGGACAAGAAATTATGGTTATCACATGAGAGATATATCGAGAATAAACTTCAAAGATTTTATATGGATAGAGATAAAGTTGTTATTACTCCTCTTTCATTATATTTTAAGCTTAGTTCTAGTCAGTCACCTTCTATAGATGAAGAGAGAGAGGAGATGAACCCAAACCCTATTCATATATTATTGGTTGTTTTTTTATGTGATTGTTTGTACCAAAATTGATATATCTCATGAAGTACGTGTGTCCAGTTGTTTTATATCTAATATAGGTTGATATAATTAGATATCAGTGATGAATATAATTTTTTTATCTTCATGGAACTTCTTAAATGATATTTTATTTTGGTGGTGGGTAACCTTTTCTTTATTGCTTTACAGATTCTGGTATAGTGGGAGATATGGATTCAAGGAAGTTTTATTCAAGCTATTTGAACAATTTTTCAGGGGGAGATATATCTTGGAATTCTATATTACAGAGATGTGTTACTTTATATACCATTGATTCTGAGTTAATTGCAGCTATAGAGGCATGAAAAGATTTTTTGTGGAGGAAAAAATTTATTCAAGAGATCTATTTAAATTAGGGAATTAATGTTTTAATTTGTGACAATATTAGTGTTATTTTTTTTAGAAAACAATCCCACTTTACATGGTAGTTTGACATATATTGATTTTCGTAACATTGGATATGTGACAACCTTGATTAAAGATAATTGGATCTTGAGAAGACTCATATAGATGATAATGGGTCTGACATGGTTACCAAGATTTTACCAAGTTGTATATTTGAGACTTGTTGACTAATTTCAGGGCTGGCGGTGATCCCCACTTAAGTTGGAGGGGGGTTGTTGGGAGTTATCCTTAAGTGGTGAAGTCATGTGAATTTTTAATAAAAAATGTATAGGTGGGAGTTTCATTTTGAGAGTACAAAATTATTTTTTTGGTAAGGAAATTTTCAGGGTGCGACTCTTTCTATCTACCACGACACTCTCTTATGGCTTGGTTTTTGGTCATTTTTCTGATTTGCAACAAAGGAAATTATTATGGAATATTGGGATTTCATCTATGATAGTCTTTAATCTAATACTAGTGTTTTTATGCCCATTTATCTGGACACTGAGTATATTCAGTACACTATCAGACCTATTTAGATTTCTTATAAGGTTACGTTCTTTATTTTAGATACTTTCATACTATAATTTCCTTCTTTCCATTGATCCTTTATTTTTACAAGGAATTATATTTGAGTTCCCAAACATATTTTGGATTTTATTTCATTTAATAATTATATTTAGTGTATTCTTCTTTCTAGACTAGGTCCAATGTTTTTTCCCTTTAGGGTTTTCTATGATAAATAATTTTAGGGTCATAATTTATTTTTTGCACATATTTTTTGTCTCTTCATATTCGCTTTATTTTTTCAATCTTGTTTGACATGAAAAAAAAATATTTCTATTGTGTGTTCTCTTTGTTTTATTTTCATGTTCATTTCTTACCATCTTTGTAACGTTCCGGATCTGGGTGCCACTCAATGGGTGCCCCGAACTCGGTTGGTCACATGAACACAAGTACATTTCCCCAAATGCCAGAGGCTGCCGACTAGAAGTGAGGGCCTAGGTCTGATAGCGGGGAAACTATGCCCTCATTTATCAAAGTGTAGCACAGTGGATAAAATACAAACATACCAAAAGTGGAAATAGTAAACAATATCTAGCTGAAATTGTCAACAATACAGAAGTAAAAGATGACAACAGTCATATATATATATATATAATGATGCAATATGTCCCTAAGTCTAAGAAAGCAGTCAAAACAGGATAAACTGCAATCTAAAATAATATTGTTCAAGGTACATGTACAACAAAACAAAACAACACAACAGGAACTTAGCAGCATTGCAAGTCTAAACTTGGTCCCATTCTCTCTTACTCCTCTGCAAAAATCAAGTACTTGTATAGGGACTCTTTCCCTTATCAACAACTGCATCAATATAATCTGTTTGGTCCCAAGACATGACCCAAACAGGGTGTGGGAAATAAATCCTACTAGGAAACAACCAATGGCTCGTTCCCAACTGTCAGTGAAAATGTACAACAACATTGTGCGGTAATGAAATGCAGTAAACTAGGAAGTACTCAAAAGTAAACATTCCTACCAGTTCCATTTATATTTAATTATTATTTAACAATTCAATATAATTGAATTATAAGTTTTTGAGACCCAGCCTCAACCGATAATCTCCTAAATAGTGCTGCAAAAAAACCACAACCGGCTATCTAACATATAGAAGGCTAAACAATACCAATCCATTGCTTTATCTTGGTAGGTATAACATAAGAAATCACCAAAGTTAATATTCAAAGTACACGTTGTCCTCAGACATAAGAACCGTTTCCCTTAGGCTAAACAAAATCTTTCCCTCAGGCTAAACAGAACCTTGACCACAGGCCTTGCCCTCAGGCCAAACAGAAACGAAACCCTCAGGTGATTGCCCTCAGGCATGGAAGCTATAGCCCTCAGGCATATGAAACGTTTCCCTTAGGCTAATCAAACCCTTGTCATCAGACTGAATAGAACCTTTCCCTCAGGCTTAACAAACACTTTCCCTAATGCTAAATAGTACCTTGCCCTTAGGATAAATAACTAACTAGGCTGAGCCCAACACATAAACAAGCAATTTATATAAATTTTCTCTCAAGAAAACTCAAAGCATGCTATAATCATGGCATACCCATGGGTATCCTGGCCAACTGGATAAACAAGGTAAACGCACCCACAGGGTGGACCTGGATCATTACAATGATCCCAAACAATAGTTTATGCGTATTCATTAAATTAACTATGTAATTATAGGAATTTAATTATTCAATGCCTCAGCCATACAACACCCCAAACATGGGCACGTAGCACAACGGTACACAAAAACACCTTAACAATTGGAAATAAACACCAAACCACCTACCTCGATCTCCTCTGATTCATATACGTGAATGACGCCTCTCGAAACAAAAGAGAACGACATAGATTCGAGATAAAAATTCTCCAATTAAAACTAAAATAACTTCCCCTCAGGGAATAATTAGAAAGAAACACACAAAGAGAGGGTACAACTCACCCATGTGGTTCAAACGAGATCATCGGTGAAGGAATCAGAGTCCCGGTGTGTGGTCGGAAGATCTTCCAAGATCCAGATGTCTCTCCCACGCTCTAAATGAGTTCTAAGATTCCTCTGTCAAAAGAAGAGGCTACTTCCTTTTTTAAGAAAAAACAAATAACTACACGGCGTATACTCTCAAGTACACGACATGTACTTTTCATTTTTTTAACTGTTCTTCTGACGGCCACTTTCCACCGCCTCACTGTTCATCTGGCGACCTGGTTACCAGACATGTATTTCTAAGTACAGGGCAGGTACTGTCGCTCTACTGGAGGCTACTCCCACCGCCTTACTAGTCACCTGTTGACTGATTACACGACATGTATATAGTAAGTACATGATTTGTAGTTAGTTTTTACACCCTTCATTGCCAAAAGGCCTACATTTCATGTGTACTCTTCCCTCACAGCCAAAGTACATGGTGTGTGGAAAAGTACCTGGCATGTACCCAAAAATTTGAGAATTTTTCTCATTTTCATTATTTTCTCAAAAACACTTATGTAAAAGGAAAAGAAGAAACTCGTACCTCAAGAATAAGAACTGAGTTCTTACAAACCTACCCCTTAAAAAAATTCGTACCTGAATTTCCCTTACAAGGGTGGTAAAGATAAGGCTGAGAACAAATCTGGACACCAAGCATGAACGTTGGTCTCCCACTCCCAGGATTTGTCCTACACATAACCATGCTACCACAACACCTGTATGAGAGGAACTGACCAGCCTTAGAGGACTTTCATGGTCCCATCAACAATACGAATCAGATGCTCCTCAAAGGATGCATCGACCTGAAGCTCAACCTCTTTGGGCTGAAAAACGTGAGATAGGTCTAAGTGATAACAGCGTAGTTGAGATACATGGAAGACGTCGTGCATGGCCCGGTACCTCTGTGGTAACTAAAACCGATAGGAAACTGGCCTGAATCTCTCCAAAATCTCAAACGAACCCACATACCTTAGTGAAAGTTTACCTTATCTCCTGATCCGCCTGTGTCCAAACCTTAGTGAAACACGCAAGAAAACCGGATCCCCGACCACAAACTCCAAGGGTCGTCTGCGGTGATAAACATAAAATTTATGATGAGACTGTGCAGTGGCTATCTACTTGTGAATCAACTGGACTTACTCTGAAGTCTCCTGCATGAGACATAGTCCCAGTGAATCTACCTCACCTGCCTCTAACCAGCACAAAGGTTATCATCATGGCCTACCATAAAAAGCCTCGTAAGGTGCCATCTCAATAGTTTCCTGAAAACTATTATTGTAGGAAAATTTGACCAGGGTTATGTGCCTATCCCAAGAGCCCCCAAAGTCCAGGATGCATGCATGTAGCATGTCCTCAATTACTTGTATCATAAGCTCTGACTAGCCATCGGTCTGAGGGTGATAAGTTGTGATCAGAATCACCTGTGTACCCAGTGCCCTCTGAAAACTCTGTTATAAATGAGACATAAAACGGGTGTCCCTATCTAAAACGATAGAATGAGGGACCCCATGAAGACGTACTACCTCTCGGATATACAACTTATCAAGATCGTTAACACCGAAGGTCTCCTTGATCAGAAAAAAGTGAGCTACCTTCGTAAGACTGTCCACAACAACCCACATGGAATCATTGCCTTGAGGTGACCTCAGGAACCCAGTCACGAAATCCATCACGACATCATCCCATTTCCACTCTAGAATGGGTAATTGTTGTGACAGTCCAGCTGGCCTCTGATGCTTCGCCTTCACCTACTGATAGGTGGAACATCTTGCAACAAAACCTGCTACCTCCCATTTCATACCCAACCACCAATACTGACGTCTCAAGTCACGGTACATTTTGGTAACTCCGGGATACACTTCCCAAGATGAAGCATGAATCTCCTGCATCAACTCCTCGCATATATCCCCTAGAACCCACACTCATACATGGATATATAGTACCTCATCATCTCCTATCATCCAACTGGGAGGAGGGTCCTCACTTGCCACCAATTCCTATAGAACTAGGCCTTCTGAATCTGATAGTTGTCTCATCCTCACTCTATCCAGGAGGGTAGAATTCACAGCCAAGGAAAAAAGATAGGCTCACCCCTGTCTATCGTGCATCTACAAATGCATCTCAGAGAAAAAATCCATGAGATTCCACTCACCACCAGCCTCCTGCAATGCCTGTATAAGAGTCCTCTTACTCATTGCATCAGAAACTAGGTTACCCTTACTAGGTGTATAGTCAAGATCAAAGTCGAAGGACTAAAGGTATTCAAATCACCTTCATTGTCTCAAATTAAATTCATGCTGGATAAAGATGTATTTCAAACTCTTTTTGTCTGTAAACACCACAAAATGTTCTCCCAAGAGATAATGTCTCCAACAACATAACACATGAACAACTAAATCCAACTCGAGATCATGCATCAGGTAATTTCTCTCAAGTGGTCTCAACTGCCGAGACCCATATGCAACTACTCGATCACCCTACATCAACACTGCTCCCAGCCCAATACCTGATTCATCACATTAAACTGTATAGATCTTCCCTTGCTCTACAAGTATCAGGACTGGTGCTGATGTCAACCTTCCCTTCAGCTTCTGAAAGGCTATCTCGCAAGCTTCAGACCAAACTAACTTCATACCCTCTTTAGTCACACCCATCAAAGGCACTACTAAGTTGGAGAAGTCATGTATAAAGCTTCTATAGTAACCATCCGAACCCAATAAACTCTGTATTTCAAACACGTTCTTCAGCTGCTCCCAAAAAACTACTGCTCTCACTTTCTATGGTTCTACAGCAACTCCTGCCTCTGAGATGATATGACCCAGGAAGTGAATCTGGTCCATCCAAAAGTGGCAATTTGAGAGCCTAGCATGTAACCGATGCTCTCTCAGTGTACTCAGAATGATCTCAAGATGGGTAGAATGGTCGTGTCGAGTGTGAGAGTAAACCAAGATATCGTCTACGAAGACGACCATAAAAGAATCTAGATAAGTGTGGAATACAAAATTCATCAGAGCCATGAAAACTGTTGGTGTCTTCGTGAGTCCAAACGTCATGACCATGTACTCTTATAGACCATATATGCTCTAAAAGGATGTAAGTAATATGTATGATGGTCTCACACGCAACTGATGATATCAAAATCTCAAGTAAATCTTCAAGAACACTCATGATCCTCAAAGTTGATCAAAAATATCATCAATCCTTGTCAAGGGATATCATTTCTTGACCATCAACTTGTTCAGTTTCTAATAATTCACACAAAGTCTGAGGGTACCATCCACCTTATTCACAAATTGGACAGGCGAACCCCAAGGAGAAGTCCTGGTTCGGATGAAACCTTTTGCCTGCAACTCCTCAAATTGCCTCTTGAGCTCCTGCAACTCTAGTGTAGCCATCTTATAAGGAGGAATGGATGCTGATTCCACTCTTGGAATAAGCTCAATAGATAAATACACCTCTCACTCTAGAAGAAGACCTAAAAATTTGTCTAGGAATACATCACTGAAATGATCAACCACTGGAGGGAAATCCTTCTGACAGGTTTCCTATTCATCCAGATATAAACTTAAAATCTGGGTTGTCACTCCACCTTGCCCACGATGCTTGGGTCTAGCTCGGGTCACCTGGACATCCCATTCACCCTTGTATATAATCTCTCTGCCATCTAGTGACGTGAAACTCAACCTGCAATGGTAGCAATATACAAAGGCTCAAAATGGTACCAACTAGTCCATCCTAAGAATGACATCATAGATTGTCATCTTTAAGACATATAGGTCCCATAGAAAGTGAAACCCACCAACCTCTAGGGGAACTCCCTGCATCGATGCACACCTATCATTCCAGTTCCCAAAGAAGTGTCTAGCGTCATGATATTAGAAGAAGAAGAAACATAGATCCCAAGGCTCTCCAAAATAGACACAGATATAAAGCTATGTGTAGCACTAGTATCAGAAAGTACTGAAGATAAAATAGAAGCAACTAGAATAGTACCTATGAGAGTGAAAGGTCTGGGATCCTACTTATATTGGGTCTGTTGTACTGCATATTCCTGCCCAGTGCCACGACCCTACGACATAGCCTAGCTACCCTGAGCTGACCCGCCCTGCTGTCTCTGAGATCTTGGTGTCTGGATACCACGGCCACGACCACCACCTCGGCCTGAACATGCTGATGTATTCCAATTCCCTGACTGGTAAGAATCTGCTGGACCTAGTCCTGTATGTGGATTCTACACATAACCCCTCTCACTAGCCGCTGGTGGAAACACCCTAAAAAAATGATGCAGATGACCCATCTTGCTGCAAGCTTGGCACTCCACTAGGTCACATGGACACTGAGGTATCTTGTGCCCCTCTTTACCACATTGGTATCACATTATTGGTCCACTTGAAAAATTCTTCTAGATAGTACTGCCACTGTGAGATAAATCCATCTACCTCTTCCTCTTATCGGTATAAATAGTACCAGAAACTTGTGTCGAACCGACTTGGCCTACACCACTAGCTTCTTTTAGGTTCCACTCAGTAATTAGTGCCTAGTTAAAAATAGCATGAACTGTAAGCAACCTAAAAATGTTCACCTGTGTTAAGATGTCATATTGAATACCATTCTGAAATAATCTATCCCCCAACGTCTCATCACCCAATAGAATAGGTGCAAAATGCTTTATCTTAGTGAACCGGGCAGAATAATCCATAACTAAAATAGCGCCCTACTGCAAATTCATGAACACTCGAGTTTTATCTTCCCTCAAAGTCTCCGGAAAGAAAAAGTCATAGAACACTACCTAAAAACCTGTTCATGCCATGTCTCTGTGATGCTCAATCTGGGTGGTAACATCCCACCACCTCTTGGCGGAGTCACGCAGCATGTATGTAGTGAGCTTGACCATCCTCCCTGGAGGCATCTCAAGTTGCTCAAAGATAGTCTGCATAGACCCTAGCCAAGACTCCACATCATGCGGTAAACCATCTCCTAAAAATGTATGTGGATGCCACTGCTAGAATATACGTGTCAGCTCTGCCATATATGTGGAAACTTGCGGTGCTCCCTGGAAGGTCTTCATAAACCGCATAAAGCCTTCACAGAACTATGCCTCTGTGCCTGCGTCTGGTGTAACGGCTGCGCCGCATCTGGCTCTACTTGAGGATCCATCGGTAGCCCATATCCTACCATATCTAGAGTATAATCATTGCTGCTCTCCGGGCGAACAACTCATGGTCGTCTCAGCGACATGACTCTACAAGGTCAAACACGCTCCTTAGATTAAGATTATCAAGGACTAAGAACTAGAAGCATAAGAAGAGAACAGGAGAAAGAAAACATTCAAGTTTTACAAAATAAGACTACACGGTGTGTTTCTTTACGTCTTTCACATGGGTGTATAATTCTTCCAGAACTAGTCGTGTAACACCCCAAACACAAAGCGTGTTGTCTAGACACACGGTGTGTACGTGAATCTTCTTCCGCTACCCGAGTCCCCCTACATGGCTTAGCCACATGACTCACTTTTTAATGCAACTACACGGCATGTATATGGTCTACACGATGTGTACTGAATGAGCTTCACTGACCCATGTTGTTTGTTAAATGGCCAGGTATATAGCTCACTCTACACAGCGTGTTCTAGATAGACATGGCGTGTATGGATTAGATTCCAAATTCCCGTGTTGTTAGTGACACGGCCGGCTACTCGGCTGACACTACATGACGTATTACACCCGCAGATGGTATGTACACTACCTCGTTTCCCCAACAACATGGACAAGTCTACACGGTCTCTTACCAGTCAAGACTACAAGGCGTGTCCCACAGGTACACGGTGTGTACTAGACGAGCTTCGCCGACCCGTGTTGTTAGATACATGGCCGGATACATGGCTCACACTACACGACGTGTTCCTGATAGACATGGCATGTACTAGAAAGGATAACACCGACCCATGTTGTTAGTTACATGGACGGATTCCCATATTACACTACACAACGTGTTCAGAAGTGACACGGCGTGTTTAAGAGAAGATTTATCCATCCGTGTTGTTATTTACACGGGCAGACACAGGGTCAACATGACACGACATGTACAACTGGAACATGGCGTGTTCCCTCTAGATTTTTTCCCATCCCATGTTTCTTCCTACATGGCCTATGACATAGTTAGAGACTACACGACATGTACATAAGGTAAACGACGTGTACTTAAAATTTTTCATTTCTTCTAGAACAAAAGAGCACATGGAATGTGTTCATAGAACCACACGCCATGTTGTCTGGGTTTTCGGATAGTAGACCTCAGAAACTACTTCATAGCCCCTTTTTCCTTAAATTTAAAACATTGGTATGCCAAATTCCAATCTGTGGGGGCCCATACTCCCCGCGAATCAAAGTTTAGCACCCAACCTTCAAAACAACAGGCTGGATCATGATCCGCTAAATTTTGGTCCAGGAGAGCCCATACTTCTCAGGAACCAAAGTTTAGTGTTCATAAACCCAACCATAATATATACCAATACCCTATCAACAACAGGTGTATCTATCAAGGTACCTATCAAAACAGCATGCATTTTCTACCACAATATCTATCACAACAACATGCAATTTCTAATTCACCTACATGGCATAGAAACTATGCATGGCATGTGATTCTAACATGTGCCTAAATGATGCATGAGATGGCATACCCTCATCTCATCAGGTTGCAACTAAATAGAACCCATGTACAAAAATATAAACAGAACACCACAAGTGCATCACCCAACGGTGAAAATTAAATCAATTGTAATAATCAAAAACAGAAAATCATAATTGAATTTGAGGCAATCTGGCCTTTACCTGTACACGGGGTAGATACTCCCAGGCATATTTATTACCAAATCCATTAGAAATCTATCTCTTTCCTTCATCACCAAATAATAAAATAACATAGATAATAGAAAAATATGTTGATACCACTTTGTAACGTTCTGGATCCAGGTACCACTCAACGGGTGCCCCAAACCCAGTTGGTCACATGACCTCAAGCACGTTTCCCCAAAATCTAGGGGCTACTGACTAGCAGTGAGGACCTAGGTCTGATAGGGGGAAACTATTCCCTCATTTGTCAAAGTTTAGCGTAGCGGAGAAAATACAAACATACCAAAAGTAGAAGTAGTAAACAATATCAAGCTGAAATTGTCAACAATACAGAAGTAAAAGATGACAACAGTCATATATATATATATATATAATTATGAAATATGTCCCTAATTCTAAGAAAGAAGTCAAAAATGGATACACTGCAATCTAAAATAACACAGTACAAGGTATAAGTATAGAAAAACAAAATAGCACAGCAGGAACTCAGCAGCATCACAAGCCTAAGCTTGGTCCCATGCTCTCCAAATCCTCTGCAATAATCAAGTACCTATATAGGGACTCTTTCCCTTATCAATACCTACAATAATATAATCTGTTTGGGCCCAAGACTTGACCCAAACAGGGTGTGAGAAATAAATCCCAGTAGGCAACCACCAAAGACCTGTGCCCAACTGTCAGTGAAAATGTGAAACGGTAGTGTGCAGTAATGAAATGCAGTAAACTAGGAAGTACTCAAATGTAAACATTACTACCAGTTCCATTTCCATTTAATTATTATTTAACAATTCAATATAATTGAATTATAAGTTTCTGAGACCCAGCCTAAACCGACAATATCCTAAACAGTGCCACAACAAAACCACAACAGGCTATTTAACAAGTAGAAGGAAAAACAATACCAAGCATGTGCTTTAGCTTGGTAGGTATAACATAAAAAATAACCATAGTGAATATTCAAAGTACATAGTGTCCTCAGACATAAGAACCATTTCCCTCGAGCTAAACAGAATCTTTCCCTCAGGATAAACAGAACCTTTCCCTCAAGCCTTTCCCTCATTCCAAACAGAAACGAAACCCTCAGGTGATTGCCCTCGATCATGGAAGCTATAGACCTCAGGCATATGAAACATTTCCCTAAGTCTAATCAAACCCTTGCACTCAGGATGAATAGAAACTTTCCCTCAGGCTTAACAAACACTTTCCCTCAGGCTAAATAATACATTACCCTCAGGCTAAATAAGTAACTTGGTCGAACCCAACACATAAGAAATCAATTTATATACATTTTCTCTCAAGAAAACTCAAATCATGCTATAATCACGGCATACCCACGGGTATCCTAGCCAAACGAATAAACAAGGGAAACACACCAACAGGGTGGCCCTGGATCAATGCCGCTATCCCAAAAAACAGTTTATGCAAATTCATTAAATTACCTATTCAATTATAGGTATTTAATTAGTCAAGGCCTCAACCATAAGACACCCCAAACATGGTCGCATAGCACAACAGTAAACAAAAACAACTTGATAGTTGGAAATAAACACCAGACCCCCTACCTCGATCTCCTCTGATTGATATACGTGAACGACGCCTCCCGAAACAACCAAGAACGACATAGATTTGGGATAAACATTCTCCCATTAAAAATAAAATAACTTCCCCTCAGGAAATAATTGGAAAGAAACACAAAAAAGAGAGGGAAGAACTCCCCCGCGCGGTTCAAACGAGATAGTCGGCGAAGGAATCAGAGTCCTGGTGTGCGGTTGGGAGCTCTTCCAAGATCCGGCCATCTCTCCCGTGCTCCAAATGAGTTCTAATCTTCATCTTTCAAAAAAGGAGGGTACTTCCTGTTTTAAGAGGAAAAGCATAACTACATGGCGTGTACTCTTATGTACATGGTGTGTACTATTCATTTCTATAAATGTTTCTTTGGAGGCCAATTACCACCGCATCACTATTCATCTGCCGACCTAGTTACACGACGTGTATTTCTAAGTACACAGCATGTATTGTCGCTCCACTGGTGGCTGCTCCCACCGCCTTACTATTCACCTACAGACTGATTACATGGCATGTAGTCATTTTTTACACCCTTCATCACCAACAGGCCTACACGCCCTGTGTACTCTTCCCACACGGCCAAAGTACACGGCGTGTGGAAAAGTACATGGCATGTACCAAAAAAATTTGGGATTAATCCCCATTTTCCTTATTTTCTCAAAAACACTTAAGGAAAAGGAAATGATGAAACTCGTACCTCAAGAATAATAACCGGGTTATTACAATATTTCCCAATAATGAGAAGTTGGGGATGCCAGTTTTTTTATAATAAATTTTATGATATTATAGTTGTTGGAATACTAATGTTGGATGACATATTTTTTATTTTAGATTACTCTATTAATATTTTTATTAATCAAGTTTTCACTAAATTTTGAAATTTTGACTCTTCATTTTTTTAGATATGTGGTACATTTTCTTCTATTTGTTGTATAATAATTTTTATATTCTGTGATTCATATTTTTGATATATTTGTTTAGAACTATTATTCTTATCATATCAATAAATATAATAATATGATTGATGTGTGGTTGATTACTAAAAATCATAAATGAATCAATGATGTTTCTCCTAATTTTTTATACCAATCAATGTGAATTTTTTTAGTATTGACCTCTTTTATGTAATTTTTCACTTTAATACAAATATAAAGGCCACATGACTATTTCTTTCATATCGAGAGAATAAAGCATCGTAATTATGAAAAATTGGATCCAATAGACTATAAATGACTCGAAAATCATTTTTCTAAGTTTTCACATTAATCCAAGTTTTTTTCCTTGGTTTTAATCCATAAAAGAGTGATTGGGGTATTATTAACAAGTGTTAATAATATAAAATCATAATTTTTGTTATACTGATCAATACAAGTATTAGTTTTTGGTGTGGTTGATTCCTATTGATCAAAAGTGATTCGAGGATCATTGCCCAATATTTTCACATAATTAAAAATAATTTTTATTAGTTTCAATCCCCTGATGAGAGATATTCTATATTAATAAATATATAAAAGGTTAAATGGTGTTTTTGAATATACTGAGTTATCCAACCATTAGATTTATGCATGATTGACTCTTATAGACCTATAATTCCTTGATGATAATTTTCTAAAATTTTGAAACCAATCCATATGTTTTTATCACTTTAACCCCAAAAGGCTGATATGTCATTTTAATGAAAGCATCAAGGTGATATGATACTTTAGATCAACCCGATAAATCTAAGCATCTAATTGAAGTGTGATTGATTCCTACATATCATAAATGACCTGATGATAGTTATCCTACGTTTTCACACTAATCCATTTTATTTTATTTTTAAATTTTACACTTTTAAGTGATTTTTCACTTTAATACTAATGTGTGGGCCACACAAAACTTTCTATATCATTTAGAATATCGAGCATCAGATTGATGAATGATGGATTCTTAACATTCTCATAAGTTTGGAAACAAATAAAAGTGATTTTTAATATTACTAAAAACAAAAATATGAAATGAGATATTCAATCAAAATGAGAAACCATAGAGATAAAGGGAAAAAATATCCAATATCTAATACATCATGTAGGTTCGTGGTTTCTACCTTTTTTCTGGTGAATTAGGGTCCAATAAGAAATTAATATTATTAGGGTAATAATAATGAATGACATATATAATGGGAAAAATTCAATTATAATCTTATGTTGTCAGATCCTGTATGTCATCACCCTGATGAATACACTCTCGCATTTCCCTGAATTCAGCTAATAGTTGCACATTTGCCTCTTCAGACATAGTCACCAGTGACTACAAATATGTCATCAGTTAAACTATACCAACTATATATGGATCCATATTCCCAACTCACCACACTAAAAAAACATGAAACTGTCATGCCATATATTAGACAATATCAATTTATGTCATAACTAAAGATGTGCTAGAATATTTCATCTCTCCACCTAGAAATCATTTTTTGGTCCTCTAGAATCTATTAAAATTTATCCTCAAATTGAGCCTGTGTAATATATATATATATAATGAAAAGTATAAAAGAAATTTTTAATAAATAAATGTTAAAATTTAAAAGTAAAAAAATTCTATAAGAGTTACAAGCATAGGATCATTCTGATCACGATTCATCATCAACACTGACATTCTATTAGTAAGTGAAGATAGTTCAATTTAATTGGTTATATGATAGTGCTTATACTTGTTCACTTTTATTCCTTTCTTGGATGTGTGGAGAAAGATTCTACCTAGTGGATTTATTTTATTATTTTATCCTTATTTTCTCTTGTTTTGAATCATGGTCCGTTTTGTGAAATGTTAAAGTGATGTTCTTTTGAAAGAAGTGTTTGATATTGTTTTTAGAAAAAGGGGTTGAATAATGGGAAAAGGTGGGTTTCAAGTGATTTTTTTCATTTAAGAAAAATAAAATCTTTTTGTGATAGTGGGTGTAATATTTGTCTTTTATATGTAATAATTCTTTAAAAAACCAATTTTAAATGTATTTTAAAACTAGTGTAAAAGTGGACTATATTTTTTAAGAATGATGCAAAATCTGTGGTGCTTACCCATTGGGATCAGTTTCACTCACACATTGTGTTTACCATTCATTATATACAACTCTTATGGATTCATTTCTAGTGCCTCAAATTAGATCTTCATTGATTTTAGATGTGGGTTATATCAGATGTTTGGAACGAGATGTGGATAATGAAAAATGGTCATGTGGAGATTATAGGTAGCTATTTTATTTCATTTTTTTCTTTTTTGGGTTTCTTATGTATCATATTTGTTATAAAATTTATACTAAGGCAGAGTTGATGTTTATTCATCCTTGTGAGTTGTGCTTATGTATGTGATATTTCCTTTAATATTATTTAGTCTCTAGTTGCTTCATTATTTTATGCGGATTACTCTGATGTGGATTTTTGTTGATATGGTTGTTTATTTATGGGATAAATACATTCGTAGTGATTATGTTATGGGAACTAGGTACTAGTTGTCAGTTGGGGTGATCTGGGAATGCTTCTTGGGTATGTATCAGACTGGTTTGGGTGTACGAAAGAAGGATGAATCAGGTTAGTTGATGAAAAAATGGTATCAGAGAACACTCTTTTGTTATTTGGAGGTGTGTTTTGGTATTCCAGAGACGAGGATTGTTGTCGGGACTCAGATAGAGTGTGCAGGAAAGTGCTTGTCCAATTTATCATCACACTAAACCTAAAGTTTCCATCTGTGTATGTGGATTGAGTGTTTATTTTGAGTTTTTATTTAGATATCATGATGGTTTTTTATATATTTAGATGATTATTTGATCTAATTGAGTGTATCAGTGATTTCAGGGGTCAGTTTGAGTTGTATAGGTGAAAGTGGTGAAAGGATCAGGACTTAATGATAAAATCCATTTAATTGTATATATTTCTTTAAATTCTAGTGTGTGTTACTAATATTAAAATAAAAAAATCCATATCCATTTAGTTGTATCAATTTTTTGAAGTCAATTCATCATCCCACTTTCGATGGCCCACTGAAAGCGGCTCAACAATGATGTTTCTTGTATATACCGATTTCAATGAAAATGTGTATAAATATGTCCATAACCCAGGAAACGGAGTGGTCCACCACATGACAACACAGATGGGGAGTGGGAATCTCACCAGTGAGGGGGCTCGTCAAGCCTGCTTTGTAAGGAACATGAGCATCATTTCTGGGAGGACACTATAACCCACATGACTATCCAATTTAATTCAAAAAATACTAGTGTTGAAATTGGATTGTATCTCCCCATTCCCACTATTTTTATTTTGTAGGGGTCAGGCACTCGTACTCATGTCCCTAATGATGTGTTATTTGTTGATGCTGCCTTTTGTGGCGGTAATCACTCTACAGACATGGGAAAGTGATGAATTTTACTCATATTTTGATATGGCGTGAACGATGTTGTGATTTTTGGTATAAAATAATTATTTTTACTTAATGTCACTTTAAACACATTGTCTCTCAAATTATAATAAAAATAAAAAATATAATAAAACCCACACACATAAATAAATGTGGGAAACAAATGGATTTTCTAATCTCCATATCATTTGATTTGGGACCACTTATCTTGGAATCATGTTATCTGTTGGATATAAACCCACCATGTTCTTCTAAACATTTACCTCTTCTTCCATTATACATCAATATGATTCCTATTGTAAATTAATATATATTTTTTAAAAAACTTTAGGGGTTGAGATGGGTCTAACCATTGTGAATTTTTTATGTATAGAAGATGTTGTTGCCTTTTCCCATTTTGGGTTCTTCCTTCAAAGATGATGTTTTTTGAATTTCTTCTTGTTGGATTGAGTCATTTTTTTATTTAAAAAATCACTAATTTGATGTTTCATGAAATTATCAGATTATATAAAATAATATTATTATCATGGTACATGTATAATTGATCTCCAAGATGTTTTTGTTAAATATTTCAAATGTTTTATTAACCCTTCACGATGAAAAAAATGAAAATTTTATATTAATTTTGAGCTAACTTCAGCACTACACATATGTCCATTAATAGCATGAAAAAAGAGATTTAACAATGCTAAAAAGTGTTGTTAATCATATCACTAATAGGGGTACCCTTTATTTGTGCTAAAAAAAGCGCTGATAAAGGCCCCCTTTATTGGCACTTTAAATAGTGCTGATAAAGGGGGAATTTATCAGTGCTCGAAATATCCCTGATAAAGGCCTAGCTCTATATTGTTTTGTTAATATAACATCACACCCAGTAAAAACCTACAGGTATATACAACATACCCAGCAAACAATGCTATATACATTTAATTGAAATCATGAATACAAAAATATGCACTCATGGTATATAAAAAAAATTCTATATACATTTCAAGAAATTTTGTCTATAATTACATTTATAATTATCCAAAAACAGTTAAAAATATTAATATTTCATCTTTTGACATTCGTAATCCCCTCGAAAAAAATTTTCTCCTATGGTATCACCTGCTAAACAAATCTTACCAACTCAAGAAAAATATTTCACTTATATAAGAAAACAAATATTATGTTAGTAATAATATAAAGAAATTAATTAAACATTAATATGAAAGAATACATTAATAAAATATCATTTTAAAAAAATTCACATTTGGATTTATATAGGTCACACTATGTGTCGTACTGAGGAAGGTTTGATTCCTACATGTCACAAATGAGTTATGGATTGTTTTCCTAAAATATCAAAATAATCTAAATGTGTTTTCTTAGTTTTGAGTATGTCACTTGTTCTTTTACTAAAATTAATATAAAATTTAAATAATGACAAATTTTGATTAATACCAGTCACACTATGCATCGGATTGAGGTACGTATGATTTCTACCTATCATAAATTATCGATGGATCATTTTCCTAATGTATCAAAAAAATTCGAATGCATTTGTTTGGTTTTCTGTATGTCAGTTTTGTTTTTTTACTAAAATGCCATTTCAATCTAGAAACATTCATTTTGAGTCATATTGGTATCATAATGCATTGGTTTGAGGTGAATCTACTTCATACACATAACAAATGAACTATAAATCCTTATCCTAAATTATGAATATAATCACAGTGTGTTTTCATGGTTTTTAGTGAGTGACACTTTTTGAGCTAAAATATCAATTTTAAACTGATGACAGACACTTTTAGTCATATCGGCCAGACCGTTCATCAGATTGAGGATTGTTTTATTCATACACTAGCTCGCTAGATCCTGGGAAAGACACTATTCTAATGACTGGGATAGATGGAACTCCATAGGAGACCCATTCATGACTTCTTGTGCTGCTCTAGAGGTTGCAACGCCAAAGGCAGTGGTGCCTATAGCTGGTACCGCTGCGACCTCATTGCAAGAATCCTCTGTTAACCTTGTTTCATTAGTGCCAGAATCAAAGATAGTTGATCCTGCAAATGGTCCTTCCAAGCCTCATGTTCATGCTGACTCTCAAGGTATTACTAATTTGGAAGTTCCAGATTAGAGCTTAATTATACCTGATAAATGTTCAGACTCTCATATCACATCTTTGTGCTCTAAATTGACTATGCATATTGATAAGGATGTACCTTTGCAATTGACAGGGGCAATAGACATGCAGGATGCTCCTGCCTTGGCTATTGTTCCTCAGTCAAGTGACCCTCTTGAGAAAGTGGGCACTACCATGTCCACTGCCAAGGATAATGTGACTCTCTCTAAAATAAATGAATGTCATATCTCAGATGCTACTAACCTCTTGCATGATTCCACATTGAGCAAACATGAATTTCAGACTACTCCGACCCCTCTTAAGAGATCGAAGAGGAAAAAAGTTTCAAGTTGATCTATGAAGAAAAAAGGGAGCAATGGCTCCAAACACAGGTCTTAATGGATGTCATATTCTGGAATTACCAGGGTATCTCTAACTTTGCCACTATTTATGCTTTTAAAAGAGCCATTTTGACTCACAAACCAAAAAAAATTTCTCTTTCTGAACCAAAAGTGAATTTCTATTTAAAATATATGCATCTTGCTTCCTCTGATTATAATTTTTTAGGTGCATGCACTAATAGTAGTATGGTTGACTCACTTTGGATTTTTTATCATACTTCTTTGAAAGATGTTAAAATTCATAATTTCACTGATCAAATGCTTACTTGTGCTTATGTTGTTAATAATTGCCATATGTACTGCACTTTTTTTATGCTAAAAACCTCTACCAGGATCGCAGGACTCTTTGGGATGACCTGTTACACTTAGCTGGTAATTTCTCTGAGCCCTGGTTAGTTCTTGGAGATTTTAATGCCATTCTTTCTCCTTGTGAAAAAGTTGGACCTTCTCATTCTCAAATATCCTCTAGAGATTTTAGATCTGCAATTGAAGACTGCAATCCGGTTGAGGTTAATCTCACAGGTGCTAAGTTTACTTGGTATTGAAGACACTATAATAGGATGGTTGCTAGTAAAATCGATAGGGCCCTAGTGAATCTCACAGCTCTCGAGGCCTGGGACATGGTCTCTAGCATCACCTTAAATAAACTCTGCTCTGACCATCATCCTATTTTGGTTAGCTTCCACTCTAAAAGTGTCAAGTATAGTATTCCCTTTAAATTCAACAATGCTTTGTCTGTTGATGTAGAGTGTTCTAGGATCATTCAAAATTGCTGGAACTCGATGAATCATCACTCGGATTCCTCTGCTTGTATCAGAAAGCTCAACCACCTAAAAATTTGTCTCAAGGGATGGTGCAAGGATAAATCGAAGCAAGTTGATAGAGACATAGCCACACTTGAGACTAAACTCAATCAAATAAAAAATAATTCCACACATACTAATTTCTCCTCGGACCCTCAGCAGGAAATCAATATTTCAACAAAACTCAATTCTTTGGTTACTCTCAAGGATAACATCCGAAAACAAGTCTTCAAAACTAAATGGCTCTCTGATGGGGACCGCAACACTAAATTCTACAATGCTCTTCAAAAGATTCGGAAGGTCTGTCGTCTTCTCTATTTTCTAAAATATAATGACACTCTTCTAGACTCTGAGTCCTCCATTGCCAATCATGTGGTTGCTTATTTTGAGAATATTTTCAATGGGGCTTGTATTAACAAGGACCTTCTTCCTGGAGTCATCCCTTAATTAGTCCAAAAAAAAGAAAATGATTTTCTCCTGTGCACTCCTCTTGAGCATGAAATCAAGGATACTGTTTTTGGTCTACACCCTGACAGCACTCCTGGACCAGAAGAACTCAATAATGGTTTCTTTCAGCTCCATTGGGATATTATTCAAAAGGATGTTTGAAAGCTTGTTAGGACCTTTTTCTCTACTGGGTACCTTCCCCATGGTATCAATGCTCAATTCCTTACCTTAATTCCTAAAGTGCCCAATGCCTCCGAAATTCACCTATTTCAGCCTATTGCTCTCATCAATTCCATCTAAAAATTTATCATAAAGCTCATAGCTAATCAGCTCTCTGCCTTGTGCAATAAAATTGTATCTTGTAATCAGTTTGGTTTCATCAAGGGGAGGTCTATTCGGGATTGCATTTGCCTTGCTTCTGAAAACACCAATGCTCTCAATAAAATCTCCAGAGGAGGCAACATTACTATCAAGCTTGACATTCAGAAAGCCTTTGATACTATTGATTGGGGTTTCATTTTCAAGTTCCTTTAGGCTTTTGGTTTAAATTATATCTTTATTAGCAGGATCAACTCTCTCTTCAACTCAGCTTCTATCTCTATCCTCATTAATGGATCTCCTAAGGGTTATTTCAAATGTTCGAAAGGAGTCCGACAGGGATATCCTCTCTCTGCCATTATTTTTTCCATTGTGGAGGATTATCGTAGTTGTCTCCTCACCTCTCTGGTTTTTTCAAATAAGATTAAGCCCATCTCATCTGCTATAATCCTAAATGTCCCAACCCATCTCCTTTATGCGGATGAAATTATTCTTTTCCTTAATGGTGGAAAGCACAACATCACTGCTCTCAAGGCTTCCCTATCTCATTATGAAGAGATCTTGGGGAAATCCATCAATTGGAGAAAATCCTTTATTTTCTTTGGTAAATCTTTCCCAGATCCTAGAAAAAGTCACATCATGGAGAGTCTCGGTATCAAAGAAGGGTCCTTTCCTTTTATTTATCTGGGTGTACCTATCTTCTGGCGTCGGCCTCGACCCTCGTATTTTAATGATATAGTATACCAACTCATCAATAATCTTTCTTCTTGGAAAGTAAAATCTCTTTCTGTGGCTGGTAGGATCTACCTGGTGAAATATTTTATTGTCTCCAAAATGGTTTATACTTTGATGATTTACAGATGTCCTGTCAGTCTCATTAAGAAAATTAATACCTATATTAAGAATTTTTTCTGGACGGGGAGTATTTTGGATAGGAAACTAGTTACTGTTCCCCGGTCTACCTGTTGTAAACCTATCTAAAAGGGAGGGCTTGGAATTAAAAATCTCAAGTTCTTTAATGAATCCCTCCAGGCCAGACACACTGGGAACTTAATTAACAGCAAAGCTGACTCCATCTCCTTCCTCAAAAATCGTTTCCTGGATAAGCTCAAATCCCACAACTTGAGTTATGTTATCTCTTCCCTCTTGCCTTCCATTATAAATTCCTTTATCAATATCATGCACAAATCTAGATGGATGGTTTATTATGATTCTACTCTGAAATTATGTCTTGAAAACTGGACTGGAGTCCCCCCTAATTCGATGCTTTCATCAAATGATGTTCCAGATTCTATAAACTCCTCCATAAAGTATGTTATTTGTTCTCCCTTCTTAGATCTCCCTGGTCATAGAAAAACTATGGTTTCTGACTACACCTTCTCGATAGATGAAGACAGTATTTCTTTGGAACCATCTCATAATGGGATACTAGACTCAAAAGCCTATTACAAGAATCTCTTCTCTCACTCTGAGTGAAATTTCTCTTGGTTGAATCCTTTTGATAAACCCTAGATAAAGCCTTCCAGATTTAATCTAGTCTGGCATATTGCTCACATGCGTCTTCCCACGGAGGTTTGCCTTCAATCCTTTGGATTTCAAATCAGCTCTAGATGTCTGCTTTTTCATAAACATAGGGAAGACATCAATCACTTATTTTTGTCCTACTCTACAGCCTCTGCTCTTTGGAATTTTGTTTCTGAAATTTTTTATTGCAGATGGTTAATTGCTGATTCTATCTGCTCTCTCCTTAAATGCTGTGTGAAGATGGAACTTTCGTCGTAGATTAAAAATCTCTTTCTTTCCACTGTTGCAGAGCTCCTCCACATTATCTAGTATGATAGAAATGATATTATCCATAATGGTGTCTCATTAAATCTTAATATAGTTCGCTCGAGAATTCTAATTGCTATTAAAGACGCATCCACTCTTCAGAATGCCAATTGCGTTAACCCGATTAGTGACTTTGGAATTCTCTGTCGGCTCGGAATTAAATGGATCTACAATCAGCCGAAGCGTCTCTTCGAAGTGTTCTGGAAGGCTCCATTCCCTGGATAGATAAAGATCAACGTAGATGGAACCTCGAAATGAAACCCTGGACCTGCGGGATGTGGAGCCATCTTTAGAGACTATCTTGGTCAGTTCCATGGCAGCTTCTTTGGTGGCTGTGGTTCTGCCTCTGCCCTGGAGGCGGAGATGGTGGTGGTGATACATGCGGTCAACTTTGTCAGTTTAAAGGGTTGGGACAATATCTGGATTGAAAGTGACTCCACCACCATCATCTGGGCCATTTTGAATGGTGTGGTTCACCTTGCTTGGCCTCTCACTGCGCTTTGGAAAATTTGCCTTCGCTCACTTCAAGAGATCACATAAATTTCCACCCATACCTACAGGGAAGCAAACAAGGTTGGGGATGGGCTTGCTAACAAAGGGATCAACCAGTCCATTACGTGGAGTGATACTTTACCGGTTGATCTCCTTTCGTTCCATGAAAAGGATTGTAATAAAATTTTCTCCTTCAGGCTCTTGTAATTTTCCTTTCCCCCTTTTTTTAATAATAATTTTGTGTCTTGGTCTTTGACCAAGACATTTACTTTAAAAAAACATATATACCATTTTTAAAAAGTAACAAAACAATATGAATGCGTTTTTTTTAGTATGCAAGTTTTGTTTTTTTACTGAAATGTCATTACAAATCAGAAACACGCATTTTTGAGTCATACCGATCACATCATGCATCGGTTTGATGTGATACTACTTCATAAATGTCACAAAGGACTAATGAATCAGTGTCTAAAATTATGAATACAATCAAATAATGTGTTCTCCATTTTTAGTGACTGACATTTTTTAAGCCAAAATGTGAATTTTAAACTGATAAGGGACACTTTTAGTCATACCAGTCACACCATACATCAAATTAATGATTGGTTGACTCCTAAACATAAAAAAAGACTAATTTATCATTTTCCTAAAGTATAAAACAATATTAATTAATTGTCTTGGTTTTATATATGTCACTTGTTCTTTGTACTTAAATTAATACCAATTTTAAATAAAAACACATATTTGGAGTTATATCGGTTAAAACGTGCATCGCATGGATGAATGGTTGATTCTTACAGATCAAAAATGACACATGGACCATTTTCCAAAAATTCTAAAAACATTCCAAATGTGTTTTCTCAGTTTTCAATATGTCACTTGTTCATTTTACTAAAATTAATTTCAATTTTAAATAAAATGAGACACTTTGAGTTATACCGGCCACACCGTGCATTATATTGAGATGTGTCTGATTCCTACACGTCAAAAATTGAATTATATATTATTTTACTAAAATATAAAAATAATCAAAATGTATTTGATCATTTTTCAGCATGCTAATTTTTTCTTCTAAAATTTCATTTCAAACTGGAAACATGAATTTTGAGCCATACTAGTCACATCGTGCATCAATTTAACATGAGACTACTTCATATATGTCAAAAATGACTTCTGAACCACTTTCCTAAATTATGAAGACATGAATTTTCTATATATATTTTCATATATAGAATTATTTTGAGACCGTGAAATTTGACGGCATGTGATTCCGAGGTTCAGAGGGCTTGGAATGATCTGTCAGAAAATGTTAATATTTAAATAGCATGGGTGAGTGGGTTCCTGAAAAAAACTTGAATAACTCTTAAATAGGACACGAGATCAAAAATCTAAGGGCACCTCTGCATTCAAGATGGTGGGTTTACCCAAGATGTGACTTAAGTTTAGTCAGCACAGGCCTCCGGTGAGGAAACCCAGAAATGGGATAACTGTAAATAAAATAATTAAATAAAATTATTTTATTTTTAAAATGATTATAACTAATGAACGGTGACTCAGATTAAAAATTCAAGACCACTACTAAGCATGTGAGGGTGTTATTTACTTAGGTAGATCCTAAAATTGGTCGGTGCGAGCCAACAATGGAAATTAGTTTTTGGCCGTAAATAAAATAATTAAGTAACAATTATTTTATTGTTAAATCCTTTAACTTATAAATGGTAACTTGTATTGAAAATCTGAGAGTACTGTTGAGTTTTGTGGGGGTGTGTTTCCCTTAGGAGGATCCTAACGTCGACTGGCGCAGGTTGAGAGTGACTGTTAATATTTTTGGAACTTTTTTTAAGGTACATTCAATAAACGTGCAATCAAGAATTTCTCTCTTTTGAACTTGTGCTCGGATTGAAAATCCGAGAGCACCACTAAATTCAGAGCACTATGATTCACTTCGGTGAAGATTAACTTCGACCAACAAGGGTGAGACAAAAAAGTTAATTTTTGGATATTACGGGAAAATAATAAAATAACTAAATGGGTTGTTTTATTCATTCTCCAACCATAGAGTGGCAGTTGGTAGGACTGCAGTGTAACATCAGGAACTGAATAAGAGACATTTAATCGCATGACCCTTCGGATTTTTAACCATGATTCTGGTAGGATTAATGGATCATTAATTGCAGTTCATTAATGAACCACATTAATGAATGCAAAGTGGGTGGTTCCTTTTATTTTATTTAAACAAACCTTTGGCGTGGGTTTTGGAAACCTACAAGAGGAACCTCTGACAAAACGCTGACAACGACTTCCTCTAATGAAGAATGGGGTTTTGATCAATGAATATTGGATGATTTGAACCAAAAATCGACAGGCGATGGCGAGCACCAACATACATGGAACGTCTATGAACATGAATCTTCTCCTTCGACCACAACACCATTTCCAGGTTGGGGGTTTATGTTCTTTGATGTTCCCTCTATTTCCATTATTAGAAAATACAATGAATGTGGACCAACAGATCAACAGGTTTATCTGCGTTTCATCTGTTCATGCAGCTGGTTGTTACGGGGTCTTAAAATGGGGGTTGTTCTTCTTTTTTATATTATTGATATCACCTCATGTAGTAACACTAACGTAGAGGGCGCGGGCCGAGCCAAACAAGTCTTGTACCCTCCACCGATCTCTGTTTGATGCGTTCTTCATGGGAGACTAAGAAATATGGTAGCAAGGTGAAACCGAGGGATGCACAGTGTAGGAGCCATCCTAGGAGGCCCATAGGCATAGACGTGAAGAAAATTGGACCACCGTAACTTTACTGGTGGCCCGTGAAATCACCATCGGTGCGACGATGCCCAATGGTCTCACAGAAAATAGGGGTGGACGGGCTTTGTTGGCCACATTGAAGGTGGGCAACGCATCACAGAGGAGGAATCGCGGCTTCAAGACACAGCGGTGGTGGACCCACAACTATGGGTCTCACCCTAGACCAATCTACCAGACTGGTTAACTGAAGGGGCATCACCATTCTGGCACCGCTGTTTGAAGACCGAATAGAGAGAAGTCCGTTCAGTTAGGAGCTGGGACCGCACCCTGTTGGTTGTCGCGCCCAGCCGGTGGACCAAACCAGGTAGAGCCTGTCTGGATTAGATCTAGCTGGTCTAGGCTGGGCTAGCGGTTGGGGCCATCTCGGGTTGGGTCAGACCTAGGTCGGGCCCGAGCCTGGTCGGGTCGGGTAAGTCCGACTGGGTCGGACCAAACCCGGACCCAATTTTGGCCTAGTTTCCCTTAAATGGCCATATCTTCTAAACCAGATTTCCTTTTGACAAACTGTATACGGAGCTAGAATCTCAAGGATGAGTTTTTCCTTTTGAGATACTCCTCTAGGGTTTTGGAGAAATTTGGTGTATGTACGGGTTGGACCAGACTCGAATCTAACCGGGCCCTCGACACTAAAATGCCTATAACTTACAGACTGGGCATCTGATTGACATGTCATATGTTGTGTTGGAACCCTTATGACATGACAGTTCTTCGGGTTACTTCTTTGTGGTAATTCATAGTGTTTGAGTTTCACCTAATGGCTTGAGGAGTGAATCCTCTTGGAATCAAGCGTGCTATGTGTGGGAATCCAGTGGCTGGATGTGACGTTATGAAGCACCTAGTGATCCTATGTGGGTCAGTAGTTAGCTATCCTTTGTGGGTCAACACCTAGAGATCCTCTGTGGTTCATCACCTAGAAATCCTCTGAGTGGGTCAGCACCTAGCAATCCTCTGAGTGGGTCAGCACCTAGCGATCCTCTGTGGTTCATCACCTAGAAATCCTCTGAGTGGGTCAGCACCTAGCAATCCTCTGAGTGGGTCATCACCTAGAGATCCTCTGTGGGTCAGCACATAGCTATCCTCTGTGGGTCAGCACCTAGAAACCTTGTGTGGTCTAGAATCAAAAGTCTCTTGATAGAATACGATGATCTAGCATTATGACTAATCCTTATAATTCATGTTATTCAAGTTATATACATGGTGTTAGCTGAGTCTTTTACTTCATGCTTTGTGATTGAGATCGTGCTTTTTTGTTTTTTCCTTTGTAGAATTTTGGGAGACCATCGGGGGTCTCAGGGTCCCTACTAGGTATTATTTTACTCACCCCTGCACGGGATTCACCCACACCTTGTCGTGTCTTGTGCAGATGATGGGAAGCTTTGACCAAGGTTTGGGAGCCAGGACTAGACGATTCACGGAGGTGACCGGTTAATGAGGAGATCCACAGGGATGAGTGGTACCCACACTTTAGGTAGGATCCTTGGTAGACGACCTCGGTAGCTGTTTTTCTTTTCTGCTATATTTTATTATATTTGGGTTTGTATTTTGGCCCATTATTTTCAGTTCACACTTTTACATTCAGCAGTTATACAACGTGGTTTTTTCATATTGTGTACCTGGTCTGTGTGTTTGTAGGTTTAAAGGAAATGCCTTTCCATTTTAGAGATATGCATTACCAGTGCTAGTTTCCAACCCCTAGCCTATGGAAGGTAGGCTTGGGGTAGTCACACCACAGGCCTCAGGGGATGGGTCATAAAAAAGTGGAATCAGAGGGTGGTCGGTTCTACCAGAAGAACTAAGAGTCTATTTTTTCAGTAGTAGAAATAGTGTTAAGTGTATTTAGTTTGTATTTCAGTCAAGGGAGTCTAGTGTTGATGTGTAGGCCGATATATCCATACACCGGGACCCTGAATTCTGTTTTCTGACTTGGTACACAAAAACACTAGCTACATGTGTTTTGAAATTGTTTTTCTCTTGATCTCTTTTGATTTAGCTCACCAGGTATGACCTTTTGACCATGGTTCATCTTGATTCTCTTTCAAAATACCTCAACATAGATAGATAGACATGATTCCAAATCATGACCATGAGGATGGTCTGAAGAGCGATGATGCTTCGATACAAGGATCATTGCCTGAGATTGTACCATTAGGTGGTGTCCCAGTGATACCCCTTGTTGGTCAGCAGTTAATACTAGTGCTATTGATAGAGGAAACATTTAGGCTCAGTTCCTTACATGAGTTTTAGTGACATATACCCCTCAAGTTATGAGGTGATCATGACTCACAGGCGGTTAAGTACTGGCTTAATTTTGTGAACGAGTTTCCATCCAGCCAGGACACCATTAGATTAGATGGCAGTCCTGGAAGTGAGCATTCTATGTGGCTCAACAGAATGATGGCAGGGTTTAGATTACCCCTATCTTAAGATGAGTGGTTTTTTCATGGATATAGCTTGAGAAACTTTCATATAGAAGGGGTATCTTTCCATAAAAAGCTAAGGGGTGGGTGTTCCTAATAGATTCTACAACTTTGGCAAGATGACATGCTGGTAGCTGAGTATTCATCGAGGCGTACCGACTATTCTAGGTACTCAATGAATATGATATGACCAGTGATTTAGGGCGTGGTCCTCCAAGAAATATTTTTTTAGGGACATCCAAGCTAACACTATTCCTCTATGTATTCCTACTTCTGTTAGGCTTATAGAGAGAACATTTTGTGGTTGAAAGTTCTTTGGATGAGTAGATACAACTAGTGAATGTCAGCAGGAGGTGGTATACATTTTTTCATGTTACAACCACCACCCCAATGTGGTCCCCACCAGGCTCAGGGATATGGAGGACAGGGGAAGGGAGTAGCTACATGCGGTCAAAAAGTGTAATCCAAGGGCTCCAGGAATGATTCTAGGTATGGTCTGTGTCTACTACTTGCTTCCGTATTAATAGACATAGGTATTAATCATTCCTTCTTTTCATGAATCTTTTTCAAGACCTAGAGTTTCTGGTTAAACCATTAACTTTACCCTTAAGTATAGACATACCTAAGGGAGGATTCTTGATAATCACACTTATGCTGATGGTGTGATCTGACCCTTGAGGCGAGAGTTATGGTTGGAACCTCCTGGTGGTAGCGTAGAGTATTTATGATGTTAGTTTGGGTATGAACTGGTCATCCATAGTTAATGATCAGATTAAATGTTTTAGGAAATAGGATGTGGTATATCTACAGCGTTGGAATGGGGTTTTCTTTTGTCGGTGAAAAAGGAATCCCAGGAAGCACAGGATAAACTTCTGCATAGGATTATGCAGCTGATCATTCTTGGGTCATCCAGCCTTACCCTTGTGGTAGCAGGTGTTTTGAGTTTTCAGTTCCCAATAGTTGTGGAAGATTATGGGAATATCCTTTCAAAAGATGTTTCCAAGATTACCTCCCTATAGGGAGAGGGACTTATGCATTGGCTTGTACCCAAGGATGACACCGATATCTACAACTACATATTGAATGGCTCCCGCGGAGCTCTGGGAGCTGAGAGTATAGTTGGGGGACTTACAGAGGAAGGGATTAGTAAGACCCAGTGTTCGAGGTTATGTGTGGACTATCTTCAATTTAATAAGGTGGCCATGTAGAACGAGTTCCCATTACTAAAGGGTCTATGGGAACATCAATCAGTTAAAAGAGGCATCCTTTCACGTTGATGGAAAGGTGCCTATAGGATTTTCAGTAGTTGAGATATTAGTGATGGATGGAGTTCCTCTAGAACTATGTCTTTGATATATTATGTACTACTAGTAAGAGGAATATGGTGGTAGACGCACTCATCAAGAGGTCTGCTTTACAGCTGCTGAGTGAGGAGACATAGCAGCTACCCACGATACAGATAACCTTCGTTGATATTGATGGAGCAGTGTACCTTCAGTCAATGACTATCACTCTCCCACTCTTGTAGTGAGTTAGGGAGGCACGGTTCCTGGATATTGACTATGAGGCCTGATGTGCTCAGATATCCTTAGGGAAAGCCCTAATGGATTTTAGTAAAGGTGGGGAGCACACCATCCCTTTCAAAGGACACACCATGGTACTCGTGAAGTTTTGAGAGGTCGTATTGAGGGAGTTCCATACATACCCTTTGGTGGCACATCCTGGTGTGACAATAATGTGCCAGGACCTCTGGCGTCAGTACTGGTGGCCAGAGATGAAGAAAGTGGAAGCTAATTTTGTTTCACGATACCTCACTTTTTAGTAAGTGAAAGCTGAGTATCAGATTCCAGCACGCTTGAGAACAACTTTTAGCCCCAAACAGATGGTCAGATGGAGAAAAATGTACAGACCTTAGAGGAAATTCTTCGTACTTGTGTCTTGGATTTTGTTCATAGTTGGGAGGACCACCTACCACTGGTGGTGTTTTTTTACAACAATAGTTATCACTCCACCATTGACATGACACCGATTAAGGCCTTGTACAGGAAACCATGTAGATCACCTCTATACTGGACTGACCTAGGGGAGTCACCACATATGGGTACAAAGTTGGTACGGGCTACCACTGAGAAGGTGTAGATCATCCAGGATCAGATGAAGACTACACAGAGCAGGTATAATTCATATGATTATAGGATATGGAGACCCGAGGAGTTCAAGGTGGGATACCATGTCTTCCTACGGGTCTCACCTCAATGAGGTTTTTAGAGATTTGGCCAAGGCGAAAAGCTATCTCCAAGGTTCATCGGACCATTCTATATTCTCAGTAGAGTTGGCGAGGTGGCATACCACCTATATATTCCCCCAAAGATGCACCAGCTGCATAATTTTTTTTTCACATGTCGTAGCTGAGGAGGTACGTGCATGATCCATTGAACATCATCGACTATGGATAGCCGGACATTGACGATGAGGTAATGTTTGTGGAGTTCCTAGTGAAGATAGAGGATCTATAAGAGATCATCCTTTATGAATGGTATATTCCTCTAGTGCGCGTTCTATGGTATCACAATAATATCCCAAAGAGCATAGGGGAGTGAGAGGATCAGATTAATGCTCAGTACCCCTATTTGTTTGATTTTCCTTTTTTTACCTTCGAGGATGTAAACCTTTAAGGTGGGGAGAATGAAATGTCCCATAATTTTGGTATTTTTTTATTATATGGAATTATTTTGAGACCATGAAATTTGACCGCAAGGGATTCAGAGGTCTAGAGTTCCCAAAATGATCTATCGGAAAATGTTAGGATTTAAAAGGCGTGTGTGAGTGATTTTCCTAAAAAAGTGTAATAACTATTAAATAGTTTCACGGATTAGAAATTCAATGGAACCATTGAGTTCAGGATGGTGATTTTAACCTAGGTGCAACATAAGTTTAGTCGGCACAGGCCTCTATTGAGAAAAACCAAAAGGGGCATAAATGTAAATAAAATAATTACATAATTTTTTTAATTTTTCAAATGCTTATAACTCACAAACAGTGACTCATATTAAAAATCCGAGACCACCGCTAATATAGTTACGGTATTCTCTACTTTGGAAGATCCTAACATTGGCTGGTGTGGTCCAATAGTGAAAGTTAGTTTTTTTCCGTAAATAAAATAATTATGTAATAATTATTTTATTGTTAAATCCTTTGACTTCTAAATGATAAATAGGATTATAAAATCTGAGAGTTTCATTGAGTTTGTGAGGCGTGTTTCCTTTAGGTAGAGCCTAACCTTGACCGGCGTGGGTTGAGGGTGAATGTTAATATTTTCTGAACTTTTTTTACAGTATGTTTAGTAAATGTGAAAGAGGGAATTTTTGTCTTTTGAACCGGTGCTCGGATTGAAAATATAGAAGCACCGTTGAATTCATAGTGCCGGTATTCACTTAGGAAAAGTTTAACTTTGACCAGAAAGGGTCGGACAAAAATGTTAAATTTTGGAATTTACAGAAAAAAAAAAAATAACTCCATGAGTTATTTTATTCTTTCTTGAACTGTAGAGTGGTAGTTGGAGGGACCATAGTGTAATGTCGGGCATTGAATAAGAGAAATTTAATCGCATGACCCTTTGGTTGCGTAACCATGACACTCATATGATTAATGGATCATTAAATGAAATTCATTAATGAATGCAACATGGGTGGTTCCTTATTTTATTTAAACAAACCTTTGGCATGGGTTTTGGAAACCTACGAGGGGAATCTCTAACAAAATGTTGGTGACTAATTCCTCCAATTAAAAATTAAGTTTTGATCGATGACTGTTAAAGGATTCAAACCAGACATCAATCAGAGATAGTGAGCGCCAATGAATGTGGAACATCTATGAACACAAATATTCTCCTTCAACTACTACACCATTTCCAGGTATGGGGTTTACGTGCTTTGATGTTCCCTCTCTTTAAATTATTGGAAAATACAATGAACGCAGACCAACTGACTAACGGGTTGATCCACGTCTTGTCTTTTCATGAGGGTGGTTATTGCGAGGTCTTAAATTGGGGATTGTTCTTTGTTTTTGATTATTTATATCACTTCATGTTATAACACTAATGTAGAGGTCATGGGTCAAACCATACAATGCATTGACCCTCTATCGATCTTGGTTTGATATGTTCTTCATGGGTGACCAAGAAATATAGTGGAAAGGTGAAACCGAGGGCTACACAATGTAAAAGGCATCCTGGGACGCCTGTGGGTGCAGAATGGAAAAAAATATGACCATTGAACCTTCACTGATGGCATGCAGAAGTACCACTGGCACGACAGTGCCTGATGGCACCACGACGAACATGGGCGACTGGCCATTTCCGACCGTGTTGACAGCGGGTGGTGTGCCACGGTAGTGTGCCATGGAGTAGGAATTGAGGTTCTAAGCCATAGTGGTGGAGGACCTGTGACCATGGGTCCTACCCTAGACTATTCCACCAGACCGGTCAACTGAAGGGGCGGCGCCATCCTGGCACAACCGGTTGAAGACCAAACAGACAGAAGTCCGTTCAGTGGGGAGCTGGGACCACGTCCAGCTGGCGGCCGTGCCCCACCGGTAGACCAAACCAGGTCCAGCCTATCAGGGCTTGAGCCAGCCAGTTTGGGCCGACCCCATCCTACCCGGTCTAGGCCCATCGGGATGAGTCAGGTCAGGTAGGTCCGACTGAACCCGGACCCACTTTTGGTGCAGTTTCGCTTAAAGGGTCATATCTTCTAAACCAAACATCCTTTTGAGGAACCGTTTGTGGTGATGGAATCCTTAGGATGAGGCAGTCCTTTTAAGATACTGCATTTTCGTTTTGGAGAAGGTTGGAGTGCAATCAGGTTGGATCGAACTAGAATCCAACTGGGTCCTTGGCACTAAAACGCCTATAACTTATAGACCGGGAATCCGATTGAAGCATCATCAGTTGCATTGGAACCCTTATGACATGATGGTTCTTTCAGTTACTTATTTATGGGACATTTTGGCAGTTGAGAAATGACCGATGGATTGAGGATCATATCCCCTCAGAATCAAGCATGCTAAGTGCGGGAATCCAATGGTTGGATGTGATATGATGAAGCACCTAGAGATCCTATATGGGTCAGCAGTTAGAGATACTCTATGGGTCAGCACTTAGCAATCCTCTGAGGGTCATCACCTAGCGATCCTTTGTGGGTTAGCACCTAGCAATCCTCTGTGGGTCAGCACTTAGTGATCTTGTGAGTGGGTTAGCACCTAACAATCCTCTATGGGTCAGCACCTAACAATCCTATGTGGGTCAACACCTAGAGACCTTGTGTGGTCTAGAAGCAAAATCCTCTTAACAGAATAATCTGATCTAGCTTTATGAATAATCATCATAATTCATGTTCTTCAAGTAATATTCATTGTGGGAGTTGATTCTTTTATATCGTTCTTTGTGATTGAGATCATGCTTTGTGGTTTTTCCTTTGTGGAATTCCAGGAGACCATCAGGGGTCTCGGGGTCCCTAATGGGTATTGGTATAATCACCCCTGAACAGGCTTTACCAGCACCTTGTTGTGTCTTGTGCAGATGACGGACAACTTTGACTAAGGTTTGAGATCCAGGAATAGATGGTGCACAGAGGTGACCGGTTGACATGGAGAGACACTGTGATGAGTTGTACCTACCCTTCTGGCAGGATCCTTGGCGGATGACCTCAGGAGTTGTTTTTCCTTTCTTCGGTATTTTCTTTTAGTTGGGTTTGTATTATGTCCCATTCTTATTCAGTTTGAACTTTTACATTCATTAGTTATACTGCATGGTTTGTTCTTATTGTGTATTTGGTCTGTGTGTTTGAATGTTTAAAGTAAATACCTTCCCATTTTAGGGATATGTCTTTCTGGTGCTAGTGGCCAACCCCCGGCCTATGGAAGGCAGGCTTGGGGTAGTCACAACACAAGCCTAGGGGGATGAGTCATGACAAAATGGTATCCTAGGGTGTTCGATTCTACCAAAAGAACTAAGAGTATATATTTTCAGTGGTAGAAATAGTGTTAAGTGTCTTGAGTTTGAATTTCAGTCCAGGGAATCTATTGTTGGTGTGGCGGCCGACATATCCAGACACTCGGACCCTGAATTCCGTTTTCTGACTCATTACACAAAAACACTATTTGCAAGTGTTTTGAAATTTTTTTCTCTTGATCTCTTTTGAGTCAGCTCACCAGGTATGACCTTTTAACTGTGGTTTATCTTGATTCTCTTTCAAGATATTTTCAGGCAGACAACTAGCAAAGATTCCAGTGTGTGACCATGAGGATGGTCAGCGGAATGATGAGGCATTGGTATAGGTACTGTTTTCTGAGATAGTACCTTCAAGTGGTGTCCCACCTATACCACTACCCATTGGTTAGCAGTTACTTCTAGCACTACTGGTAGAGGAAACTTCTAGGTTCAGTGCCTTACATGATTTTCAGCAACATATACCCCTCAGGTTCCAAGGCGAGCCCGAATCACAGGTAGCTAAGGACTGGCTTGAGGTGGTGACTGAGTTTCTATCTATCCAGGGCACCATTAGATCAGATGGCAGTTTTGATAGTGAGTATTCTACGTGGCTCAGCAGAGCGATGACATGGTTTAGATTACCCCTATCTTAAGATGAGGTGACTTTTTCCTAGACAGAGCTTGAGAACCTTTCTCAGAGAAGGGGTCTCTTGTCATAAGAATCTAAGGGGTATTTGTTCCGCATAGCTTTTATAAATTCAGCAGGACTATATGTCGGTAGGTGAGTATTCATCGTGGTGTACCTACCATTCTAGTTACTCGATGAATATGATACGAATAGTTCTTCTGGGATTGGACCTCCGAGAGAGATGTGTTTAGGGACATCCGAGATAGCACTATTTCTCTGTTCATTCCTACTTATGTTAGGGTGATAGAGAGAACCTTTTGTGGTTGGAAGTTATTTGGCTAAGTAGATACAACCAATGAATTTCAGTAATGGTAAAGTAGGAAACTGACATTAGTATAAGAAACCTGGATGTGTAAAATGTTTTGGGAAGAGAAAGTGATAGGAACAGATGAATCTGCAGGGCAGTAGATGTGGAAGGGGAGATAGAAGAGCAGTAGGAGGTGGTATACATTTTGACATGTTACAACCACCACCGCAATGTGGTCCCCACAAGGCTTAGGGAGCTGGAGGAAAGGGGAAGGGAGTAGCTTCATGTGATCATGGAGTGTGACCTAAGGGCTCAAGGAATGATTTGAGGTATAGTCTATGTATACTATTAGCTACTGCATTAATAGACATAGGTAACAATCATTCCTTCTTTTCATGAATCATGTTCAAGACCTAGAGTTTGTAGTTAAACAATTGACTTGACCCTTACCTATAAAGACACCTAAGGTAGGAGACTCAATAATCACACTTATACTGATGGTGTGATCCTACCCTTGAGGTGAGAGTTATGGTTGGAACCTCTTGGTGGAAGCATTTTGTCCTTATGATGTTAGTTTGGGTATGAACTGGTCTTCCATAGTTCATACTCAGATTGATTGTTTTATGAAAAAGGATTTGGTATTTTTATAGTGTTGGAATGTTGTTTTTGTTTGTTGAAAAAAAAGGAAACCCAGGCATCATGGTATAAACTCATTCATAGGAGGGTGCAGCCGATCACTCTTGAGTCGGACAGCCCTACCCTCATGGCACCAGGTGTTTTGAGTTTTTAGTTCCCAACAGTTGTGGCAGAGTGCGAGAACATACTTTCAAAATATGTTTACAGGATTAACTCCCCATAGAGAGAGGGACTTCTGCATTGTCTTGTACCCAGGGATGACACCGATATCTACAACTGCATATTGGATGGCTCCCGCAGAGCTATGGGAGCTGAGAGTATATTTGGGGACTTGTAGTGGTAGGGATTATTAAGACTCAGTGTTCGAGGTAATGTGTGAACTACTGTAACATTAAACAAGTGGACGTGGAGAATGAGTAACCACTACCAAAGGATCTATGGGAACATCAATTAGTTTAAAGGGGTATCCTTTCTTGTGGATGGAATGGTTCCCATAGGATTTTCCGCAGTTGAGATAGTGGTGATGGTTGGAGTTCCTCCAAGACTATGACTTTGAGATATTCTATACTCCTGGGAAAGGGAATTTGGTGTGAGATGCACTTATCAAGAGGTATGGTTTACAGCTGCTGAGTGAGGAGACATAGAAGTTATCCACAATAGAGATAACCTTTGTGGATAGTGATTTAGAAGCTTGCCTTAAGTCAATGATTATCACTCCCCCCACTCTTGTAGTGAGTCGTGGAGGCACATTTCGTGGATATTGACTGAAAGGCCTGATGTTCTCAGATATCCTGTTGGGCAAAAATCCCTCAAGGTATCATTGAAGCATTTTTGAGGTGATTGTGTTTGTTGAAAAAGTGGACATCTGAGTTGTGATTGTTGACAAAGCAAAACAATGACATACAAATTTGTTGACAAAGAGGATTTCATGGTGGAATGTCGAGTTCAAGAGCTGAGGTCAACGATCCATGTTTGATTCAAGAATGTCGATAAAAGGAATGGATTATTTGGAGGCGGCACAAAAGAACAGATACAAGGTGGGGCCGTTTTCCAGTGTTTGCCAAATTTTTGGGCCTGAAAATCATCAAATGAAGAAAAGTATTTTTGGAAAAGGGACTTGCGCGCCGAGGACTTGGAGAATTGAAAACTTGCGCACCATATGTTTTTCAAGATCATAAGATCAAAAATATGGCAAAGGAAGTAGGTTCGTGCAAGTTTGGGAGTTGGTCGCGCAAGTGTCCAAAAGGGCAGAAGACTTGCGCACCGAAACTGGGTCGCGCAGGTGACTTGCAGGCCATCGCACAGGGTGGTCAGATTTCCAATAAATACTGGACCACCCCTCCTCATTCACCACCGGAGTTCAACTCTTTGAGAAATCAGAGCTCCCGTCGCGCAGGTGTGGTGGTCGTGCAAGTGGTGAGTGTGGGTCGCGCAGGTGGAGTTGCGCGCCAGTAGTTGAAGTTGTGCGCCGGTGTTAGAAGTTGGGCGCCGATTGGCAGTTGCGCGCCAATGTTGGTTTGGGCATAAAAGGAAGAGAGTCGCGCAAGTTTGGAGTTGAGGAAGCTTGAGTCGCACAAGTTTGGAGTTGAGGAAGCTTGAGTCGCGCAAGTGTCTGAGGTATACTTGCGCGCCCGTTAAGACTTGTGCGTCGATACTTGCGCGTCGAGGTAGATTTGCGTGCCAAGTAAGGTTTGTTCCAGCAGTGTTTTTCGGACTGCGTGGAAGCTGGAAGTTTTCCCGATACCTTCGGTGCAAAGAGATATTCATCTTCGGGTGAAATTTGTACTTCAACAGAGCATCTACACACAAGGAAAGATGCATTCATTCATGAAAATGAAGAGACCTACAGGTCTATAAACTGTGAGTGGATTCCCTTCCAGAGCAGTGAGCTTAGGAAGAGGAAGTAGGTGATCCTCTCCACCGGCAGTGAGCCAGAGAGAGAGAAACAGGGAGTGACCCTTGGGAAAGCAGTGAGCTGACCCTAAACCTTGTATAGGCAGTGAGCCTGGGCATAGAAGTGATCTAGCCCGAACATTGTAATCCACATCTAGTGAATTCTAGTGGAATTTGGTACGAACCGGCAACTTGTCGGCGTATGCTCCTTGGACGTATCCCTTAGCGGTGAACCAAGTAAAAATATTTGTGTCTACCTGCTTACTTCCCTGCATTGCATTCAAAGCATCATTTTCAGGTAAAAGAGACAAGTGATCACAGTAACCACACAAGTGCAAACAAAGTGACCCTTGTAACAAAGAGGTCAAGATCCAGTGGGACAGGAAGAACTTTGAAAAAGAATATCCATACCCTGATTCACCCCCCCTCTCAGGGTATATAGGCCCCTATTGGCCCTAACAATTGGTATCAGAGGGATAGGTTGCTTTTATCAGATTTTTTTGCTTCGACTTGGTGTAGTCTTTCTGTGTAGTTGAAGATATTGTTTTCGCTTATCTCGGTCTACCATGGGAAAAAGAAAATCTTCAAAGAAGAATCAGAAGTCAGTTGGTATCCCTCAGTGTGGAAGTGTTTTTGGAAAAAGTGTGATTCAACTAAAATAATAAAACAGCTTACTGAAGGAATCATGAAGTGAATAGAAAAATTATTTGGATAAATCATACAACAAAAATACTTACTCATTCAAAGATGCTGATGGAATGAGTGATGAACCTGACTTTCCAGGTGACTTTGGAACCACTGACAATGAAGAAGAAGAAATTGAAGGAAGAATTGATATGCGAGCTGAGTTGGAGGCTGCTCTTGAAGAGATAGATGTTTGGAGGGCCAAAACCAAGAAAGCTAACAAAATTGTTTGCGATGCCAAACTCTATATGCAGCAGCAGGAAGAAGAGAAATCTGAGCTGATGGAAGAAATTGAGAAACTTAATTTATCAACATCAGAGAACTCAGAATCCGTTAGTAAGTATAAGCTAAAGGTTGAAGAACAGAAAAGAGAGATCGATGGCCTGAACAAAAAGGTGGAAGTTGTCCATGGGACAAAAGAATTGGATCAGAAATCCACTGAGGAAATTAAATCTAAAGGCATACAGATCCATGATCTGGAAACTGAGGTCAACAAGCTAAGAGTCTTAAATCAATGGCTTATTGATATAGTTACTGACCTAACAGAGAATAATGATTCTCAAGGTGAGGAACTACAGAAGATGGCTAGAGGAAAAGGAAAAAAAAAGGCTGGTAAGTGTGAAGAGAATCAAGAGTCCGATGAAGTTCGGAATCTGAAAACCAAGAATGATGATCTAGCTACACAGCTGTCTGAGTTAGTTCAGAAGAATCAAAGAATACAACAAGAGAATTCATGTTGCTCCGATTCTCTTGCTCAAGAAAAATTGAAAGTAAAAGAGAAAAATGACGTGGTTAATAAGATGAAGCATGAACTGGAAGATGAGATGAGTTGTGGAAATAATCTCAGAAAAGAACTTGATGCTCAACTTGTATAAAGAGATTTGAAGATTCAAAAGTTAGAAAAAGAGCTACAATCAGTCAAGAAGGAAATGGAGAAGTCTAAATCTAAAGATAAGCCCAAGTTGAAGGATGCACTGCACTTATTATTTGATCATCCGTCGGCAGGTGATGATAAAATTAAGTCCAAATATACTGCATCAGAGGAGAAGCATGAAAGGATTGTATCTTCCCAAAGGTCAACCTTTTTGGGAAAATCTGGAATTGGATATGATAATCCCACTCCCATGGATGATAAGAAAAATGAAGTGAAAAATTCCAAAGGTAAGAAAAATCCTTTAGGTGCTGGAGATAGGCCTATGAGGGTAGTTTCAAGGAGTGATGATATGTGTTATTTCTACGGAGTTCATGGCCACACATCAAGCTTTTGTACAGAGGCTCTGGAGTACATTTCAGGCTGTGAAAAGAGAAACATTAATAAATATGAGAACAGGAAGAAGCATCATGAGAAATTATAAAGAAGAGCTTCTCAGAGGAAAGCATATATTAGATGCTATTACTGCGGAAGAATGGGACACACCATGAGCATGTGTCAGGAAGCTTAGGAGAACAATATCAGAGGAAGAACTCAAGGTGCATCAACATCTCAGTAGAGAAATGATAAAATTAGGTATGCCTTTGAGGGGAAATGTTTTATATGTTCTCACTATGGGCACATGGCGAGACATTGCAGTAAGAAGAAAGCAGGAAAGGGAAAGGAACAAGAAAAGAGATCTCCACCACAGGAAGTGTACAAGAAAGAAGCCTGTACTGGGAGACAAAGTGGAAAGGATAATAATAGGCTTCGAGCCTCGGGGAAATCACATGGAGCTGAGAGAAAGGTGTATCAGTCACCTCCTCTGTCACACTCGCAACATATCTCTCAGAGGAAACATGAACAAATCTGGACGAAAAAGGGTGGAGATTCTACAGTTGTGAGAAAGAAGAATGAAAATTCAATGGAAGACTCACCACCGGTAAAAAGGAGTGTGGTGACTCAGACATCTGATAAAAGAAAGTTGAACAAAGAATGTGACAAAAAATTCGCAGGATGTATTCCACAGCGAAAACTGAAAGAAGATGCAAGATCCTTGCAATGGTGGAAGAAGCAAGGGAAGATGGAAAGGAAAGATGTTCCTGCTCCGAGAAATAATCAAGGAAAATGGAATTTTGGTAGAACCTCAAAGAAAGAAATGTGTACTAGTGGGTTTATACCCCAAGTGGTGAGAAAGTCCGAGCCTACCAAATCTACTTATCAGAAAAAGGCTCAAAATGTGGGCAAAGAATGCCTAGTCATCTGGCCAGAACAGTTGAAGTTGGCTAGGCAGTTGGAGGAAGCAAGAAAGGAGTGTGATGCCCTCCAAGAAAGAATCAAAGGGTTGACCCATCAGGATCAACCACAATCCTCATCTTGAGGAGTCCAGAAGAAGACCCCCTCTCCCTATGTATATAAATGCTATTAACTGATGATCCGTGTGTTTCAGGTTTTAGGGAGATACAATCCAAGGGGAAGTGGCATCTAAGGATGCGAAGTGGAGATGTGATATGCTCTAGAGTTTAAATTGATTCAAATCAGGTACTAGAGTCATAGAAGAAGGGGAGCAACAGACCACAATAGGAAGTGATTGTGTTATTAACTTTGTCTCTTGTTTCCTACATCGAGTTTCAACTCAATAGGCTTAGATATTTTGTTAATGGCTCAAATCTGAGTGGAAGATGAGAACAAATGATGAAGGAGGAAAAGACGTGTTATGGGTCTAAACTGTTGGGCCTAACAACTTGAAGAGTTGCATAACACAGGGGGAGCATTCTATATCCTAATCAGATGCATGATCTCAATATGATGTGAAGGATGAATGTTTATGATCATGAATAATGATTGGTGTAAAAGCAGCAACACACGGGTTTTCATGATTATCTATTTTGTTCTAACAATGTGGTATCAACTGACTGCTTTCAGGATACCAAGAAGCTGCAAGATAAAATCAAAGGTGTCTCAAAAAAAATATAAGAAAAGTTTCTGAAAGAAATGAAGCCACTGAAAAATGAGCCAGTGAACAACTTCCTGATGAAACTGCTGAGGAAGAAAGCAACACAGGGAGAGCAGAAGTGTCTTATGCTGATGAAGAAAGCAACACACTGATGATGAACATGAAAGTGTCTAGTTTGTGTCTATAAGGATGCCAAAGAGATGAGCTGAAATTGATGGACAGAATATCATTGGTGATCAGGCAGCTCCAGTTCAGACAAGGGAAATGAAATCACTGCAGCATGCATCTTTAATATCCCAGGTTGAGCTGAAATGCTTTTCTGATGCAGTTGGAAATGAAAACTGGGTTTAGGCTATGAAAGAAGAGCTTGATCAGATTGAGAAGAACCAGATGTGGGAGATTGTTTCGAGGCCAGCAGACTAGAATGTCATCAGGACTAAATGGGTCTATTAAGACAAGATGAATGACGATGGCACAGTGATTCGGAACAAAGCACGACTAGTGTGAAAGGGATACTCCCAGATAGAGGGAATATATGTTGATGAGACGTTTTCACCAGTTGCAAGGCTAGAGACAATCAGATTATTTTTTTCCATAGCAGTGCAAAGAAAGTTGAAAGTGCTCCAGATGGATGTCAAATCCGCATTCTTGAATGGGGTTCTGGAAGAAGAGGTGTACATTGAGAAGCCAGATGGTTTTCGCCACATGCCAAGAAGAGAGATATAAGAGTAATCCCAAAGAAATCCACATGATTATAGTGAAAAGAATACTTCGGTATATCAGGGGCACGGTGGATTTCGGTTTGACATATAATGACAAATCTCAGACAGAGTTATTGGGATATACTGATGCAGACTGGGACGGTTCAGTAGATGATAGAAAATCAACGTCAGGTGGTGCATTCTATCTTGGTGGATTGTGTATTTCTTGGCTAAGCAAGAAGCAAGATTGCATTTCATTGAGCACCGCAGAAGTTGAGTATATTGCGGCCACTCAAGCATGCGCACAGTTATTGTGGATGAAGCAGCAGCTTGAAGATATGGGAGTTGAAGTGAAGTCTCCGATTGGAATCCAATGTTATAACTCAAGTTCTATAAATCTCAGCAAAAATCCCGTCCATCACTCAAGGACAAAGAACATTGAGATTAAGTATCATTTTATCAAGGAGAAGGTTGAGCAGGGACTCCTGAAGTTGGAGTACGTGCCTACAGAGCTACAGGTTGCAGACATTCTGACAACGGCCTTACCCAAGGAAGCTTTTGAGCGGCATCGACTGGCTTTGGGAGTCCAGTTGACTCCCTGCACTTGAAATAGTGTGTATGTGGGTCCCCTCCCACCTCTCCCCGAGGTGTGATGTGTTTTTCCCAAATGTGTTGATATGTGTTCTCTACTATGTTACAGACTCCAAAGGAATGACCTTTGGGTTCGTTGACAAAGGGGGAGAAAAGTGTTAGTTAAAGGGGGAGAAAATAGTGATTGTTCAAGGGGAAGACAATGTGGAGATTTGATAAATCATGAATGATATGGGGAGAAGCTGACAGGTGGAGCAGCCAGATAGGGGGAGTTGAAGCTAGTTGAACGTGTTTAGCCAGAGCTTAGCTTGGACAACACAGGAAATATGGCTAAAGAGGTTTTGAAGCTGTGTGCAGAAAGGTGGAGCGTATTAAATCTGACAATTCTAGAAGTGATCGATCAAAGCATAGATGTCACGACAGCTGAGGATCGTGATAAAAGCAGAAGAGTGGTGTTGGAAAGTGGTGAGACTATTTCCAAACCAAAAATTGGTCTTCCAACAAATCCATCAACAATTGGTATCAGTTTAGTACAAATTGGTATCAGTTTGGTGTCATCAGTGGATGTCAGAGATAAAGTGATTCATTGATGAACTTTTAATTTACTCTTGTTTCTCACGCCGAGCATTGCTCATGTGGGCTTAGAGTATGTGTTGAGTAAATCTTTGATCGCTATCTGAATCGTAATGAGGCGAATGGAGGCTGAAGAATCAACGACGTATCTTTGTTTTGGAAGAGTTGTCAACAAACCCAAAGGGGGAGATTGTGGGGAAAAAATCCCTCAAGGTATCATTGAAGCATTTTTGAGGTGATTGTGTTTGTTGACAAAGTGGACATCTGAGTTTTGATTGTTGACAAAGAAAAACAATGACATACAAATTTGTTGACAAAGAGGATTTCATGGTGGAATGTCGAGTTCAAGAGTTGAGGTCAACGATCCATGTTTGATTCAATAATGTCGATAAAAGGAATGGATTATCTGGAGGCGGTACAAAAGAATAGATACAAGGTGGCGCCGTTTTCTAGTGTTTGCCAAATTTTTGGGCCTGAAAATCGGCAAATGAAGAAAAGTGTTTTTGGCAAAGGGACTTGCGCACCGAGGACTTGGAGAATTGAAAACTTGCGCGCCATATGTTTTTCAAGATCAGAAGATCAAAATATGGAAAAGGAAGTAGGTTCGCTCAAGTTTGGGAGTTGGTCGCGCAATTGTCCAAAAGGGCAGAAGACTTGCGCGCCGAAACTGGGTCGCGCAGGGTGGTCAGATTGCCTATAAATACTAGACCACCCCTACTCATTCACCACCAGAGTTCAACTCTTTGAGAAATCAGATCT
The DNA here is from genome assembly GCA_963277665.1 of Viscum album. NCBI lineage: Eukaryota > Viridiplantae > Streptophyta > Magnoliopsida > Santalales > Viscaceae > Viscum > Viscum album. The sequence continues at coordinate 1,878,503,340 of OY728146.1, read as the reverse complement.
ACCATCGCGCAGGTGTGGTGGTCGCGCAAGTGGTGAGTGTGGATCGCGCAGGTGGAGTTGTGCGCCAGTAGTTGAAGTTGTGCGCCGGTGTTAGAAGTTGCGCGTCGGTTGGCAGTTGCGCGCCAATGTTGGTTTGGGCATAAAAGGAAGCGAGTCGCGCAAGTTTGGAGTTGAGGAAGCTTGAGTCGCGCAAGTGTCTGAGGTATACTTGCGCGCCCGTTAAGACTTGTGCGCCGATACTTGCGCGTCGAGGTAGATTTGTGCGCCAAGTAAGGTTTGTTCCAGCAGTGTTTTTCGGACTGCGTGGAAGCTGTAAGTTTTCCCGATACCTTCGGTGCAAAGAGATATTCATCTTCGGGTGAAAGTTGTACTTCAACAGAGCATCTACACACAGAGAAAGATGCATTCATTCATGCAAATAAAGAGACCTACAGGTCTATAAACTGTGAGTGGATTCCCTTCCAGAGCAGTGAGCTTAGGAAGAGGAAGTAGGTGATCCTCTCCACCGGCAGTGAGCCAGAGAGAGAGAAACAGGGAGTGACCCTTGGGAAAGCAGTGAGCTGACCCTAAACCTTATATAGGCAGTGAGCCTGGGCATAGAATTGATCTAGCCCGAACATTGTAATCCACAGCTAGTGAAGTCTAGTAGAATTTGGTACGAACCGGCAACTTGTCGGCATATGCTCCTTGGACGTAGCCCTTAGCGGTGAACCAAGTAAAAATATTTGTGTCTGCCTACTTACTTCCCTGCATTGCATTCAAAGCAACATTATCAGGTAAAAGAGACAAGTGATCACAATAACCACACAAGTGAAAACAAATTGACCCTTGTAACAAAGAGGTCAAGATCCAGTGGGGCAGGAAGAACTTTGAAAAAGAATATCCATACCCTGATTCACCCCCCCCCCCTCTTAGGGTATATAGGCTCCTATTGGCCCTAACATATCCTTAGGGAAATCTCTTAATGTATTTTTGAATGGTGGGGAGCACATCATCTTTTTCAGAGGACACTCCATGGTACCAGTGACATTTCAGTAGGTGGTGTTGAGGGAGTTCTATACTTCCCCTTTGGTGGTACATCCTGGTGTGATAAGGATGTCCCAGGACCTCTGACATCAGTACCGGTGGCCAAAGATGAAGAAATCAGTAGCCATGTTCATTTCATGATACCTCACTTGTCAGTAAGTGAAAGTTGAGCATTAGATTGCAGCACACTTGAGCACAACCTTTACCCCCAAAAAGATGGCCAGAGGGAGCAGACCATACAGACCTTGGAGGAAATTCTTCGTACTTGTGTCTTTATTTTTTGTCATAGCTAGGAGTACCACCTATCACTAGTGTAGTTTGCGTACAATAACATCTATCACTCCACCATCGTCATGGCACTGATTTAGGCCTTGTATGAGAAACCATTTATATCACCTCTATGCTGGACAGACCTAGGGGATTCAACACTTATGGGTACAAAGTTGGTACGGGCTACCACTGAGAAGGTGCAGATCATCCAGAAGTTGATGAAGACTGCACATAACAATTAGAAATTGTATAATGATAAAAGTTGAAGACCCTTGGAGTTTGATTAGGGAGACCATGTCTTCCTATGGGTCTCACCTAGATTAGGATTGCAGAGATTTGGCTAGGGTGTTAATCCATCTCTGAGGTTCATCAGACCTTTCTAGATTATCAGTAGAGTTTGTGAGGTGGTGTACAACATAGTTCTTCCCCTGTAGATGCACCGACTGCATACTATTTTTTTCCACATGTCAAAGGTGATGATGTACGTGCATGATCCATTGCATGTCATCGAATATAAAGAGTTGAACATTGAATATGGGGTAATATTTGTGGAGTTCCTGGTGGAGAAATAGGATCAACAGGAGTGAGTCCTTCATGAACAATTAATTCCTCTGGTGCACGTTCTATGTCAGCACAAGAATCTTCAGGATAGCACAAGGGAGCGGGAGGCTCATATTCATGCTCAGTACCCCCATTTTTTTTATTTTGCTTTGTTTTGGATTTCGGGGATGTAAAGCCCTAGGTTGGGGAGAATTAAATGTCCCAAAATATCCATAAATTTTTTTTATTATATGGAATTATTTCAAGACTGCGAAATTTGATGGCACGTGATTCCAAGGTCCAGAGTGCCCGGAATGATCCATCAAAAAATGTTAAGATTTAAATAGTGTGCATGATTAGTTTTATTGATTAAGTGGAATAACTCTTAAACGGGTGGCCAGATCAAAAATCTAAGGGAACCATTGCGTTCAGGATGGCGAGTTTACCCTAGGTGCGATTTAAGTTTAGTCAGTGCAGACCTCCGTTGAGAAAACCCAAAAATTACATAACCGTAAATAAAATTATTAAATAAAATTATTTTATCTTTCAAATTCTTATAACTCACGAATGGTGAATTAGATTAAAAATATGAGACCACCACTGATCTCATGAGGGTATGCCTCACTTAGAAAGATCCTAATATTGGTCGGTGTGTGCCAAAAGTGGAAGTCAGTTTTTGGTCGTAAATAAAATAATTAAGTAACAATTATTTTATTGTTAAATCATTTAACTTCTAAACGGTAACTTGGATTGAAAATCCAAGAGTACTACTGATTTCTTGGGGGCATGTTTCCCTTAGGCAGAGCCTAATCTTGATCGGTGTGGGTCTACGGTGACTGTTAATATTTTATGAATTTTTTGTAAGGTACGTTCAGTAAACGTGCAAGCGGGAATTTCTATCTTTTGAACTGGTTCTCAGATTGAAAATCTGAGAGCAACATTGAATTTTCAAAAATGGGATTTGCTTAGGTGAAGCTTAACATTGATCGGCAAGGGTTGGATGAAAAAGTTAATTTAAGTTAATTTTTGGACTTTATAGAAAAATAATAAAATAACTAAATGAGTTATTTTATTATTTCTCCAATAGTAGAGTGGCAGATGGTGGGACTGCAGTGTAACTTTTGGCATTGAATAAGAGACATTTAATTGCATGACCCTTCGGTTGCGTAACCACGACACTCCTAGGATTAATGGATCTTTAATGGTGGTTCATTAATGAACCAAATTAATGAACACAACGTTGGTGTTTCATTTTCTTTTATTTAAACAAACCTTTAGCATGGGTTTTGGAAACCTACCAGAGGAACCTATAACGAAACGCCGATGAAAACTTCCTCCAATGAAGAATAGAGTTTTGATCGACGACTGTTGGAGGATTCAAACCAGACATCAAAAAGTGACGACAACTGCCAACAAATGTGGAACGTCTACGAATGTGAATCTTCCCCTTCAACCGCAACACCATTTCCATGTAGGGGATTTATGTGATTTGATGTTCTCTCTCTTTTTGTGCTTAGAAAATACAACAAATTCAGACTAACCGACTAACTAGTTGATCTGCATCTTGTCTATTCATGCGGATGGTTGTTGCGGGGTCTTAAACTAGGGATTGTTCTTCCTTTTTTATTATTGATATCACCCCTTGTTATAACACTAATGTGGAGGGAATGGTCTAATCCAAACAAGGCTCGGACCCTCCATCGATGTTGGTTTGATGTGTTCTTCATGGGAGACTGAGAAATACGGCGTCAAGGCGAAGCTGAGGGCTGTGCAGTGTAGGTGGTGTCCTGGGAGGCCCGTAGGTGTAGACAGGGAAAAAATTAGACAATAAAAGATTCATCAGTAGCCCGTGAAAGCACCACTAGTGCGGCGATGCCAACGAATGGTGGAAGTAGCAGTGAGAGGATGACAGCGCCCGAAGGCACTACGGTAGACACGAGCTGTCGTCCATTGTTGGAAGTGTTGATGCGGACGGCGTGTCGTGGCTCTGAGCCACGACGATGGAAGACCCATGACCGTGGGTCCTGCCCTATAATAGTGCACTGGACCATCCAACCAAAGGGGTGGTGCCAACCTGGCACCACTGGTTGAAGTCTGTTTGGTGGGGAGATGGGACCGTGCATAGCTGGCGGCCGCACCCAGCCGGTGGACCGAACTAGGTCCAACCGGTCTGGGTCGGGCCCAGCGGGATGGGTCAGGTCGACCAAGATCAGGTCGGGTCAGCCCAAACCAGGTTGGGTTGGGTATGTATGATCAGGTTGGACTAGAACGAGACCCAATTTTGGACCAGTTTCTCTTAAAAGGCCATATCTTCTAAACCAGACGTATGTTTGATGAACTGTCTATGACGATGGAATCCTTTGGAAGAGGCGGTACATTTGAGATACTCCACTTGAGTTTTGGAGAAAGTTGGAGTATGTTTGGGTTGGATTGGACTCAAATCCAACTGGGCCCTCAGCACTAAAATTCCTATAACTTATAGACCATGCGTCTGATTCACACACCGTCTATTGTATTGGAACCCTTATGACACTGCGGTTCTTCAGGTTACTTCTTTGTGGGAATTCATGGAGTTTTACATGTGACCGATGTATTGAGGAGAAGATACTCTTAGAATCAAGTGTGATAAGTGTGGGAATCTAATGTTTGGCTATGACGTGATGAAGCACCTAGCGATCCTCTGTGGGTCACCAGTTAGCGATCATATGTGGGACAACAACTAGCGATCCTTATAGTGGGTCAGCACCAATCGATCTTCCATTGGTCAGCACCTAGTGATCCTCAGTGGGTCAGCACCTAGTAATTCTCTATGGGTTAGCACCTAGCGATCCTCTGAGTGGGTCATCACCTAGCAAACCTCTGAGTGGGTCAGCACCTAGCGATCCTCTGTGGGTCAGCATCTAGTGATCCTCTGTGGGTAAACACCTAGAGACCTTGTGCTGTCTAGCAGAAAAAGCCTCTCAACAGAATAATATGGTTTATATTTATGACTAATCATCACAATTCACATTCTTTAAGTTATATACCGGGTGTGGGATAATTATTTTACTTCTTGATTTGTGATTGAGATCATGATTTGTGGTTTTTCTTTTGTGGAATTATAGGAGACCATCGGGGGTCTCAGGGTCCCTACTTGGTATTGTTATACTCACCCATGCATGGGCTTCACTCGCATCATGTTGTGTCTTGTGCAGATGACAGATAGCTTTGACTGAGGTTTGGGAGCCAGGACTAGACAATGGATAGGGGTGACTGGTTGATGTGGAGAGTCGGAGTGACGAGTTTTACCTACCCTTCAGGTAGGATCCTTGGTAGATGACCTCATGAGATGTTTTTCCTTTTTTCTCTATTTTCTTTTAGTTCGGTTTGTATTCTGTCCCATTCTGCTTCAGTTCACAACTTTACTTTCAATAGTTATACTACATGGTTTGTTCTTATTATGAACTTGGTCTGTGTGTTTGCAGGTTTAAAGGAAATGTCTTCCCATTTTAGGGATATTCCATTCCGGTGCTTATCTCCAACCCCTGTCCTATGGAAGGCAGGCTTGGGGTATTAACACCATGGGCCCCAAGGGACGGGTCGGGACACATATTTCATTTTCTTAGTTTTTAGTGAGGGACACGTTTTCAGCTAAAATGACAATTTTAAACTGATAACGGACACTTTTCCTCATTCCTGTCAAAAAATACATCAGATTGGGGTGTGGTTGATTCATACTCATAAACAATGTCCAATGGATCATTTTCCTAATGTATCGAAAATATTTGAATGTGTTTTCTCAGTTTTTATTATGTTACTTGTTCTTTTTACTTAAACTAATGTCAATTTTAAATAAAAATACACATTTAGTGTTATACTTGTCACACCATGCATTGTATTGAGGTGGGGTTGATTTCTACATGTCAAAAAATGACTCATTGATCATTTTCTTAAATTATCAAAACAATATGAATGTGTTTTCTTGGTTTTCAGTATGTCACTTGTTTTTTACTAAAATTAATGTTAATTTTAAATAAAAAGAGACACTTTGAGTTATATCATCCACACTATGAATTATAATGAGGTGCAATTGATTCTTAAACATCAAAAATGACTTATATATAATTTTATTAATGTATTAAAACAATCTGAATGTGTTTTATCAGTTTTTAGTAAGCCAATTGTGTTTTTTAATAAAATATCATTTTAACCTAGAAACATGCATTTTGAATCATATCGATCACATAGTGCATTATTTTGACATGATACTACTTCAAACACATCAAAAAGGACTTATGAATCACTTTCCTAAAATATAAAAGACAATCAGAGAATGTTTTATTAGTTTTTAGTGTGTGACACATTTTGAGCTAAGATATCAATTTTAAACTAATAATGGACACTTTTAGTCATACCGGACACACCATGTGTCATATTTAGGTGTGGTTTATTCCTACATGTAAAAAATGACTAATGGATAATTTTTTAATGTATCAAAACAATCGAAATGTTTTTTCTTGATTTTAAGTGTGTCACTTGTTCTTTTTACTTAAATTAATGTCAGTTTTAAATAAAATGACACATTGTGAGTTATACCAGTCACACCAAGGTTCATATTGAAGTGATTTTGATTCCTAGATGTCTAAAATGAATAATTTATCATTGTACTAAATTATCAAAATAATCCAAATGTGTTTTCTCGGTTTCCAGTATGTCACTCTTTCTTTTTACTAAAATTAATGTTAATTTTAAATAAAAAGAGACACATAGAGTTATACCGATCACACCATGAATAATATTGATGTGTGGTTGATTCATAAACATCAAAAATGAATTAATTATTGGTTTCCTAAAGTATCAAAGAAATATAAATGCATTTTCTTAGTTTTCAGTATGCCAGTTTTTTTACTAAAATGTCATTTCAAGCTAGAAACATGTGTGAGTCATATCAGTCGTATCATACATCGGTTTGACATTAATCTAATTCATAAAAATAAAAAATTACATATGAACCACTTTAATACATTATGAATTCAATTAGAGCATGTTTTCTTGGTTTTCATTGAGTGGCACGATTTGAGCTAAAATGTCAATTTTAAACCGATAATAGACACTTTTAGTCATACCGGTCAGACCGTCTGTTGGATTGGGGTGTTGTTGATTCGTACATGTCATAAATGACTAATGGATCATTTTCCTAAAGTATCAAAACATTCCAAAAGCGTTTTCTCATTTTTAGTATGTCACTTGTTCTATTTACTTAAATTAATGTCAATTTTAAATAAAAAGAAATATTTGGAGTTATACCTATCACAACAAGTGTTTTATTGAGGTGGTATTGATTCATAATTTTCAAAAATGACTCATGGATAAATTTTATAAATTATCAAAACAATCCTAATTCATTTTCTACATTTTCAGTATGTCACTCGTTCTTTTTACTAAAATTAATATCAATTTTAAATAAAAAGAGACACTTTGAATTATATCGATCCCAACATGTATAATATTGATGTTATAATGATTCATACACATCAAAAAGTACTTATATATCATTTTTATAAAGTATCAAAAAAAATAGAATGTGTTTGTTGAATTTTTAGTATGCGAGTTGTGTTTTTTTACTAAAATGTCATTTCAAACTAGAAACAGATATTTTGAGTCATACCAGTCACATTGTGAATAAATTTGACATGGAACTACTTTATATATGTCAAAAAAGTAATTATGAATCATTTTTATGAATTATGAAGACAATCAGAGCATGTTTGCTTATTTTTCAGAGAGTGACATGTTTTGAGATAAAATGTCAATTTTAAACTGATAACATATACTTTTAGTCATACTGGTCACATTGTGCATCATATTGAGGTTTGATTGATTCATAAAATTCATAAATTACTTATGGATAATTATACTAAAGTACCAAAACAACCCAAATGTTTTTTATCAGTTTTTAGTATGTCACATGTTCTTTTTTACTTAAATTAATGTCGATTTTAAATAAAAGAAAACATTTGGAGTTATACAGATCCCACCATGGGTCTTATTGAGGTAAGTTTTATTCCTAAATGTCATAAATGACTCATGGATCATTTTCTTAAATTATAAAAACAATATGAATATGTTTTCTTTGTTTTCAGTATGTCACTTGTACATTTTACAAAAATTAATGTCAATTTTAAATAAAAAGAGACACTTTGAGTTATAATGGACACAAAGTGAATCATATTGAGGTTAGAATGATTATTAAAATTCAAAAATGACTTATATATTGTTTTAATAAAGTATCAAAACAATCTAAAAGCATTTTCTTGGTTTTTAGTATGCTAGTTTGTTTACTAAAATGTCATTTCAAACTAGAAACGCTCATTTTGAGTCATACAAGTTGCATCGTGCATCAATTTGATGTGAGACTTCTTAATACACAACAAAAATGACTTATAAAATGATTTACTTATTTATGAAGACAATTATATTGCATTTATTTGTTTTTAGTGAGTGACATGTTTTGAGCTAAAATGTCTATTTTAAAGTGATAACGGCCACTTTTAGTTTTGCTGGTCAGAACGTGCATCCGATTGGGGTGTGGTTGATTCATAAACATCAAAAATAACTAATGTATTATTTTCCTAAAGTATAAAAACAATCCAAATGTTTTTTCTTGGTTTTCATTATGTCACTTTTTCTTTTACTTAAATTAACATCAATTTTAAATAAAAAAGACACATTTGGAGTTATACTGGTCACACTGTGTGTTGTATCAAGGTGGGATTGATTCCTATATGTCAAAAATAAATCAGGGATATTTTTACTAAATTATCAAAACAATTGGAATGCATTTTCTTTATTTTCAGTATGTCACTTATTTTTTTACAAATATTAATGCCAACTTTAAATAAAAAGAGGCACTTTGAGTTATATCGGCCACACCGTGCATCCTATTGAGGTGAGGATTATTCCTACACATAAAAAATGACATATAGATTGTTTTCATAATGTATAAAACAATCCAAATGTTTTTTTTTGTTTTTAGTATGATAGTTTTATTTTTTTACTAAATTATCATTTCAAACTGAAAACACAAATTTTGAGTCAAATAGGTCGCATAGTGCGTTGTTTTTTTGTGATATTACTTCATACACATCAAAAAGTACTTACAAATCATTTCAAAAAATTATTAAGACAATCAGATCATGTTTTATTAGTTTTTAGTGAGTGACATTTTTTGAGCTAAAATATCGATTTAAAACTGATAACAAACACTTTTAGTCATATCGTACATCAGATTAAGGTGTGATTGATTCCTACATGTAAAAAATGACTAATGGGTTGTTTTTATAAATTATAAAAACAATAAAAATGTGTTTTTTTTAGTTTTCAGTATGTCACTTGTTCTTTTTTACTTAAATTAATGTCAATTTTAAATAAAAGGACACATTTAGAGTTATACCGGTCACATTTTGGGTCTTATTGAGGTGTGGTTGATTCCAAAAAATCACAAATGACTCATGGATCATTTCCCTAAATTATCAAAAAAAAATACAAATTCTTTTTATCATTTTTAGTATATCACATGTTATTTTTTCTGAAATTATTGTCAATTTTAAATAAAAAGAGACACTTTGAGTTATACCAGCCACATCGTGCATCATATTGAGGTTCAGTTGATTCCTACACATAAAAATGACTTATATATCATTTTACTAAAGTATCAAAATAATACTATTTTTTGTTCTCGGTTTTCAGTATACCAATTTTATTTTTTACTAAAATGTCATTTTGAACTGAAAACACGCGTTTTGAGTCATATTGGTTGCATCGTGCGTCAATTTTATGGGAGAATTATTCACACACACTAAAAATAGCTTATGAATCACTGTCCTAAATTATGAAGACAATTGGATCATGTTTTCTTAATTTTCAGTGAGTGACACGTTTTGAGCTAAAATGTCAATTTTAAACTAATAATTGACACTTTTAGTCATACTGGTAACACCGTGAGTCAGATTGAGGTGAGTTTGATTCCAAACCTAAAAAATGACTCATGGATAATTTCCCTAACGTATCAAAACAATCTAAATTCGTTCTCTTGGTTTTCAGTATATTACTTTTTCATTTTACTAAATTTAATGCCAATTTAGTATAAAAATACACATTCAGAGTCATATTGTTCACACTGTCCCTCTGATTGGTAGGTGGTTGATCAACACACATGATAAATGACTTATGGACCATTTCCCTAAATAATTAAAATAATATGAATGAATTTTCTCAGTTTTCAGTATGTTACTTGTTATTTTTACTAAAAATAATGAAGATTTTAAATAAAAAAAGACACTTTGAGTCATACCAGTAACATCATGCATCGTATTGTGGTGGGGTTGATTATTATACATCTAAAATGACATATGTATCATTTAAATAATGTATCAAAATATATGAAAGTGTTTTCTTGGTTTTGAGTAGGTTAGTTGCTATGATACTAACTATATTTACTAAGACATTTCATACATAGAAATGACATCTTAGCAGATTAATATTCCTTACATAACATAATGATCCATGATATAATATTTTAGGTCTAGTACTTTTTGAAGCATGGAAACATAAATAAGTATTTCAGACGATTCTCTCGTTAAGTTATTCTTTACTAGAAACCTTCTTAGACTTACCATTTCTAAAATCATTCCTCTTATCCTAAAGATATGAAACATAAGAAAGGGTGATCATAGATGCTCAATAAGTGTCAAAAAGAGATATATCAATGATTATATAAAGATAAAATGAGAATAAATATGTTATAAGGTGATATTAACATTAGAAATTCACACCCTTCATATGTGAGTCACTATTCTTTGTGGAAACTGATGTGAGATTGAAATTGCACCCAACATCCAGACTTCTGGAAAAGATTTAAATTAATTTGGGTTTGTAAGTTCTTCACTATTCTGCTCATTTATAGATGTTTTTTGAATATTTTTGTTCATGTTTTTCATTCATTTCTTCTAGTCTTCTTTATACTATACATGTTTCTTTTGTTGAGATTAAGAAATTTTTTGTGCGTGTAGGTGGTGTTGTGGTTCCCTGGCCACGAAGAGAGATAAATAGAGGAAGAAGAAAGATTTATTTCAAAAGGAATAAATGCTACAAGTGATGCCTCCTGCACACCTCCATTTATTTCTCACATATGGAGATCTCTTAGATTTATTGGGATACAATGAGCTCTCTAGGATTGGATGATGATTATTAGAAGGCTCCCTAGGCCCTCCGTAAATAGTCGTGGCTTGCGTGTCAAGTTTGACATAACTCCCCCATTAATCCCCCCACAAACCATTAATTGGACTTCCATAATGGGCACTCACCTACCATTGAAAACTCTCCTAGATGTCAAAATAACAGTTACTACACATGCAGAATGTGTAGCAGAAAAGGTGGAAGTCTTAGGTAGGAGGCGGTAGGTGAACCACCTTTGAAAAAAGGTGGTGTGAAGCTGTATCTTTCCATCAATTTTCCCCTCCAACTGCAATCCTCTAGAGAATCATCAATGGTATAGATCCTCCTAGAATGACTTAGGCAGCTTAGACAAACTCATCATGCTTCTAACCTTCTCCATGATGGTTCTATTTATTCTTTATGCAACTCCATTATGTTGTGGGGTGTGCGGGACTTTCCTCTCATGTCGGATGCCCTAACTCCTTCAATAGACATCAAATTCCATAGATGTGTATTATCCTTCATTGATTAAACGAAGACACTTTTGCTTCCTTCCATTTTCATGCTCCATAATGGCATGGAACATCTTGAAGTAGTCCAATTCTTGGTCCTTCATTCGCATGAAGAACACCCAAACCCTTTGAGATGCATCATCAATAAAGGATATGAAATATTTGTTACCTTCTTGTGAATCCACCTCCATGGGTCTATATATATCAGAGTGCACTAGATCCAGAAACTCTGATCTCATTAATGAAGTAGTATTGAATGAGACTATATGTTTCTTCCCATACAAGTAGTATTTACAAGGATCAAGTGATGCATCATTTCTAATAGTGATGTAATTCTTCATCATCGGGGTAAATAACTCTCTTTCACTCATTGGGCCGAGTCTCCTATGCCATGTATTGGATTCCTCTCCTTCCACCGTATTGAGGATATCTTCACATATCTTCACATGATTTTTTTACAAAATACCATATATGTGGACTCTGGTTATGATGATGGCACCCTATGTCATTTTTCATGCTCCATTGCTTAAGATGTTGCCATAGCCTTACTGATCAAAGGTTATACCTGATAAGAGGTTGATTCGAAGGCTTGGAACATGCCAAACATCATTTCGAGTGATTGTGTATCCAACGTTCATCTTGAGTTTGATATCACTCATGCCAATAATCTCCACTGAACTGGTATTTCTCATCTTGACTACACCAAAGTCACCAGCTTAATAAGTCAAGAAATACTCACGATACGGAGTAACGTGGTACGATGCAATAATATCGACCACCCATTCTATGACTTGGATAGATATATGAAATCATGTCTCTTCTTAGTATTTGGAACAAAGCGTGATTTCTATGGAGATTGTCACATGTTTGTCTCTATTTCTTCTTTGTCGGTTGCTACTTTGTCCCTTTTCTTGTAGAAAATTTCAGCAGTTCCTTCTCATGTGACCCATCATGCAACAATGGTAACATTTGTATGATGGTCTCCTGCCATATATAGACCTAATCTGGCTTTGATGTTTGTTTTTGGCCCCTCGACCACCTCCCATGGATGGCCCCTCCATTGGATTTCAAAAATAAAACATTCGGTGAAGAATATGGAAAAATAGAGCTCACCGTTATGTCCAGAACATTCAAAATTGTGGAATCAACTCCTAGATTGTTGAAATTGGACACCAATTGATCAAGATATGATCAAAATAGTATCAACAATCAAGATCAACTAACGACGTGGCACTGAAATGGAAATGATGCGGCACTGATGTGGCATGCTGGAGTAGTTGCTGGAAACTCTCCGGAAATATCACTTTCGCCAAAACAGTACCTTCTTCTCCAGTAAGGGGGTACTGTATCACCTGAGGTTTGACGGAAATTTGACCGAGCCTAGAAAACTTGTTTTAGGTCTCTTTGAAATGTTGTTTGCATCGTTGGAATCGGCTTTCCATGAACTTTCAAAATCTTCCATTAAAATAGGAATCAGAGCAAAATAAATTTTTTGGTCACTGGAAAAACTCAACTGCTCACCATTGTTGCACTAAACCTCCATCTGATACCACTTGTTGTGATTTGCTGACCATGAAGAGAGGTGAATGGAGGAAGAAGAAAGATTTATTTCAATTGGAATTATTGTTACAAGTGACCCCTCTTGCACCCATCTCTTTATTTTTCACACATGGAGCTCTCTTGACTCTCTTTGGATACAATGGGTTCTCTTGGTTAGGATGATGATTGCTCGAAGGATTCCCATGCCCTCCTTAATTATCCATGGTGGGGGTGTCATGTTTGACACAAACCCCACACCAATCCCTCCACAAACCATTGGACTTTCATAATAGGCATCCACATACCATTTCAAATCGCACGGCTGTCAAAACAACAGTTACTAAACATTAAGAATATGTAGCATAAAAGGTAGAAGTTTTAGATAAGAGGAGGTTGGTGCACCACCTTTGAGAAAAGGAGGTGTGCAGTTGCATGTTTCCATCAGGTAGTGTTCTTATCGCACAGATAGGTTCAAAATAGATTGAATCATGTTAAATCATAGTATTATTCTTGATTGCATTCTTATTTTTGGAATCTTTAATGTTGTGTTTCTATTTGGATTTGAATCCTGTGAATAGGACTCCCAAATGGGCCTTTCCGATTGGTGTCCTGGTACACCTTTCCCTAACAATGTGGAAAAAATGTCAACCCATTTAGTGTATTGATTTTCTGGAAGTCTAGTCTGTGTTGGTGGAGTGTTTTTTATACATTTTTTAATTTTTTTTATAGAAAACGGTTAGGGCAATTTTTTTTTTCAAAATGTGCCTCAAAGGCGGCATCCACGATGCCGCCTTTGCATTTCGGGTGAAAGGTGGCATCGTGGCTGCCGCCTTTGCACTGCGGCTGAAAGGCAGCACCCACGATGCCACCTTTACCCTAACAAAAAAAATTTGAATTTTTTTTATGTTTTTTATGTTTTTTTTATATATTTATTTATATATATAATTCATAAAAAATGTTCAAGAGGATGCCGCCTTTCACCTAACGAAAAAATTATTATTTTTTAAAATTTTGTTTTGATTTTTTGTATTGTTTGGTTTATATTTTTATTTATATATATAATTAATAAAAATTGTAAAAACTATCATTTTTGACATTTTTTTTGTTTTTTTTTATATATTTATTTATATATATAATTCACAAAAATTGTTCAGGAAAAATAATTTATAAGCTTTCAAAACCACCTACTTGAAAGTTAAAAATGTTTCTAGTACGTGAATTTGAAAGACTATAAAATATAAACCATAATACCAATATAAACAAAACATTAAAAATTCATTAAACATATAATAAATTTTTGCAAACAAAAAACATTTCATAAAAAAATTTCATGAAAAATAATTTATAAGCTTTCAAAACCACCTACTAGAAACTTAAAAATGTTTCAAGTACGTGACTTTGAAAGACTATAAAATATAAACCATAAGACCAATATAAACGAAACTTTAAAAAATCATTAAACATATAATTAATTGCTGAAAACAAAAAAATCATAAAAAATGTTCAGGAAAAATAATTTATAAGCTTTCAAAACCGCTTACTTGAAACTTAAAAATGTTTCAAGTACGTGACTTTGAAAGACTATAAAATATAAACCATAAGACCAATATAAACAAAACTTTAAACATTAATTAATCATATAAGAAATTGTTGAAAACAAAAAACATTTCATAAAAAATGTTCATGAAAAATAATTTATAAGCTTTAAAAGCAACCAACTTGAAACTTAAAAATGTTTCAAGTATGTGACTTTGAAAGACTATAAAATATAAACCATAAAACCAATATAAATGAAACTTTAAAAATTCATTAAACATACAATAAATTGTTGAAAACAAAAAAAAATTCATAAAAAATGTTCAGGAAAAATAATTTATAAGCTTTCAAAACTGCCTACTTGAAACTTAAAAATGTTTCAAGTACGTGACTTTGAAAGACTATAAAATATAAACCATAAGACCAATATAAACGAATCTTTAAAAATTAATTAGTGGATATGGTGTTTTGAATTGTTCTGAAATTCCATTGAATGATGTCATACAAGATCGGTACTTATGTCGATGAGGTAGAAATCTATGATGTCCTAGAAACACAGATTTTGATGAATGTTTCAACCTAATTGATTCTGTATCTTCTTCACACACGGGACACCCTTGAGTTCCTTTAATGCTATAGCTTGAAAATTTTCCATAAGCAGGGGAATCATTTATCGTCCCATACATCATCGCCTTCAATGTGAAGTATTCAATTTTATAAGAATCATACAACATAACACCTGAATCCGAAAATAACTTCAAATACTCGATCAAAGGAGACAAATAAACATCAATATCGTTACCTGGTTTTTTTGGTCCTGGTATAAGCATAGATAACATGATGAATTTCTGCTTCATCAATAACCAGGGTGGAAAGTTATAATTTACCAACATAATAGGCCATGTACTGTGAGTTCTGTTTTGAAAACCAAAAGGATTCACTCCATATGTAGATAATGCGAGATGAAGGTTTCTCGGCTCTTTTTCAAATTCAGGATACTCATGATCAATTATCTTCCATTGAGGAGAGTTGGTCGGGTGACATAATTTCCCATCTTTATTTCTTTTATCTACATTCCACGACAATTGTCTTGCAGTTTTCTTCACTTTCATATAAACGATAAAACCTTGGAATGAATGGAAAGTACCATACAACTTTCATAGGACTAGATTCATCTTTCATGTATCGAGAAGCACCACACTTTGGGAATTCTGTAAGTGATTTTTTCTCCTTGTGAAATAGTATACAGTCTTTTATGTGGTCATGTATTCTTTCAGAAATCATACCCATCGAGCGTAGCATTCGTTTAGCTTCATATATACGGCTTGGGAGCTCATTATCTTCCAAGATCATGTCATTCAAGAGAGAAAGTGCTTTTGTAAAACTAACATTTCTCCATCCATTGCTTGATTTCAATTTATACAACTTCAGTATAGCTAACAATGCTGTATATTTAGTGCAACCATCGTATAATGACATCTTTTCACCACTCTTTAACTTCTCAAACAATTTTGGGTAATCACAGAGTTCAAATTCAACTGTCCTTGTCATTTCCTCAATATGATCTTCATCATCATTGACATCTGTAATCACATCCTCCATATGGTCTTCTTCATTATCCATATTTATATTCATATCTGATGATCCATAAAATGCAGTTTTATCTCATCCAGTAGCTACATTCTTCTTTTCTCTGTGTTTATTCCAACATTTATAACTCTGATCTATTCCATGATATATCAAATGTTCTTACAATTCCTCTGGAGTAATTAGTCTTGAATAACAACAACATAAACACGGACAAAGGATTTGATAAGGATCCTTTGCGTGATCCTTTTCAAACTTGATGAACTCTTTCACTCTGTTCTCATACTCTATTGTCATTCGATTAGAATCCATCCAATATTTATTCATCTTCATCCTATTTGAATCTCAAATATTAGTATTTATGATTCAAATACACAAAAAAGAATTCCAAATAAAATAGGATAGAACCACTTCCTTATAAAAATAGGAATTAATAAAGCCTAACCTTTTCTAATAAATATTTGGAAATCAACAGAACCAAGATAGACCCCCCATCAAAATCAAAACACTTTCCAACCACCTTACCAATAGTTCTAGCACCCACCACCCTTGTGGAAAAAAATAAATCATACTTTTAACCGTCCCTACTATCCACCTCATTCAAAATAAAATAATCACATTAAACAGCCCAAAACTAGTGACCAAACTCAAATAAAATGAAAACAAGTATACAATTTCGCTCAGAAAACTAATATAGTGGATACATTTCCAAAAACAAATGGGTTCGTGGGGGAAACAAATAACCTAGGTATATCTAAAATTACTATGGAATATCATAGGCTTTGTTACCCAAATTAACATAAGAAATAGAAAATTGAGGTTAGTGAACATAAATTCTATCATTAACATCTAAAGAATATGTTATAACTCTTCCTCACTAACATGGGGCTCTACCAATTCCTACCATATACCTAGAAAATAATGTAAAAATTAGGAAAAATATTTTCTTGTATCTATTTATAATAGTACTACAAGAAAAGTATAATGAACATAGATCGTACCTCCAAACACTCCTAGATCCTCCTGGTAAAAAGACTCTAGTGACTACAACTATCCGAGATTCTAACCACTAACTTCCCAATATAGGAGTGTTCTACTTGGGGGTAGTATTAGTAGAATCAAACCAAAGTTCCATCCACCTCATGTTGCTCCCTGATCTCCTCCATCACTTTAGTGTTGTACAGACCTCCTTTCTCTAGTTCCTTCCTCTGCCTGGGCTATTCGTCGGCTGCCTCTCTGACTGTCTAATGAATTTAAAGAAAATGCAATGTGATATGCCTATACCCTTTACAATAATATTAAATTCCTTAGAGTAATGTGATATTCTAGAGGTACCTATGAATGACAGTTCCTCCTAAGATGAGACTTGCATCACACACCTACTGTGGGTGGGTGCTGCTAACCCTACATCCCAGAAGATTACTACATTAAAAGTTTATGATATCAACTCAAAACATAGGCATAATCATAGAACACTAATATAGCCATACAAATAATAGTATTACATGTTGAATTCTCCCAAACCACTAGAGTTCGGTCTATGAATTGATCTACATAAATTACTATATTTAATAAAAAGAGTTGAAATACAATCCATCCAAGTGAAAGACATTTACAATCTCCTGAGAATAAATTCAACCCCCATCACGTAATAGGGTTCTCCATAGTGTAGGTGTACTTAACCAAAATCACATGGCCTGACACACCAAGGGTAGTTCTTTACTAGAGCAGTCTCCATTAAAAATAACAATCTTAATACCCATAATAGGTATCAGGGAAGAATCACTATCTACCCAATGAAGTGCATGGTGTCTCCCCATTTTCAAGAAAAACTCTTCTAGACTAGAACCTAGTAACAACTGGTCAAATAGATTCACTAAGTTGACAGCACCCTTAAATTATCCTTGACATAAAAGAAAAATGTGTGGGATTTACCATTGATCGATGTCAAGAAACATCCCACTATCCAAAAAATAATTAACCACCCAAATATAATTGCTCGCATGTTAATACCACTATCTAAACCCAAATTCATTTTCCAAAGAATACCATTCACCTTTCCATATATGCGCTACTCTGCATGAATACTAGAGGCCTCTCCATGAATCTTGGTTTAATAGTAAATGAACCTAAATGGATTATAGGCTCCACTATGAACCGTCTCAAGGAGAGATTCAATTTAGAACACTATAACTTCACAAAGGCACTCATCATCTTTGGTATATGGGTTGATGCATACATCATATCCTAACCAAGAGTTAACCATAAGTCTCCCTTATGAAGCATTCCATAATTCCTCAACATTCATGGGGAAGAAAAGTATTCTTCTTGTACACATAACATAAAACCATGCTATACAACTAAGGGAAATATAACTTAACATCCACAGGGTTAGATACACTTTATATATTTGAGGGGTCATAATCACTATCATAAATAAACCCTTCCCCATAAACACAATCACCAACACATCATGACAGCAACAAAGTGTAACCAATTAATAATGAGGCGGGCACTACCAAAACTCTTCTTTTTCATGAAGGGGTTTACAAAAAGACCACTTTCCCTAGTATAGATAAACTCACTCCACTAGAAGGATGTGGAAAAAACACTCAACATTAATAGAATATTAATGTATAACAAGGTATATCTTGAGGTTGCACGAGAATATCAAACCCTCATACATATGTCACTTGGTGAAAAATAAATTATACTTCCAAACATCATAAGGACCCATGGGGAATCATTAAAAAGTAATAAATTAGTTCAACTCATCTGCTAACCAAGTATAAGAATCCATTACCTGTGTTATTTCGTGACATAGATTGTTAGAACTCTATTTTAGTAAGTATCTAATCCAAGGGTGGTGATCATAGGGATGAATCCAAACATCACCCTAATGAAAAATACTCTCACAAAACCTATCCATAAAAAATAAACCTAAAAGGAGAAGTGGGAGACTTACCTAGAGTAGATCACACCCGTGATGGAGGAATAGAAGAAGCATTGAGCGGTTAGGGATCCTTCTACGCTACTTCAGGAGGGGAAGGTGCGATCTCCAGAGGGGGAGGTGCATGGGAGGAGCTGCCAATCGTTGAGAAATGGAGGAGTAGGGTTCTCGGGGAGTAGGGTCCAGTGGAGAGGAGGAGAAGTAGGGTTTTCGGGGAGGAGGATCCATGGAAGGGGTTTGAGGGGGAGGATAAAGAGTAGGTCTAGCAGCGGAGGTCTGAAAAAGAGAATATCGTGGGGAAGTTTCCACAGAGGTACAGTACAAGGAGGGTTTGAAGGCGCGATAAACAGAGGATATTGTGCACCCGATATTATAAAATATGGGACTATGGTTTTATCAGCGCATTTTTAGAACTAATAAAGAAATTCGTTATCAGTTATTTTTTAGCGTTTATAAAGCGTACCCTTTATAAGTGCTAAAATTTTAGCACTAATAAATAATTCCTTTATCAGTGTTTTTTTCTTAGTGCTGATAAAAGGTCGCACTTCCCTTGCCCGTTTTTGAAGTAGTGGAAGAGAAATGAATGGAGGAAGAAGAAAGATTTATTTCAACAGGAATAATTGTTACAAGAGACCCCTCCTGCACACCTCTCTTTATTTCTCACACATGGAGCTATCTCAGCTCTCTTTGGATACAATGGGCTCTCTTTTCTTGGATGATGATTGCTGGAAGACTCCCCATTCCCTCTTTAAATAGACATGGTGGGGGTGTCAAGTTTGATATAACCCCCCCACCGGTCCCTCCACCAACCATTGGACTTTCACAATAAGAATCCACCTACCATTGACCAATCTAATGGGTGTCAAAAAAACAGTTATGACACATGTAGAATATGTAGCATCAAAGGTGAAAGTCTTAGGTAGGAGGAAGTTGGTGCACCACCTTTGAAAAAAGGAAGTGTGTAGCTCGATGTTTCCAGGTAGTGTTCTTGTCGTGCACTTAGGTTCAAAACAGATCGAATCATGATTAAATCATAGTATTATTCTTGACTGACTTCTTATTTCTCACATCTTGAATGTTGTGTTTCTATTTGGATTTGAATCCTTTAAACTGAACACCCAAATGGTCTTTTCTGATTCGTGTCAAATGTCCCAGTACACCTTTCCCTAACAATATGAAAAAAAAATCAACCCATTTAGTACATTGATTTTTGGAAGTCTAGTATGTGTTGGTTACATGAAAAAAAATCAGTATCCATTTAGTTGTATCAATTTTTCAAAGTCAAATAATCATCCCAGTTTCAGTGGCCCACCAGAAGGGGCTCACCACCGATGCTTTTGGTAAATCATATCTCGCGTCCCAATTTTCCGTTTTGAACACAAATGTGTATAAATAAACAGATCACCCTTGATGAAGGAACCCACAAACCCCATGTTTCTCATCATGCTTCTCTCCCTGCCCTCTTCCGATGCCCGTAGTAACGCTGCAGCGGCAGCACCCCTCAAAACTTTCACAGTTCCATCATTTATCACTCACCTCTTTGTTAAAACCAAAATGTAAGCTTAGTGATATTCATTCCTCGTATTTGAAGACTGCTCATGGTGATGTGGTGGACTGTGTTGACATCAAGGAACAACCTTCTTTTCATAATCCACTCCTAATAAATCACACTATCCAGGTGTTGGGGCGTAGTGGAGGTGTGTGGTACCTCAAACACACAAAATGGGAACAAATGGAGCAACATGGGAATTTTTACGTGGTTCAGATATTTGCCTACATCCATGGGAGAAAACAGGTCTGCTTCTCTATTTCACTCTCTCCGGTGGAGGATCAATAATACACCACACCTCTTACAAACAAAGGGATTCAATCCTATTTAAATAGAGGAACAAAAACCAGGTTGTAGGAGGGTAGCTCATCTACCCTTGAAACTTCCTCCCACCACCTGTTGCAAGTCCATGAAGGCTGCTCTGAGTCTTTGGTGTCGGATGGGTTGGCTGCAAGCCCTGGAAGAGGCTGCTGCCGACCAAAGACTTCCTCCCCTATAAAAATCCACCCCATATTGGGGGTGGCCCCCACAAATCTTCACCTCACAACCAATTTGGGGTAGAATATTGACCTATATTCTCCTTGTAGGTGTCAAAAACTTCATCAGCAAATCGAACACACTTCTTTACACCAGATGATGTGTCACTTCCACCATTTTTAATCGATCCCGGGCTGACTGTGGTCCCTATCAAATGATACAACCCTTGGGACTCCTTCCCAGTAAGCTTCGCTGCATTCCCACGTGAGACTTCCAACACTCCACCTGCTATAGAAATCTTGAACCCTTTTGCATTGAGCCTACTTAATGATACCAGGTTCCATCTCATCCTCGGAACGAATTTCACGTCAGCCAGTTTTCGAATTCCTCCATCGGGTATCTTCAATTTCACCATCCCAACTCCTCGAACCTCACATGTTGAGCCATCAACAAGTCTCACTGAGTCTCACACCTAGTGAAAAGTATCAAATTTAACTCTCATCATACATATGTGTTCCGAGCTCCTCGAATCCATAACTCAGTCGTCTTCCTTTGGATTTTGAGCTCGCTCGTTCTTCCTCTTTAGAAATCGGCATTCCCATTTCATGTACCTGTATCTTTTGTAGTAATGACACTGAACTTCTTCCCAATCAACTCACTCATATGAGTGTGTTCTTCCCATCGTCATGCAGATTTCATTATCTGCTGATAATCCTGTGATATTTACATCCTCCTCTTCAACTTTTTTCTTCCCAGCAATGTACCGCTTGTGCTCTCCAAAGTCACTTTTATAATGACCTTTCTTCTTGCACCAAAAACACGTGATTTCTCTAGGATCACATCCCCTGTATTTTGGTCGTCATTCTTTACCTTTTGACTTATGATGTCAGCTCCTCCCACGTTGATCATCTCGCATCGCCATGATTTGCTTTCCAGAATGCATCACAGGTCTTTGGAATGCCTCTGAATCTTGAAGTGACGCCATCACATCGTCCAGCTTTAATGTCTCCTTCCCCACGAGAAATGCAGTCACAAGCCCATCAAATGATCTTGGTGCGGATGACAAAAGAAAAAGCGCTTTATCTTCCTCTCCAACCATCACACCGAGCCCTAATAACCGCATCAGGATCTTGTTGAATTCATTGGTGTGATCTAACAAATTTTTCCCTTCGTCCATTCACAATTGGTATTGTTTCTTTTTCAGGAAGAACTTGTTGTTCA
Organism: Viscum album; assembly: GCA_963277665.1. Taxonomy (NCBI): domain Eukaryota; kingdom Viridiplantae; phylum Streptophyta; class Magnoliopsida; order Santalales; family Viscaceae; genus Viscum; species Viscum album. The sequence goes on along the minus strand of OY728146.1, from coordinate 1,878,480,938 downwards.
GCGACTTCGACATATATCGCTGCTCCAAATTCTTCCAGATCTCCTTCGGTGATGTCTCATCCAGCACCGAGTACTTTACTTCATTCTCCAGAAATAGTCGAATTGTGCTGATGACCCGCATCTCGAGTTCTTCCCAATCATCGGCACTGGTTGTCTCGGGATTTTCTACGATCAATGGTCTGATCATGCCCTGTTGCACCAAAATATCCTTCATCATGCTTTTCCACAAGCCGAAATTATTTCAACCATCAACCTTCTCGATATCAAATCTTGGTAGTGCTCCGCCACCCGTCATCGTCGTCATCGCAAAACGCGATCACCACCATTGATCTTTCACCCTTCTGAAACCACCTGATAGAGTGTGAATTTTGAAAAACTAAGCATACGTATATGTCCAGAATGGTCGAAAAAGTTGGAATCGACTTCTGGATCGCCAAAATCGGACACCAATTGACTGAGATATGGTCAAAACACATTCAACGGTCCAGATCACCCACTGACATGGTGTTGACGCGGCGCTGACGTGCCACGCTGGAGTCCCTGCTGAAATCTCACTAGAATTGTCTCTGGTGGCGTGAACAGTGTCGTCTTCTTTGGCACGGTACTGTTCACCAGTGGGTTTGACCAAACTTTGATCGAGCCTACCGGGCTCATTTTAACTCAGTTTTTATCGCTGTTTGTGCCGTTGGAATCGTCTCTCCGTTCTCTTCACATATCTGGCCTTGGAAAAATTTTCTGACCACTTTTAATTTTCCAGCCACTGGAAAAATCGTTCTCGCCTCTCCGTCTCACCTCTGTTCGCTCCGACTCACCTCTGATACCACTTTTTGGGGTGCAGCGGAGGTGCATGGTACCTCAAACACACAAAATGGGAACAAACGGAGCAACACGGGAAGATTTACATGGTTTGGATTTTTTCCTACATCCATGGGAGAAAAAATGTGTGCTTCTCTATTTCAGTCTCTCCAGCGGAGGATCACCAATACACCACACATCTTACAAACAAAGGGATTAAATCCCATTTAAATAGAGAAACCAAAACTATGTTGTAAGAGTGTAGCTCATCTACCCTTGAAACTTCCTCCCGCCGCCTACTACAGGTCCATGAAGGCTGCTCTTAGTCTTTGGTGTCGGCTGGGTTGGCTGCCAACCCTGGAAGAGGCTGCTACCGACCAAAGACTTCCTCCACTACAAAAATCCACCACATATTGGGAGTCGCCCCCACACCAGGTGGGTTAGTCAGATTAACAATTATTCTAACTCGGTGTTGATTTATATATATATGAACAGATGAAGGCGAGTGTTAATTTGGGTGGAATTGGAGGGGGTGAGGGGCTTATTCCCATTTGGAATGAGACTGGGGGGTGTCCACAGGGAAGAATCTCCCTATTAAAATCCACCACACATAATGATTCCAAGAAAATTCATTTGGATGACAATGAATATGAAAAACACGAGGTATTTCTCATTACGTGCAATTGTTTTATAGGTTTATTTAAAAAACATACAAATTAAAAAGTAAAATAGTTTTTTTAACAACATTCAATAGTTTACGAAAACTTGGCGGTATATAATGGGGCTACGGGACGTTTAATCTATGGAACCCCAAGGTGGAAGGGCTAAATGAGTTCAGTATTGCCCAGATTTGGGTTATATCCTGTTGGAATTGCAAACCAAAACCACGAGTCAAAGCTGCCTGCATTTTTTTCTCTGACATCATTTATTACATGCACATTTTTTCCATGGGTCCATTTATTTTCTTTGAATGAATTTAATGTTCAGTATTTAATAATTTTTGGTATCTTTTGTACCGTCATAAATGCTATGCATTTAATATTTTGGTCTTTCCTTGTACCATCATAGATTCTCTGTATTTAATGTTTTGGTCTTTCTTTATACCAACATAAATGCTATGCATTTAATGTTGTGGGTCTATAAATTGATGTAATTGTAGTCTGAAATTTCAATTGTGAAAAATATTGAAAGCTCCTTTGTGTTGTGTGCCAATTTTTTTCCACTTCAATTTTTCTTCTCATATTTCTCGGCTTGTATAGACAAAAAACTGGTATCAGAGGCGGTTACCAAGATCCTCCATTTTTTTTAAAGATGGCCGCAATCTAGCCGCAAGTTCCGAAGCTGTCTAAGGACAACTACGAAAGATGGTGCATCCAAATGAAGGCATTATTCAGGTTGTAAGAATTATGGGAAATCGTCACCGACAGGTATATTGTACCCTCTACGGCGGAAGAATCTACCTTCACGAATGAAGAAAAGACGACCCTCAAAAATCAAATAAATAAAGACAACAAGGCATTTTTACTCCTTTATCAAGGGTTGGATGAATCAACGTTCGAAGAAATTGATGAAGCAACATCAAGCAAGAAAGCTTGGAATTCTCTTGCCACCATATTTAAAGGTGCTGATCAAGTGAAGTGGGTATGTCTTCAAACATTAAGAGTGGATTTTTAAGCGCCGCATATGGATGAAGAACCAAACAAAGAGATTTCAGTCAAAACAGATGATCCAGAAGAAAGGCATGATCATTAGGAGAAAATGCCAGCAATACCTTCCCCAGGCGCATCTTCAGTACACAAGAGTCCAGGAGGACATTCCATCACTCGTGAAAGGACTCCATCAAGTCAAAATTTTGTGAGCTCATCCTCACCCATGGCACCCATAAAAATGAAAAGCTTAAGCGATATTTATGAACAAATCTAAGAGGTAAATATTTTTTTCTTGTATGCAGATCATGAGCCTCTGACCTTTCAGGAATCCATGTAGGAAGAATGTTGGAGAATGGCTATGAGATAAGAAATTCATGCCATAGAGAAAAATGACACATGGGAGATGACTACACTTTATAATAGCCAGAAAACCATTGGTGTCAAATGGGTGTACAAGATCAAGCGAAATGCTACTGGTGAAATCGATCGCTACAAGGCAAGACTCATAGCAAAGGGTTACAAATAGAAGTATGGGGTGGACTATAAAGAAATCTTCGCTCCAGTTGCTCGCCTTGACATTGTGAGAATGATTATCTCCCTTATTGTTCATCACAGTTGTATGATCTACCAATTGGATGTGAAGTATGAATTTCTGAATGGAATTCTAGAGGAAGAGGTCTATGTAGACTAGCCTGAAGTCATTATTATGCAAGGGGAGGAAGAAAAAGTGTATCGACTGAAGAAATCTCTTTATGGGTTGAATCAGGATCCTCATGCTTGGAATGCATGCATTGAAAACTATATTTGAGAGAACAGCTTCACCAAATGTCCATATGAGCATGCAGTTTTCATCAAGAAGAATGGTTGTGGAGATATACTCATTGCATGCTTGTATGTTGATGATTTGATGTTTACAGGGAATACTCAAAAAATGTTCGATGATTTCAAGAAGGTTATGTTCAAGGAGTTCGAGATGACCGACGGAGGTCTCATGTCCTGCTTTCTAGGCATATAAGTAAAGCAACAACATGGAGGAATCTATATTCCTTAGAAGATGTATGCTAAGGAGTTTCTTGAAAAATTCAAGATGGCCAATTGCAATGCTGTAAACACACCTGTGGAAATGAGCTTAAAACTAACAAAATATGGAGAAAGAAGAAGTGTTGACTCGACTCTATTCAAGAGTCTAATTGGAATCCTGAGGTATCTGAAAATCACAAGGCCTGATATTGTCTATAGTGTTGGGCTTTTATGCATCTACATGGAAGCCCCAAAAGAGTAACATTGGATAGCGGAAAAACGTATCCTCAGGTACATTAAAGGAACAATAGATTTTGGTCTTTTTTATCCATACAATGAAGGAGAAAATATTCATGGATACTCAGACAGTGATTGGAGAGGCGACCAAGATAAAAGAAAAAGCACTACTGGGTATGTATTTTTTCTTGGATTGATTGCTTTCACGTGAAATTCATGGAAGAAAAGTGTGGTTTCTTTGTCTACATGTGAAACAGAGTACGTGGTGGCGTCATCCACTATTTGTGAAGGAATATGGTTGAGAAATCTACTGAAGGAGTTGAAGCATCCGTAGGATGGATCTACAATGATATATGTGGATAACAAGTTGGAAATTGAACTTTCTGAAAATATGGTGCAGCATGGAAGAAGAAAACATATTGATACCTAATTCCATTTTCTGAGAGATCATGTGAAGAAAAAAATGATAAAATTGGAATATTATCATACTACAGAACAGGTGGCTGATATTTTCACAAAGGCATTACCAATAGATGTATTCAAAAAACTTAGAACGATGCTCAGAATGAAGCTGATTTTGGTTTGAAGAGGAGTGTTGGAATTGAAAACCAAAACCATGTGTCAAAGCTGTTCGCATTTTTTTTCTCTGACATCATTTATTACATGCACAGTTTTTCCATGGGTCCATTTATTTTCTTTGAATGAATCTAATGTTCCGTATTTAATATTTTTTGGTATCTTTTATACTGTCATAAATGTTATGCATTTAATATTTTGGTCTTTCCTTGTACCGTCATAGATTATCTATATTTAATTTTTTGGTCTTTCTTTATACCAACATAAATTCTATGCATTTAATGTTGTGGGTCTATAAATTTATGTAATGGTAGTCTGAAATTTCAATTGTGAAAAAGCTTTAAAGCTCCTTTGTGTTGTGTTCCAATTTTTCATCCTCTTCAATTTTTCTTCTCATATTTCTCGGCTTGTACAGCCAACATATCGAGCATCGGGAATAAAGACATGAATAGTGTTGAAGCTGGTTGGATGGTGTGCCTCTCGGCCTCTCTTCACAAATATTTATTCCTTTGTATTCTTTTTTTGTCTGACAAAATGCTATGTTGGTCGATAGGTTTCTCCTACTATGTATGGTGATAGCAATACCAGATTCTTCATTTATTGGACGGTACCATCATATCATACATTCTTTTTTAAAAATATGTAGATAATGGATGTCTCCCATCATTCCATATAGTGATCCATTAGGCATGGAATAGTGATTGGTGCAACAAGTCACATTAGACTAATAAAACAATAAATTTTGCATCTCATGATTTGAGGTGCACCTAATAAACTTATATTGTGTGAGTTTCAAGAACATAAGAGGTGTTTTTCAACACACAAACTTTGGGCTCTCACGTAATGATGTTAATTAATGTAGGCGGACAACTACCAAACTACTGGATTCTACAATCAGCTATGTGATGGCTTTGTGATAAAGAACAACAAATTATACATGGGGGGCGCCATCTCCCCCACATCCATCTATAAGGGAAATAAATATGAGGTCGATATTCTCATTTATATGGTGCGTATAATAGAGAATTATCTGGAACATAGTTAACGTATCATAATATAATATCTTTCTATTGATTGATGGGTTGTAGGACCCCAAAACCGGTAACTGGTGGATGCACCTTGGGAAAAATCGTCTCAAGTTCACTTTTGAACCTGAGGGTCAGGTTGGCCAATGGATTACCATCACGTCAGAGGAAATTTCTAGTGGAAATTTCGACTGGAATTTTCCAGTGGAAATTTGACGGGTATTTCCAGCGGATGGTAGTGAAAAAAACTCCAAAAATGCATAATGGGGGAATTTTCATCCAAAACCCAACCTGAGGGTCAGGTTTAGGTGCCCAACCCGAGACGATTTAAATCCCTACACCTTCAGGGTGTTGCGGTAGGGTACTGGCCGTGGGAGATTTTTAATACCCTGAATGACGGAGCCACGCTGGTGGAGTGGGGCAGGGAGGTGGTCAACAATGGCATGGGCCGCCACACGTCGACGCAGATGGGGAGTGGGCATCTCGCCAACGAGGGGCCCCACCATGCCTTCTATGTGCGGAACATGAGCGTCATGTTTGGGACGACGCTGCAGCCCCTGAACCTAGCCACTTTACTTGAAAAACCCAAGTGTTACAGAGGGATTATGTCCCTCTGTTCCCAGTATTTTTATATTGGAGGGTCCGGGCGTTCGCGCTCATTTCCCTGATGGCATGTTATTGGTTGATGTCGCCTTTTGCGCCAGCGACCACTCTACAGGCATGGACAAGTTATGAATTTTACTCCTATTTTGATGCAGTGTGAACGATGGAGTGTTTTTTGGTATCAAATAAAAGTTATTTTGACTTATTTTCACTTTAAAAACCATTATTTTGTCTCTCAAATTATAATAAATTAGTACTCCACCCATGAAAATGCACAGGGCTATTCAATTTTCTTACAAATTATCTGGTTTTGTGTCATTCAGAAAAAATGTATTATCATTGTACTTAATATAATGTTTAGAATAAAATGATTAAGTCACTGGGCTTGCGATTACATTGGTGGTGGGGTGGTAAGGTCTTGGGGGTTAGGGGCCAGTTGCAGGGTCATGTCCCCAGGCTTGTGATTTACATGTAATTTACTTCCTTGTGTGTGTACCGCTTTCACGGTTGTAGCGAATGTTTTTTAAAATGATGATAATGAATTTAGTAGGCTTCCCGTAATTGAAGTAAATCAAGTAAAGACTAATTAGTATGGAGATAGAACATGATGGAATGGAAGAGGTATAGATAAAGACATAGATGAAACTGAAGGTGGAGGTGAGGGCAGAGGTGGAGGTGAGAGGCGAGATTACGATAGATGATGAAAGGAAACCTAGAGATAGTTTCAAGGTTTCTGGATTTTGACTGGAGTGGGTGGATGAGATTGCGAAGATTTTGAGTCAAGGATTAGTAGGAAACATGGTTGCATTCAGTGTGGTTTCCTTGAAAGGTAATGTAGTTGAAAGTTCATATTTTTAACCTATCATCATCATAAATACATTTCACTTTATAATACAAAATATTACCACACACCCTTGATTTAATTTCATAGGATATTTTAACACTATATATATATATATATGTTGTTATGTCTAAAATAATACCTAAGTATTTCAATTATAGTATTATTAGTTGGTAATGGAATCATGGTATCATCCATGAAAACAAATCTATAAAGTAAAATACATAAATAATATGAATAACTCATGAGTTCTTCTCCATGAATATTTAAGAGTCTTTGGTGTATATTGAACCTATGATTGTGGAAATAATTGACTATTTTGATAAATTCCATCTAACCTAGAATCATCTATAATATCTATGCAATAATAAATAAAATTGTTGAATGGTTCATACATATGGAATATTTCACTGAAAAATAGCACTCACACAATGGCTTTCTTGGTCGCAAACATCCACTCGAATTCCCCCATGAACATGCTAAATCCAACAAACAAAAAATAAATTATTCTAATTTGGAAACCATAGTGAGAAATAAATTAATCCATTGCAGGAGATTCCAAACAAAGTTAAGTTTAGACAAAAGATTTCTGTAAGAATTATAATTAAAAATAGAATACTTGTAAATGTTAGTTCTCTCTTTCATTATGTTGTGTCTTTCAAGAATTCCATACACCATCAACCTATCAAAAAAAGGTCACATATAAGTTCACTAAATAAGTATCTACTCTTAAAAATATAAAGATCCCTGAATTGAGACAATTACCCATGCTAAGCAGCTTCAACAACAACTTTATAAGAGCTGACTGACATGAAATATAATAAAAGAAATAGATGAAGATAGATTGAATTCTGCTGTTTCTTTTCTCAAGGTCAAGAGTGTTGTGTTATTGGTTTTAAGAAAATGATTTAGTGAAAAAAGCTAGAGTTTCCCATAGTATTCAATTTCATCTATGAAACAAAAGATCACATGCAAGAGTTCAAATGTCCCACATTAAAATTTTAAAAACCAATCGATTCTAGGGTTTATCTCAAAAAATAAATCAAGGGTATATACTTGATAAATATACCAAGAATCATAGAGCCAAGATTAGAGAGAAGAGAGTGAACTTCTTCATAGGAGAAATAAATCACAGCGAGACCTCACTATCGATACTTCATCGGCTCTATGTTCAAAGCCATGGACTCTCCATGAGTATGTCGCTAATTATTTCTCTCGAAAATAATGTATGCACTTTATGACAAAGGTATTGTAGAAAAAATTAAATTACCTCCATAAATTCATGAACTAATTGCCACAAAATCAGCTTTTATGATAAATAGTGTTTTAATGGACTATTTCTCTTCAATAGAATAGTAACTTCAGGTTAAAGAGTTCAGTTATAGAAAGAGACAAGAGGGTACCTTGCGGATTTATGTGGAAGAATTGGCAACCAACAATTGGTTTGATTCAACAACCATCTTAGAAAGTATTACAACTTCCGTCCTATGACAACCGGGTCCCGGTGACGGCACAGCCACCCCGCCTTAACATGGTCGTCGGGTCCTGGCCCACCAGGTACCACCAATTTCCCCGCAGACACGTGGGGCCCACCCCAGGGTCCATCCACATGCCTGAACGGGTCATCTGACTAATGATAGTTCTCACAGGCCAACACATGTCCTTTCCAGTATGTTTTGTCCTCACTCACACACACCCTGGGAGACTTCCTAGGAGGCCACCCATCTTGATCACTACTCCAGGCCAAGCACAATTAACTGTGGAGTTCTAATCAGACAGGCTCCCAAAAAGGAAGGTGCACCTTGTTAACATGAGTCATATCATTTAGTCATTTAACCCTTTATCATTTGGGGATGTTACAATCAACCCCCCCCCCCCCCCTTTAGAGCACAATGCCCTCGTTGTGGGCCCTACATCTCAACCCAGGTAGTGCACCACACTTAAGACTAGGTTCCTCCTCTGATACCAAATGTGACAACCGGGTCCCGGTGATGGCACAGCCACCCCGATTTAACATGGTCGTCGGGTCCAGGCCCACCAGGTACCACCAGTTGCCCCGCAGACACGTGGGGCCCACCCCAGGGTCCACCCACATGCCTGAACGGGTCATCTGACTAATGATAGTTCTCACAGGCCAACACATGTCCTTTCCAGTACGCTTTGTCCTCACTCACACACACCCTGGGACAAGAGGGTACCTTACGGATTTATGTGGAAGAATTGGCAACCAACAATTGGTTTGATTCAACAACCATCTTAGAAAGTATTACAACTTCCGGCCTGTGACAACCAGGTCCCGGTGACGGCACAGCCACCCCGCCTTAACATGGTCGTCTGGTCCTGGCCCACCAGGTACCACCAGTTGCCCCGCAGACACGTGGGGCCCACCCTAGGGTCCATCCACATGCCTGAACGGGTCATCTGACTAATGATAGTTCTCACAGGCCAACACATGTCCTTTTCAGTATGCTTTGTCCTCACTCACACACACCCTGGGAGACTTCCCAGGAGGTCACCCATCCTGATCACTACTCCAGGCCAAACACGATTAACTGTGGAGTTCTAATCAGACAGGCTCCCGAAAAGGAAGGTGCACCTTGTTAACATGAGTCATATAATTTAGTCATTTAACCCTTTATCATTTGGGGATGTTACAATCACCCCCCCCCCCCTTTAGAGCACAATGCCCTCGTTGTGGGCCCTACATCTAAACCCAGGTAGTGCACCGCACTTAAGACTAGGTTCCTCCTCTGATACCAAATGTGACAACCGGGTCCCGGTGACGACACAGCCACCCCGCCTTAATATGGTCGTCGGGTCCTGGCCCACCAGGTACCACCAGTTGCCCCGCAGACACGTGGGTCCCACCCTAGGGTCCACCCACATGCTTGAACGGGTCATCTGACTAATGATAATTCCCACAGGCCAACACATGTCCTTTCCAGTATGCTTTGTCCTCACTCACACACACCCTGGGACACTTCCCAGGAGGTCACCCATCCTGATCACTACTCTAGGCCAAGCATGATTAACTGTGGAGTTCTAATCAGACAGGCTTCCGAAAAGGAAGGTGCACCTTGTTAACATGAGTCATATCATTTAGTCATTTAACCCTTTATCATTTGGGGATGTTACAATCACCACCCCCCCCCCCTTTAGAGCACAACGCCCTCGTTGTGGGCCCTACATCTCAACCCAGGTAGTGCACCGCACTTAAGACTAGTTTCCTCCTCTGATGCCAAATGTGACAACCGGGTCCCGGTGACGGCACAGCCACCCCGCCTTAACATGGTCATCGGGTCCTGGCCCACCAGGTACCACCAGTTGCCCCACAGACACGTGGGGCCCACCCTAGGGTCCACCCACATGCTTGAACGGGTCGTCTGACTAATGATAATTCCCACAGGCCAACACATGTCCTTTCCAGTATGCTTTGTCCTCACTCACACACAGCCTGGGACACTTCCCAGGAGGTCACCCATCCTGATCACTACTCCAGGCCAAGCATGATTAACTGTGGAGTTCTAATCAGACAGGCTCCCGAAAAGGAAGGTGCACCTTGTTAACATGAGTCATATCATTTAGTCATTTAACCCTTTATCATTTGGGGATGTTACAATCACCCCCCCCCCCCCCCCTTTAGAGCACAACGCCCTCGTTGTGGACCCTACATCTCAACCCAGGTAGTGCACCGCACTTAAGACTAGGTTCTTCCTCTGATGCCAAATGTGACAACCGGGTCCCGGTGACGGCACAACCACCCCGCCTTAACATGGTCGTCGGGTCCTGGCCCACTAGGTACCACCAGTTGCCCCGCAGACACGTGGGGCCCACCCCAGGGTCCACCCACATGCCTGAACGGGTTATCTGACTAATGATAGTTCTCATAGGCCAACACATGTCCTTTCCAGTATGTTTTGTCCTCACTCACACACACTCTGGGAGACTTCCCAGGAGGTCACCCATCCTGATCACTACTCCAGGCCAAGCACGATTAACTGTGGAGTTCTGATCAGACAGGCTCCCGAAAAGGAAGGTGCACCTTGTTGACATGAGTCATATCATTTAGTCATTTAACCCTTTATCATTTGGGGATGTTACATGGCCCAACATTAAGAACAGAGGGGGCTTGAATAATCATTCCACAGAATGTTTTAGGACCACCTTCTTTACCTGAAAGTTGTGGAACTGAAGTAATAAGAAAATATATTTTGGGAAGGAAACATAACTTATAAATATAAATTGGAAGATGTCTTATAAGTAGTTTTTAGAATGTTTCATCAAATAGACGCTTACCTTGTTCATCCATACATTGCATTTCCATAGTGTTCAAATTCAATACACTGATATCCCAAGTTTATAGAGCATCCTGAAACAAATCATGAAATTATGGAAAAAAGTTTCTATGAAATGTGAAATTTTGAGAAGTGGAATTTTACAAAATACCTGTGGATTTATCTACCATATAATCATAAGGGGAAGGGTAAATTCCATCCACAAGGTTTTAATTAACGATCCTTAGTAGTCCCCAAATACCTCTCCACTTGTAACATGGAAGGTACTATCCCCTGACATCCAAAAACAATGATCAGAACACAACTCAAAGATAAAACATAAACAATGATTCCATGAAAGTAATAATAATTATTAAGAATAATGTAGTTATTAGAAAAAATTAATATGTTCTATGAATGAATAATTAATGTTCAAAAACCTTTAGCAAAAAAAATATCAAAAAGATAATCAAGTGGATAGTGGCATGTGTCTTAATCTTGATGCAACTCACTTTGTGTCCTCTAAGAAGAGGAAGAATCAATATTTCCAAGGATTAAAAGATTCATATTATCATAAACCAATGTCAAAATGCAGTCTATATGTCTACATATTACAATACATGAATAAATAAATCATGACACCAATATGATACATCAGATAATCCTACAACTCCCAAGATCCCAAGGTTCTTAATAACTTAACTAACTACTACTCTTAAATTGTTTAAAGAAATTTTCATTATAATACACAAATATGGAGTAAAATGGAGGCATGTAAGAGGGTTTTCCTTTGGAAGGGATGATTAAACTTGGAATTTGATCCAAACTTAAAATATCCAATATGAAAACAATATAAATAGCCTGCAATTATGCACCTTTGCATCATCCATGAAAAATTCCTTTACAACATGGTTTTGATTATTCTTGTGGATTCTTATCCTCTTTCACATTATGAATGTATTATTACCTTTTACAGTGTGGTATTGTTTTTATTTATATTGAATTTTCAAGGTGTGCAGGGAAACCATTTCACTAAAAAATCAAAGTAACAGAATAGTAAACAACTTTATTAACAAAAAAACATAAAAATTTAACTATTAATCAAAAATTTAAATGGAATCTTTAGTTGAAAATCAAGAAACACAGATGCAAACAAACTCATTAAAAAAGGTAACTAATAAAAAGTTAAACTGGATTTTTAGTTTGAAACAACAAAATCAATACAGAATGCATGTTTGGTATATCAACTAAATAAACTAAAATAGAAAAAAATTTATATCAATACAAAGTATCAACCATAAAGGAAAGAGTCATGTAGATGGGAATATTTAGAGAACATATTGTATAAAAAACACATGAAATAAAATTCACAAGCATATAATGAAATTTCATACAGAATTTGATATCTATACAAATAAATGATAAACAAATTTAGTTATAGATTAAACAAAGAAATTATTTTTTCATACATGAAACCATATAGAAGAAGAATCATTATTGTACACCCATCATTTAGTTGTAGTTTAAACATATAAATGATAAACACATTTAGAATTTCAAAAAAAATTGAAGAATTTGTATGACCTCCATATTTGTCATAAAACACTGGCATGGAAATATGGAAGTTAGATAACTGCATTATAAAGAAAAAAATAAAAATATTAAATGACAAGAGAAAATAAAATTAGACAAATAAACTATACTACTGGAAATGGAAAATTTCCCAATGATTCTAAACCATTGGGAAAGCCTGCAGAACCGTTGGTATATCTTATACCAACAGTTCTACAAACTGTTGGTAAGTAAGCTGTTGGGAGAGGTTTTCCCAACGGTTTACACAGAACCGTTGGGATAGGTTAGAAAAATGAACCTATCCCAACGGTTTGGCACAACCGTTGGGATATTTTTCCCCAACAGTTTGGCTTGAACCATTGGGAAAACCAACCATATGAATCCATATCCCAATGGTTTGGAGAAAACCGTTGGGAAAGACCTATCCCAATGGTTTTCAAACCGTTGGTATAGGTCTTTCTCAATGGTTTGGAAAATTGTTGGGATGGGTCTTTCCCAACAGTTTAAGGAAACCGTTGGGATAGGTAAATATATAAAAAAGTGTTCCAGTGGAGGTTTGAACCCACAACCTCCACGTTATAAATCAATGACTTTACCACTATCCTAGAGTATCCTTTGTGAATATATTTGGATATATATATATATATATATATTTATATGGAATTTATATATTGATTTATTTGACGATATTCGACAAATATACTCATAAAAAATAAGGGCACCTATCCTGATGGTTCTCAAAACTGTTGGGAAAGGCCTATCCCAACAGTTTTGAGAACCGTCGGGATAGGTGCCCAAAGTGGACTTTTCCCAACAATTTGGCCAAACCGTTGGAAAATACATACCGTTTCCCAATGGTTTGGCCACAAAGTGGAATTTTTCCAATGGTTTGGCCAAACCATTGGGAAAGGGGGCCTGTACCAACGGTTTTTACAAACTGTTGGTATAGAAGCATTGGGAAAGGTTAGATTTCTAGTAGTGCTACACGAAAAAATTATTATATGATGTGATCTCAGTGAATATCAATGGAATGAAATGGGATTAGTGTTTATAATCAAAACAGTTTAAATTAGAAAAAATAATTATGAAGGGGGAAGTTGTAATTTCATACCTCATACCTAATATAAGAAGAATCACTTCTTGAGACCACATATCATAGCCTATGAATCCTAATATATTTAAATAGGGAAAGAACAAATATATTTTGGGTAGGAAAATATATTTTGTGGAGAAAACATACATTATAAATAAAAACAGGAATATGTACTATAAGAAGCTTTTAGAATGTTTTGTCAAATAGACCCTTACCTTGTTCATCCATACATTACATTTCCATATTGTTCAAATTCAATACATTTATATACTAGGTTTTATAGGGAATCTTGTACCAGATCCTGAAATTATGAAAAAAAGTTTCTTTGATATGTGGAATTTTTAGAAGTGGAATTTTACACAATACCTCTAGATTTATATACCACATAATCATAAAGGATGGGAGAAATTCCAGCCATTAGGTTGTATTTAATGATCCTTAGTAGGCCCCAAATTCCTCTTCACTTGCAACATGGTAGTTAATGTCCCCTGACATCCACAAACAATGATCGGAACACAAATAAAAGATAAAACTTAAACAATGATGTCATGAAATTAATAATCATTATTATGAATAATTTAGTTATTAGAAGAATGTAATATGTTCTGTTAATGAATAATTAATTTTCAAAAACCTACATTAGAAAAAAATAATTTCAAAAAGAGAATCAAGTGGACACTGGAAGGTGTCTTAATCTTGATGCAACACACTTTGGGACCTCTAATAAGAGGAAGAAACGATATTTCAAAGGAGTTATATTTCGATATTATCATAAACCAATGTCAAAATGCAGACTACAAGTTGATTGATTACAATACATGAATAAATAAATCATGAAACTAATATGATACATCAGATAATCCAATAACTCCCATGATCCCAAGGTTCATAATATCTTAACTAACTACTACTCTTAAATTTTTTAAAGCAATGTTCATTATAATCAATAAATATGGAGTAAAATAGAGGCATGTAGGATAATTTTCCTTTGTAAGGGATGATTAAACTTGGAATTAGATCCAAACATAAAAGATCCAATATAAAAACTATATAAACAACCTGCTATTATGCACCTTTGCATCATCCATGAAAAATTCTTTTACAATGTGGTTTTGTTCATTTTGGTGGCTTCCATCCTCTTTCACATTATGAATGTATCATTACCTTTTACAGCATGGTATTGTTCTTCTTTATATTGAATTGTAAAGGTATGCAGGTAAACCATTTTACTAACAGTTAACAATAATTTTAATGTAAAATTTGTTGCAAAGGCAAACAATAAATTGACTGAAGTTGTAATTGATTGGTTTTATACTATCAAAAATTATAGAGAAATTAATTATGGAACATAGAAACACTTAATGCCATGTATTGAATAAAATAAAGTAGGTATTCCAATGTTAGATGATATAATGTGGTGTAAAAGAGAGCCATCAAATTTGGTATTGAAAGCAGTTGTATAAAATGTCCATTCACCATTATTTGCAGAGTAACAGTACTGGAAATATTGTAGCAGATTTATGGTATGTCAATAGAGATAGTGAGTCAGAAAAAAGAGCAATCTGTTAATAGTCTAAAAATCCTACATTTATATGCAGACTACATAAATGTAGTAGGAGAAACTAATTTTGGAACATAGAAACACTAAATGCCGTGTATTGAATAAAATAAAGTAGGTATACTAGTGTTAGACTATATAATGTGGTGTAAAAGAGAACTGTCAAATATGGTATTGAAAGCAGTTGTATAAAATGTCCATTCACCATTGTTTTCATAGTAATAGTACTGGGAATATAGTAGCAGATTTATGGGATGTCAATAGAGATAGTGAGTCAGAAAAAAAAGAGTAATCTATTAATTATTCAGGGATCCTACATTTATATGTAGACTACATAAATGTATTAGGAGTTACCAATTACAATACTTTGTAAGGGATAGTTCAGCGTGATTTCTAAAAAAAATCATTTCCAAGAGAAGCAATGGATATCATGTATACTAACCTGGCTCGAGGAGCAACCTGAATCTCAATTTTGTAGGGATAGAACTCTATTGTAGATTAAAATGAAATTGTGACTAAAATAGAATATTTTTATCTTCAATATCTTGCACAAAATAAACCATTATATGTTTGAAAGTGGTTTATACCTAGCCTTACCAGTTGCGTGCTTGAGAGAGATGGAACCCTTGGTGGATTCGAGGACCCGGTCATCAAAGAGTCGAAGGAAAAGTCATCGGTTGCAGAGAAGGTGTAGGTAGAGGAGCCAAAGTGTAAGAACCCAAACCTTCTTTTTAGGTATGTTTTTCCTTTTTTTGTAGTTTTTGAGAAAAGAGGAGTTTCTAGAAATTTTTGAAGTACAAGTCGTGTACTTTATGAGTACACTCTGTGTACTTCGTTGCTACTCGAGGTCGTCTAGTGGCTAGGTCATGGACACACACACGGCCATGTAGGGGTGAAATGGAGGCCTCCTAAAGCGGAGTACGGAAAAGCCTAGTACACACCGTGTACTCCAAAAGTACACACCATGTAATTTCTTTTTTTTTTCATTAAACGGGATAGGGTCATGTCTAATCGCCAGAACATGCTTCTTCTCTAGCTCCTTTAACCGAGAGCATCTCGTACGACCGCAAATCTCCTCTGAGCCCTCGAGCCTCCATTCATTCTGTGAATCGACCATCGTCGATTTCATTGGAACCGCAATGGTAAGCTCTTCCTTCTCCTAGAGATTTGTTTTCCAATTCCTCCTCTTTATCAAGTTATCGTGGGTTGAGTGTTTTGGAAGTTTTCTTAGATCTACAACATTACAATGAGATTCAAGCTTCCAGTTTCGAGTATATCGATCTCCTAACGTCAAGGTAGGTGGTTTGTGCCTTTCTGTAGAAAGTCTTTGAGTATTTGTGCAAATTCCACCAATACCCTTGAACGGGGTACTGCGCGTTTCATGTTTTTCCCTTGTTATTTTCTTGCTTTTCTTGTATGCCTGAGTAGAGGATATTTTTTGTGAATAGGGTAATTTAATATTCTTTGGATGTTTTACCCATACATGTTTTTCCTGTTTATGACCGTTGGGTCTAGTTTTTCCTGTTAGGATTTTTCCAGTTCCATGCCTAGGTGTAGGATGGTGTGAATGTTGTTCTTATATGTTGAGATGCTCTATAATGCTAGCCAAGTAGTTCTTTAGGTTACTTTGGCCGTTGCGTGATGAGACACTTGCTGACTTTACACAGGGTTGTGGGAACCTAGTGTAGTAGACCATAGGGAGAATGGACGTAAGAGATTCTCCAAAGTGTCTTTAATTTATGATGCGAGACCACAGGGGGAACTGATGTTGAGTGCTTCCTTAGAGTTTTTTTAGTTCCTCGAATCGGGACACAGGGGGAATGAGACGTTGAGTGCTTCCCCAGAGTGCCTTTAGTACGATACGAGACTATAGGGGGAATTGACAGTGAGTACTTTCCCAGAGAGTCTATTTCTTTAGCTGAACCAGAGGGGTGAGACTATGTGTGCCTCCCAGAGGGTTTCTAGTACTTTTTGGTTGAACCATAGGGTTTAGGCTGTGATAACTACCCATAGGGTTACCGGTTTGTTCTAATTTCTTGTATGGATGCTTAATTGTTTGTAAATTATATGCTAGAAATTGTGGATTGCTTGCTGCTGAGTATTTTCCTGTTTACTGCTTTCTGTACCTTTACCTGCCATATATTCACTGACTGTTAGGCACATATCTTTGGGTGGTTGCCTACTGAGATTTTTGTCTCACATCCTGTTTGGGTCATGCTTTTGGGCCCAAGCAGATTATATTGTTGCAAGTATAGACAAGGGCAAGCACCATTCTACTTCTGGTACCTGACTTGCATTGGATCATGAGAGCATGAGACCAAGCCGAGGCTTGCGATGATGAGGAGTTTCTCACCTATTTTTCTTTTTTACTTTTGTTTAGTACTACATTTAGAATTATGACATGTTTGGCTATTTTCCTAGACATATATGTATCATGCATCATTTACATATATTTCTGCTTCAGTTGTTTATTTATTAGTCTTCTGCTGTTATTGTTGTTGGATATTTACTACTTCCACTGTTGAATGTGTTGTTACTTCCGCTGTGTACTCTGCCAATGAGGGCATAGTTTCCCCACTATCACACCCAAGGCCCTCGCTGCTAGTCGACAGCCTCCGAAATTTGGGGAAATGTTCTTGAGGCCATGTGACCAACCGGGTACGGGGCTCCTTTGGGTAGCTTCCAGAACCGGGACATTACAAAGTGGTATCAGAGGAGTTTCTTTTCTCTTGACTTACTATATGGAGCCTATAACCAGGTATAGGATGGAATAGGTACTTGGTAATAATATGTGCCTGTGAGTAGCTAACCCGAGTACAGGGAAAAGCCATACTACCAAGTTTATTGTAATTTTACTTGTTTTCAATATTATAGTTGATTTGATTTCACTATTGGGTGATTCACATGCTTTTTTCTATTACCGTTGTTGTTATTGTAGTCCTAGTTCTGTCGCAACCCGATGAGATGAGGGTATTCCATCTCATGCATCATATATGCACTTGCTAGAAATCACATGTCATGCATTCTTGACATGCCATTTAGGGTACATTAGTGATTTCATGTTGTTGTGATAGATGTTGTGTAGATTATGCATGTTGTTGTGATAGATATTTTGATATAATCCCTGCTGTTTGATAAAGAATTTTTTGTATAGTGATTTGCTTAGATAGATGCCAAACTTTGGTTCTTGAAGTGTTATGTTCCCTCATAGACTGGAATTTGGTGGATCATTTCTTGTTTTCCTTTTTATAACATGGATAAGATTCCATGTTTTGATTCGTGGGGAGTATGGGCCCTCACAGATCGAAAATTGGCACCTTGACGTGTGTTTCCTTTGTTTTCTGGGCTCCGAAGCAGTTCTAAGGCTACTGCCCGGAAAAACCTAGAATACACGGCATGCACTTTATGAATACACGTCGTGTAGTATTTAGCCGTGTCACTGACTGTGTGGGTAGGGTCACGGGGTTATGAAAATTTTCCAAGAACACGTCATGTACCGGTTGTGCACACTGTGTAGTGTAATCCTAGGAGTCTGGTCATGTAGTTAACAACACGGTCAGTGAAGTCTTTTCTTATACACGACGTGTCCCCCTTGAACACACCGTGTAGGTTTACCGAGGCACCTGACTGTGTCACGAATGACACGGGATGGTGTTATCCTTCCTCATACACGTCGTGTCCTCCTAGAACATGTCATGTCGTGTGGGCCATGTGTCAGGTCGTGTCACTAACAACACGGGCTAGGTAAAGCTTGTCCAGTACATATCGTGTCTAACTTGAACATGCTATGTAGTCTCATCATAGGAGAGGCGTGTGGCTTAACCGTGTAGAAGGAATCATGCAGGGAAGAGGATTCAAGTACACACCGTGTGTTTGGGGTGTTACATGACCAGTTTTGGAAAGAGTACACGCCCATGTAAATGACATAAGGGAACATGCCGTGTAGTTTGTATACACGCCGTGTAGTCATGTTTTGTAAATTTTGAATGCTTTCTTTCCCATGTTCCCTTCTTAAGCTCCTAGTTTTCAATCTCTGATAATGTGATCTAAAGTGTGCGTTTGACCTTGTAGAGTGATGGCATCGAGACGTCCTCTGGTTGCACGCCAGTTGCCAGGCAGCGATCGGACGCTATATATGGCTGATCAGGGACTTCTCGTAGATCCTCCTATTTTTCCAACCTTGGCACTAGCAGTGATACCGGTTACAGTCGTTGATGCGTAGTTTAGGGAAGGCTTTCTAAGGATAATGAAGACCTTCGAGGAAGCACCGCCTCCTGCCTCGACTATGGCAGACTTGAAGCTATGTGCACATGCTTATTCATCCATTTACCACAAATACCATAACGCAATTCATAAATAATCAAAGCACATAATGTTCACTCTTCATATTTTCTTTAACACATGTAACATCATAAAGCTTTAACCATTTAGCATAATTACCATTTACTTAGCATAACCCATTTAACCCATTTTCCTTTCTATACCTTGAATCCATTTAGCATTATCAAAAAAATTCATACATTGGCAGTTTTTAACATATTCATCAATGACCATTCATGAATCCCATTACACATTAATCATTTAACATGCCTTAATACACCTTCATGTTTTCCATTATAATTTCATAATCCATTTAACACATTCGCATCATTCCATGTGACCCCTTTTCATAACAAGCCACACAATCCCCTATGTCAACATTAATCAACTAGGCATAACCACTAATAGTAACATTTTATAATTTAAACAAACATTTCAACACACCTATCATGGTCTCTAATTCAACCCAAGATAACTTTTGGGCTAGCCTCACAATTTTCCAGGTTCGGGAATATTGTAACATCCCATGGGTGGCCCTAGATTGGTCAAATCATCCTCAACGGATCCCATTTATATCATGAGGGGTCTAAATCATTAATTATCCAATCATTTTACCAAATCATACTCAAGGTAACAAATGCACAATAAGATGGAATAAATATCACAATACACATTCACAAATCTATAACAATACTATGGGATATAAATTATAGACCACCTACCTTGAATCTGTTGATGAACACACCCTTAACCTTGGCCTTATATCTTAATTCAATCACTTTTTTTAAGACACAACACTTGATCCACCAGAAAAGAGGGTGTTAGGGCTTTGGAAGAAAATGAGAAAATTTACAAGCCCTAATCTGGAAAAGAGAAACAAGAGGAATATTAGACTTACTGGGAGCTTCAATCTCTAACCAACGCCGCTCCAAATGTCCTAGAGACTAGGGGTGTTGATCATTGGAAGCTCTTGATGGTTTAGTTTCATCACTAGGGACGGTGGTAGAAGAAATGGGAGGAAAATCGTGTGAGAAATTAAAACCCTAAGGGGGATGTTTATGAATTTCATACAATTTAATGGAGCGCGCAATTTGTCCGCATGGTTTTCCAAACTATGCGCAAACTGTGTGCCATCCACTATCTAAAAGAGGTTGGGTCACATGGATGTCTAGGAAGGATCACATGGTCTAAAAAACTATGTGCCAACCATGTAGAATGCCATTATCCAAAGTTGTGTGATTCGGTCTCCCCCTCATATAGTTTACACTAAACGTGCACAACTCATCCTAGCTAGAACCGTTTTTGTGCATGGTTTACACAAACCGTGAGCCAATCGTGCAACATGCACAAAATGACTATTTTCCATTTTCATTGGTGTCCCGAACCCATTATAACACCCCTAAACCTCATCATACACCCTGTAAACATTCCATTAACCATAATTATGAGATTTAAACCAACATTTAAATAAGGACATAACTCCATGATGTTCGAGAACTTACACACCCAAATGGTCCTTTCATGTTTGTGTGAATTGTACCCGACACTTTTCCCTAATAATATAGAAAAAATTTCAACCCATTTTGTTTTATATTTTTTTATGTTCTGTATATTTAAGAAATAATATCAATATCCATATAGTTTTATCAATTTTTCCAATTCAAGTCATCGTCCGACTATCGGTGGCCCGCTAAAAGGGGCTCAACACAGATGTTTCTCATATATCATATCTGGCATACCCATTTCCCGATTTCAACAAAAATGTGTATAAATATGTACATCACCCTTGAAACGGTGATGGAGGAACCCAAAAATTCTATGCTTCTCATCATCCTTCTTGCCCTGCCCTTTACTGATCACCATTGTAATGCTGCAGTGGTCGTACAACTCAAAACCTTCACGGTTATATCATTTATTAGTTGCTCTTTGTTACAAACCAAAATGTAAGCTTAGTGATCTTAATTTCTCATATTGTAGACTATTCATGGCGATGTCATGGACTGTGTTGACACCGCCATTGGTGTCTACAAAATATTCAGTCTAAATAGATAGTTCATGCAAATGCTAAGTAAAGAAAATATAAACAAAAGACAACTCGAGTGCCAATAGTTAACAATGTTCACTTTAACTATTTCCTTCATTATTCCAATTTTTCATCACTTATACCGTCATCATCACTTCATTAATTTTCATCACATATTCTATGGTATATGCATTTACATTATTCACACAATGCCCTAAGTCAAGCATCCATCATGCAAAAGGTAATAAGTCAAGTTTCCTATCATTCTAAGGGATGCATCACACAAGTAAATTCATTTCACATACCATGGAGCATTAGTCTATGTAATTTCATCCAAATTTACCATAGTTACCTTGGAGTGCCAGTCTAGGTAATCATCCAATTCATCCATAGGGGCCTAGAGCATCAGTCTGGCTCCCTAACCCAGACATTCTAAGGAGAAGTTTAGTGCATCAGTCCAACCCAAACCATTGGAGGAACCTCAGTCCTTTATCCCACCCATCAAGTCATGTACACATGCTTATTCATCCATTTACAACACATACCATAATGAAATTCATAAACAATCAAAAACACATAACGTTCACCCTTCACATTCCCTTTAACACATGTGACATCATCAAGCTTTAACCATTCAACACAGTTACCATTTACTTAGCATAGCCCATATAACCCATTTTCCCTTCAATGCCTTGAATCCATTTAGCATAATCAATAATCTTCATACATTGACCCTTTTTAACATATTTATCAGTACCCTTTCATGAATGTCATTACTCATTAATCATTTTTTATGCCTTAATCCAACTTCACGTTTTTCTTTAAAATTTCATATGCCATTTAACATGTTCGCATCATTCCATTTAACACCTTTTCACAATAAGCCAGACAATCCCTTAAATCAACATCAATCAACTAGACACATACACTAATAGTGCCATTTTATAATTTAAACTAAAACTTCAACACATCAATCGTGCGCTTAAATTAAACCCAAGTGAACTTTTGGGCTAACCTCGTAATTTTCAATGTTCGGGAATATTGGAAAATCCCATGGGTGGCCCTGGATTGTTCAAATCATCCTCAATGCATCCCATGGGGATCATGAGCGATCCAAATCATTAATTAGCCATCCATTTTACCAAATCTTACTCAAGATAAAAAAAACACACAACAAGAGGTAAGCAATATCACAACACACATGCACAAATCTAAAACGATACTATGGGATATAAATTGTAGACCACCTACCTCGAATTCATTGTCGAACGCACCCTTAACATTAGCCTTAGATATGGATTCAAGCACCCCCTTTAAGCGACAACCATGTATTCATTGAACATCGAGGGTTTTTGGACTTTGGAAGAAGATAAACAAATTTAAAAGCCCTAATTCGGAAAAGAGAAACAAGAGAAAGATTAGACTTACCCAGAGCTTCGATTCGCAATCAATGACACTACAAACGACCTAGAGATGAGGGATAACGATCCTTGGAAGCTCTTGAGGGTTTAGGTTCGTCACTAGGGATGGGGGTAGAATAAAGAAGGGGAAAATGGGGTGAGAACTTAAAAATCCCGAGGGGACAGTTTGGGAATTTCATACTTTTTAATGAAGTGCACGGTTTTTCCGCACGGTTTGCCAAACCGTGTGTCAACCACTGTCTAAGGGAGGTTAGGTCGCATGGTTGTTCAGGAAGGCTTGGATGGTCTGACAAATCGTGCGTCAAACGTGCGGAATGCCACTATCCAAGGTTGCACTGTTTGGTCTCCCCGTCGCACGGTTTACACTAACCGTGTCGCCCTCTTTCTGGCTACCACGGTTTGGACACATGGTTTATACAAACCGTGCGTCAACCGTGTGTCATTCATAGAAAGGCCATTTTCCATTTTCATTGTTGTCCCGAACCCACCGGAACAACCGCGAACCTCCTCATACCCCTGGTAAACATTCTGTAAACAACAATTAAGAGATTTAAACTAAAATTTAAACAAGAACATACCTTCATGAAGTCGGAGATCTTACACACCCAAATGGTCCTTTGGTGTCCGTGTGAATTGTACTGGGCACCTTTCCCTAACAATATGGAAAAAATGTCAACCCATTTAGTGTCTTGATTTTTTCAAAGTCTGGTATGTGTTGTTGATATGAAAACAATAAAATCAGTATCCATTTGGTAGTATCTATTTTTCAAAGTCAAGTCATTTCGTCCCACTTTCGGTGGCCCACCGAATATGGATCACCGCCGATGTTTCTGGTATATCATATCTCGTGTCCCAATTTTCTAATTTGAACACAAATGTGTATAAATATGGACATCACCCATGATGGCCGAACCCACACAGCTCCCATGCTTCTCATCATCCTTCTCGCCCTGCCCTTTGCCGATGCCAGCACTAACGCTGCAGCGGCAGCACCTTTCAAAACCTTCACGGTTCCATCATTTATCACTCGCCTCTTAGTTAATTACAATGGACGCTTGCACGGTTTGGTTGTATAGTTTGGGAAATTGTAGAGCCAAGCGCACGCCACCCGTACGGTTTGGCTAACTCTGCTCAGGTCGTGCACCCCTGACCAGAGATACCTAAGGACCCGCACGGTTTCTCTTTAGAGGTGCATGGTTTGGATCAAACTGTGTGCAACCAGTGCAAGTTCAAAAATGAATTGAAAATAGGCTCACCCTTATGTTTCATGGTTTCCCCTCAACCATGCACCTAAACCAAGCAACATACACCTCAAAACTCAAAATTTTGATTTGAAACCTCTGAAACTTAAGAGCAAAGCCAAAGACAAAAAGATAACCTGAAATAAAATAAGGGAATAAAAACTGGGGTGTGACAAAAAACATAAACAATATAAATGAATAAATATTACCCCTCATAATAAACAGCTGTAAATATCTTTTTTTTATATATAGTATGATCTACTGTGTTACTGGCAAAAAGTTGGAATGATAAACACTGAGAGGACTATAGACATAATATATGAAAAAAAAATCTCTATCCATCCAGCTGTACCGATTTTTTCCAAGTCCAGTCTACGTTACTAATATTAAAACAATAAAATCAATATGCATTTTTAAAAGTCAAGTCATTGTCTCACTTTGGGTGGCCCACCGAAAGTGGCTCCCCGCCGATGTTTCTGGTATATCATATCTCGCGTCCCCATTTACCGATTTGAAGACAAATGTGTATAAATATGGACATCACCCATGATGGGGGAACCCACATCCTTCTCGCCCTGCCCCTTGCCGATGCCCGCACTAACGCTGCACCGGCAGCCCCCTTCAAAACCTTCACGGTTCCATCATTTATTACTCCTCTCTTTGTTAATTACAAACCAAAATGTAAGCTTCGTCATATTCATTCACTCCTCGTATTTGCAGACACCTGGATAGTGTGATTTTTTAGGAGTGGATTACGAAAATCAGGTTGTTCCTTGATGTCAACACATGATGGGGGAACCCACACCTACCATGCTTCTCATCATTGCCGATGCCCGCACTAACGCTGCACCGGCAGCCCCCTTCAAAACCTTCACGGTTCCATCATTTATTACTCCTCTCTTTGTTAATTACAAACCAAAATGTAAGATTCGTCATATTCATTCATTCCTCGTATTTGCAGACAGCGCATGGCGACGTGGTGGACTGTGTTGACATCAAGGAACAGCCTGGTTTTCGTAATCCAATCCTAAAAAATCACACTATCCAGGTGGGTTGGTCGGATTAAAAATTATTCTAACTCGCTTTTGAGATATATATATATGAACATATGGAGCCGAGCGTGAATTTGGGTGGAATTGGAATAGGCGAGGGGCTTATTTCCATCTGGAATGAAACTGAGGAGTGTCCACTAGGAAGCGTGCCCATATTAAGATCCACCACCCACGCCGATACTTTTAAGAAAATTCGTTTGGATGACAATGAATCTGACAAGCACGAGGTATTTCTCAGTACGTGCAATTGTTTTATAGGTTTATTTATAAAACATACAAATTATAAAGTTAAATTGTTTTTTTAACAGCATTCAATAGTTTACGACAACATGGCGGTATATAATGGGGGCCACGGGACGTTTAATCTGTGGAACCCCAAAGTGGAAGGGGTAAATGAGTTCAGTGTTGCCCAGATTTGGGTTGTATCTAGCATCGGGAATAAAGACATGAACAGTGTTGAAGCTGGTTGGATGGTGTGCCTCGCGGCCTCTCTTCACAAATATCTATTTCCTTTGTATTCTTTTTTTGTCTGACAAAATGCTATGTTGGTCGACAGGTTTCTCCTAATATGTACGGTGACAGCAATACCAGATTCTTCATTTTTTGGACGGTACCATCATATCATACATGCTTTTTTAAAAATTTGTTGATAATGGATGTCTCCCATCATTCCATGACATGGAATAGTGATTGGTGCAACAAGTTATGTTAGACTAACAAAACATTAAATTTTGCATCTCATGATTTGAGGTGCACATAATAAACTTATAATGTGTGAGTTTCAAGAACATAAGAGGTGTTTTTCAACACACAAACTTTGGGGTCTCACGTAATGATGTTAATTAATGCAGGCGGACAACTACCAAACTACTGGGTGCTACAATCAGCTATGCCATGGCTTTGTGATGAAGAACAACAAATTCTAAGGTGCGCATAACAGACAATTCTCTGGAACACAGTTAACGAATCATACTATAATATCTGTCTATTGATTGATGGGTTGCAGGACCCCAAAACCGGGAACTGGTGGCTGCACCTTCAGGGTGTTGCGGTGGGGTACTGGCCGCGGGAGCTTTTTAAAACCCTGAACGACGGAGCCACGCTGGTGGAGTGGGGCGGGGAGGTGGACAACAACGGCGTGGGCGGCCACACGGCGACGCAGATGGGGAGTGGGCATCTCGCCAGCGAGGGGCCCCATCGGGCCTCCTATGTGCGGAACATGAGCGTCCTGTCTGGGACGACGCTGCAGCCCCCGAACCTAGCCACTGTACTTGAAAAACCCCAGTGTTACAGCGGGTTTGTGTCCCCCCGTTCCCAGTATTTTTATTTTGGAGGGCCCGGGCGTTCGCGCTCATGTCCCTGACGGCATGTTATTTGCTGATGCCGCCATTTGCGCCCGCGACCACTCTACAGGCATGGCCAAGTTACGAATTTTACTCCTATTTTGATGCGGTGTGAACAATGAAGTGTTTTTTGGTATCAAATAAAAGATATTTTTGTTCGGAAAGATGACAAATGATGGACGCGCAAACCACAAAAACACGAACGCGCAGCGGAGAAATCTTTCCCTCAAATAGATAAGTACATAGTAGAGTCTCCTAAAAATGAAATAGATCTTTAAAGTAATACTTAGAAAAATAGTGGATCAATGTCGGAGTATAGATGCAGTCTGAATGAAGCCTGAAAAGAAGAAAACAGCCTGCTAAAGAAACCCAAATATATCTGACCGTGAAAGCAGAAGATTGATGTTTGAACAAAAGTGCAGATGAAAAACACTAGAATCAGATCAAAAAACAACCGCAGATGAGAGCCGATCAAATCAAAGTAGTTCCACTGATTGCAGATCTGAAAACTACTCATTGAAAACGCAACTGCACTACCTCCAACAACTGACGAGAGAGGAGCCGCACATCTCATATAAATAGAAAATTCATTACATGATATCTCATGTATCTCCTAAAAGATATCTCATATCTGATTAAAGATATTAAATATATCTCATCAAAGATATCAAATATATCTTCTCAAAGATATCAGATATATCTTGTCAAAGATATCAATATATCTTTTTTAAAGATATCAGATATATAAAAAATATATATCGGGGCCAGATGAGGAGGCGACCCAACAAACTCCCCCTTCGACTCAACTGTGGATCATCGTCAACCTTGCAATCAGTCGGCAAGTCACAAATTTTCCTCTGGGTAAACTCTTGGTCAACATGTTTGACTCATTGTCATCAGTGTGGATCTTCTCAAGCTTTAATTGTCTCAAATGAAGAACATTGTGGATCCAATGATACCGTAAATCGATATGTTTTGACCTACCATGAAAAGTAGAATTTTTTCGCAGACAAATAGCACTCTGACTATCACAAAATAAAACATATCTGTCTTGATTAAAATTGAGCTCTCGAATAAAAGTTTTCATCCAATACAATTCTTTGCACGCCCTTGTAGCTGCAATAAACTCTGACTGTGTGGTAGATAAAGCAACACATCTCTACAACCTAGACTGCCAAGATACAACTCCCCCTGCAAAAGTGATCAAATAGCCTGAAGTATACTTTCTAGAATTGATATCTCCTGCCATATCTGAATCTGTAAAGCCACAAAGCATAAGTTCCCTTTTGCCAAAACACAATCTCAGATCAGAAGTACCACGAAGATAACAAAAAATGTACTTCACTGCCCTCCAATGCTCTCTGCCTGGATTTGACAGAAAACGACTGACTACACCAACTGCATGAGCTATATCAGGTCTAGTACATACCATGACATACATCAAACAACCAACGACAAATGAATAAGGTATGTGTTGCATCTCCTCTCTCTCTTCATCAGTAAAAGGTGACTGACTGGTGCTGAGCTTAAAATGTAAAGCAAGAGGAGTTCTAACCACTTTAGCTTTATCCATAGAAAATCTTTGAAGAACCTTATCAATGTATCTCTCCTGAGATAACCACAATTTCTTGGCCTTCCTGTCACGGGAGATCGTCATGCCAAGAATCTATCGTGCTGGCCCCAAGTCTTTCATTACAAAAGACCGACAAAGATCCTTCGTTAATCTGTCAATTCTAGAAGTAACATGGTCAACAATGAGCATATCATCAACATAAAGTAGCAGTATTATAAAATCATCATCAGTAAATCTCTGAACAAACACACAATGATCAGAATATGCCTTCTTGAAACCCTGATGAGAAATGATAGATTCAAACTTCTTATACCACTGTCTCGGATCTTGCTTCAAACCATACAAACTCTTCTTCAATCTACAGACATGATTCTCTTTACCTGTTTCAACAAAACCCTCCGGTTGCTCCATATAAATCTCCTCCTCTAAATCTCCATGGAGGAAAGTTGTCTTCACATCCATCTGCTCAATCTGCAGGTCCAAACTAGCAGCCAAACCAAGAACAACCCGAATAGAAGACATTTTGACAACAGGTGAGAAAATCTCATCAAAATCAATGCATTTCTTCTGAAGAAAGCCTTTAACAACTAACCTTTCCTTGTATCGTGGAACAGAACTGGATTCTTCATTCTTAATCCAATAAATCCACAGATTTTGCAAAGCTCTCTTACCTGTCGGTAACTTCACCAGCTCAAAGGTATGGTTGTCGTGCAATGATGTCATCTCTTCATCCATTGCCGCAACCCATCTGTCCTTCTGTTCACTTTCCATAGCCTCATCAAAAGATTCTGGTTCTCCCCCTTCAGTGAGGAGCACATACTCATCGGGTGAATACCGAGTAGAAATGGTACGATGCTGAGATGACCTCCGGAGTGGAACTACGGGTTCATTGATAACCCCATGAACCAGATCATTAGAAACAAAAGTTGCATTGGGAATATCAACTCCAACCTGTTCACCCTGAGCATCATTCTGCACATTAATGTGATCATCAGAATCAACAATATGAGGTAAATGTGAATCAGAACCTGGCTCAAGACTAACAAAGCCATCAGAAGTTGGAGAAGTGAACTTTTCTCCCTTATCAATATTTGCAATAGTCTGGTCCTCTTTAAACACTGCATCTTGGCTTTTGACAAGTTTCTTCAAAGCAGGATCACAAAACCTGTACCCAAACTCATCGTGTCCATAGCCAATAAAAATACACTGTCGTGACTTATCATCCAACTTGGATCTCTCATCTCTAGGCACATGAACAAAGGCCTTGCAACCAAAAACTTTCAAGTGATCGTATCTGATCTTTTTTCCATACCAAAACTTATCGGGAGTGTCTGTCTTCAAAGAAACTACAGGTGATAAATTGATAATATAAGCAGCAGTAAGTAAAGCCTCACCCCAAAAGTGTCCAGGCAACTTTGCTTCCGAAAGCAAACAACGAACTCTTTCCAACAAAGTCCTGTTTATCCGCTCAGCTACACCATTCAGCTGAGGTGTCTTGGGAGGTGTCTTCTGATGCCGAATTCCTTCCTGCCTGTAATACTGATCAAATGGACCAAAATAATCTCCCCCATTGTCAGTGCGAATACATTTGAATTTCTTTCCCGATTCCCTCTCAACAGAAACATGAAATTGCTTAAAAACACTGGGCACTTGACTTTTGGAATTCAAAACATAAACCCATAGCTTTCGTGAGTAGTCATCAATAGATGTCACAAAATAAAGACTACCACTAAAGGTCATAGATTTCAAAGGACCACAAATGTCCTAATTTACTAATTAAAGTACCAGTGAATTCCTGTGTGGAGGATGACTACTGAAAATCACTCTACTCTGTTTCCAGGCCATGAAATGATCACATGTGTCCAATTTGACACTCTTCAAATCTGGAAGAAGATTTTGCTTGGCCAAACAACCGAGCCCTTTATCACTGATGTGACTGAGCCTCTTATGCCAAAACTTGGACGAAACAATGCACTAAGCAACACAAGTAGTATCACATGAAATAGATGCTCTAGTCCAGTACAAACCTGATTGCTTCTTCCATCGATCCACAATCAAAGAGCCCTTGGAATGCTTTCATTGGAAATCACCAAAAGTGCTGATAAACCCTTCATCATCAAGAACGCTGGTAGAAATAAGATTCAAGCGAACCTCTGGTGCATGTCGAACATTCTTCAAAATCAGCTTACTTCCAATACTGGTCTCTAAACAAACATTCCCAATACCTACGACATCAGCATGACCATCATTACCCATCTTCAAAATCCCAAAATTACCTGGGATGTAAGATGTAAAGAACTCCTTCTTTGATATTACGTGAAAATAGGAACCACTGTAAACAACCCAGCAAGAATGATCAGAAGTAATATTAATGGAGTCATAAACAATAACAAGATCACCCCCTGTAGCGGCAACGACATGATCATCTCCAACGACATTCTTCTTTGGCTGATTTTTCTTCATTCTATTTTCTATTTTCAGCTGATAACAAAACTATTTAACATGCCCCTTCTTACCACAATGATGACATTCAAAATCTCTCTGCTTTGATCTGGATTTGCTTCTGCTTTTACTCTTTCCTTGACTGCTCTGTCCCTGATTATTTTCCTGGATTCTCCCCCTGTTCTCTGTGACTAAAAGCTCTGAAGATTTCTCTTGAGTACGTCTCCTGAATTCTTCATTCAAAATAGAAGACTTAACAAAACTGAATGTCACAACACCATTAGGAGCAGAACCGGTTGGAGTTGTAAAGACCCGTAAAATTCAAGGAAAATTTTTTCTTAATTTTCTTTAGAATTTTACAAGAGCGCGGTTTCAGACGGCACCTGATTCCGAGGCCCGGAGTGCCCGGAATTAATTTCCGAAGTTTGGCTCGGGTACGTTCAGTGAACGAACGAGCGGGAATTCCTAACTTTTGATCCGGTGCTCGGAATTGAAATCCGAGGGCACCGATGAACTCGCAGCACCGATTTTCGCTTAAGGAGACCCTTTCGGGAGTTGCGTTTGTTGCGGGACGAAAGTTAGTTTTTGGGAGAATTATAAAATGTTGAATAAAAAAATGTGGATTCTTTTTATTTCACTTTTGTAGGTTAACTCCTCTCAAAAGGAGTTGGGGGTGGGACCCACACCCACTTAACCTACTTGGAGAGGATTAAGTGTGGTGGGACCCACACGAACCTAAACCTCTCAACTTCCCCCTTAAACTCCCCTCTCTCCCTCTTAATTGTTTGTAAACTTAACATCAAATTAATTACACATGACATGTTAATTAATTAAGTGTTATGTTTGAATTTTGAAGTTTTGAATTCCTAGGCTTGGTAAATAAAATAAGGAGAGACCTTATTTTATTTTGTTAGCCAACTTGTGTGGATTTCTTTTGAGAGCTCCTCCTCCATCTTCTTCATCTTGACGAAGAACGCTCAAACTCCGACGAAGAACGACGCCTCTCTTCTTCGTCCTCGGTGTCAACAAGAGGGAACGACGCATCCTCCTCGGGCCTTCTTCGTCGGCAAACGAAGATCCGCCAACAACGTGTCGCATCGGACGTAACACTTCGTCAACGGAATTTGACGAACGTCGACCGCGACACCCGACCTCCGCGACGCCGTCTTCCGCGGAGCGTAGCCGAACCTTTGAATCTTAAACCCGAGGTAGGGGTTGTTGGTTCATTATTTCTTTATTCTTTTCCTTGAACGTGGATCTCGCATGTCTAACTTGATGCTTGATTGTTTAATTTGCGTTATTAATTTAACGAGAGGGGGCCGGACCGCACGAACACGGCCGAACCCCCCTCCAACGTTCATGTTTATTCATGCGGGTGGAAGCAAGTAGCGTGGTGCCGTCGCACCACGCGGATGATCGTACAATTAATTTACGTGGCGCCGTCGCGCCACGCCGAGGGAAAATCTTCAAGAACGCGACGCCGTCGCGCCGCGTTGAAAAGAATCGAAGCACGGCGAAGGGGCGCGGTGCCGACGCACCGCGCCGGATGACGAACGCCGCGGCCGGTTCCGGGCCGCGGCGGGACGAAAAGACCGCGGCCGGTTCCGGGCCGCGGCGGGACGAGGAGACCGCGGCCGGTTCCGGGCCGCGGCGGAAGGGAAGACCGGCGGCCGGGCCGCCGGCGTCGGAAGCCGAAGGGGGACCGGAAATTCCGGTCCCGTTAGAGAAAATCGGCCGGCCAGCTGGCCGGCCGGATACCATTAAAACCGGGGAATTTAATTCCCCGGCCACTTAAATAAAACCCCCTCTTTAAGAGAGGGGGGGGGGTTCATCCGTGACAAGGGGGGGGGGGCAACAGCCCCCCGGTTTTTCAAGAAGCGGGCCCCCTGGAGGGGGGCCATTTGTCAAAACGGCGCGGCATAGCCGCGCCGACCTTGAAGAAGCGGGGGCTTAGCCCCCGCGTGCCGACCGTGCCGCCGCCTCGCGGCACCCCGCCGCCTCGCGGCACCCCGCCGCCTCGCGGCACCCCGCCGCCTCGCGGCACCCCGCCGCCTCGCGGCACCCCGCCGCCAGCGCGGCCCGCCGCCTCCGCCGCGCCGCCACCGCGCGCCGCCGCGCGCCGCCACCGGCCGCCGCACCGCCGCCGCCCGCCGCCGCCGCCGGCCACCGCGCCACCCGGGGGGGGGGGGGGTCGGGCCGGGTCGGCCCGGACCCGGACCCCCCGTTTCGGACCAGATTCGGTTCTTGGCTCATAACTTGAGCCTCGGACCTCCGAATGACGAACCGTCTGCGGAAACGCGATCCTTGGATCGAGACGGTCGTTTCGGTATATCGCACTCAAGGTTTCGGGTTACTTTGAGTTCGGCCGGGTTGGTTCGTTCACGAAACCAACCGGGCCTTCGGAGCGGAAACGCTCATATCTTGAGCTGCGGACGTCCGATTGACGTGCCGTCAGTCGCGTAGTGTTCCTCTTAGAGAGACGGATCTTTTGGCATACTCCGCCCGAGGTTTGGACGCAGGTGGAGTAAGGTCGGGTTGGTTTTGCCTTAAAAACCAACCGGGCCCCGGAGACGAAAATGCCAATAACTCTCAGACCGGACGTCCGATCGACGCGCCGTCTGTTGCGTTGAGTTCCTGTTGACGATACGGAACTTTTGGATACATCAACTCTGGTCTTTGTGACAGTTGATGTATCAGCCTCTCGGCTCGTGGAGCGGACCCTCCGTACGAGCTTGCTGTGTGCGGGAACCCTAGTGCTGGCTGCGACTGTTCTACTGCTACGACTGCTACTGTGACTGCGACGACAACAGTACAGAGATCCTGTGTGGATTTGACGACGACAGTACAGAGATCCTGTGTGGATTTGACGACGACGACTACAGCACTCAGCGATCCTACGTGGATCAGTACTTCAGGTTCTGTGTGAGCCCGATCCTGTGTGGGTCCTTGCGCTCAGCGGTTCTGTGTGAGCCAGCGCCTACAGGTTCTGTGTGAGCCCGATCCTGTGTGGGTCTTCTGCGGGGGTTAGTTACCTATCGATCCTTCGTGGGTCCGACGACTTAGATGGATCAGTGATCATCTTTATCGTCCTTGAAGAAGTATACCTGTGTGAGCTGAATCCTGTTGTTTTCCTGTGTGGATTGTGTTGTGCAATCCTGTGTGGATTATATTTTGCTTTCCTATGTGGAATACGTATACTTTCCTGCGTGGACTGAGTTGTACTTGGGCTCGGAGGTTGGAGTGTATTTTAATTGATGACTTAGGTATATGTATGGGCATATACCTAAGCTGTGTCAGTTGTTACTTCGTGTTTGTACTTTTCTTCGTGGTTTATCCTTTGTGGATTTGAGAGACCTTCAGGGGTCTCGGGGTCCCTACTGAGTAGCTTATACTCACCCCTGCACGGGCTTTGCCCGCACTTCGTTGTGTTGGTTGCAGACGACGGACAGCGTTGTCCTTAGCTGAGGCTTGCAGAGCGGGACGGTACCCGGAGGTGGACCACTGGGCGGGACGTGCACGGAGCAGACGGCGGGACCCGTGGAGCAGAGGAGCTATCTGTACCCACCCTTCAGGTGGGATTTCCAGTGGACAGCTCGGAGTAGCGGCCTTTACTTTACAGTTGCTGTTTTTCCCTTTCGAGTTGTACTTTACTTTCAGTTTGGGTTTGTATTCTGGCCCATTTACTTTTCCGCACTTTCAGTCGTACTCTGTTTGCTTAGTGTTTACTTTCCGCTTGTTTACTCTGTGGTGTGTGTTTACTTTTCAAAGGCAATGCCTTCCCTTTTTACCGGGAATTACGCCTTGGTGCTAGTCGCCAGCCCCTGGCCTATGGAAGGCGGGCTTGGGGTAGTCACGGCACGGACCCCGAGGGCGGGTCGTGACAAATTGGTATCAGAGGAGTTCGGTTCTACCGCGAACTCTGATCTTTTCTATGTGAAGCAATAATGTTTAGCGTATTGAGTGTGGTTATCAGTCCAGGGAGTCCAGTGTTGGTGCGGCGGCCGACGTATCCGTACACCAGGACCCTGACTTCTGATTTCCGACTTAATGCACGAAAACATTGATTGCGTGTGTGTTTCAAGTTTTCTTTGTGATTACTTGTGTCAGCTCACCGGGTATACTGATCTGCTTTATGAAAGTCTCAAGTTTTCCTTGTGATTACTTGTGCCAGCTCACCAGGTATACTGTTCTAACCGTGGCGCACCTGTTTCCTTTTCAGGATGGCCCCACGACGGCAGCCAGCTAGGGTTCCGAGAGTCGAGCGAGACGACAGCCCACCGAGCGACGAGGCATCGGTGCAGGGCCCTTTTCCAGTAGTGGCACCGGCGGTAGCTTTACCCGCCGAGCCCCCGATGCTTCCAGCAGCAGCCGCTGACGATGCACGTCGCCTCAGCGCACTGCATGAGTTTCAGCGCCAGCGACCGCCCAGGTTTCGCGGGGAGACGGATCCCCAGGCAGCAGAGGACTGGCTGGAGGCAGTGGTTCGAGTGTTTAGGCTAGTGAGGACACCAGCAGACCTCATGGTGATCCTCGCTGCGAGCCTACTACACGCAGAAGCAGGACGATGGTGGAGCTTGATGCTCCAGGTGCACGATGAGGCATCTCTTCTTTGGACGGACTTTGAGAGCATCTTCCGCTCGGAGTTCGTCCCAGCCACCCTTCGTGCGGTGCGTATCCAGGAGCTTCTACAGCTGCGGCAGGGCAGCATGACGGTCGCTCAGTACTCGGCGAGATTTACCGATCTCTCGCGCTACTCGACCGACATGGTACGGGACCCATTCTTCCGGGCCCGGACCTTCGAGCAGGGTTTGAGACACGAGATCAGGGCATCGCTGATCTCCCTCAGCATACCGACTCAGACAGGAGTACTGGAGCGGGCCCTTCTGATCGAGAGCTTCCTTGCTGAGTCTACACCAGCACAGAGACCCACCGCAGGACGGCACGTGGCAGAGTCATCTGCAGCTGGCAGTCGGCGAATGACTCAGGGGTCCAGACAGACCAGACCTCAGGGCACTGGCTCAGCAGTGCAGGGCACACAACGCGGAGCCAGTCTTTCGAGTGGAAGACAGTGCTATGCATGCGGCGGGCGAGGCCACATGGCTCGTGACTGCCCGACCCGCCATGCGGAGGAGCAGCAGACGGTTGAGGAACCACCTAGGCAGAGGCAGAGGTTCGACCGTGGCGGTCCGCAGGGAGGAGGCGGACGAGGCAGGGGAGCTGGACGAGCAGCTGGTGGTGGCCGACGCTTTGAGGCTCTACCACCACCACCACCAGGAGGTCCACCCCGACCGCAGGGGAGAGCTCAGCTTCAGGCAGCCGAGGCCTTCGATCATGGAGCTCTGGGAGCCGATGGACAGGAGCAGAACTAGTGGATACATCCTTTGTACTTCTGGTTCCTTGTTGCTTTTGTGTAGCGTCTTGTATTACGAGCTGCAATAATAAAAAACGCATACCTTGTGATGTTTTCGTTCCTGTCCTCTATCGTAATGTTACTAAGAGGTTCCAGTTTTGGCTGTTGACTTGACCCTCACTTGTGAGACATCTACTGGAGGAGACCCAGTTACCACACACTGATGCCGACAGTGTGACTCAACCCTTGGAGGCGAGAGTAACGGTTGAATCTCTTAGTAGTAGCGTCGAGGCCTTACGACGTCATCCTTAGTATGGATTAGTATCATCCATGTTAGGATTGACTGTTTTAGGCAAAGAATGTGGTTCATCCAGGGGATGAGACCAGGTTTCTCTTATCGGCAAAGAAGAAATCTCGCAGCTCTTGTGGGACCAGAGATGGTCCGGGCAACGTCAGAGGAAGTCCAGGTCATCCAGGAGCGGATGAGGATAGCACAGAGCCGGCAGAAGTCTTACGCTGACAGGAGGCGGAGGCCACTAGAGTTCGAGGATGGTGACCACGTCTTCTTGTGGGTCTCACCTCGACGTAGTATTCGGAGATTTGGCCGAGGCGGCAAGTTATCTCCGCGCTTTATCGGACCCTTCCAGATTCTCAGCAGGATTGGCGAGGTGGCTTATCGCCTGGCTCTACCACCTCAGTTGCACCGGGTGCACGACGTCTTCCACGTATCTCTGCTGAGGAGATACGTGCACGACCCAACGCACATCCTTGACCATGGGGAGCTTGACGTTGACAATGGGGCGATTTTTACGGAGGTTCCGGTGGAGATAGAGGATCGAAAGGAGTGGGTCCTACATGGACGATCGATTCCTCTTGTGCGCAGCAGATGGCGGCACGGGAATCTCCAGGAGAGCACAGGGGAGCGGGAGGCTCAGATGCGTGCTCAGTATCCTCTTTTGTTTCCCTAGTTTTTGTTGTAGCTTTACGGGGACGTAAAGCCCTGAGGTGGGAGTAATGTAAAGACCCGTAAAATTCAAGGAAAATTTTTTCTTAATTTTCTTTAGAATTTTACAAGAGCGCGGTTTCAGACGGCACCTGATTCCGAGGCCCGGAGTGCCCGGAATTAATTTCCGAAGTTTGGCTCGGGTACGTTCAGTGAACGAACGAGCGGGAATTCCTAACTTTTGATCCGGTGCTCGGAATTGAAATCCGAGGGCACCGATGAACTCGCAGCGCCGATTTTCGCTTAAGGAGACCCTTTCGGGAGTTGCGTTTGTTGCGGGACGAAAGTTAGTTTTTGGGAGAATTATAAAATGTTGAATAAAAAAATGTGGATTCTTTTTATTTCACTTTTGTAGGTTAACTCCTCTCAAAAGGAGTTGGGGGTGGGACCCACACCCACTTAACCTACTTTGAGAGGATTAAGTGTGGTGGGACCCACACGAACCTAAACCTCTCAACTTCCCCCTTAAACTCCCCTCTCTCCCTCTTAATTGTTTGTAAACTTAACATCAAATTAATTACACATGACATGTTAATTAATTAAGTGTTATGTTTGAATTTTGAAGTTTTGAATTCCTAGGCTTGGTAAATAAAATAAGGAGAGACCTTATTTTATTTTGTTAGCCAACTTGTGTGGATTTCTTTTGAGAGCTCCTCCTCCATCTTCTTCATCTTGACGAAGAACGCTCAAACTCCGACGAAGAACGACGCCTCTCTTCTTCGTCCTCGGTGTCAACAAGAGGGAACGCCGCATCCTCCTCGGGCCTTCTTCGTCGGCAAACGAAGATCCGCCAACAACGTGTCGCATCGGACGTAACACTTCGTCAACGGAATTTGACGAACGTCGACCGCGACACCCGACCTCCGCGACGCCGTCTTCCGCGGAGCGTAGCCGAACCTTTGAATCTTAAACCCGAGGTAGGGGTTGTTGGTTCATTATTTCTTTATTCTTTTCCTTGAACGTGGATCTCGCATGTCTAACTTGATGCTTGATTGTTTAAGTTGTGTTATTAATTTAACGAGAGGGGGCCGGACCGCACGAACACGGCCGAACCCCCCTCCAACGTTCATGTTTATTCATGCGGGTGGAAGCAAGTAGCGTGGTGCCGTCGCACCACGCGGATGATCGTACAATTAATTTACGTGGCGCCGTCGCGCCACGCCGAGGGAAAATCTTCAAGAACGCGACGCCGTCGCGCCGCGTTGAAAAGAATCGAAGCACGGCGAAGGGGCGCGGTGCCGACGCACCGCGCCGGATGACGAACGCCGCGGCCGGTTCCGGGCCGCGGCGGGACGAAAAGACCGCGGCCGGTTCCGGGCCGCGGCGGGACGAGGAGACCGCGGCCGGTTCCGGGCCGCGGCGGAAGGGAAGACCGGCGGCCGGGCCGCCGGCGTCGGAAGCCGAAGGGGGACCGGAAATTCCGGTCCCGTTAGAGAAAATCGACCGGCCAGCTGGCCGGCCGGATACCATTAAAACCGGGGAATTTAATTCCCCGGCCACTTAAATAAAACCCCCTCTTTAAGAGAGGGGGGGGGGGGCGGTTCATCCGTGACAAGGGGGGGGGGGCAACAGCCCCCCGGTTTTCCAAGAAGCGGGCCCCCTGGAGGGGGGCCATTTGTCAAAACGGCGCGGCATAGCCGCGCCGACCTTGAAGAAGCGGGGGCTTAGCCCCCGCGTGCCGACCGTGCCGCCGCCTCGCGGCACCCCGCCGCCTCGCGGCACCCCGCCGCCAGCGCGGCCCGCCGCCGCCGCCGGCGCGGCCCGCCGCCTCCGCCGGCCACCGCGCCACCCGGGGGGGGGGGGGGTCGGGCCGGGTCGGCCCGGACCCGGACCCCCCGTTTCGGACCAGATTCGGTTCTTGGCTCATAACTTGAGCCTCGGACCTCCGAATGACGAACCGTCTGCGGCAACGCGATCCTTGGATCGAGACGGTCGTTTCGGTATATCGCACTCAAGGTTTCGGGTTACTTTGAGTTCGGCCGGGTTGGTTCGTTCACGAAACCAACCGGGCCTTCGGAGCGGAAACGCTCATATCTTGAGCTGCGGACGTCCGATTGACGTGCCGTCAGTCGCGTAGTGTTCCTCTTAGAGAGACGGATCTTTTGGCATACTCCGCCCGAGGTTTGGACGCAGGTGGAGTAAGGTCGGGTTGGTTTTGCCTTAAAAACCAACCGGGTCCCGGAGACGAAAATGCCAATAACTCTCAGACCGGACGTCCGATCGACGCGCCGTCTGTTGCGTTGAGTTCCTGTTGACGATACGGAACTTTTGGATACATCAACTCTGGTCTTTGTGACAGTTGATGTATCAGCCTCTCGGCTCGTGGAGCGGACCCTCCGTACGAGCTTGCTGTGTGCGGGAACCCTAGTGCTGGCTGCGACTGTTCTACTGCTACGACTGCTACTGTGACTGCGACGACAACAGTACAGAGATCCTGTGTGGATTTGACGACGACAGTACAGAGATCCTGTGTGGATTTGACGACGACGACTACAACACTCAGCGATCCTACGTGGATCAGTACTTCAGGTTCTGTGTGAGCCCGATCCTGTGTGGGTCCTTGCGCTCAGCGGTTCTGTGTGAGCCAGCGCCTACAGGTTCTGTGTGAGCCCGATCCTGTGTGGGTCTTCTGCGGGGGTTAGTTACCTATCGATCCTTCGTGGGCCCGACGACTTAGATGGATCAGTGATCATCTTTATCGTCCTTGAAGAAGTATACCTGTGTGAGCTGAATCCTGTTGTTTTCCTGTGTGGATTGTGTTGTGCAATCCTGTGTGGATTATATTTTGCTTTCCTATGTGGAATACGTATACTTTCCTGCGTGGACTGAGTTGTACTTGGGCTCGGAGGTTGGAGTGTATTTTAATTGATGACTTAGGTATATGTATGGGCATATACCTAAGCTGTGTCAGTTTTTACTTCGTGTTTGTACTTTTCTTCGTGGTTTATCCTTTGTGGATTTGAGAGACCTTCAGGGGTCTCGGGGTCCCTACTGAGTAGCTTATACTCACCCCTGCACGGGCTTTGCCCGCACTTCGTTGTGTTGGTTGCAGACGACGGACAGCGTTGTCCTTAGCTGAGGCTTGCAGAGCGGGACGGTACCCGGAGGTGGACCACTGGGCGGGACGTGCACGGAGCAGACGGCGGGACCCGTGGAGCAGAGGAGCTATCTGTACCCACCCTTCAGGTGGGATTTCCAGTGGACAGCTCGGAGTAGCGGCCTTTACTTTACAGTTGCTGTTTTTCCCTTTCGAGTTGTACTTTACTTTCAGTTTGGGTTTGTATTCTGGCCCATTTACTTTTCCGCACTTTCAGTCGTACTCTGTTTGCTTAGTGTTTACTTTCCGCTTGTTTACTCTGTGGTGTGTGTTTACTTTTCAAAGGCAATGCCTTCCCTTTTTACCGGGAATTACGCCTTGGTGCTAGTCGCCAGCCCCTGGCCTATGGAAGGCGGGCTTGGGGTAGTCACGGCACGAACCCCGAGGGCGGGTCGTGACAGGAGTAACACATAAATTCTCCCAAGAATCAGGTAACGTGTTAAGCAATAAAAGTGCAAAAACCTCGTCTTCAAAATTAATACCCATGCCATACAACTGATCAAAACATCCCTGAAATTAAATTAATTAATCAGAAATAGATGTACCTTCTCTGTACCTCAAGTTCATCATTTTCTTGATAAGAAACAACTTATTATTTTCTGTCTTAGAAGCATAGGTAGTCTCGAGCTTCTCCCACAGAGTTCTGGCATGAGAGATGTTGACAATGTGGTTCATCACGTTGTCTTCGACCCATTGGCGAATGAAGCCACAAACCATCTCATGCTCAAACACCCATTCTTCATATGACATCCTTTCTGGCTTCTTGGTACTAAACATTGGATGATGTATTCACTTGCCAAAAAGCAGATCCTTCATTTTAAGTCACCACATGTGATAATTGGTGCCATTCAATAAAATCATCCGACTATAATTGGCTTCCATAATAAATATGAAATAGAAAACCAAACCCTATGATACCAGATGTTGGGAAAGATGGAAAACGATGAAAACACAAACAACAAAAACACGAACACGCAGCGGTTAAATCTTTCCCTCAAATAGCGGATGCGTAGAGACAAAAATAGGTGCTGAATATAAAATTGAAAGCATAAATTTTACGTGGAAAACCCAAGCGGGAAAAACCACGGGGCCTGGTCCAGAAAGAGGGATCCACTAAAATAGATAAGTACACGGTAGAGACTCCCCCAAAATGAAAGGGATCTCAAAAGTAATACTTAGAAAAATAGTGGATCAAAGTCGGAGTATAGATGCTGTCTGAATGAAGCCTGAAAAGAAGAAAACAACCTGCTAAAAAAACCCAAATATATCTGACCATGAAAGCAGAAGATTGATGTCTGAACAAAAGTGCAGATAAAAAACACGGGGATCGGATAAAAAAACCACCACAGATGAGAGCCGATCAAATCAAAGTAGTTCCACTGGTTACAGATCTGAAAACCGCTCCTTAAAAATGCAACTGCACTGCCTCCAACAACTACTGAGAGATGAGCCGCACATCTCATATAAATAGAAGATTCATCACATGATATATCATGTATCTCCTAAAAGATATCTCATATATGATTAAAGATATTAAATATATCTCATTAAAGATATCAAATATATCTTCTCAAAGATATCAGATATATCTTGTCAAAGATATCAAAATATCTTTTTTAAAGATATCAGATATATAAAAAATATATATTAGGGCCAGATGAGGAGGCGCCCCAACAATTTTGATATATTGTCTCTTTAAAAACCTCTATTTTGTCTGTCAAATTATAATAAATATCAAAATTATAATCAAACCCACAGACATAAATAAATGTGAGCAACAAATGAATTTTCCATCCTCCATCAATATTATTCTTATTGAAAATCCAAATAGAAATTTCTAAAAACATTAGGGTTAGAGATGGGTCTAACCATTGTGATTTTTTTACCTATAGAAGCTGTTTTTTCCTTTTTCCATTTTGGATTCTTCTTTTGAAGGTGATGTTTTCCAAACCTCATTAATATCATGATACATGTATAATTGATATCCATGAGGTGTTTGTTAAATATTTCAAATGTTTTTTAACCTTCCATGGTGAACAACAATGAATTTTTTATATTAATTTTGAACTAAATTCACCACTACACATATGTCCTTTAACAGTGCAAAAAAAATCTTTTAACATCATTAAAAAGTATTGTTAATTGTAGCGTTGATAATGAGAGTTCTTTATCCATGCTAAAAAAACGTTGATAAAGGCCTAGCTGACTACAATTTATTATTTATATAACAACACACCCAGCAAAAACCAGTAGGGTATATACAACACACCCAACAAACAATGTTATATAAATTTAATTGACATCATAAATAAAAAAATATCCACTCATGGTATATACAAAAAAACGTTGTTATATACATTTTAAACAATGTTTTATATAATTACATTTACAATTATCCAACAAATAGTTAAAAAAATTAAAATTTTGTAATGTCTCAAGACCCCTTCGATCCATTATTTTGTAAAAACCCTGTGTTTGGGGTGTTATGAGAGGTCACAATGACTCATTTTAAGAGTTTATCAGTTTTTCAGGTTTTCCGACAGTGACTTGTTGTCGGTTGGTCGCGTCGATGACTCGCTGTCGGTAGGTCGCATTGGTGACTTGTTTTCGGGAGGTCAAATGGATAGGTGGCTTCAGGAGTGGCATCGACGAATTGCGTCAATGAGTGGCCTCAGTGAGTGGCGTCAATAGGTGGCGTCGGTGAGTGGCGACGGTGACTCACCCACATGTGAGTCATTTCTAGTTTTCTCCTGTTTTTCAAGTTTCACCCATTTGACATTTATTTTGACGTTAAATGAGTTAAATGCCATATTTAATGAGTTTTTGGGCCATTTAAAATGGTATCTATTTCCTAAAAACCTGAAGCTTCCATTGACTCCTAAACCGCATGGTCTTGATCATGATCCGTCTTTGATGGCCTTTGAAACCATTTCGTCTGTAGACTTAGAATCTGGCATATCTAAATCTGAGACTCTTTCCTCCATTGTGTGTTTCCATTTCTCTGAATACCAAGGTGCTCAGAACCCTTATCCCTTGAGTGATCATGAATTTTTTGGTGAGCCCCCTTGGATAGCGTCTCCCTGGAGGTTTCTCTTGTTGTTTGCGCACCCACAATTTTAGCGCAAGGAGGAGTTGTTGATCAACTGTTTTCCAGTTAGGGATTCATTCATCTCTATTTTAATTGTGCATCATACGGGGTGGGTTTACTAATCTCTACTTATGAATATGGTTGGATCTTTTTTTTAAATAAAGTAATAAATGAGGGGTAGAAGATGATGAAAATAAAGATAATCGGACCTGTTATATTCGTAATAAATGAGTGGTGGGGATGATGATAATAATGATTTATTTGTTTTATCTGTTATCTTTGATCCATGTTGTGTTTTTTTCTTGTTATATGCCATATAAAAATCATGGTCATTAGTGGAATTTTCTTCCGCATAGGTGATGCTTTATACTTGTTATTGATCCCCTGTGGAACTACAGTAGTTGTGAATTTATTTAACCATGTTAATACGAAAAAATAAATAGATGCCTCAGGATTGAACTTATTCTGTGATCACCGATGAATTATAAAAGTGGAATTAATGAACTATTTTTGGTTAAATCTGAACCAACCTTGCTCTATTGGTGTGACTATGTGATGTGTTTGGATCTGTTCTGTTTTCTGTCCTGTGCATATTGTGTGGTGTTGTGGCTTGGAGCATAGTCGTGTGTATGATAAAGGGGATTCATTATCAGTGCATTTTTACTGGCTATGTTAAAATGTATAATTCAAAATAATAATTACAAATAATATATTAATATATTTATATATTAATATATTTATATTGATAAAAATATAATATATATATTTTAAATATGTTTTAGATAAGTTTAAATAGACATTTACATTTAACATCTATGTTTTTTTTTACAAAAAATGGCTTATAAAATAATTTAAAAAATATTATTAATTAATAATTTTGTAATTATTATCGAGTAATAGTCATTTAATAACAATTTGAAGACACAAAAAATCAAAAATTAATAAAAGATCTAAAATAAGTTGAAAACATAACTCGAACTTCAAACGACCATAATTTTTGATTGGGGTGTCCGTTTGAGATCTACCAAAATTCAAATCGAAGCTTGTGATGAGCTCTATGCCATTGGTGACATATGTAAACATCTATCACATTATTGGAGCCCCAAAAAGGTCCCAAAGGCCTCCAAAATTGAGTTTTTAGTCGGGATACTCAAATTGTTTAACATTCAATGGAATTGTAGTCTCGTTTAAGGGGGTCATTTTAACCTTTATCAGTGAGGAATGAATTTATTCTTAGGTATTGTATTAATATTGATATTATGGCTTTGTAATTTTATCATTTTTCATAATGTACTGTCAATTATAATAAAATATATTACAATATATACATATTTTTTTATCTATTCACACATACAATTTTAAATTTATAAATAAATAATTAAACATATTTACATATAAAATATATTTCTCAATTTATAAGACTTATATAAATAAAAACTAATATCCATTTTTTTTAAATACAAATATATGAGTATTTAGATACTTATATAATACGTGTGTGTGTGTATTTGTGTGTAT
Organism: Viscum album; assembly: GCA_963277665.1. Lineage (NCBI taxonomy): Eukaryota > Viridiplantae > Streptophyta > Magnoliopsida > Santalales > Viscaceae > Viscum > Viscum album. Next base: position 1,878,436,224 of record OY728146.1, on the reverse strand, counting down.
CTATATTAACAAATTGATATATATTATCTATATTTTCTAACATATGTATATACATGATAATATATAACATATGTAAATATATATAAATAGGTATAATTATACTTACAAATAGACATATATATATAATATATATGTGTGTGTACATATGGTGTATATATGTATTTATTTATTTATAAACAAAAAAAACATATTTTATAAATGTATTTAAAACTGATCTTATAAATATATATTAATATACGAATAATTATATGGATATATATATATATATATAATTATATGAATAAATATATAAATGTATAAATATAACTATATATGTATATATATATTAATATATATATAATATATGAATATATATATATGAATATATATATATATATAATATACGAATATATATATATATATTAATATAGGAATAAATATAACTATATATATATATATAAATAAATAGATATATCATTAAATGGAGATCTTAATAAGATGAGTGAGTGTTAAAGGTGGTTCAAAACCAAGCGGAGGTAGGGGTGCGTGTGGGTAAATGGGGGCGCTAGTGTTGTTAAAGGGTGGGGGTGTGGGGGTGGGGCGTGTGGGAGGGGTTGGAGTGCTGTTGAAAGACGGTCAAGTGCTATTAAAACCCTCTGATTTTTATATTTTTTTTAATTTTTTTAGCTTTTATCAGAAAGTTTAAGAAAACGTTGATAAAAAGATCCTTTATCTGTATTTTTTTTAGTTCTGATAAAGGCTTTTTTTAGCGATGATAAAACCTTGTTTTTTTTGTGGTTGTTTGAAGCTTTTTATGCTTGTTTTTCATTCATTTATTCCCATCTTCTTTATATTGTACATGTTTTTTCTTTTGATCTTAATAAAATTTGTGTGCATGTAGGTGGTGTCCTTTCCATGGACATAGGTTCAAATCGGATCAAAGAACGTTAAATCATAGTATTATTCTCGAGTAGATTACTATTTATTGCATCTTGAATGTTCTTCTTCTATTTGGATTTGAATCATGTGAAGAGAATGCTCAAATAGTTCTTTCAAGTTTGTGTGAAGTGTACAGTGCACCTTTCCCCAAATATATGGAAAAAACGTCAACCCATTTAGTTGTATCAATTTTTTAGAAGTCTGTTTTGTGTTGCTGATATTGAAAAAATAAAATCCATTTCCAATTAGTTGTATCAATTTTTAAAAGTCAAGTCATTGTCCCAATTGGGATGGCCCACCGAAACTCGCTCACCACTGATGTTTCTCGAATATCATATCTCACATCCCCATTTACCAATTTGAACACAAATGTGTATAAATATGAGTTTGTTTATATCTTTTCTGATTTTTTAAACAGCATAGGATAGTTTTTTAAAAAAAATAAGGCACAAAGGTGGCATCGGTGATGTCTCCTTTGTGTTGTTGCATGAAGGCAACATCGATGATGCCACCTTCGCTCCCCCGTGCCACCTTTGGTCTGGATCGACGACATGGGAAAGGAGGGGGGGATTCTTCCTATGGCCTTACCCAGAGGGGAAAGGTGGCATCGATGATGCTGCCTTTGCCTCAGATCCCTATAAAAGGGCTGCCCCACGTCTCCTCACTTGATTTTCCTCTGTATCTCTCCTAAATCCTCTCTGTCTCACTCTAAAAAATTAATTTTCATGTGTGGGTTTTTGCGAAGCATCATTTAGAGGTATTTTTATTTAATTAATTTAATGTTTTTTATTTATTTAATTGAATTATTTTTAGTTTTAAATATTTCATTTTTAGTATTTTAGTTAGATATAAATATTTTGTTTATTATGTTGTGTAATTAGTTATATATAGTTTGAAATAATTATTGTTAGTAATATAGATTAAGTATAGATTAAGTATAAATTAACTTAGGATTAAGTATTGTGAAATTTGGGTAGCATAAGGATTATGTGGTTATCTAAGCAATCAAATCCCTATCTGGATGAAAACAAGTGGATGTGGCTTTAGAACAGATGTACCTTGGAGTGAAAACTCCAACAAGGAGTTTTGGGCTTGACCAGGGGTATCCTGGTACACGACAACGGGCCTCACTGCACTCCTGGTTTGACACTCTTGGGGGATATGCTTAAGATTATTCATATTATCTTTATAATATACTAAAATATCTAATAAAATAAAAATCCAATTGGTATATTTATCAATGATAAAATTATAATTATGATGTTATAGAATTAAATAAGGACAAAAGCATTAACAAATAAAAGTTATTATTAGTAATTAAAGATGTTTTATTAGTATAATTTTTTTATATATAGTTTAGAAATAATACTTTTTATTAGTACTAAATAATTATAGATTAACTAATGATAACATAGTATTAAATATTAACACATATGATTAGTTAATTAAGATTAACTATTGAATATAATATGATTTTGGGATTAAAGAATAAATTATTAAAGAATGACTTAATAATGATTTACTAGTGATTACAGTTTTGTATAAAGAAACATTACTAGCATATTTTATGGTATAAAAAGGCATCCTAAAATTTCATTATGATAAATATTATATGGTTAACCATCATTGTTAATATTTTTTATACTATCATAACTTTGAGGAAAGAAAAATTTTTGATGTAGAGAGTCATGTTTTCCAGTGTATACTACTATGAGAAGGTTATTCAAACTGAGCAAGGAGCTTCTTACAGTAAAAAACCAATAACGATGGATAATATAGCTGATTGTGTAACCATAAGTGTCCTTCATGAGAGAATTTTTGGTTCCTTAAATCAGGAGCCTGATTAGGAGATCAAGTCTATGAGCTATAGACATTTTCAATTCCCAGAAACACTATGGCATCTAGCTTGTCCATTGGTTGTTGATGTGTAGTGGGTCCATGAAATTAATTTATTTTCTCAATGGTCATATGGTATCATGATGGATTTATACGTTGATGTTTCTACTGTACAACAACAATGTCCAGTTGTATGAAGACATAGAATTACAATAGTGGCAGAAGATAGTGCACCCAATGAAATTGAGCCTATTCCAAATGATGTAGTTGAAGAAGACAACCTAGATGACCTCCCAAATATACATGTTAATCCATATTTTGATGAAGAGTTTTGTATTGATGGATTAGATGGTGACAATAGTGCTGATGAAAAGGAATCAACTAAAGTTAGGAAGGAGGTTTTTAGAAATTCATTAGTTTTACATCAACCTCGACCTATAATAAATCATTGACCACTCCTTACATCTTGGTCAGAAGCAATGACACGTGTGCCTAAATTCAACAATAATGTTCTCACACTGACAAATGAGTTCCCCAGAGTTGTACTAGATAGGTTTAGTGAGTTGGACTAAACCTTATATATTGGAAGGAATTTTCCAATTAAAGATGCATTAAAAATCACGCTGAAGAGAATTCACATTGAGAGGAATTGTAGCTATATAGTTCACAAATCATGTCGTAGTAAATATTTCATATGGTGTGAGAAGTATGGGGATGATTGTAGATTTTAGTTGAGGGAAATTCCAAACATTACATTTGGAGGTTGGAGAATCTCGAGGATTGAGGTAGCTCATACTTTCATTCAGCCAAGCCTCACGCAAGATCACACCTCATTGGATGCATAATTTGTGTCATATATTGTTGTTGAGATGATTAGGACATGAAAAGATGTTCTGAAATCCCTTGTACAAGAGAGTATTTAACAAACATTTAGTTATAATATTTCATATAATGAGACATAGATGGAAAACAGAAGGAAATTGTGAAGGTCTATGGTGATTGGGATGACTCATATCGGGTGTTTCCACAATTTCTAGCCATACAGAGGCATCATAACCAAGTTTTCTTCCATATGTATACAAATGAACATGTGTGTCATGATAACTAACTTGATCCATCTTGTGTTTAATTTCACCGGTTGTTCTGGGCATTCCTTCCCTGTATCTCTGCATTTCATTTCAGCAAAGAGTTCATTCAGATTGATGGAACATTTCTATACAGAAAATACAAGGGCATATTGTTGATTGCAGAAAACCAAGATGGAAACCGTACACCTCTTCTTCTTTCCTTTTCCAATGTAGATAATGAAAACAATGAATCATGGAGTTGGTTTCTGTCATGTACCATCCACCATTTCACTAATATTCAGAGTGTTTGTTTGATATTTGATCACCATCAGGAAATTAATGAGGCAATCAATGCGGATCCTGATACATAGAGATACCCAAATGCACATAATCGGTTCAACATTAGACGCATTACTAGCAATGTGCATAAAACATTCCACAAAAAACTGATGAAGAAGGCAATCACGAGGCTTGGTACGCATTGTGTTTGTTATTATTTATTATTTCAACATAAAGATAAAATTTAATTATGTGAAATATAATCTATTCTGTGTAGAATATGTGTGGGACCAATGGAGGTTTGAAGAACATTTTGACCAAATCCGCCAGACTAATCAGGAAGTTTATGATTATATGATGCAGATTCCAAAAGAAAAATGGACATTGGCATATAATAGGGGAAGAGGTAAGGACACATGATGACGAACATTGTGGAGTGCATCAATGGTGTCTTCAAAGGGCTTCGCAAGCTACCTATAACTTCCATAGTTCAGGAGACATTATATCGATGCATGAAGTACTTTGTTGATAGACAAAAACTAACATCAGACAGAATATAGTAAGGTCTAAGTCGTGGAAGACACTTTCAACAAGATATTGAAAAGAATACTAAAAAAGCTTCTGGTTATCATGTCTGCCTTTTTCGATGAGAAGACTCCCGATTTGAAGTTCTAGAGTGTTCAGACCCCATCACAAATCGCATTGATGAAAAAATGGTTGTATTACTGGAAACCATGCAATGTCAATGTGGAAACTTTCAGGCCTTACAGTTTCAATTCACACACTGCACCACAACATGTGCCTCTGTGAACATATCATGGGAATCATATGCTGGTCTAATTTATTGAATGGATACCATTGCTTACTATTATCTTGAAACATTGACACCTATTGGGGAGTATCGTTATTTCCCAAAGCCTGAAAGCAAGCTGATAGTGATACTTGGCATCAATCAGTTGCGTCCTCATGGGAGACAGAAGGCCAGTAGGATGCATAATGATATGGACTGGCCTCAAGAAAAAGGGTAGAGTTTGAGATGCACGATATGTCATAATGAAGGTAATAACCAAAAACAATGTCGTAACATTGTGGGGTCGAGTTCATAGTCTCAACCAAAATAATGTATTTTCTTCATTCTAACATTCTCATATTGTAAATTAAATGTTGTTATCTCTTCTTTTTTTTCTCGGTTTTCTAAACCCCAAAACCCAAAAGTAGAACACTTAACCCCGAAACATCTTTCCTAAACCTTAATATCTGAATTCGGAATCCTAAACCCTCAAACCTAAAACCTAACCCAAAAACATCTCCCCTTTACCCTATTTTTGATAATATTATGTGTGATATTTTAACAAAATTTTATATAATGAAATAATAGTACCATAATGAATAACTTAAGTTATTCAATATATAAAATTAGATAAATTCCTAAAACATCATTAGTATTTCACACGTTTTATCTTAATCTAATCCATAATTAGTTAATCATAAAACTCCTCCAAAATATTTCTTACCAAATTCAAGACCCAATATATTAGAAATATTATCTCTACAATTTTAAAAATCACTATGCCATTATTCAAAAAATGTATATCTTAGTGACACATACCTAATATCTAAATACCCTATTAATCTTATATCCTTAATAAAAACATGCATGGTTTCAAGAATTTACTTTCTCCCTATTCCTTAAATAAAATCTTAAATAATATAATTTATTTCATAAATCCAAAAGAAGAACACTAAACCCATATTGTAAATTAAATTTTGTTATCTATTCTTTTTTTATCTCGGTTTTCTAAACCCCAAAACCCAAAAGCAGAACACTTAACCCAAATAAATCTTTACTAAACATTAATATAATAATTTAAAAACCTAAACCCTCAATCCTAAACCCTAACCCAAAAATCATAAACCTAAACCCTAAAACCTTACAAAAAATCCAAAAACCTAGATATATTCCTTTAAAGAGTGTATCAATTAAGAATATTCTTACAAAGATATTTTCATTTATAAAATTCATTCTCAACATAATTCTTTACATATATTTTTTTCTCTTATTTGTTCATGTTATCTTTATTTCATTCAGAACCAAAAGACATGGAGAATTATATTTCTTTTGGTAAAAATAACTTCATAAAACAGTGTGAATAAAAATGTCATGTTTTCCATTCTAAAAGTCCTAAAAATATTCTAACCATAATGTTATATTTACATTTTACACTTATGACTCATTTCATTTGTTTATATGCATATGGATGATACCATACTACTCACTCAGTAGAATACCCATATTTAGTAGGCCAAGTTAGAGGGTAGTGCAGATTGATCGATCAGGGTGCGTCAAGCACACCATTTCCATCACAGGGAGCCTCCACATTCCATTAGACCATATTTGTGCCGTGTGGGATTCTATGGATTTGCTATATCAGATTTCACATTTGTATAACATCACCCACTTGATTACCTCATGGAGAGATGGAGACTAGAAACACACACATTCCACCTTCCTGAGGGAGAGATGACCATCACCCTCCAGGATGTGGCAGTGCTTCTCAGACTTCCTTTCTAGGGGAGACCCATTATTTGACTCACTCGTGCAGCTTGGTCAGACCTTGATCAGCGCTTGTTAGGCATTGATATTTTGTCTGACTGTAGGGCTAAATATGGAGCATCCATATCTACGCCTTGGTTGGAGTCTCAGATACCACATTTACATGATGGTGATGATGATTGAGCTATCAGGTGTTATGGACGTGCATATATATTACGGCTCATGGGGAGGAACATGTGTACTGATCATTCAGATGAGGGAATGGGAGAACATCCCCACATTCCTCCCTAAGCTTTCTTGTCATCTAGTCATGATGGAGGTGATGCATGTCGCTCTACGTGGACACTGGTGTGATCAGTAATTTATATTGGTTTCTGATTCTACTATGAGTTATTGACTTTAATTTATCATTATTTTTTACTATCGATGATGTATTTTATAGGTGGTGTCAGCGACATGATTTTGACATGGTTCTGAGATAGCATTTGGGCGTATATCGGCTCTAGTTTCCTGATTAGGTATGTATATACAATCTATCACTGTCTAACATATTTAATAATAGCATCAATTTTGGTTTTATTTAGGATTTTTTTTTGACAAAGTCACATGTCATTTTAGATTTCATGGATTACATACTGAAGTATTATGGACCACTTTCCAGCATACTGCACTCTTGGGCTTGAGGATGATATGGCTATAGTGCACCTCATTCACTTCCATATTATTGAGTGGAATTAGCATGACTGAGTCAAGTGCCAGTTTTACTGTACTCATTCGATTCCATTGCCATTGGGACATACAGAGCGGCTTCATGGGATGAGCTGATAGGTTGAAAGGATGATGACTGGTCCCGAGTACATGCCATCTTTATTGACTGCTAGAACAGAAATGCAGTGTTTCACTTTCAGGGTGTTCCTAAAAATTTATTATTTCTTTTAGAGCCGGTTGAGTATGAGCCATGGTATAGACTAAAGTCTATACTCTATCTTACCCAACCCGACATAGAGATTCAAAGGATGGTAAGTCAATAAATTTCCATTAGTTTTTTTATTGAATTATTTTCTAAATCAATTTGAATCTCTTTACAGGGAAGTCACACAGAGAAGCTTGTTTGTATGAGTGATGAAGAGGAGGAGGGGTTCTTTAGCCGGGAATCCGTCCATGTTACAGTGTTATAGGCAAGGGAATCTTTTAGTGCACTTTCCGGGAGAATCTTTGCGGATCCGGCCTAGATAGAGGAGGTTCCTGCACTAGATGAACATCCTGCAGCTACTTCTGGTGCTGAGGATCCACAACCACAACGACGTAGATAGCATAGTGATGATCATGAGGCCTCACATGTTCTATAGGTAGAGGTCGACCCTCTAGTAGTCCATGATTAGCCGATTTAGGATGTGCCTCATGTGGCATGGGATCCATATTTCTTGATAGGATATCTGTAGTTATCTCCATCTTGGGTTCCAAATCCATCACAGCCTTGGGATCCATCACAACCTTGGGTTCTAGATCCATCACAGTCATGGAGTATAGTTCCTACACAGTCTTGGTTCCTCACTGTGATAGAGGCAGGTCCTACCACCCTAGTGGGAGAAGGATCCATAGGGCAGTACAAAATGCTATTGGAAACTCATCCCACTAACACACAGATAGAGGATGTGCCAGTTGACGTTCTAGTGCCTGAGGATCAGACCTCTCCAAGTCATTAGAATCCATAGTGCACTCGACACAGACGTCCTATTCACAGACCACCATGTGGGACAGAATCTAATCGCTACAGACATAGACATTGATTGTACATGTTTATCAACATGTTTATGTCAACTGAAATGAAAATACTATTATTACTATTAGCTCTTATTATTTTTTTAACCAGTATATTGTTGTACATCTCGTTCCCCTCGTTGTTTGATTTTCATGATCACAATCACCTTATTATTTGTCTAATTCTGTTTGAAGTTTTTGTGGGTGATAGGCACAAGGTTGCCAAGAAGTTGGCCCAAGTAAGCTGGCAAATGGACTGAAATCCAGACCACCGGCCAGCCGGTGGAACACCAGCGGCCAGCCGGTGGCACCTGTACTCAAGAAGGAGCCACTGCCATCTCACCGGCCAACCGGTGGCCCAGCACCGGTCAGCCGGTGGCACCCAGATTGAACAGGGTTTGCTACTGCCTCACCACCGGCCAGCCGGTGGCTCTGGCACTGGTCGACCGGTGGAGCCTGGACCAGAATTCTCAGCCACTGTCAAGGAACCGGCCAGCCGGTGGCCCTGCACCGGCCAGCCGGTGGCCCTGCACCGGCCAGCCGGTAGGCCAGTCAAACTAGCCGTTGGGTTTGACCAGTCAACTCTCTTTTGGCCTCCAACGGCTCCGAAGACCTCTCCAACGGCTCCGAAGCCTCCCCAAGGGTTCCTAGCCTATAAATAAAGGCCAAGGAAGCCCCGGACACTACCCGAAAATATACGGAAGCCCACGGACATATTTTGCATCAATTGGCCAACCTCCGGCGACTTCCTCCAAGGGAACTCCAATAGCTCCAACAACTTCCACATCCAAGGAGCCCACTCAAGAAGCTTGGGAAAGCACGCTTCAACACCTCCAATCAATCATTGGCGCCCAAGTCTTCCCAATTACGGTTTTATTGTTTTATTTATTTTGAGCTTTAAAATTGGGTTTGTGCCTACAAACCCCAACCCTTTTCTCATCCCCTCTTTCTTTGGGTTCTCACACCACCACTAAGGTGTGAAGAGGTTTTCTCAAGCTTTTCCTTTAAAAGGCTTGTGTCTCGGTGAGCTAGTCTTCACCCGTAAAAAGACTAGTGGGTTCTTGCTTAACCATTAAAAGCAAGTGGGTTCTTGCTAAACCAACAAAAAGCAAGCTGTAATAGGTCCTAGTGCTACCTCAAAGCCTAGTGGGTTTCTTGCTAAAACCATTGAAAAGCAAGCGGTAGGAATCTCTCAACGGTTGAGTTGGGAGCGGAGACGTAGGCCGGGTTTTGGCCGAACTCCGTTATCAATTTCGTGTGTCTTGCCTTCTTTATTTCCGCTGCACTTTACTTTGATTTTTAATTTGTTAATAAATTTTTTAAAAGGCAATTCACCCCCCCTCTTGCCATCATTCCCTCCTTGGGGTGTTCTTCCGACCCAACATTTGGTATCAAAGGGCGTATTTGAATAAATCCTTAACCGGTTTCAAATTAAAGATCCTATTTTTTGATGGCTTCTACCGCTTCTTCTTCTCAAAACCTCGAAGGTCATTCTTTGGATCGTGCTCCATTCTTTGATGGAGCCGATTATACTTTTTGGAAAACCCGCATGTCAACCTTTTTAAAAAGCATTGGTTATCCAATTTTTAAAATTGTTATGCAAGGATTTTCCCTCTCCTCTCCCGATGAGTCTAAATGGACCCCCGTAGACATTGCAAACTTCGAGCTTGATGGCAAAGCCATGAATGCTCTACATTGTGGGTTAGATCGTTATGTTTTTGATCATATTTCTTCTTGCACATCTTCTCATGATATTTGGAAGCTTTTAGAACTAACCTATGAAGGTACTAGCGAGGCTCCAAAGCAAGAACCCGCTCAAAAGCAAGAACCCATTCAAAAGCTAGAACCCGATGCAAAATTCGTGCCCGTTTGCCCACCTCACAAGAAAAGGGCCAAGAAGAAGAAGAAGAAGGCTTCAAAGGCAACATGGAGTGATAACTCCACCTCTTCATTCTCCTCCTTCTCCTCGAGCGACCAAGGTAAAAAATGCCTAATGGCAAAACATGAGGTATCTTCCTCCTCTTCCTCCTCTTCCTCATGTTCTTCAAATTCCAATTCTTTAAATCATTTATCTTATGAAGAACTCTCATTTGCTAGAGACCAATTAGAAAAAGGTTTTCATGAACTCTCTTCTAAATTTGTCGCTTTGAAAAAATCTTTCAAAAAACTTTCCTCCGAAAAAGGCCAACTTCTTAAAGAGAAGGAGGAACTCACCCTTAAAATCCAAAATTTTCCAAATGTTGATTCCATGGAATCAACCATCAAAGACCTTAGAGAGACCCTAGCCAAGTTCACCCAAGGTGAACAAAATTTGTCCAATCTACTTGGTTCCCAAAGGGTTTCCCGAACCACCAATGGACTTGGCTATACCAACCAAGCCTCCTCCTCCCATGCACCCACTGTTTTTGTAAGGGGGAGCTCTAGCTTTAAATTTTGTAACTATTGTAAAAAACCCGGGCACCTCATTTATGAGTGTAATTGCAAAAATGCCCGGTACGGCCAACCCAAGTCTATTTTCTTTTCCGATGAATTTTATAGGAGAAGACCCTCCATGAAACAAATTTGGATTGAAAAATCCTTTTTGGCAAGTCTCTCCGGGCCTAAATTTGTTTCGGTTTCAAAAACCACTCCCCAGTGATTCTTTGTTTTTATTTAGGGGGAGTTAAGATTTTTTTTAAGCCTTTTTGTGTATTCAAAGTTTTCATTTCAAACTCAACACCTGGCTTTGAAATTCAAATTTTCTATTAAATTTTCTTTTTTAAATATCCAACAGTTGGTATCGATTTTTTGATTCAAAACTCTCAATTTCAAAAATTTCATTTGGTTTCAAATTTCGAATTTCAATTAGTTTTTGATTCAAAACTTTCAATTCAAACTGTTATTCAAATTTTTCAATTCAATTTTTCATTTCAAAATTTCCAACAATTAGTATCATTTTCAATTGTTTTAAAATCTCGTTTTTCATCGATTCCCTCAATCAAGTTTTATGCCCCACTCTATTTTGATAATCACAAAGGGGGAGAAATTTCTTGATTGATTGGGGGAGAATCCTTTTCATCATGCTTATCATTTCCTTTCAATTTCAAGTTTTTTTACTTTAACTGTTTCGGTGATTGTGATCATCAAAATAGGGGGAGATTGTTGTACATCTCGTTCCCCTCGTTGTTTGATTTTCATGATCACAATCACCTTATTATTTGTCTAATTCTGTTTGAAGTTTTTGTGGGTGATAGGCACAAGGTTGCCAAGAAGTTGGCCCAAGTAAGCTGGCAAATGGACTGAAATCCAGACCACCGGCCAGCCGGTGGAACACCAGCGGCCAGCCGGTGGCACCTGTACTCAAGAAGGAGCCACTGCCATCTCACCGGCCAACCGGTGGCCCAGCACCGGTCAGCCGGTGGCACCCAGATTGAACAGGGTTTGCTACTGCCTCACCACCGGCCAGCCGGTGGCTCTGGCACCGGTCGACCGGTGGAGCCTGGACCAGAATTCTCAGCCACTGTCAAGGCACCGGCCAGCCGGTGGCCCTGCACCGGCCAGCCGGTAGGCCAGTCAAACTAGCCGTTGGGTTTGACCAGTCAACTCTCTTTTGGCCTCCAACGGCTCCGAAGACCTCTCCAACGGCTCCGAAGCCTCCCCAAGGGTTCCTAGCCTATAAATAAAGGCCAAGGAAGCCCCGGACACTACCCGAAAATATACGGAAGCCCACGGACATATTTTGCATCAATTGGCCAACCTCCGGCGACTTCCTCCAAGGGAACTCCAATAGCTCCAACAACTTCCACATCCAAGGAGCCCACTCAAGAAGCTTGGGAAAGCACGCTTCAACACCTCCAATCAATCATTGGCGGCCAAGTCTTCCCAATTACGGTTTTATTGTTTTATTTATTTTGAGCTTTAAAATTGGGTTTGTGCCTACAAACCCCAACCGTTTTCTCATCCCCTCTTTCTTTGGGTTCTCACACCACCACTAAGGTGTGAAGAGGTTTTCTCAAGCTTTTCCTTTAAAAGGCTTGTGTCTCGGTGAGCTAGTCTTCACCCGTAAAAAGACTAGTGGGTTCTTGCTTAACCATTAAAAGCAAGTGGGTTCTTGCTAAACCAACAAAAAGCAAGCTGTAATAGGTCCTAGTGCTACCTCAAAGCCTAGTGGGTTTCTTGCTAAAACCATTGAAAAGCAAGCGGTAGGAATCTCTCAACGGTTGAGTTGGGAGCGGAGACGTAGGCCGGGTTTTGGCCGAACTCCGTTATCAATTTCGTGTGTCTTGCCTTCTTTATTTCCGCTGCACTTTACTTTGATTTTTAATTTGTTAATCAATTTTTTAAAAGGCAATTCACCCCCCCTCTTGCCATCATTCCCTCCTTGGGGTGTTCTTCCGACCCAACATATATCAGTTTTAATTTATATTTTAGGCACAGTTTATATTTTAGTTATCAAATTCTACTACTTGAAACCTAGAAATAATTAGTAAATTTCAAGTAAATAACTTTAAAAGATTATAAAATCTACAGTATAAAAACAATGTAAATAAAATTTAAAGGATATAATAATCATCTAAAACGTTTTTAAAAATATATTGTTTCATAAATAAAATAAATAAATGATAATGAAAGGAATTTAAGAAAAGTAACTCAGAAGTTAGAGCGAAAATAATGAATGCCGAGGAGGATCCTAAGCCACCTACTTGACTTTAAAAGCCTATAAAATATAAACTATAAGAACCATATAAATAAAAATTAAAAATTCAACTACTTGTTATATGTTTAATCAATATTTAAAATTTCATTCATATCGGTCTTACAGTTTATATTATATAGGCTAGCAAAGGAACATTCATGAAACATTATTAAGTTTCAAGTTGGTAGATTAAAAAGCTTATAAATTATTTTTCATCAAAATTTTGTAAGAAATTATTTTTATTTTAGACAACTTGTTGTATGTTTAATCAATGTTTACGATTTAATTAATATCAGTATTATAGTTTATATTATATAGGCTAGAAAAGGCACTTACATGAAACATTTTTAAGTTTCAAGTAGGTTGATTAGAAATCTTATAATTTTTTTCATCAACATTTTGTAATAAATTATTTTTATTTTAGACTACTTTTTATATGTCTGACCAATGATTAAAATTTCATTCAAATTGGTCTTAGAGTTTATATTATATAGGCAAGAAAAGGCACATACTTGAAACATTCTTATGTTTCAAGTAGTTGGATTTGAAATCTTATAAATTATTTTTCACCAATATTTTTTAAGAAATTATTATTTTTGGACTACTTGTTAAATGTTTAATTTTTTTTTAAATTTTTATTCATATATGTCTTACATTTTATATTATATAGGCTAGCAAAGTCACGTACTTGAAACATTTTTAAGATTCAAGTAGGTGGATTAGAAAGATTATAATTATTTTTTATCAACATTTTTTATGAAATTATTTTTATTTTTGAATACTTGTTATATGTTTAATCAATTTTTAAAATTTAATTCATATCGGTCTTATAGTTTATATTTTATAGGTTAGAAATGTCACGTATTTGAATAAAAGATAAATTATGTTGAAACATTAAGTTTTATTTACACACACACACATATATATATAACCATACAAACTTAAAAATAAAACATTAAAATTTTAAATATATAAAAAACATAATTAAAATAGAAATATATTACTATTTTAGGGAAAAGGCGGCATCACCGATGCCGCCTTTGGGTTTATGTGCAAAGGCGACATCAGCAATGCGTCCTTTAAGCGGTATTTATTAAAAAATATTTAACCTATTCTGTTTTGTATTTTTTAATAGAAAGAGTGTAAACAAATGGTATAAAAATGGACATCACCCATGATGGAGGAACCCAAAACTCCCATTCTTCTCATCATCCTTCTCACTCTGTCCTTTACCAATGCCCGTTGTAATTCTGCATCGGCAGCACCACTCAAAACCTTCATGGTTCCTTAATTTATCGCTCGAAACTTTGTTAGAACCAAAATGTAAGCTTTATTGATCTTTATTTCTCAAATTTACTGAATCCTCATGGAGAAGTCATGAACCGTGAAGGTTTTGAGTGGTGGTGGTGCTGCATCCGTATTGCGCCCATTGTGCTCTCCTGCAATGGACACCACCGTGAGAAAGATGATGAAAAGAAGCGCACTTGTGGCTTCCACCATTGTCATTTCCCGGATGATAGACACTTTTTGTTTGAAACAAGCTCAGGTGACGTACATATATATAGACATTTGTGTAGAAATCAGTAGGGTCTATTTGGAATGAGAAATATCCATCCTTGGCACTCTCTTCCTTCAATCTCTGAATGTGGAGCATCAATCCAATTAACTTGAGGAGTTGGAATCTCACCCGCGAGGAGCCCGGTTGGGGCTGCTTTGTGAGGAACATGAGCGTCCTATCTGGGATGACGTTGCAACCCCCGAACCTAACCAATTTAATTAAAAAACAAAATTAACGAAATTTACTCCTATTTTGTTGTGATGTGAACTACGTTGTGTTTTTCAATATAAAATAAAATTTATTTTTTTACTTATTATCACATTAAACACCTTTATTTTTTCTCTCAAAATATAATTAAAATCAAAATTATAATCAAACCCACACATATAAATAAACCTTAGAAAAAAATAGATTGTCTAGTCCCCATACCTTGATTATTGATCCTTGAATAGGGGCTACACCTCTTGTTTTTTGGTTAGACAATTTTCTGTCTTCCACTCTTTTTATCTATAGTGCCTCTCTCTTGGGACTATAGTTTTGGCTAGTGCCTCTTACATAGAAAATCTTCTGATCATATTTGTAATAGAGAAATTCTTCTGGTCATATTGTATTTTGTCTAGGGTGGTCTTTAATGAGTTTTTTTTAAAAAATTTTGATTTTTTTTATCAAATAGGTTTAGGTTAATTTTTTTTAAAATGTGTACTAAAGGTGGTAGCACAGTTGTCACCTTTAGGATTCATGTAAAAGGTGACACATATTTTTTTACTATTTTTTGTATTTTTATTTTTTTATTGTATTATATATATATATATAAATAAAACAAAATTTTTAAGAAGAAATTATCTTCTATTTAATATCCATAGTACTTCCATTACAACAGTCTGGATTCTAACAAAAGCCCTCCCCTAGAGCTCCCTTTTATAAGGGGGCTTTCCCTAAAAATCATTCTACATTTTCGATGTGGGATTTTGGTTCTCTTTTTTCAGCGTAGAACATTTTGCATTTCCGATGTGGGATTCAGAACTGTTTCAAGTATGTGGCTTTGAAACACTATAAAATATAAAATATAAGACCAATATAAATGAAACTTAAAACATAGATTAAACATATAAGAAATAGTCAAAAATAATAATAATTTCATAAAAAATGTTGATGAAAAATAATTTATAAGCATTCAAATACACCTACTTGAATCTTAAAAACGTTTCAAGTATGTGACTTTGAATGCTTATAAAATATAAACTATAAGACCATTATAAATGAAACTTAGAACATAGATAAAACATATATGAAATAATTTCAAATAATTTTTTTTTGTAACAAATATTGATGGAAAATAATTTATAAGCTTTCAAAGCCAACAACATGAAACTTAAAAACCTTTTAAGTTTTTGAAAGACTATAAAATATAAACTATAAGATGACTATAAATGAAACTTAAAAGACAAAGTAAATATATAAGAAAAAGATGAAAATTAATTAGAAAATTAGTTATATAATTATTAATCATATAATTATTTATTATATAATAATCAATTTTTTAATTAGTAATATAATTATTAATTATTAATTATAGAATTAATTATTTAATTATTAATATCATTAATAATTATATAATAATTAATTAATAATATAATTATTTATTATATGATTATTATTTATATTACTAATTAACTAATTAATTATTATATAATTAGTAACTATATCACTAATTAAATAATTAATTATTATATATTTAATAATTATATCACTAATTAACAAATTAATTATATTATAATTAATAATTAATTAGTTAATTAGTAATATAATTATTAATTATTAATTATTAATTATTAATTATTAATTATATAAATATTAAAAAGTTAAACAGTAATAAAAGTAATAATTAATAATTAATAATTAAATAGTTAATTAGAAATATAATTATTAATTATAGTAATAATAATAATTAATTATTATTTATATAATAATTAATTAGTAAATTATTAATATAATTATTAATTATAATTAATTAGATAAATAGTAATATAATTATTAATTATAATTAATAATTATTTATTATTAATTACATAACAATTAATTAGTTTATCAGTAATAACTAATAATTATTAATTATAATTAAAAATTTTATTACTAATTAACTAATATAAAAATATATAATTAATAATTATATTACTAATTATCTAATTAATTATTATATAATTAACAATTATATTAATAAGTAAATAAATAATAAATAATTATTTTTTTTAAAAGGTTGGGGGTGAAGCCTCATTTATTATTTAAAGCAAAGCAAAGACCTCTTTTAACTAGGTAGAGAGAGACCAATTACAAAGCCCGAAGGCCCAGTGGACATTTAGCCCATTACATGGCCCATAGGCACAAACTTTTGGCCCAAAACCCATTATATGAATAGTACTACTACAATACTTTGTCTGCTACAGTACTACACAGTATCCGCCGTTGCAAGAGTACCTTGCCGCCGCTATAGTGACCTACCAGTGCTACAGTGTCTACCATTGCTGCAGTGCCGCCACTGCTATAATACACTACAATACTACAACAGTATCTGCACCCAATGGGTTTTGAACCCTCATTTTTACGTAGGATTATGGGGTTCTTACCACAAAGTCAGACCCCAACTGCAATTAATTATTAATTATTAATTATATTACTAATTAACTAATTAATTATTACATAATTAATAATTATATTACTAGTTAACTAATTAATTATTATATAGTTAATAATTATATTTCTAATTAACTAATTAAGTAATTAATTATATTAAAATTAATAATTATATTACTAATTAACTAATGAATTATTACAAATAAAAATTATATTTCTAATTAACTAATTAATTATTATATAATTAATAATTATATTACTAATTGACTAATTAATTATTAAATAATTAATAATTAATAATTAATAATTAATAATTAATAATTAATAATTAATAATTTATAATTAATAATTAATAACTAATAATTAATAATTAATAATTATAATGCATAATTATATTACTAATTAACTAATTAACTATTTTATAATTAATAATTATATTACTAATTAACTAATTCACTATTTTATAATAAATAATTAGATTACTAATTAACTAATTAATTAGTAATAAAATAATTAATTATATAATAATTAATTAGTTAATTAGAAATATAATTAATAACTATATAATAAAAAATTATATTACTAATTGATTATTATATAATAAATAATGATATTAATAATTAAATTAATAATTAAATAATTAATAATTAATAATTAGTGATTAATAATAAATAATAAATAATTATATTACTGATTAACAAATTAATTGTTATATAATTAATAGTTATATAATTAATAACTATATTACTAATTAACTTATTAATTTTCAACTATTTCCTAAATGTTTAATCTATATTTTAAGTTTCATTTATATTTGTCTTATAGTTTATATTTTATAGTATTTCAAAGTCACATACTTGAAACCATTTTAAGTTTCATGTTGGTGTCTTTGAATGCTTATAAATTATTTTTCATCAATATTTGTAATGAAATTATTTTTATTTTCAACTATTTTTTATATGTTTAATCCATGTTTTATGTTTCATTTATATTGGCCTTATAGTATATATTTTAGGATTTCAAAGTCACATACTTGAAACCTATTTAAGTTTCAAGGAGGTGGCTTTGAAAGATTATAAATTATTTTTCATCAACATTTGTTATGAAATTCTTTTTATTTTCAACTATTTATTATATGTTTAATCCATCTTTTAAGTATCATATATATTGGTCTTATAGTCTATATTTTATATCCTTTCAAAGCCATGCACTTAAAGTATTTTTATGTTTCATGTAGGTGGCTTTGAAAGGTTATAAATTATTATTCATCAACATTTGTTACAATTTTTTTTTATTTTAAACTATTTATTATATGTTTAATCAATGTTATAAGTATTATTTATATTTGTTTTATAGTGTATATTTTATTGGATTTCAAATTCACATACTTGAAAATTTTTTAAGTTTCAATTAGGTGGATTTGAAAGCTTATAAATTATTTTTCATCAATATTTTTTATGTAATTATTTTCATTTTTTAACTATTTCAAATATGTTTAATCCATGTTTTATGTTTTATTTGAATTAGTCATATAGATTATATTTTATAGTCTTTCAAAACCACATATTTAAAATAGTTTTGAATCCCACATCGGAAATGCAGAAAGTTCTGTGCATAAAAGAGAGAAACATATTCCCACATCGAAAATGCAGAATGATCTCTCTAACGACCTGAACGTCTTAATAATTTTGGTTTCCTAATTTTGTGTGTTATTTTATTTTATACTCAACAAAACTACTTCATTTAATAAAATGAGTATAATTAAAATTAGACTACTGGGTTTCGAATGTTATATGACCATTGGTCAATATGACCGTTGGAAACTAAATGTTACAATTATTTTCTATAAATACAAATTATCTTAGTTAATACAGAAAGAATATTTGATGGCCCCATCCAGTAGTCTCGGGCCGATCGAAGCCCATCTGACGAAACTCGGGAAGGAGGTAGCACCTTTGGGCTTTGCTCTGGACCAAACCCAAGCCGAACTTCATCAGGTGAAGCTGGAATAGAATCACCTTCGCGAGAAGTTCAAGATGATAGAAATCACTACTCAGGCAATGTTGGGCAAGCCGCCCCATGATTCTATCACCATAGCACAACTTGCACTTAGGTCCTATGCTGGTGTTATAAGGGGCTATGTAATGAGACCGTAACTTCCTTGTGTAATCCTTTGATTTAAATAAAAATTGTGATTTATTCTTATGGTGAAGTTTGTGAATTTTCAAGTGTCCGGATAAATATATTATGCATATTATCGATGAATTATAGAAAAAGGATATTTTAAAAATATTTATGTAAACCTTAAATAATTAATAATGTGTAATGATTTTCAAAAAATGGTATTCTATAGTTATGTTCAGTAATAAATTTAGAGTCTAATAAGATCAAATTAGTTTTTGATGAGTAGTAAATTATGAATAGTTATTTTACACTTATGATTAGTAATGTGATCAAATGGATTAAGTAACCTCACTTAAGAAAGTATTAATATAATTTAGGCACCTTGATTAAGTAATGTGATTCAATAAAATAAGTAAATAACTATTTTAGAAATTATTGGTTAAGTATTAGTTTTTTTTCAGGTGAATAGACTTTTTTATTTAATAATTAAATAAAAAATATTTAGAAAATTATTTTCATAAAATTGAGTTCATTTTTGAAATCAGAGCATCAATATTTGGTTAAGGTGGATTTTTGGGATTTTTCTGAAACAACTGAATTTTCAGTGAATCGTGTTTTTATTTAAAAATTAAATTAAAAATATTTTGAAAATTATTTTCATAAAATGGAGTTCATTTTTGAATTCAGAGCATCAATATTAGGTTAAGGTAATTTTTGAGGATTCTTCTGAAAAAGTTGAATTTTCAGTGAACAGTGAAAATACAGTGTTTAGTTTCGGGTGTTTAATGACATCATTAAGGATGTAATAATTATTTAATCTTTCTAGTAGACTTATGAATAGTATTATAAGGTATTAGGTGTCACAAGTGGCCAATACCATGGGCAAATACCATGGGAAATCCCATGGTTTTTCCAATACCACCGATGAGGTGTCCCTTGGCCATTAATGAATTGTCCCCTCACTTCTCCTATAAGTACCAAGTCATTCCCTCATTAATTTCATTTCCAAATCCTCCCCAACGAAGTTTCAGTCCTTTTTCCTCACAAGGAGTCCTCCCAAGGTTCCCTCAATCCTTTCAAGGTCCCGACCTTCAAGCTTTCAAAATTACTCTTCAAGGTAAGGGATCCTTTCAACCTCCTTTTTTAAGTAATGACTTCCTTTATGTTGTGTCTTATAATTTCCATATCTTTATGTTGAGGGTATGTTCTTATATGTTCCCATTTATTTACATTTCATGTCTAATTTTTGATAGGCCCATTCCTCTTTCATCAATTTATTTTCTAAATTTTTAAGTGATGCCATTAGGTTGCCGAATTTTTCGTAAAAGAAATCGCATCTTGTCTCTTTTATTTTATGTTTCCATTTCATGTGGCATGTCATTCAAATATCCATGATCTTATTTAGTACCCATAACGTATTATGAGTTATTTATGAGAGGGTGACCCTTTTCCCCTCTCTTTTCAATGTTTTCTAAAACCATGTTATATAGCCGTTATGCTAGAGAAACTTCGTCTCAAAATTTCTATCTCTTTCTCTCAAGAAATTCTATTGTTTATTTATGTGAATACACATACTTATTTCATTTCCATGGGTATTCATAAATATATAAATTTGACATATTTTATTCTGTAATTAATATAAAAATAACCCTAACTCCCTTTCCATGGGTTATAAATGACATAATGATCTTATTTTTAAGCTCTTTTTAAACGTCACGATTTTAACATGAAACCCATTTCTTTGATTCCATTTGGGTTATTTATGAAATGTTTGACTATGATATATGTGGATCACATGAAAGTAATGACATATTAAGGATTCACCCTGACAACGCTTCAATGCATTGGGTAAATAATTAATCTCTAGAGATGAAAAGTTTTACGATACCATGGTGAATAAACTTGGTAATATTTATGACACCTTAGGGATGAAACTTGGTGATATGTTCATGAATGTATAAATGAAATATTGTAGCCACATATTAAAGTTATGTTCCAAGTTCTTTTTTTATGATATTCCTATTCTTCCATTTCTCATGTCTTTTTGTTTTATTCAAGTTCTTATTGATATCACAAGTACATTGATTCCTTTGTTTACCCTTACTGGGCCTTCTGCTCACCCTTTCCATTGGTGTCTATCTCTAGGATATGAGATGCAGTAAATGTAAAAAGGATGAACCTCTGATAAAGCCTTACAAGTAGTTTAGAATAATGTTTTATTTTGTTTTTATGTATTATGTTTCTGATTTCCAAGACACAAGACTTTAACGATCCTCTGTATGTAACATGAAATGAAAAGTTATGTAATAAAAAGGTAGGATTCCATAGTTAGTATAAAAGGATAGTTTAGTTATTTATGTAAATTAGGCTATGAAAAATTTAGGAAGAACCCAATAGAAAAGTTTAAATATAAGAAAACTTCCTGGTATTTTGGTGAGTATAGAGTTAGTGGTTTATCAAAAAAATACATCCATGTCTGGATACGAGCAGGTAGAGGTGGCTCTAGCACAGATGTACATAGGGGTAAAACCTGAAAACACTACTTTGAGCTAGACTCGAACAAGAACTGGTGCAGGACAACGGGCATTGCTGCACTCTTGGTTACGACACTCCCGGGGGATATGTTTGGTTAATTACAAGTTTTTTATGAATCATTATGAAGGAATTATAGAGAAATATAATTGTTTAAGCATGAGGTTTTAAGACATAAAATCCTTTATAGTTAAAATATTCGTAAATGAAATAAGTTTCTCAAGAAGAATTTATTCTTTTAAAAAATGGCGGGAAATATGAGGAACTTTGCAAATGGTAACCGCAATGAACCATGCACTGACGTCCCTCCCATGGAAGCCTGAATGGAAACATTCATGCGAATGATGAACCAACTGACTCAAGTTATGGGAAATAACTTGAATCAAGCTGAGAGAATGATCTCACCATGAAGGGAACAACATTTTGTTGAGTCCTTTATGAGTCAATGACCACTAAACTTTAGTGGATCAATTGACCCATTGATTGCTGGGCAGTGGATCAGCACCATCGAGAAGATCTTTTCTATGCTCCACTATTAAGAGCAAGAGAAGGTCACCCTGGCAGTCTATCGCTTAGAGGGAGAAGCTGATCAGTGGTGGGAACTGATAAAAAACACGAGGCCAAGATTGGAGGTTGAAGATATGGAGTGGGAAGAGTTTAAAAGGATATTTTTCAATAAGTATTTACCTCACTTCATGAGAACAAGAATGGATAAGGAGTTTCTAAAGCTGAAGCAGAAGGAGAATGAATATGTGGTAAGCTACGAGATGAACTTCAAAAGGATTTTACGATATACCTCTAGCTTTGTCATGGATCCAAATGGTAAGGTTGATAGATTATCTGGTGGACTGAGACCTCATATGTGGAATAATATAGCCAACCGAGACAATGATAGCTATGAGGATATCGTGCGGAGTGCGATGAAAGTTGACATAGAGTTTGGTGAGACGTAGTGGTCTCCTAAATCAGATGACAAGAAGAGATCGATGGATCCCAACTTAGAGAAGAATTTTTATTAGGGGAGAGGGGAAAACAAGTTCAACTTCCCACGTGTAATAAATGTAGGAGGAAGCATTCGGGGAACTACCTGCTCGGGAGTGGGAAGTGCTACAAGTGTGGTGGAGATGACCACAATGTGAGGAATTGTCATGGTGAGGTGAAACCTCAACTTCCAAACCCAAACAACAAGGGGAAGATGGTACATGCCCTTCATGATGGCTAGTGATTCAATTTTGGACAATGTGGGCACTTCTCTAATCACTGTCCAAATCTGAGGGTAGTGGAGGGGAACCACCATCAGCCTCAACAAAGGAAAAAAGGGAGCAAGGTTGTGATTTTTCTATCATGACAGCTGAAGTTGAAGCTCCGAATGATGTGGCAGCAGGTACTCTTGTTGTCCTCTCAAAGCTATCAAATACTTTGTTTGATTCTAGTTCTATGCATTCATTTTTTCCTCAAACTTTTCAATGAATTTAGATTCAACCCCCAATTTTCTAAAATTAGATTTATCAGTCAAGACTCTTTGTAGGACTATCCAAGCATCGTTAGTGTTTAGAAACTCTAGTATTTACTTTAGTGAGCACAATCTTATCGCAAATCTAGTATTCATTACCATGATGGATTTCAACATTATACTAGGGATGGATTGGCCCTCGAAGTATAATGCTAAGATAAATTATAGAATCAAGGAAATATCAGTAGCATTGAATAGAAAACCTACAATTATCTTCCAAGGAGAGATATCTCAACTAGATCTTTGTCTAAAAGAACACCATATATCCTTCTTTATGGAGTTGATCGATGAAGAAGAAGAAGAATATGAGAGTTTAAGAATATAAAGTGTCCCCATCATCCAGGAATATATTGATGTATTTCCCGAGGATTTGCCTGGACCTCTCCTTGAAAGAGAGGTAGAGTTCTCTATTGAGCTCGTACCTGGATCTCATCCAATATTAAAGACCCTGTATAGGATGGAAAATGTAGAGCTGGAGGAATTAAAGAAACAACTCAAAGATATTTTAGAGAAGGGGTTTATCCTAACAAGTGTGTCTCCTTGGGGTGCACCAGTTCTATTTGTGAAGAATAAATATGGATCAATGCGGCTATGCATTGATTATAGAGAACTGAATGGGATCACAGTGAAGAAAAAATACCCTCTTCCAAGAATTGATGAATTATTTGACCAACTTCATGGGGCTAAATTATTCTCTAAGATTGATCTTCGATCTGGTTATCATCAATTGGGGGTGAAGAAAGAAGATAATCCAAAAACCACCTTCCGATCAAGATATGGGCATTATGAGTTTTTTGTTATTCCCTTCGTAATGACTAATGCACCTGCTATTTTTATGGATTTGATGAATAGATTATTTGAGGACTACCTTGATAACTTTGTGGTAGTTTTTATTGATGATATTCTGATATATTCCAAAAGTCATGAAGAGCATGAGGATCATATAAGGGCTATTTTAAAAACACTATGGAAGGAGAGGTTTTTTGGGAAGTTCAGTAAATGTGAATTCTGGTTACAACAAGTTGCTTTCTTGGGGAACATTGTAACCAATGAAGGAATCACAGTTGAACCTTCAAAGAAAAAAGTTGTAGAGGATTGGCCTCAACCTAGAACAATAACTGAGATTCGTAGTTTTCTTGGATTAACAAGATATTATAGGAGGTTTGTGAAAAACTTTTCACGACTTTCTAATCCATTAACCAAGTTAACTCACAAAGGGGTCAAGTTCATCTAGACAAAGGAGTATGAGGAATGTTTCCAAGAGTTGAAGAAGAGATTGGTTACTACACCCATGTTAACTCTGCCCTCAAGTGGAGAAGGATTAGTTATTTTTAGTGATGCATATCTAAAAGGTCTTGGGTGTGTCCTCATGAAAAATGACAAGGTCATTACTTATGCATCATGACAGTTGATGACTCATGAGCAAAATTATCCTATGCATGATCTGGATCTAGCTGCGGTCATTTTTGATTTGAAGATATGGAGGCACTATCTTTATGGGGAGAAATGTGATATATACACTTACCATCAAAGTTTGAAGTATATTTTCACACAAAAGGAATTTAACATAAGATAAAGGAGATGGTTTGAGCTTCTTAAAGACTATGATTGTTCAATTCACTATCATCCTGGAAGAGCAAACAAAAATGTTGATCCATTAAGTAGGAAAGTCCCAATTGTTCTTTCCATGATGATGATTCAAAAATATCCTTTGATCAATGACCTAGTAAAGATCAACATAGGAATTATAAGGGAAGGGACATCATAAACCCTAACCCAAATGATTTATCAACCATCATTACTAGAGAAAATCAATAAATCTCATAAAGAAGATCCTTTGTTATAGAAGAAGTTTGAAGTTGTGAAGTATGGGAAGCTTCCTGAGTTAAATATTGATCAATAAGGTGTGCTGAAATTTCATACAAGAATATGTGTTCTATATATTCCGAAAATAAATAAGGAGCTAATGGATGAAGCTCATAGCTCTAATTTCTCTATACATCCTGGAAGCAAAAAAATGTATAGGGACCTTCGTGACCATTTTTGGTGGGATAATATGAAAAGGGAGATTGCTGACTACAATAAAAGGTGCCTAGTTTGTTAGGAAGTGAAGGAAGAGCGACAACTTCCTAAAGGGGTGTTGCAACCACTACCCATACTAGCATGGAAGTGGGAAAATATCACTATGGACTTCATCACTGGTCTCCTGAGAACTTCCAAAGGAAACAATGAGATATGGGTTATTGTGGACCGTCTCACCAAGACTGCCCATTTTATCTCCATTCGGGAAGATTTCTCTTATGATCAAATTTCTAGGATTTACGTGAAGTGGTAAATATTCATGGAGTTCCACTTTCTATCGTATCTGATCATGACCCAAGGTTCACATCAAAATTTTGGAGAAGTCTTCAACATGCTCTGAGCATTGAATTGAATTTCAGTACGGCCTATGACCCCCAAACTAATGGAAAATCTAAAAGGACTATTCAAACACTCAGGGACATGATGAGAACATGCTCAATGGAATTTAAAGGTGGATGTGATCAACATCTGCCTTTAGTTGAGTTTTCTTACAACCACAGATTCCACTCGAGCATTCAAATAGAACCCTATGAAGATTTATATGGGAAGCGATGTAGAACTCATACTTGATGGTATGAAGCTGGTGAGAGAAAGCTTATTGGGCCTGATATTGTGCAAGAGATGAAAAAAAAGTCTATGCCATCAAACAACACATTAAAGCTGCTCAGAGTCGTTAAAAGAGCTATGTCAACAACTGTCAAAGGGACTTGGAGTTTGATGTCGGTGAAAAGTTATTTCTTCAAATTTCACCTTGGAAAAGAGTCACGAGGTTTTGGAATAAAGGGAATCTCAGCCCTAGGTACATTGGCCCCTATGAAATCCTTTATCGTGTGGGAGCAGTAGCTGATCGACTTTCACTTCCTCCAAATCTAGCAGAAGTTCATGATGTCTTCCAAGTATCCCTCTTGAGAATGTACATACCTGAACCTTCACATGTACTAAACCCAGAGGTGGTACAACTGGAATATGACCTCTCTTATGAGGAGCATCTAGTGGAGATCTTCGATCGTAGAGATAAGATTCTAGGAAACAAGACTACCCACATTGTTAAGGTGTTGTGGAGGAACCACAAATGTGAAGAAGTCACGTGGGAACCAGAGGAGTCTATGAGGCAGAAGTACCCACACCTTTTTTCTTCTGAGGGTACGAGTTAAAAATTTCTGGGGCAAAATGTTCTTAAGGGGGGAAGAATGTAATGACCCAAACATCTTAATAATTTTTGTTTCCTAATTTTGTGTGTTATTTTATTTTATACTCAACAAAACTACTTCATTTAATAAAATGAGTATAATTAATATGAGACCATTGGGTTTTGACTGTTATATGACCGTTGGTCAATATGACTGTTGGTCAATATGACTGTTGGGTTTCGACTATTATATGACCGTTGGTCAATATGACCGTTGGAAACTAAATGTTACAATTATTTTCTATAAATACAAATGATCTTGGTTAATACAGAAAAAGATTTGATGACCCCATCCAGTAGTCTCAGGACAATTGAAGCCCATCTGACGGAACTCAAGAAGGAGGTATCACCTTTGGGCTTTTCTCTGGACCAAACCCAAGCTGAACTTCATCATGTGAAGCTGTAATGGAATCACCTTCGTGAGAAGTTCAGGCTGATAGAAATCACTAGTTGGGAAATGTTGGCCGAGCTGCCCCAAGATTCTATCACCTTAGCACACCTTACACTTAGGTCCTATGATGGTGTTATAAGGGGCTATGTAACGAGACCGTAACTGCCTTGTGTAATCATTTGATTTAAATAAAAATTGTGATTTCTTCTTATGGTGATGTTTGTGAATTTTCAAATGTCCGGATAAATATAGTATGCATATTATTGATGAATTTTAGAAAATGGATATTTTAAAAATATATATGTAAACCTTAAATAATTAATAATGTGTAATGATTTTCAAAAAATGGTCTTCTACAGTTATGTTCAGTAAGAAATTTAGAGTCTAATAATATCAACATAATTTTTAATGAATAGTAAAGTATGAATAGTGATTTTACACTTATGACTAGTAATGTGATCAAATGGATTAAGTAACCTCACTTAGAAAGTATTAATATAATTTAGGCACCTTGATAAAGTAATGTTATTCAATAAAATAGATAGATAACTGTTTCATAAATTATTGGTTAAGTATTAGTTTTTTTAGGTGAATAGTGATTTTTATTTAAAAATTAAATTAAAAATATTTATAAAATTATTTTCATAAAATTGGGTTCATTTTTGAAATCAGAGCATCGATATTTGGTTAAGGTGAATTTTAGAGATTTTTTTGAAAAAATTGAATTTTCAGTGAATAGTGTTTTTATTTAAAAATTAAATTAAAAATATAGAGAAAATTATTTTCATAAAATGGAGTTAATTTTTGAATTCAAAGCATCGATATTTGGTTAAGGAGATTTTTGGGGATTTTTCTGAAATAGTTTAATTTTTGGTGAATAATGAAAATATAGTTTTTAGTTTTGGGTGTTTAATGACATCATTAAGGATGTAATATTTATGTATTTTTTCGGGTAGACTTATGAATAGTAATATAAGGTATGAGGTGTCCCAAGTGGAAAATACCATGGGAAAATACCATGGGAAAGCCCATGGTTTTTCCAATACCACCGATGAGGTGTCCCTTGGCCATTAATGACTTGTCCCCTCACTTCTCCTATAAATACCAAGACATTCCCTCATTCATTTCATTTCCAAATCCTCCCCAATGAATTTATGGTCTCTTTACCTATCAAAGAGCCCTCCCAAGGTTCCCTGAAGGCTCCCAAGGTCCTAAACTTCAAGCTTTCGAAGTTACTCTTTAAGGTAAGGGATCCTTTCACATTCTTTTTTTTTTATGTCATGAATTCCTTTATGTTGTGTCTTATAATTTCCATCTCTTTATGTTGAGGGTATGTTATTATATGTTCTCATTTCTGTCCATTTAATGTCTAATTTTTGAGTGACCTATTCTTCTCTCATCAATTTATTTTCTAAATTTTTAAGTGACGCCGTTAGGCTGCCGAATTTTTCGTAAAAGAAATCGCATCTTCTCTCTTTTATTTCATGTTTCCTTTTCATGTGTTATGTCATTCAAATATCCATGATCTTATTCAGTACCCATAATGTATTATGAGTTATTTAGGAGTGTTTGACCCTTTTCCCCTCTCTTTTCAATGTTTTCTAAAACCATGTTATATAACCATTATGCTGCAGAAACTTTATCTCAAAATTTCTATATCTTTCTCTTAAAAAATTATATTGTTTATTTATGTGAATACCCAGACTTATTTAGATTCCATGGGTGTTCATAAATATATAAAGATTACATATTTGATTCTGGAATTAACAAACATATAATCCTCACACCCTTTCCATGAGTTATAAATGACATAATGATCTTATTTTTAATCTCTTTTTAAACGTCTTGATTTTGACATGAAACACATTTCTTTGAATCCATTTGGGTTATTTATAAATGTTTGATTATGATCTATGTGGATCACATGAAATTAAAAACATATTAAGGATGCGCCTTGATAGCGCTATAATGCATTGGGTAAATAATTAATCTCTGGAGATGACATGTTTTACGATACCTTGGTGAATAACCTTGGTAATTTTCATGACACCTTGGGGATGGACCTTGCTGATATGTTCATGAATGTCTAAATAAAATGTTGTAGCCACATATTCATTTTATGTTCCAAGTTATTTTGTTTATGATATTACTATTATTCCATTTCTCATGTCTTTATGTTTTATTCAAGTTCTTATTGATATCAAAAGTACATTGATTCCTTTGTTTACCCTTACTAGGCCTTCTGCTCACCCTTTCCTTTGATGTTTGTCTCCAGGATATGAGATGTAGTAAATGTACATAGGATGAACCTATGATTAAGCCTTAAAAGTGGTTTATAAGAATGTTTTATGTTTTTTTCATGTATTATGTTTCTAATTTCGAAGACACTAGACTTTAAAGATCCTCTGTATGTAAAATGAAATGCAAAGTTATGTACTAAAAAGGTGGGATGCCATAATCTCTAGGGAATGTCCTCTAATAAAAGAGAGCCATGGGTGATAATTTTTGTCACAATTCACACTTCTCTAATGAAAATACTGTTGGATACTAAATAGAAGATAAATTCTACTGAAAATTTTGATTATATATAAATATAAACAAAAAAAAACAATAAAAATAAAAAATAGTATATTTTTAGTGGAAAGGTAGAACTGCGGTTGCTGCCTTTCACTTGAAAACTAAAGGTGACAGTGGCACTGCCGCCTATAGTACACATTTTTAATTTTTTTAACTTAAACCTATTTAATAATTTTTTTTGAAAAAAACATATTTAAAAAAAACTCATCTTTAATGTATTCTAATGTTTTTCTACACTTTTATCCTGACAATGAATATCTACTCTACATGGTCACACTACTATTGATATGCACATGTTATATTATAAGAAAAAAATATTTTGAAAGTAATATTATAAAGAAATAAATTAAAAATTAATTTGAAATAATACATTAATAAAATGTTAATTTTAAATAAAAAGGCACTTAGAGTTGTACCGGTCATACCATGTATCGTAACAAGGTGAGGTTGATTCCAAAAGATCACAAATGAGTTATAGATCGTTGTCCTGAATTATTAAAACAATCAAAATTCATTTTCTCGATTTTGAGTATGTTAATAGTTTTTTAATAAAATTGATGTCTATTTTAAATAATGACACACTTAGATTTATACTAGTCACACCGTACATGGGATTTAAGTGAGAATGATTCTGAAACATCATAAAATTACTTATGAATCATTTTTCTAAAATAACAAAACAATCCGAATGAATTTGCTTGGTTTTCAGTATGTCACCTGTGTTTTCCACAAAAATGTCATTTAAAACTAAAATCACACACTTTGTGTCATACCGATCACATCATGTGTCAGTTTTACATGAGACTGCTTCATAAACATCCCAAATGACTTATGAATCAGTGCCTTAAATTATTAAGACAATCAGAGTGGTTTTTCTTGGTTTTCAATGAGCGACACGTGTTTTGAACTAAAATTTCAATTTTAAACTGATAATAGAAACTTTGATTCATACCTGTCCCACCCTGCATTGGATTGAGTTGTGAGTGATTCCTACACATCAAAAATGACTCAATGATATTTTTCATAATGTATCAAAACAATCTGAATGATTTGATCAGTTTTTAGTATGTCACATATTCTTTTTGCTAAAATTAATATCAATTTAAAATAAAAAGAAACACCTGGAGTCATATCTGTCACACCATGGGTCAGATTGAGGTGTATTTGATTCCTAAAAATCACTAATGGCTCACAGATTGTGGTCATAAAATATCAAAACAATCTAAATGCATTTTCATGATTTTCAGTACGTCACTTGATCTTTTTCATACAATTAATGTCATTTTTAAATAAAAAGGCACATCAGAAGTCAAATCGTTCACCCCATGCGTCGAATTGAGGTTTTTTTTGATTCCTATGAATCAAAAATGACTCATGTATCATTTTCATAAGGTATCAAAAAAATACGAATGTATTTTCTTAGTTTTTAGTATGTCACATGTTCTGTTTACTAAAATTAATATCAATTTTAAATAAAATGACACACACAGAGTCATGTTAGTCACACTGTGCGTCTAATTGAGGTGTGAGTGATTCTTAAACATCAGAAATGAATTATGGATCGTGTTCCTAATGTATCAAAACATTTTGAATGTGTTTTATGGATTTTCAGTATGTCACTTGTTCTTTTTACTAAAATTATTGTTAATTTTAAATAAAAAGACACAATTAGAGTTATACCAATCACACCATGTGTCATAATTAGGTGAGGTATATTTAAACATGTTATAATTGAATTATGAATCATTTTCCAAAATTTTAAAAATAAATCCAAGTGGCTTTTCTCAGATTTTAGTATGTCTCTTATTCTTTTTACTAAAATTAATGTCAATTTAAAATAAATAGACACACTTGAAATTATACTGGTCACACAATGCATCATATTTAAGTGTGGATAATTAAAACACATCACAAATGACTAATATATTGTTTTCCTGAAGTATCAAAATAATCTAAATATGTTTTCATGGTTTTTAGTATGTCACTTGTGTTTTTTAATAAAATATGATTTGAAATTGGGAACAAGCACTTTGTGTCATATCAGTCCCATCGTGTATCAGTTTGATGTGGGGTTTCTTTCTACACATAAAAACTGAAAATTGAATCATTTTCCTATATTATCAAAACAGTCTAAGAGTGTTTTCTCATTTTTTAGTGAGTGACAATTTTTGAATTAAAATGTCGATTTTAAACTAATAATAGAAACTTTGAGTCAATTGGGCATATAATATTTTAGATTGAGGCGAGAATGATTCATAAATGTCATAAATGACTCATGAATCGTTTTAATAGAATACGAAAACAATCTGAATGGGTTTTATCAGTTTTCATTATATCACATGTTCTTTTTACTAAAATTAATGCAAATTTTAAATAAAAATACATAGTTGGAGTCATACCGGTCACACCATGAATTATATTGATGTTTGAGTGATTAATATACCTTAAAAATGACATATTTATCATTTTCCTAAAGTATCAGCACAATATTTATTTGTTTTCTTAGTTTTTAGTTTTTCACTTGTTCTTTTACAAAAATTAATGTCAATTTTAATTAAAAAGACACACTTAGAGTTATACCACTCACATCATTTATCTAATTGAGTTGGGTTTGATTTATACACATTACAAATGACTTATTAATCATTTAAATAAATTATCAAAACCATCCATGTCCATTTTACTGGTTTTTATTATGTCACATATTATTTTTACTAAAATTAAACTTAGTTTTAAATAAATAGGCACACGTGAAATTATACTGATCGCACTGTGAGTTATATTGATGTGCGACTTATTCTTACACATCACAAATGAATTATGGGTCATTTTCCTAAAGTATAAAAATAATTCTAACATGTTTCATTGGTTTTCAGTATATCACTCATGTTTTTTAATAAAATGACATTTGAAATTGAATGACACACTTTGAGTCATACCAGTCACATGGTGCGTCAGTTTGACATGATGCTACTTCCTACACATCAAAAATGACTTATAAATAATTTTACTAAATTATCAAGACAATATGAGAATGTTTTCTTGGTCTTCAGTGAGTGACACTTTGAACTAAAATGTCAATTTTTAACAGACAACAGACACATTGAGTCATACTGGGAACATCATATTTCAGATTAAGGTGTGGATGATTCATACATGTTATAAGTTAAATAAGGATCATTTTCCTAAAGTATAAAAACAATCTGAAAATTTTCTATTAGTTTTGAGTATGCTAGTTATCTTTTTTACTAAAATAAATGGCAATTTTAAAGAACAAAACACACATGGAGTCATACCAGTTACACCATTCATCAGAGTGAGATGTGAATTAATAATACAGATACCAAATGACATATGGATAATTTTATAATATATAAAAACAATTAAAATTAATTTTCTCGGTTTTGAGTACGTTAATTTTCTTTTTTACAAAAATGTCATTTTAAACTGGAAACAAGCATTTTGAGTCCTACCGAGAACATCATGTATTAGATTGAATTGAGGTTGATTCCTACACATAAAAAATAACATATGGATAATTTTCCTAAATTATCAATATAATACAAGAATTCTTTCTTAGTTATCAGTGAGTGAAACATTTTGAATTAAAATGTTAATTTTAAAATATTAACAAGCACTTTGAGTCATATTAGGAACGTCGTGTGACATATTGAGGTGTGGATAATTACTACATGTCAAAAATGACTAAGGGAACATTTTACTAAAGTATTAAAATATTCCAATTGCATTTTATTGGTTTTGAGAATGTTGTTTGACTTTTTTTTTACTAAAATTAATGTCAATTTTAAATAAAAAGATACACATGGAGTCATACTGGCCACATCATGCGTTGTATTAAGGGGATGATGATTCCTAAATGTCTCAAATGAATTATGGATAGTTTTAATAAATTATTAAAACAATTTTATTGTTTTTTCTTGGATTTCAATACCCTATTTTTTTACTAAAATGTTATTTTCAACTATAAACACACATATTGTGTCAAATAAGTCACATCATGTGTCGGTTTGATGCCTGAATAATTCATACACATCTTAAATGACTTATGAATCATTGTACTAAATTATTAAGACAATATAATAATTATTTATTTATTTTCAGTGATTTATACTTTTTAAACTAATAAATCAATTTTAAATTGATAATAGATACTTTGAGTCATACCAGACACAACATTTATCATATTGATATGTGTTTAATTCCAACATGTTAGAAATGACTTATGGATCATTTTATTAAAGTATCAAAAAAATATGAATTTGTTTTTCTTGGTTTCAAGTATGTGAGTTGTCTTTTTTACTAAAATTAATGTCAATTTTCATTAAAAAGATGCATGTTGAGTCATATCGGTCACACCGTGCATCAAATTGAGGTGTAGATGATTCCTACATATCCTGATTTACTTTTGGATCATTAAACTAAAATATAAAAACAATATTAATGCATTTTTTCAGTATTGAGTATGTTAGTTTTCCTTTTTTCTAAAATTAATGGTAATTTTAAATAAAAAGAAGAACCTAGAGTAATATCGGTCACATCGTTGGTCGGATTGAGGTGTCGATGATTCCTATATGTACCAAATGAATTTTTTATTAATGTATTCAAGTATCAACACAATCATAACTACTAATGTAATGACCCAATTATTCTCATTGGCTTGAGAATACAATGAATTATTACTTGTCCCTCAGCGACATCCCCAAGATGCCAAAGGCTTACAATAAATTCCAAAGGGTTTTAATACATGTAAAGGATGATTTACCCTTTAAGAAAAAAACAACTTAACCAATAAATCCTAACAAAAAAACTATATGATGCATGATAAAAAGAACAACAACTCAACCAATTATTTTATATCATAACAAACCAAAGTGTTCTACAGTGGAAGCCAAACTAACATCATAGTAAACAGTGGAAGATTACTAATAAAACGCCAAGATTACCACAAAACTCCATGCTATACAAGCTTCATGCTCTAATATCACAAAGTAGAATAAGTATTATTTAGTTGTGCTAAAGGCATGTGATATATTACCTTTTTCTATATCCTAGTAGATGACATCTAAAAAATCACAACAGTGCCAAATAAGGGGTGATTACTAAAACGTAGTAGGTTTTCCCCAATGAATTCCCTACTCACACCACTAGAATATAATATTTATCCATATTTATATAAAATAGTTTATATAAAATACTTTCTAAAATAGTTTGTAACTAAATATAAACAACTTCAAAACAGTTTATAACTCAATATAAAATAATTCTATATCAATAATTTTCCACCCAAACAATATTCAACAAAAATAACCAAACTCAGCTTTATCACTTTTCACAAGTTCTCTTTGTCAGAACAAATCCATTCAACAAATCTACATTACCAACCATGCATGCTTCATTATGAAAGATCCATACTCCTACGCATTTTCTCATAGATCTACCATTTCGTCACATATTAATTAAATCCCATGTTTCATTTCACCTTTGGCACCGATCATAGGGTCATATATCAACCAATCCTCATAAATGCTATATGAACACACACACCGTGTATGCCCAAAAACCATGCCAAAACCTTTTTAATAAAATCACTCGTTTATTTAAAAACCTTTTTCCATCGAGATATTCTAATAAAACAACATTTATTTTTAATTTTATTTTCTATAAAACTATTTTAATATTTCCATAAAAATCATATTTTAAAATAACCAATATAAAATCAAAAATCTAAACCATTTTTCACCACAATTCAACAAAAGTACACAATTACATCAAAACTATAAATCAACACTAAAGAAGATTTATTCCATGATTTTCACACCAATTTAATTACAAAATTCATGCAATTAAATAAATTTGAAATTAATCCAATCATTTCTAGCATGAGGAGTCAATAGTGAATCCACCTAACTCAACGGTTTTGATGAAAACTGAAAATGGATGAAGAACGCTCACTAAACCAGGTAGGAATTCTTGAAAATCGCTTTAGATATTTTTTATCCTTTCATGATCAAGACCTGATTTAATCATACTTAGAATAAAAAACAATATATCTTCCTATAATGGTTGTAGATATGAGAAACCGAGAAGAGCATAGAAGTAGATCTAAGTCGGTCTAAGAAAACATGATAAGACTGATGAATAATGAACACTTAACGTGATGAATCAGCTTCTAATTACCAAGTGACACCTTCAGATCATCTTCGGAATGATGGGAGAACCTTATTTTTCCTAAGGAGAAGAAAAATCCTTATTTAGAGACGTTTTGTGTAAAAAAGAGTGTCTTAGTGGAAAGTCCAACCTAGATCCACTTTTTAAAGATGTAGGTTTTAAACCACACATGGTTAGACAAACCATGTGCTAATCATGATCCTAATACTACCTCAAGAAATATGTTTCACCATCTCATCACATAGTCTAAAAAACATTCACCAACTATTCCAAATCTATATGTCCAGCATTTCACATTTTGTAGAGTTTCTACAAGGCTTTCACAAAGTTTGGACAAACCATCGGCAACCCACGTGCCTTCCCCTTAGCCCCAAAAACTATCAACATGTTCAAAAAACTATATCAACATTCAAACTTATTCAATATATTAATAAAAATCATAAATAAAGGGTTACATACCAGAAACTAGGGGTGATAAATTCTCCCCACCATTGGTCTTTCCATCCCCAGAATGTAAAAACCCACCGGTGCTTTTAAAGAGTTCCAGCCATTGATCGTTTGTTTTCTTCTCACGTTCCCAAGTATCTTCTAAAATCTGACTATGTTTCCAAAAAACCCACACTAGTTTGATGCTCTTTCCATGCGTGACATTATCCTTCCTATCCATAATTTGTATCGGGATATGTACCAATGAAGCATCTAGATCAAGGTCAATGTGATCACATATGATCACATGGTCAGGATTAGGCTGATACTTTTTCAATTGAGACACATGAAACAAATTATGAACCAAAATGAACCATGGTGGAAATTCCAAATGATATTCCACCTCTCAAGCCAATTATAGTATTTCAAAAGGGAAAATTTATCAAGGAGATAACTTTCCCTGCTTCTAAAAACAATGATGTCCAAGACTTGGAGAAATCTATAAGAACACATGATCAGTCACTACAAAGGACAATGACCGTCGACGATGATCCTTGTAAGATTTATTATGACTTTGAGTTGTCTCCATTCTCTTTTTGATCAACTAAATATTCTTCGTTATTTCGTAGACAAGGCTTAGCCCAATTAGTGAAGTTTCACCTATTTCCACCCAACAAAGTGGATAATGACAAGGTTACCCATACAATGTTTCAAAAGAAGCCATATATATCGAGGGCTAATGGATATTATTATATAAGAACTATAATAAGGGTATATGATCTTCCCAAGAGCCACCAAAATCTATTACAAAATCCCATAACATGGCTTCAAATGTCTATATCATCCTCTTGGATTTTCCATCCATCTGAAGATGATATGATGTGCTCATAGTCAACGGAGTCCCAAGGTATTTTTGTAAGGATCTTCACAAATGAGATGCGAACCTCAAATATCTTTTTGAAATGATTGAAACTAGTATTCCAAGTCTCTTTAACACTTCTTGGATATTTATTTTGGAAAGATCCTCCACCATATGATTTTCACAAATATAAATGAAATGTGTTGACTTTGTGAGATGATCCACTACCAACCATATGACATCATATTTCCAAACCATTCTTGGGAGACCTGTAACAAAATCCATGGATATGTACATGTTCCCATTTCCACACTAGAATAGGTAAAGACTGCAACATACTCTCTGGTCTCTAATTCCCTACCTTAATCTATTAATAAGTAAAGCACCACAAAATGAGCTTTTCTACTTTTCTTTTCATTCCTCTCCACCAAAACTACACCCAACGCCTTACACATATTATATATTATTAGATGAATAGATCATCTCGAATGTTGGTAAGCATGAAGAAGATGCTCTTGAAAAACCATATGTACAACCATCTAATTTCTGAACCACAACAATGAACTCCCATCTAGTTTAAATCCCTCAATGGTCTCCCCACCATTGAGTTTTTACCTTATGGCCACCCATTATACATCAGATGTCTGTGACTCCTTTACTATCTTTTCCAAATAAGGAACAAGTATGGCTGATAATAAAACTGAAACATCACCTCAATCTTTATATTCCACAAGCATTTCATCAAGAACTAAAATCAACTTCCATTCATATGTAGCTTCTTTTTCCAACTGAGCATACAAATTTCTACTTAATGCATCTGCCACTGAATTACCTTTTCTTAGTGTACACATCAAGTCAATATAGAACATTTGGATATACTCCATCCATATTGTTTTCCACAGATTCAAATATCACTATGATAAAATATGTTTTAAGCTATTATAATATGTGAACACAATAAATTTGTCACCAAAGAGATAATAACACCATGTATTCAAGGTATGGACAAACATAGATGACTCTAAACCATGTGTTGGGTAATTATTCTCATGCACTATCAGATAACATGAACCATAAGCAAACAGATGGTCTCCTTGCATGAGAACACATCCCAAACCAGATCCCGACGCATCAAAATACACCACATACCCCTGTCTTGATTCTGTAAATATCAATATAGGTTTTGATTCCAGGAAAACCATTAGTTCTTGAAAAGAATTCTAGCATTCATGACTCCATTAGAATGGAATGTTCTTCTTTGTTAAAGATGTTATAGGTGATTATATCCATGATAAGTAATGAAAAAAAATCAATAATAACCAGATAGACCAAGAAATATTCGTATCTCAAAGACGTTATTCAGAGGTTTCCAAGAGATAACAATCTCAATATTCTACAGATCTACCGAAACACCTTTTTCAAAAATTACATGGCCAAGAATGTGTACCTCTCATATCCTAAAATCGAACATTGAAAGTTTTTCATAAAACTGGTGACCTCTAAATATTCTCAACACTATAACTAAGTGTTTCTCATGATTATCCCTTGTCTTTGAATACACCAATATGTCATCCAAAAACACCACAATAAAAGAATCAAGATATCACTGAAATACTTGGTTCATCAATGCTATAAATACTACTTTTTCATTCATAATACCGAATGACATGATTACGTATTCATAATAGCCATATCTTCTTTTGAAATATGTCTTCAGAATATCCTCCTTCCTATCTCACAATTGGTGATATCTTGATCACAAATCAATTTTAGAGAACTAATGAGCTCCCCTCAATTGATCAAATAAATCATCAATGTGTGGATATGGATACTGATTCTTTATTTTAACTTAGTTAAGATTACAATAATCCACACAAATCCTTAGAGTTCCATATTATTTCTTTATGAACAAGAACGGTACTGCCCACTTTGACATGCTCACCTGAATAAAACATTGTATTTCTAGATCTTACAACTGAACTTTCAATTCCCTTAACTCCGTTGGAGCCATTCTATAGGATGAGAGTGAGATAAGACTGGTCCCTAGAAGTAGATCAATAATAAACTCTACTTCCCTTACATGTGGTAACCTTGTGAAATTCTTGGAAAAAACATCTGTAAATTGATCCAAAATTTCTGGAAAACTATTATCCTTGATCTCTTCCATTGATTTCAAGGTCAACACTACAAACTGGTAATTTATTTTCCCCAATTTTGGTTCCAACAAGCCCATTGAATTTTCCTTTATAACCATTTTTCCTTTAAAGAGATTCTCAAGGCCATAATCAGTCACAAAAGTAACTATCCTTCTATAATAGTCGATGTGAGACCTGAACATTGTCAACCAATCCAAACCTATGATTACATCATAGACATCCATCTACAACACCAAGATATCCCATTTCATCTCAACTCCATTAACAGTTATATAACTTGATCTACGAAGGAAGGCTCTACATTCTCTTTCCCTAATAAGAGTTTGATGTATTAACACATAGGGAATCATCTCGAGTTTTAACATAGAAAATAAATAGCATCAGAATCAATGAAGGAATGTGATGCACCAGTACCAAATAGCACCCACATAGGGGTAGAGTTCAAAATAATCGTACCTCTCACCATAGATGGCCCAGTCTGATCATCCATAATCATTTTCTCTACTCCATACAGCTACTTCGTTGCTGAATTCTACTCCTTGTTTCCTTGATAATATTTCCCTTTTAGAGGAGTCATGGTATTCCTAGAATCACCATTTATATCTCTTGATTTTTGAGGATACTAATTCCATTTCCCTCGTATGGTCGAAGAAAATGATGCCTACAACCCCTGAGAAGTGTCTCAAGAACCTTACCCTAGAGCACCCTGACAACAGATTTTTAAATGTCCCATTTTGTGCAATTATGGCATGATCTTGGTGTTGTTTTATACTCTCGCTTCATGTGGTCAATGTATCCACATTGGAAACATCCTTCCTTTTTCGTGGGATTTAGAGGAAGATTCAATGATCCATCTATCTGATTCTGATTTCCACTCCCACCCTAGAAACAGGTGTCCCTTTTCCACATGCTCCCAACATTAGAGTTCAGACCATTCCCCACAGGTATCATCATACTTTTCCCCCCCATAGTTCCTAATATATCACATTTATCCATCTTAGCTCTATTGACCAAGTATGTATAATCCATAATATAGAGCACCACAATCTTTGATCTAATCTCCTACTTTATCCCTGGTTCAAAGAAGCATTCCTTCAAGGCCTCACTCACTCCAAATTCAAGTGAAAACCACACTAAATTCGTGTATTTAGAATCATACTCTTTGATAGAGATATTTTCCAACTTTAGGCTGAATAAGACCATTGTTATCTGGATCTTGAACATGTGAGGATAGAATTTTTATTGGAAAATTCCTCAAAATCCTCCCAACTAAGGCCTTGATCTAGTTTATCCTGCACCACTTGTTCCCACCACTAGCATGCAAGATCCTCGAGCATATATGTCGCTAGATTGAACTTGATCTTCATTGGGGTTCTAATGAATTCAAAGATATGATTCATCCTATTCAGCCACTCCTCTTCCTTTTTTTGTTTAGAATCACACCAAAAGATGGGTGGATTCTATTTCTGGAACATGATAGAATGGTCCACTTGTCTTCGATCATCCCTCTGGTTCATAGTGTCTACAACCTGGAATGCATGTACGACACTCTGAACCAGCTGTTGGTTCAACTATGGTTCAGGTGAAGCCAAATTCTCCATATCTTCTTTTGGTTGGCTTCTATTATTCCTACTAGGTGCAATTTTCTATAAAAACAACATATTCCATAAGTCTAACACTTTAGAAATTAAATTCTTATCATTTAAAATTCTATCACATCATCTATCCCAATTTTGCTTTCCAAAATCAATATTTTTCCACATTTGACCCATTTTTAAGAATTAAACTTTCTTTTTAAAATCAAACCATTATTAGAATACCACAACAATGCTATTTTTCAAAATAATTCATTTGAAAACACTTTCACAATTTTTAAAAATAGACACTTTTTCACAAGATTATAAATCATTACCCAAAATGATGTATGCACTTCTAGTGGGAAGTTATTCCCATAATGAATAACATGCTTGTCTTATTGGATAATCACATGAAAACGAGATTCCAATATCTTATATGTACTTGAAAAACACGTATGTACACTACTCCCTAGTAACTTTATGTTTAGTATAAAAGGGTTATATATGCATTTTTATTCTCTATATTTCAAGTCATGATAATCCTACTCCTTTCTATGATCCCAACCCAAGGAGTATACAAGAATTAATTCATCTCCCAAACCAACCAAACTAATGACTACTTGTTTCGAAAGGGAAATAACAAGCAGATAACATTTATCTCAAACATGATTTTGGACCAAACAAACTGATACCATTTGTAATGAACCACTTATTCTCATTGGATTAAGAATACAATGAATCATTACATGTTCTTAAGTGACATCCCCAAGATGCCAAAGGCTGGAAATAAATTTCGAAGGGTTTCAATACATGCAGAGGATGATTTACGCTTTAATAATAAAACAACTTAACCAATAAAACGAAACCTAACAAACCACTATATGATGCGTGATAAAAATAACAACAACTTGACCAATTATTTTATATCAGAATAAACCAAAGTGTTCAATAGTGGAACCTAAACTAACATTAAAGTAAACAACAAAAAATGAATACTAAAACTCCAAGAAGACAATAAGACCCACACTCTACAATCTCAATGATCCAACATTACCAAACAAAACAATTATCACGATGTAGTGCTAAATAAGTGTGATACTTAACCTTTTTCCATTTCTCAGTAAATTACTATAGCATCCCGCCTTTTTATAACATAACGTTTCATTACATTTTACAAAACTAAGGATCTTTAAAGTTTAGTGTCTTGGAAACCAAGAACTTATAACATAAAAACATAGAATATTCTTCTTAAATACTTGAAAGGATTCTCCTTATGTTCATCCTAGTTTCATTTGTGCATCTCATAACCTGGGGACATACATAAAAGAAAGGGGTGAGCGGAAGGCCCAGTAAGGGAAACAAGGGGAAACATTTAACATGTGAAGTTGAGATACATCAATAATGTCCTGAAAAAGAACTTTAAGTCATGAGAAAGAAATCATGAGGAATTTCATA
The DNA here is from genome assembly GCA_963277665.1 of Viscum album. NCBI lineage: Eukaryota > Viridiplantae > Streptophyta > Magnoliopsida > Santalales > Viscaceae > Viscum > Viscum album. The sequence continues at coordinate 1,878,393,875 of OY728146.1, read as the reverse complement.
ATAAAAATAACATATTTCATAAATTGAATATGTTGATAAAACATTTAACTTATAAAATCAGGAACATATCACCAAGGTCCATCCCCAAGGTGTCATTTGAAAATTACCAAGGTTATTCACCAAGGTATAGTTAAAATTGTAATCTCTAGTGGTTACATCATTACCCAATGCATTGGAGCGCTATCAGGGAGCACCCTTAAATTTGTATTTATCACCATGTGAGACACATATATCATCATCAAACATTTCATAAATAACCCATATATCATAAAAGAAATGGGTTTAATTTCATAACTATAAGTTTTTAAAAATTGTTTTTAAGACATGATCTTTATGTCATTTTAAACCCACAGAAAAAAGTGGGTTTCATGTATATAAATCCCATAATTTAAAATAGGAAATTTTGATATATATGTGAATACCCCTATAGAAGAAATATATTTGATAAATCACTTTATAAAATAAAATAATTTGAGAAAAAGAGAGAGGCATTTTGAGACGAAAATTCTGCAGCATAACGACTATGTTACAGGGTTTTAGAAAATATTGAAAGGAGAGGGGAAATGGGTCACACAATCATAAATGATCCATAAAAAATTAGAAGGAGAGAATATAATGGATATAAGAACATGTTAATGAAATTTTAAAGACATACCATATGAAATGAAAAACATGGAAGGAAGACAAAAATAAGATTTCTCTTATGAAAATTCTGCAGCCTAACGGCGTCACATAAAACTTCAAAAAATGAATTGACGAGATCAAATAGGGTCTCTCATCATATGAACATAAAAGATAAGTATGATATATATAGAGATAATACCCCAAAATAATAAAAATGAACTTGAAAGACTTGACATGAAGATAGATCTTGAAAACGAGAAGGGTGAAAGAATCCCTTAAAAATTCGGCAGCCTAACGGCGCCACTTAAACATTCTTAAAATTAATTGATGAGAGAAAGAGGGGGTCTCTCATCATATGAAAATGAAAAGGAAAGTAGTATAAATATAAAATAACATCCCCAACATAATAACTTGGGGATTAAAAGAAATGACATAAACGAGAGTACTTGAAAAGAAAGAGAGAGGTAGAATCCCTTACCTTGAAGAGTAACTTCAAAATCTTACAGTTTGGGACCTTGGGAGGCTTGAGGGAACCTTGGGAGGACTCCTTGGTAGGTAAGGAGGACATAAACTCGTTGAGTAGGATTTTTGGAATGGAAATTATGAGATAATGTCTTGGTATTTATAGGGGAAGTGAGAGGACAAGGCATTAACGGCCAAGGGACACCTCATTGGTGGTATTGGCAAAACCATGGGCTTGCCCATGGTATTTGCCCATGGTATTGGCCACTTAGGACACCTCATACTTTATATTACTATTCATAAGTCTAACATATTGATTACATACTCAATACATCATTTAATGATGTCATTAAACACCCGTAACTTAAAAACTGTATTTTCACTATTCACTGAAAATTTAACTTTCTCAGAAAAATCTCCAAAATTTACCATAACATATTATCAATGCTATGAGTTAAAAAATGAACAAAATTTTATAAAAATAATTTTCTAAATATTTTTAATTTTATTTTTAATTAAAAAACACTATTCACCCGAAAGAACTAATACTTGACTACTAATTTCTAAAATAATTATTTACCAATTTTATTGAATCATGTTACTTAATAAAGGTGCCTAGATTATATTAATACTTTATTTAAGTGATATTACTAATCCATTTGATCACATTACTAATCCTAAGCGTAAAATCACTATTCATAATTTACTATTCATCAGAAATTAAGTTGATCTTATTAGACTCTAAATTTCTTATTGAACATAATTGTAGAAGACCATTTTTGGAAAATAATTACACATAATTAATTATTTAATGTTTAAATAAATATTTTCAAATATCCTTTTTCTAGAATTAATCAGAATTTACATCCTAAAATTATCCGGACATTTCAAAATTCACAACTTCACTAAAGGAAGAAATTACAATTTTATTTATCTCAAAGGATTGCACAAAGTAGCTATTCTCTCGTCACATATCCCCTTATAACACCAGAATATGACCTAAGTGTAAGGTGTGCTATGGTGAGAGAATTTGAGGGAGGCTCAGATGACATTGCCCTAGTAGTAATCTCCACTAACTTGAACTTCTCCCATAGGTGGTTCTGTTCAAGCTTGACATGCTAGAGTTCAGCTTGGGCTTGGTCCAAAGCGAATCCCAAACATGCCACCTCCTTCCCAAGCTTTGATAAGTGGTCTTTATAAGGTTTGAGTCTATTGGATGAATCCATCGACTCTTCTTTCTGCATTAACCATTAACATCTCTATTAATACATTTAATAGTAAATTAAAATACTATTCAAAAAGTTTGGGTCGTTAAATTCTTACCCCCTTAAGAAATTTCGTCCCCGAAATTTTAAACCAAAGGCCTAGTCGAAAAGGTGAGGGTACTTTTGCTTCATTGTTTCCTCAGGGTCCCACGTCGCTTCTTCATACTTATGATTTCTCCATAACACTTTAACAAAGTGGGTAGTCTTGTTGCGTTGAACTTTGTCTCTACGGTCCAAGATTTTCACTGGATACTCCTCATAAGACAGGTCATGTTCCAGTTGTATCACCTCTAGGTTCGGTACATGCGAAGGGTCGGGTATGTACTTCCTGAAGAGAGATATATGGAAGACATCGTGAACTTGAGTTAGGTTCGGTGGAATTGCTTGATGATAGGACACTGCTCCTATGCGATCAAGGATTTCATAGGGTCCAATGTACCTAGGGATGAGCTTCCCTTTCATTCCAAACCACATGACTCTCTTCCATGGACAAATTCAAAGGAAGACTTTGTCGCCAACACCAAACTCCAAGTCCCTTCGACGGTTGTCAGCATAGCTCTTTTGCTGACTCTGAGCAGCCTTTAAGTGTTGTTTGATGGCATGAACCATCTCTTGCACAAGATCAGGCCCAAGAAGCTTTCTCCCACCATCTTCATCCCAATAAGTATGAGTTCTAAATAGATTTCCATACAGAGCATCATAAGGTGCCATTTGAATACTTGAATGGAAGTTGTTGTTGTATGAGAACTAAACTAATGGGAGGTGTTGATCCCATCCACCTTTAAATTCCATTGATCATAATCTCAGCATGTCCTCAAGTGTCTGAATAGTCCTTTCTGATTGGCCATCAGTTTGAGGATGATAGGCTGTACTAAATTTCAATTCAGTATTCAGAGCATGTTGACGAATTCTACAGAATTTTGATGTGAATCTTGTATCACGATCAGATACGATGGATAGTGGTACCCCATGTAGCCTTACCACTTCCTTCACGTATATCTTGGCAAGTTTATACAAAGATAAATCTTCCTGAATGGAGATAAAGTGGGCAGTCTTGGTGAGACGGTCCACAATAACACATATCGCATTGTTTCCTTTGGAAGTTTTCGGGAGACCAGTGACAAAGTACATAGTGATATTATCCCACTTCCATGCTGGTATGGGTAGCAGTTGTAATACCCCTTTAGGAAGTTGTCATTCTGCCTTTACTTGTTGACACACCAGGCACCTTGTAGTGTAATCATCAATCTCTATCTTCATGTTATCCCACCAATAATGATCACGAAGGTCTCTATACATTTTAGTGATTCCCAGATGTATAGAGATGGTATACCTATGAGCTTCATCCATCAGTTCTTTCTTTATCTCCGTAATATATAGAACACATATTCTTGTACGAAATTTCAGCACACCTTCTTGATCAATATTGAAATCAGAAAACTTCCCATCTTTTACAGCCGCTAACTTCTCCTGCAACAAAATATCTTTTTTTAAGCCTTCTTGATCCTCTCTAGTAATGAAGGTTGAGAAATCATTTGGGATAGGGTTGATGATGTCCCTTCCCTTACAATTCCCATGTCCAGATTTACTAGATCCTTAATCAAGGGATCTCCTAGGATCCTCATTGTTTCCAGAAAAACAGGGTCTTTCCTGCTTAATGCATCCATGACTTTATTTGATCTTCTAGGGTGATAATGAATTTAACAATCAAAGTATTTAATAAGCTCCAACCATATCCTTTGTCTCATGTACAATTATTTCTGTGTGAAAATATACTTTAAACTTTGGTGGTCGGTGTATATACCACATTTCTCCCCATAAAGATAGTGCCTCTATATCTTTAGAGCAAAAACAACTACCGCTAGCTCTATATCATGTGTAGGATAATTCTTCTCATGAATCTTCAACTATCGAGATGCATAAGAAATGACCTTGTCATTTTGAATGAGGATGCACCCAGGCCCTTTTAGAGATGCATCACTAAAAATAACGGATCCTTATCCGATAGAGGGTAGTGTTAACACAGGTGTATTAACCAATCTCTTCTTTAGCTCCTGGAAACTTTCCTCACATTTCTTTGTCCAGATGAATTTAACCCCTTTTCGAGTCAACTTGGTTAGTGGATTAGAAAGCTGTGAATTTTTTTTCACAAACCTCCTATAATATCCTGCTAAACCAAGGAAACTACGAATCTCAGTTATTATTGTGGGTTGAGGCCACTCCTCCATGACCATTGTCTTTGCAGGGTCAACTGAGATTCTTGTATTGGTTACTATGTTCCCCAAGAAAGCCACTTGTTGTAACCAAAACTCACACTTGATGAACTTTCCAAAGAGCCTCTCCTTCTGTAGTGTTTTCAAAATGACCCTCATATGATCTTCATGCTCCTCGTGAATTTTTGAATATATCAATATATCATTAATAAAAACTACCATAAAGTTGTCAAGGTAGTCCTTAAAGACTCTATTCATCAAATACATGAAAATAGAAGGAGAATTAGTCAAGACGAAGGGCATAACAATAAACTCATAATTCCCATATCTTGATCGGAAGGAAATCTTTGGAATATCTTCCTTCTTCACCCTCAGTTGATGATAACCAGATCGAAGATCAATCTTAGAGAAGAATTGAGCCCCACGAAGTTGGTCAAATAAATCATCAATTCTTGGAAGAGGGTATTTTTTCTTTACTGTGATCCCATTTAGTTTTCTATAATCAATGCATAGCTGCATTGATCCATCCTTATTCTTCAAAAAGAGAACTGGTGCTCCCCAAGGAGACACACTCGGTCAGATAAACCCATTCTCCAACAAGTCTTGGAGTTGTTTCTTTAACTCCTCTAGATCCACATTTTCTATTATATATGGGGTCTTTGATATCAGTTGAGATCCAGGTACGAGTTAAATGGAGAACTCTACCTCTCTTTATAGAGTCTTGAATGACAACTCTACCTCTAGCAGTTCGGGGATCGATTCTATATTCTTTTCAAACTTGGAGGAAATAAAGGAATGCGTAGAACCAGAATCAAACAAAGTACTTTCTAGTTTTGATAGGACAACAAGAGTACCTGCTACCACATCATTCGGAGCTTCAACTTCATTTGTTGTGATAGAAAAAGAACGACCTTGCTCCCTTGGCCATTGCTGATGTTGATAGTGATTCCCCTCCACTGCCCTCAGATTTGGACAGTGATTAGCAAAGTGTCCAAGTTGTCCACACTTAAAGCATTGGACTTCGGGTATGGCTAGAACCATCTTTCCTATGTCGTTAGTGTTGGGGAGTTGAGGCTTCACATCACTACGACAATTCCGAGCAATATGGCCTTCTCTTCCACACTTGAAACACTTACCACTTTCGATCAAGTAGTTCCATGAATGCTTCTTCCCACATTTATTATGTGTGGCATGTTGCATTTGTTTTCCACCTCTTTCATGATCAAAACATATTCCCAGGCTTGGTTCTAGAGATCACTTCTTCTCATTATATTTGTTAGACCACTGTGTCTCACCAAACTCCAGTTTGACTTTCATAGCACTTCGAACTATTTCTTCGTAGCTATCATTGTCCTTGTTGGCTAGATTCTTCATCAGATGAGGTCGTAGTCCACCAAAGAATCTATAAACCTTCCCATTAGGGTCTATGAAAAAGCTTGAGGTATAATGGGAAAGCCTTGTGAAGTTCATCTCGTAGATTCTAACAGATTCATTCTCTTTCTCCTTCATCTTAAGAAATTATTTCTCTATTATCGTTCTCATCGAACGAGGGAAATACTTATTGAAGAATATTCCCCTAAACTCTTCCCACTCCATGGCTTCCATTTATCCTCTTGGATTCATGTTTTTGATCAGTGACCACCACTGATCAGCTTCCCCCTCTAGGCGGTAAACAACAAGGGTGACTTTTTCTTGTTCCGAACAATGAAGTACAGAAAAGATCTTTCCAATGGATCTTATCCACTGTTCCGCAACCAATGGGTCAATAGATCCACTAAATTTTGGTGCTTGTTGATGCATGAAGGACTCAACAGAATGTTTTTCCCTTCATGGTGAGATCAGCCTCTCAGCTTGATTCAATTTATTACTCATAACTTGAGTCAGTTGGCTCATCATTCGCATGAATGTTTCCATTCCGGCTTCCATCGAAGGGCCGTCAGTGCATGGTCCATCGCGGTCACCATTTGCACGGTTCCTCCTATTGGCCGCCATTTTCTAAAAGAATAAAATCTTAGTGATAAACTTGTATCATTTATGAATCTTTTAACTATATAGAATTCTACGTCTTAAAACTTCATGCTTAAACAATTATATTTCTCTATAATTACTTCATAATGATTCATAAAAAGCTTGCGATTAACCAAACATATCCCCCAGGAGTGTCGTAACCAGGAGTGCATCAAGGACTGTTATCATGCACTAGTTCCTGTTCGAGTCTAGATCAAAGCGGTGTTTTTGGGTTTTACCCCTATGTACATCTATGCCAGAGCCTCCTCTACCTACTCGTATCCAGACATGGATTTATTTTTTTGATAAACCACTAACTCAATACTCACCAAAATACCAAGAATATTTCCTATATTTAAACTCTTCTATAGGGTTATTACTAAAGTTTTCAAATCCTAATTTCCAAAAATAACTAAATCAAACTTTGATACCAACTATAGCATCCTGACTTTTTGTAACATAACTTTTCATTACATTTTACAAAACTGAGGATCTTTAAGGTTTAGTGTCTTGGAAACTAATAACATAAAACATGAAAACAAAAAAAATTATTCTTAAACACTATCCTTATGTTCATCCTAGGTTAATTACTACATCTCATAACCTGGGGACATACATCAAAGAAAGGGGTGAGCAGAAGGCCCATTAAGGGAAACAGGGGGAAACATTTAACATGTGAACTTGAGATACATCAATAAAGTCATGAAAAAGAACTTTAAGGCATGAGAAAGAAATCATGAGGAGTATCATAATAAAAATAAAATATTTCATAAATTTAATATGTGGCTACAACATTTAACTTAGAAAATCATGAACATATCACCGAGGTCCATCCCCAAGGTGTCATTTGAAAATTACCAAGGTTATTCACCAAGGTATTGTTAAAATTGTAATATCTAGTGGTTTCATAATTACCCAATGAATTGGAGCTCTATCAAGGAGAAACCTTAAATTTTTATTTATAATCATGTGATACACATATATCATCATAAAAAATTTCATAAATAACCCATATAGCATAAAATAAATGGGTTTCATTTCATAACTATAATGTTTTAAAAATTGTTTTTAAGACATGATCTTTATGTCATTTTAAACCCACGAAAAAGGAAAGTGGGTTTCATGTATGTAAATCCCAGAATTTAAAATATAACATTTTGATATATATGTGAATACCAATATAGAATAAATATCTTTTAGTATTCACTTAATAAAATAAAATAATTTGAGAAAAAGATAGAGGTATTTTGAGACGAAAATTCTGCAGCATAACGACTATGTTACAGGGTTTTAGAAAATATTGAAAGGATAGTGGATATGGGTCACCCACTAATAAATGATCCATAAAAAATTAGAGGGACATAATATAATGTATATAAGAATATGGTAAAGAAATTTTAAAGACATACCATATGAAATGAAAAACATGGAAGGAAGAAAAAACTAAGATTTCTCATATGAAAATTCAGCATCCTAACGGCATCACTTAAAACATCAAAAAATTAATTGATGAGATAAAATAGGGTCTCTTATCATATGAAAATAAAATATCCTTATGATAGATATATAGATCATACCCCAACATAATAAAAAGGAACTTGAAAGACTTGACATGAAAATAGATCTTGAAAACGAGAAGGGTGAAAGAATCCCTTAAAAATTTGGTAGCCTAACAGCGCCACTTAAAAATTCTTAAAATTAATTGATGAGAGAAAGAGGGGGTTTCTAATAATATGAAAATTAAAAGGAAAGTATTATAAATATAAAATAACATCCCCAACATAAGAACTTGGGGCTTAAAAGAAATGACATAAACGAGAGTACTTGAAAAGAAAGAGAGAGGTAGGATCCCTTACCTTGAAGAGTAACATAAAAATATTGAAGTTTGGGACCTTGGGAGGCTTGAAGGAACCTTGGTAGGACTTCTTGGGAGGTAAGGAGACTATAACATCGTTGAGAATGATTTTTGTAATGGAAATTATGAGATAATGGATTGGTATTTATAGGGGAAGTGAGGGGACAAGGCATTAATGGCCAAGGGACACCTCATTGGTGGTATTGGCAAACCCGTGGGCTTGCCCATGGTATTTTCCCATAGTTATGGCTACTTGGGAAACCTAATACCTTATATTACTATTCATAAGTCTAAAATATTGATTAAATACTTAATACATCATTTAATGATGTCATTAAACACCCGTAACTTAAAAACTATATTTTCACTATTCACCGAAAATTCAACTTTCTTAGAAAAATCCCCAAAATTTACCTTAACATAATATCAATGATCTGAGTTAAAAAATAAACTACATTTTATAAAAATAATTTTCTAAATATTTTTAATTTAATTTATTATTAAAAAACACTATTTTCCTGAAAAAACTAATACTTGACTAATAATTTCTGAAACAATTATTTACCTATTTTATTTAATCACATTACTTAATGAAGGTACCTAGATTATATTAATACTTTCGTTAGGTGATATTACAAATCCATTTGATCACATTACTAATCATAAGCATAAAATCACTATTCATAATGTACTATTCATAAAAAATTAAGTTGATCTTATTAGACTCTAAATTTCTTACTAAACATAATTGTAGAAGACCATTTTTTGAAAATCATTACACATAATTAATTATTTAAGGTTTACATAAATATTTTCAAATATCCTTTTTCTAGAATTGATCAAAATTTACATCCTAAAATTATCCGGACATTTGAAAATTCACAACTTCACTAAAGGAAGAAATCGAAATTTTATTTATCCCTAAGGATTACACAAAGTAGATACAGTCTTGTGACATATCCCCTTATAACACCAGCATATGACCTAAGTGTAAGGTGTGCTATGGTGAGAGAATCTGAGGGAGGCTTAGATAACATTTCCCTAGTAGTAATCTCCACTAACTTGAACTTCTCCTGTAGGCGGTTCCGTTCAAGCTTGGCATGCTGGAGTTTGGCTTGGGCTTGGTCTAAAGCAAAGCCCAAACATGCCACCTCCTTCCCAAGCTATGATAAGTGGGCTTTATAAGGTTCGAGTCTACTGGATGAAGACATAAAATCTTCTTTCTGCATTAACCATTAATATCTCTATTAAATCATTTAAGAGTAAATAAAAATACTATTAAAAAATTTTGGGTCGTTACATTCTTCCCCCTTAAGAAATTTCGTCCCCGAAATTTTAAACCAAAGGCCTAGTCTGAAAGGTGAGGGTACTTTTGCTTCATTGTTTCCTTAGGCTTCCACATCGCTTCTTCATACTTATTATTCCTCCATAACACTTTCACAAGGTGGGTAGTATTGTTGCGTAGAACCTTGTCTCTACGGTCTAAGATTTCCAATGGCTTCTCCTCATAAGAGAGGTCATGTTCTAGTTGTACCACCTCTGGCTTTAGTACATGCGAAGGGTCTGGTATGTACTTCCTCAAGAGAGATATATGGAAGACATCATGAACTTGAGTTAGGTTCAGTGGAAGTGCTAGAAGATATGCCACTGCTCCTATACGATCAAGGATTTCATATGGGCCAATGTACCTAGGGATGAGCTTCCATTTCTTTCCAAACCGCATGACTCTCTTCCATGGAGAAATTCAAAGGAAGACTTTGTCACCAACACCAAACTCCAAGTCCCTTCGACGGTTGTCAACATAGCTCTTCTGCTAACTCTGAGCTGCCTTTAAGTGTTGTGGGATGGCACGAACCTTTTCGGTCATCTCTTGCACAAGATCAGGCCCAAGAAGCTTTCTCTCACCAGTTTCATCCTAACAAGTAGGAGTTCTACATCGCTTTCCATACAGAGATTCATAGGGTGCCATTTGAATACTTGAATGGAAGATTTTGTTGTATGATAACTCAACTAATGGAAGGTGTTGATCCCATCCACCTTTAAATTCCATTGAGCATAATCTCAGCATGTCCTCAAGTGTATGAATAGTCCTTTCAGATTGGCCATCAGTTTGAGGATTATAGGGTGTATTAAAATTCAATTCAGTATTCAGAGAATGTTGAAGACTTATCCAGAATTTTGATGCGAATCTTGGATCATGATCAGATATGATGGATAGTGGTACCCCATGCAGCCTTACCACTTCTTTCACGTATATCATGGCAAGTTTATCCAAAGAGAAATCTTCTCGAATGGAGATAAAATGGGCAGTATTGGTGAGACGGTCTATAATAACCCATATCGCATTGTTTCCTTTGGAAGTTTTTGGGAGACCAGTGAAAAAGTACATAGTGATATTATCCCACTTCCATGCTGGTATGGGTAGCAGTTGTAATACCCCTTTAGGAAGTTGTCATTCTGCCTTTACTTGTTGACACACCAGACAACTTATAGTGTAATAAGCAATCTCCCTCTTCATGTTATCCCACCAATAATGATCACGAAGGCCTCTATACATTTTAGTGCTTCCCAGATGTATAGAGAAGGTAGAGCTATGAGATTCATCCATCAGTTCTTTCTTTATCTCCAGAATATATGGAACACATAGTCTTGTACGAAATTTCAGTACACCTTCTTGATCAATATTGAAATCAGGAAACTTCCCATCCTTCATAGCCTCTAACTTCTCCTACAACAAAAGATCTTCTTTTTGAGCCTTCTTGATCCTCTCTAGTAATGAAGGCTGATAAATCATTTGGGATAGGGTTGATGATGTCCCTTCCCTTACAATTTCCATGTCCAGATTTACTAGATCCTTAATCAAGGGATCTCCTAGGATCCTCATTATTTTAAGAACAACAGGGTCTTTCCTGCTTAATGCATCTGCGACTTTGTTAGCTCTTCTAGGGTGATAATAAATTGAACAATCATAGTCTTTAATAAGCTCCAACCATCTCCTTTGTCTCATGTTAAATTCTTTCTGCATGAAAATATACTTTAAACTTTGGTGGTCGGTGTATATATCACATTTCTCCCCATAAAGATAGTGCCTCCATATCTTTATAGAAAAAACAACTGCCGCTAGCTCTAGATCATGCGTAGGATAATTCTGCTCATGAATCTTCAACTATCAATATGCATAAGCAATGACCTTGTCATTTTGCATGAGGACACACCAATGCCCTTTTAGATATGCATCGCTAAAAATAACGAATCCTTCTCCGATAGAGGGTAGTGTTAACACAAGTGCAGTAACCAATCTCTTGTTTAGCTCCTGGAAACATTCCTCAGATTCCTTTGTCCAGATGAATTTAACCCCTTTTCGAGTCAACTTGGTTAGTGGATTAGAAAGACGTGAAAAGTTTTTCACAAACCTCCTATAATATCCTGCTAAACCAAGGAAACTACGAATCTTAGTTACTGTTGTGGGTTGAGGCCACTCCTCCACAACCATTGTCTTTGTAGGGTCAGCTGAGATTCCTGCATTGGTTACTATGTGCCCCAAGAAGGCCACTTGTTGTAACCAAAACTCACACCTGCTGAACTTTCCAAAGAGCATCTCCTTCCACAGAGTTTGCAAAATGACCCTCAGATGATCTTCATGCTCCTCACGACTTTTTGAATATATCAAAATATCATCAATAAAAACTACCAAAAAGTTATCAAAGTAGTCCTTTAAGACTCTATTCATCAAATCCATGAAAATAGAAGGAGCATTAGTCAAGCTGAAGGTAATAACAATAAACTCATAATGCCCATATCTTGATCGAAAGGTAGTCTTTGGAATATCTCCCTTCTTCACCCTCAGTTGATGATAACCCGATCAAAGATCAATCTTGGAGAAGAATTGAGCCCCACGAAGTTGGTCAAATAAATCATCAATTCTTGGAAGAGTGTATTTTTTCTTTACTGTGATCCCATTCAGTTCTCCATAATCAATTCATAGCCACATTGATCCATCCTTCTTCTTCACAAAGAGAACTGGTGCTCCCCAAGGAGACACACTCGGTCAGATAAACCCATTCTCCAACAAGTCTTGGATTTGTTTCTTTAACTCCTATAGCTTCACATTTTCCATTCTATATGGGGTCTTTGATATCGATTGAGATCCAGGTACGAGTTCAATGGAGAACTCTACCTATTTTTCTGGGGAAGGTCCAGGTAACTCCTCAGGAAATATGTCCAGGTATTCCTGAACAACCGAAACATCTTCTATTTGCATACTCCCTTTTACTTCTTCATACTCACCGATTAACTCCATAAATAAGGCTATAAGAGGTGATTCTAGACAAGGATCAGGTTAGGATATCTCTCCTTGGAAGATAATTGTAGGTTGCTCATTCAAGACTACTAATATTTCCTTACTTCTGCATTTGATCTTAGCATTATACTTTGAGAGCCAGTCCATCCTTAGTATAACGTCGAATTCCAACATGGGAATGACTACTAGATTTGAGAAAAGATTGTGCTCACTAAAGTAAACACTAGATTATCTAAACACTGTTGATTCATGGATAATCCCACTTGGAGTCTTGACTGACAACTCTACCTCTTGCAGTTCAGGGATCGATTCTACATTCTTTGCAAACATGGAGAAAATAAAGAAATGTGTAGAACCAGAATCAAACAACGTACTTTCTAGTTTTCAGAGGAAAACAAGAGTACCTACTACCACGTTATTCAGAGCTTCAACTTCAGTTGTTGTGATAGCAAAAGCACGTCCTTTCTCCCTTGGCCTTTACTGAGGTTGATGGTGATTCCCCTCTATTGCCCTCAGATTTGGACAGTGATTAGCAAAGTGTCCAAGTTGTCCAAAATTAAAGCATTGGACTTCGAGTATGGCCAGAACCATCTTTCCTCTATCGTTAGTGTTGGGGAGTTGTGGCTTCACATCACTATGACAATTCTAAGCAATATTCCCTTCTCTTCCACACTTGTAACACTTACCACTTTAGATCAAGTAGTTCCTCGAATTCTTCTTCCCACATTTATTACATGTGGCATGTTGAATTTGTTTTCCACCTCTTTCCTGATCAAAACTTCTTCCCAGGCTTGGTTCTAGAGCTCTCTTCTTCTCATTAGATTTGTGAGACCACTGTGTCTCACCAAACTCCATTTCAACTTTCATAGCACTTCGAACTATTTCTTCGTATCTATCATAGTCCATGTTGGATAGATTCTTCTGCAGATGAGGTTGTAGTCCACCAAAGAATCTATAAACCTTCCCATTAGGGTCCATGACAAAGCTTGAGGTATAATGGGAAAGCCTTATGAAATTCATCTCATAGATTCCAACAGATTCATTCTCTTTCTGCTTCATCTCGAGAAATTCATTCTCCATTCTCGTTCTCATCAAATGAGGGAAATACTTATTGAAGAACATTCCCCTGAACTCTTCCCACTCCATGGCTTCCATTTCTCCTCTTGGCTTCGTGTTTTTGAACAGTGACCACCACTGATCAGCTTCCCCCTCTAGGCGGTAAACATCAAGGGTGACTTTTTCTTATTCTGAATAATGAAGTATATAAAATATCTTTTCAATGGATCTTATCCATTGTTTCGTAACCAATGGGTTAGTATATACACTAAATTTTGGTGGTTGTTGACTCATGAAGGACTCAACAGAATGTTGTTCCCTTCGTGGTGAGATCAGTCTCTCAGCTTGATTCAAGTTATTACTCATAACTTGAGTCAGTTGGTTCATCATTCGCATGAATGTTTCCATTCCGGCTTCCATCGGAGGGCCATCAACGTATGGTCCATCGCGGTCACCATTTGCACGGTTCCTCCTATTGGCTTCCATTTTCTAAAAGAATAAATCTTAGTGATAAACTTGTATCATTTATGAATATTTTAACTATATATAATTCTATGTCTTAAAACTTAATGTTTAAACAATCATATTTCTTTATTCCTTCATAATGATTCATAAAAATCTTGGTATTAACCAAAGATATCACCCAAGAGTGTCGTAACCAAGAGTGGAGCAAGGCTTATTATCATGCACCAGTTACCATTTGAGTCTAGCTCAATGCGGTGTTTTCGGGGTTTACCCCTATGTACGACATTTCCAGAGCCGCCTCTACCTGCTCGTATCCAGACATAGATTTATTTGTTTGATAAAACGCTAACTCAATACTCACCAAAATACCAGAAAGATTTCATATATTTAATCTTTTCTATAGTGTTCTTCCTAAAGTTTTCATATCCTAATTTCCACAAATAACTAAACCGAACATTGATACCAACTATAGCATCCTTCCTTTTTATAACATAACTTTTCATTACATTTTACAAAACTGGGGATCTTTAAGGTTTAGTGTCTTGTAAACCAAGAACTTAAAACATGAAAACAAAAAACATTCTTCTTAAACACTTGAAAGGCTTCTCCTTATGTTCATCCAAGGTTCATTACTACATCTCATAACCTGGGCAATAAATCAAAGAAAGGGGTGAGCAGAAGTCCCATTAAGGGAAACAAGGTGAATCATTTAACATGTGAACTTGAGATACATCAATAAAGTCATGAAAAAGAACTTTAAGGCATGAGAAAGAAATCATGAGTCATATCATAATAAAAATAATGTATTTAATAACTTGAAGATGTGGCTAAAACATTTAACTTAGAAAATCATGAACATATCACCAAGGTCCATCCCCAAGGTTTCATTTTAAAATTACCAAGGTTATTCACCAAGGTATCATTAAAATTGTAATCTCTAGTGGTTACATCATTACCCAATGAATTGGAGCGCTATCAGGGTGCAACCTTAAATTTGTATTTATCATAATGTGATCCACATATATCATAATCAAACATTTAATAAATAAACCATATAACATAAAAGAAATGGGTTTCATTTCATAACTATAAGGTTTTAAAAAGTGTTTTTAAGACATGATCTTTATGTCATTTTAAACCCACAGAAAAGGAAAGTGGGTTTCATGTATGTAAATACAAGAATTTAAGATAATTTTTTTTGATATATATGTGAATACCCCTATAGAAGAAATATCTTTGTGTATTAACTTAATAAAATAAAATAATTTTAGAAAAAGAGAGAGGTATTTTGAGACGAAAATTCTGCAGCATAACGTCTATGTTACAGGGTTTTAGAAAATATTGAAAAGAGAGGGGACATGGGTAACCCACTCATAAATGATCCATAAAACAGTATAGGGATAAAATATAATGGATATAAGAACATGGTAATGAAATTTTAAAGACATACCATATGAAATGAAAAACATGGAAGAAAGACAAAAATAAGATATCTCTTATGAAAATTCGGCAGCCTAACGACGTCACTTAAAACTTCAAAAAATTAATTGATGAGATAAAATAGGATCTATCATCATATGAAAATAAAATATAAGTATGTTAGATATAGGAATAATACCCAAACATAATAAAAAGAAACTTGAAAGACTTGACATGAAAATAGATCTTGAAAACTAGAAGGGTGAATGAATCCCTTAAAAATTTGGCAGCCTAACGGCACCACTAAAACATTATTAAAATGAATTGATGAGAGGAAGAGGGGGTATCTAATAATATGATAATTAAAAGGACAGTAGGAGGAATATAAAATAACATCCCCAACATAAGAACTTGGGGCTTAAAAGTAATGACATAACCGAGAGTACTTGAAAAGAAAGAGAGAGGTAAGATCCCTTACCTTGAAGAGTAACTTCAAGATATTTAATTTTGGGACCTTGGGAGGCTTGAGGGAAACTTGGGAGGACTCCTTGGGAGTTAAGGAGACCAGAAATTAGTTTAGGAGTATTTTTGTAATGGAAAGTATGAGATAATGGCTTGGTATTTATAGGGGAAGTGAGGGGACACGACATTAATGGCCAAGGGACACCTCATTGGTGGTATTGGCAAAACCAGGGGATTACCCATGGTATTTTCCCATGGTATTGGCCACTTGGGACACCTCATAAATTATCTTACTATTAATAATTCTACCATATTTATTACATACTTAATACATCGTTTTATGATGTCATTAAACACCCGTAACTTAAAAACTGTATTTTCACTATTCACCGAAAATTCAACTTTCTCAGAAAAATCTCCAAAATTTACATTAACATAATATAGATGATCTGAGTTCAAAAATGAACTCCATTTTATAAAAATAATTTTCTAAATATTTTTAATTTAATTTTTAATTAAAAAACACTATTCACCCGAAAAAACTAATACTTGACTAATAATTTCTGAAACAGTTATTTAACTATTTTATTGAATCACATTACTTAATCAAGGTGCCTAGATTATATTAATACTTTCTTGAAGTGAGATTTCTAATCCATTTGATCTCATTACTAATCCAAAGCATAAAATCACTATTCATAATTTACTATTCATCAAAAATTAAGTTGATCTTATTAGACTCTAAATTTCTTACTAAACATAATTGTAGAAGACCATTTTTTGAAAATCATTACACATAATTAATTATTTAAGGTTTGCATAAATATTTTAAAATATTCTTTTTTCTAGAATTCATCAAAATGTACACCCTAAAATTATCCAGACATTTAAAAATTCACTACTTCACTAAAGGAAGAAATCACAATTTTATTTATCCCAAAGGATTACACAAAGTAGCAAACGGTATCGTCACATAGCCCCTTATAACATCAGCATATGACCTAAGTCTAAGGTGTTCTATGGTGATAGAATCTGAGAGAGGCTCATATAACATTGCCCTAGTAGTAATCTACACTAACTTGAACTTCTCCCATAGGCGGTTCTGTTCAAGCTTGACACGCTAGAGTTCGGCTTGGGCTTGGTCCAAAGCGAAGCCCAAACATTCCACCTCCTTCCCAAGCTCTAATAAGTGGGATTTATAAGGTTCAAGTCTACTGGATGAAGCCATCGACTCTTCTTTCTTCATTAACCATTAACATCTTTATTAAATCATTTAAGAGTAAATTAAAATACTATTCAAAAAGTTTGGGTCGTTACAATGACATCTCAAAAATCACCAAAGTTCTAAAGTAGGGGTGAGTACTAAAACTCAGTAGGTTATCCCCAATGAATTCCCCACTCACATCACCGGGATAGAAGAGTAAGCCATATTTATATAAAATTATTTATAAAAAACTATTTAGAAAACTATTTATAACTAAATATAAACAACATCAAAATAATTTATAACTCAATATAATCAAATTCTATACCAACACTTTCCCAGCCAATTTTTTTTTTAAAAAAACTACCAAACTCAGCTTTATCCCTCTTCACAAGTTCCCTTTGGCATAACCAATCCATTCCACAAAATCCACATTACCAACCATGCATGCTTCGTTATGGAAGTTCCATACTCATGAGCGGTTTATCGTCAATCTACCAAGTCATCACAAGGTAACAAAATCCCATGTTCCATTACATCTTTGGCACTGAGTACATGGTCATATTTTAACCAGTCCTTATAAATGTAATAAGAACACAAAAACCATGTATTCCCAAAAACCATGACAAAACTATTTCAATAAAATCACCCTTTTATTAAAAACACTTTTTCAATCAAGGTATTCCAATAAAAAAAATTTATTGTTTTTTTGTTCCAAAAAACCCTTTTAATATTTCTAAAAAAATAATATTTTAAAATAACCATTTTAAAATCAAGAAGCTAAACCACTTTTCACCACAATTCACCAAAAGTACACAATTCCATCTAAACCATAAATCATCACTAAAAAAGATTTATTCCATGATTTGAACACAAATTTCATAAATTAATTCTTGCAATTAAATCAATTTGAAACTAAGACAATCAATTCTAGCAAGAAGGATCAAGAGTGAAGCCACCTACCTCAGTGGTTTTGATGAAAACTGAAAACAGATGAAGAACACTCATGAAACTGAGTAAGAATTACACAAAACCAACTTAGATCTCTTCTCCTATCATGATAAAGATTAAATATCATCATATTTGGCATCCAAAATTTTATATCTACCCATAAAATGCATAGATATAAAAAATAGGAGGATAAGAGAAGTATATCTAAGTAGATCTATGAAAACGTGACAAAAACAGTGAAGAATGAGAACTTACCATGATGAATCGACTTCTAATCACCATGATATGCCTTCAGATCACCTAAAGAACAATGTGAGAACCTTCATTGGCCTTATTATAAGAAAAATAGTAAGTTAGAGCTGTTTTGAGTAAAAAATGAGTGCGTAATGGAAAGGCCGACCTAGATTAACTTTTTAAGGAGGTTGTTTTTAACCTGCACATGGTTTAGTCACATGGTTAGAAAAATAGTGCACTAATCATGCTCCTACGACTGTCTTAAAAAATATTTCTCACTATCTCATCACACAGTCTACAAGGTGTGTGCCGACCATTCCAAATCTCTCTTTCCAACATTGCATATTCTGCATAATTTCTACTAGGCTTCCGCAAGGTTTGAAAAAACCATACGTAGCCCGTGAACTTTCCATTTAGCCTAAATAACTCTAAAAAAGTTCTAGAAACTCTCCCAACATTCACCCTTCTACATTATAGAAATAAAAAACTTAAATAAATGGTTACATACTAGAAAATAGGGGTGTTATAGTCAATGTTACCAGGAATTCCATTACCTTTCTTTATCTAACTTCTTACACTGTGTATTGAGTTTATGATCTTAGATGAAAACAATTCCTATACTCTTTTGGATTTCAAAAATGATAAAGGGTTTTTTGATAAGAAAATAGGCTCAATATGAAGTGTGGGTAGGTTGAAAAATAAAATTAATGGATATCATGTTGACATTGGAAGAAATGAACATGTTATCTCTTTTGTGGCTTGTTGTAGATAATTGAAAGAAAAACATGACTTCTCAAAAGATCTGTTATAAAAACTAAATAGGTATTAGATAAAAATGATAGGAAAAATTAATTATGAATAGTAGATAAAATTATGAAAAAATTAATTAAATAATTAGTAATAATTCACCATTTACTGATGGTTGTATACATTCTTGAACCATTTCCTTGTTGTCGATATCTCAGTTATAGTCTTGAAGTCCAATATCTCATTAAGAATAAGTAAATTAAAACAAACCACCCCAAATCGAAAAAAGGAATCCAATTGTATATGAAAAAAACTCTTATGTCAATAATACTAAAAATAAATAAATTAAAAATAAATATGAAAAAATAAATTACTTCTATGGAAGTCAAATATTCATGTAATTTATGTATATTCTCCCATCAGGTACGTTTCCCATTCATTTCTAATAAAATCAATATCGTCTTGTGAATATGAGTATTTTCAAAAGTCATAAAAATATTGGAAAAATATAAACACAAAGTGGATTAATAAATATTTTAAATGAAATAGTAATTTTATTTGAAAATACCACTTCAGAGATGCATGTTTGTTGATGGAATACGATCTATGCCATAAATTTACATATATAATAACCACAATATTTTATATTTTTTTGTTTTAGACACTGAAAAAACATTGATAAAAATAATTAATTTTTTTATATGTGTTTGGATAGTGAGAACTTATTATATATACCATGATACTTGTCTAGTTGTAGAACTTGTTTGGATCCTTGTTCGTAATGCCTGTCCTCATTCCATGAATTTAATGATATTCATAAACAACCCTATCATAAAATAATTCTCATTAAAACATAATATAATTTATATATATTTATGTTTAGTTCTAAAATGTGGTATGTAGTGTATTAAAAATTGATAAAATGCCATCATGCGTGGTCGGTTTGTTGGTTATCCATGTAGTGAATCCATGAAATAAATATTTGGAGTATCTAAATTGACCACAATGATAATCCAATGTTTTTTAAAATCAAAAAAATGAATAATTAATGAAAAAAATGAAAATATATTTGATATGATTAAATTGTAGATTTTTACCCCTACATAAATGGTATTAAGAAGAGTCTGTCATACTTAAGGTTTCTTTCAAACAATTTGGACTATTTTGTCACTATTTCATTTTTTTGAATATATTTATGTTTTTTTGTAGACGTGTTGTGAGGAATAATGAGTCCAAATTTTTTTTAATGGGGTAATCCATTAAATTGTTATGGATATATATAATTGAAAAACATATGAAATATATTTAGTCATAATTAACATATTATATTAGCTTTTGGAAGAACAAATCCTAAAAACAAAACTCCTTTATACATGCACAACAGAAGTTCCGAGCCATACATAGTTGAGGATTTATTTACATTTTTAAGAGAAATGTAGTCTATAACTTCATATTCATACATTTTTTCTTAAAAATCAACTATGTGATTTCTACCATTTTGTAGAGTTGTATCCGTATTAACCTTCAATGTTAGTAAATGCGGATATTGAATGGGTGGGGTAAAGTTATTTTAGAAGAAGTTTTTGATCAATTGGTCGATCCTTTAGATGGGTTTGAGTTGAAGTTTCATTTCACCCTATTACCCTTGTATTTCTGTAATAAAATTCATTATTTCAGACCTTTTTTCATTAATTGATAAAGGTTTAGCATGAAAAATAAATTGGAAATGAATTCCACTTTTTCAAAATGTGTTTTTATTAGATCTAATAGTTGTGAGATGAATTTTCCAACAACATGGTCAACTATATGAATAATTTCATCATCAAGTGGAACATGTACCTTGGTACTCAGATCATGATCTATGCTAATTGCCACTCTCACATGACCTGTTGGAAGTGGTCAGTTCTGTAGATGGTCTTCTTGGACATTGAACATCATATCCATCACTATAAGATGATGGGTGGGTGTTGGTAGATATAAATCAGTACCATTTTACCCTATATAATATTGGTATAGGAATGGTATAAATGTTTGTATAATTCACATTTCATAGAAACAATTATTAGAATATTGATTACCTCAAAAGGATAGTTCTTTGAGGGTAATGGTTCACCTCAAAGCTGGTGGGGGTGGGGCAGAAACTTCACACAATGGCTGTTCTTGAGTCGTTTCTTCTCTTTACTTCCCCCCATAATAGTTGTTGGAAAAAAATTCTTCCATTAAAATTTTTCTTCAAGGGTAGATAATAATTTTTTTATATCTTCCATTTCTTCATCTTTATCCTATTAATATCTTTTAATCAAAATATGTTTGGGTTGTCACCCCAAAACTCGCACCTCTCACACAACCATACTGTTCTGGCTACTTCAAGGGAATTGATAGTATGTGTTCATCTGGTATATGTGTTGATGATTCCCACGACTAAGTCAAATAGAAAATATAGGAAAATAAGTAATCATTGTTATTTAATAGAGATTTAAAGAAACAAATTATTATTAATTACTTACACATGTTTCCTACACTTTTTGTGTGTCATCATCTATTAATATCCCATATTTATTTACACATTCCTCCTTCCATAACACATGATGTGGTATGGAAGTGGCTTTATATTTGGATTTATCAATATATATATAAATAGGGGAACATAATTTTTCTATTTTTTAATATCACATAAAAGTATTATAGTACATTTAAAATAAATAACATTTTTTTCAAGTGAAGCGTACCCCAGACCTGTTTTACGATAGGGCTATATTCGTTTTTCTACCCATTCTTTATCTTAATCACTCAATTTATGTTTCATGAATAAAAAATTCTCAATAAAAATGAATAATACATATATTTTAAACAATTTATTACAAGCCACAATGTACCTAAAAAGGCATCTTAGCACAACTGCTAGTAAACACATCACTCACTTCTTGGGTTATTAGGAGTGCATACATATGTGATGGGTGAGGGTTTATTTCCCTTCATCAACTTTAATATGAAATATAATTATATTTTTGTGGAATCATTAGTTAATAAATATAGAAATCATTAATACATATTTATTATGGGATTCATATACTATAAATACACTCTTTAAGGGATGATAAAAAGTAAGTAAATGTTTTATTATTATTTTAGTATAATAAATAAATGATATCATAATTTCTCCATAATATCTTCATATATCAGTTCTTTAAGGATGGGCACAACATGGTTCCACGAATTTAAATAAATCGGCATGCATTTTCATGTGATGAGTCCAATGTAACTACTGAACATAACCTTTTTGGGGTTAACATGATGAACCCATACATTCTATCTGACCTCAAATTTGATGCCTTTTTTATACTTATTGATTTTTTCTAACACCATCAAACTACGGTGCACCTATTTTTATAAATCATTGGTCCTTCATCGCCTACCATTTATTCGAATTCAAATTTTTTAATATTTTATTATTCTAGATCGATAGCATCAACATATGTAGATGGTTGTTGTACCTTTAAACTGGGAGTAGCAGTAGGTTGAAAAACCTATTGTTACTTAGGATTTGGAGCACCAACATGTACAGATGGGCGTTGTTTCTCTACACTGGGAGCAATAGTAGGATGATAGACCTATCGTTCCTTAGAATTGTGAGGAGCATCATGCGTAGAAGTCATTATCTATAAAAGTGGTTTATAATTTAATTTATATTACATAAATGTATCAGTGAAAAGATAATAACACAAGTTAACACAATGTATATTACAAAAAAAACATGATTATTGAACTCTCATTTTTGTAAAGGATGAAGGGATTTTACCACTGTACCATGTTTCCAAATCCCTTCACTGTGGTCTCCTATGATATACAAAACCCCATCTACATTAGGACCACTTTGATATATTATGACATATCAATTAATGGTTCATCCTAATTTTAATTTTCATATGACCCTTCAGTGGTTTTGATTGGCAACAGAATAGTTGACTACTTTCGGTTTACATGATCTAGAATATAAAATACTTGTACTACCTGTGATGCCAATATAAATGGTTCATCTTTGTCCCCTTCCTTACTGTAATCCACTTTCATGAATCCAAATTCATCTATTTTAATATCATTCCTATTATCAACCTAATTTCATTGAAAAATCATCACTTGGAATATTATATAATATAACTCCCATATTTGTTTGATGATTCTAAAGTATGAAATATTCATATTATTTGGATTTCTATCCTTAGTACCAAAAAATAGCATTGCTTCTGCCACAAGTCTAACTGCACTATTTTTCATGGTACTCCCTTTGTCCTGTTCATTTGTATAGAACATAGAACCATCAATTACATAATAATTGTAAGAAAATACATACAAACTTGGTCCTCTGGCTATCCATCAAAGTTGTTCTGAAATTGAATCTGAATTTTCATTTGAATCTTTAAAAACATGGTCTCAAAACCATACTATAAACTGTTGATTATGTTTATTTGATAGTCATCTTTCATCCCTTGATGGATTCAAGTTCCTAAGAATTCTTTTTGGGTTTCAAAACTTGGGGAAACCTCCAAACTATTAAAAAAATGTAAGGGTGGGCCTACTCCCAATATATAATATTGAATGTGACAACATCTCTTTCAGAAATTCCTTCACCCACAAGCCGCCCAAGGTGATGAGACTTTTATAGATCAAGTATTTCCATAGTGGATAGGTATTCATACATAATTCAATGGATTCCTCGACAACACATCACTCTACATTAAAACCCTATGGATGTCTTTATTTTTTGACATACCCTTTCCAAATATTTATATACCGTTCATTGGGGTACATCGATATATAGTGTATAGAACCACATAGTGAAATATCTCTCACCAAGTGAACAATAAAGTGAACCATCATATCATAGAATACAACCGAGAAAAACTTTTCCAATTCAAATAATATTATGAAAATTTCATTTTCCATAGTCGATAATTTTGTTGGGTCTATAAATTTACAGCATATTGCTTTAAAAAATAAATAAAGTCTTGTTAATGTATGATAGGCATAATTGGTAAAATGGAATGTAAATCTATAGGAATTAGATATTACATCAAAACATCTAAGTCATGTGATTTCAAACCCTTTAACTTTAAATAATTCATTAACATGATATTCTTGATATTGGATGAATACCCATCGAATATAGAATTTTTTTATCACCATATCTTCTTCTAGGGAGTTCATTATCTTCTGGGAGAATATCAAAAAATAGATAAATTAGTTCTGTAAAACTGGCATCACTCCATCCGTTTCCTTTTTCAAATTAAACAGCTTTAGTATGTTCGGAAATGTTGTATATTTAGTGTAACCAACATACAATGGTGTCTTTGAACAACTATTTATCTACTCAAATAATTTTGGGAAATAATGAATATCATGTTCAATTATCATCTTAATTTTCTCAATACAATATTCATCATCATTCACACTTATAATCACATCCTTGATATGGCATTCTTCATTGTCCACACTTGTAATCATATCAGATGATCCATAAAACGTGGTGTTATCCATGCCACTAGCTACATTTTATTTTTATCTATTTTTATTCCAATATATATATTAATTAAATATATTCTATGATAGATCAAGTGTTCTTCCATGTCCTTTGGACTAGTTAGTCTTGACTAACAATAGTGTAAACACAGACAACGGTTTTGAGAAGTGTCATATGCACGATCTTTTACAAACACGATGAACTCTTTCACCCCATCTTCATACTCTTTTGTTATATGATTGGAATACATTCATTCTATATTCATATCCATCCTATTTGATTTGGTAATATTAAACTTTAACAAAATAAATATAGAAAAGATGTTCAACTAAATATGGATCATATGAATTGCTTGATAGAAAATGGAAAGATTGAAAAATTGCGTATCATCCCACATGATCAAAACCAAAAACTTTTTCAAAGAAATTTATAAATATAATGGAGTAGATTTTAATTTTAAAAACAATTTTCCACTTCATATTTTTTTAATGATAAAAACCCTTTTTTTATGAGTATAAATGAAGTATAAAATCACATTTACAATATAAAAAACTCATGAAATAATGCTATTGAATATAATAATGGGAAAAATAAAAGCTATATTATTTTCAAACACTTTTGATAATAGAAAATACGGTCCTTGAATATAATAATGTTTTCACAAATAAAAATAGAAATTATTATATTTATTTAAAATATTTTTAAAATTGACATTGAATTTATGAAAGTATAAAAGTATTAAACTATTGATAAATTGAAAAAAGTTTACAGTTCTAAAAGTATAAATTAAAAATGTATATATAATTATATTAGTATATAATGTTATTTCATTATATTGAAGTATAAAATTATATATAATTTATATAATAATATATATTTTACAAAAATATACATAATTTAAAAATTTATATAATTTTATAAAACTATATAAAAGTACATATATGTTATAAAAGTATACATAATTTATATAAGTGTACAATTTTACAAATTTATAAAATTTTAAAATTATAAAATATAAATGTAAAATTTATTAAACTATAAAACTAAATTATTCAATTTTAATCCATTCATTAAATGATCGATCTTGATTTTACAGTTAACAAAAAACTCTAGGTTTACCTTATGAGTTCAAAAGATCCACCCTTGTCTTTAATGAAACACACTTTTCAATCTATTTAAAAAATCCCATAGATCCCCCACTCAAGCTGTATAGGTAAATGATCAAATGAATAGAACCAAATAATCATTGAAATTAAAATAAGAAATAAATAAAATATGCCAAGGGTCCTACACACATCAATCATGTAGGGGAATTAAAGAAGATTAATAGAACCCCCTATGATAATCCACTAACCAATTAAATGATGTCATGGGATCTAACCTTGTATTTAATGTGATATGGTCCTAAAATTTATCAAAGTAGGACCAAATACTAGCTTATATTGCATTCTAACACAAGTCACATGACTTGCATATACTGTTACAATAATTAGGGGCACTCCCCACTAGCCCTATACATATCTAGGGGCACTAGAAGTGTGCAATGATATAGTGTATCATAAATTAATACTTATCACTTAGTTACTCATGTTTCCATGACCAAAGTAATAATAATGATGAGGAATAATCAATAATCCAAACAATCATGATTGTTATTATAGGTAACATAGTATGTGATAATGTACTAAGAGTATTCTCCATGCTAATAGGTCTTAGAAGTTCCCCACTATGTTGAGAACCTTGAAGTTCTACAATAATATTCTTAAATGTATGTTCTATGTCTAGATGATATCATTTGAGAGGAAAAAATTATATAGGCTATAAGGGGAGGAGACAATAGAAATTTTAGGCACCTTCCCATGGTGTACTCCCTTGGTAACATCCATCATAGGATATTATGAGAACAAGACCCACTAGTAGAAAATCCTCAATTATATGTGTCATTGGATGTTACTATCTATGGATGTGTGTATTAATCATCAGACTTTAAGATTATTTTTAATGAGTATTATGAGTTGCACACTTTTATATATTGAGGGAAACTATGACAAAATATTTCCACGGTGAGGTAGGATACTTTTGGTGTGTCGTGAGTTATAATGCATTAATAAATAATGTGAGAAATGATTTCTCCCTTATGTTCTTTAATGGGAGTTGATATCTTAGGCACTTTGATGGAAATTATACAGTCTAAATAAATACATTTCCATGGTGTTCTATAAGAATGTTTAATTTCTAAGAAGTTAATGAAAAAGACATTGAACACAAAGGTTGATGGCACCAACATGCAACATGTTTGATTAGATATATCATGTTAAAGGGATTATATTACATCATAGGTATCCGCATGAGATATTATGACATTGTGACATTAACTTCTTTCTATATGGGTTCTTTGGAGTGTTTCAATATTCTAACATTGGACTCTAGGCTGCTTTGCCTAATTCCCCTAAGAAAGAGGCCTAGAGTGTCACACACTATGTGTATCTAGAATCCTAGTTAAATAATATATTATTATTTAGTATTTAAAAAATTAGATAAATATTATTCCTACACATGATTTAATAATAATTAATTTTTTATTTATTGCATATATTTTTTTACCAGTTATTTAAGAGAATATAATGTGACCAGAATATTTAATAAATATTTATTTTCTATTTAGTGAATATAATATTTATTTATATTTTGGTGAATAATGTTGTGACAATTATTTTAATAAATAAATAATCATTATTCAAAGCCTAATAAATTTTATGGATGAATATAGAACCAAGTTTAAAGGTCTACTGATAAATAATATATATTGAACATTATTTGAATTAATAATATTTAATTTTAATTCATAATTTAAGTACATGTCAAAAAATTATAAAAATATTATTTTAATAGTCATGGGGTTTTGAATGTGATTAAATAAATAATAAAGGGAACTTTTGATATTATTTATCTCTAACCATAGAGATATATAAACCCAACTATATTATTTTTTTAGAGATCTAATTCATTTGTTTGGTTGTACCCATAAAATTTCGAGAATCCTTCTAATCTATAGAGAGATCTTTTATCCATGAATTCTCCCAAGAATGTATAGTGATGTTCCTCCACCTCCCACTCACAAGTCAAGAGAGATCATGATAAACACTTTGAAAGTGATTCTCTTAGCGATCAAAGGTGAATGACACAAGCGATATGATCAATGGTGCTAAATACTAAAGATTCCTATGAAGATGTTTAGAGATTTGTGGAATACATGTAGATATCTTCTAGATTAGATCTTCTCTTTATTCCTATAATTCAATGTCCATACAATGTAGATTTTTTTCAGACCCATCAATGAAGAAAGAATTTTCTTATAGTAGTTCCTTAATTGATTAACTTAATTACTAATAATATGTGATGATCCTCCCTCTGGTTATGATGTTTTATCCATTTTTTATTTTCATTGATTCAATTTCATTGATAACGGTATTTATCATCATGTAGATTTTAGATTGATCATCTATCATGAAAAAAAGAAACATTGTGCATGACCAATCACACACTTTCACTGTGGTTGAAACCTTCAATAAGATATGGAATGTTTTCTTTTTCATGATACCCTAGATATTTTTGATTATGATACTTAAACATTTAATAAAACCCTTTAATTATAATGATTCAAAAGAGTGTATTAATTCAATTAATGAAGAAATGCACTGCTTAAAATAAAAAATACACTTGGCCTATCATTGATAAACCTCAAAATGCTAATGTAATTAGTTATAAGTGGATTAATAAACAAAAGGAGGATAACACCATTGAAAAGAAAATATAAGTCTAGATTATCCACAAAAGGGGTTCCTTTAAAGATAAAGAATATAGTATTCTAATATATTTTCACCAATTGGATTGAATTATTTTGTTAGGTTGCTTCTTGATTTTTCTTCCTATAATGACATTCAAATTGAGTAATAAGATGGGAAAAATTCATTCCTTCATAGTGACCCCAGTGAGAAGTAAAATATGAATCCTCCAAAAGGTTATTCTAAAGAATTAAAATCTAGTGAATTTTTTCTTTAAAATAAATCCTTGTTTGGTTTAAAACAATCCTCGATGCAGTAGTCTAGAAAGTTTGATTATTTTATTCTTACTAAACCTTTTACTAGGATACAATATAAAGATTGAATTTATTTCAAGTCCATCAAAAACCATATTCTTTAATTTATGTTATATTTTTATGACATTCTTATTATATAAAATAACATGAAACTTATAATTTATTTCAAATCTCAATGAAAATGTGTTTCTGAAATGAAGAACTTAGGAGAATAAAAGAAAATTCTTGGTGTAGAAATTATTAGAGATAAACCCAGTAAATTATTGTATCATTACTAGCATGATTGTGTTATGAATGTTCATAAAAGATAATTTTTTGAATCTATCATACATATTGGTGTACCTTTTGGATTGAATTTTAAAAATTTATTTACACAATCAACCTCTGATGTTGCTAATGTAGATTTCATATCTAAAATTCTCTATGCCAACATTGTTGTTAGTGTCTTGAATTCCATGATTTATATTAGACCTAATGAATCTTTAGAAATTTTCACCCTTAGTGGATTTATGGAAATTCCAAGGAAGCCACATTGGCATGGCTTGAAGTGCCTACTACATTATTTTTCATGTGCTTCAAACAAAAATTTGTGTTATAGTAAAAATGATGATGTTGCAGGGATGATTATTGGATATGTATATGATGACTATGTAAGTAATATTGGCACTATAAATTCATTAATTTTTAATGTTTTCACTCCTTGTGGGGGACTAATATCTTGGAAATGTAATATGAAATATGTGGTTTCACTTTCTACCATTGAATCAGAATACATAAAATTGAACGTGGTTGTCAAATAATCCTTATGGTTTACAAGTTTGGATTATTTACTCAAACATTAATAATTTGTTACTAAGTTATACAAAGATAGTCAATTTTCTTTAAATTTATCCCAAAATCTAGTATGAAATTATAAATCCAAACAAATAAATAATAAAATACATTTTATTATAGATCTTATTGAATCTAGAAATGAATGTGACAACAATATCCATGCCAATAATAACCCTATTAATAGTTTGACTAATATTGTGGTATTTTATAAATTAACATATTGTTTAGATAGATTAAATTTGGTTCCTATACAATAACCATATGTGTATGAACAACACCAGTTTCAAATGAAAATGGTCAAGATTTGTGAATTCTGATTTTTATATTGAAATTACTATGTTTTATTCATCTCAAATTTATTTGTCTATTGTACACATGCATGAAAAATTGTTTTGGAATTATTTTATTCTACTGAATTTATATATTGGATTTCTCTTATGCTGTTGGGATTCCTATACGGGCCACTATCTTAGGTCTCTTCCATAGATTGGACTGCACTCCCTTCGACCCATTCCTACTACATCATTGATATGTGAAGATTTATATCCCATCCATTGATTAATAATTCTGCACTTTTGATCTGTTGCGTACACCTATTTTAGTTGATAATTATGGTGGAACATCATTTATGATCTGTGAAGATCTATAGTGGCTGCTAATTCATCTAGTAGTTTTGAGTTGCAGTGGCGTGTTAGTGGGATTGCTGACCCCTGCACGCACTAACGTTCAAAATTTAGTCTCATTTTGGTTCTCATATCCCTAAACTTTTTGTCCTATTTCTTCTTCTTTGAAACCCTAATGTTGGAGCTATATTCTGGGGTGTTGAATCCATGGTTCTAAGCCCGTCGTCTCCACTTTTCACTGCTAGTGAACTACTCTTAGTAGGGTATTATGAGGATGATTCTTACTCAGGAAGAAGTATAGTTCTTCAAAGAACCAAGAAGAGATTGTACATGAGATATTACTTTTGTACACCAAATCTTCACACTGTCTGAATCCCTTAAATCTATGGAGATCACCACAGGTGACTGAGAACTGGTTAGGTGTGAAAATTTATTTCCTTCATCCCTAGCTCTTTCAGAACCAACACATAAACACTTCTGGGTTTCCATCATAAAACTCATGGGTGATGGGATGAATTTTTTATCAAATATTATATGTGAGGAACCATATTTTGTAGAAATCGATGTGATATTGAGTTTATAACCAATATTATATCCCTAAAATTAAATAACACACAAATATGCCTTCCTATTAATGATAATCTGCCTAATTCAAACCATCTTTCACTTGTATAATCAATTCAATCTCAATTGAGATAATCCAACTTCCAAATTTTTATCAGGCCCTCTAGATAAGATTTAAATATTTTTGAGTTTGTATGTTCTTCCCTCTTCTATTTATTTGTAGATGTTGTTTAAACCTTGTTTTTTTCTATTTTTCATTCATTTCATTGTGTATACTTTATAATATACTTGTTTCTTCATTTTAGGTTAATAAAATGTGTGTCCATGTGGGTGGTGTTATTGCTATGTGAATAGGTCCAAACATGACTAATGCAGGTAAAATAATGGTGTTACTTTTTTATTTCATTCTTATTTCATGTATCTTTAATGTTCTATTTCTATTTGAATTTGAATATTGTGAATAGAACACCCAAATGGCCCTTTCAGATTCGTGTCAACTGTCCTGGTACACCTTTCCCTAACAATATGGAAATAATGTCAACACATTTAGTGCATAGATATTTTCTAATCATAGTATGTGTAGCTGATATGAATAAAATAAAATTATTATCCATTTAGTTGTACACAATTTTCATAGTCAAGTCATTATCCCACATTCGGTGGCCCATCGAAAGTGGCCCAACACCAATGTTTCTCATATATCATATCTGGCATCCTAATCAGTCCCATTTACCAATTTCAACATAAATGTGTATATATATACATCAACCTAGAAAAGATGATGCCAAAAACCATAACTCCCATTCTTTTCATCATCCTAATCCTCCTTACCTTTGCTGCTGGCTACAGTAATGTTGCAGCAGGAGAACTTCTTAAAACCTTCACATCGACTCTTTATTAAAACCAAAATGTAAAATAAGTGATCTTGATTCCCCATATTTACATACTGTGCATGGAGATATCGTGGAATATGTTGACATCAATAAGAAACATACTTTTTGTCTTCCAATCATAAAAAATCACACTATCTAGGTCGGTTAGTCAGATTAACAATTATTATAACTCACTATTGAGTTATATATATATATATATGAATAGATGGATTTGAGTGTGAATTTGGGTGGAATTGGAGGGGGTGATGGGATTATTCTGATAATGAATGAGAATGAGGAGTGTTGGGGTTAAACCTTTAAAACATAAATCAACCAGGACCCACTATCTCATATTTTAGTGTTATTATTTTCATGTGTTCAATTAATCATTTGGATGAAAAGAAACAGAATAAATTTCTTCTATAATCAGGTTATTGGATGAATGAAAATAGAAGATGAAGAAAATAATATAAAACCAGATATAAAGTGATTTAGATCAGCATGATCCAATGTGCATGGTGAGAACACCACCCAGGTCAGTATTTATATTACCAAACAAAGGAAAAGCAACACATTATAGATTTGAAGAAACAAGATGTAAAAACCAGAGAAGCTCTTTGAGGAGACTGACCTTGTTGAACTACATAAAGTAGTGAATATTGTCACATAGAGTCAATATAATCCAGTCATGAACAAAATAATGACCACACATGAAAAGGATACAGATCTATACATGAAAAAAGAAATTGAATCACTACAGATCCAAGAATCTAAACAAAAATAATGTTATGATGATAGATGTTTATAGATATCAATCCTCCTTGATGTGCAGTCCTAAGGAACCCAAGACCAAGTCAATCTCCACTGAGTCTCCACTAGAGAGGTACTCTGGTTGCAGAAGGTGGAACGAGCTCAGTAGAGAGGAGAATGGATGGCCTGAACCCAATAGTCCATTTTCTTCTTCTCTAAGAAGTTGCAGAAGTCATTATAGAGACTCACACTGGGAGAGATCTCAATGAAACAAATGATATACACAATGAACCGAGAGAGAGGATCCCCAAATCAATTAATATATAGGGAAATGATGGCATGATAAGGGAGAGTTCGGTGACATAGTAAGAAAATCAAATCTCAAAGAACTGTGGATGACTAGGATGAAAATAGTGAATCACCTAACAAAAATAAATTTAATGGGAGGAAAAAATGGAGATGTAGGATTGTCACGATAGTGGCACCACATTTCCAAGATAAGGAAAATAAACATAGTGAGGATCAAATAGGGTCATCATATGGGATATAATCGACGATCTAGGCACATTTAGGTAAACATGCAATGAAAATGAAATTCCAGTATAAAGTAATAGATGAAAAAATATAGAAAACCCACATGAACAGTCCCATGAAAGTGAAATATAAAAGAATCATATATATAATATATATATAGAATGAATTGGACTCATATAAATAGAAATAAATTCAATTAATTACAATATATATAGGGGCATAAATCAGAAAATATTCACCTTGTAATTAAATGAATTAAATGACGATGTTCTCGCCACCTAAGTTATAGAATTGGGACTAAGTTCATTAGTTTATGTTAGTGCAGAAATTTAGACACTGGAACTACCTTAGTCATACTATTAATCAGATTTTCCTCAGTGTGTATCTTAGTGACACTCACTATCCTAGATTATATAACATACCTAACAAAATGAAGTCAAATGTCAATGTGATTTGATCTACTATGGAATATATAGTTCTAGATAGATGTAATGAAGATTGACTATCATAATGGAAAACTATGCTGTTAGCAGATAAAGAAGGCATCGAAAGAAAACCTTCCCCACATATAGTCTCTTTTATAACTTCTATCAAGGCTATATACTCCACCTTAGTAGAACAGAGTTTAACCACAAACTTCATATTTCAATTCAAGGATACTGGTCCTCTATATTCAAGAAACAAAAAACTAGTGGTAGACTTTCAAGTGTCAATATTTGCAGCATAATCAGAATCAAACAAACCAACAAAGTCATCATTAAAACTACCATTCAGGCCATATCAAATGAACAATTTATGATACATAAAGGCATAACTGAGGATCCATTTAAATTTCTTCTAGCGAGGATTACCATTTTTTCCCATAAACCTTCTTAAGGTACAAAAAAAGCTATATATGATCTAGAACATAACATTTCATACATAAGACTTCCTACTTCAGTAACATATGGAATATTATTCATTATTGAAACATCATCATCATTTCTAGGGGATATATCCGAAGATAGTTTAGAATGTTATCCTAAAAGAATAATAAGAGGTTTAATATTCTTGAATAGATATATTTTTAATACATTTTTAAAATAAGCAGTCTCAGATAAGTATAAGGTTCTAGCCTTCCCATCTCTTATTATGACCATACCTAATATTTGAATATCATGTTCTAAGAATTTATATCAAAGACATGGTTCAATTTATTCTTGAAGGAGTTTATAATCCTAATTTTTTATAGATTAAAATAATGTCATCAACATATAATAACAGGTAAACAGATTCAGGTTTAAAAGTTTTATAATATACACATTCATCAAATTTACATATGGAAAACTGATTTTTAATAAAAAAGAATAAAAAAATTTATACCATTGTCTAGAAGATTTTTTAATCCCATATAAAGACGTATTAAGAAGGAATACTTGATTGGGTTTAAAAATATTTTAAATTCCTTTAATAAGAGACATATTAATCATTTCATCAAGGGTACCATGAAAAAGGTATATTTTAAATCAAAATTTTCAACATTCAAACCAAATGTTGTCAAAAAATAATGAATAATTATTATAGATGGATATTTAAAACATATAGACAATATTTCAAGATAATCAATGCTTTCACATTGAAAAATTCCTTTAGAAACCATTCAGGCTTTGAATTTAATTTTAGATTATACAAAATTGTTTTCTTTCTTGTTATATATTCATTTAGAACAAATATTCTTAGGGTTATTAGGTTTGGAAAAAAAAACCTAGGTGTTGTTCTTAAGAGGTGAATTCATCTCTTTTTGCATGGAAACTGACCACTTAGTGTCTTATTTGGACTTAATATCTTTATTATAAGTTTGAGGTTCACAATTAAATAAATCCTAACCCACATTAAATGCATATGTAGCAATATCATCTTGATTGAAATGGGTTGAAGGAAAATTACTCTTCTTTATCTATCATGTGTGAGATGATAATTCCTCAGATGATCAAGTTCCTCTATTATAGGATCAGAATTGGAATTAGAATTAGATTCAACTAGAAATTGAACAATAGTGTAGAAGGACTAGTTCTAGATTAGGAATGGTCACTAGATTATAAAGGAGATACAAAACCTATGGGTTTTAAGACTATAGAGTGTTCTACTATATCATCAAAAGACTCTACTGGTTCTGTTCCCTTTTCATTAGAGAGAATATACTCATGAAACATGATATGTTGACATATTAAATGCTTCTGAAAACTCATTTTATCCACCCACAAACAATTCCCTTTAATACCATATGGATAACCCATGAATATACACTTCATAACCCTAGTAGATAGCTTATCAGTGCGTATTTGAGGATAAGCTGTGGATCCAAGGGTTCTAAGGTGTTCAAGGCTTAGGGGTGAACCTTTATAGAGTTATTCAGGTGTCTTAAAATAATTATTAGAAGATTGGAAATGGTTTATAAGATAGAATATTGTTGAGGTATCCTTGACCCAGAAGTACATGAGGAGTTTTGAGTGGGTAAACATGCAACTAACCATCTCATGAACATTCTTATTCATCCTCTCTGCAAGTCCATTTTTCTACGGAGTTTCCACAATAGTATGTTATATTTTAATTACTTCATATTCTCAGAATTCTATGAATTTAGTTGATAGATATTATAAACCACTATCAGTTCTCAAGGCTTTTAGTTTCTTACTAGATTCACTTTCTACCCCTGCTTTCTATTTCTTAAAGGTCTGAAATGTTTCAGACTAATTTTGAAGTGTATGAATCCAGGATTTCCTAGAGAAGTCATTAATGAATGTTGTGATGTATAAGCCTCCAACATGGGAGGTGACCCTAGAAGGAACACATAGATCAGAATAAACTCATTCAAGGGGTTTTTTATCATTATACATAGACATAATAAATCTCACTCTTTTAGAATTTATAAATACACAATATTCATAGAATGGGATACTTAAAGGAGTGATATTTCTAAAAAGACCATATTTTTTGAGTTCATTAAGACCCTTTTCACTAACGTTCCCTAACCTTATATGCCAAAGGGTATTTGCTTCAAATTATGATTCACAAGAGGGTTTTAACCAAATTTTTTAAACCTTACCATCTAACACATAAATGAAATTACAAAGGTTTCCTTTCATAACAGTCAGGGATCATCAAGAAAACATAAGACTCCTAAGGTCTGACATAAAGATGTAACCCTTTTGGTCAAGGATTCCTAGGGAGATTAGGTTTCTTTTTAGTTTGGGTACACACAAAAATTACTCAAATGTTTTGATAGTCCTATCTTGAAGCAATAATAAAACCAAGATTATTCCCATACTATGAAAACTCCTATTATTCACTAGGAAATCCTCACCAGATTTTATTTCCCTCAACTCAGCAAAGAATTCCCTCCTAGAAAAAATTTGGAAATAACAACATGAATCCAGGATCCATTCTTTAGAGATGTCTATTTCAAAAACATTTAACACATCATCAATGTCAAAGTCCAACTCAACTAATAAGGAATTTTCATTACAATTATCCTTATTGTCACCATTCTTATTAGGGATATTCCTCTTAATCTGACTAGGTTTTTTACACTGAAAACACTTTATTTGTTATAAACTAATACATTTTCTTCTTATATTGACACTTATCTATTCACCTACCCATGGAATAACTTCTGCCTATAGACACACTTATGTCTCTTTTATTTAAACCCTAAGACTCTATTTAAAGACTACCCTTACTTTGAAGGTAATTATAGAGTAAAGCATATTCAAATTCTTCAAGATTTAAAGTGTCTTTTCCATTCATTATAGAATCATGAACATAATTAAAGGAATCATATAATGAAGTTAAAAATATTATTTCTTGGTCATTTTCATCTAATTTAATATCTATGTTGGACAGATCTAACAAGATTTTATTAAATTAATCAATGTGTATCTTAAATTCCATTACAGGGAACATTTTTAAAGTTTATAATCTCATTTTTTATATAATAAACCAATAATATATTTAGTCACATAAAGGTATTCAAGTCTTGACCATATAACAGTAGTAGAATATTCATATGAAACATATCTAAGTACATTATCTCTTAATGATAAAGGAATTAAGATATGGGATTTCCTAAGAGTCTCTTTATCGAAATTAATATAAGTGATGGCTCTCTACCCATTTAGGGAAGGGGTGGTGATTTTATTTATTGAATCCACAAGGGAGTCCATTAAATCATTATAATTCACCCAGGAAATCATTTTATTTCACCGAAAATTTATATCATTTTCACCATAACATTTATTCATATAAAATTTTGTAGAACCCATTGTTAATGTCATAGAAGGAACTGATACCACATTTTGGGGTTAAACCATTAAACCGTAAATCACTTAGGACCCACTATTATGTATTTTCGGGTTATTATTTTTATGTGTTCAATTAATAATTTGAAGAAAATGAAATTGAGCATGTTTATTCTATAATCGGGATATAGGAATAATGAAAACAAAAGATAAAGAAAAGAAAAAAACACCAGATTTAACGTGTTTTAGATCAGTGTGATCCTACATTCACGACGAGAAAACCACACATGCCAGTAATTATATTACCAAATAAATAAATAGAATCAAATTATATACATGAAGAAACAAGAAGTAAAAACTAAAGAAGCTATATAAGGAGGCCGACCTTGTTGAACTAGGAGGTAGGGGTGAAGCCTGTCACATAGAGTCAATGTCATCCACTCTTGGATTGATACACACACACACACAAAATAATACAAATCTATACATGATAGAAGAAATTAAATCACTACAAATCTTTGAATCTAAATCAAAACTCGGTTACGAAGAAAGATGGTTCTAGATCTGAAACCTCCATGATGCATAGTCCTCCAGAACCCAAGATCGAGTCGATCTCCACTAAGTCTCCAATAAATAGTTTCTTTAGTTTTCGGAGGTGGCATGAGCTTAGAAGAAGGGAGAACGGATGTCAATAACCCTTTAGTTGTCCATATTTTTATTGGAGAAATCATAGAAATCACAATAGAGCCTTATGCTGGGAGAGCTATTGATGAACCAAATGAGGGATACACCTAACTAAGAGAGAGGATTCTTGAATAAATGTGCAGATAGAAAAATGATGACATTTCAGGGGAGCTTCAGGCAGTTCAGTCATAAAACCTCGGATCAATGTCGCATGGATGACTAGGATGAAAACAGTGGCTTGCCTAACAGAATTTGGTTCAACAGGGAAAAAAGGAACTGCAGGATTTGTGTGCTGGTGGAATATGGGATCCAATCCAAGGAAAAGGAACAAAATAATGATCATATAGGGCCACTGAATGGTCTATAATCGGCATTCCATGTAAATTAGGTAAACAGGTTATGAAAACACAATTCTAGTATAAATTAATGAAATAAAACAAATATGAAAAAATGCATGTGAACAGTCAAATGCACAAATAAACACCCTATGAAAATGAAATATAAAATAATCATATATTATATAAATAGATAATGAATTTTAATAATATCAATATAAATAAATACACTTAATTACAATACATGTAGGGGTATAAATTAATAAGAAGTGTTCATAGATAAGTGTCTCTATATTATACTCTACCACCCACAACTATTCATTAAATATATTTTTTGGATTAATATGAATATGAAAAAAATGAGTTATTTATTAGAAAATGGATTTTTTATATATAGGATTATTTGTAAAACATACATCTGAGAAAGTAGAATTGTCAATTTACATCATTCAACAGTTCACATCGAGGGATTGTATGATGGGGGACACTAAACATTTAATTTGTGGAACCCCAAAGTGGAGGGGAAATGTGAGATTAGTATTTCACAGATATGGATTATATCTCACTATAATGAAGATTTCATGAACACTTTTAGAGATGGTTGGATTGTGTATGTCACGACCCATCCCAGTGGGGCCCGTGCCACGACTCCCCAATCCCACCTCTAAATGGACAATGGTTGGTGACTATCACCAAGTAGGCATATCACTAACATGGGAGTCATTTCCTATGTACCTACACACACACACACACATCTCCAACACCACAAAATTATGAAATATAAAAACCACTAAGTAACCAATGCACAAATGCAATTATTTCCAACAACTACAGTACAACAAGAAGTAAAGTAATTTTAACAAGGAGAAATTCAAGCAACCCACAAATAAGTCTATAAAAAAAGTCTAACCTATGAGTAAAAGGTATTGGGACTATTTTATAAATCCATAGGAACACACCTCGGTTTGTTCGGACTCAACAAGAATCTTCTACTTATGGTCTGCCAAGGACTCTATTAAAAGGTCGATCATCTGTACAAGACAAAACACATGTGGAAAAATCCCATGTAGGGGAGAGTATAAAAATACTCCGTAGGACACCTCAAAACCAAAAAATAATAAAAAAGGAAAGTATTTTCACCTCTACACAAAACTTTTTCTATAAAAAATATAACAAGAATATTCAGATATACTCGATCCAAGACACACAGTCTAGAGGTAAGTCACAACCACCGTATATCATCAATAGAAAATTAATCTTGAAGATTCCACAAAGAACTCATCCAGGAGAACACACTCTTGAGTTTGATAGCACTGATGACGTCCGCCCAAGAGATACCACTCATCGGGTACTATCATGAGAGAGAGACACTGATAGATCTGAAGAGAATAAGATACATATATGAGGATCACATCCAGGGATATGGGGTGATACCAAAAACTAAATATGGATTAACTTGCTAAGTATAGGATAAACGCTTATATAGTGTTGGTCACATTGATACCAAAAACTCCTCCAAGGGAAAAAATATGAATAGAGAATCCCACTTTGGGCCTCTCATTAGGATTCCAAAAAATCTATCTAGGAATTCCTTCTAAAGGGATCATAGTCCTAGGAGTAGGAAATAATTTACACTGAACTTCTGGGAAATAGATAAAGGGAATGAACCCTAAAAAACATCGTCCAAGATATATAGGATAATAAAATCATTCCATGTAGGAAGGGGTACATGGGGTGTAGTAGGGTCACACTCTGTGTCCCTTGACCCTGGGTATATCCCATGTACAACGACCACTATCATTCAAACATTTTCATGTATAATAGGGGCACAAGGTGTGTAGTAAGGGTTACACACTATGTCCTTCCATCCAGGGTCCACCTATGTACTCCTTCCATATACCATTACACAACGTCAACCTGTTTATCCCTTCCCTTGTTCCAATACATGGGGTTACCCATGTTCTTGGTCCAGGCCATGCTGTGTGGGTGAGTATATACTGTGTAGGAAACCCAAGTACTCTACCCCATATCTGTGTACTTCCCATTTACATGCCAGGTCATTCATGGGGGACTACATGCCTATGTATTGGGTTTTATAGAAACCCATATTCTTCCCCAGCTCACACCGTCGATCCACTGAATTCTGTTCAGGTGTTTTATTCACCTCAAAACTCAAGATCGAATATCATTTTCCTCTATAAAGTTTAATCAATGGGATTAGGGCCTTCAATCAGGTCGAAAAATTCTATCATGGGTGTTCTTCGTTATATCCGAAGAATCAAGATTCCGAAACCACCATAATTCGATCCACTGGCGTACCCACCATTGCACCTCTATCGATTCATCCCTATGATAGATCTCTGATTTTGAATCATTGATCTATGAATAGAAGGCGCAATGATATATTGTTCAAAAAGGGTTTCCAAGTGTGGGGAAAAATGAAGAACGCACAAAGAATACCAGAATTAGGGAAGAAAAGAACAATAAATCAAGAGGGATGAACCTTGATCTATGTTCATGTCGATCTAACTTTGTCACACTTAAATTAGTAAATGAATAAGTCAATTGTTCTAATAAAAAAGATTCAATAATCCCAATAAACAAGAAAAATATAATCCCATCCTAGAAATATGATCGATCCGTGGGATAATCTATTCATGGATTAGTCCAATTTTGTTATAGGAATCAACAATGATGAAATATGTATTAAATTAAAATCCCAACCTCAATTCGGATTTCTCATTGATGATGAATGGTCTCCACATTGTTTTCATTGGTGAGATCCATCAAGATCGGTGATCATCGATCGCCGATTCAAGGTTTCGTCATTTCTTGCTCGAGATAATTCTCCAAATATGTCTCTCTAATGTCTCTAAAGAATTCCTAGGTTATGAAAATAACCATAGATCTCTAAGATAGGGATAATTTTAAGGAGAAAATCACTATGTTGTTGTGTCAACAAAATTAAATAAAGTTTCTTAATTTATTTTATTCATTTAAGAGCCTGTGATGACTTTCCACAACCGAACTGGGCCAAAACATTATAGCTTACACCTAGGGTAAATTAATTGTTTAAAATGCAACATGGACCTTATATTTCTAATATGTGCACCCATTTATATTTTATTCCATTTTTTATGAAAACTGCACGTTCATGCTGTTTAGTATTTTAATATTATTCCAGAATATAATCTAGGAACCCCAGGCATTAGATTTGAACATTGTCTTAGTGATTGGTCTCAAAATTAATCAAAATATAATATTTATAAACAATAAATTGAAAAATCCAATAAAATACATTTTCCCCACGTTGGGGATTTATTTCCTCAAAAATCTAAAACAAGGGATAATAAAAAAGATGAGGGTACTGAGCACGAATCTAAGACACCCACTCCCAAGTGATATCTAGGAGGTTTCTATGATACCATCATACATGCACCAAAAGAACCAATAATCCACAAAGAATCCTATCCTACTGATCCTTGATCTCCACTAAGTACTTAGAAAAATTCACTTCATCCTCAATGTCCACCTCAACGCAGTTGATGACGTGTGATGTGTCATGAACATACCTCCTCAACTACGAAACATGGAAGAACTCATGTAATAAATATAACTATGGAGTTAGAGATAAGTGGTATGCCACCTCTCTAACTCTACTCATTATTTGGAAAGGTCCAATGAACATTGGATATAGTTTTCCACCCTAACCAAATCTCTATAATCCGCATCGAGGTGAAACTCATAGGAACATGCAGTCTCTTTCCTAGAACTCTAATGGACTCTATTATCTATGAGAATAATAATTTTTATGGATCTATGTAGTCTTCATCAACTCTTGAATGATCAGAACCTTCTCTGTAGTATCTCACACCATGTCTGGTCCCATGAGTGATGACTCTACAGGGTTAGTCCATCAATGTGGTTTCCTACAGGGCTGCATTTAAAAATACTCGAATAGTTCCATACTTATAGGGTAATGGTAGATATTGTTGTATTTGAGATCCAAAAATAGTAGGTGATCATCCCAACTATGGATAATGTCTAATATGCATGCTCATAGCATGTCCTTCAGAACATGAATTGTCTATTCTGTCTAATCATCAGTTTGTGGGTGAAACATTGTGCTGAAGTGTAACTGGGTCCCAAACCCCTCATTTATTTCCTTCCAAAACTGATATGTACAGTGATAATCATGATATTAAACTATCATCAATAGAAATCTATGGAGTCAAAATATATCTTATACCTAGAGGCGTCCCAAGATCTCTACTGAACTATGCTCTCAGATATCAAGAAAGTGGGCCGACTTGGTGAGTCGGTCGATGATCACCTAGATGAAATCTTGTACCATAGATATACATGGTAAACAAATCACAAATCCCATGGATATTCCATACCATTTCCATTATGTCACCTCAATGGGTTGAGTAAAACCCGATAGAACTTGTTGCTCTACCTTAACTTATTGAAAAGTAAGGAATCAAGAGACAAACTCTGCAAATCCTTTCTTCATACTCGGCCACCAAAATTTCCATTAGAGCTACTGGTACATCTTTTCCTTGACTGGATGTACCACCAAAAGGGGACATATGAAACTCTCACAATACCTCCTCATGCAATGTCACTAGTACAACTACACATCCTCTGAAAATAATGATCTTCTCCCCTCCTTTTTAATATCTATCAGGGAATGCCTTGTGGATATATGAGCACATAGGGTATCTCTATTGGTATCCCCAAGCTATGCCTCCATGACTCATTATAAGAGTGGTGGGGTCATAACCATCAAGTTTTGGTAAGCTTTTCTATCTCCATCCACAAAGGATGACTATAATAAGGCCAACTACTCTGATGCCTTGTTTAGAAACTGTGAACTATATCTCATACTAAGAGAATCTGCTACCATGTTCCCCTTCCTAGAAGTATAGAAAATTTTGATGTAAAAATATTGGAGGAACTCTAGCCATCACATCAATCTGAAGTTGAGATCCTTTTGAGAGAAGATATACTTGA
Source organism: Viscum album (assembly GCA_963277665.1). Taxonomy (NCBI): domain Eukaryota; kingdom Viridiplantae; phylum Streptophyta; class Magnoliopsida; order Santalales; family Viscaceae; genus Viscum; species Viscum album. The sequence goes on along the minus strand of OY728146.1, from coordinate 1,878,350,505 downwards.
GACTCTTATGGTTGAAGTAGATGATAAACTGTTTATCCATCAGGTAATGTCACCACTTCAATGCAAAATCTACCACTACTAACTCCAAACCATGGGTCACATAGTTATTATCATTTTGTCACAACTGGAATGAACCATAGTCAATCATCACTTGCCTCTGCATTAGGACACAATAAAGTCTTGTTCCTAATGCATCGTAGAACACTACGCACTCGACACCCCCTCTAGAAATCTCAAGATCAGATCACTCTTCAAACTCTAACTCAACAGCTAGAAATCCTGTTAGCACTTTTTTTCCACACGAAAGGCTTCCCCTTTCAATTCAAAGATTTCATGGGTTTTTCTATCTTTGAGAAATTAGGTATGAATATCTGATAATAACCAACCAACCCAAGGAAGATCTACACCTCTTTCACACTCTTAGATCCCATGTTAACACTGCCTCGACTATGGATGGGTCCACTACAAATCCATATACTAATATAATGTTTCCTAGAAGGTGGACCACCTAAATCTTGAACTGGCACTTCAAGAGCTTCCTGTAAATCTTGTGCTCTCAGATTACATCCAGAACTATCATTAGGTATCTTGAATGCTCCTCCTGAGATGCTGAGTAAATAAAAATATAGTCAATGAAGACTACCATGAACTAGTCTAAGTAAGGCTGAAATATTTGGTTCATGATTCCCATGAACACTTCTAGGGCGTTTTTCATTACAGAGGGAATCACCATGTACTCATAATGATTGTAATGACATTTTAATGTCATAATTTGTTTATCCTCATCATTTAATCTCAACTGGTGATATCCTGACCTGAGGTCAACCTTCGGGAACCATTTTTCACCTCTCATCTGATAAAAAGGTCATAGATCCTCATTAGTGGATACTTTTTCATCATAGTCACTTGGTTTAGGCATTGATATTACACATACAACCTCAAGATCATATATTCATTTATGGAAATAAAAACAATGGATGCCCATGGTGAAACACTAGGTCTCACAAAGCCCTTCCTTTACAAGTGCTCCAACTATACCCTCAGTTTGCGAAGCTCTACAAGAGACATCTGATATGTCGGTGAATAAAGTGGTACATTCCCTAGGTGTAGATCAATGTAAAAGTATATCCCTCAGTGGGGAGGTAAAAATGAAACAACTTTAGAAAAGACATCCTCATACCCTTACACCACTACAGAAAACTAGAAACCCATTCAATCCACTTCCCAAGGGGAAGGATAGCCAAATGATGAGTTATCAACTGTACCCTCTTATGTATGAGTTCATATTGTGTTGTTTGGGTTTCCTTTTCTCTGAGAAAGGAAAATATAATTTTTTCACTAAAAACACACCACACACTTTTCCTAAAATAATCAGTCTTGGCATGTATTATAGATAACAAATCCATTGTAAGATTGAAATATTATGTCCATGACATTGCAACCAAGAATTTGTAACTAAAACTCTCACCTACATGGTCTAGGCCATACTATCGACACAAGCGTGTGATCATTGAGTATTCTACAGTAGGTGTCTTCAAGCCTAAGGGTCGAGTCAATAGATTTAAAGAATCTCTAGGCCTCATACGCGATATGTGGAGAGAAATTATTGACTAGAAATATTTTCTATCAGTACTAAAGTTGAAGAAGAAATGACATAGATCATACGAAAAATAATTCCTAGAGCCCCTGGATCATATGCCTCGACTGCATGTAGCTATCCCTGTCCCTTCCCTCCAGCTCTCTAAGGATGGCGTGAACCACCTAGGGGTGGTGGTGGTAAAAAGTAGAAATTTTGACCACCTTATACTAACCTCCTAGGTTTTCTACCACATCCAAATCCCTACCGATATACCCTTTCTAGTCATTTTCTATACCTTGGTGGTCCATCCACTATCTCCCTATTAGCAGTACGGTGGGTTGGACAATATCGAGCGAGATGTCCCTTGACATCAAATGAATAACACCACATCTCCCTAGGATAATTGGACGCACCCAATAAGATGTGAACTAAAAATCCTCTATCTTGGGACCTCCTATTGGAACATCTCCCTTGTAAAGGACCCTGAGACTAACATCATCTACTTGGTACCGATGTCTCTACTCCTGATTTCCCACTACTGACTATCGACGGTTATATCTTCTCATCCAAGAATCTTTACACCACCAAGGCCTAACCAAGAACCCCTAGAATAAGTAGGAATGAACATACATATATCACTAGATAATATGTCTCTATACTGACTTTGTTCATAGTTTTGATACCTAATTTATTGATCTCTAACCATATACATTAAGTACTTAGAAAGGTTGGTAAACCTCAATGAATAATCATCTACTGACATGCTACCCTGCTGGATCTGGAGAAGCTCCTAAATACACACAACCCTTAATATAAATGATCAAAACACCTATATAAAAAGGTGATCGAAATTTTTCCACGAAATAGTAACCTCATCAAGAGTATGGGTAACCAAACTCTACCATCATCCCATTGAGCCTTGTTGAAGGCTTGCTGCCAGGACCACCATCTGATTTGAGGGGGTCCTGACTAGATGAAAAACTCAGGTCACCACCTCAAGCTAGTCTACAATGGCCTGTGGGTCAGGATCAACTCAGAATGTGATGGGTCCCTTATACTAAAACTTTTAATGTGTACTCAACTTTTTCTCCCCATATTCTAGTACTGTGGGTGTCGTGTGCTGCTATGAAGGTGCCAGTATAGATGGTGCACCACCTGGATGTTACATATGATGAAATTGTCCCTTTATCGAAGCTTCATCACCAATGGGGTTATCCTTGTGATCATATTGTTGAATCCTAGATGGTATACCTCATGGAAGCATCCTGAAATAAAAAATATCTACCACAATCAATGATTCTATTTAGAGAGATGACCTAAGAAGGTCATGAAACAACAACCCATTTCTATATGATGCATGTACCATTGTTTCCCCTTCAACCAGTTCTCTCATGAACCGAGTGTAGAAAAAGATTATCAGAGTCCTAGTGTATTGATACATTGTCCATTGCACCAAAAATGGATTCCCTGGCTTAAAATATGAACTTGAAACACTTAAAACTATTTCTCTAAACCAATCTCATAGACCCCTAGTCCTAAAGTAGAACCAACCACAATTGATACCACTCTGTCATGACACATCTTAGTGGGAAATGTGCCACAACTCCCTAATCCCACCTCCAATAGGCTAGGGGATAGTGACTAGCATAGAATCAAAATATCACTATCATAGGAGGCATTACCAATGTAACTTTACAAAAACACACATATCCATGCCCAAAAATGATGAAATGAAAAAACAACCAAGTAACAAATGAATACATACAACTATATCTCATAACCAAAGTACGATAGGAAGTAAAGTAAACCGGTCAAAATACAATCCCACCATAATGAAGTCTACAACATGAGTCCAACCTGTATGTAAAAGCTATTCAGAATACTTTATGAATCTGTAGAAACACACCTCATTCTATCCTGCTTCACTAAACATTGTCTGGTCTTGGTCTTCCTAGGACTCCGTTAAAGGGTCGATCATCTTCACAAGACATGACATGTGTGGGAAAAGCTTGTGTAGAGATGAGTATAACAAAACTTAGTAGAAACCACTCAAACCTCAATGTAATACAACTACAAAAAAGTATAGTCATCTCTACACAAGTATATTTCTACAAAACATATAAAAATAATATATAGATATACTTGATCCAGGACGCACAATCCAGAGGTAAGTCATGACCACCGTATACTAGAACAAGAAAATTCAGCTCACAGATTCCACAAAGCACTTATCTAGGAGAACACACTCTTGAGTTTGATAGTACTAATGATGCCCATTCAAGAGATAATGCTCATCAGGTACTATCATGAAAGTGAGATGATGAAAGATCTAAATATAATACAATAATCAAATGAGGATCACAACCAAGTCCATGGTGTGATACAAAAAACTCAATTTGGATTAACCCTCTAGGTAGAGGATCAGCGCTTTCATTGTGTTTGTCACAATAATACCAATAACTCCACCTAGGGAACAAAGATGAATAGAGGATCCCACTCCATTCCAATTAGGGGGATTCCAATTACTCAATTCAAGAAGTCCTATTGACGGGATTATATTCCTAAGAGTAGGAAATGATTTGCAGTGACCTTCAGGGAAATTAAGAAAGGGAACAAAACCTAATGAAAATTTTCCAAGATACAGAAGAAAATTAAATCATGAAATGTATGAAGGGGTATAGGTCTTGTAGTAGGGTCACATATTGAGTCCCTTAACCTTGGGTACTATCCATGTATAATGGATCAAAACCTTGTTGTGTAGAAGAGGGGTATACATCATGTAGTAAGGGTTAAACACCATATCCTTTCATCTGGGGTGAGCCCGTGTACTCTGGCCGTGTGCCAGTACACAACGTCAACTCCTGTATCCCTGGAAGTGTTCCAATAGACGGGTTAACCTGTGTACATGGTCCAGACCATGCCATGTGGGAGAGTATATTCCATGTAGAAAACCCATGTACTCAACCTCGTGTTCGTGTACTTATCTTGTACATTCCGAGTCATTAATGGGGGACTACATGCCATGTATTCAAAAACTACATGCCATGTTGTCAGGTACTACATTTTATATAGTCAAGAACTATACACCGTGGGTATCAGGTTTTCCAGAAACTCGCCTTCTTCCTCCCGCTTGGGTCATCGATCTATTGGATTATGTTTGGATGTTTAGTTCACCTCGAAACTCTAGATCTAACCTCGTTTTTCCACTCTAACACCGAACTGACAAGATTTAGGACTTCATTCATATCAAAAAATTCTATCATGGTTGTTTTTCATTATCTCTGAAGAATGAGGATTCATCACTAACCATCATTATATCGTCTGCCATACCCAACATCACACGTCCGTCGAGTTGTCTCGATGCTGGATCTTAAAATTTGGATCCTTGCACCAAGAATCTAAGGCACAATAATCGATTTTTGAAAAGGGATTCCAGGAATGCAGAAGAATAAATAACACATAAAGAATGCCAGAATCAGGGGAGATAAGGTCAAATCATTGAGAGGGAAGAACCTCAATTAGTTTTCGTGTCAATCTTGGTTCATCACAGTTTGAATGGTAAATGAATCAATAAATAGTTCTAATCACAAAGATTAAATCATCCCTATAAAGCCGAAAAATATAATACAATCCCCCAAATATGATTGATCTGTGGGATAATCCATTGGTGGATTTATCTGCCTTCATCATAGTAATCAATAATGGGAAAATATAGATTAAATCAAAAGACCTACCTTGATTCAGACCACTCAATGATGAAGAACTATCATCATGTCATTTTCTTTGGTGAGATCTGTTAAGATTGGTGTTTGTCGATCACTAATTTGAGAATTCATTATCACCTACCCGAGAGAATTATCTTGATATATCTATCCAATGTCTCTCAAGGATTACAAGGTTATAAGGCTAATCCTAGATCTCTAACATAGGTATAAATTTAAAGAGAAACTGACCGCATCACTACATAACCAAAATAAAATAAATTTTCTTAATTTATTTTATTCATTTAAGCATCTGTAATGACTTTCCAAAACTGACCCAATCCGACTAATGTTATGTTATAACTAGGTTAAAGACGATGTTCTAAATGAAATTGTTCCCTAGTATTTCTAGTTTGGGCATCCACTTAGAATTTATTCCACTTTTTTCAGGAAAACAATGCGTGCATTCTATTTGATATTTTAATATTCATCATGCATTTTTTTGGGCACACCAGGCCTTTGAATCACAAGATGTCTTACCACATATTCTCAAAATTAATCCATATAATATTTAAAAACAATACACAAAAAAATTTGTGACATTCCATTTCATATCTCTTATTCTCTTCACAAATATTTGTTCTTTTGTATTCCATTTTTGTATAAAAAATAATGATGTTATAAAGTAGGTTCATCAGAGTCTATAAGGTGACCACAACACCAAATTGTTCTTTTATTGGATGGCATCATTATATCATACACATTTTTTATAATATATTGATAATTTATGTCTCCCATCATCCCATGTAGTAACCCTTTATATAAGGAATAGTTATTCATGCACCACATCATGTTAGACTAATAAAATATAAAATTTTGCATCTCATGATTGGAGGTTCACTAAACAAACTTATATTCTATGAATTTATAGAGAATAAGAATTTTTTTCTTCAAAATAAAAAATTTATAAATATATTTAATAGTAAATTAATATTATAAACCACCCTTTTTACAGTTCATCATTTCATGGGCCCTCACATAATGATGTTAATGCTGGATGACAACTACCAATCTATGGGATGCTACAATCTGGAATGCAGAGGATTTCTCATTAGGATCCAAAAATTCATCCAATGGGACTCTATTTCCCCACATCCATCTACAATAGATCTAAATCTAATGTTTGAATTCTCATTGATAGGGTTTGTATAAAAGAAAATCCTCTGGAAGATACTTCATGTAATCTAATAAAATATTCCTACTTATTGATGGCTTGTAGGACCTAAGTAATGGGAACAGGTTGCTGTGCCTTCAGGGTGTTACAGAGGGCTATGAGCCAGCGAAGATTTTTAATACCGTGAATAATAGAGACATGACCTTGTAGTGGGGTGGGGAGGTGATCAAAAATGGGGTGGGCTTCAACATGGTCATGTAGATGGGTAGTGGTCATCTTCCTAGCTAGGGTCCTGGTTGGGCCTGCTTTGTGAGGAACATTATCATCTTGTTTGGGATGACACTATAACACCCAAACCTGACCACTTTAATTCAAAAACCCAACTGTTATAGTTGGAATTTTTCCCCCTGTTCCCAATATTTTTATTTGGTAGGGGCTGATCATTTTCTCTCATGTCCCTGGTGAAATGTTATTTGTTGATACAAGAATTTGTGGCATCGACCACTCTACAAACAATGGAAAGTAAATAATTTTACTCATATTTTGATGAGGTGTGAATGAAATTTTATTTTTTGCTGTAAAATAATATTTATTTTTTACTTATTTTCAATTTAAAAACCTTTATTTGGTCTCTCAATTTATAATAAAAATAAAAAATATAATCAAAACCACTCACATAAGTAAATGTGGGAAACAAATGATTTTTCTAGTCTTCATACCTTGATTATTTATTAATGAATGGTGGTAGAACCTCTCATTTTATTATTGAGATAGTTTCCTGTGTGTGACTCTTTCCATCGATGTATAATCTCTCTTAGGACTATGGTTTTGGAATTTTTTATAACTGAGAGATTATTCTAATCAGACTTGTAATATAGAAATTCTTCTAGTCAGATTGTATTTCTCTACGGTGGGTTTTAATATATTTTGACGTTTTTATACAATTTTATTCTGAAGAATAACATCTAATCTCCATAGTCACACTACAATAGATATACCATTTAATAGTGTGATTTTTTTAATAACAATAACAATGAGTGGTTAAAGGGGTCCCCTTTATCAGCACTTTCAATATCCTTGATAAAGGGGAGACATTATCAGCGCTTTCAATAATGCTAATAAAGGGGGTCCTTTATCAGCACTACAAATAGAGATAATAAAGGCCCCACATACTGTAGTGTTCTGTGTTTATAATAGTACTTTTCATCAACTTGTAATCTATACAAAAAATATATTATTTAAATGAAATAAATTTTACAACATGAATACAAAAAATACAATTATATATTTCAAAGCAGGGCTCTATGATGGCGTGTGATTCTAAGGCCTGCTGTGCCCAAAATTAATATTTTAAAAATATTTAATATATTTTATATTTAACATGAACAAATTTTTAAAGAAAATGGGATAAATAAAAAATGGAATCTCGTATTAGAATCCTGAGACCACAGTTGAGTCCAGAACATGGTGTTTACACTAGGTTTGACATAAAATGGGTTGGTGCATGACATTTGGATTCATATCTTGTTAGCACTAAATTTAGTTGATTAATATATTAATTAATTCATTTGATGCCTAAATAATTTGGATATAAATGAATCTCTATAGAGAATCCTCTGGGGTAAGCCACATAAACCATATGAGTATTCAAAATCTCCTTCCTCATCCTTCATTAGTGAATCACCGCAGACGACGACAAAAATCCAGATAAAAGTAGATCAAGATGCATAAAATGCAATAACTTCTATCAATAATTAGAAGACACATTATTCAATGATGAGTGAACCTATATCTAAATAGGACTTGTCAATTTTTTACACCTTTTTTATTAAACTAATTGATAAGATTGATCCCATCTATCGTTCAGTGCCAATTGGAGCCTAAGTTTGCATCTATGTAATATATTAATTTGGTTTTTAAATTGTGATATAACCCTTGTATTTACTTTCTTGATGGTTGTCCAAGGAATATTGGATAAAAATGTTTAAACCATTATTAGGGTGTCTTTATCCCCATTTGACTTTGTTTTTTATCACAAGTAAGACCATGCGGTCCCGGTTCGAAATTTTCCTACAGCACTGAGCCTGATTAGACCCCCATAATTGCAACAGATCAATGAATGAGTCTTTTATTGATGAAATAAAACTTTATCTAATATCATTGTGAGGAAAAGATGTTCATTTCTATTACTTAAGATCAATAAATCAAAGGTAGAGGGATTGGTGGTGTACATATCGAATGAAAAAAATAGTTAGGTTGGAATATTCAAAGTAACAAACAAGAGGCGGGGGGAGTTTTGTCTTTTCAAATATATTTCATAATTCTGATTTTAGGAACCCTCTTTAAATAATGATGATTTTTTTTGTTTGTCTTATGTACAAAAGTATGAGCTACAGATTAATAGAAAGAAAGAAAATAGTTTTTTAGTGGTTTAAGGCACAAAGATCCCCTATTACACTCCCAAATACTCTCTCTACAAGCTTGGTAAATTTTACCAGATTTGTTCTCTTATCACAAGACAATGTGTTTACAACTGAGTGTGGGTAGTTGACACTTTTAAAAGAATAATTAAAAAAGCCTTATAGTAATATAATAGAGAACCTGTTATCCACATCTTAGAACAAGAAGATGATACTCCACCACAACTGAGTATAAGAAGTTAAGACTCAAGAAAATAAAATAGAGATTGATTTTATGAAATATTTTTTACATCACAATTGCAGCAACATACAATTGATAGTTGATAGATCTAGTTCTTCTTCTTCAAAAACGATAAACTTCAAGATATAGAATTGTCTGAAGTGATCATCATTGTAGAGTGATCTTCAATTTTAAATGGAAACAAAACAATAATAGTGATCTTGCAGTAGAACAATGAATAAGTATGTCACTAGAGTGTCACACTCTTTATCAAGGTTGATCATTCTTCACAGCACATGAAAAAGACTCTATATGATACAAAAAATGATCACATATATATTATTTATTGATTTTTTTATAAAATACTCTGAAGATAAATATATCCAATGACTTGCATTGATATTTTATATCCAAATAAATAGCATGAATTTTCACAAAAATTAAAAATAGAATTTACCAGGAGAGTTTTAACTTCCCATAATAATAGGAATGATAATCACCGATAAACTCTATTCTTTGAATAGATCAAAATGACCCTTGAATTAGTCTTTAAATCTGATCTGACCATTGCAACAATTATGAATCAAAGACATGACTTCAAGAAATCTCGCTGTTAAGAACACAATGAAGGGTTGAGTGTAGAGCATAGGGTTGAACACGTAGCGTATGGAACATTTTCGTAACATAGGGATGATTATCCATAAAAATATCTATGTCATCATAATATCCTTAATATTTCAATGATGAAACATATGCTCAAATATCCAAAATGTAGGGTAAGAACAATAAATCCAAAATCCAACGTAGGGTCACTGATCCATACGTATGCCGATCCAAATGAAAATATTTCAACGTAATGTAGGGTAGACACCATATGTAAATGTTTTCCTTCTAGTGTAAAGTAGGGACAGAAATATTATTTATAGATTCATTCCCAAAACTCTTATTTTTTTACAATAGAGTATAAAATCCTATACACTTACTCAATAAAACTTCATTAGAAAACAACAAAAGGTATTTTTGAGCATCAAAATCATCATAAATTATAGAGTACTGTTTAGAAAAAAATTGGCTAAAAATATCCCCCTTTTTTATGATCACAATACCCATTATAATTCATAACAAATGTTAAATAAATTATAGTATTTACAAAACAAAAAAGTAAATATAGATATATAAAAATATTTCGAATTCACAGAATTATTTTGATAAGAAAAATTTTCAAATAAAATTTCATGGTTGAAAAGTATTCTCCAAGGATTGATAATTTCTCCCCATTATCCCCATTTTGGTCATATAAAAAAGATGATGAAAATTAATAAATGATATAAATCACATTTAATATTATATTTAACTAAGTTAAAAATTTTAATTACTGGAAAAAAATAAATATAAGTTTGGAAGTAGAGTATTTAACTAAAGTAAAGGTAAAAAATAATGAATAAGTTAAATTAAATTAAAATATATATCCAAATGTTTTATAAGGATTAACATACAATCTAGAATTTTTTTGAGTCTTAAAAATGAGTGGGGTTAAATATCGGTTTCAGCAGGAATAAAGGGATCTTATGGATGAGGAATGGCATGCAATGCACTACTAAGATCCATAAACTTCAGAAACAATCATTGAAAATGATTATTGAAAACTTTTGTCCAAAGCTTAAGTAGATTCTTAGATTTATACCCAACATTAAATTTCTTCACTTAATTGATCTTGAAAAAAGATTTCACTTATTCCTCAGACAGAATAAAATAAGTAAACTTGTCTTTAATATGATTAATATCTAGTCCCAACTAGGATTTATTGGAAGTCAACTGACTAACCTTTTGTTTTTGGTTTTCTAATAGGACACCCAAGGGAATGATATCACATTGAAGAGTGTGTATCCTATCATTAAACCCATCCAATACTACAGTAATGTTTTCAAATTTCCTTTACTATTCTGGTGTTTTCTGTTGATAATAAGAACTACAACTTTCCCTAAGAGATTGAAATTCTCTCCCAATAATAACCTTGAAATCATCAAAATTTGTCTTCTTGGCAGACTCATACTTTAATGTTAAAAATTACTTTGACATTTTGGAAATCATCTCCTTCAAATCTCCAAAATATATGATATTTTTCTTAAAATATCTCAAATGATGCTTCTAAGCTTAAAACTATGACCATGAAATAGAAACAGCCTTAAACACTGCAAAATTCTTCTTTTTGGAATCCAGTTTCTCTATTAAGAATGAATTTGATGCTTCCAGCTATTGAATATTTATTGTCTGAGAATCAACCTCAGAGATAGAAGGTTTAAGATATCCAACTCCTCCTTGATTTAGTTGAACAATATCCAGACATGGATCACCATCCACTTATGATATTATCCTGAAAGGAGATCCTCTAACAATATCAATATCCGGAAAATTTCTAGTTCTAGAATTAGGGATCTCTTACTTGTGATGTTCTGGACATTGAGCCTCCTAATCAACTCACTCGATTACTGTGATCTCAAGCCCTGTTCCTTCTGGTTCACCATGTAGAGTGACATCCAAATCAACAATAGCTACTTCAACTACAATCTCCAAAACATTAACAGAAACTCTTATTATTTTATAGATAAGAGTGTCCCATGGCCTAGATGATTCTTCATATTCAAGACTTTTAATGAATATAACCAACTAAGGGGATCACCCTCTACCCCCTAAACCCTGGCCAATAGCTTCTACTGTTATTCAACACGAGCTGGTAGTAAACTATTGCAGGAGTTGCTCTCGGAAAATTCTATATTTTTAATGGTGATAGTATTTAACATATTACTATAGTGGTAGTTATTTCCATCAAACATATTTATAATTTTACCATTCCTCCTCAATAAAGAAATAATCTTTTCATAAGGATAATAACTCATCTTGGCTTCAACATGAAAACAATGATTGAGATACTAAATCATAAACTGGATATAATTAATCATGATTTTGTTTAAAAACAAAAGCATGATGAACAAGTATGGATAGAGAACCTTCTCTAGCTCATCCATCCTAAAAAAAATACTTTACTAGATAAACATCATCAAAACTCGGCGATCAGGTGTTAGATCCTTTGTAAACACATTCTTGACAACCATTGTTCCAAATAAATAAAACATGATATCCTCCGAAGTATAACATCCATCTCCAAGGTTTCTCATGTCGATATGAAACTCCCCCTCATGGGGACAATGAAGTAACTTAGCCATCTCTACAGAAGATATTGAAAACTATTAATTATCAATTTTTGAAATAAAAGAGTCCTCATAAAATCCAAAACTAAACTTACCATTTATATATAACTCATTTACTTCTATCTCGTCGACTATTGGAATATTTTCCTACCCAAATGCATAAACTAATCCTTGAAAAATAATTGCCTCCTTAAGTGATAAATTTGTGGAATATAAATATCTAAAATCAATGACCTTACCTTTCAAGACTCTATGTGATTTTTCAAAACCATACATACTTTTGTCTAGATAATCATAAATGGACCTCCACGAGGATGACATCTCTGATGGTTGAGAAACCGAAGGGTTGGAAGGTTTAGGATTTTCAGTAATCTGGAGTCGAAAGGGAGAGAGAGAGACTCTTTATGTTCAAAGGGATGTGTAGGAGTGAGGAAGATAAAAAGAAGAAGACAAATAGTTTCTCACAGCAATTGAGGACATCACTCATTAATTTTTTTTAAAGTGAAAACATAAATAAAATAAATAAAATGAAATAACTTTTCAAAATATATTTACATGAAAACATTTAAAAAATTTAAATTTTATAGAATTTATGAAGATAAAAACAGAGGGACTGAAAATAAAATTTTACTTAAAATTAAATATACCTAACCCACCTTAATAAAATCAAGACTATCAATATGAAGTGGTTTAGTAAAAATATCTATTAATTGATATTTAGTTTTAAATTTTTTTAAAGATATATCATTTTTTGAGAAAATAATATCTTAGAAAATGATGATGTATATCGATGTGCTTAGTCCTTGAATGAATTATAGGATTTATAGAGATAATAATAGCAGAATAATTATAAAATTAAATAGGAATACTATTAAAATTTTGTCCAAAGTACAATAGATTGTTTTACATCCACAATACTTGTGAACACCAACTACCAACAGATACATATTCTGACTCAGGAGGTGATAGGGCAACATAGTGTTGTTTCTTACTAGACCAAGAAATTAAATGTTTTCTAAATAAGTGAAAAGTTACTGAGGTAATTTTTATATATAATATATATCCTACAAGTTCATCATCTTAATATGAAATTAAATTAAAATAATATGTTTTGAGATAAAGAATATATTGAGAAACAGTTCCTTTAGATATCTAAAAATTCATTTAGGAGCAGTAATATGAGATTCTTTTGGATTTGATTGAAATCTAGCACAAAGACAAAATAAATACATAATGACTGGCCTAATAATAGTAATATATAATAAACTACCAATCATACATATATATAACTTGTTTTCCACTGGTTTTCTAGCTTCATCCGAATCAAGTTATATATTGGTACATATAGGAGTTACATATGTATTCCTGTTTTCAAGTCCAAACATTTTTAGTAAACCAATAATATATTTTCTTTGATTTAAAACATTTACAAAATCTTTTTTATAGATTTATAATCTTAAAATAAAATTCATTTCTCTTATCAAACTCATTTGAAATTCATTTTGCATAACTTTTGAAAAATAATGACTAATATTTTGATTAGAATAACCACAAATAACATCATCAAAATAAATTTTTACTAATAAAATATTAGAACATACTGTTCTCTTAAAAAGCGTTGGATCTACCAAAACAATAGTAAAACCATTTTTTCAAAAGAAAACAACTTAATTTTTCATTACAAGATCAAGGTGCTCATTTAAGGCCATAGAGAGATTTAATATTTTTAAAAATAGAATACGGTTTTTGAGTATTTTCAAAACCATGAGGTTGTTCAACATAAACATCCTCCAATAAATAAAAATTTCAAAATTTAGATTTAAGATCCATATGATATAGTTTAAAATTCATATGAGATGAATAGGCTAAAATAATTCTAATGGATTCTACTCTAGATATAGAGGAAAATTTCTCATCATAATCTATTCCTTCATCTTGATTATATCCTTTGGTGGATACATGGCTTCTCATTTTACAGTTCAGGATAATGCGCCCCACATGCCTAGAGGTTTTAATTTTTTTTACCATTGCACCCCCGAATGATAGTTTCCCAATGATTGATGTGCCGTATATAATCCTAGACCCCTCGTACCTACTGTAGGTACATCTTATTTCCAAGAGTATTATTGGTCTCCATCCACGTGATCGCAGTGATGGTCCTTCTTTTAAAGAGGCACTTTTCTATTCACCTCCTATGGTCTATCGACCAGGCTCTTTGGAGGTCTGACTGTTCTTTCCAAAGGTTTCCATAGATGGATCTTTCCTGATGGCAGAGCTTCACATGAATATCTACAAGGAGGCTGTTGAATGCTTCAAATGGACCTTGGTATCATGGTTTTGATCTTCTAGGCTTCCTCTATCATCTTTCAAGTGGTTTGTGGATTCCTGGGGTCTAGCGGCTCTTATCTAAATCTCATCCCTTCACCGAAACTCCATTTTCGTATATCGCTCGTCGAAGCATGATTCCGTTAATTCCTGGTGTAGTTCCTCTCACATTATGGGAAGATGGTATTTTAGTCTTTCTAGATGGTCTCTCGAGGACCATAGCAGGGGGGGAGCTTCCGTGCAACTATATGGATTTCCCTCCTGGGTTTACCACTCCACTTTTTAATGATGATCTCCTTAAATCTATTGAGGATTATTTTGGAGGCTACCTATGTGTCGAAAAAAATACTAGAAGTGGGGTGATTTCTTCAGAATCTCATATATGTGTGGAATAAGATCTGGCCTTTCCACTACCCGAGGAAATCAATATGAAGGTACAAGGTTATCTCATATGGAGTTAGGAAATTTTCTATCTAGCATTTCCCAGGTTAAGCTCTTCTTGTTCTATCAAGAGAAACTCTGAATAGGTCTTCTAGAATCATCATCGCGGTGGACAGAGGAAGGACCACACTATTCTAGAGACTTTGGATTGAAGTATCCTTCCAATTTCACAGGGGGAAGAAACCCATGAAGATAGGTAGTCATCATCATTTCCTTCTCTTTCCCTTGATGTTTCTCCTATAAATTTATCTATTTTGAGTTCTATTTTCATGGATTTGGCTTCATTTCATTCACCATTGATCTCCACTTAATGTTTTTCTTCAGCAATTGGTCTATCCAATCCTGTTCAATTTCTCTATAAAGTCTGTTGGACAAATAGTTTCTGGAAATTTTTCTCTGAATGGATAGGTCTAAGGATTTGGTGTCTTTCTTCATCAATATTATCCTACAGTTATTCTAATGAAGGGGTCAATAGATAGGATCCCATCCTTGGACTATTGGCCACCCTTCCTCCTCCCAAAACCTATGGATTAAAGCTCTTTTGGCATCCTTATTCTTCGATGGGGATCTCTCCTTGTCCTTCAACCGAACCTACCTGTGTCCCTTAGCCTGACATTGAGAGTGACCTATAAGAAGGATTAGCTATTCAACTGACAACTGACATTCCAACCCCTAAAATTAAGAGGAAAGGAAAGTTCAGTACGTTACCTTCACTTTTGACTTCTCGAGTTTGTACCTACCCTCTAACATGATCTAGATTTTGAATGAGTGCCCAGTGAAAAATTGTAAATGAGGGTTCACCCCCTCACAGTATGAAGACCATATCGTATGGGGACAATGGTAGGCTCTCCCTATTACAATGATACCCATTGTAATCTAGAATGCCCATGGCATTGGGCCCTAGGTTAAAACCAATTTCTTAGCCACTATGATTAAGAAACACAAGGTTGTTATAAATTCTATTTTGGAGAAAAAACAGAATCCTACTAAAATAAATGATTTTACATGTAAATTTCACATGCATGCGGCTATTTATGTAGAATCGATTAATCATCAAATTTAGATTTTTGGGGAAATGAGAATAACATGGATATGGTTCAAGCCAGTCAACAATATATCATAGTGAAGGTCTCCAGTAACAATCAATCATTCTTCTATTCTTCTGTGTATGGGTGTTGTGACACACAACAAAGACAGGTTCTGTGACAGGATCTATGCACCTTTGATTCGTCAGACTCTCCTTGGATAGTTGGTGGAGATTTCAACATCATCTCAAACTCGAAAGAAAAGCACAACATGGGTGTCTTTCATCACACTATGATCCTTGAATTTACTCATTTCATGGATGGTAAGGGTCTTATGGATTTGGGGTAATATAGGGACTGCTTCATGCGGTGTAATAACCAAAATGGAAGTAAGTGAAGCTTGAGCCGCCTGGATCGGTGCATAAAAAATTCACATTCCATCGCTAAGTACTCCAAGGCTAAGGTTGACCAGTTGGTACGCATTGTGTCTGACCATTAACCCCTATTAGTATCATTGGATTTCAAGTAGGAGGGGAGTAACTATTTCAGGTTCCTTGAGTAGTGGGTCAGCATCCTTGGGCTTCATCAAGTCGTGTGAGATGTCTGGAATGAACCGACTCAAGGGTGATCCTAGGTAGCCATCCACAAAAAATTAAGGTGGATCAAACTCTTACTTAACTCATGGGATAAGGGTATTCCTCTTAGAGACAAATACATGAACATCCTCATACAACAAGTGGAGAGGCTAGAGTGCATCCTGGAGGAGGTATGGGATGAATCAATTTTTGAAGTCCTATATAACAAGAAAATTCTCCTCACAGAACTCATTCTTAAATTAGAATGCATTACGAGGGAAAGATCAAGGGTGAAATGGTTACATGAAGGTTAAAATAAAAAATCCTTTTTCCATGCATGTATAAAATAGAAGAGATGGATGGAAAAGTCTAACATCAGGATAGAGGATGGTTCCTACTCAAACAACTGTGATGTGGTTGGTGGTGGAGCTTTGTCTTTCTTTTGAAATCTCATGGTCAGGCCTAGCCAGGACATAGGGAACAACTATCCTACAGGGACCTCAGATCTATTAGAGGTGATACCTTTATATTTATCCAATGATGAAAACACTTATTTTGAAGCTATAATTGGGGAGGAACAGGTGTTTGAGGCCATATCAAAAATCAACCTAGATAGTTCCCCAGGTCCCAACAGGTTTCCCATTTCTTTCTACAGGGGATCTTGGGAGGTAGTGAAGACCGATATAGTTGCATACATCCAAGACTCCTTTCATAACTCAACAATCCCTAACATCAAAAGTGCTACTACATTGGTTCTATTTCCAAATATCAAAGAACCATCCTCCATTCTCGATTACAGGCTATTGGGTGTGTGAAACTTTCCATATAATATCTATTTAAACATTATCAATTTGAGGCCCTCCAAACAAACTTTGCAGTGGTTATCTTTAGAGAAGAAAGGATTTGTGAAAGGTTCATCGATTCAAGGGGTTATTTCTTTGGTAGAAGAGATTCTTAGAGATATTAACTTCCCGACTCAAATATTGAAATCAAAATGGATATTGATAAGGAATATGATAAAATCAAATGGGGTTTTATCAACAAGGTTCTCTGGATCATGGGATTTTTGGTCTGGTCTAATGACTTCATTTCTAGATGCGTTAGCTATACATGGTTGGTAGTATCCTCAATGGGTAAGTCTCATGACATCTTTAGGGTCACTTGGGGGCATAGGCAAGGTGACCCCCTCTCCCCAACAATCCTCATTATAATACAGGACATGATTAGCTGTCTAATAAACTGAAAGAAATATACTGCGGAAATGTTTTCCTTCTATAGGAAAAGGAATGTCCCCTAAATCTCTCATATAATGTTTTCAGATGACTCCTTGATTTTCACCAATTCTAATAAGAGATCAGTATACAGGATCAATAATACTATAGATTAATAATATTCCTAGAGAATTCTGGTGATCAATAGGTCTAAGAGAATTATTTAAATATCTAGAAAATGTGGGTCAAGTTGGATCTCCATCGTGTGAAACGAGTTGAACATGCATAAAGGATTCTTTCCATTGGTGTACCTAGGAACACTAATTTCCTCAGGGATAACATTCAATAAATATTTTGATCGCATTATCAATAAGATTATGAATCGGGTTCTAAACTAGAAGAATCACTACCTTTCATTTGGGGGATGTATATCTATGGTTAATAGAATTTTTTCAAGTATCCCTATCCATTATCTATCATCCATAAAGTTTCCAAAGGGGTTCATTTATACCATTGGGTATATTCTGGAGAGATTTATATGGGATGCTTTTTTATAAAGGACAACATCATTGGACTTCATGGAGAAGGATGGAGAGACCAATTCACAAAGGAAAGATCAACGTTAGGAACCTATTGGACACCCTACATTGCATGCATAAAAAACTCACTTGGGAGGTTGTGGAAGAACGTACTATTTAGGGTAAGATTATGTCTTCAAAATACAGATAGATTAATGATAATAGGGGAGGCCATGCATCCCATTTATGGTCCATGCTCTCTCTACTCATTTTGGATCTCCATCAACACTCTCGGTGGGTTGTGGGTGAGGGGAGCATCCTATTATAGCATCATAATTGGGTGGTTTCCACTCTTGGATTCTCGAGATGCCCTAACCCTTAGATTACCTTTAAAGAGGCCAGTATGCATCCAGAATTTATTCAATCGGTTCTAGATGAGAAACAAAAATAAGTTTTTAATATCATCAGTATTAAATCAAAACCAGATATTTGCATGTTTACTCCCTCAACTTAAAGGTTCCTCAATGCAAGGGACTTCTTCAAGACCCTTGTCCAGCAGGGGAAATCTGACAGGAGGAATAACATTGTGTGGTTCAATGAAATTCCAAACAAGTATAACTTTTTGACTTGGATACTAAGGATCCAGGAGATTGCTACTGATGAAAAGATCAAGAAGTTGGGTGTTAACCTTGCCTCCAAATGCCACTATAGCACTTTTCATCAAGATGAGAATACGAGTCACCTCTTATTTTAGAGTGAATGAGAACAAGATGTTTGGAGTTTCTTTGGGGTTGTTTCAGTGCATCACTATCTGAACATTTGGGATTTAACCTTTCTAGATCAGTGATTTCATGGAACAAATAGTACTGGTGTGGAAATAATGGTTAGATCGGCCATTTTAAACACAACCTACTGGTGTATCTGGAAAGCCAGGAACAAGTCCAGGCATAAAGTAATTCTCAACACTAGAATATCTATCATTGTTAGAACTAAATACTTTCTCATTGATGTGGTCAGTGGTATTAGGAACTGGCATGAGGAAACTTCTCTAATGTGTTTTCAAGTTAGTGCACCAATGAACATTTATAGCAATGAAGGATGTAAAGGATAGTGGGTGCGGTGGCATCCTAATGTTTTTGGTTTCAATATTAAAGTAAATGTTTCCTGCAAGGAGGGGATCATCCGGGGGGGATGAGTCTTTCAGGATTACAGGGGAAACATCCTTCTTGCATTTTCTACATATTATGGACATGGGACATCAATCCACATAGAATCTAAAGAGATGATCATAGGCTTTCAATTATGTGAATAGAAGAATTTATCTCTTTCCCAAGTTGAGACCGACTCCATGATCATCCACGAATCCATGCATAATAAATGTACCACTCCATGTAATATTTTCTACACCAAAAGAAAATTAAGATGTATTCTCAATGATAGTACTATGGTGACCCATACATTGAGGGAGGGGAACAGGGTAACCAACCATATTGAATCTATGGATGTGGTGGATCATGGTATCAGTGTCACTTTATTTCCCAACTCTCAATTTTTGAAACCCAAAGGTGTGAAATTGATTAGAGGTGATTTATTTGGCCTCCATTACTTTAGTCTTCCGTAGGTTTTGTTTTATGGTCATTGAAACGGCCCTTGTATAGTGGTACCCGTTTTGATTAATGAAAATTTTCCTTTGATGATGATTATAAACTTTGGATACTAATCTATCTTTCTTCCCAGTGATGATCCCTTGATCATCCTGTTTGTTTCTAAAAAACCTTTGGTTCCTATTACTAGATAGTTAGTTGGTCTCTCAAGATGTCCCCAAACATCGTTCCTCTTAAAATGGTTTAACTCTTCTTACATGGATAACATCTAGCTGTCATCTTCTAATGATTATTCAGTTGTCATAGGTTCTAACTTGGATTGAAAGGTAGATAATTCAACTAGATTTCTTACATTTATTATTATTATTATCCCGGTATCTGGGTCTCCTATAATAGTTTCTAAAGGATTATTCTTTAGGTTTCTAGACTATATAGTCAGAACAATTTCAGGTTCTTCAGTTTCATGTTCTTCTGAACTGGACTGAATTATGTTAATATAAAAATCATAATCTTTTTTAGGGGTTTCAAGTCTCATGTTATCAAAAGATTCAGTGAATTCATCATTTTGATATTTTTTCTTAATGAAAGGATCAGTTTGATCAAACCTAACATGAACAGATTCTTCAACAATCCTTGAATTTTTATTAGACACAATATAAGCTTTATAGGTAGACAAATATACCAAAAATATTCCTTCATCATATTTTGGATCAAACATACCAATATTATCCTTGGTGTTCTGGATGCACACCTTGCATCTAAAAACATTAAAGTAATTTAATTTAGGATTTCTATTGTTCCCAAGTTCATAAGGGTTCTATTCAAAAATAGGTCAAATCAAAACTCCATTCCTGATATAGAAGGTTGGGCATACAAATTCTTCCCAATAATAGGTAGGTATAATGTATTCATTCAGTATATTCCTATCCATTTCTTGAATAGTTCAATTTCTTATTTCAAAAATTATATTTTGTTATGCTGTTTGTGGTGTAGATAAGGTGTGTTTAATACCCAGATTTGAGAAAAATGAATTGAATTGTTGATTATAAAATTCCACACCAAGATCACTTCTCAATGAAATTATTTTAGTTCCTTTTTCATTTTTAACAAGAAATAAAAAACTCTCAAACATAGAAAAAACATCACTCTTAAGCTTATGAAAATAAACCCAAGTAAATCTAGAGTAATCATCAACTAAGATATAAACATATGATTTACCAGCCAAACTTGCTACTCTATATGTTCAAAACAAATCCATATATATAAGTTCTAAGTTTTCTATGTTGCAATTTTATTAATCTATTTGAAAGAATATATTCATTGCTTGCAAATTTGACATGCATCATAGAATCTATTATTGTCAAATTTAAGACTGGGTAAATCGGAAACTAACTATTTCTTAGAAAATTTATTTAAGTAGAAAATATTATAGTGTCCATGTCTTCTATTTCATATGCAAGATTCATTTGTCTTAGTAGACAAATAGTTCAATTTTTTTTCATATGGAATGTAAGTCCAATGTATAAACATTGTCCGTTCTAGATGCTTTAAACATAAGCATTTTGTCTCAAAAAACTGAACATGAATTTATAGAAAAATCAACATACAAACCATCATCACAATGTTGAGAAATACATATCAAAATGTGCCTTAAGAATTTCACATAAAGTACCTTTTTGATTGATATGGTCTTTAGATTTCCAAAAGTTCCAACTCTAACTATTTTTCCTTTTGCATTGTCACCAAAAATGATAAATCCTCTATCCATTTTAGTCAGGGAATGAAAATTTGATGGATCTCCACTTACATGCCTTGAATATCCACTATCCATATACCAAATATAATTTCTATTTCTGTGTCCTCTTTCCTACAAAAACATTTAAACAACTGTATGTTTTTGTACCCAAATGTTCTTGGGTCCAGAAGTGTTATCTAGCAGTGATCTAGGAATCTAGACTTGATTTGTTTTTCAATAAGTAGCATCATTATCTTTAACTAAGATCTTATAAATAAAGGCTATATTAATTCCTCTTATTTGAGGATATTTCAAGTAACAATTATTTTTTACATGACATTTTATTCAACAAAAATAACAAGTATCATTTTTTGAATTAGGAACAAAATATTTCTTATACGGTATTGGCTTTTCACCATTACTTTCTATACCAAATCATTCTCTATTGATAACATTTTAACCAAGAATATCATTTAAGATATTTTCTCTATTTTTAAAAGAATATATAGACAATATTATAAGTTTTCACTTCAACTTTTAATTCCTTAATTTTCTTTTCATGATTAATACTATTTGATATAGAGAAATTGAACTTTTCAAGTAGCTCTTGATGTTGTTTTAACAATGAATATCTTTCTAGTAAAACAACATTATGAATATTCTTTAGAGATTTTTTCTTTTTTTAATGATGAATCATATTTTTATTCTAGCATTGTGAAATAGGAATCCAATTTATCATTTGAACAAATAGAATCAGAATCAGAATTATAGGAATAATTGGTTTGTACCTTATCTTCTTTATACATGAAGAACTTATTTGCTTTAAAACATGATTCTTCATTTTCTAAATCCGGTTTTGATGAGCTACTCGAGTCTACAGAAACACTCCATGTTTCTTTCATTTCTCTTCTACCTTTATGTTCATAACCATCATTTTTATGATATTTTTTTTTCTGTCTTTCTATTTTTTCCTTCTAGATGAGGACAATTAGGTCTTATATGACCCAATTTTCTGGATTCGTAGAATCTAACATCCCTTGAGTCATTCTCATCATTTTTAAAGGAATTTAGGAATCCACCCTTTTTCTTATAAAATTTTCTAAACCTTCTAGCTAATTGATCTAGTTCCATTTTAGAATTAGATGAATCAAAATTCTTTTCATTTCTGACTTCTTGCTTCATTCTTATGATTTTCTTATGAGATGTTAATTTTAGAGCTATATTATCTTTTTTCAGGATAATTTTATGATCCTAGTTTTGGATTTCATTTAATCTTCATACATCATCAAAGTACCAATTAGTTCATTCATTATCAGATATTTGATAGGTGATGATTGTAGCATATCAACTGATATACCATTCAATTTTGATTTTAGTACTCTCTGTATATTCAAAGAGTGATCTTATTGACTGATAGACACACCTAATGATTTAATATTTTTTAGTTTTTTCTGTAATCCTTCCATTTATTTGAGTAATTATTTCTCTATAATTTTTTTTGAAGGTGTAAAACTTCAGCTTTTCTATTGCATACTGCATCTATCCTACATTATCTATTCTTTCATAGGTAACTATAATATATTTCCACATTTCACAAGTAGTAGGACATTGTGAAAATTTATTGAACTCATCTGGTCCTAAACCACAATTGATAACATTCATATATTTTGAATTCATGTCATAATAGTCTTTAGTTGTAACATCCAAACTTTCTAATTTCTCAAGAATCTTAAAGGGGTAATGATTTTTGAATAAACTCTATATCCAATATTTTTTAGATAGATGATCATACTCGATTTACAAAATCAATATTTTTCAACATTGAAATATGGAGCACAAACCATGGAAATTCCTTGTCTAGGATAATCTATTTACCTCTTTGTATAATCCATTATACTTCTAGCTTTCTATATCTTTATAAAAAAATATAGCCTTTGATACCAATTGTTAGGATAGAATATGAAAAGTAACACACAAGAGGGGGGGGGGGGGTGAATTGTGTCTTTTCAAATATCTTTCATAAATATGATTTTAGGAACCCTATGTAAATAATTCATATTTGTAGTGTTTTTCTTCATTATGAATGTATGATCAGAAGATTAATAGAAAGAAAGAAAACAAATTTTTATAGTGGTTCGGGGCACAAAGTTCCCCTAGTCCACTCTACCAAATACTCTATCTCATAGCTTGGTAAATTTCACTAGAATCGTCCGCTTATCACGAAACCACATGTTCAAAACCGAGTGTGGGAAGTCGAAACATTTAAAAGACAAATTAGAAAATCCTTCTAGTCCTATAATAGAAAAATATCATCCCCAACATTGAACAAGAAGTTGTTACTCCACCACAACTGAGTATGAGCAGTTGAGACTCAAGAAAATAAAATAGAGATTGATTTGATGAAACACATTGAACTTCAGAATTGTAGTAGCATGAAATTTAGAGTTTATGGATCTTCTTATTTAGAAATGATAAAATTCAAGAGATAGAATAGTCTAAAGGGACACATATTGCATTATTATCTTTGATTGTAAATAGCCACAAAAAAATAGATGTGATCTTGTTGTAGAACAATGAATAAGTATGTCAGAAAAGTGTAATAGTCTTTATCAAGGTTTCTCGTTATTCACAACACATGAAAAAGATTCCCTATGATACAAGATATGATCACATATATATTATTGATTGATTTTTTTCCTGAAGAAATGCTCTGAAGATATATATAGCCAATGACTTACATTGATATTTCAGATCCAAATAAATAGCCTAAATTATAAAAAAAATTCAAAATAGAATTTATAAGGAGGGTCATAACATCCCATAATAATTGGAGTGATAAAATCTGATAAACCTTTTTATTTGAAAAGATCAAAATGATCCTTGAATTAGTCTTTAAATCAGACATGACTGTTGTAGCAATCACAAATCAAAGATACAGCTTCGATAAATCTCACCATTAAGAACACAACAAAAGGTTGAGGGTGTAGCATAGAGTTGAACACATTACCTAGGAAACATTTTAATTACGTACTGATGATTATCCATATGGATATCTTTGTCATCATAATATCTCAAATGTAGAATTGATGAACAATATATTCAAATATCCAAAACATAGGGTAAGAATAGTAAATATTGAATCCAACATAGGGTTTCTGATCCATACACATTTCTATCCAAACAAAAATATTTTAACGTAATGAAGGGTTGATACTGTACATAAATTTTTTCCTTTCATCATAATGTAGGGTTGAAAATAGTGTTTTTAGAATAATTCCTAAAATGCTGAACTCTTTACAATAGAATATAAAATCATGTACACTTACTCAACTAAATGTTATTAGAAAACTACAAAGGGTATTTGTGAGCGTCTAAATAATAATAAATTATAGAGTATTTTTAAGATAAAATATGCACAAATTAAACCCCTATGGGTGTTTGGAATCATATTTTCAACCACCAAAGGGCTAGAATCTGTTGGCGGATGCTAGGTTTACAAATCTTGAGCGAAACTAAACTAAGATTGGAAGTGGAAAGATCATATTGAAGGCATAGATCATGGATATGAGAATCTAAAGAAACCCCTAATACACACCATGTATGACTATGAACACATGAGGTGTAGCCCCTTAAGTACAGTGGATAGGGTTTTGAAAAAAGATAAGGATGACCTGTTGTGTATCCCTCTTACACGTCATGTACCCAATCCCCGAATGGGAAACCCATGCGGTGGATCACACAGATGGTATATTATGTAGAATTAAATGGCTAGGTAAACGGTTGTGTACCTAAGTACATGTACAAAACTAGGTCACACAGGTAATACCCCATGTGAAGAAACACTCAGTTTACTAAACTACACTACTGGAAAAATACCCTATGCCAACTGTTTGGAGAACCATTTCCAAGTAATCCGTGAGGATAGGTCTATACCAATGGTTTTGAGAAAAACTTTGGTACATACCTATACAAATGGTTTTAAAAACCGTGGGTATAAGTAATATGAAAATATATACCAACGGTTCTATAAAACAATTGGTATATGTAATTCAAAAAATAATCATTTGTTTAGTTTTGATCCCATCACCTCCTGTTTGTGATTGAACTACATAACCACTAACCTAACTCACTTTTGTTAACATAATTTCATAAATATATATATGTATTATCATAAGTATTTTAAATTTTGATTTATTTAATGTCCTCTTTAAGAAGATTCCATTAAAAATACATGCACCTATACCAACGGTTTTGAGAACCGTTGGTATAAGTTCTTTGATTTTGGGACCTATACAAATGGTTTTGGACAAACCTTTGGTATAGGGGGGGCCTATACCAAGGGTTTGGATAAACCGTTGGTATGGGGTCTTTATAAAGAACCTATACCAATGGTTTTGGCCAAACCATTGGTATAGGTCCCCCCTATACCAACAGTTTGTCCAAAACTGTTGGTATAGGTCTATATAAGTGATCTATACCAATAGTTTGGCCAAAATTGTTGGTATAGATCCAAATTAGTGAACTATACCAAATGTTTGCCCAAAACTGTTGGTATAGATCATATTTTCAGTAGTGGTACATAGACATGGGGTCAGTACAACGACACGACCTGTAGCACCCAAACCGGTCTCAGTTATCCTTGACACACCATGTAGTACACCTATATGGTGTGTGCTGCTACATGGGTTGAGATTCATGTTCGGGCTAGGGACATGACTAAGTGGTGGATCTATGCCTCACACTTTATGGGTTCCCTCACATTCCAGGTACCCCTCAGTTACTTTTTAGGAAACTTCAAGTGTTTGTATCTCCTTCATTTGAACTCGAATTTTGTCCCATGAGTATCCAATCCTGAGTGGTTGTTTATTTATAATGAAATGGTTCCCTTAACTATATCTTTTGATATATGATGTGAAATTTTCTAGTAATAATGCATATATAGGTGATTCTAGATGATGGCAGAGATTGACCAAAATCAGTAGAATCTACCCAATTTTACACTCTAGTAGAGATGGGTAGTGGAATCCCAAACCATTAGAGTGGAACCCCCATAATCATGGGTGTGAGTCCTCTATAGCTACATTCTGAGTAGAAAAACCCTATTGGATAGGGCGTTAGTCCCTAATAACCAGGGTGGAACCACCTGTTGCATAAGGTAATGGGTCATTGACATCCATGTGAAACCCCCTATAGGATAGGGCATGTCTCCTCGATGAATAGAGTAGAACATCCTATCACACATGGGAATAGGTCCCCAACCTATAAGGTGGGACCCCCCATCCACATGGGTGTGGGTCCACTACTTTGGTTAGGGTAACTCCCTTATCAGATAGGGCACGAGTCCTCATGACACTAGAGTGGAACACCCCATCATCATGGGTGCATGTACTCTATGGATACTTATATAGTGGAACCCTATGACGCACTAGGGTGTGGTTACTATACTTCAAATTTGTGCCCCCTCAACTGTATAGTACAGTGGAGATGCATGGATTGACATGGATAGATAGTTATAGGAAGACGTGTGAGATGCTGGGAATCATTGATGGAATTTTAGAACTGTTAACAGCTATTATTCTTAAGTTGAGTTGTGAAATGTAGATCCCCTTAATCCCTAATCTAGGCATATTTTGACTAAGAATATATATATATATATTCTTCTATATCTACACATTGGATTTGGTTACTCTCTTTTCATGGGAGGCGAAGATGCATGGGGCATGTCATGTGCTTTATGTGTTTAAATTCTCATGGTTGGATGAGTCTACTCTCCTGATATAGGTGTAAAATACTTGATGTATAGTTCATATTCTCATCATGTTGATCCCTTTGTGTTTGGATGAGGTTACCATTACTCTTGGTTTGGGTTGAACTATTCTCTTTTATTGTATCCTGCATATACTGTCTTTCTATTCTTATTGTATCTCTTAATAACCCCCTTTAGCTTTTGGAGTGTCCTAATGGGTATTTATATATTCACCCTTTCATGGGATTTTACTACACATGTCATGTCTAATGTAGATGAAAAACAAGTCAGCAATGACATGATTGGATCTTTGGGATACCTAGTACTTTGGACCACATATGGTGGTCACAACACGGGATTCAGGAGACATGCTCTCTTAATAGTTTAATTTTATAGTTATGTTAGGTTGGGATATATTTCTGTTTGGGCATATATTTTTCCACTTTAATTTCCAATTTTTACTATCATACTCTTATACACCCTAGTGGTTATGCATTCTTGTTTTAATTTCTAGCTGTGCTGATCTTTTAGTCTTTCCCTCTGCACTACTGTATTGATATGGCTATGTGTGGGCATACAAGTACATTGTAAAGGGATTCCATATGATAAATATTCCTTCAGTGCTAGTTTCCACCCCTGGCCTATGGAGGCGGCTTGGGGTAGTTACAACTCGATACCTAACTTGGGTCGAGTCATAGAAAAAGTGGTAATGACTTAATATTATGATCCCATTGTTTATTGGGATTAATTATCTTTATTCTACTGATGATGAAATATTATGATCCACCTCACAAGAAACCCATGAATTTACTTTAATTTTGGTTATGTCAAGAGACTATATTTTCACCTTCATTTTTACTTTTTATGTAATTAAGAGTTCAAAATATTTTTATTAAAATAAAATTGACTTTATTTCTCTCTTCAGTCAAAAATCCTTTTTCTTCCAAAATAATGTTTTCAGAAAATGTTTTTAATATTCTCCAAATTATATATTAAATATTTTTTCTATGTTTGAGTTTTTTTAAAATTTTTTAAAAGAAATATTCATGTTTATTCCAAACAATTCACATTTTTATTTTATCAAAAATGTTAAAAAAATCTTGGTTTTAACATGTATATAGTGAATGGTAATTCCCACTGTCTTGTCTGGTTAATGATTTAAATATTCTTTTCTATGATTGAAAGTTAATTTCAAAGAAAATTATTTTGATTATTTTATTATTTTTTTTTCAAATTTGAAAGGATATTTTCCTTATGAAATATTTTTAATGATCTTTCAAAATCATTTTTTCTTTTATTGATGACCTCTTTTGATGTTAATTATGCATTACTAGGGAAAATATTGACGGATTCCATCCTTTCTATTTATATGTAAGGTTAATGTTTATGATGGTGAAATTTTTATTAATCCCATTTATTTTTCATGGGTTATAAAATGGTGAATTAATGAAATTATTATAAAACACATTTTAATTACACATGATATGATATGATCATATGATGAATGTTTTATGATATTGTGGCACACATAAGTATGGTTTTTATTATGAGACAAGTGGGAACAATATATCCCACCAATTCACTAGGTAAAGCTTTATATCTCATGATATAATAATGGGAAACAAGTTGATGGGAATGATCCACTATGGAAAATAGGCGAGTCATGTTCCACTATTGGAAACAAGTGCCTCCTGGTCTACTATGATAAATAGGTGACGAGTCATGATCCAACATGTTGATGGTATTGGATTTTAACCTTTTCATATGAAATGGTTTTCAATATTTTTTATGGTTTCAAACTTTTATGACATGATTTTATAGTTCATTATTTATTTACGATGATTCCTCATTCTTATTGGCCATTTTTTAGAAAATGATAATATTTTATGACATGAATCGTGTTTTTGATCTATGAAAGGTTCGGTATGAAATTTGTAACATTCCATTGTGGGTGAATTATGATTTCATATGATCATAGATTGATATCCTATATGTTTACCCTTAATTAGAATATTATCTCACCCTTTATTATGCTTTATTTACGATTTTATGAAGAAGGTTTTTGGTAGGGTATACTTAAATGGAGTTCTCTATGAGAATATCTTTATTAGATATGTTGAAGATATTTCAAGAAATAAGAAGATTTTTTTTTCTAGTATCCAAAGACACTAAACCATTACAGTCCTTAGGCGTTTGTTTATGAAATATATTTAATATTCTTTTAAAAAGATATGATATTTATGTATAAAAATCCTGGAACATTATAGATTTCTTATTCCTAGAATCTATAAGGATTTATTTCTACTTTTATTTGAATATTGTGTTCAAAACACCCAAATGATCCTTTTTGGTCATGAGAACTATCCTCTGGCAGTGAACATTTCCATGAAAAAGTGGCATCAGATCCTCATTTGGTTTTCTTTTGTTTTTGAATTTTTGTTGTTGTTTCCATTTATTTTATGTTTTAATTCCTCTTATCAAACATGTAATTTTTTTCCATTACCTTTTCTATTTTCCATTGATATAATTGTAACCTCAAATAGTTTTTCAAATTATAATATATAATTTTATAGTCATGCATACCGGTTGATCTAGGTTGGTTCTTGGGTCCAAACACTTACAATTTTCTGTAACAATTTGGCAACTGATCCTTCAGTTTAACATGAATAAAACTAGGTTTGAAATCAAAAACATCAATGTTGTAAGTTAATTCTATATGTGTAATATCAAGATGAGAGAATTGATGTTTCAGTTAGGGTTAATTGATTCTATTTTTTCCCCAAAGAAACATATTTTTACTATGTCTAAAACTGGAAAGAATTATACTATTTATTTTAGATGTATCCTTGAATTTTATTCTTTAGGTCCATATTTTTCTACTAATTTATTTTGGTGATATTTTTATTAGAGAATTTTATTTTGAAACTATTTTTTCTGGTATATGTATTAAGATGGAGAATGTTTATATGATAACCTCACTTGTTGGTAGACTTTATAAGGTACATCTCATGATTACATTTAAAATGAAATCAAGCGTCTCAATTAACGCCCATTTAGATGAATTACATAAATTTATTCAATATTTAACCAACATAAATGCGACTCATGATGATGAAAACCAATCCATTATTATTTTAATTTCCTTAGAAAATTCCTACAACACACTAGAAGAGACAAAGATGTATGGTCATGACTCCCTGGCCTTATAAGAGGTTATGTCTGTTGTACCCCTCTCTCTTGGATTTCAATGATCACAATCACTCTTTTTATATTCTAACTTGTTTTCAAGTGTTTTTGTTGATAGGCAAAAGGTTGCAAAGGAGTTGGGCCAAGAAGGACTGAAAGTAGACTCTCTGAGTCTACCAGCCAACCGGTGGATTCCCACCGGCCAGCCGGTGGTCTCTGACAGTAGTAATGGTTTCTGTCCAGAACCACCGGTCAGCCGGTGTGAGCTCCCCGGCCAGTCGGTATTGTCACCAGCCAGCCGCTGGCTGACCACCAGCCAGCCGGTAGAACCTGGGCCGAGATCTTGCTCTCTGTCTGGAGCACCGACCAGCCGGTGACTCAGGACCGGCCAGCCGGTGGACCACCGGTCAGCTGGTGAGACACCACCGGCCAGCCGGTGTGCCCAGTCAAACTAGCTGTTGGGCTTTGACCAGACTTGTACTTTTGACTCCCAACGGCTCCGAAGGCCTCTCCAACGGCTCCGAAGACCCCCAACGTCCATTTGGGTGTTCCTCTCCTATAAATAGAGGACTAGGAAGCCCCAGAAAAATATAGTAGCCCACGGGAACATTTTTCGATCATTTGGCGAACCTCCGACGAATTCCTTCCAGGATACCCACTTGATCCAACTCACTTCCACAACCAAGGAGCACCACCATAAAAGCTTGGGATCGCTCTTCATCATCACCAATCAATCCATTGGCGCCCTAGACTTCTCCTCTTTACGGTTTTTATTATTTTATCATTTTGAGCATTATTTTGAGTTTGTGCATACAAACCCTTATTTCTCTCATCCTCCCTTTGTTTGGGTTTTCACACCACCTTCAAGGTGTGAAGAGGTTAGTCAAGCCTTCCCTGTAAAAGGATTGAATCAAAGGTGAGCTAGCCTTCACCTGTAAGAAGGCTAGTGGGTTTCTTGCTACAACCAATAAAAAGCAAGATGTAATAGGTTTCTAGGCTGCCTTAAAGTCTAGTGGGTTTCTTGCTACAACCATTAAAAAGCAAGCTGTCGTATAAATCTCTCAACGGTTGAGTTGGGATCAGAGACATAGGATTGGGTTTTAGGCCGAACTCCGTTATCAATTTTGTGTCTTGCCTCTTTTATTTCCGTTGCGATTTGACTTTTTCTTAAATTGTTAAACTTTTTTAAAAGGCAATTCACCCCCCACCCTCTTACCATCACTCTCCGACCCAACAATTGGTATCAGAGGGGTGTTTGTGTAATACCTTAACCGGTTTCAAATTCAAGATCCATTGTGATGGCTTCATCTTCTTTCACCCCCGAAGGTTATTCATTGGGTCGTGCTCCTTTTTTTGATGGAACCGACTATACCTATTGGAAAACCCGCATGTCTACTTTTCTTAGAAGTATAGGTTATCCTATTTATAGAATTGTCATGCATGGTTACTCTCTCTCTTCTCCCGATGAATCCAAATGGACTCAAGCCGATATTAAAAATTTCGAGCTTGATGGAAAAGCCATGAACGCTCTTCATTGCGGCCTTGATCGTAATGAATTCAATCGAGTTTCCACATGCACTTCATCTCATGAAATCTGGAAACTTTTGGAGGTTACCCATGAGGGGACCAACAAAGTTAAGGATACTCGATTGGATATGTACCGTCAAGATTTTGAAAGTTTCACCATGCACCCACATGAATCAATTACTGAAATGTTTACTCGTTTTACTGACGTTTGCAATGGAAGAAAATCTCTTGGAGATGATGTTTCTGCAGAAATGATGGTCAAGAAGATTCTTTGGGTCCTACCAAGCTCATGGGCACCAAAGGTGACCACAATTCAAGAAGCAAAAGATGTCAAGAAAATGCCGGTCGAAGAGCTCATCGGATCCCTCATGACCTACGAGATCACCATGAGGAGGAAAGCTGAAAAGTAAGGCAATCTCATCAAAACTCCATAGAACATCGCCTTCAAAGTTCAAAAAGAAGAAAGGTCCTCCTCCTCATCTTCTTCCTCTTCAAGCGGCGATTCAAAAATCAAGAACCTTGCCCGCAAGATGCACAAATTCATGAAGAAGAACAAAAAGAAGAAATCTCGCAAGGCTAGAAAGGAAAAACTCGACGAAAAATCTGAGCCCGAGGTAATATGCTATGGGTGCGGCAAGAAAGGCCATTATAAGCCCGATTTCCCACTCCACAAGACAAGGGCCAAGAAAAAGGAAAAGAAAAAGACATTCAAGGCCACTTGGAGTGATATCTCCTCATCCTCCTCCTCCTCAAAAGACAACGGTAAAAAATGTCTAATGGCATTTCATGAGGTAACCTCTTCGGACTCCTCTTCCTCTTGTTCTTCCAATTCTTTCAATCATTTATCTTATGAGAATCTCCAACATGCGAGAGATCAATTGGAGGAAGGTTTTCACGAATTTACCTCTAAATTTATTGCTTTAAAAAAGAAATTCAAAATTCTTTCTTCCGAAAAGGATCAACTTCTCAAAGAGAAGGAAGACTTGTCCCTCAAGATCCAAAACCTTCCCAATGTTGATTCTATGGAATCAACAATCAAGGATTTAAGGAAATCCCTAGCTAAGTTCACCGAAGGTGAACATAACCTTTCGAAGCTCCTTGGTTCCCAATGCATATCTAGAACCACCCAAGGGCTTGGCTATTCCAAGCAAGCTTCCACTTCCCATGCTCCTACTATTTTTATAAGGGGGAGCTCTCAATATAAATTTTGTAATTATTGTAAAAAGACTGGGCACATGATTTATGAATGTGATTGTAAAAATTCAAGGTATGGAAGGCCCAAAACCATTTCCTTTAACGATGAATTTCATAGGAGAAGACCCGCCACAAGACAAGTTTGGATTGAAAAATCCCTTTTAGCGAGTCTCTCCGGACCAAAATTTGTCTCGGTTCTAAAATCCTCTCCCTGGTGATTTGTTGTTTTTATTTAGGGGGAGTTAGGATCGTTTAATCCTTTTTGCGTTTTTTCATTCAAAACTTTCAATTTAAAACTTTCAATTCAAATTTCAAAAAATTTCAATTGGTTTAAAATCTCTATCTTTTTTTTCAATCCTTTCCTTCAATCAAATTTTATGCCCCGTGCTATTTTGATAATCACAAAGGGGGAGATTTCCTTGGTTGATTGGGGGAGAAATATTTCTCTCATGCTTTGATTTACTTTTCAATTTATCCTTTAAAGCATGCTTTTCATTTCAGTCTTTTACATTTCTTGTTTCGGTGATTGTGATCATCAAAATAGGGGGAGATTGTTGTACCCCTATCTCTTGGATTTCAATGATCACAATCACTCTTTTTATGTTCTAACTTGTTTTCAAGTGTTTTTGTTGATAGGAAAAAGGTTTCCAAGGAGTTAGGCCAAGAAGGACTGAAAATAGACTCTCTGAGTCTACCGGAACCGGTGGATTCCCACCGGCCAGCCAGTGGTCTCTGGCAGTAGCAACGGTTTCTGTCCAGAACCGCCGGTCAGCCGGTGTGAGCTCCCCGGCCAGCCGGTATTGTCACCAGCCAGCCGCTGGCTGACCACCGACCAGCCGGTATAACCTGGGCAAAGAGCTTGCTCTCTGTCTGGAGCACCGGCCAGCCGGTGGACCACCGGTCAGCTGGTGAGACACCACCGGCCAGCCGGTGTGCCCAGTCAAACTAGCTGTTGGGCTTTGACCAGACTTGTACTTTTGACTCCCAACGGCTCCGAAGGCCTCTCCAACGGCTCTGAAGACCCCCAACGTCCATTTGGGTGTTCCTCTCCTATAAGTAGAGGACTAGGAAGCCCCAGAAAAATATAGTAGCCCACGGGAACATTTTTTGATCATTTGGCGAACCTCCGGCGCATTCCTTCAAGGATACCCACTTGCTCCAACTCACTTTTACAACCAAGGAGCACCACCATAGAAGCTTGGGAGCGCTCTTCATCATCACCAAACAATCCATTGGCGCCCAAGACTTCTCCTCTTTACGGTTTTTATTATTTTATCATTTTGAGCATTATTTTGAGTTTGTGCATACAAACCCTTCTTTCTATCATCCTCCCTTCGTTTGGGTTTTCACACCACCTTCAAGGTGTGAAGAGGTTAGTCAAGCCTTCCCTGTAAAAGGCTTGAATCAAAGGTGATCTAGCCTTCACCTGTAAGAAGGCTAGTGGGTTTCTTGCTACAACCAATAAAAAGCAAGCTGTAATAGGTTTCTAGGCTGCCTTAAAGTCTAGTGGGTTTCTTGATACAACCATTAAAAAGCAAGCTATCGTATAAATCTCTCAACGGTTGAGTTGGGAGCGGAGATGTAGGCTTGGGTTTTAGGCCGAACTCCATTATCAATTTTGTGTCTTGCCTCTTTTATTTCTGCTACGCTTTGACTTTTTCTTAAATTGTTAAACTTTTTTAAAAGGCAATTCACCCCCCCTCTTGCCATCACTCTCCGACCCAACAATGTCAACCCCATTCTCCAAGGAATTTGATTCTAAACCAAGTGTTAAAGGTAAGGTAGAGAGCCTTTTTATATTAGGTAGATAATAGTGTAGGGGTAAGAGGAAAGTGTATTATAAGTATAAAGGAAAGTACAATACACAACCCAAGTCTAGGTCTATGTCTAATGAAGGAAAAATTGTTTTCATCCCCAATGGTATACCTGATCATAATAGCCTTGAGTGTAAAAAGATAAAAAACCAGGAGGATAAAGAACCTACTGTAAAATCCCATTTAGTGGATTCTGGTTATGAAAACGTTGAATTGTTGAATGTTTCCATCCACAAACTCACCCATTATTGATTCTTGTACTTATAATTCTCATTCCATAAGTGTCCCTTTAGGGATTCTGTTGGGCATAAATCCCTGATGGTAACATTGTGGTGGTTTTTCTGTTGATTTTGTTTGTTAAAAAAGAAGGTTTCCATGAATAGTTGTGGACATCAAGAGAGATTATTTAAAAGACATGACAACAAATATCCACTAAATTGGAATCGAGGCTCTGGAGGCGGTACAAAAAGTTCATATTTAAGGTGGGACCATTTACTAGTGTTTGCGAAATGTTTTGCTCTAAAATATGAAGAATGGAGAAATGTGTTTTTATAAAAGGATATTGCACACAAGAGTGAAGTATTTTTCCAATTTTTCATGCATGTTAAGATTCTAGATCATCATATCAAAATATGGAAATGGAAATAATCACATGAAAGTTTGGTTTTTTCCTGAAAGGTGATTTGTGTGCACCTACAAAATAAAGATGAAGTGATCGATGTGGAAGAGTGTTACACCCATAATGCGATGTAAAATATTGTTTTATTCACTCATGAGAAAACTTATGTGAACAAAGGAATACACGTGAGGACCCTACGTGCAAGGTTGTCCGGGTCTATAAATAAGGGGATCCCACCATTTCAATATCATGACCCTTAGAGAAATCTAGAACTCGAAACCACATAATATTTGCATATAAAATGGTTTCATGTAAATAGAGTTGTGCACAAAAGGTGTTTCATGTAAAGAGAGTTGGGTCCAAAGCATAAATTTCGCACAAAAGTTTATAAAGTTGTGCGCAAGACACACAAAGAATGCAGGAAAGATAGAAGTTCCTTAGTAATTCTATGGTAAAGGGTTATTCATCAAGTGGATCAAAGTGGAACTTAATGATAAAATAAATGAGGTGAAAAACATATTAATTCAATAAATAAAAGGATGATCTTATGAAGAAGTAGAAATCACACATTAGTTGAGAGAGCAGTGAGATTTCATATTGTGATTGATTGTAAACTAGGAGGGACAATGAGTCCGCTCTATATAATTTAAACAACAATTCTGTTTTAGTGGACTCAGTACATCAACACATTGTCTTTGTATGCTCCTTGGATATATCCCAGTGAGGGTTAACCAAGTAAAATTACTATTTCTCGTGCATGCTTTAATTTTTATTCATACATTTTCATGGGAAAGAGGGAGAAGAGAGTATTGTTTATCAATGAAACAAGATATGAAGGGGCATTTATTTTAATTTTTCATACCCTAATTCACCCCCTTTCAAGGAATTTAACCTAGTTGGGATGAAATAGTCTTTCCTCGATTTGGTTGAAAGGGTAGAAAGATATATTTTTTTGGGAAATAATTGGAGGTGTCACATTATTGTAATCGTTTTTGATTTAATTGAACTGGGAGACTATTCTATCATTATCTTTCTAGATGTTTGATGGGTTACTAACCACCATAGAAACCTAATATACTTATAAATTCTATACCAAAAGGGCATTAATTTTATGTCTCAATCATGTTGCCTAAAAATAACTAAAGGATCTAGAACTTCCATTAAGGGTTCCCTGGTTAATGGGATCTATTTCTTGATTGTTATGACCCATTATAAATTGTTGGGAAGTGTGTATACAAATAATAATATTAACAAATTGTTTTGGAATAGGAGATCATGGTATGTATCCTTTAAGGGTCTCAAGGAATATAATAAAAAAGGGAAATAAACTAAAATTACACCTAGTAACCTTCCCTTTTGTGAAGATTTTGTAATGGGTTAAGATAGAAATTCACTTTCAATAGGTCTATATTTAAAGATGGAACCCCCTGGGAATATATTCATTCTGAATCATGCGGACCAGAAATGACTAGATTCCGTGATAGAGGGTCCTATTTTTTACCTTAATTAATGATTTCTATAGAAAGGTTTTTATTTACATACTCAATGTCAAATGTGATGTTTTTGAAAATTTCAAAACCTTTAAAAACTTTTAGAAGAATCAGGTTGGAAATAAAAAAACAAGAACTTATAATTGGTTATAATGCCTTTATATTTATTTCATTATATTATGTGAATCTGAGGGCATTACAAGACACCAGATTGTTAGGGAATCCCCCAACAGAATGGAATTTCTGAAAGAATGAATAAGAATATTCCTAATAGAGTATGAATAATTCTTTAATTCTTAGGTCTCCCAAAATTATTTTGGAAGAGGCTTCCACAATGAAGGTTTGACTCATTAATAGGTTTTCATCATCTTCCAATAATTTTAAATCCCCGAAAGAACTTGGGAATGAAAATCCAACCTCTTATAATCACCTAAGTGTATTTATTTTTACTTCATATGCCCATGTCAAGACTGATAAACATGAACCTTGAGCTCTTAAGTGTATTTTTGTGGGATATCCCATGGGTGTTAAATCTTATAAGTTATATTTTGAGAAACCATATTACCAAGGTTTCTGAAACTAAATCATCCACCCAATTTTAGAATAATGTAAAACTTCATCGACCCAATCCTCACCCTATAAACCAAGATGAATCAAGCTTCAGATCAAATTTAGATTCATAAAGTTAACCCTGACAATAATTTTGACTACGAGTTAACTTGTGATAGAGTTAGTAGGGTCCCTAGACCTCCTTGGTTTAATCAATATGTTATAGCATATTTTTTTTCCTTTCATGATACCCAAGACATTGTTGATGATGATCCATAAACATATAAGAAATACCTAAAAGGTAAATACTCAAAATAATGTATTTATTCCATGAATGATGATATGATGTCCTTAAAATAAAAATCACACTTGGAATATCATTGATAAAACTCTCAATGATAAAGAAATTGGTTATAAGTTTTTTTATAAATGAAAGGAGGA
Source organism: Viscum album (assembly GCA_963277665.1). Classification (NCBI taxonomy): domain Eukaryota; kingdom Viridiplantae; phylum Streptophyta; class Magnoliopsida; order Santalales; family Viscaceae; genus Viscum; species Viscum album. The sequence goes on along the minus strand of OY728146.1, from coordinate 1,878,312,202 downwards.
TAACACTATAGAAATGAAAATAAATTTTAGATCAGTAACTAAGGGGTTCCTCTAAAGAGAAGGAATTAACTATTTTGAAATATTTTCACCAGTTATAATGCATTCTTCAGTTAGGAGGATGCTTGATTTTACTACCTATAATTTCCTTCACATTGAACAATTAGATGTAAAATATTCTTTCCTTCATAGAGACCTTAGTGAGAAGTAATATATGAATACTCTTGATGGTTATTCAACAAATACTAATATACAGGTTTTACTTTTAAATAAACCCCATTATGATTTAAAAAAATTCTCGGGGAAGTGGTATAGAATGTTTGAATATTTTATTCTTATTAACTATTTTTGAAGTAGTTAATCTGATGATTATTTTTATTTCATGACCAAAAAAACAACATGTTTTACCTTATGTTATATGTTCATTATCTAGTTATTATATGAAATAAAATTAATATTATCACTGATATAAAATATCAATTAAAATGTGTTTTTTAAATATAGGACATAAGGTAAGAAAAGAAAATTTTTTGTATAGAAATTATTAGGGAGGGACCCAATAATCTATTGTATCTTTCCCAACATGATCACGTTATGACAATTTTCATTCAAATACTTGTTTTAATCTCTCAAAAAATGTTAGTGAACCTTTTGGGAAGCATTTTAATATTTTATTTCCACAATAAACCACTGATGCTACTGATGTAGAGTTTATGTCAAAAATTCCATATTTCAGAATTGTTGGTGGTGTAATGAATTCCATTATTTTCACAAAACTTGATGTAGATTTTTCAATTTTCACCCGTAGAAGATTTATGGCCAGTGCAAGGAAACCACATTGGCATGCCCTAAAGTCACTGCTATGATGTTTTTCATGTACATCAGACTTTTCTTTGTGTTATGGTAAAAATGATGATACTGCTAAGATGATTATTGGATATTTTGATGCCGACTATACAAGTAATATCAACACTATAAAATCATTAACCATGTTCATTTTCACCGCTTTTGGAGGCCCTATATCATAGAAATAAAATATGAAATTTGTGGTTTCTCTTTGAACCACATAATCAGAATATATAGCATTGATCAAGGTTATCAATGAAGCCTTATCGATCATAGGTTTTGATTATAAATTCAATCTTTATAGTTATTTATCACATTATATAGATATAGTCAATTTTAATTACATTTTTATAAAAATATATCATGGCATGGTAAATCCAAACAAATAGATATTAGATTATATTTTATTAGAGATGTTATTGAATCTAGAACCATGTGTATCAATAAGATCCATGTATATAATAACCTATGTGACATTTTGACTAAAGTCATGGTATTATCTAAATTAAAACATTTTTTAGATAGATTGAATTTGGTTCCTATTCAATAACCATATGTCTAAGAACAACATCAATTTAAATTGATAATGGTGGAGATTTTTAAATTTTGGTTTTCATATTCAAATTATTATGTTGTATTTATCTTCAATTTATTTTTCTATTGTTCAGATAAATGAAATATTATTTTGGAATTATATTATTCTACTCAATTTAGATATTTTATCTCTCTTATGTTGTTGGGATTATTTTATGGGCCTTTTTCTTGGACCATGACCTTTGGTCAGCTTGTTACTCCCTTCGGCGCACACCTAATACATCATTAATATGTACAAATTTAATTTATGGCCATTTATCAATCTCTCCATCCTTTTTATTTTCTCTGTAGACCTATTTTAGTCTCTATTAAAAGTGACACTTCTTTTTTGTTTGATGTGGCTCTATGGTTTCTGTGGATTGATCTAGATGTTTTGAGGTGATGTGGTGTGTTAGTGGGATTGATGACCCCTGCACGCACTGTACTTCAGAATTCAGTCTTACATTGGTTCTCCTATTACCAGAAATTATCTCTCTTCTCCTATGGTAACAAACTAATGTTGGAGTTGGATTTATCAGGGTTAATACTTGGTTCTATGACTATCGTCTCTTGTTATCATTGATGTTGAACCACTCTTTGAGGAGTACTGTTATGATGTTCCTGCCCTGTGAGGAAGTATGGTTTTCAATAAACCAAGAAGATCCAGTGACATGTTTCTTTTGTACAACAAAGCATGATATCATCTGGATCCCTTCGATCTTGGTTGATCAACACAGGAAACAGAAAAGTGATCTGGTGTCAAGATTGATGTCCTCCAGCGCAAAGTCTCCCAAAGGCCCAACACATAAGCTCTAATGGGGTTACATCCTAAAACCCATTGGTGGTTTGAGGAATTTCTCATCCAATAATATTTTCAGGCCACCGTCCTTTGCAGAATCTGATATGGGATTGAGTTTTCATGCAGAAATTATCCCCTCAAACCAAAGATCATAGAACTAGGTTTTCCATCCAATGATTATCCATCCGATCTAAGTCATCATGCACTATCATCATCGTTTCTCTCTTCATCAAGAAATTTAATCTGCCTACTGTTATCAAGAAAAATTTTTATATAATGTACCATCATGGATACACATGTTCTTACCAGAGCCATCCCTATATCACACCTGGGCCACAACCTACCTCTAATGCCACCTTTCTTGATCAATTTCCTCCAGACTAAGTAATTTCAGACACAACACATAAATCCTTCTAGGGTTCTATCGTAAAACCCCTAGGTGATAAGTGGAATTATTCATCCAAACATATATGCGAGTGAATATTCTATGCAGAAACCGATGTGATATTGAATTTTCACCCAACATAAAAACCCTTATACAATATTTAAATCATTTTGGGTCCGTATGTTCTTAACTATTCTGCTTATTTAATGATGTTTTATGAAGCACTTTATTCTTGTTTTTCATTCATTTATTATGGTCTGCTTTATACTATACATGTTTTTTATGTTAAGCTTAAAAAAATGTGTGTGCGTGTAGGTGGTATTATTTTCATGCACATAGGTTCAAACTAGATCAAAGCATGTTAAATCATATTATTATTCTTAACTGCATTTTTATTTCTTTAATATCTAATGTTGTGTTTCTATTTGGATTTGAATCCTGTGAATAGAACGCCCAAATGGACCTTTATGATTTTCTTCCATGGTCTGGGTACACCATTCCTTAACAATATGGGAAAAAATTCAACGAATTTAGTGTATTGATTTTTTCAATGTGTAGTCAGTGTTTCTCATATGAAAACAATAAAATTATTATCCAGTTATTTGTATCAAATTTTCAAATTCAAGTCATCATCCCACATTTGGTGGCCTACCGAAAGTACCTCACCACCGATGTTTCCCATATATCAATCATATCTCATATATCAATCATATCGTTCCCCTGACAATGTTATAACCCACAACTCCCATGCTTCTAATCATCCCTCTCACCATGCCCTATTTTTATGGCCGCTGTAACACTACAATGAAAAAACCAATGAAAACCTTCATGGTTCCATTATTTATTACCTAGCTAGTTTAATTTAAAAACCCAAGTGTCATAGTGGGATTGTGTCCCCCTGTTCCCACTATTTTTATTTTAGAGGGCTTGGGCATTCGAACTCATGTCCCTAACGACATGTTATTTTTTTGATTCTACCTTTTATGGCAGTGACCTCTCTGCAGACATTGGAAAGTAATGAATTTTACTAAAATTTTGATTTGGTGTGAACAATGTTGTGTTTTTTGGAATAGAATAAAATTTATTTTTTCTTATTTTCACTTTAAACAACTTTATTCTGTCTCTCAAATTATAATAAAAATAAAAATTATAATCAAAGCCACAAACATAATTAAATGTGGGAAATAAATTAATTATATAGTCTCTATAGATTGATTATTGATTCATGAACAATGGTTGCACCACTCTTTTTTTGGAAATATGGTTTTTTGTGTGAGTCTCTTTCAATATATGGCGGATCTCTCTTGGGACTAAGGTTTTCACCATTTTTATAACAGAGAAATTCTTCTCACCAGTTCTATAACTGATAAATTCTTCTGTTCAGATTGTATTTTGGGGGTCTTTAATATATTTGGATGTTTTTATACAATTTTATTTGTATGATGAACATATTATCTATACAGTCTCAGTACTACATATATACCCTTTAACATAACATAAAATGTCTTTTAACAGTGCTATAAAAGAATTTTTATCCCCAGTGTTGTTAAAGGGGGTTCCCCTTTATCAGTGCTTTCAATAATTCGGATAAAGGGAGTCCTTTATCAGTGCTAAAAATATCACCTATAAACACCCCACTTTCTGCAATATGCTTTTTTTATAACAACAAAATGCATCAACATATAACCTATATATAAAATATATAATTTAAATGAAATAAAATTGACATCATGAATACAAAAAAACTACTATATACATTTCAAATACTGTTTTCTGTAATTTAATTTACAATTACTATCCCCAAACATTTTAAAACATTAATGTTTCATCATATTTAGCACCCGTGATCACCTCCCAAAAAAGTCTTCCAATGGTATTAGTTTCAATAAAAATAACCACAACCCGAGAAAAATAATCCACCTATATAACAAAACAAATCTTATGTTAGTAATATTTTAATGAAAAATTAATCATTAATATGAAAGAATATATTAATAAAATGAGAAATTTAAATAAAAAGACAGTTGAAGTTATACTAGTCACACTGTGCATCATAATGATGTGAAGTTGATTCCAACACATCACAAAAAATTTATAGATCATTGTTCTAATGTATCAAAACAAGGTGAATTTTTTTCTGAGTTTTTAATATTTCAATTGTTCTTTTTAACGGAATTAATGTCAATTTTAAATAAAGACACACTTATAGTTATACCGATCACATTGTATATGGGATTGGGGCAAGGACGATTCATATATGTCACAAATTACTTATGAATAATTGTTATAATGTATCAAAACAATCCAAATGTGTTTTCTCCGTTTTTAGTATGCCACTTATGTTTTTCACTAAAATGTAATTTCAAACTAGAAACACACACTTCGAGTCATAATGGTCACATCATGTGTCAGTTTGATGTGATACTTCTTCCTACACATCAAAAATATCTTCTGAATCACTATACTACATTATTAAGACAATTATAATTCATTTTATTAGTTTTCAGTGTTTGACACACATTTAGAACTAAAATGTCAATTTTAAACTGATAACAGACACTTTGTGTCATATTGTTCACTCAGTGCATCGGATTGAGGTGCGGATGATTTCTACACATTAAAAATGACTCATATATCATTTTCTTAAAGTATCAAAACAATTCAAATGTGTTTTCCTAGTTTTTACTATGTCACTTAGTATTGTTGATAAAATTAATGTCAATTTTAAATTATAAGACACACTTGGAGTCATATTGGTCACACCGTACATAGGATTAAGGTGAGGTTGATTCAACCACTTCAGAAAGGGCTCATGGATTATTTTACTAAAGTATCAAAACAATCTGAATGTGTTTTATTAGTTTTCAGTATGTAACTTGTTTTTTCCTAACATTAATGTCAATTTTAAATAAAAATACACACCATGAGTCATTATGGTCACACTTTGCATCATATTGTGGTGAAATTGATTCCTATATGTCAAAAAATGACTCATAAATCATTTTAATAATGTGTCAAAACAATACAAATTTGTTTTCTCAGTTTTTGGTACATCATGTATTATTTTTACTAATATTAATGTCAATTCAAAATACAACGACACACTTGGTGTCATACCGGTCAAACTATGTGTTAGATTTATATTTGGGTGATTCCAACACATCAAAAATGACTTATGGAACATTTTTCTAAGGTATCAAAATAATCTGTATGTGTTTTATTGGTTTTCAATATTAAACCTATTGTTTTTAATAAAATTTATGTCAATTTTAAATAAAAAGACACACTTAGAGTTATAATGGTCACAACATGCATTCAGTTGAGGCGAGGTTGATTCTTACACATTAGAAATTACTAATGAGTCATTTTAATAAATTATCAAAATAATATAAAAGCATTTTCATAGTTTTCAGCATGTCATTTATTCTTTTTACTAAAATTATTGTTAATTTTAAATAAATAGACACACTTGAAATTATACAGATCACAATGTACATATGATTGTAGTGTGGATTATTCTTACACATCAAAAATGACTTATTGATCATTTTCCTAAATTATTAAAAAACATCTGAATGTGTTTACATAGTTTTTAGTATCCCACATGTGTTTTATAATAAAACGTCATTTGAAACTAGAAACACTCATTTTGAGTCATAACGGTCACATTGTGTGTCTGTTTGATGTTAGAATTCTTCTTAACCATAAAAATTACTTATGAATCATTATCCCAAATTATCATGACCATCCGAAGGTGTTTACTCAGTTTTCACTGAGTGACACATTTTAAACTAAAATGTTAATTTTAAAATAATAATGAACACTTTGGTTTATATTATATAAATCACGTATCATATTGAGGTGTTCATGATTTGTACATTTCATAAATGTCTCATGGATAATTTTCCTAAAGTATCAAAACAATATGAATAGATTTTCTTTTTTTTGAGTATTCACTTGTTCTTTTTACTAAAATTAATGTCAATTTTAAATAAAAAAACACACTTAGAGTCATATCATTTACACAATGATTTAGAATGAGGTGTGAGTGATTCCTACATTTCAAAAATTACATATGGATCATTTTATTAAAGTATTAAAAAATGTAATGTTTCCACAGAGTTTTCATTTTTTCACCCATTCTTTTAACTAAAATTAATTACAATTTAAAATAAAAATACACACTTAGAGTTATACTAGTCTCACTGTGTGTTAGATTGAAGTGGGTTTTATTTTTACACATTATAAATGATTTATTAATCATTTTCCTAAATTAATAAAACAATATGAAATTTTTCTTCATTTTCAATGTGTCACCTATTATTTTTATGAAAATTAATGTCAATTTTAAATAAATAGAGACAAATGAAAATATAACAGTTACATTATGAATTGGATTAAGGTGTGATTGATTCTTACATGTCAAAAAATAGTTATGGGTTATTTTACTAATGTATCAGAATAATTCCAATGTGTTTTCTCAGTTTTTAGTATGTCAGTTGTGTTTTTTAATAAAATTTCATTTGAAATTTGAAACACAAACTTTGAGTCATACCAGTCATATATTTTATTATTTTTATGTGAGAATACTTCTTACACATCAAAAAATGGATTATAAACCATTTTACTAAATTATCAAGGCGATATGAACAATTTTTATTGGTCATCCGTGAGTGACAGTTTTTGAACTAAAATGTCAATTTTAAACAGATAACGAACACTTTGAGTCATACCGGACACATCATATATTATATTAAGGTTAGTATGATTAATAAATGTCAAAAATGAATTAAATTTCATTTTAATAGTGTATAAAAACAATACTAATTAATTTTCATAGATTAGAGTATATCGATTTTCTTTTTTACTAAAGTTAAAGATAATTTTAAATAACAAGACACACTTAGAATCATATCGGTCACACAGTGCATCAGAGAGAGGTGAGACTAACTCCTACATGTCCCAAATGAGTTATAGATCATTTTAATAGTGTATAAAAACAATTAAAATGTGTTTTCTTGATTCAGGGTACGCCAATTGTCTTTTTTACTAAAATTACATTTTAAACTCAAAACATGCACTTTGAGTCAAACCGGGTACATCGTGTATCCAATTTTGATGAGGACGGTTTCTACACATAAAAAATGACTTATGTATTTTTGTAATAAATTATCAAGATAATACGATCATGTTTTCTCAATTTTCAATGAATGAAACTTTTTGAACTAAAATGTCAATTTTAAACTAATAACATGATCTTTGAGTCATACCAGGCCCATCATGTCTCATATTGATGTGAGGATTATTTTTATACATAAATAATTAATTATGTATTGTTTTAAATGTATTAAAACAATTCGAATGTGTTTTATTGGTTTTTAGTATGGAAGTTTTCTTTTCCACTAAAATTAATGTCAATTTCAAATAAAAAGACACACTTGGAGTAATACTTTTCACATAGTGTGTTGAATTGATATGATTCTGATTCATACATGTCTCAATCATTTTACTAAATTATCAAAACAATCAGAATTTATTTTCTTAGTTTTCAATATATCTCTTTTTTTCTTCTAAAATGTCATTTTAAACTAGAAACACACACTTTGAGTTATATTGGTCACATAATGCATCAATTTGATCTGATAATAATTACTACACATAAAATATTACTTTTAAATTATTTTATTAAATTATAAATACAATCTAATAGTTTTTTCTTGGTTTTAAGTGACTGATACTTTTTGAACTAAAATGTCACTTTTAAACTGATAACAGACACATCGTGTCATATCGGGCACATAGTATATCATATTGAGTAAGGTTTTATTCATACATGTTGTAAATGGACTATGTATAATTTTATTAATGTATCAAAACAAAATTAATTCATTTGATTGGTTTTGAGTATGTGAGATTCTTTTTTTACGAAAATTAATGTTAATTTTAAATAAAAAGATTCTCATGGAGTCATATAGGCCACATCGTGCATCAGATTTAGGTGTGTCTGATTCATACACATCTTAATTGACTTATATATCATTTCAATAAATTATCAAAACAATATAAATGTTTTTTTGTGTTTTGAGTATGTCAGTTTTCTCATTTTTAAAATTAATGTCATTATAAATAAATTGATGCACTTGGAGTTGTACCTGTCACACCATGTATTTGATTGAGGTGTCACTAATTTCTACATGTCTTAAATGACTTTTTTATTGATTTATTTAAGTATCAAAATAATATGAAATTCCAATTTTACTAAAACTTCCATTTATTTTCTTTATCTAACTACCAAAACTATATATTAAGTTGATATTATTAGCTGAAAAACCTTATTCTACTCATCTGTTTTTCTATAATTAGAATGGGTTTTTAGGTAATATCATTGAATCAATATTTATTATTGGAAGGTAGATAATTAAAATCAATGGAAATCATGGTAATAATAGTTAAAAGGAATATATTATCTCTTTTGTGGCTTGTTGTAGATAGTATAAATAAATATTTATTCTCGAAAGATCTGTGAATAAAACTAATTAAGAATTAGAAAAAAATGATATGAAAAATAAATTACAAATATTAGATAAAATTATGAAAAAATTAATTAAATAAGTAGTAATAATTCACCTTTTCATGATGGTTGTATACATTCATGACCCATTTTTCTATCATTATATCAATTGTAGCCTCGAAGTCCATTCTCTCACAAGCATAAGTAAATTCAAACAAACCACCCAAACTCAATCAAAATAATCCAACTATATAAGAATTCTTTTATGTGAGTAATACTAAAAAGAAATAAATTAAACAAAAATTTGAAACAACCCATTACTTATAGGGAAGTCACATCATTATGTTATTTGTGTACATTCTGGCATCTGGTATACTGACCAATCATTTCTAAGAAAATATATATTATCGTGTAAATATGAGTATTTTAAACAATCATATAATTACTAGAAAAATATAAATACAAAAAGGATTAAAAAATATTTCAAATGAAATATTAATTATATTCAAATATACCTCTTTGTGGGTGTAAGTTTTTTGATGGAATATGACCCATCTCATTAATTTAAAAACATAATAACCATAATATTTTCTATTTTTTGATTTCAAACACAGATGAAAAATTGTTAAAAATAGTTAATTTGTTTTGATATGTGTTTGGATAATGAAGTATTATTATATATAACATGATACTTGTCCAGTTGTAGAACTTATCAGGCTACTTATTCTTAATTCCTATCCCATTGCTATGAATTTCACATTATATAAACATTTATATATCATAAAATAATTCACATTAAACGATAATATAAATTATATAACTTTTTCTTTAGTTTAAAGCAATGGATTTGGTGTATTAAAAATAGAAGTATTCCATCATGTGTGGTCAGTTTTTTGGGTATCCTTGGAGTGAATCCAGGAAATAAATCGCTCGAGTATCCAAATTAACTGTAATGAGAATCCAATGTTTCCTAAAAACTATAAAAATACATAGTTAATGAGTTTTTTTTAAATATACTTGATATGATTTTACTTTAGATTCTTACCCCTGAATTATAGGTACTAATAATAGTTTGTCAACTGTAGGTTTTCTTTCAAACAATTTGTCTTATTTTTCCACTATTTCATTTATTTTTTTGAATCTATTTATATTTTATGTATTGAAGTGACATGAAGACTAATGAATGTTGGTGGTAACTAATTTGTCCATTGAAATTTTTCTTCAAAGGAAACTAATCTTTTTTTTCATATCTTCCATTTATTTATCATTATCCTCTTGTTTTTTTCTCAAAATATGTTCAGGGTGTCCCCCCAAAACCCGAACCTCTGAAACGACCATACTATTTTGGCCACTTTAAGTCCACTGATCGTAAGTGTTCATCCAATATAGTTTTTTATGATAACTATGACTACTTGATATATAAAATATAGGAAAATAAGTAATGATTGTTATGTACTAGATATTTAATTCAGAAAAAAATTATTATTTCATAGTTACACATCTTTCCACACTTTTATTTGTGTTTTCATCAATTAATCTCCCATATTTATTTATATGTCCCCATTACATTACACATTGTGTGGTATGGAAGTGGTTTTGGATTTTAATTCATCAATTTTTATAAAAAAGTAGGGACATAATTATGTTGATGTTTCTTTTCACATTAAAGTATTAATGTATATTTAAAATATGTGCCAATTTTTTTTCAAGTTAAGAATACATTGTCCTTGATTTGCGATAGGGGTTCATTGATTTTTCTTCCTATTATTTGTCTTCCGCACTTAGTTGATGTTTCATAAATAAAAAATTCTCAATCAAAATGATAGATACAAGTATTATAAAATAATGTATTACTTGCAATAATTTACCTGAAAAGAAATCTCTAAATGATGGTCATTAAACACATCCCATTATTATTGGGTTATGAGGTGTGCATAAATATGTGGTGGGTGAGGTTTTATTTTCCCTTCAGAATATCTAAGATGAAATCTCGTCAGAATTGTGTGAAATCCATTGTGAATCCTTTCAACACGAATTAATACATATTTATTATGGGATTAATCTACTATAAATGAAATCTGCAAGGGATGATGAAAAGTAAGTCAATGATACATTATTTTATATTTTAGGAAAATAAATAAATGATAACATAATGTTACCATAATCTCTTCCCACATTACTGCCTTAAGCATGGGAACAACATGGTTCCAAAAATCTTTGTCAATCAACACGCGTTTCTGAGTGATGAGTCCAATGTAACTAATGAACATGGCATTTCTGGGGTTAACATGATGGACCCATGCTTTCCATCAATCCTCAAATTTTATTCCTTTGTTTGTTGACTTAAGGATTTTTGCTAAAACCTTCAAACTACATTGCACCAGTTTTTTCTACATCATCGGTCCTTCATCACCTAACATTTCCTTAGGTTCAACATTATCAATATTTTTCTCCTTAAGATCAGTAGCATTGAAATATGTATAAGGTTGTTGTACCTCTACACTAGTATAAACAATAGGTTGAGAAACCAATTTTTTCCTAGGATTAGGAGCACTATCACCGGCAGGAGGTCGTTTTTTCTTTACACTAAGAGTATCAATAGGTTGAGAGACCAATTATTCTTTAGGATTAAGAGCACCGACACATAAAGAATTCATTATTTATATAAGTGGTTAAAATTTAATTTAGATTACATTAATGTAGAAGTGAACATATAATAACATTAAGTAACATAATTTATATTACAAAAATATATATCATGATTACTGAACTCTATTTTTTTTAAATCCAAAATGGATTTGACCACTCTATCGAGTATCCAAATCCTTTATTATGGGTTCCTATGATATATAAAATGTTTTCTATATTGGGACCACTGTGAAATGATTACAATGACCCAATTATAAGGTCATCCCAATTAAATTTTCACATGACCCTTCATCGGTTTTGGTCAATAATAGAAAAACTGTCAACTTTTGGTTTGCATGATCTGGAACATGAAATACTTATACTGTCTATGATTAAATTATAAATTGTTCATATGCACCCCTTCCTTACTGAACTCCACTTTCATGAATCATAATTAATTTATTTTAACATCACTCTTATTATCAACCCACTTATATTGAAAAATAATCACTTGGAATGTTATATAATCTATCTCCCATATTTGTTTTATGATACCAAATAGGACATATTTGCAAAAATTGGATTTTTATACATAGTACTTGAAATGTGCATCACTTCAACCACAAGTGTAACTCCACTATTTTTCATGATAATTCCTTTAGAATGTTCATTTTTATAGAACATAAAACCATTAATTACATAACCATTATAAGATAATACATACACACTTAGTCCTTTGGCTAGCCATTAACTTTGTTCTAAAATTGAATCAATATTTTCATTTGACTCTTTAGAAATATGGTCTCAAAACCTTCTTATATGTGGTTGATTATGTGTATTTGATATCCATATTTCATTCCATGATGGATTCAAATGCCTAAGAAATTTTTTGTGGGATTTAACATATGAGGAAACCCTTCAAATATTATGAAAAATTTAAAGGTGGGACTACTCCCGATATGTGATATTGATTGAGAAAACATATCTTTTATAAATTACTTTATCCAAAATATTCCAAGTGTGATTATATTTCCATATATTAATGAAATCTATGAAAGATATGTTTTCAGTTCATAATTCAATGGATTCCTTAACAATATATCACTCCACAATACAACCCTCTAGAGGACTTCGATTTTTGACATTCCATTTCAAAATATTCATATGTATTTCAATGGGGGTAAATCTATCTATAATGTATATTCCCACATATTAAAATCTCTCTTACCAAGTGAACCATCAAGTGAAACTTCATGTCAATGAATTCTAGTTGGAAGAATATATCTAACAAAATATAACAGAAATTTACTTTTCCATAGTAAGTAATTTATTTGGTCCTATAAATTTGTTGCATATTAATTTTAAAAATAAATAAAGATTGATTAATTTATGATGGTCATTCTTGAAAAAAAGTCAATGTAAAGCTACATGAATTATATCTTGAATCGAAATATATTAGTCATGTGATTTCAAACCCTTTAACTTTAAATCATTCATTAACATGATATTCTTGATATTTGATGAATACCCATCTGGAACATTTATGTAATTTAAGAAGATGAAAAATGATATCTCACCTTCTTGGAAAGAGTTTAAGAAGATGGAGGACAAAAAGTCAGTTTTTCACCCTTCATTGGTGCCAATTTGTCATGTATTCCCATTTCAACCATGTCCAACCTAGCCTTAATTATATCTTTTATTTTACTGGGTAAAGTTAGTATCATACCAATTAAATATTCACATAAATCTTTACCAAAATAGTTAATATCAATAAAATTTATGATGTTTATCCAATTAAAGTATGGTAATTAAAAAAATGGATCACTTTTTCAAACTGAGTTTTGTAAGGTTTTTCGAAAATGGTTCACTAAAAGAAGTGTCCACATATTTTACTTTCACAATCAGTTGATCACCTATTAGTGGGGATGGTTTCGTACATTCTTATAAACATCCATATAATTATTTCATCCATGATAAGTACTTATGTTGTTAGGGTAGAAATCTGTGATGTCCTAAAAACACAGTCTTTGATGATTGTGTCAACCCAATTGATTGTTCAGCTTGTTTTCCAATGGGAAACCTTTGAGTTCCTTTAATGTTATTTCCAAAAATTTTTACATAAGCATAAAATCCATTTATCATCCCATAAAACATGGATCTCAACATGAAATTTTTATTTATGAATGCTTTATATAATGTAACATGTGAAACCCACAATAATTTCAAATATTCAATACATGGAGAAAAATAATCATCAATATCATTGTACAACTGTTTTTGTCATAATATAAGAATATATAACATGTTGTGTTTTCATTTAAAGAATATATATGGTGGAAAGTTATAATTTACCAATATAACCGACCATGTACTATGAGTGATGCTTTCAAAACCAAAATGATTCACTCTATCTATAGATAATACAAGATAAAGGTTTCTGAGCTCATTTCCAAATTTAGGATACTCATGATCAATTCTCTTATACAGAGGAGAGTCTATCCCGTGAAGAAGTTTTCCATCATTATTTCTTGTATATTTGTGCCTTGTTAATTTCCTCATAGTCTCTGAGTATCATATAGACATGTAAACCTTGTAATGATTGGAAAGTATCAAAAAACATTAATATGACCCGAATAATATTTCTTCTATCAAGAAGAAACACACTTTGGGAATTCTTTAAGTTATTATTGTTCCTTTTATAACATTATACAGTCATTTGGGTAGGCATGTATTATTTCAAGGATAAAAACCATCAAACATAGCATTCGTTTAGAGTCATATGCCAACAAGCCCTTACCCGAGTGGTAAGGGATCCTGCTTGGCATCCAAGATACCCAGGTTCAAAACCGGGTGGAGGTGAATTTCCGGGTTACTGTAGGAGTTACTATACCAGTCACTGTAGCAGTTACTATTCAGTACTGTAGCAGCTGGAACTATTCACCCGAATTGGGGCTTCGGGCCACCGATTTGGGCCTACAGATCTCTAGGGCCTTCGGGTCATCAAAGGCCTTTAGGCTATTTGCCGTCGGGTCACGTAGACCATGGAGTAGCCTAGTTCACATAGAACAAGACCCAGAAGATGTAACAACTAGGTCCCGGTGATAGCACAGCCAGCCTGCTTTAACATGGCCGTCGGGTCTTGGCCCACTAGGTACCACCAGTTGCCCCACAGACACTTGTGGCCCACCCCAGGGTCCTCCCACATGCCCAAACGGGTCATCTGACTAATGATTTTCCCCACAAGCCAACACATGTCCTTTCTAGTGTGCCTTTTCCTCACTCACACACACCCTGGGAAACTTCCCAGGAGGTCACCCATCCTGATCACTACTCCAAACCAAACACGCTTAACTGTAGAGTTCTAAACAGATAGGCTCTTGAAAAGGAATGTGCACCTTGTTGACATGAGTCATATCATTTAGTCATTTAACCCATTATTATTCGGGGGTGTTACAATCACCCCCACTTTAGAGCACAACGTCTTTGTTGTGGGTCCTACATCACAACCCAGGTAGTGCACCACACTTAAGGTTGGGTACCACCTCTGATACCAAATGTAACAACCAGGTCCCGGTGACATCACAACCACCCCACCTTAACATGTCCGTCGGGTCTTGGCCCACCAGGTACCACCAGTTTCCCAACAGACCCTTGTGGCCCACCCCAGGGTCCTCCCACATGGCCAAAAGGGTCATATGACTAATGATTGTCCCCATAA
Source organism: Viscum album (assembly GCA_963277665.1). Classification (NCBI taxonomy): domain Eukaryota; kingdom Viridiplantae; phylum Streptophyta; class Magnoliopsida; order Santalales; family Viscaceae; genus Viscum; species Viscum album. The sequence goes on along the minus strand of OY728146.1, from coordinate 1,878,296,745 downwards.
GCCAACACATGTCCTTTTTAGTGTGCCTTGTACTCACTCACACACACCCTGGGAAACTTCCCAGGAGGTCACCCATTCTGATCACTACTCCAAACCAAACACGCTTAACTGTGGAGTTCTAATCAGATAGGCTCTTGAAATGGAAGGTGCACCTTGTTGACATGAGTCATATCATTTAGTCATTTAACCCATTATTATTCAGTGGTGTTACAATCACCCCCAATTTAGAGCACAACATCCTTGTTGTGGGTCCTACATCACAACCCAGGTAGTGCACCACACTTAAGGTTGGGTACCACCTCTGATACCAAATGTAACAACCAGGTCCCGATGACAGCACAACCACCCCGCCTTAACATGGACGTCGGGTCTTGGCCCACCAGGCACCACCAGTTGCCCCACAGACACGTGGGGCCCACCCCAGGGTCCTTCCACATGCACAAATGGGTCATCTGACTAATGATTGTCCCCACAATACAACACATGTCCTTTCTAGTGTGCCTTTTCCTCACTCACACACACCCTGGGAAACTTCCCAAGAGGTCACCCATCCTGATCACTACTCCAAACCAAACACGCTTAAATGTGGTGTTCTAATCAGATAGGCTCTTGAAAAGGAAGGTGCACCTTGTTGAAATGAGTCATATCATTTAGTCATTTAACCCATTATTATTTGGAGGTGTTACAGAAGAGGATCAGAGAAGCAGGAGTAGCAGCCACCAGATGCAGAGCTAACCAGATTGGAAGAATGAGAGGGTATGGCAGCCGCCATCGGGACCAGGCACCGTTACGGGGCAATTCTATCCGATCAGAAATGCATGGCGGAGAGCTAAGGCGATCAATGATGCAAGACTCTAGGGAGGGGAAATTCTAGTGGGCTGGGCCTACGGGTCATGTAATGGGCATGGTATGCCTCTGGTCCTTCGGGTCATGTATTGTGGGTCATGTCGGACCTTGTTCCTTGGGCCTACGGGTCATGTATAGGTTCCCCTTCAACCGTTAAAAGGGGGATTATCTATAATAAAATAAAAAAAGAAGGCCTTCGGGCCATTCAGAGGTTTAGTGTCATATGTTTGGATAGTGAGTTTATTATCTTCTAGGACAATATCATTTAATAGATCAAGTAGTTCAGTAAAACTTGCATCACTCCATTAGTTTCCTACTATAATATTATATAGCTTTAGTTTGGCTAGAAATGTTATATATTTAGTGCTTCTAGCATTCAATGTTACTTTTTCATAACTCTTTAACTTATCAAACAATTTTGGATAATCATGAAGTTCATATTTAATTATAATTTTCATTTACTCAATATGATATTCATAATCATTTACACTTGTAATCACATCCCCAATATATTCTTCTTCATTGTACACACTTGTAATCATATCAGATGATCCATAAAATTTAGTGTTATCCCAACCACTAGCTACATTTTCTTTTTCCATGTGTTTATTCTAACATTTATAACATCGATCTATTCTGTGACATATCATGTGTTCTTACAAATACCTTGGTTTAATTAGTCTTTAATTAAAATAGCATAAACATAAAAAAAAATTTGAGAAGGGTCATATGTATGATCTTTTGCAAACTTGATTAACTCTTTCACCCCATGTAAATACTCTTTTTTCATATGATTTGAATCCATTCATTCACTTTTCATTTCCATCCTATTTTATTTGGTAATATTTATTTTTAACAAAAGAAATATATGAAATATGTTCAATTGAAGATGTATCTCATTAATTTCTTGACAAAAAATGGAATGAATAAAAAATGGTTCATCATCCCTCATGATCAAAAACAAAAACCCATTGAAGGAAATTTATAAATATAATGGATGAGATTTCACTTTTGGAAAAAAATTTCACCTCATATTTTTAATGACCAAAACCCTTTTTTTTATGAGTATAAATGAAGTATAACATCACATTTACATTATAAAAAATTTATGAAATAAAACTACTGAATGTGATAATGGAAAAAATCTATATTATTGGAAAACCCTTTTCAAAATTGAAAATATATCTACGGAATATAATAATGGTTTCACAAAAATAAATTATGACATTTATTTAAAATATTTTCAACACTAACATTGAATATATGAAATTATAAAAGTGTTATATAATTGAAATATAGAAACAAGTTTAAATGTATAAAAGTTTAAATTAAATATATATATATATATATATATTTATATTTGCATATAAAATTATATATGTATATAGAAGTATAAAATTATATATAATTTATAGAATAATATATGTTTTAAATAAATAAACATAATTTATAAATTTATATAAACTTAGAAGACTATATAAATATATATATAAGTTATAAAAGTATACATAGTTTATATAAGTATATATTTTTTAAAATTTATAAATGTATAAAATTATAAAATATAAAAGTAAATTTTATTAAAGTATAAAATTAAATTATTCAATTTTATTTCATTCATGAAATGATCGATCTTGACTTTACGGTTAACAAAAAATTGAGGTGTACCTTATGATTCACATTAGATCTACCCTCATCAATAATGAAACACACTTTTCAAACCATTTTCAAAATCCTATTTCCCCCCACTCATGCTACATGGTTAAAGGATCAAACGAATTGAACCACATAATAAATGAAATGAAAAATAATAAATTAAAGAATTCTACCAATGGTCCCACACACATCAATAAAAAATGGGAATTAAAGAAGATCTATAGAACCCCCTATGCCAAACCACCAACCAATGAAATAAAGTCATGGGATATACCATTGGAATTAATGTGAGATGATCCTAGATTTTATCAAACTATGACCAACTGTAGGCTTATGTTTCATTCTAACATAACTCACTTGAATAGCTTGTGGTAATCATTGAATTAGGGGCACTCCCCACTATCCACATACATAACTAGGGGAACTAGAAGTGTGAAATGATATAGTGTAGAATAAATTAATACTTATCACTTAATTACTCATGTTCTCATGAAAAAAGTAATAGTAATGGATGAAAACAATCAATAATCTAAACAATCATGATTGTTATTCTATATAACATAGTATGTGATAATGTACTAAGATAGCTGTCATACTAAAAGGTCATAGCAGTTCCCCACTATGATGAGAACCCAGAAGTGATATGACACTATTCTCCAATATATGTTCTATATCTAGAAGATATAATTTGAGGTAAATAAATGATATAGGTTATTAGTGGTGGAAACTCATAATAATCTGAGGCAACGTCTCATGGTGTACACCCTTGGTAATATCTAGTGTAGGATATTAAGAGAATGGGACCCACTAGTAAGGAAACAACATTTATATGTGTCATTATATTTTCCTATCTACAGACGTGTGTATTGATCCATAAACATTTATATTTTTATTAATGAGTATTATGAGTCGTGTACTTTTATTTATTGGAAAAAACTATGATGACAATATTCATGGAATGATATGATACATTGGATAAATCAAGAGTAATATTGTACTAATGAATATTGTGCGAATTATTTTTCACTTATGTTCATTAATAAGAGTTGATATGATAGGCCTTTTGATGGAAATTATACAATAATAAAAAATCCATTGTCATGGTGTTCTATAGAAAATTTCAATTTTCAGGATTTTAAAGTAAGAGACATTGAGAGCATAGGTTGATAGCACCGACACGAAACCTGATTAATTATAAATATCACATTAAAGATATTATATTACACAGTAAGTATCTGAATGAGCTATTATTCCATTATTCCATTAAATTATTTCTATATGGGTTCCTTGACATGTTTTTAGAGGCTAACCTTGATCTTTAGGCAACTTCACCTAATACCACTAAGAAAAAGACCTAGAGGGTCACACCCCATGTGTATCCAGAATCTCAGTTAAACAATATCTTATTATTTATTATTTAACAACTTGAATAAATATTATTCTCACTTTTGGTTCAATAATTATTCATGTTTTCTTGATCACATATATTTTTTCACTAGTTATTTGATAGAAAATAATTTGAGAAGAATATTTAATAAATATTTATTTTCTTTTTAGTGAATATAATATTTATTTATTTATTAGATAATAATGAAGTGATATATACTTTTTAAATAAATATACATTACTCAAGGCCTGATAAATATCATGAATGAATAAAGGACCATGTTTAACGATTTTATGAGAAATAATAAATATTGATTATTATTTTAATAAATAATATTTAATTTTAATTTCTACCTTTATCACTTGTCAATAAATTTTAATAATAATAATATTATAGTCATTAGGTTCCCCAAGGGATTAAATATATAATAAAAGGATCTTGGGAAATTATTTATTTCTAACCATAGCGATATATAAATATAATTATATTATTTTCCAAGAGAGAGAATTCATTTGTTTGGTTCTGCACAAAAAATTTGGAGAATCCCCTCAAGATATAGAGATCTCCCTTCTCCATGAACTCTTCGAAGAATGAATAGTGATATTCATCCACCTCCCACTCTCTAGTCAAGAGATATTAAGTAGAATGCCTTGGAAGTGATTCTCATGGAGATCAAAGGTGAATGACGCAAGCGGAAGGATATGTCATGATAGAACCTAGAGATACCTAGGATGATGTTCAAAGATTTGTGAAACACATGTGGATAACCTCTAGAGAGGATATTCCCTTGATTACTATAATGAAATGACTGTACAACATAGATCTGTTGTTAGATCCATCAATGAATAAATATTTCATGTAAGATTGTTCTTTAATTGATTAAATTTATTATATATAATATGTAATGATACTCCCTCTAATTCCAATGTTTTATCCATTGTATGTTTTTTTGATTCAATTTCATTAATCATGGTGTATATCATCATGTAGATCTTGGATTGATCATCAGTCCCAACAAAAAGAAACATTGGGCATGACCCATCGCACATGTCTGCTATGCCCAAAACCTTCAATAATAATTGGTGTCTTTTTTTCCTTTCATACTTCCCTAGATCTTATTGATGATGATCCTTAAACATTTAAGAAAACCCTTAATGATAAATATTCAAAATAGAGTATCAATTCCATGAATGAAGAAATTCCCTCCTTAAAATAAAAAACACACTTGGACAATCATTGATAAACTTAAAAGTGATAAAGTAATTGGTTGTAAGTGTATTAATAAACAATTTAAGGATGAAAATTATGAAAATAAAATTAATTCTAGATTATCCACAAAGGGGTTCCTCCAAAGAGAAAGAATAAATTGTTCTGAAATTTTTTCACCAGTTTCATTACATTTTCTTGTTAGGTTGTTTCTTACTTTTTATACCTATAATGACCTTCACAATGAACAATTAGATGTGAAAACTACCTTCCTTCATGAAGAACTTAGTGAGAACTAAAATATGATGCTTCCTTATGGTTATTCTAGTAAATTTAAATATAAAAAAGTATTTATTTAATATAAATCCTTGTATGGTTTAAAATAAATCCTTGTATGGTTTAAAAAAAATCCATGTATGGTTTAAAATAATCCTCGATGTAGTGTTATAGAAAATTTAATTATTTTAATCATAATAATAATTTTACTAGGAGAAAATGGGATGCATGTTTTTATTTCATGTCTGTAAAAAATAGAATTCGTTACCTTTTGTTATATGTTGATAAAATTATTATTATATGAAATAATATGAAACTTATCATTGCTTTCAAATACCAATTAAAATGAGTTTTTGAAATGAATAACTTAGGGGAATAAAAGAAGATTCTTGGTGTCTTAATTAGTAGGGATAGATACACTATATTTTTTTAATCTTTCCTAGCATGATAGTGTCATGAAAGTTCTCAAAAGATACTTGTTTGAATCTTTCAAACCTATTAGTGTAAATTTTGGAGGAAATTTTAATATTTTATTAACAAAATCACCCATTGATCTTATAGGTGTTGATTTTATGTCTAAAATTACATATGAAAACATTGTTGTCAGTGTCATGTATCCCTTGATTTGTATTAGACCTGATGTATGTTTATAGAATTACACCCTTAGTAGATTTATGGCTAGTCCAGGGAAGCGAAATTTCCCTTACATAAAGTGGCAGCTAAAACATTTTTCATGTGCCTCAAAATTACCTTTTAGTTATGGTAAAACTAATGACACTACTAATACAGTTATTGGATTTGTATATATTTACTATTTAAGTAATATTGGCACTATATATTCATTAATTGTGTATGCTTTCACTCCTTGTAGAGGCCATATATCTTGGAAATGTAATATGAAATATGTGGTTTTTCTTTCTACCATAGAATCAGAATACATATCATTGATCATGGTTTTAAAATAATCATTATGGTTCATGAGATTAGATTATGTACTCAAACTTTATTATTTTGTTATTACAGTATATTGAGATAGTAAATTTTCTACAAATTTATCCAAGAATATAGTATGGCATTGTAAATCCCAATAAAATAGATAATAAAATACATTTTATTGGAGATATTGTTGAATCTGAGACTATATGTGTTAATACAATCCGTGATGACACTAACCCAATTGATTGTTTGAATAAAGTCATGGTATTTTCTAAATTCAAATATTTTTTAGATAGACTGAATTTGGTTCCCAAAAAATAACTTTATAGTTAGAACAATTCCAATTTCAATTTAATATGGTGAATATTTATGAATTCTAGTTTTCATACAAAAATTACTATATTTTATTTATCTCACGTTTATTATTATATTGTACACATGCATGCAGAATTATTTTGGAATTATTATATTATGATGAATTTATATATCAGATCTCTCTTATTTTATTGGGATTCATGTGTGGGCCACTATCTAGGGTCGCTACCTTAGGTTTCCTTGTTACTCCCTTCAGACCACAAATTCCACCTCACTGATCTGCATGGCTTTATATCCAAGATATTGATTAATCTCACTTCCCTTTTGATATAATGCATCCACATGTTTTATTGACTCTTAATGGTGTCACTTCATTTCTTCTCTGTGTGGCTTTATAATCTCTTCTGATTTGTTTGGTAGTTTTGAGGTGTAGTGGGGTGTTAGTGGGATTGATGACCTAGTCATGCACTTACCTTTTGCAATAAATCTCAATTTGGTTCTCCTATCTGCTAGATTTCACTAAAATTTATCCTCTAGTGAAACCCTACTGTTAGAAGTAGATTCCGTGGTGTTGAATCCCTGGTTCTAAGATTGTCATATCATGTTCACGCTGCTGGTGCACTGCTTCTGGTGGAGTATTGTGATGATGATCCTCTTCCTCGTGAAGATGTATTATTCTTTAACAAACCAAGAATATCTTTTACACGTGGTATTTCTTTTGTACATCGAATCTGTCTACATCCCTTCAAGCTCAGAAGATCACCATAGGAGGCTGAGAAGTGATTAGGTGTCAGAATTGATTTCCTTTAACCCTATATCTTTTATACCCAACACATAACACTTTTGAGGTTACTTCATAAAACTCATGGGTGATAAAAGTAATTTTTCATCCAAAATTATATGTGAGGCACCATATTTTTCAAAAACCAACATGATATTGACTTTTCACAAAAAAATCCATCACTAAACCAAATATCATACAAATGGGCCTTCACATCAATGATAATTCATATAATTCAAATCATCTTGCACTTTTTCTCTCTCCATCGAGACAAGCTGCCTGAAAACATTTATTAGGACCCCCAGACAAGAAATAAATCTATTTGAGTTTGTTTTTTCTTTAATCTTCTGCTTGCTTTCATATTTTATTTGAATCTTATTGTTTCTATATTTTTTTTTTATTTATTCGGGTCTACTTTATAATGTACTTGTTTCTTTTAAAAGGTTAATACAATTAGTGTATTTTGGTGGTTTTATATTCATTTTAATAGGTCCAAACAATAATGAAACACGGTAAGTCACAGTGTTATTTTTTATCGAATTCTTATTTCTTGTATCATGAATGTCATGTTTCTATTTGAATTGAAATTTTATGAGCAGAACACCCAAATAGTCCTTTCATATTTGTGTCAACTATCCCAGTACACCATTCCCTAACAATATGAAAAACGTCATTCCATATAGTTTAGAGGTTTTTAAGCCTAGTATGTGTTGTTGATATGAAAATAATAAAATTAGTATCCATTTAGTTGTATAAATTTTTCAAAGTCAATCCATCCTCCCACAATTTGTGGCCCACCAAAATTAGTTCACTTCTGATGTTTCTTGTATATTATATATGGAATCCCAATCAACCCCATTTATCGATTTAAACACAAATGGGCATATATATCTACATCAGCTTGGTAAAGAATGTAACGCCCCGACCCCAGAAGCCTAGAGTCGGTGCATTATTATGTATCATTGGCATGATCACAAAATATCAAGACTCAAAAGGCCAATTATTTTAGTAGACTTAGAAGTACTAGATACATTCATAAAGTTTACATTACATCATAAAATGGAAAACTACAACAAAATTGTTTCCATAGACAACACTGAGATCCCATAGACTATCCCTGCATGTCAGTCCTAATATACTTTTTCGCATCCTGGGAAAAATAAAACATAGAAAGGGGTGAGCTCAGATGCTCAGTAAGGATAATGATATAGCGGGAACTTTCATAAACAATCATAGACATTTAAGGGAATGTATAAGAATAAAACAAAAGCCATTTAAACTTGTACTTCAACATAATATGGAAAAGGTAAAATAAAATAATTCCATTTACTTATTCACATAAATATTCTACTAGACTAATAATCACATGCAATATCAATAGCCACTTTCATAATGATGGAATGCATAATGCCAGACTTTCATAACCACATAGTCAAGTCATTGTTCCAAGACTACAAATAAGATTTTGTCAAGGCCTTGTTTCAAGACACAAAGTTGTCTCATGGGACCTACCGATCCATCGAGGAGCTATAGAAGGCTCCACCTGTCACTTACTAAGTTCAATTCATTCCTCATATGATAAGGTATAAACATAATATAAACATTCATATTAAAACTTGCATATGAAATGTCAATAAATTATCCATAAACCATGAATGGTGTAAAAATTACACATCCACAATCAAACATATCACAAAATCCTTCAATACAATATGGAATATTTCTATCATAAAAAAATCAACATCAAACAAGTTTAGAATCCATCAATGTATGTTGACATATATGGAAATGATTTGTAAAACTCTTTGAGAGAAATATCCATTTTTCATGAAAACATTTAAAATTCACACAATTTAGAAAGGAAGACATTTAAATAATTTTTTTGAATCAAAGTGTCCCATACCACTTTCAAACTTTTTAAAGTAATTAGCATTTTAAAAACATTCATGTCCATATAAATAAATCCTTAAAAACCATTTTGAAAACATGGACATTAATGAGAATGATTTAGAAGAATAAATATTTAAAACATTTGAAATGATGTTTTAGTTAAAAAAATTACCTTAAAAGAATACCTTTGAAAACTATTTCATGAAACATGGACATGGATAATAAATATGTCCCAGTAGAAACTTACGTAAAAACAACCTCGAAAAATAAAGAGATTGTGAAATTAACCATTACATTGCACTTTCCTTTGGTTGAGGGTACGTTTAACCTCCTATATAATAAAAATTGTTTGTTATTAGTTTATACCAGAACCATATTAATATTTATTATATCATACATGATTCATTTATGACTATATACTACACATTTAATAATTATTTTCATGTTAAATTAACATTTTAGGTAATAATATCTTTCTTTATCGTACATATTTTGACTTGTTATTATTGATGATATCATTTAGATAATTATTTAAATACATCCAGAATATAAACATTGATTTATAAATCATACATATTTAGAATATAAATATTTATAATAGATAGATATATGAAATGGAAAACACCGTTTATGGAGATGGTAGGTCGTACGTACGCATAAACGTTTTTTCTGTTTTCATATCGTATTGAATGGATGTAAGTGAATAAGATATATGTAAGTACATAAAAACATATATATATAAATATATATACATATTTCTAGTAGAATTATTATGTTATATATTACATACTTATTAGTAATATATATTTTTATAATTGTCTATGAATGGTGAACTTGGAAATGAATCTCATCGCATCGTGGAGACGGTAATCCATACGTACGCATGAGCGACAATATAATTTCCTTAAAGGTGTTGAATTGGATGGTATATTAATTTTAAAGAGACATTAGAATTTTATTTTCATTATTTATAAACATATTATTCATCATTATATCCTTCCAAATAAGATAGTTTTGAATAACAAATTTACACCACGACGTGGAGATGATAAGCCGTACGTACACACACATGGTGACATTATCATTCATAGGATGGATAAAATAATGAATTTTTTTGTGATATATTTATAATAACATTAAAGTATATATAAGGTACTGGAGTTTTTATTTTGGTATGGTAATAACAAAGAAAGAGTAAGTGGAATAAGAAAAGAACTTGAAAGAGGGTGGTGAAATCATTACCTCTTCTTCAGGTTCTTCATTTTGATTTGATAAAAAGGGCTCCTTAGGGTGGATTTATGATCAAAATAAGGCCTCTATGATGTAGGGAGGATTTTTGGGAGGATATTTGGGTAGGGTTTTTCCGAGACAATTGGCTTTGGTGGTGTTAATGTTAGATAAGGTGAAGTGCCCTTTTATAAGAGGGGTGAGGGGCTCCTTAAAAAAACTTAAAATATTAGTTTATAATAGACTAATTTTCGGTTTCTAATGGCTCAAAAATGGATTATTTAAATGAAAAGGTGGGTATGGGTCGAAAAACACTCAAAAAATAGGTTTTAGATGGGTTTGGTCAGTATATTAACCTTATCTTTTCTTTTTAACTCTTAGTTAAATAGTTTGACATTTACCATGTCTCTTATGATTTTTATATTATATGGTTAATAAACATACTATAAACTTACAAGAGAACCCCAAGTGGTTAATTAACGACAAATATAATATTATTTATGCCCTTTGTCCGATCCTTATATATTTAGGAATAGAATACAAATTAATAATATAATATATTTTTTTAAAACTCTTTTATGTCAATTTTGACACTATTTGGTATTTTGTTTTTTCTAAACTCATAACAACATTATTAATTCGAAAAAAATTCATCTAACAAACCCTAAAATGTAATATTAACCTATAAAATTAGTGTAATTCATAAAAAGTCTCAAATTACATTTATTTTGACATTTATAAAATATAATTTTTTAATATTTAATTAATTAGGTAATTGCTGCATCATCATTGTGTCATAAATAAATTAAATTATTTAATGTCTAAAAAATATAAATAAAATACCATCATGTAGGAAATATTTTTAGATTTATAATTAATATATATAGTCAAATTTATCTTATGTTTAACCCTATATTAAAAATGATTTAGTTATTAAACTTTGAATTTAACACTTTTAACTCTTCTTTGAATTAAAAAATAATAAATGTCATAATCTAATCCAAGTGTACCTAAAATATAATATTTTATTCATAAGTTTGTTTTTGGTCGAATTATAGTTATCCAATATAATTAAGACATGTGTTATGGTAATAATAATATCAATTTTACCTATAATTACCCTATTTACTTTTAACCGTGGTAAATAAAAGTCAAAAGTTACTATTCCAAAAAAATTATTTAATACCATTGAACCACATTTTACTTATTTATATCAATCATGTCTCTCGGATTTTTTAAATTCAACTCACAAAACCGGTAAAATTAAGTTTTATGTTAATTTGCAAATGCTCCTAAGAGGTGGGTAAAAGACGATAAAAAGTTCAATAAAATTTTTATATATCTAAAATTATTATAAACTGACTCCAATGAATTAAATTGAACTTATATAGGTATTATGTATCTATTTTGATATAAATAAATTTAATTAAAATAAATAATTATTTAAATAAAAATTCTGTTTTAAACAATAACTCATTGTTCATTACTATTTATCAAAAATTGAAAGTTTTCAGAAAAATACCAAAATTTCACCCTAAAATAATTTTGATATTATGAATTCAAAAATAAATTCTATTTTTCCAAATTCAAAAAATAAACGTTCCATTTATTAATTAAAAATTAACTCCCATTGTCAAAACCAAAAATGGTGTTTTTAAGAAATAATAACTAACAAAAGATTGAAACTTGTTTATGTTCAATTTCAAAGTGAAATTATTTACAATGAATAACATTGGGTTAAATGGTAAAAATATAATCTATTTATACTTCCAAACCATTAAAAAGTATAATTTAACACTACAAATTATTTTGATTAAAAAAGTTGTTTTCAGTTAAAATATAGTATTTTTCATTATTCACCCAATATGAAAGTTATCAGAAATACACCAAAAATTTATTGAAACATAATTATTATGTCTCGATTATAAAGAAGAAGTTTATTTTGTCAAATTGAATATATAAAATTTTCAAATGTTAGATTTAAAAATGGTTCTCCATTAAAAGGCTGTAAAATTACATTAAAAAAAATACTTCTTTTATTTGAAAAAAATGAATTTGTTTTTTTCATTATGTCTATGAAACTCATAATATAGATTCCAAAATTATAAATATTATATAAAGTTCAAAATTTAGTTAATAATATTCATAAACTCTTTTGAACGACTAGTTTGGTAAGTCATGGTGCACTTGAACTCACTGTTGCCTATAGTGTAAGTTGTTGAATTACTTTGAAGAAATAACGTACTATGAAATCTTGGTGTGTTACATTCTTCCCTACATCAATAAATTGTGTCCTCACAATTCGAAATTGTTCTTTGAAAATAAAAGGTTGAAAATAAAAAATTCATTTGTGGGAAAACCCACATCGGAAATTGGGTAAATAAAATTAACTCTTTATAAGAGGAAAAGGGGAATGAAAAAGTCACCACCAAATTATGATCTCCATTAATAGAAAATTGGTGGAAATTAGAGACACATAATTGGAGGAAAAACATAAATATTTATAGGGAGTGTTTTAGGTCATCAGTCACAAAAAATTGTAGAATTGAGGGCCTCAAAGCCATCAATCTATGATGATTTAAAATATCATTGGTTAAAAAAAACATAAGGTATTAGGATAACACATTTTTATTTTTAAGATCCCTTAACTAAAGTTTAAGAATTAATTTCTTCATATAATAAGAGAAGAAAAAAAAATATACTTGACAAATGGAGTTCCATCTTTTAACCAATTTCTACCACAAACTTATCTTTCATTCTAAAAGATAATGAAACTTTAAAAAATATTCTATTTATCCTATTTATATAGGGTTCAAAAAAATGAATTTATAATTCATCTACCAGAACTTAAAAAAACTACATTATTCAATCTAGGACATCACGTGGGCCAGTGGTAGGTGATACACCCACGTCGCCCTTCGGTTGTGAGTTCAAGTCTCGCGGCCTTACCGGACGCGACATGTTTCCGCCCGACCTTTGGGTTGTCCTTTTTATGTCAATCCAAAAATAATCTCAAACTAAACATAAGAAAAATACTTTTTTCCAAACTCACAGTCCAAAATTTATAAGGAAGTTAAACACAATGAAGAATATTTTTGCCACATAATAACATGTGAACAGCTTTATCATGTATTATTATAAAACACTGCACCATCATGAATTACCATAAAACCTTATTGGTTACATTCATGCTCCCTTATTACTTCTATAATACTTCATATACTCTTTCTATCAAAAAATTTTGTATTCTCCAACAATGATTGAATACACAAATCATTAATCAATTTCAAGGTAGTCAAGAATATCCAATATAATTTATCCAAATCAATCATGTATTATTACAAAATCACTACCTCTGTATCAGAAAAATATTATGGTTTATCTTTCACTAAATCAAATATTTTCCCCAAATTTAACTTTCTATTGAGTCACTTTTCTTGGTTTCACACAATCTCAAGTCCTTAATGAAATAGTATTGCAATACAATCCTTATATACTCTATAATTCTTATAAAATGTACATCATTAATACAATACTCAAATGACACAATACTTTAATAACAACATAATAAATCTAATCATTCCTCTTCATATTCAGTAGTATCATAACTTTATTATTATCCAATAGAAGCATTTGGGGTATACTCTGATGATTTGGAAATTGATTCGCGTAGTGTCCCAACTAATTGCATATGAATCATTGTACATTTGAAACTTTTTTACACTTGAAATCACGTACTTGGGGTCCTTTTTCTCTGCACTTATAAAAAACTCCCATTCAGTTCAAGCATTTACCAAGGTGATTTTTTCCTCAGTTATCACATATGGGAAAATCCTTCTTTTCCATCTTCCCTTTATCCATCATTATGTCTTCCATCCTTTTCTTTTCTTTCTTCCCTTCAAAGACATATGACTCATATAATTTTTTTCTTATCTTATTAACATATGATACTATTTTTTCATATGTTTAGAATACATGGGAGACTATTTCCCTTCTAAATGTTGGATTAATACCATGAAAAATATGATCCTTCTTACCCTTTGGATCATACGTATTTCTGGAGTTCACATTCCTTCTACTGGGCACCATTTATATACAATGGCATACACTAGGTCAGTTTATGAATTGCAATGAATAATTCCAAACTTGTAAAATGCCTAACATAAATTGAACAGTTTATGGATGTAATCCATAACCATAAAAAAGATTTTCCTTGCTGAAGTATATAATAATAAACCCTTCATAATGGTTTCTAAAGAAAATGAGAATTATCCTAAGAATATCCCCTAGGGGTTTCGTAACCAAGAGTGTAGCAAGGCCGATTATCATGCACCAATTCCCATTCGAGTGTATCTCAAAGTGGTGTTTTTAGGTTTTACCCCTAGGTACATCTGTTCCAGTGCCGCCTCTACCTGATATCCAGATAGGGATGTATTGCTTGGAAAACTCACAAAATCTCTATAATACCAAAATTTTAGGAAGTTATTCTATACTAATCCTCAAAGTCTATCTTAGGGATATGTAATATAATTAGAGTTTACCTAAATATAGTTTACAAGGTTTGTACTAAACTTCTCTGATACCAACTGTAATGCCCCAACCTTAGAAGCCCAGAGTCGGTGCATTATTACGTATCATTGGCACGATCACAAAAGATTATGTCTTGAAAGACTGATTATTTTAGTAGCCTTGGAAGTACTAGATACATTCATAAGGTTTACATTACATCATAAAATGGAAAACCACAACAACATTGTTTCCACAGACAACATTGAGATCCCATAGACCATCCCAGCAATTTAGTCATAATATACTTCTTCGCATCCTACAAAAAATAAAACATAGAAAGGGGTGAGCTCAGATGCTTAGTAAGGATAACGATATAGCGGGAACTTTCATAAATAAGAATAAACATTTAAGGTAATGTATAAGACCAAAAAAAAATCCTTTTAAACTTGAACATCAGAAAAATATGGAAAAGATAAAATAAAATAATGACATTTACTTATTCACATGGATATGCTACTAGTCTAATAATCACATGGAATATCAATAGCCACTTTCATAATGATGTGATTCATAATGATAGACTTTCATAACCACATAGTCAAGGCTTTGTTAAAAGACTATAAATAATATTTTGTCAAAGCCTTATTCCAAGACACTATTTTGTCTAATGAGACCTACCAATGCATCGAGGAGCTATATCAGGCTCCACCCGTCACTTACTAAGTCCAATGCATTCCTCATATGAAAAGGTTTAAACATAACATAAACATTTATATTAAAACTAGCATACAAAATGTCAATACTTTATCCATAAAACATGAATGGTGTAAAAATAACACATCCACAATAAAAAATATCAGAAAAACCTTCAATACAATAGAAAATATTTGTATCATAATAAATTTACTTCAAACAAGTTTAAAATCCATCAAAAGATTTTGGCATTGATGGAAATGATTTGTAAAACTCTTTGAGATAAATATATCTTTTTTCATGAAAACATTTAAAAGTCATAGAATTTAGAAAGGAATACATTTAAATACTTTTTTTTGAATCAAAGTGTCCCATACCACTTTGAAACTTTTTAAAGGAATTAACACTTTCAAATCATTCATGTCCATATAAATAAATCCTTAAAAACCATTTTGAAAACATGGCCATCAATGAGAATGATTTAGAAGAATAAATATTTAAAACATTTGAAATGATGTTTTAGTAAAAAAAGTCCCTTAAAAGAATCCCTTTTAAAATTATTTCATGAAACATGAACATGGATAATAAATATGTCCCAGTAGATACTTATGTAAAAAAACCTCGAAAAATAAAGAGATTGTGAAATTAAACCTTACTGTGCACTTTCCTTTGGTCAAGGGTATGTTTAACCTCCTGTATAATAAACATTGTATGTTATTAAATTATACCAAAACCATATTCATATTTATTATATCATACATGATACATTTATGACTTTATACTACCCATTTAATAATGATTTTCATGTTAAATTAACATTTTAGGTAATAATCTCTTTCTTTATCATACATCTTTTAACTTGTTATTCTTGATCGTAACATTTAGATCATGATTTAAATAAATCCAGAATATATACCTTGATTTATAAATAATAAATATTTAAAACATAAATATATATAATAGATTGATATATGAAATGGAAAACACCATTTATGGAGATGGTAGGCCGTACGTACGCATAAACACTGTTTCTGTTTTCATATCACATTGAACAGAAGTAAGTGAATAATATATATGTAAGAACATAAATACATATATATAAATATATATATATATATATCTCCAGTATCATTATTATGTCATATATTACATACTTATTAATAAAATATATTTTTATAATCGTTGATGAATAGTGAAGTTGGAAAGGAATCTCATCGCGTCGTGGTGACGATAATCTGTACGTATGCACGAACGACAATATCATTTCCTTAAAGGTGTTGAATTGGATGATATATTAATTTTACAGAGACATTAGCATGTTATTTTTATTATTTATATACATATTACTCATCATTATATTCATCCAAATAAGATAGTGTTGAATAACAAATTACACCATGGCGTGGAGACGGTAAGCCGTACATACACACATATGGTGATATTATATTTCATAGGATGGTTAAAATAATGAATATGGTTGTGCCATATTTATAATAACATCACTATATATATAAGGTACCCGAGTTATTATTTTGGTATGGTAATATCAAAGAAAGAGTAAGTGGAAGAAGAAAAGTACTTGAAGGAGGGTGGTGAAATCATTACCTCTTCTTCGGGTTCTTTATTATGATTTGATAAAAACGGATCCTTAAGTTTCATTTATTATGTATAGTTGGGAGGATATTTAAGAAGGGTTTTGCTGAGCCAAATGGCTTTGGAGGTGTGAATTTGAGAGAAGGGGAAGTGCCCTTTTATAAGAGGGGTGAGGGGAACCTTTGGAAAAACATAAAATATTATTTTATAATAAAATTATTTTCGGTTTCTAATGGCTAAAAAATGTATTATTTAAAGGATAAGGTGGGGATGGGTCGAAATCCACTCAACCAATATGTTTTAGACAGGTCTTGGTCACTATATTAACCTTATCTATTATATTTAACACTTAGTTTAATAGTTTGACATTACCATGTCTATTTGTATTTTTATATTATATGGTTAATGAACTTACTATAAACATCCAAAATAACCCCAAGTTATTCATAATTAATGAAATATATAATATTATTTAATCCCATTGGATGAAAATTATATTTTTCGGAATAGAATAAAAATTAATAATATAATATTTGTTTTAAAAACTCTTTTATGTAAATTTCGACACTATTTGGTATTTTATTTTTTCTAAATTTATAACAACATTACTAATTATAAAAAAATTTATCTAAAAAACCATAACATTTCATATTAAACTATAAAATCAGTGGAATTCATAAAAAGCCTCAAATTACATTTATCTGGATATTTATAATACAAGTATTTTAATATTTCATTAATTAGGTAATTACTGCGTCATCATCGTGTCATAAATAAATTAAATTATTTAATGTCTAAATAATATAAATAAAATACCATTTTGTAGGAAAACTTTTTATCTTTCTAATTAATATTTATAGTTGAATTTATCTTATGTTTAACCCTATGTTAAAAATGGGTTAGTTATTAAACATTGAATTTAACATGTTTAACTCTTCTTTGAATTAAATAATAATAAATGTCCTCATCTAATCCAAGTGGACCTAAAGGATCATATTTTATTCCTAAGGTTGTTTTTGGTCGAATTACACTTATCCAATAGAATTAATACATGTCTTAGGGTAATAATTATATCACTTTTACCTTTAATTTCCCTATTTACTTTTAACTGTGGTAAATAAAAGTCAAAAGTTACTATTCACAAAAAATTATTTTCATCTCATTGAAGCACATTTTACTTACTAATATTAACTGTGTCTCTCAGATTTTTGAAATTCAACTCAAAGAAGTGGTAAAATTATGTTTTATGTAAATTTTCCAATGCTCCTAAGAGGTGGGTAAAAGACGGTAAAAAGTTTAATAAAATTTTTATATTTCTAAAATTATTATAAACTGACTCCAATGAATTAAATTGAACTTATATAGGTATTATGTATCTATTTTGACCTAAAATAAATTTAAATAAGAAAATTTATTATTTAAATAAAAAGTCAGTTTTAAACAATAACTCAGTGTTTTTCACTATTTATCAAAAATTGAATGTTTTTAGAAAAATACCAAAATTTCACCCAAAGCTAATTTTGTTATTGTAAATTCAAAAATTAAGTCTATTGTACCAAATTTAAAACATAGAAGATACTTTTATTAATTTAAAATTAATTCCTATTTTCAAAACCAAAAAGAGTGTTTTCAAGAAATAATAACTAACAAAAGATTGATACTTGTTTATGTTAAATTTTAAAGTGAAATTATTTCCATTGAATATCATTTGATTAAATGGTAAAAATAAATTCTATATGGTGGATGCGGGAGGGCAGCGGGAGGCGATCCGCGATGGTGGCTGCTAGGGTTTCGTGCGACGATGGTGTATCCCCATTTCCTCATCTTCAATCGTCTGGATTTGCGACGACCCGATGAAGATGCGGCCCTCGGTAGTGTGGTGTCCATAGTGACTTTGGCTGAGCACAAATCAACACTCCTTCCACCTGGTGTGTGGGCGTCGTCTGATGTTACACCTCTCTCTACCGGCGAGGATGATCCTCGGAGATCTGAGGATGGAACAGTTGGGGCTGATCGGGAGCATGCGGCTGGTCTTCTGATTGGGGATGCTCGGGATTCGGGGCCTGCTCGGGATCCGGTTAGGGCGGATCGGGATTCTACTCATCCGGTTGGGGCTGCTGCAAAGGGTTTTTGTGCCGTAGGGATGATCTTCAATCCCTTTGAACAACGGGTGAATCCTTCCATGTTTATGGCAAAGGATAATTTGGGGACTCCCTCTTTTTTGTAGGAGCCCTTGGGATTGTCCACCGTGCATGGGCAGCGATCCTTTTTGGATGTTATGAAGGCCTCCGTAGCTGTGAAAAAGAATGAGGATCCCCAGAGGATTCTCTGAAAGGGCTCATTATCCCATGTTTAGGCCAATACTAGTGTGATTGCTGAAAGAATGGAATTAGGTGAGAACTCTTTGATTGCTCACATTGTTCTTCCTAAATGTGCGCTTCCCTGAAAATGTGAGGATCTCATTCGTAGAATTCCAATGTTATGAGGTTTTGATAACTTGAAATGTGTCTCCCTTGGGCGGGGATTCCTTCACTGCTTGTTTCCATCGGATGACGTGAAGCTTAAAGCTTGGAGTTTTGGGTCCATGTTTTTAAAGCCGGTATTGTTTCATCTGCATGAATGGTCACTAGAATTTAATGTCTCCAATGCTAAAAATATCTTCTCCTAGGTATGGGTGCATCTCCATGGGCTAAATTGGGTTCTTTGCAATCCAAAATTTTTGCATGATATTGGAACAACGATTTGAACACCCATCCATCTTGATAAAGAGACGACAAATGTTAGGTATGGGAATTTTTCCTGAATACTGGTGGAAGTTGATCTTAGATACACTCTCATTGACACAGTAACAATTTCCATTACCTCTGATCAAAATATTATTGATTTTGAATATGAAAACAAACCTCTTTTCTGTACTAAATGCATGGCAGTGGGACATTCTTTAAAGTTGTTCCGCAAAAACATTACATGTAATGAGTGTCGGATGCGAGGGTACCCCTCTAATATTTGTCGACGTAAGGTGAATTTGAAGGATTTGCCCCCGCCAAATCTTTCCACTAGGTACAGTGATCCTCCTATGGAGTTAGACCCTCGTGATCTTCCCAATCCTAGGGATGGAAAAGGGGTGATAATTGATGCTTCCCCACCTCGATCTTCTGATCCTCCTAGTGCTCATGAGCCTGCTACTATTGCGATTTTGAGTCCTAATCCCACCTTGATGGTGAATGTTCTTACACAACAGCTTTTCCAAACAAAATCTTCTTCCTCTGCTAAACGGGGGAACATCTCTGATGTGACAAAGGAAAGGGTGGAGGACTCCACTCTTGGAGTTGGGGCACCGATCCTCTGCAAGTGGGGAGACACTCAGGATGAGGCCAAGGAAAGAGACATGGACATGAGTATAGTTTCATACAGTGGAATTGTTCAAGGAGAAAGGATATGAGTGTCTGACAGTGAGGGTGTCAAGACTGCTCCAGTTATAAAGAAACCACGAAAAGACTACTCTGCAGTTCTGAGGACTGTGAACACTAGGTCATCTACAAAGAAGGATATTGAAAAGTTATCTATGGAGAAAATGGAAAAAAGGAAGGTTTATAAGAACCTGCTAAAAAAATATGAGACTCAATAAGAATGGGAATCGATTGATGCTGATGCTAATGACATGACCAGGTATGGGTGTGATGATTATGATTATTATGATTTGCAACCTCTCTCTATCCTCATCTCTGCTGTCTCTGCACTTTTCTTTTTATTAATAAATTTGGTGGTCCAAGCGTGCTTGGATCTGTCCTTTTGGGTAAAAATAAAATCTATTTATACTTCCAAACCATTAAAATGTATAATTTAACACTACAAATTATTTGGATTTAAAAAGTTTTTTTTAGTTAAAATATAGTATTTTTCACTATTCACCCAATATGAAAGTTATAAGAAAACACCAAAAATTTATTGAAAATAAATTCTTATGTCTTGATTATGAAGAAGAAGTTTATTTTTTCAAATTGAATATATAAAAGTTTCAAATATTGGATTTAAAAAATGGTTTCTCTTAAAAGGTAGTAAAATTGTATTTTAAAAAAATAATTCTTTTATCTGAAAATAATGAAGTTGTTTTTTTATTATGTCGAAGAAACTCAGAATATGGATTCTAAAATTATAAGGATTTTATAAAGATAAAAATTTAGTTAATACTGTTCATAACCTCTTTTGAACCGATAGTTTGGTAAGTCGTGGTGTGCTTGAACTCGGTGTTTCATGTAGTAAAAGTTATTGAATTACTTTGAAGAAATAACGTACTATGAAATCTTGGGGTGTTACAAAGATGACTAAATAACTCACATCTAAAATGCTTTTCATCATCCTTATCCTTTTCCCTTTTTCAATATGCAATGTAATGTTTCAGTATGAGATCCACTCAAGACCATCATGGTTCTATCATTTATTACAAGACTCATTGTTAGAACCAAAATATAAGCTTCGCGATCTCCATTCCTCATATTTTAATACTACACATGGAGGCATCATGGGATATGTTGACATCAACAAAAAACCTTCTTTTCATCATTCACTCCAAAAAATCACAATATCCTGGTGGGATAGTTGGATTAATAATGAATCTGACTAACTATGGAGTTATATATGTATATATATATATACACATGAATAGATAGAGCCAAGACAGAATTTGTGTGGAATTGGAGGGGGAATGGGGCTTATTGTGATCTAAAATAAGAATGAGGAGATTTAGGGTTTAACCTTTAAACCCTAAATCACCTAGGAACCACTGTCACGTATGTTAGGGTTATTAATTTTTTGGGTTAAATTAATCATTTAGAGACAAATAAATAGAATTTAATTCCTCTATAATCGGGAAATTTGAAGAATAAAAACAGAAGTCATAGAAAAGAAAATAAAACAAGATATAACGTTCTTCAGATCAGTGTAATCCTACAGGAATAGTGAGGACACCACCTAGTTCAGTATTTATATTACCAAACAATGAACAAGAAACCAATTCAAGACTTCAAGAAACACAAAGTAAAAACTAGAGAACCTATTTGAGGAGGCTGGCCTTATTGAACTAAGTGGTAGCGGTGAAGCCTGTCACGTAGACTGAACATCATCCACTCCTAGATGGATTCACACACACACACAAAAGGGATAAATAAATAAATAAATAAATAAATATATATATATATATATATTACATATGAAATTTTATTGATATGGAGCCAAGAATCTAAACCAAAACCTTGTTACGATGGAATATGGGTCATGATATGAAACCTCTTTGATGCACAGTCCACCAGAACCTGAGACCCAGCTGATTTCCACTGAGTCTTTACTAGAGAGGTATGTCAGTTGTAGGAGGCGACAAAAGCTTGACCAAGGGAAGTGCAAATAGTCAGAACCCCTTAGTCCTCCTTCTTCTTATCAAAGAAGTTGCAGTAGAGTCTCATGAAAGGAGAGATCTTAATGAACCAAATGAGGGACACATCGAACCAGGAGAGAGGATCCCTGAATCAATGCGTAGGAATGGCAATGATGGCATGCCCAAGGAGTATCAAGTGGCATAGTAAAAAAACCCAGGATAAAAGTTACATAGATGGCCAGGATGAAAACAGAAGATCACCTAACAGAAGGTGGTTCAATGGGAGGGAGAAATGTGCCATAGAATTGGCATGATGATGGAGTCATGGATCCATGCCAAGGCAAAGAGAAACAATGAGGATCAACCTGGGCCATCTGATGGTCCAGGTACATTTAGGTAATTAGGTAAGGAAAATTTAATTATATTATAAAAGAATAACCGAAAACAAATATGAAAAAACCCACCTGAATAGTCCCATGCACAAATAAACACCCCATGAAAATTAAATATAAAATAATAATATATCATATAAAATAGGAATGAATTTAACTCATATAAATAGAAATAAATTCATTTAATTTCAATACAGGTAGGGGCATAAATGGGAAAATCTTCACCTTGTAATAAAAATAATTAAATGATGTTGTTCTCCCAAACTTTGTTATAGAATTGGAACTAAGTTCTTTAGTTTAAGAAAATGAAGAAATTTAGACAATGGTATGACCTTAGTAAAAAAATCAGTTGAATTATCTACAGTGGGTATTTTAGTGATATTTAATGTCCCAGATTCTATAACACACCTGAAAAATGAAGTCTAATATCAATGTGCTTTGATATTACATGGAATACATAGTTTTTAGAAATATGCAATGCATATTGACTATAATAATAGAAAACTATGCTATCAGTAGATAATGATAGATTTGAAAGAAAAACATTCAACCCTATAGCCTCTATTATGGATTTTGTTAAGGCTATATACTCTGTCTTAGTAGTGGATAGTGAAGAATTTGACTACATATTCTACTTCCTGGAGACCAGTCCTCTATATGCATGAAACACAATACCAGTGATAGAAATATGATTATCAATATTTGAAACATAATCATAATCAACAAAACCAATAATGTCATCATTAAAACTACTATTCAGGTCATATCAAATGCATAATTTATCATACATAGAGACATACCCGAGGATCCATTTCAATGCATTCTAGGGAGGCTTACTATGTTTTCACATAATCCTTCTTATGGTACACAAAAAAAATCTATATTTGGTCTAGAACATTCCCTAGAATACATAATAATTAATACTAAATTAGCATATGGAATCGTATTAATAAAGGTAGACTCATCATAATTTCTAGGGGATTGATCCAAATATTGTTTAAAATGTTTTCCTAAAATAATTTAAATAGGTTTAATATGCTCAAAAAAATATCATTTTAACACCTTATTAACATAAGGAGACTGGGATATGTATAAGGTTCCAGCCTTTCTATCTCTTATTATGTCCATACGTAATATTTAATTTTAATGTCCTATGTCATTTTTCTCAAAGATAGGGTTCAGTTTATTCTTTAAAAATATTATAATACTCATGTTTTTAAAGATTACAAACATGTCATCAATGTATAATAATAGCTAAAAAAATTCATGTTTAAATGTTTTAAAGTATACACATGCATCAACATTACTTTTGGAACACTGCTTTTCAGTTAGAGAAGAATCCAACCTTTTATACCATTATCCAGAAGATTGTTTGATCCAATACGAAAAATTCATAAGAAGTAAATCTTTATTCAGTTTAAAAATATTTGAAAATACATTAGGAGGTGTCAGATATGTTTTTTTATTAGGGGTTCCATGCTAAATGGAAGTTTTTACATATAATTATTCAACATGAAAATCAAAATTGGAAGAAAAAGAAAGAAGAATTCTCGTGGATAAATATTTAATAAATGGGGAAAATATTTCAATATAATCATTTCCTTCACATTGTAGAAATAATTTAGCAACCCTTCAATATTTGAATTTGATTTTATATTCTCTAACATTGTTTTATTTCTTCTTTTATATCCATTTAGAACCTATAATTAATTGATTATTAGGTTTGGAAACAATAACCCAAGTGTTTTTTTAATAAGTGATTCCACCTAATAATTCATTGTACCTAACCAATTAGTGGATTATTTGGACTTATTATCTTGAATATAAGTTATAGTTTCATCACAAAAAAAATATTAAGCTACATTAAATGCATAGGGAGAAATATCAGCCCGATTGAAACAGGTTAGAGGCCTAATTACTCTTCATTTTCTATCTTGAGTGAGATGATAACTCCTCAGGTCATCTACTACCTCTGTTATAAGATTAAAATTAAAATTAGAATTAGATTCAACTTGATCTTGAACAATAGAAGAGTAGGTCCAGTCACATATAGGGAATTGTTATTAGATTCAAAAGGAACTTCAACACCTTTGGTTGTTGGGACTCTAGAGGGTTCTGCAGTGTCATTAGAAGACTCTACTAGTTTAGTTCCCTTATTATTGGAGAGACCAGACTCATGAAAATAACATCTATACTTATTATAAACTTTTGATAACTCAATTTATCTACCCACAAATAGTACCCCATAACACCTTCTAGATAACCAATGAAAATACACTTCAAATTCCTATGAGATATCTTATCAGTGCGTGTATGATAATAAGATATGGATCCAATGGACCTAAGGTGTGGAAGGATTGGGGGTCAACCTTTCTAGAGATCTTCAGGTGTCATAAAATAAATATAAGAATATAGGAAATGGTTGATATGATGGAATCTTGTTGAGGTAGCCTTTTCCCAGAAGGACCCGGAGCGTTTTGATTGGGACAACATGAACCTAACCCTATCAAGAATAGCCCTCTTCACCCTCTATACTAGTTTATTTTTCTATGGAGTCTCCAAAATTGTCTGGTATCTTCTAATTCTATCACATTCATAGAATTCTAGGAATTCATTGGATAGATATGCTAAATCATTATCAGTTATTAAGGATTTTAGTTTCTTACTAGATTCAATTTCTACCCCATATTTCCATTTTATTAAAGTATGAAAGGTATGTAACTTATGTTTGAGTATATAAATTGAGACTCTCCGAGAGAATTCACCAATGAATTACTTTAAGTATAAGCCTCCACTAAGGGAGGTGACCCTAGAAGGACCTCATAGATCCGAATGAAGACATTTAAGGTATTATTTATCCTTATACATTGACCTACTAAAGATCAACCTTCTAGAAATTCCATATGCACAATCTTAAAAAAATGGGATACTTTTAGGAATGATATTACTATAAATCCCCTATTTTTGGAGTTCACTATGTCCCTTTGCCCAAACGTTCCCTAACCTTCTATTCCAAAAGGTATTTGAATCATGTTACGAATAATAAGAGGGTTTTAACTGAATATTTAAACCATAACATCAATCACATAATTTCCATTACGAAGGGTTACTTTCATAATAATTAGGGATCTTCAGGAAACCTTAAGACTCCAAGAGTCTGACGTAAAGCGGTAACCCTTCTGGTCAAGGATTCCTAGGGAGATTAGGTTTCTTTTTTAGTAAAGGAACCCACCTAGCTTCCTAAAGAGTTTTAATAGTCATATCATGAAGCACTAATGAAACCGTGCATATGAAAATAATGTGACAAGTACTGCTATTCCCTAGAAAAACCTCACCAAATTTTATTTCCCTCAACTCAGTAAAGAATTCCCTCCTATGACACATGCTGAAATAACATCATAAATCCTAGATCCATTCATCATATGTGGATATGTCAGAAACATTGAACATATCAGCAGTGTCAATATCCTGCTAAAATAAAAATTAAAGGTCATTACTATTGTCTATATTGTCACCTTTCTTATTAGGAAAACCACTTAATGTTACCAGGATGTTTAGATTGAAAACACTAAATTACATTGTTTTTAATCTTATAACATTTCTTATTAGACTGGCCCCAATCATTTATCTTACACCTGGAATCACTTCAACCTCTAGAATCACTTTAGTACCTTATATTTAAACCCCCTATCCTCTATCTTAACACTTCCCCTCCTTTGAAGGACTTTAGAGTGTAAAGAAAATTTAACTTATTTTAGAGTTAATGTGTCTTTTCCATACATCACAGAATCTTTAAAAGAATTAAAGAATTCATCTATTTATGTTAATAGTATTATGGATTGGTCCCCGTCATCAAATTTAATATTTATATTGGATATATCTAAAATTATTTTTTTGAATTCATCAATGTGCATCCTGACTGTCATTCCAGGGTTCATTTTGAAAGTATATAATCTTATTTTTTTAATCTACCAAAAAGATATTTACTCATATAAATGTATTCAAGTATAGAACATATAATAGTAGTATAAGATTTATATGAAACTTCTCTATGTACCTTTTCTCATAAAGAAAAATTAATTAATAAACGTGATTTCCTAAGAGTATCTTTAAGGACATCAATTTATGTGATGGAAATATACCTATCTAGGGTAGGGGTGGTGATTTTCTTTCTAGAAATAGCAAGAGAATCAATTAAAGCACTATGATCTTGAAAAAAAGTCATTTTAATTCTCCACATATTGAAACTGTTTTCACCATCAACTTTATCAATATCAGAATTAGTATAATCCATTGTGAACATTACAGAATGCTCCAATACCACTTTTTTGAATGAAAAAATTAAACTATAAATCACCTAGGACCAATTATCGGGTATTTTAGGGTTATTATTTTTATGTTTTCAATTAATGATTTGGTGAAAAATAAACAAAATAGGTTTATTATATAATCGTTCTACAGGAAGAATAAAAATAGAAGATGTAGAAAAGGAAATAACACTGAATATAACATGCTTTGGATCAGTGTGATCTTATGTGCACTATAATAACACCAACCAGATTAGTCTTTATATTACCAAAAAAATAAAAAGATACAAATTAAAGACTTGAAGAAACAAAAAGTAAACACCAAACATGATATCCGAGGAGGCCAACCTTGTTGAACTACGTGGCAGTGATAAAGCCTATCACATAGAGTCAACATCGTCTAATCCTAGACTAAATCATGAACAAACACAAAAAGGATAAATATTTACAAAATACATAATCAATTGAATCTCTATAGATCCATAAATATTGTAACACCCCGAAATTTTATGAAAAATATTCTTTTTAATTTCATTAATGTCTTGTGTTATACGCTACACCAAAAGGAGCTTTCACAACACACATATTTGACCTGGCTTGAATTACACGCAATCGTGACCTTCCACGATAGCGTGTGTTGTACGCAACACCAAGTTTCGCTAAACAACGATATGCTATTAAGATATTATTAAAACTAGCCATTATGAATAGTAACAACCACTTTTTGAAATTTTGTAAATTTTATTTTTCAAAATGGACTTCATTTATGGATTCGGAGTATCGAATTTAGCCTAAGGTGAAATTTTGGTACTTTTTGGATAACTTTCATATTCTGATGAATAGTGAAAATTACTAAATTATAATTAAAAACAACTTTTTTAATTGAAATAATTAATAGTGATAAATTATTAATTTGAGTGGTATTAAAGTATATTTAGAATATATTTTTACAATTTAATACAATGTTGGTCATTGGATGTAATTTCACATTTAAACCAGACATAATCAAGTGTCAATCTTTTGATAGATATTGTTTCTTAAAAACACACTATTTGTTTTAACAGCAGGATTTAATTATAAAATTAATTAATGAAATTTCTATGTTATGAATTTGGTAAAATAGACTTCATTTTTGAATTCTGAATTTGGAATATAGCTTAGGATGAAATTTTGGCATTGTTCTGAAAAACATCAATTTTTGATCAATAGTGAAACTACTAAGTGGTAGTTAAAAAAACTGAATTTTTCATAAAACTTAATTTTACCGCTTATGTGAATGGAATTTCAAAAATCCGAGAGACACGGTTGATGTCAGTAAGTAAAATGTGGTTCAATGAGATGAAAATAATTTTTGGTGAATAGTAACTTTTTATTTTTTTTACCACGTTTAATAGTAAATAGGGTAACTAAGGGTAAATATGATATTACTATTACCCTAACACATGTCCTAATTCTATTGGATAAGTGTAATTCAACCAAAAACAACCTTATGAATATAATATGACCATTTAGGTCCACTTGGATTAGATTATGACATTTAATATTATTTTATTTAATGAATAGTTAAAATAGTTAAAATCAAAGTTTAATAACTAAAACATTTTTAATATGGGGTTATACATAAGATAAATTCGACTATAAATATTAATTAGAAATCTAAAAAGATTTACCACATAATGATATTTTATTTATAATTTTTAGACTTTAAATAAATTAATTTATTTATGACACAACGATGATGCAGTAATTACCCTTTTAAGGAAATATTAACATAATTGATGTTATAAATGCTCAAATGAATGTAATTTGAGACTTTATATGACTTAAAATAATTTTCTAGGTTACTATGATATATTAGTGTTGATTTAATAAACTTGGTTTGAACATATAATTCTGTTATAACTTTCACAAAAATCATATATCAAATAGTGTCAAAATTGACACAAAATAGTTTTTAAATCAAATATTATATTATTAATTGTTATTTTATTCATAAAAATCTAAGGTTCGGCCAAATGAATTAGATAAGGATATATATATTAATAATAAAAAATTTGGGGTTCGTTTGGCATGTTATAGTAAGTGTATTAACCATATAGTGAAAGAAAACAAAAAGACACGGCAAAAGTTAAATTATTTAACTTAGAGTTAAATCTAATTGATAAGGTTAAAATAATACCCTAAACTTGTCTAAATCCTATTGGATGATAGGATTTCGACCTATCCCCACTTTAGCTTCGAAATAATACCCTTTGGAACCATTATAAACCGATTTTAACTTTAATATAAAATAATATTTTGAGATATTCCTAAGGTGCCCCTCTCCTCCCTTATAAAAGGGTACCTCCTCCCCCTCCTCCTCACACAAATTTGAGCACTCAAGCTCGGCCAAACCCTGCCATTTTCTCCTCTCCACTTCCCTAGAATAATCCTAGAGGTTCTGGTCTTCTTCAAAGACCAATCTTAGTTCCCTAAGTGGAGGATTCAAAGAGGCGTTCCAAAGAAGAGGTAATATCCATTACCGATCTTTTCAATTTCTTTCTTCTTCAACTTCTTCTTCTTTAGTTGTTTCATGATAAAGTAATAACATCAGTATTTCTTATATACTGATATGTAATTATAAATGTGAAACAACTCTAATTCACCTTCTATCCATCCTACGGAAAAATGAAATCACCGCGCCTGCATACGTACGGAATACCGTCTCCACGCCGTGGTGTAATCTATTTTCCACCACCAACTTACATGGATGGGTATAATGGTGTAAAGAATAACTATAAATAGTTATTACAACATCATATTGATTCTGATATATTTTATAATCCACTCCAATTCAATTCAATATTTATGGAAATGATATCATCGCTCGTGCGTACGTACGGACTACCGTCTCCACGACGCGATGAGATTCATTCTCCATGTTAACCATTTAAGAATGATTATAAAGTATATATAAGAAATAATAATGAAATATATGACATTATAAAGCTACTGGATTTATGTATATATATATATATATGTATGTCATCTACTTACTTCCATTCAAGACAATAAGGAAAGGAAAACAGCGTTCATGCGTACGTACGGACTACCGTCTCCATGAACGGTGTTTTTTATTTCATTTATCTATCTATTATATATATATATACTGAATATATATGATATATAAATCATATTTTATATTCTGGAAGTAAGTAAATCATGATATAAGTAATAATAATGTCAAGAACAACAAGTCAAAACACCTACGATAAATAAAACGATTTTACCCAAAACACTTCTTTAACATGAATTTACAAAAGAACGGGTAATATAAAGTCATAAGTGGACAATATATGATATAATAACAATGAATATGATTCTGGAATAAGTCAATAACATGATTTAAATCATTATACAGGAGGTTCGGACACTTACAAAGCAAGTCGGACCTAAGGTAAGGGAAATATCACAATCTCATTTTTATCTGAGATTGTTTATTCGTAAGTATTTACTGGGGTGTATTTTATCATCCACATCCATGTTTCATCAATATGTAATATTATTTCCATCCACCTAAAATTGTTTAAATCCATTTTTACCCTTCGGAGAGTTTTTAGTAAAACAAATGAAAGGAATCTTTTGTCGTTTTTCGTACGAGGTACTTTTTGACTTTTCCGACAAAAGTACGAAGAATGTTTTTTTAACTTATACGGCATGAATGGATTTCTAAAAAATTATTTCCAAGAAGCTTCCTTTACAAGTATTCAAGTTTATTTTTAATCAACATCTTTTATTTTAAAATTGTATGACATGTTAAGAAAGGAAAAGTGTTTTTGAAGTAGAAAGGATATTTTTCTCAAGAATGGAGTTCAAGTATTTTATCAAAATTATTTTCCATCTAAGATAATAAAAGGGTTCTGTTTTTATCCCTATTATTACATTTGTTTGATTATGTTGTGATGGAAATATTTTTATGAATTCCTTTATCTTATATGAATTGTTTTATGATGTCACGATGTTTAAGATTCCCATTTTTATTACATGGGTTATGCAATGATGTATGTTTTAAGATTTTGTGGCACACATAAGAATGGTATCATTATGAGATGGGTGGGACCTATATCTCCCTCCAATGCATTGGGTAAAGATTTTATATCTCATGAGATAGACATGGATGGAATGGTAGTTTATACCGGTTCAGTGAAACAGGACTGAAACGAGGGTTACTCGATTCAGAAAGGGACTTTGTCCACTAAGATAGTCTTGGCAATGAGTCTTGACTAACAAGAAATGATTCTCTATGATTATGTGTGAATGCCACAAAGTTTCATGTTTTAAGTTATGATTATTGTGACTACATTTCACTGCCATGATTTATCCCATGTTATGAAATTATGATCTCTTTTGCAGGTTAAGATTTCCAAAAGTTATGTGCTTGTGTATATGATGTGATTGATATTTCTTTTGTTTACCCTTACTGAGCATTTGAGCTCACCCTTTTATGTTTTCTTTTCCCTAGGATATAAAGAAAGGTTTTAGGTGAAAAAGGGGAAGATCTTTATGGGAGATATAGAAGATCTTTCACCACGATTAGAAGATTACGTTCCGAGTTTCCAAAGACACTAATCTATTACGATCCTTGTGTGTGTGTTTTTGTTATATACCAAGTATTCCGCAAAAGTAATGTAATGTCCATGTACGTCAAGCTTTGGGTCTCTACAGTTGGTATCAGAGGAAAAGTTTAGTCAACCTTTGGAAACTAGGATGTGAAAATGTTAGTAAGATCCCTAGAGATATTTCTAAGGTATGTCTAGGGATGTCCCTAAGGATATGTATACGTATAGGATATAATCCTAGAACTATGATAACGATCTTATAATTTAACCTAAGATGTTAGATATTAAGGGTACTCCCCCTTTACTATGTTGTTTTCCCTAACATGATTTTTGCCTCTCACACTATTCTTTTTGGGTTTTAGACGATGGCTGGAACCTGAAGGAACCGTGTTGATCAATGCAATGGAAAATGAAATGATTTTCCTCCTGAACAAACAAATGTTATGGGAGATGGAGTGAAAAATCTTATTAATATACTTACACAAGCTATGAATCATTCTGGACTTCCAAATGAGCAGAGAAGGGAACAATATTCTATTGAGTCCTTCATGAGGCAACATCCACCTTCTTTCAGTGGGTCTTCTGATCCACTTGTTCCTGAACAATGGATCAGTTCCACTGAAAAGATATTTTCAGTTCTTCAATGTTCTGAACATGATAAAGTCATCTTAGCAGTATATCGTTTGGAAGGTGAAGCTGATAAATGGTGGAATCTTATCAAGAATACAAGGCAAAGAGATGAAATTGAGTCCATGGAATGGGACGAGTTCAAGAACTTATTTTTCAATAAGTACTTCCCTCGTATTCTTCAAACAAAGATGGAGAAGGAGTTTCTTGAACTAAAGCAAAAGGATGATGAATCTGTTGGTATATACGAAGCGAATTTTACAAGACTTGAAAGGTATGAATCTGGCATTATCATCCAACCTAAAAGTAAAGTTGATCGATTTTTCAGTGGCTTAAAACCAAGTCTTCGAAGGGAATTAGCTATAAGAGACTTCAGTAGCTATGAAGAAATTGTGCGTTGTGCTATCAAGGTAGAAATGGAAGTTGGTGTTACATATCAATCTCATGGTTTTGACAAGAAACGAAAGATGGAGTTCAAGGAGAAATCTCAGAATAATGGTGAAAAGAAGATGAATGTTTCCTTATGCACAAAGTGTGTAAAGAAGCATGGTGGAGATTGTCTTAAAGGGAATAGAAAATGTTTTAAGTGTGGAAAAGAAGGTCATCGAGCAGCTGAGTGTCGAAGTAAGGGAAAAAGGGTTTCTAATGATGTGAATAAAGCAAAAACTGCAGAGAACTCACCACCAACACTTCAATGCTTCAAGTGCAAGTAAATGGGGAATTATGCTAATAAATGCCCTAATCCAAGGGTTAGTGATGATCAATATGAGCAACCACTGAAGGCAAAGGAAAAAGGGAAGTCACATGCGATCACTATTGGAAATGTTGAATATGACAACGATGTGGTGGAATGATTAAGTGTTTATGTAATGGGATTCCAAAATAATGTTGTATCATTGAGTATTGCAATATTTATTGATGTGGTATTCAAAGTGATTGAGATATTTTTGAAAATAAGATGATATGCGCATAATGAAGGGAAAACGAGAAAATGAAATGTTTAATAGTATTCATGAGATCATGATTGATATAAGGACTAAGTGATATCATGGTTTGAGTATATAGAATTTTGAGGATTTTGGTATGTGGAAAGTGTTAAATTTTAACTGCATTCATGTTTTCACTAAGGTATTCAAGAGAATACATGATTAAGGACTTTTAATGTTTGGAATGTGACCAACAAAACATATCTTATGATATATGGGGATCGACGATGGTGTTAAATCTCTGGTAATCGTTTTCACTATGTTATGAGAGTGGACTGCAGTATTATGGATAAGCCTACAGATTGGAATGGATTATGGTAGACATAAGTTAGTATTGTTTAAGGATAGAAGTTTTTTTTCGATATTATTGATGGGATGTTATAGTAATGTAGTTTTAGAAAAAGGACAACCTGCAGGACGGGCGACAGCCCATCGCATCGGACAAGGCTGTGGGAATCGAACCCACAACCGAAGTGCGACTCGCCTTTATCGCCTACCACTGGCCTACAGGAAGTCCCTGTTTAGTAGAAACTAGTTTTATTATATTAAGAAGTATGATATATGAAGTATAAGTCCATTTTAGGAACCATATGTGATTAATCTCACTATAGATTGACTTATGTATATAATTTTTGCTAACCTTTTGTTTGAGACAGATGGAATGACCCGTCATTCTATCACATGATCTGCTAACACTTCACGAATAACAAATTCAACTTCATTTATTTAAGAGATGAAGTGGAAATTGTTCAAGGCATGAACAACAGTGAGATTGTACCAAAATAAAGAAAGTATTTATTCTAATTCAAATTTTCAACTTTAGGGAAATGATCTTGAAAACCAAAAATGTTGTCCTAGTGATCTTATACCTGATGAATCAGATGGTACCTTAGATCGTCACAAATTTATGGATTTGTGATTACTGGATTTTCCATAGCCATGTTCTCTACCACTCTCCATCAGAACATGATGGTTAGATTTCTCTTCCATATCCATATTTTCACCTATGTGGAAACCCAGTGATTAGTTTATTTGGGCAACCGTTATGTTTCATACTTTTGTTTTTAAATATTGGTTTTGATATTCCTTTTTACGATGTGGGTTTCTATTAAAGAAACTTTCGAATAGTAAACAATTTATAAGGCGGACGAATTTCGAGGGCGAAATTCATTTTAAGGGGGGTAGAATGTAACACCCCGAAATTTTATGAAAAATATTCTTTTTAATTTCATTAATTTCTTGTGTTATACGCTACACCAAAAGGAGCTTTCACAACACACATCTTTGACCTGGCTTGAATTACACGCAATCGTGACCTTCCACGATAGCGTGTGTTGTACGCAACACCAAGTTTCGCTAAACAACGATATGCTATTAAGATATTATTAAAACTAGCCATTATGAATAGTAATAACCACTTTTTGAAATTTTGTAAATTTTATTTTTCAAAATGGACTTCATTTATGGATTCGGAGTATCGAATTTAGCCTAAGGTGAAATTTTGGTACTTTTTGGATAACTTTCATATTCTGATGAATAGTGAAAATTACTAAATTATAATTAAAAACAACTTTTTTAATTGAAATAATTAATAGTGATAAATTATTAATTTGAGTGGTATTAAAGTATATTTTGAATATATTTTTACAATTTAATAAAATGTTGGTCATTGGATGTAATTTCACATTTAAACCAGACATAATCAAGTGTCAATCTTTTGATAGATATTGTTTCTTAAAAACACGCTATTTGTTTTAACAGCGGGATTTAATTATAAAATTAATTAATGAAATTTCTATGTTATGAATTTGGTAAAATAGACTTCATTTTTTAATTCGGAATTTGAAATATAGCTTAGGGTGAAATTTTGGCATTGTTCTGAAAAACATCAATTTTTGATGAATAGTGAAACTACTAAGTGGTAGTTAAAAAAACTGAATTTTTCATAAAACTTAATTTTACCACTTCTGTGAATAGAATTTCAAAAATCCGAGAGACGCGGTTGATGTCAGTAAGTAAAATGTGGTTCAATGAGATGAAAATAATTTTTGGTGAATAGTAACTTTTTACTTTTTTTTACCACGGTTAATAGTAAATAGGGTAACTAAGGGTAAATATGATATTACTATTACACTAACACATGTCCTAATTCTATTGGATAAGTGTAATTCGACCAAAAACAACTTTATGAATATAATATGACCATTTAGGTCCACTTGGATTAGATTATGACATTTAATATTATTTTATTTAATGAATAGTTAAAATAGTTAAAATCAAAGTTTAATAACTAAAACATTTTTAATATGGGGTTATACATAAGATAAATTCGACTATAAATATTAATTAGAAAGAAAAAAGATTTCCTAAATAATGATATTTTATTTATAATTTTTAGACTTTAAATAAATTAATTTATTTATGACACAACGATGATGCAGTAATTACCCTTTTAAGGAAATATTAACATAATTGATGTTATAAATGCTCAAATGAATGTAATTTGAGACTTTTTATGACTTAAACTAATTTTCTAGGTTACTATGATATATTAGTGTTGAGTTAATCAACTTGGTTCAAACATATAATTCTGTTATGACTTTCAAAAAAATCATATATCAAATAGTGTCAAAATTGACACAAAATAGTTTTTAAATCAAAAATTATATTATTAATTGTTATTTTATTCCTAAAAAGCTAAGGTTCGGCCAAATGACTTAGATAAGGATATATATATTAATAATAAAAAATTTGGGGTTCGTTTGGCATGTTATAGTAAGTGTATTAACCATATAGTGAAAGAAAACAAAAAGACACGGTAAAAGTTAAATTATTTAACTTAGAGTTAAATCCAATTGATAAGGTTAAACTAATACCTCAAACTTGTCTAAATCCTATTGGATGATAGTATTTCGACCCATACCCACTTTATCTTCGAAATAAGACCCTTTGGAACCATTATAAACCGATTTTGACTTTAATATAAAATAATATTTTGAGATATTCCTAAGGTGCCCCTCTCCTCCCTTATAAAAGGGTACCTCCTCCCCCTCCTCCTCACACAAATTTGAGCACTCAAGCTCGGGAAACCCCTGCCATTTTCTCCTCTCCACTTCCCTAGAATAATCCTAGAGGTCCTGGTCTTCTTCAAAGACCAATCTCAGTTCCCTAAGTGGAGGATTCAAAGAGGCGTTCCAAAGAAGAGGTAATATCCATTACCGATCTTTTCAATTTCTTTCTTCTTCAACTTCTTCTTCTTTAGTTGTTTCATGATAAAGTAATAACATCAGTATTTCTTATATATTGATATGTCATTATAAATATGAAACAACTCTAATTCACCTTCTATCCATCCTACGGAAAAATGAAATCACCGCGCGTGCGTACGTACAGAATACCGTCTCCACGCCGTGGTGTAATCTATTTTCCACCACCACCTTACATGGATGGGTATAATGGTGTAAAGAATAACTATACATAGTTATTACAACATCATATTGATTCTGATATATTGTATAATCCACTCCAATTCAATTCAATATTTATGGAAATGATATCATCGCTCGTGCGTACGTACGGACTACCGTCTCCACGACGCGATGAGATTCATTCTCCATGTTAACCATTTAAGAATGATTATAAAGTATATATAAGAAATAATAATGAAATATATGACATTATAAAGCTACTGGATTTATGTATATATATATATATATGTATGTCATCTACTTACTTCCATTCAAGACAATAAGGAAAGGAAAACAACGTTCATGCGTACGTACGGACTACCGTCTCCATGAACGGTGTTTTTCATTTCATTTATCTATCTATTATATATATATACTGAATATATATGATATATAAATCATATTTTATATTCTTTAAGTAAGTAAATCATGATATAAGTAATAATAATGTCAAGAACAACAAGTCAAAACACCTACGATAAATAAAACGATTTTACCCAAAACGCTTCTTTAACATGAATTTACAAAAGAACGGGTAATATAAAGTCATAAGTGGACCATATATGATATAATAACAATGATTATGATTCTGGAATAAGTCAATAACATGATTTAAATCATTATACAGGAGGTTCGGACACTTACAAAGCAAGTCGGACCTAAGGTAAGGGAAATATCACAATCTCATTTTTATCCGAGATTGTTTATTCGTAAGTATTTACTGGGGTGTATTTTATCATCCACATCCATGTTTCATCAATATGTAATATTATTTCCATCCACCTACAATTGTTTAAATCCATTTTTACCCTTCGGAGAGTTTTTAGTAAAAGAAATGAAAGGAATCTTTTGTCGTTTTTCGTACGAGGTACTTTTTGACTTTTCCGACAAAAGTACGAAGAATGTTTTTTTAACTTATACGGCATGAATGGATTTCTAAAAAATTATTTCCAAGAAGCTTCCTTTACAATTATTCAAGTTTATTTTTAATCAACATCTTTTATTTTAAAATTGTATGACATGTTAAGAAAGGAAAAGTGTTTTTGAAGTAGAAAGGATATTTTCCTCAAGAATGGAGTTCAAGTATTTTATCAAAATTATTTTCCATCTAAGATAATAAAAGGGTTCGGTTTTTATCCCTATTATTACATTGGTTTGATTATGTTGTGATGGAAATATTTTTATGAATTCCTTTATCTTATATGAATTGTTTTATGATGTCACGATGTTTAAGATTCCCATTTTTATTACATGGGTTATGCAATGATGTATGTTTTAAGATTTTGTGGCACACATAAGAATGGTATCATTATGAGATGGGTGGGACCTATATCTCCCTCCAATGCATTGGTTAAAGATTTTATATCTCATGAGATTGACATGGATGGAATGGTAGGTTATACCGGTTCAGTGAAACAGGACTGAAACAAGGGTTACTCGATTCAGAAAGGGACTTTGTCCACTAAGATAGTCTTGGAAATGAGTCATGACTAACAAGAAATGATTCTCTATGATTATGTGTGAATTCCACAAAGTTTCATGTTTTAAGTTATGATTATTGTGACTACATTTCACTGCCATGATTTATCCCATGTTATGAAATTATGATCTCTTTTGCAGGTTAAGATTTACAAAAGTTATGTGCTTGTGTATATGATGTGATTGATATTTCTTTTGTTTACCCTTACTGAGAATTTGAGCTCACCATTTTATGTTTTCTTTTCCCCAGGATATAAATAAAGGTTTTAGGTAAAAAAAGGGGAAGATCTTTATTGGAGATATAGAAGATCTTTCACCACGAATAGAAGATTACGTTCCAAGTTTCCAAAGACACTAAACTATTACGATCCTTGTGTTTGTGTTTTAGTTATATACCAAGTATTTCGCAAAAGTAATGTAATGTCCATGTACGTTAAGCTTCGGGTCTCTACAAATATAAACTAAAATCTTGTTATGATGAAATATGGTTCAATATCTGAAACCTCCTTGACGCGTAGTTCTATTGAACCCAAGACCGAGTCGATCTCCACAGAGTCTCCAATGAAGAGGTACTCCAATTGTAGGAGGAGGGCTGAGATCGTCAGAGGGGAGTGTGGATAGTTGGAACCACTTATTCCTCATTCTTATTCTCCGAGAAGTCGCCTATGTTGAAGAAAATCTTCACACTGGTAGCGGTCTTGATAAAACAAACGAGAGATAGACCATACCAAGAGAGAGGAGTCCAAAATCAATGCATATATAGAGAAATGATAGAATTCTATATGGGGAGTTTGGTGGCACAATCCAAAAACATGGGATCAAATATAAGTGGATGGCCAGGATGAAATCAAGTAAAGAAACACAATTATAGTTTTAAATAATAACCAAAAGAAAATATAGAAAACCCACATGAATAGTCCCATGCACACCCCCCCATAAAATGAAACGTAAATGAATCATATATCATATAAATAGATAATTAATTTGACTCATAAAAATAGAAATATAATAATTTAATTTCAATATATGTAAGGGAAGAAATCAATAAGGAGTTTCCATATGGAAGTGTCTCTATATTAAGATCCACCACCCTCAACAATTCTTCGATGAAAATTCATTTTGATGACCAGGAAGATGAGAAACATGATGTATTTCTCAAAACGTAAAATAATTTTATATATAGGATTATTTATAAAATATACATATGAGAATGTAAAATATTTTTTTTAACATCATTCAATATTTTACAAGGAGGGAAAATATTATGGGGGACACATACTATTTAATGTGTGGAACCCCAAATTGGATGGGAAAGGTGAGATCGGTATTATATAGATATGGATTATATCTCATAGTGATGAAGATGAAATGAAATATATTTAAGATGGTCAGATTGTGTATCACCCAAACTCTCTTCAAAAATATTTATTCCTTTGTATGGTTTTTTTTATTAAAAATTGTTATGTTGGTGAATAGGTTTAATTGAGTCTGTATAGTGAATGCAATACCAGATTCTTCATTTATTAGATAGTATCATTATATGATACATTATTTTATTAAAATATGTTGAAAATTAATGCCTCCCATCATCCAATGTAGTGTTCCATTATATAGGGAATATTGGTTCATTCCATACACCATGTTTGGCTAATAAAACATAAAATTTTTCATCTCATGATTGGAGGTACTCCTAACAAACTTATATTGTGTGAATTTCAAGAACATAAGAAGTGTTTTTAAAAACAAAAACATTGGAGATCTACTTAATAGTAAATTAATATTATACACCACCCCATTTATAGTTCATTATATCTTGGGACCTCACATAATGAGGTTAATACAGGCCTAAAAGTACCAAACTATGGGATGCTACAATTCAGAATACAAAGGATTTCTCATTTGGAACAAAAAATTCATCCTGGGGCCTCTATCACCCCCACATACATCTATAATAGGTACCAATCTGAGGTCAAAATTCTCGTTGAAAAGGTGAATATAACACAAAATTCTCTGTAAGATTGTGAATTTTTCATAACAATATCTATCTATTTATTTATGGCTTGCATGAACCGAGTATCTGTAATTGGTGGATATGCCTTTAGGGTGTTTTGGTGGGATACTAGCCATTGGATATCTTTTATACCCTAAAAAATGGTGCCACAACTATGTATTAGAGTGGGTAGGTAATCAAAAATAGTGCAGGCCACCACACGGTGACACATATGGGTGTTGGGATTCATCACATTTACTGTTGAGGTAGAAAAAAGTATTAATGAAGAGATATATATCAACATTAATTGAGGATTTTCTCCCAACATTAATGGATATTAAATTAAAAATATTAATGGATGGAATAATGGATTCTGACTTCATTAATTGATGATTATGGACTTTGGGTCTATATAAAGATGATGCAAAAACATATTTTTGATGGGTGTGCCAGCAAGATGTAACCGATAATGGAGACCTGAGAAGGGGTTGTCGGGTTTACGGTGGTACGTGTGACATAATGAAAATGACACAATTATCTTGTATGTGTGGAGAGGTTCTTGGATAAATGTTCAAGATGTTGTTCACTATGAATAATAAGGGTTACCATGTCGATGATAGTATGTGCTGCATGTAAGCATTTAATAGGTGCGGAGTAGCGACAACATTATTGATGATCGGGGCCATGTATTGAAAGTCATATTGATAACAGTGATCAGGTGGCATGTCACAGTTCATGATCAGTGGAAAATCATGATGGAAAGAACATTTGGATATCGCAAGCTAGTGCGAGGCTGGTGCATATTTCGGTGAAGATATCTGAGGTAGTGACATTTCATCAATATAAAGGTGATGTTTTGTCAAAGACATATCTTTTGATACATGGAGTTGGAAGGATGAATAGTTTGAGAGAAGATAGAGGTGTATCAGGGTGTGGTTTTCACACATCCTTTCTATGCACTCTCATTTTTTATTCAAGTTTTGTCTTTACATAGATTCTTTATATACTATGATTCATAGTGGATATATTCTAGAATTTCCCCATGTCTTTTTAATCCCCACATGAGAGGGTTATTCCACATTAAAAAAATCATGTGTGCAGAATTTTTTATTCTTCTTATATCAATTCCATATTTTGAAGGGTTTCTCATGATATTTTTGGAAAGCAATTTTCATCTTGGAATCGGGATTATCCCCAACAATGGGGAGTCGGCATCTCGCCAGTGAGGGGCCTGGTCGGAACATGAGCATCTTGTCTAGGACGATGATGTAGTTCCTGGCACTACTGGAAAAATACCCTATACCAACAGTTTGGAGGACCGTTGGAAAGTAAGCCGTGACAATAGGTCTATACCAATGGTTTTGGGAAAACCGTTGGTATAGGGTCTATACCAATGGTTCTGAAAACTGTTTGTATAAGTAATTAGAAAATCTATACCAACGGTTCTCAAAACCATTGGTATATGTATTTCAAAAAGGAAACATCTAGTGGGATTTGATCCCAGGACCTCTAGTTTATAACGGAATGACTTAACCACTAACCTAACATGACTTTTGTTAACATAATTTCATAAATATATATGTATTGTTCTAATTATTTTAAATTTTGATTTATATAATGTTCTCCATAGGTAGATTCCAAAAAAAAGCAAGACCTTTCCCAACGGTTTTGCAAACCGTTGGGAAAGGTCTTGCTTTTTTTTGGGTATTCTGGCCGAAGGTTGAATTGTGGAGACCCTTTCCCAATGTTTTGGGCAAACCGTTGGGATAGGCTACCCTTTCCCAACGGTTTGGCCAAACCATTGGGAAAGGTGGTCCAGAATTCAGCCTTCCCCAATGGTTTGGCCAAACCGTTGGGATAGGCTAACATTTCCCAACGGTTTGGGCAAACCGTTGGGAAAGGGTGTCCAGAATTCATCCTTTCCCAACGGTTTGGACAAACCATTGGGAAATGTGGCCAAAAAATGGGCTTTCCCAACGGTTTGGCCAAACTATTGGGAAAGGGTACCTATACCAACGGTTTTTACAAACCGTTGGTATAGAAGCGTTGGGAAAAATCATTTTTCTAGTAGTGTGGACCTGTCCACTTTACTTAAAAAACCCAACTGTTACAACATGATTGTGTCTCCCCATTCCTAGTATTTTTGTTTTAGAGGGCCTAGGTAGTAACTCTCTTGTCCTTGAAGACATGTTATTTGTTGATACCACCTCTTTTGGTATAGGGACCACTCTACATACATGGGAAAGTAATGAATTTTACTCATATTTTGATGTCATGTGGATGATGTTTTGTTTTTTGGTATAAAATAAAATTTATTTTCACTTATTATCACTTTAAACACCTTTATTTTCTCTTCAAAATTATAATGAGAATAAAAATTATAGTAAAAACCACTC
This sequence comes from Viscum album, assembly GCA_963277665.1. Lineage (NCBI taxonomy): Eukaryota > Viridiplantae > Streptophyta > Magnoliopsida > Santalales > Viscaceae > Viscum > Viscum album. The sequence continues at coordinate 1,878,253,817 of OY728146.1, read as the reverse complement.
ACATAAATGAATGTGGGTGGAAAATGAATTTTATTTTCTCCATACCTTGATTATTTATTGATGAAATGTGGACACATATCCTGTTTTTTGGTTGAGAAAATTTTCTGTGTGTGACTCTTTCTATTTATGGTGGCTCTCTCTTGGGACAAATGATTTAGTCTTTTTTATAGAAAATTCATTATTTGAGTCAAATTTTTAACAGAAAAATTCTTTTGTCAAGATTGAATTTTTTCTATGGTTGTCTTTAATATATTCTAAAGTTTTTCTACACTTTTATTCAGAGATAGAACATATAGGCCAAATGGTCACAATACTACATATATTCCCTTGAATAGTCCTCAAAGTGACTTTTAACACTTCTAAAAAAGTTTAGTTAAAGTGGGTGCCTTTTATTAGTTCTTTCAATAGCATTGAAAAAGTGTAGACTTTATTAGTGCTTTAAATAATTCTAATAAAGGGGGTCATTTATCAGCACTACAAATAGAGCTGATAAAGGCCCCACCTACTACAATGTTCTCTTTTAATGTTATCACACTATAGTAACCTATATAATTTACAAAAAATATATAATTTAAATAACATAAATTTTACATCACTAATATAAAAAATATTGTTATATAACTCTTAGATGTAAGCTCGTATCATAAATCCGGGACCATAGTTATGTCCAAAACGCGGGGTATACCCTAGGCGTGACATAAAATGGGTTAGTGTGGGACGTTCCGTCTCCTTTTTCATTAGTGGTACATTTAGTGGATTAATTAATTAATAAATTAATTAATTCATTAATTTTATGACTAAAATAGTTTTCTAAAAATGCATCAATAAGGAGATTCTTCTAGGGTTAGCTGCATAAACCCTGAGAGTATTCAAGAACTCCTTCTTCTTCCTTCATTGGTGAATCACATCAGACAATGATGAAATTATAGATCAGAGAAGATCAAGATGTAGTGAACATGACAACTCCTCTCAATCATTAAAAGGTGATTAATTCGGGGAAGAATGAACAAATTTCCATGTTGGAATTTTTTATTTTTGGTTTACACCCTTATTGATTAAAATAATTGAGCAGTTCTATCCATTCTATCGAAATGCGCCAATTGTTTCCTAAGAACACATCTCCGCACTAGTTTAATTTAGTTATTGAATTGTTATCTAACCCCAGGAGCACCATTATTGATTTTTGTCCTAGAGCAATTTTCCAAGGATGGTTAATCATTTTTTGGTTTCTCTCTCTCAATTTGACTTCGTTTTCCACACCAGTAGGACCCTGTGGTCCCAGTTCGATATTTTTGGGTGCTACTGAACCTGATTTGACCCTCAAAATCATGAAAGATCAATGAAAAAGTCATGGATCGATGAAATAAGACCAGATATGTGATCATTGTGAGGAATAAGTGATCTCTTAAATGATTTAAGATAAATAAATATATGTCATAAGTATTGGAAACGTACGTTTCAAATGACGAAACCCATATGGGTGTTTGGAATTGGATTTCCAGCAACAGAAGGTCCATAATCCTTTAGCAGATGCTAGATCTACAAATACTGAGAAAAATAAAACATAGATTCAAAACAATGAGATCATATTGGGGTCATATATCATGGATCTAGGAATCTGGAGAAAACCCATATACACGTCATGTGAAGGGATGAACACACATCGTCTATCCCCTTAAGTGTAGTGGCTAGGGTTTTGGAAAAAGATAAATATGGCACGATGTGTATACCTATTACACGCAGTGTACCCCTTACCCAGATGGGAAACCCATGTGGTGGATCACCCAGACAAGATCCCATGTTGAAGTACATGTCCAGGTAAATGGTTGGGTACCTGAGTACATGGACATGGCCATGTCACATATGAAACACCCCATGTAAAGCAACATTATCTATACTAAATCACACGAACATGGTGTCGGTTCATAGACACGACCAATAGCACATGAGCTAGTATCAGTTGGCCTTGGCATGCTGTGTAGCCCACCTACACAATGTGTACTACTCCATGGGTTGGGAGTCATGTGTCTTCCAGGGTCACATCCAGGTGGTGGACCGAGACCACACACCGTGTGTGTCCCGTCACACATTGTGTACCCATTGGTTCCTTTTTAAGAAACCTTAAGGGTTTGTATATCCTTTGTTTGGACACAGAATTTTTCCAATGAGTAGCCTATCCTAAGTGTTTTTCTATGTATAATGTGATATTTACCTTGGTTTTATCTTTTGATATACAATGAGGAATGTTCCAGGAAAGATGCTTACATAAGCGACACTTGACAATGACTGTGATTAGATAAAATCACCAGAAACTACCGAGTTGTGCCATCTAGTAGATTTGGATACTGGATTACTCAACCTTTAGAGTGGAACCCCCCATTAGTATGGGTGAGAGTCCTATAAAACTACCTTTTTAGTGTAACACCCTTATCAGATAGGGTTTGAGTCCTTGATGACCAGAGTGGACCCCCCTGTAGCACTAGGGAATGAGTACTTGAGTTCTATGTTAAAAACCCAATCATATACAACATGAATCCTTAATTACTAGATTGAAACCCCCTGTCACACTAGGGTTTGGGTCCTTGGGATACTAGAGTGGAACCCCCCCATCATGGGTGAAGGTCCTCTATAGATACATATAGAGTGGAACCCCTTTCTCACACTAGGGGTTGGTAATCTACTTCAAGTTTGTTCCCCGTCAACTATGTGGTAGATTGATGAGGCGTGGATTTACTTGGAAATATACTTATGGCAAGACATGTGAGATACTGGGCATCGTTGATGGACTTTTGGAACTATTGGCAGTTACAATTATTAGGTTGAGCTATGATATGGATATCCCTTTACTCTTTTGTTCATGAATCTTTTGTCCGAGCATATATAAATTCTTCTATATCCATGCATTTTATTTAGTTACTATATTTTAATGGGAGGAGAAGATGTGCGGGGTATTCCATGTGCTTTATAAGTTTATCTTATCATGGTTGGATGAGTCTACTCTCCTAGTATAGGTCGAAAAGGCTCGATGTTTAGTTTATCTACTCACTATATTGATACCCTTGTGTTTGTAAGAGGTTACTTTTACTCTTGGTTTGGGTTGAGATATTCTCTTTGACTGTATATTGCATATAATGTCTTTCTATTCCTATTGTATCTCTTACCTCTCACCCTTTAGCTTTTGGGGTGTCCTACTAGGTATGTATATACTCACACCTACATGGGATTTACCTGCACATGTCTTGTCTTTTGCAGATGATAGACAGGTTGTTGGTGAATTCATAGTGTTGTTGGGATTCATGGTACTTTTGACCATGTATGGTTGTTGTAGCTTGGGATTCGGGAGATGATACCTATCAACAATTTACTTTTCTAGTTCTGTTAGTATGGGACATATTTTTGGTCGGGCATATATATTACCCCATCACATTCTAGTATTCAATTTAGTACTCCTATAAAACCTAGAGTTAATGCATGCTTGTTTTATATTCTACTTGTGTTGATATTTTACCAATTCCCTCAGAAATATTGCATTATGATGGTTGTGTGTGAATACAAGTACCTAGAAAAGTTCCTCCGTGTGTTACATATTACATCGATTCTAGTTGTCACTCTTTATCCTATGAAGGTAGGCTTGGGGTAGTTGTGTCTCGAGCCCTGACTTTTGTTGAGTTGTGACAAAAATGATAAAGGTTTTGATTTTAGGATTTAATTCTTTAATTTTATTATTAATGTTTATTCTTCTAATGATGAAATATTATTATCTATATCTCAAGTAACTTTTGAATTTTATTTAATTCTAGTTATTTCATGGGAATACTTTTTTCACATTATTTTTCTCTTTTTATGTAATCATGATTTCAAAATAATATTTTTAAAAGAAAAAAAAACTTTATTTCTCTATTCAGTATAAAATCACTTTTTTTCTAGAATCATGTTTTATAAAAATGTTTTGAAAATAATCCAAATGATCTTTTAATGATATTTTTATCCATGTTTGACTTTTTAGAAAAATGTTTTGAAGTAAATCATCATATTTTTTTCCAATAAATGCACATTTGGATTTTACCAAAAATGAACAAAGAATATTGGTTTTAACTAGTATATAATGAATGGTAATTCCAATTATCATGTCTAGTCAATTATTTAAATATTATTTTCTATGTTTGAAGAATAATTTTAATGAAATGTATTTCAATTTTTTTTATGTTTTTAAAAAGTGTTTTTCAAATTAGAAAGGATATTTCCTCAATAATTTATTCTAATGATCTTTCAAAATCATTTTTTCCTTCAAATGATGGCATCCATTGATGTGACTTATGAACTAATAGGGAAAATATATATTGATACAATCATTATTCTTTCTATGTATGTTTAATGTTTAGGGTGATAATTTTTTATTAAACTCATTTATTTTCAATGCGTTATTCTATGTTGAATTGATCAAATTATTATGAAACCCATTTTATTTACATGGGTTATGATGTGATGATATGATGAATATTTTAAGATACTACAGAACACATAAGTATGGTTTTCATTATGAGATGGGTTGGAACAATATCCTCTTCCAATGAATTAGGTAAATCATTATATTTTACGACAAAACAATGGGAAAACAGTCAATGGACATGATCTAATATGGAAAACATGTGAGTCTTGTTCCACTATGGGAAACACATGCATGTTGATCCACTATGAGAAATAGGTGATGAGTCATGATCCACTCTGTTCAAGGTCATGGAAGTTAACCTTGAAATGTTATATGATTTTCAATATTTATGATGGATATAAATTTTTCAAAAATGTATTTATGGTTAATGATTGATTTATGATGATTCCTCACTCTTATGAACCATTTTTTTGTAAATGATAATGTTTTATGAAATGAATCTGGTTTAAGTTCTATGAATGTTTGGGTATGAACTTATTAATATATCTTTATTTTTATATTATGCTTTTATATGATCATATATTGATATCTCTTATATTTTACATTATTGATTATTAAATCTCATCCTTTCTTATGTTTCCATCCCCAAGTTATGAAGAAAGTTTTAGGTAGGGTATTATTAAGTGGAGTACTTTGTGAGAAGATAATTATGGGAGATGTTGAAGATCAGTCATGAAATAAGAATATTTTGTTTTTAGTCTCAAAAGACACTAAACTATTATAGTCCTCAGGTGTGTGTTTATGAAATATATTTAATATTCATCTAAAAATATATGATATTTATATATAAAAATACTGGATCATTATAGTTTTTATATTCCTTTCAAATATTTTTTTTTTATTTTTGGATTTTAACCTTGTGATAAAAACACCCAACTAATCTTTTAGGTTCATGAGAAAAATCCTATATCAATGAACATTTACCTAACAAAGTGGCATTAGACCCTCATTGGGGATAATTTTTTTTTTAAATTTTTTTCTTCTTACAATTTAGTTTCTATTTTAATTCCTCTTATAAACCATATGTTAATTTTCCCCTTACCTTTTCTATATTCTACTGATGTCACTATAACATAAAATATATATGTTTTAATTATAATACCTAATATTATAATCATGTATACCAGTTTATCTAGGATGGTTGTTGTGTCCCTACACATATAGTTGTCTGCAACAATTTTGTATCTGATCCTTTAGGTAAACAGGAAAAAAATAGGTTTGAAATCAAAAAATTTAATGGTGAAAATTACTTCAATATATTTAAGATCAAGATGAAATAATAACATGTTTAGTAAGGTTTAATTGATACTATTTTATCCCTAAGAAATTTATTTTTGCTGTGTCTGAAACTAGACATACATATTCTATTTTTATGGATGAATACTCTATTTTATTAAGGTCCATAGTTTTATACTTCTTTATTTAGGTGATGTAGTGCTTATAAAAGTTTATTTTTAAACTAATTTTTCTGGTATATAGATTAATATAGGGAAATTTTATATGACTGGTTCACTTATTGGAAGAATTTATAAGAAACATCACATGATTACATTTAAAATGAAATGAGGTGTTTCAATTAAAGATCATTTAGATGAATTCAATTAATTTATATTGGATTTATCCAACATAAATTAGGTTGTTGAAGACAAAGAGAATTCCAACATTATTTTTATTCCCTAAGACAATTCCTACAATACAGCAGTAGAGACAATGATGTATGGTTGTGACTCCCTGGACCTAGAAGTGGTTAAGTCTACCCAAATTTCAAAGGAAATGGATTCTAAACCTAGATTTGACAGTGTAGAAAACATCCTTTATAGATTAGGTAGACAATAGTTTTAGAGTAATAAGAAATCATATTATAAGGATAAAGGCAAGAATAATAAGCAACCCAAGTCTTCATCTAAGAATAAGGAATGAAAAATTGTTGGCATCCCCAATGGTAAACCTGACCATACTATACTCGAGTGTAAAAAGATAAAAAACCCTGAGGCTAAAGAACCTGTTAAAAAATTCCATTTCACTGATTATGGTTATGTCATTGTTTATTTCTTGAATGTTTCCATCCACGAACTCACCCATGAGTGAATCTTTTACTACTACTTCTCATTCTATAAGTTTCCCTTTAGTAAGTCTTTCATTTTTTGGTAAAAAGGGTAGAAGGATATATTGTTTTGGGATATAATAGGAGGTGTCATGTTAGGGGAATAATTTTTGTTTTAATAGAAGTAGATGACCATTCTACCATTATCATGCTGGATGTTAGCTGGGTTCTTGACCTCCATAGAAACCTGATATCCATTGAAATTCTATAATGAATAGGAATTACTTTTATGTATGAATCAGGTTGCATAAAAATATCTAAAAAATCTAGAACTATCATTAATGGTTCCCTTATTAATGTGATATATTTTTTGAATGTGAAGACCCATTCTAGATAGTTTGTTAGTGTGTATACACCTAAAATTATTAACAGATTGTTATAAAATAGAATATCGGGGCATGCAACCTCAAAGGGTCTCGAGAAAATTAATAAAAAAGGGTTGTTAACAAAAATTACACCTAGTAAACTTACCTTTTATAAAGATTATGTTATGGGTTAATCTAAGAGAGTAACTCTCAATTAGTCTATCATTATAGATTTATTCCCCTTAGAATATATTCACTTAGAATTATATGGACTAGAAACAACTACCTTACATGATGGAGGGTGTTATTTTTTATATTAATTGATCACTTCTCTTGAAAGGTTTTCATTTACATACTCAATATCAAATTTTATGTCAATGAAACTTTTAAAAGCTATAAAATAATTATAGAACACCATGTTGTAATGAATAATAAAACAATGAAAATTAATAATGGGATAGAATTCCTCTATATTTATTTCATTCTATTATGCTAATATGAGGGAATTTCATGACCCTAGACTATTAGGAAAACCCCCAAATATAATGGGCTTGATAAAATAATGAATTTGACTATTTTTGAGAGAGTATGAAGAATTATTTTGTGCTCAGGCCTCCCAAAATCCTTCTGGAAGAGGATACCTATATAAAAGGTTTACCTCATAAATAGGTTCCCATCATCCTTAGATCATTTGGAATTCCCTTAATAACTTTGGAATGAAAATAAACCCACATATAATAACCTCATATTCTTTGGTTACACTTAATATTTCCATTTTAAGGCTGATAAACTTGAACCTTGAGATCATAAGTGTATTTGTTTGTGATATCCCATATGTGTGCTATAAGTTGTATACTGATCAACCCCGTTACCATGGCTACTGAAACCAAGCATTACAAATTATTGTAGGATAATGTAAAACATTATACACCTAATCCTCATCCGTTGACCTGAGCTGAATTATGATTTGTATCAAATTTAGATTCAGACTGTGAACCTACTAATAATAGTTTTGATAACCAGTTAGCCTGTGATAGTTTAAGTAGGGTCCCTAGAACTCATAATCAATTCAATAAATATGATATAACATCTTTTTTCCTTTTATGTTACTCAGGATATTTTTGACGATGATCCTTAAACATATACACAACACCTTAATGATAAAGATTCAAAATAGTGTATTTATTCTCTAAATGAAGAACTGAAGTCCTTAAAATAAAAATCAAACTTGGACTATCATTGATAAAACTCTCAATACTAATGAAATTGTTTATAATTTGATTTATAAAAAAAGAGGAAAAAAACTAAAAATAAAATATATATTAGATCATTCAACATGGGGTTCCTCCAAAGAGAATGAATTAATTATTCTGAAATATTTTCACCAATTTCAATACATTATTATATTAGGATGACGCTTTCCTTTTATACATATAATGAACTTCACAATGAATAATTAGATGTTAAAACTTTCTTACATTATAGTGACCTTAGTGAGAATAAATATATGAATCTACCTAGTGTTTATTCAATTAATTAAAAAATATATAAGTTTTATTTTTAAATAAACCCCTTTATGGTTTAATACAATTCTCAACAAATTGGTATAGAAATTTGGAATCTTTTATTCTTAATAACCAATTATCAAGGATCCAATATGATGCTTGTTTTTATTTCAAGTCCATCAGAACTACATGTATTACCTTATGTTATATGATGATGATATGCTTATTATATGAAATAATATAAAGTTTTTCATTGATACCAAATATCAATTAATTTTTTTTGAAATAAAGAACTTAATAGAAGAAAATAAAACTCTTTGTATATAAATTATTAGAGTTGAAACTAATAAACTTTTCTATTATTCCAAAAATTATTATTTTCTGAAAGTTCTCAATATGAAACTTGTTTTAATCTCTCAAACATATTAGTGAACCTTTTGATAATCATTTAAAACTTTTATTACCAAAATAACCGAATAATTCAACTAATGTAGAGTATATATCTAAAATTATTTATTATATAATTGTTGGTAGTGTCATGTGTTCCATGATTTTCACCAAAATTGATGTATATTTTTCAATTTTCACCCTTAGCATATTTATGACCAGTCTAAGGAATCCACATTGTCATGCCCTGAAGTCACTACTATAATGTTTTCATATGCTACAAACTTATATTTGTGTTATGTTAAAAATTATGATACTACTAAGATGATTATTAAATATATTGATGCTGACTAAAAAGGTAATATTAAAAATATAAAGTCATTAAATGGGTGTGTTTTCACAACTTGGGGAGGCCCTGTATCCTAGAAATATAATATGCAACCATAGAATCAGAATAAATAGCATTGACTAAGGTTGTAAAAGAAGCCATATGGCTCAGGTATTTGGATTCTAAACTAAAACATTATTATTATTTTATTAAATTATATATAGATAGTAAATTTGATTTATATTTATCCAAAAAAATATCATGGCAGGGTAAATCCAAACAAATAAATAATAGATTACATTTTTTGAGTGATGTTATTGAATCTGGAACTGTATGTGTTAATAAATACATGTTGATAGTAATATGATGAATAGTTTGATGAAATTTGTAGTATTATCAAAAATAAAATATTTTTTAGATAGATTGAATTTGGTTCCCATATAATAACCTTATGTGTATGAATAATGAAAATTTCAATTGATAATGGTGGAGATTTGTGAATTCTGGTTTTCATATTCAAATTACTATGTTTTATTTATCTTCAATTTATTTTTCTAAAATAAACAGGAATGAAAAATTATTCATGAATTATTTTATTCTTCTCAATTTATATATTTTAACTCTCTTATATTGTTGGGAATACTGCTTGTGTCTCTATATTGGGATGTAGTCTTTGGTGGGATTATCACTCCCTTTGGCCCACACCTACCACATCATTGATCAATGCATCTTTATTTCATGTCCATTGATCAATCGTTACACCCTTTTTATTTGGGATATCCACCTATTTTAGTCACTCTTAAGGGTGGTGCTTTATTTTTGTTTGGTGTGACTCTATAGTGGCTGCTGATTCATCCGATAGTTTTGAGGTGTAGTGGTATGTTAGTGGTATTAATGAAACCTACACACACTATCCTTTAGAATTTAGTCATAGTTTGGATCTCCTCTCCCCTTAATATTTCACTCTTTACTAATATGGTGAGACCCTACTACTATAGTTGGATTTTGTTTTTTTAAATCCCAAGTTCTAGGATTGTTGTCTTTGGATAGCATTGATGTTGTACTTATCCTAGTTTAGTGTTGTGATGATGTTCCTACCTTATGAGAAAGTATGGTTTTCTGAAGAACCAAGAAGATCTGATGACGTATTTCTTTGGTACACCAAATTATGAGACTGTATGCATCCCTTTGAGCTTATATGATCATTATAGTTGATGGTGAAGAAATCAGGTTTCAAGATCAATTTCTTCCAGAATAAGGTATTCAAGGCCCAACACATAAGGTATTCTAGGGTTACATCCTAAAACACATTAGCAGTTGGTGGAATTTCTCATTCAATAAAATATGTGAGACACCATCCTTTGTGGAAACCAATGTGTGATTGAGTTTTCAATCAAAAATTATCCCCTCAAACCAAAGATCACACAACTAGGTCTTCCATTCAATGATAATCCATCTGATCCAAATCATATTTCACTTACATCACCATTTCCCTTTTCATCAGGACTCACTGCATACCTACTGTTATCAAGAATAATATTGATACAAGGTACCACTATGGATCCACATGCTCTTACCTTATCCATCTCAACAGTACATCTGGGCTAAAACCTGCCTCTGATTCCACTTATCATGTTCATTTATGTCCCACCCTAGGTCTTTCTGGCCCAACACATACACCCTTCTAGGGATCCATCATAAAACCCTTGGGTGATAAGAAGAATTTTTCATCTGAAATTATATGTGAGTCACTATTATTTATATAAACTGATGTGAGAATGAGTTTTCACCCAACATCAGGACCCCTGGACAAGATTAAAATCAGTTTGGGTCTGTAAGTTCTTCACTCTTCTTCTTATTTATAGATGTTGTTCGAAGCTTTTTTGTTTGGATTTTTCATTCATTTCTTCTAGTCTTATTTACAATGTACATGTTTCTTATTTTGATCATAATAAAATGTGCGTGTGTAGGTGGTGTTCTTTCCATACACATAGGTTCATACCAGATCAAATCATGTTAAATTATGGCGTTTTTATTTAATTTATTCTTATTTATTACATCTTGAATGTTATGGTTCTATTTGGATTGTAATCCTATAAACAAAACACCAAAATGGCCCCTTTATGTTGGTTTGAACTGTACCACACTCCTTTCCATAACAATATGAAAAATATTCTAACCCATTTAGTTGAATTTATTTTTTTATAAATTTTTCCTCTATTGCTGCTATTGAAACAAGAAAATCAATATCCATTTATTTGTATCAAATTATCAAAGTAACGTCTTCATCCCACTTTCGATAGCCCAAAAAAAGTTTCTCATCATCAATGTTTCTAATTTATAATATATTGGATACTAATTTAATGAATTCAACACATATGTGTATAAATATGTGTTGGGGTTTAACCTGCTCAGGGTTATCTATTATATTTTAAGATAAGGATTTTGGAAATTCCAATTGGGGATTTTCTGCTATGTATATGCCAGCATGAGATATATGTGATATCTCCTGATATCATTTTGATATATATTTTCAGATATCTATTTTAAACAAGATATGTGGAACATGAGAGCTATAAAAGGGGAGGATGTGACTCATGGAAAGAGATGATTTTGTAGTTCATAGTGATTAAAGGATAGTAGATACATGGGTGACCATTTCTGGATATGGGCAGCAGTAAGAAGTGGTAAATTGGGTTGTGAAACAAGGTGCTACAATGATGCTACAAGTTTAAGATTTTTCTCCGAAGGGTGATGTTTGGTCACAAAATATTATAAGAGAGGTGACATGATATATACATGGGTTTGTTTTTTCCCAAAGTTTTTCTATGCTATTGTTTCAATTCAAGGCTCAGATTTTACATGGATTATTTATACTCTCTAATTCATAATGAATTTTATCGAAGTTGCCCTGTGATTTTTTAATCCACTGCCAGGAGGGGTTTTCCATGTAAAAATATTTTTCTTATTTATTATTCTACAATTTGTTTTTCTCTTTGCTTATGTTTGTGATTCTCACAATTATTGTTGTCGCAAATGAGTTTTATTCTAAGGATGATCCTCTTTTGACCCAACATATGGTATCAGATGAGAATAATTTTTTTTTCTGATTAAGTATTATTGATTTACACTATGGTATTTCTGGCCACATTGAAATATTTAACAAGAAAAATTATTTTACACTTTGGATGAAAAGAGTTAAAAATATTCAGGTTTGTGAGTAGACAATGAAGTCATTTAAGAAAAATTTAGAGAAGAAAAAGACAATGATCAATGGTGATTGGAAGGATATGTGATAGTTGTTAAAAATCATGATTCAAATGTATTTTAGCGATAATAAAATGTGGGATGTGATGAATCTGATAGATCTAGAGGAGATCTGAGAAAAACATGAAAGTAGGTATAAATCGAAATCCCTCCCAAATAATTTATATCTAAAAAAATTGTTGTACCATATACGAATGAAAGTGAATGTAGATTTAGAAAATCCTAAGATGAGTTCACAACAACTTCTGACATAGATGTATTTAGTGGCGGTGAAGGTCGATAATAAAGGTAATATGACTCCTATTGAGATGGTATAAGAAGACATGTCTTTTCTTCTTTTGGGATTTTACCTGATTCATATGATAATATCTTCACCACATGATTGTTCAGAAAAAACACAATGATGTTAGATGATGTAATTCCATCAGTGTTGATGAATGATAACCGATGAAAGACAAATCATGTTGAATATTCAAGTAATGTCGGTACTCTAGATTTCTTAGATAGATGCTGTAATCCGAGAGGTCGAAAGAAGACAAGAAGAAAGGTCAAGTGCTTCTTTTGTGACAAGGAGGGTAATATACCAAGAAATATATATACATTGATAAATATTATGGAGGAAAGGAAGTAGAATGACAACAATTTTGAGGATATAGGCTTAATTCTTATTCAAGGTGAGGGTGATTTACTTTTAGTTGGTGTTGATTGTCATAGGTCAGATCCGTACACTGAATGGGTGATTGATTCAGCAATATCGTTCTATATAACACCATAGAAGGATCTATTTTATTCATACAAAGAAGAATAATTGGGTATTTTAAATATGATAAATGCAAATTCTCTTGGTTTTTTTGGTGTGGATGATATCTGTATCCTTATGAAGGTAGGGTGTACACTAACAATGAAGGATGTGCAGCATGTGACAGGTATATGCCATAATTTTTTATTTTCTTATACTCTTGATAATGATTGATTTAAGAGTTTGTTTGGAGGTTGAACATGGACATTATCTAGATGATCGATGGTTTATGTGCAAGGAATAATATATGTTTTTATTTATAGGATGGATGTAAAGATATATAATTATGTGAAAAATACATTTGTAAAGATGAATTTTTCATATTTTTGGCACATGCGATCATCACGCTTGAGTTGAGGACAATCGAATATGATGGAGAAGGTTTGGAAGCCCAGGCATGTCAGGTCATGTGTTGCATTTCAAAAACCTAATTATTTTTCTTCAAAGGGTCCACTAGTGAATAAATATTGAAAATTAATGATTAGGGTGATGCACTGATATCTTTGGACTGCTCAGAGGATGTTTAGAAGTGGGAGCACTTAATTCCACGAGGTGCTCTAGATTATGTGGAGATAACAATTATGAGAGAGACATATATTTTTTATTATGGTATTTGTGGTGTAGACATAGGTATGTTGAAGACATTGGCGTTTGGATTTATTTTGTAGGGGGGTATTTTAGGTTTTTGTTAGAGATGTAAATGGGTGATGACATATTTTCTGCAGAAAATGGCAGTTAGTGCAATACCATCCAGTTTTCTTTAAAACTGAGTTTGTGGGATGCGATTTCCTTCTTCGATGGGCTTAAGGAGGAGATTTTTGGGGTTTATCCCTCACACAACTATCATTTAGATTTAATGATATGTTTTCATTAGAAATTCAAATTGGGGCCTTTCTACTGTGTATATTCCAGCATGAGATATATGTGATATCTCATGATATCTTTTTGAGATATATTTTCACATATATATATTTCAAAAATGAAATGTGGCACATGAGAGATTATAAAAGGTGAGGAAGTAACTTAAATAAGGAGATGATTTTTTGGTGCGCAACGAATCCAAGAGAGAAGCTACTTGGGTGACAGTTTCTTGGCATAGGCAGTGGCGAGTAGTGGAAAATTGGGTTGTGTAATGTGGTGATACAATGAAGCCACATGTTTGAGATTGATATTCGAAGGGTGATGTTTGGTAACATACCATTATCATAGAGGTTATGGGAGTCATATTGAGTTTTGTTTTTTCATTGAAGTTTTTCTACACTATTTTTCGAATTCATGTGTCGGGTTTTAATTAGATTTTTTTATACTCTCTGATTCATAGTGAATTTTATTGAACTTGAGACACGATTTTTTATTCCACTACAAAGAGGGGGTTTCCACATTAAAATCAATTTCCCCTTTTAGGATTTTTCTATTTGGTTTTTTTATTTTCTTACCTTGTTGATTCTCAAAATCATTGTTTTCGTAACATAGTTTTATCCTGGGACTAATCCACTTCCGACCCAAAACAATGTACGTCACCCAAGAAATAATGATGAAAAAACCCACAAATCCCATGATTCTCATAACATGAAATTATTTTATATATAGGTTTAATTATGAATCATACATATTATAAAGTAAAATAGTTTTTTAACAGCATTTAATAGTTTACACAGAGGGAGTGTATGATGGGGGACACATAACATTTAATGTGTGGAACCCCAAAGTAAAGTGGGAAAGATATATGAGTATTGTAAATATATGGATTATATCTCACAATAGTGATAATAACATGATCTTTAATTAAGGTTGTTGGATTTTGTGTCTCCCTGCCTCTCTTCATAAATATTTATTCCATTTTATTCTTTTTTGTATGACAAAAAGTTATGTTGGTAAATAAGTTCATCTGAGTCTATATGGTGATCACAATACAAGATTATTCATTTATTTCATGGTAAAATTATATCATACATGATTTTTTTAAATTATTGTTATAATGGATGTCTCCAATTATAACATGTAGTGATCCATTAAACAAGGAATAGTGATTTTTCCAATATGTCATGTTCGACTAATGATGTTAATACATGCTGAAAACTATCGAACTATGGGTTGCAATAATCTGCAATGCGATGCCTTTGTAATCAAGAACAAAATATTCATACTGGGGGGCCCATCACCCCCAAATCCATCTATGGAGGAAAAAAATATGAGGTTGAAATTGTGATTGAAAAGGTGCATATATCAAACAATTTTTTGGAAGACAGTTAATGTATCATAATAATATCTGCATCAACCTGTAACCAATAAGATACTTAATGTACCCTGGAAGATAGTTGTTGTTTGTATAATAAGACACTGCATATACCTATAACCAATACACAAAATATATAATTTAAATGAATTAAATTTTATATCACAAATACAAAAAAACACTAATATATACATTACAAATAATGTTTTTATATAATTACATATACAATTACTATCTAAAATCATTTTAATACAATAACATTTCATGGTCTTTGGAACCCATGATTCCATCTCAAAAAAGTCCACTCATGGTTTAAATTGCCAAAAAAATCACCTCAACCTGAGAAAAGAATACACCAATATAAGAAATAAAATATTATGTTAGTAATATTATAAATAAATTAATTAAACATTAATATGAATGAATACATTAATATAATTTCATCTTTATATAAAAAGACACATGGAGTTATACTAGTCACACAATGCATTATATTGAGATGTGGTTTATTCCAACATGTTAAGAATGATTTATGGATCATTTTCCAAAAGTATCCATACAATTAAAATCCACATTCTTGTTTTCGAGTATGTTAATAGTTTTTTTAATGAAATTAATGTCAATTTTTAATAAAGAAAAACTTGATGTTATACCAGTCACACTGTGCATGAGATTGATGTGTGGATGATTCCAACCAGTCAAAAATTACTTATAGATAATTATTATAATGTATCAAAATAATATTAATTTAGTTTCAGAGTTTTAAATATGTGACATGTGTATTTAAAAAAAATGTAATTTCAAATTGGAAACACGCACTTTGAGTCATACCGGTCACATCATGTGTTGGTTTGATGTAAGACTAATTCCTACACATCAAAAATTACTTATGAATCATTGTCCAATATTATTAAGTCAATCAGAGAACATTTTATTTATTTTCAATGAGTGACACACATTTTTAACTGAAATGTTAATTTTATACTAATAACAGAGACTTTGAGTCATAATGGTCACACCATGCATTAGATTGAGGTTAGAGTGATTCCTACACATCATAACTGACTGATCATTTGTTTTACTAAAGTATCAAAATAAACTAAATGAGTTATCTTGGGTTTTTAGTTTTTCACTTCTTTTTTCTAAATTTAATATATATTTAAAATAAAAAGACACAATAGGAGTCATATCAGACACACCGTGGGTTAGATTATGGTGTGGTTGATTCCTAAACATCAAAAATGAATCATGTATCATTTTGGTAAAGTATAAAGAAAATTTGAATGTATTTTCTCAGTTTTAAGTATGTCACATATTCTTTTTCACAAGATTAATGTAAATTTTAAATAAAAAAGAAACACCTAGGGTCATACTGGTCACCCCATGCATTAGATTGAGGTGTGGTTGATTACTACACATCTAAAATGACTCATGTGTCATTTTAATAAAGTATCTAAACAATATGAATGTGTTTTATCTTTTCTCCAACATGTCACTTGTTCATTGTACTAAAATTAATGTCAATTTAAGATAAAAAGACACACTTGGAGTCATACTTGTCAAACTGCTCATCATATTGAGGTGTAGGTGATTCCTACACATCCCAAATAGCTTATGAATCATTTTAATAATGTATCAACACAATATGAATTCATTTTATTGGTTTCCAGTAATTCAATTGTTCTTTTACCATAATAAATAACAATTTTATATAAAATAGAAACTTAGATTTATTTGGACACACCATGCATCGGGTTGAGTGGGGGTTGATTCCTATTTGTTTTAAATGTCTTATGAATCATTTTTCAAACTATCTAAATAATCTGAATGAATTTTCTCAGTTTTTAGTATGTCACATAGTCTTTTTACTAAAACTAATTTCAATTTCAAATAAATAGACACACATGAAATTATACTATTCACATCATGTGTCAGATTGAGGTGTGGTTGATTATTACAAATCAAAAATGACTTATGGATCATTTTACTAAAGTATAAAAATAATAAAAATGTGTTTACCTATTTTTCAGTATGTGACTTGTGTTTTTTAATAATATGTCATTTGAAATCAGAAACAAGAACATTGAGTAATATCAGTCACATTATTTGTCTGTTTGATGTGATACAACTTAATACAAGTCAAAAATGACTTATGAATCATTGTACTAAATTATTATGACAATCATATGGTGTTTTCTCAGTTTTTTTGAGTGACACTTTTTGATGTAAAATGTAAATTTTGAACAGATAACATACACTTTGAGTCAGAGTGGGAACATCATGTATCAAATTGAGGTGCATCTGATTACTACATGTAGAAAATGACTCATATACTAGTTTCCTAATGTATCAAAAAAATAAAAATGAATTTTCTATGTTCTGAGTATGTAATTTGTTATTTTCACTCAAATTATGGTTAATTTTATATAAAAATACACACTTTGATTCCTATTGGTCACATCGTGCATCAGATTAAGGTAAGGGTGATTCCTACACATAAAAAATGACATATGTACTATATTATGAAAGTATCAAAACAATACTAATGTTTTTTATTAGTTTTTAGTTTTTCACATGTTCTTTTTACTAAGAGTAATGCCAATTTTTAATATAAAGACACAATTAGAGTTATACCGATCACACTGTGCACCAGATTGTGGTGGAGTTGACTTTTGAAAATTATAAATGACTCATGAATAATTTTCCTAAATTAGGAAAATTATATGATTTTATTTTATTTGTTTTATGTATGTCACCTATTCATTTTAAAAAAAATTAATGTCATTTCTAAATAAATTGACACATTTTATACAATAACTATCACACCGTGCATCAAATTGAGGTGTGGATTGTTCTTACATGACACAAATGACTTATGGGTCATTTTCCTAAAGTATAAAATAATTAAGAATATGTTTTCTTAATTTTAAGTATGTCACTTGTGTTTTTTTGATAAAATGTCATTTGAAACTGGAAACATGCAATTTGAGTCATAATGGTTACACAATGTGTCGGTTTGACATGAGACTACATTATATATATTGAAAACGATATATAAATCATTTTATTAAATTATCAAGACAATCAGATGATGTTTTTTAGGTCTTGAGTGAGTGACATTTTTTGAACTAAAATGCCAATTTTAAACATATAATAGATACTTTGAGTCATAACAGACAAATCATACATCAGATTTAGGTAAGGATGATTCCTACATATTTGAAATAAATTAAGGATATTTTTATATTGTATAGAAACAATACGAATGCATTTTATCTGTTTTGAGTATGTTAGTTGTATTTTTGACTAAAAATAATTTTAATTTTAAATAACAGGACACACTTGGAGTCATACGAGTCACACCATGTGTTAGAGTGATGTGAAACTAACTCCCACATGTTCTAAATGGAATTTGTATCATTTTACTTAAGTATGAAAACAATTATTATGTGTTTTAGGAGTTTGAGTACATTAGTTGTATTTTTTAGTAAAATGTCATTTTAAAATTAAAACACACACATTGAGTCATATCTGGAACATCATGAATCAGATTGAGGTGAGGAAAATTCATTTATGTCTAAAATGACATATGGATAATTTTCCTAAGTTATCAAGATAATATTATTATGTTTTATTTGTATTTTATGAGTTATATTTTTGAAATAAAATGTAAATTTTAAACTAATAACAAGAAATTTGAGTCATACTAGGAACATCGTGTGGTGTATTGAGGTTAGGATAATTAGTACACATCAAAAATTACTGACAGATCATTTTATAATGTATCAAAATAATATGAATTTATTTTCTAGGTTTTGAGTGTGCTAGTTTTTATTTTTAGAAAAATTAATGTCAATTTTAAATAAATAGACACACTTGGAGTCATAATTGTCACATTGTGCATTGGATTAAGGTGAGGATATTTCCTACATGTATCAAATGACTTATGAATCATTTTAATAATTAATCAAAACAATACTAATTTGTTTTATTGGTTTTTAGTATGTCACTTTTATTTTTTCTAAAATTTCATTTTAAATTGGAAACACACACTTTGAGACATATCAGTCACATCATGTGTTAGTTTGATGTGAGACTAATTGATATACATCATAAATGACATATGAATAATTTTAATGAATTATTAATACAATAAAAGCATATTTTATCAGTTTTCATGGAATAAATATATTTAAACTAAAATATAAATTTTAAACCGATAAAAGAATCTTGGAGTCATCCCGGGCACATCGTGTATCAGATTGAGGTTCAGTTGATTCCTAGACTTTATAAATGACTTATAGATCATTTTCTTAATGTATCAAAACAATAAATTTTTTTTATTGATTTTGAGTATGCGAGTTAACTTTTTTTACAAAAATTAATATGAATTTTAAATAAAAAGATGTATGTGGAGTCATATTTGTAACACTATAACTCAGATTGAGGTTTGGATGATTCCTACACATCATAATTGACTTATGAATCATTTACCTAAAGTATAAAAACAATATGAATGTGTTTATTCAGTTTTGAGTTTGTGAGTAATCGTTTTTTCTAAAATTAATGTCAATTTTAAATAAAAAGATGCACATGGTGTTATATCAGTCACACCGTGTGTCAGATTGATGTTCTATTGATCCCTACATGTCCAAAATGACTTTGGATAGATGTATTAATGTATAAACATAGTCTAAACATCCAATTATATAATTATTTCATTTCCTTTCCTTGTCTAAATACCATTACTGCATATTGAGTTGATGTTTTTGGATGAAAAACCTCCCTCTACTCTTTTGGTTTTGAACAATGATATGGGTTTTTAGCTTTGAACATAGACTCAATGTAACATCCCAGATAAATAAAGAATATAAAATTTTCATATTTATTAATATTTTTGAATTAAATATTAATTTTAGTTTAAACTGGATGCCATGTTGGATGGCGTACCTGATACGAAACAATAGGTTTCTTTGAAATCTTATGCTGTACACAACATTGGATCATACTGAAAAATAATAATATAATATTATTTTAAATGGTAGTTAACACCTAATTGTTTTATTGAAGGGAATGAATGGAACTAAATATAATATGATTGTACATGTTCGTTAATTTTTTTTACATTTATCCAATAAATGTTAGAGGCTTAAAATGTGAATGAATATAATTTTAAGCATAAATACTCTAATATTCATTAAAAGGACGATTTACCACCTTTTAACGGGGAAACCTTTTTAAATATAGTTTTGGTCACTTTTATATGTTATATTTTACAAAATAAAATTCTTATATAGAATTGGGACATAAAAATTTACTTTGGGTAATTTTTTGGTATTTTTCGAATAAAATTCATATTTTATGAATAGTGAAAAAACTGTATTTAAATTCAAAACTGCCTTTTAATATAATTTATTTATATTGTTAGATTATATTTTTAATTGGTTTTAATTTTTAATTAGATTATGTATTTACCATTTAACACAATTTTGGTCATTTTATGTAATTTCATTTTGAAATCGGACATAAACAATTGTCAATATTTTGATAGTTATAATTTATTAAAAACACATTTTTCGGTTTGACAATGTGATTTAATTTTAAATTAATTTATTCCAATTATGTATTTTGAATTTTCAAAAATGGATTCCATATTTGGAATTATGTGGTAGAAATTTTTTATATAGATAAATTTTATTTTTAGACAGTATGAATATTTACTCGAGTAAATATTTTATTTACCATGGTTAAAGCGTAAACCAGGTAAATTAGGATAAAAAATAATATTATAATAATATTAAATTACCCAAAAATGCATCATAATCTAGTTGGTTGATATATTTACGACCATGGTCATCATTGGGGAGATTTTGGGACCCCATGAATCCACTTAAGAGTGATAATAACACTTTATGTTAATTTATTTAAAGTAAAGACAAAAATGACCTAAACATATATCTTTTAGTAAGTCCATTTTTAAATGGGGTTATTTAAGTTATCTCTTAAACTATTAATATTAATTGGAAATATAAAAAGATTTCTTAAATCATGATATTTGTTTTATAATTTTTAGACATCAAATAAATATAATTATTAATGACACAATGATGATGTAGTATTATATCATTAATGAATTATTTAAATTATTAAGAATATAAAGATTAAAATAATATGTAAAACCTATAAAATTTTTATTAGAAGATTTTATTTCAAAAATTATTCGTCATAACTTATTCTTTAATGAGTTTTTGACCTTTAGAAACCGAAAATAATTATATAATAAAATAATATTTTCAAAACATTCCTAAAGAGCCCATCCCCCCTTATAAAAAGCCCTCACCTATAACCCATTACTCAAACCTCAAAAGCCCCTTAGATCAGCCAAAATCAGACCAATTAAGCTCAATAAAATCCTATATTTCTCTTAGAATCCTTACCTTAGTCAAAAATCAATTCATGTAAATCTTTTGGTAAAACCAAAGGGAGATTCCCAATTTAATGGCAACATCTTCTCTTAAGTTCATTTATTTTATTTTACTTCTCCAAACCCATAAAATCTTTTTATTCCATTAGTTTATTATAACACCAGTATCCTCAATATACTAGGTTGTTTTTATGAGAAGGATTAAAACTACACTTATATACCTCTATCTAATGGGTAAAGAACATACTGTTTCTGTGGACGGTGAATTACTGCCTCACGAAATGATGATTGTTCAATCTTATCCTATCACATATTATGGTGGCCACTAATATGGAACTATATATATGTGATACATATTATATTTATATTGTTTATTTTCTTCTGTATTATTCATTTATATCATACCTTTATGGTTTCCATAATGGGTAAATGTGATAATTTCATTTGAGGAAGTGCAGACTACTGCCCCCTTAAAGGGATAAAACTTGCTCATGCCATAGGTGGAACATATAAAGGATGGAGTTACTAAAATTATATATTATATTATAATTGAATTATAAGATACCTATTTAGAAATAATTTTTTATTCCATTAAATATGAAATAGAAATGAAAGTAAAGTTCATGTGTACGTACGACTTACCGTCTCCATGAACGGTGCATTTCATTTATTATCTACAAATGTTATGTATTGTTATAAATAAATATATATGTATATATTTATAGTGGATATATATTATATATATGATATCTAAATCCTGAATATCATTTTTGAGATAATGAACATTTGACCACATGGACAACTTGTAAATATAACAAGTTTAGTTTTGACTCAAGTACCAAATATCGAATAAATGTCCATTATTAACTTCAATGATTTCATAATATTTATAAAATGATAATAAGTGATATAAATGGAATTTTTTTAAAAGGATATTAATCAATTATAAACTAACTTTATTTTATTATTCAAGAGATTAAAGAATGAATGGGTCAAATCGGACACGAGGTAAGGGGTTTCTTATCACACTTTTAATTCAATGAGATTTCAATTGTTTGCCACTTATTTATTGAATGTTGTGTATTGTGTAATGAAATTTGATATATATCATATGGATTACTTTTATATTCATGGTATTCTATGATTCATTTGGTGGTTATTAACATTGGGTCATATGACTCGATTGATTACAACGTGGTAAGGGGTTTTCATCTCACTTTTTATTCCCGTGAGATTCATGCTATATTTTCTACTATTTCTATTTGTGTGGTGTATATACTACCCATTATTGTATTCATTGTGTAATATACCTTAATTTATTGGTATTTAAATCTTCATTGTATGTTCCTTCTTTCATGGGGTGTATGTTTCGTAAGTTACCAAATAAGTGAGGGAATCCTTCACCCTCCTCTTCTTAAAAGACTTCATTTATGTTATGTCATTTAATTTCCACTTTATTATGCCGGGATATGTTATTATATATAATTATTACTGTAAATTTTGTATCCAATTAATGATATAACCTTTTCTCTCTCATCAATTCATTTTCTTAATTTTTAAGTGACGCCATTAGGCTGTCGAACTTCTATAAGAAAACTTCTTGACCCAATTTAAATTATTTTGGTTAAACTTATACTTCTTGATTATGTAATTATATGAATATGTGGGGATGTCCTATGATTTTTTTACACTTAATATCCACTTATATTTGGTGTATTCCTATTTTTGACACATAATTATGTCATTGAATTTTCATTAATCTAACGATACCATCTTTATCAGGGATTTCATCTGAATTTACATTTCATTGAGACTTCATTGTTGTTATGCACCAATTAACTTTTATATGGTGTATATAATATCTTTCGGAATGTTAAATAATGAATAAATTTATTCCCATGATATTATAAAGTTTTGATTAAATTATATTCCACAATTATTTGTATTCAAGAAACTCTCATTTGGTTAAGAACTCCTTAACTAAAATATTGTTTTAAGGATTTATTCTTCTAAATATTTCTCATTAATGTCCGTGTTTTAAAAATGGTTTTAATGATTTATTTATGTGGACATTAATTATTTAAATGTTAATTTTTTTAAAATATTTAAAGTGGTAAGGGACACTTTGATTCAAAAATCTCTTTATTAAATGTTTTAAATTATTTGAAAATGGTTTGATAAAGCATTGATTATGTAAATACCATGAAATGATATATTGTAAATTCTATGTCAAAATGTTATATTTAATTTATGCTTGTTTTATGTGTCATGAATATGTTATGGTTATTTGTCATCATTTACGTATACGGGTGGTTCCGTGATAAACCTAGGGCGGGTGGGCCGAGATAGCTCTCCAATGCATTGGGTAACGTGACTAAGGTAAACGTTATGTTTCACTTATGAAATTTAGGGAATATATTGAGATTTTTATTCCAACATATCTCCCTATGTATCTATGATAACTTCAATGTAAGTATTTTATGTATGCCACAAGTTACCTTTATGATTTATGATTTCTATGTGTTATTCATAAATCTTATGATTTCATGAGGTATGTTATGATTGAAAAGTATGGTTTCATTGATTTGTATTTATAGATGGGTTAATG
The DNA here is from genome assembly GCA_963277665.1 of Viscum album. Classification (NCBI taxonomy): domain Eukaryota; kingdom Viridiplantae; phylum Streptophyta; class Magnoliopsida; order Santalales; family Viscaceae; genus Viscum; species Viscum album. The sequence continues at coordinate 1,878,229,404 of OY728146.1, read as the reverse complement.
TTTCTATTACTTATTTTATAACCCTTACCAATCTTTTTATTCTCACCCCATGTTTTGAAATGATTTTCAAAGGACATAAAGATGAATAGGGTCAATTATGGGATCAAGGAAAAGTCATGATGTCTAAAACGTGGAACTAGACATGTTTTTTAGAGTTTTTATTTTATGAAAAAATAGATATTGTGTAAAAGTGTCTACTTTGTAATTTTTTAAATGTAATGTAATTTATATGTCCTAATTCTCTAAAACTCTAATCCAGAGAAGATACTCAATGTGAATTCTTGACTTAACTCTAGATTATGTAATGTTTAAGTCCGAGTCATTATAGTTGGTATCGATGGTTGGTCTAGAAAACTTTTGATGATAGGGTGTTATTTAAGCATAAGTGACATAACCATAATAGTTAGCATATTGGAAAGAATCATAGTTTTTTTTGATAAATAAAATGAGTTTAAGATAAAATGAACAAGTTTTTTTTAGTACTTACCCTCCCCATAAGATAGTATATGATGATTTTACTGAAATAATCACAATAACCTTTTTGGTTTTATTAACTGGATGGATATAGCAGGCACCAATGTAACTGTGGATGTAAAGAAATCTGGGGCGGTTTTCTAAATGAGAAACTAAATGAAATGGGATATGTAATGAGAACTCTTGTGGTTATTCTCAACCAACTATCCAGATTCATAATAAACCAATTGAACCTTGGAGATTTTTATAAAGCATCATATATTCCTAAAACAAATCCCTATAGATGTTCAGGTAATAATCATTAAGGTAAGTATATTAAAAAACCTATGTGTCAAGGATATGGAAATAAACACTTAAGAAAATGATTCAAAGGGACGGGAAGATGATATAGTTGTGGTAATGAATGTCATAATGCAAGAACCTTATATAGAAAAAAGGACGCATCTAGTTGACTCTAGGGAATGGAAAGTTGTTATTTCTGAAGGATCAATTTACTGTTTTATATGCGGTACACATGGTCATTATACAAATAGATGCCCTACAAAGAAGGTTCAAGAATGTGATCAATAAGATCGTAAAAATATATGTTTATCAATTCCAAATTCTATTCCAATTGAAGATGAGGAAACTGACAATGACTAATGAAAGGTATGAATTATTTGTTAGCCGATGTTTTGACATTATTAAATCTTATGATATGATTAATGATTTTGTTTGTAGGAATGATGTACTATGGAATATGTTGGAAAAGAATGGATAATGGATCATGAAGAATGTTGAATGAGTAAAAAGTATATATATAATGGATTCAAGAGTTATGGTACATTTTAGGATGATAAAATGCTTAAATGTTTTAAAGATCTATTGATGATGGGATTACTTTGGAAGACTTCTTCTAGAATGTGTAACCATGAGGTTTGATTTGTGAAAATGTTATTCAATAAATTGTTATCTTTTATTTTGTGGAGTAATGGTTGAAATATTATTTTTAAAAAATATATTTTTTACTATGGACATAAAGTGAATTGAGTTATTTATTGAAATGATTAACCTATCATAGAGAATATGTGATTAGGTTAATTACACTTCAGTATGAGAATTTAAGAGTAGTCGATGTTTTTTGAGATAAATGCTAAGTTTTACTGTGGAAGACTATGTGATTAAATCCTTTTGAGTTCTGGGTTTCAATATTAGTTTGGATTATTTTAAAGAATTTTATGGGAAATTTTATATTGAATGGACTTTCTTGAAATTTGGGTTCTTTTTGTTGAATTTTGGGGATTAAGAGTAGTATTGTTTTATAAAGGATTATCCTTTTGGGGATTATATGTTCTTGCACTGACCAATTTTTGTTTTTGATGATGTCTAAAAATAGGGGAAATATATAGTTCATCTTTTTTAGATTATGTGATACTTTAAAAGTTGATTCTAGCACTTCATGTGGGACAAATTCGTCTTGAATACTCACTGTTTGGAGAAAAGATAAGTTTGTGGAAGAATTTTTTTAAAGGATGACACTCTACATGACAAGTAAGTATATTTCTTTATGATGTTAGTCTAGTTATTCATAAAATTATTCCACTCTATGAAAAGGACATTGAAGAAAAAATGTTATATGTTCTCTTTTATCATCATACTTTTACCCAACCACAACATTATGGTATTGAGGTGGTTAAATTTATATTATCATGTTTTCTATCACTCTCTGTTAATCTATGAGAGTTAGTTTCTCTTCCATATCCATGTTTTCATGTAATCCTAGTATATGTTGTCTCGGGTGACCATTGTACTTCTCTTCCTTTATTTTAATGTGATATTTTTATTGACTCTTTATCTGATTTGGGACATTCAATGAAGTTTCCCAGACCAGTTTTTTAATTGTGAGGACACAATTCCTAAAAGGGGGAAGGATGTAACATCCCAAGTTAATAAAGAATTTAACACTTTCATATTTATTAATATTTTTGAATTAAATATTAATTTTACTTTAAGGGGGATTCTATGTTCGTTGTCATACCTGATATGCAATAATGGGTTTCTTTGAAATCTTATGTTTCACACAACATTTGGTCATACTAAAAAATAATAATATAATATTATTTTAAATGTTAATTAACACACAGTCGTTGTATTGGAAGGAATGAATATAACTAACTAAAATATGATTATACATGTTTGTTAAATGTTTCTATATTTATCCAAAAAACTTTATAGGATAAAAAAGCGAATGAATCTAATTTTAAGCATAAATACACAAATATTCATTAAAAAGATGATTTACCACCTTCGGATGGAGAACCCTTATTGAATCTAGTTTTGGTAAAATTTATATATTCTATTTTAAAAAATAAATTTTTTCTTTAGAATTAGGACATAAAAATTTACTTTGGATAAATTTTTTGTACATTTCTAATAAAATTCATTCTTTATGAATAGTAAAAAAACTGTATTTTAATGAAAAATTGCCTTTTAAAATAATTTATTTATATGGTTATATTATCTTTTTAATTAGTTTTAAATTTTGATTAGATTATGTTTTTTTACCATTTAATCCAATTTTGGTCATTGTAAGTAATTTCACTTGGAAAGCTGACAAAAGCGACTGTCAATATTTTGATAGTTATTATTTCTTAAAAACACGCCTTTTTGTTTTCAAAATAGAAATTAATTTTAAATTAATCTCTGAAACTTCAATGTTTTTAATTTGAAAAAATGGATTCCGTATTTTGAATCATGAGGTCAAAATTGCGTAAATAGGTAAATTTTATTTTTTGACATAATAAATATTTACTTCAGTAAATATTTTATTTACCATGGTTAAAGGTTAAACCAGGTAAATAAGTGTAAAAAATAATATTATAATAATATTTAATTACCCTAACATGTGTCCTAAAACTATTGTTTTATACATGTCTGACCATGGACATTCTTGGGTCGAATTTGGTACCCCATGGAGACACTTAAGAGTGATAATGACACTTTATATTAATTTATTTATAGTAATGATAAAAATGACATAAACATATATCTCTTAGTAAATCAATTTTTACATTCGGTTATATTAGTTATATCTTTGACTATTAATATTATTTGCAAATATAAAAATATTTACTACATCATTATATATTTTTTATATTTTTTAGACATCATATAAATAAAATTATTTGTGACACAATAATGATGCAGTATTTACCTTATTTATGGATGATTTAAATAAATAAATTATAATGATTAAAATAATATCCAAAACCTATCCAATTATTATTTTATGATTTTATTTCGAACACGATTAATATTATCTTATACTTTAATGAGTTTTGGACCTTTATAAACCTAAAATCGTTATATAATAAAATAATATTGTCACAACTTTCCTAAAGATCCCATCCCCCATTACAAAATTCCCTCACATCTAACCCATTACTCACACCTCTCAAGAACCATGGATCATCCATACTCTGCCCAATTAAGCTCCCTACATCCCTATATTCCTCCTAGAATCCATACCATTGTCATAAGACACTTCAAGTAAACCATTTGTTTCAAACCAATGTGAGATACCCAATTTGAAGGTAATGTCTTCTCTTAAGTTAACATCTTTTATTTTAATTCTCCAACCACCTAAACTATTTTAATAATTTATTTTATAAAAACACCAGTATAGTTAATATACTAGGTTTTCATTATGATAAGGACTCAACATACACTTACACACACCTCCATCTAATGGGTAAAGAATATACTATTTCTGTGGATGGCGAACTACTGCCTCACGAAACGATGATTGTTCGATATTCCTCTACCACCTCTTATGGTGTCCATTAAGAAGGAATTGTATTTATATATGATATATATTATATTTATATTGTTTCTTTTCTTATGTATTTTTCTTTTATAGCATACCTTTATGGTTTCCATAATTGGTAAACGCGATAATTTAATTTGAGGAAGTGTGGACTACCTCCCCCTCAAAGTGATAGGACTCTTTCATGCCATACGTAGATTGTATAAAGGATAGAGTTATTGAAATTATATATTATATTATTATGAAATTATAATATACATATTTATCATTAATTTTTCATTCCATTTAATATGAAATAGAAATGAAAGTAGCATTCATGCGTACGTATGACTTACCATCTCCATGAACGGTGCATTTCATTTCTTATCTCCAAATGTTATGTACTATTATAAATTCATATATATATATATATACTGTATATATATGATATATATGATATCTAGATCATAAATACCATTCTAGAGATAATGAAATTTTTACCACTTTGAAAACTTGTAAATATAACAAGTTCATTTTTGACTCAAGTACCAAATATCGAAAAAATGACCATTATTAACTTAAATGATTGCATAATATTTATAACATGGTAATATGTGATATAAAAGGAAAAATAAACTTGAAAAGGGTTCTTACAAACGTAGAAATTAACTTTAGTTTATTATTCAAGAGATTAAAGAATGATCGGGTCAAATCGGACATGAGGCAAGGGTTTTCTTATCTCACTTTTAATTACGTGAGATTTCCATTGTTTGCCACATATTTATTGCATGTGGTATATTATGTTCTAAATTTTGATATATATTATCATTATTCTCTTTATATTCATGGTATTATGTGATTCATTTGATGGTTATAAACTTATAGTCATATGAATCGATTGATTACAACGTGGTAAGGGGTTTTCATCTCAATTTTTATTCCCATGATATTCATGCTATATTTGCCACTATTTCCTTTTGTGTGGTTTATGTAATACCCATGATTGTATTCATTATGTAATATACTTTAATTTATTGGTATTTAAAACTTCATTGAATGATTCTTCCTTCATGGGGTGTATGTTTTGTATGTTACCAAATCAGTGAGGGAATATTTCACCCTCCTCTTTTTAAAAGACTTCATTTATGTTATGTCTTTTAATTTCCAATTTGTTATGTAGAGATATGTTATTCTATATCCTTATTCTAGAAAATTTTATGTCATAGTGATGATATAACCTTTCATCTCTCATCAATGCATTTTCTTAATTTTTATGTGACGCCGTTATGATGTCAAATTTCAATATGAAAACTTCTTAAACCAATTTCAATTCTTTGGGTTAAACTTATACTTCTGGATTATGGCGTGCTATAAATATGTGTTAATGTCCACTGATTGTTTTACACTTAATATCCACTTAAATTGGGTTTATTCTTATTTTTCACACATAATTACGTCATTGATTTGTCCTTAATCTAATGATACCATCTTTATAAGGGATTTCATCTCAATTTACATTCCATTGATACTTCATTGTTGTTGTTGAACACTCCATGAGATAATTATTTTAATAATCCCAAATATTAGTTTTATTTATTTCAATTTAGTCTTTTGTTCAAATTGTTCTAAATATGTTTATATATGTTTAAATCATGTCTGTATATGTTTATCTTTGTTAGTTTATGTTTTACGGTTGACCTGGAAATATTCTGGATTGAACAGAAACTTTGTGAGAATTCCATGTCTTGACTCACCATTTTTTATTTTTTGGTTGCACCGATGATGAATGGTCGCATTGATGATGAACGGTCACACCGATGATGAACGGTCACACCGATGATGAATGGTCACACCGATGTCAACGGTCGCAACAATACCGATGATCAATGATCTATCGATGCTGATGCTACCGATACTCATGATCAATGAGCTACCGATACTGATGATACCGATACCGATGATCAATGAGCTACCAATGCTGATGCTACCGATACCGATGATCAATTAGGTACATATGTTGATGCTACGGATACCGATGATCAATGAGCTACCGATGCTGATGCTACCAATACCGATGCAGATTCAAAATGACTCACCGATCTCATGACTCACCAATAGTCATGAAAACTATTTGAATTTCTATACACTCTTATTTAATTCCAATGGTCATATTTGATGTTTTTAATGAAATTAATGATATTTAATGTTAGTTGTTGGCATGTCAGGGGACCGTACCTTGTACCTATGAAAAGGTAATCATTCCCATTGTCGGAGCTCATGGAATAAAAGAAAGATCGAGCTGCAGTAAAAGGGAGTGTGAGAAAAGGCATAAAGATAGAATTATTCCATGAACATACATGAACAAAAGAACACACGAGGAACTCGAAGAAGACATTGAAAGATCTTCAAAGAACTCTCATGCATGCAACCCATTACTACTGAAGAACACATGAAGAACACTAGAAACCAGAGAACAATACTCACTTGTGAAGGACACCAAGCTGAACCACGATACTCTGTTTTTCAACAGAAAAACCAGAGAAGGACTCAGAAGCATTTCTACTAAATCCAACGAGTCCAAATCTGCACTGCCAATCAGTAGAGCATTATAAACTCTCATATACTCTCTCTCTCTCTAAGTGATTCATTATTTAATTTGTAAGCAGTGTGTGTACTCTTTATACTTTACACACACAATGTATCCTGTTCTAAACTGAAGGATACAAAATCCTCATTCCAAACTCTATACTTCATACTGTATCCCACTGATGATAGTGGTTGAGGTCAAGTGTGACTTGGACAGCCTGTGTGCTATTGTCTTTTCTTTCCCACGAAGAACTGTGGTAGAGGTCTTAGGACCTGGATAGTATTGTGTTGTTGTTAACCCCGATCCAGGGTGCAGATCAAATTTATATAAGTTTTTTGAGAGGAATAAGTCTCTACTTGAGACTAAACCTCTTGGTTATATCTTCCGTTCTTTTTAGTATAAGTCTAAAATATACTATATATATCTTTTGTATTCTGCTTCTATTACTTTGAAATAAAAAACTATTTTAAAGTTAGTTTGATAGTTAAATTAGTAAGTGTTTATACTTACTGTGAACCAGTAGGTTAGCTTCAAAATCTAATTTAATCTTGTGATTAAATTGACTGAGATCTAATCAATCTTTAAGAATCCAATTGAAAATTTACAATCGGTTTAAATTCACTACTGTTTAACTTTGTGTTTAAATTGGGGGATTCGAAGAGAAATTGTTTTTAACAGAAATTTTAATTGGAACTCAAATAACCCCCTCTTGAGTATCCAATCCGAACAACATTTGGTATCAGAGGGTTTGTTTTATTTATCAAAGTTTTCAAACACTCTGTTTTGCAACTGTGATTTTAGTTATATTTTAAATATCTTAAATTTATGTTAGATCTAAATTTTATCTCTTTAAATTTATTGGCTAAACTCTAGTTATGGATAATAGACTAGAAGGTGCTGCTACCAACATGCCACCTTTATTTTTGGCACAAATTATGCCCAGTGGAAACAGAAAATGAAAATTCATTTAGAAAGTTTGGGATTTGATATCTGGACTACTATAGAAACTGAATATAAGATTCTAGAAAATTTTAGAACTACTTGGGATGAAGCTACTAACACAGCTTACAATAATAATTGTAAAGCTATGAATTCCATGTATTGTGCTTTAGGAGATGAAGAGTTCAATATAATATCTTCTTGTAAAACTGCCTATGAAATATGGGATACTTTGAGTGTTTCTCATGAAGGAACAACTAATGTTAAAGAAATGAGATTGAATACATATACTATTAAATATTATAATTTTAAAATTAAGACTGATGAACCTATCTCTGAAATGTATCTCAGGTTCAATGAGATTGTCAATACAATGATCTCTCTTGGAAAAGATGTCACTGCTAAGGAACAAATCATGAGAATATTGAGATGTCTACCAGATCAGTGGAGAGGCACTTCTATTTCAATTAGAGAATCTTGTGACATAAGCAAGTTACTAGTCAAGGAGATCATTGGTAAGCTTATGATGTATGAGGAAGAACTCAAGGTGAATAAAGAGGATGATGATGAACCTAAAAGGAAGTCTATAGCTTTTAAATCTACTTCTTTGAAGAACAAGGACAAAGACAATGTTCAAATAAAAAGATAAAGTTCAACAAGTGAAGATTCAAACTCTGACCGTGATGATGAGATGGCTCAAATAGCTAGGAGATTCAAGAAGTTATATAGGAAGAAGAAATTCTTCAGATAATATAATTATAAAGGAAAGTATGGAAACAAGGGTCATTAGAAGAAGGATTGGAAATATCATGACAAGAATGATGAAGTTGTCTGCTATGAATGCAAAAGGAAAGGTCACATTAAAGCAGACTGTCCAAAATTGAAGTTTAAGAAGAAACATGACTACAAGGACAATAAGTATAAGAGAGATATGAAAGAAAATTGGAGTGCTTTAGAGGACAACACAAGTGAATATGAAGTTTTTGATTCTGAAAAGAATCATGCCAACATGTGCTTCATGACCAATACCTTTGAGGTACCTGTTTCCCCTATGCTGAATGATTATTATTCTGGAACTGATTCTGAATTTGAAAACATGTCTAGTGAAGAACTGTTTGAATATTGTAATATGCTAGAAGAAACATGTAATGAACTTAAGGACAATTGTAAATCCTTGAAGAAACAACATGCTCTCACCTCCAATGTTTAATCTTCACTTGATATAGAAAAGGACAAGAATGCTCAAATGTTAAAGGAAAATACTAAACTGAAGTTGTCTAATGAGAAATTAAGGAACGACCTAGAAAAATTTACAAATAGAAAGGATAATTTAACTCAAATTCTAGGAAAAAAAGTGGCACCAAAATATACCACTGGAATAGGATATCAGCCTGGACAGAGACAACTTACTAAGAATAGATTTATTCATAAATCTGGAAAAAATTGTGCTAGGTCTAGATATAGTAATTCATATTTCTCAACTAGTTATTCACACAGTAATAGATAAAATAGAGTTTATCATTCAAAATCTGTTGAATCTATTAATTGTATGAGACCAATAAGAAAAATTTGGATACCTAAATCTTTGATTGCTAACCTATCTGGACCGAAGAAGATCTGGGTACCAAAGTAATTTTCCATCTAAATCTGTTTTGTAGGAAACATGTTTGAAGAGTTCTCACAAGAAGATATGGTACTTGGATAGTGGATGTTCAAGAAATATGTCTGGAGATTACTCATGCTTCAAGAGTCTAATCAAAGTTGATAGAGGCCATGTCACCTTTGGTGATAATTCTAGAGTAAAAATCATCGGCCTAGGCCAGATTGGTAACACTGATTCAGTTTTGATTTATAAAGTTTTATTTGTTGATGGACTTAAATATAACTTGTTAAGTATTTCTCAATTATGTGATGATGGTTTTAATGTGAAATTTGAGAATGATTCCTGTAATGTTTTTAACTCTAAAAATGTTTTAATATTTTCTTATTTGAGAAATGAAAAAGTTTATGCTATTGATTTAAATTCTTTAGACAAACAAAATGTTACTTTCCTAAATGATTTTCATAAAGAATATTGGCTATGGCACAGAAGATTAGGACACTGCAATATACATTTACTTAGAAATCTGACTAGGAAGAACTTGGTTAGAGACCTACCCAAACTTGAATTTCCAAATGACAAAGTTTGTAATTTCTGTCAAAAGGGAAAGCAACATAAAGTTTCTTTTAAATCAAAGAAAGAAGTCTCAACTTCTCAACCCCTAGAGTTGGTTCGCATGGAGTTGTTTGGACCCTCTAGAGTTTCTAGTTTAAATGGGAACCACTATGTCTATGTCCTAGTAGATGAATTTTCTAGATATACTTGGGTATACTTCTTATCTCACAAAAGTGAAGCTTGTTCTTACATTATGAAACACTCCATGTTTGTAGAGAACCTTAGTGGACTTTAGATTAAAACCCTGAGAAGTGATCAAGGTTGTGAGTTTGAAAATCATGAATTTTAATATTATTGCTCACACAATGGATATAGTCGCAACTTTTATGCTCATAGGACACCTCAACAGAATGGTGTAGTAGAAAGAAGGAACATAACCCTTCAGGAAATAGAAAGAACCATGCTTAATGAATATGACCTACTTGTTTATTTTTGGGATGAAGCTGTCAATACGGCTTGTTATGCCACCAATAGAGTCTTGATCAGAGCAGTTATCAAGAATACCCCTTATGAATTATGGAATAATAGAAAGACTAAAGTTAGTTACTTCAGTGTCTTTGGCTGCAAAGTATTTATTCTTAATACAAAATATAATCTGGATAAATTTGCTTCTAAAAGTGATGAGGGAATATTTCTAGGTTATTCCATATCCATCAAATCTTATAGAGTTTTTAATACGAGATCCAAGTGTGTGGAAGAATATGTTTACATCAAGTTTGATGAAACTGATCTACATGAACCCCAACCATCTCTTGAGAATCTTGAAAAAGATTTATCTGTTTTGAACCTTAATGATAAAATCAATAAACCTGTTGTAAAGACAAAAAGTTCTGGAAATATTCCAGAATCCACTTCTGTAGAACTTGAACCTAGAAAATATCCTGAAATCTCTAGTCCTACCTTTACTAGATCAACTAGGATTCTAAAGAATCATCCCTTAGATGCTGTTGTTGGTAATCTTGATAGAGGGACACTGACTAGAGCTTCTCTAAGATACCAGGTTGAACATCAAGATTTTCTTTCATAGTTATAACCAAAAAATATCAATGATTCTATCAATGATGAATTTTGGGTAATGGCTATGCAAGAAGAACTAAATTAATTTGAAAGAAACAATGTCTGGGAATTAGTTGACAGACCTAAGGACACTTTGACCATAGGCACAAAATGGGTTTTTAGAAATAAAGTTGATGAGTCTGGAAACATAGTAAGAAACAAAGACAGATTAGTTGCACAAGGATATAGTCAAGAGGAAGGTATAAACTATGAGGAAACCTTTTCACCTGTAGCTATATTAGAAGCTATTAGAATTCTACTTGCCTATGCAACTCATCTGAATTTCAAGTTATATCAAATGGATGTTAAAAGTGCTTTTCTAATTGGTTTTATTGTTGAAAATGTTTTTGTTGAACAACCACATGGATTTACTAATCCTCATTTTCCAAATCAAGTTTTTAAACTTTCTAAATCTTTATATGGTTTAAAAAAAGCTCCAAGATCTTGGTATGATAGAATTAGTAGTTTTCTTATTTCAAAAAGTTTTACTAAAGGGATTGCTAATCCAACTCTTTTTATTAAAAGAATTTCTAAAGATGTTTTGAGAGTACAAATCTATGTTGATGATATTAATTTTGGATCTTTTAAACATGCTTTATGTACTGATTTTTCAAAAGGTATGAAAAATGAATTTGAAATGAGTTAAATGGGAGAAATCAAATATTTTCTTGGATTTCAAGTTTTTCAAAATGAAAATGGTATTATTTTTAATCAATGTAAATATAAAAAATATCTTTTAAAACGTTTTTGCTTGGATAGTATTAAGGAAAGTGATACACCTAAGATTATTGTTTGTAAATTGGACGCAGATGAAAATGGGAAACCAGTGGATCAAACCAATTACAGAGGTATGATTGGGAGTTTACTTTACCTTACTGCCAGTCAACCATATATTATGTTTAGTGTGTTTATGTGTGGAAATATTTCAAGCTAATCCTAAAGAGTCTCATTTCCTTGCTGTTAAAAGAATTTTCAAATATCTTAAACATACTGCAAATTTAGGTTTGTTTTATCCAAAAAGTCAATATTTTGACTTAATAAGTTATTCATATATTGACTTTTCTGGTTGAAAGTTAGATAGGAAGAGCACATCTGGAACATGTCATCTTTTGGGAAAGTCCCTGGTATCTTGGTGTTGTAAGAAAGAGATCTCTGTTGCATTATCTACTACTGAAGTAGAATACATTGCTGCTGGAAGTTGTTGTGCACAAATTATGTCGATGAAGAACACTCTTTTGGACTATGGATATGATTTTAATCATGTTTCAATAAAATGTGATAACAATAGTTCAATTAACATATCAAATAACCCTGTGTATCACTCTAGAACAAAACACATTGATGTAAGGAACCACTTTTTGACAGATCACTACCATAAAGGTGATATTACTCTTGATTTTATAGGTACTGAACATCAATTAGATGACATTTTAACTGAGCCTTTAAGTTATGAAAGGTTAGATTTTATTTAACAAGAGTTAGGTATAATAGATCTATGAAACAGATCTGTCAAACCAATCTGTCAAAAAAAATATATCAAACTGATCAGTGAAACTTATCAGTGAAACCGATCAGTAAAACTGATCAGTGAAACTGATCTGTCAAACCAATTAGTGCTACCGATTGGGTTGTACTGTTTTTAAAATCATTATTGTTTGTTTAAAATGAATATGTTTTACTTAATCGATATTTTATTATTTGTCAACCCTAAATGATACAAATAATGTCCCGTGACTATTTCTTTTTCTAAGAGACTGTTGAACTTCCATTTCCCACCAAACTCTCTCATCTCTTTCCTGTAACCTGAACATTTTGAATCTCTCCAAGACTCTTGATTATCTCAAAACTCAGAATGGCCAAGCACTAGAGACAAAGAAAGGAATCTGAAGGATATTCACCTATCAAGCAAGCTCAAGGTGAGTCGAGTAGTATGACACATAGGTCTATGAACCCGGAGCTAGAAAAACAGGAAGTTATAGCTGAAAAGGAAATATGTTCAGAATGGGTTTTATCGAGCAAGTTTGATCTATTGAAAGTGTTAGAAATGCAAGTTTGGAATAATTGGTTCTGCGATAATAGTAGAGTATTTTAACCAAAGTTGGTGCATGAGTTATATTAAAACTTGAGTGTAGTTTTGGATGGATCCGAGGCTGCTAGATTTTCTTCAATAGTAAAAGGGGAAAAGGTTTCTTTTTCATCGAAATAGTGGGATGAATTTTTGGGAGTACCTCACAATGGAAGATATGAGGACAATGGTGGTAATATCCCTCCTACTATTGATTAATTTTATTATGAGATAGCCCTGGAGTTATTGACTGGGAATTCTGAATTGAGGAGGATATCTGCTCCTGAGTTGGATGGTGAGAGTAGAATCCTGTTTATGTTTATTCAACATCAAATATGTCCTAGAAAAGGTGAATTTTGTTCAGTAAAGTATCAGGATGTTTTTTTGTTATTCCTTTTGTTGAATGGTGAAAAGATCGATCTGTGTAGATATTTTTATGATCATATTGTTGAGATGATAAAACCATCAAATAAAGCTACTACTTTGTTTTATTCTAAGAACATTTATTCCATGATGAAATTCTTGGGGTGTGTGGATGATGGAGATGAATGTAACTCATCAATTAGATTCTGTTTTAATAAGGTTATCTGTAATAGGATGAAAATAGGTTGGAACCCATGGATGAAAGCTTGGGTTTTTGATGAGGACAAGTTCTATGAGTACTTCAATCCAACTGATCATCCAAGGAGACCAAAAGGGATAAGATATCCTAGTTTAAAACCTGACGAGGAAGTGGTTTATTTAGATGAAGAAGAGGAAGCTGTAGTTCCTAAGGAAACTAGTGAATCCAGTAATAAGGGAACAGAAGAGGAAGAAGCTGGTGATAATCTGAATGCTGAAGAGGAGGCTGAATCATCTCCTGATGAGAGGAGTGATCTTGATACAGTGATCTCATAGAAAAGAAGGACAGAGTTTGGTTCAGCAAGCCATCCTCTCAAGTTACCAGAGATAGAACCTCTTTTAGATGATGAATAAGAAGGTGAGACTGATGAATAAATCTCTGCGGAGTATGAATCCAGTAGTATAGACAGTTCAAGTGAGAGATCAATTAATAATGATGATGAAGGCAATGATGGTGATGAGGGTGATGGTGATGGTGATAATGATAGTAGTAGTAGTAACAGTGAAAGTGGTGATGCTGATGATGCTAATGCTCGAACTATAGAAGGTCAGCATGTGATCCAAGATGATCCTCAACCCCAAACTAATGTGCAAGAAAATGTCCCTGAGGCTGAGAGAACAGAATAGTTGGAGATTGATGAGGATAAGGAATCCCCTTCTGGAATTCCTGTAGGAGCTCAGTTTGTGAAACCTATATATCCTTCATGCAAATCCACATGGGAAAAACATCCAGGTCTTGCTATTCTGGTATTAGACTATCTAGAGGAAGAGGAAGAAGAAGGAATGAATCTTATAGGAGTAAGTGGCTCAGTTAAGGCTCGATTAGTTGTTGAATATATGCAAGTGAAAATAGACAGACCAGGTCCTTCTATTTCTCAATATGGCCCTGATCCTTCTATTTTTCATTCTAGATATGGTCCTGTAGTTCCTCAATATGATTTTGATAGATTTAAGGTTGAATTGATTCAAGCAGTTAGAGAGACAATGAAAGATGAGTTATCTGATGTTCATACTCCTACACCTGTGACTTTATCTGAATATGATATGGATTATTTGGATCCAATAGTGGTAAGACTTATCAAACCGGACCTGTGAAATTATAGTGAGTTGATTGGAAGGAACATTACCTCTTTGAATCAAACACTCACGGACTTAGGCCGTAATTTGGCTTCTCTGTCAGGAGAGTTCAGAACAACCATATCTGGTATGATGGATGTGTTAAGAAATCTGATAGAACATCTGAAGAGGGCAGATTTGAGGAAGTTGAAAGATGAGATCACACAAGTTGTTTCTCAGGCTAGTTCCTCAAAGGTTGTAGCACCCCCGGTTTGAGGTATGTGGCCTTTGTTTATACATTTATATGTATTTAAAGTGCATGGAATGAGTTGGGAAGAGGGTGGGAGAGTTTGGAATGGTGTTGGATGAGTTTGGAGGCTTCTAAAGGGGTGAACGGTTTGAGCACGGTTAGTGGAAACCGTGCGGGTTCACCAAGAAACCGTGTAGACCCTTGTTCTCAAGATAGTAGGCCTCGCACGGCCTACGCACGATTTTCCAAACCGTGCGAGGAAATCGTGAGGACCCTGGATCTCGAGGAAGTGGTGTGCACACAGTTTGACAAATTGTGTGGGATAACCGTGCGGCCACTTAAAATTAGGGTTATAAGTTCCGGGCTCACTCAGGATTTCCTCATTCCACTCCTCTATTCCTCCCACTCGATCCTCACTTGGGTTTCTGGGTTCTCAGGGGTTATGGGTGCTCTCCCACTCATTTTGGAAGTGATTTGAAGGGGTTTCAAGGTGGATTCAAGGTGGTTTCTCCTCGGTAAGTCTCTCCTCTTGTTTCTCTTGTGTTTTCCTCTAGATCTACTTCCCTCTATTTCGTGTTTTTCTAGATCTACACTTATTGTGTTTAGATCTAGTGTTGGGGTTGCCTTGGATGTTAATATTAAGGCTTTTTGGATGTTAGGGAAAGTGATCTAGAGAGGTGTCGGTGGTGCGTTCGCCGGATTTGAGGCACGATTGTTCGTGGGTCGATTTCTTGGGAACCCTAAAGGTAGGTGGATTCTGTCCCGACTCCACTTGGGTTTAACTAGTAGTTACATGTTACAATTAACCCGTTGTGATGGAAATTAATAATGCGATGATGTGTGCTTTTGGTTGGAAATCCATTTTGGGGGATTTTGGGGAAAAGGGGGTTTCATGGTAAAATTTTTTTATTGTGCATTTTAAAATGAATATTTTAAAATGGGATTGTTGGGATAGATTTGGGAAAATGGTTGATGAAAAAAAGGTTTCAATAAAGATGTCTTTTTATTGAATGGGACTGATATGAAATGGAATTGGTTGATTGCATGATGTTCTGATCTCAGTTTGGATTGTTTGAAATGTTGTGTGGAAGTGGATGGGAAGTACGACTATAATGAAGGGGATGGATAGTGGACGAAAGGACTACCATCAAAGTATAAGTGGACGGGAAGTGCCACTAATTGTTAATGGGTGAACGGGTTGGACGGAAGCACCACCGTTTGGTTGTTTTGGTTATTGTTGTGAATTGTGTTTCAAGATGTAATATTTATGCTAATATGTGAGTAATAGAAGGGCTTATGGCATGTTTTTTTGGCTTTACCTTGTTGTTTTGGTTTGTGAGGAATGGCTTGGTAAGGCTGTGGTTGGCTTATGGTAATGGATGCACTTGTGATTATTTAATATAAATAGTTTTATATAAATGTGCTAATGGTTTTATCCTAGTGGAGTGTGTAGGGAAGTCATTTGGGGAAATCCTACTGAGTTTTAGTACTCACCCCCTACTTTGGCATGTTGGTGTCTTTGTAGATGTTGTGTACCATGACATGGGAAAAGGTAAGGCATCAACCTCTTTTAGTGGTGCGTTGTGATGTCTTGGTGGAACTTAGATCTTGGAGCTTGGTGTGGAGCGGTGGTGGTGTCATGGATTGTGGTGTTCTTGTTGAGTCTTTGGCATTGTACTCTGATGTTGTATTGGGTTGTGTTGGCATGTGAGAAGATGGATTATCTAGTTGTCTTTGGTAATGTATGGGTTTGGTTTTGTTGACATGCATCATTTAGTTGTGGTTGTTTGGTTGGTTTTGTCTCATGGGAAAATTGTTCCCCAATTGTTCTCGGAGCCCTCAGCATTTATTTCCAGCCTTTATCACCTTGTGAATATCGATTAAGGACAAGTAACCCACACCGCCTCCTAAATCCAATGAGGTAGGGGTGGGGTGTTACAAGTGGTATCAGTTTGTTCGGTCCTTTGGAATTAATTATCGGATTTGGTGTTGGCATTAGTTGTGGTATAATCCTTGAGTCGGGATGGTAACAAGGTGTAAAAATGTCGGAACTTGAAATGTATAGTATAAAAGGACATATCTAACCATTTTATGTTGAAATTCAAGTTACCAGGGAGTTGGGTACATAGGTGTTTTGAAGACACTTATAGGCATTGGATATCTCATTGTCGTGGGTGTAGCCAATGAGATGAGCATGACATGCATGGTAGAAATCACTTCCCTCTATAATGAATATTTCATTGGGGGTATAATTATTTATGATGTAATGCGACATTGTAATGTGAATAAATTGGAATTTTGAAAATGGTTTGGTTTTCAAAATAGTGAAACATGGCACAAGTGGAAAGATGTGAACTGGTGGAAAGCCTTGTTGTGATAGTGTTGTGTAATGTGATTTGAAATGGGATTTCTTGATGTCTATGGAATTGAGACTCATGGTTGTTTGTTTTCTGTTTATAGAAATGGCACCAGGTAGGCGTCATAGAGACCAACCAGAGGAGGCTGCTAAGAATGTGGTTGCACCTGAGCCTCAGCTGAACCAGTAGCTAGTGCAAAGTATAGTGCAAGCTTTACAAGATGTGGGAATTGGAAATAGTGGGGATGAACCAAGGCATATGGATCATGTGGTTTAGTTTCAAAAGAATAATCCACCCATCTTCAGGGGTGATTCAGAGCCTGAGAGGGAAGAAGCATGGTTGAATAGAATGAACATGATCTTTGAGTTCTTGGGAACACCGTCAAAGTTAAAAGTGAAATTGGCCACGTATATGTTGGAAGATCTTTCCCTTATGTGGTGGGAGTTGGTAGTCCAAGCTGGGACGAACCAGGGTATGATGTGGGATGACTTTGAAGAATTTTTTAACCAAAAATTCTAGCCACATACATTTAGAATTCAGCGTACGACTGATTTCTTTAGTTTGAGGCAAGAGCTTATGTCAGTGATGGAGTATGCAGCTATGTTTATGAACCTAGTGCGGTTTGCACCCGAGGTGGCAGGTAGCACGTTGTTGAAGGAAAGGATCTATGAAGCGAGAATTAAGGCAAGAAATCCGTTCAAAGATAGCCGTACTGTGTATATATTATTACACAAAGATGGCGAATAGAGCCTTGGTGGCTGAGCGAGATCTGTTGAGCGCTCTGGTTGGAGGAAGCATGGTGGTACCCATGGGGAATAGTGGGAACTCTAACGCTGGGTTCAAGAAGAAGATGGACCAATATTCCCAGGGCGGGAATATAACATATAATCCGATGATAGGATCAGTGAATCTTCCTCCGAAGCCCCAGAGCAAGCTAGGATGTTTTCAGTGAGGTTCTACAGGCCAAATCAAGAGGGATTGTACAACACAACCTCGAGAATGTCATAATTGTAAGCAGATGGGCCATCTGCAGCATTATTGTCAGAAAGCTCCAACGTCGGGTGCACGTGACACTCCTCAGGAATCGCAGGCGTCATATGGTTTGACGGGATGCGTTCAGTAGCATACCCCTCGACAAAAAAATAAAGTGGGTCATGGTGATTCTCGGAATACCACAATGCCTCAGCAGGGAAATAAAGAACAGAGTGTGGAAAGGAAACATGTGTTTGGAGCTGAGCAGGTTGTGGTGGATTATCTGTTGGGACCATCCACAGTGCGAGGTACTATTCTTTTAAATTCTACCTTGATGAAAACGTTGTTTGATACAGGTTCTTCACACTCTTTTATTGCTGCACGTGTGGTTGATTTCCTAGGTTTAAGGGTAGAAATGATGCCGTCAGTTTTAAAACTTAAAACTCCTCTAGTTCGAAGAGAGTGTTGAGATTTCTCATATAGAGAATGTTGTATAGTTGTGGGCGAGGTTGAGATAGTGTGGAATTTATCAATGCTTGAGGTGGACGGTTATGATGTAATCCTGGGAATGGATTGGCTGGTTTCTTTTTAGGACCACATCGAATGTGATGCGCGAACAATGGCTTTTACGACACATGATGGCATTAGACATCTCTTTGGAGGAGAGAGGTATGAAAGGAAGGGTGCAACGAGTTTTTTTGGAACCAACAGTGGGTACGTTATCGTATCAGTTGGCAGTATTGTCGTTGGAATCTGTAGAGGGTGTTGAGCAGAGTGTTCCTCCCGCAGTGGTGGATCAGTTCATGGATGTTTTTCTTAATTAATTCTCTCAGTTACCTCCCATAAGATAAGTGGAGTTCACGATTGATCTCCTTCCGGGGACCAGTACTATCTCACTTCCGTCTTATCGGATGGAACCAGCTGAATTGAGGGAATTGAAAATCCAGCTGGAAGAGTTATAAAACAAAGGGCTTATTCGGCCTAGAATGTCTCTATGGGAATCACCCGTGTTGTTTGTGAAAAAGGGGGATAGAACCATGGGGCTATGTGTGGATTATCATAGACTTAACCAAGTTACGATAAATAATAGATATCCCCTTCCACAAATCGATGATTTGTTCGACCAGTTTAGGGGAGCCCAGTGGTTCTCCAAGATCGACCTGAGGTTGGGATATCATCAATTGCGGGTGAGGAAGGAGGATATTTCTAAAACAACTTTCAGATGTAGATATGGCCATTATGAATATGTGGTTATGCCCTTTGGTCTAACGAATGTGCCAGCGGTGTTTATGGAATTGATGAATCAGATATTTCAAAGATATTTTGATTCATTTGTGGTGGTGTTTGTCAACAATATTTTGGTGTATTCAATGACAATAGTGGAGCATGAGCAGCACTTGGCGACAGTGCTGGGGATCTTAAGGGATCATTGGTTGTATGAAAAATTTTCAAAGTGTGAATTTTGGATACAAGAAGTTTGTTTTCTTGGCCATGTGATTTTTGAAGGGGGTGTTTTAGTGGATCCAGAAAAGATAGAGGCTATTATCTCCTGGAAACCTCCAAAGAATGTGATTGAGATACGAAGTTTTCTTGGTCTATCTGGGTATTATCGGTGTTTTGTTCACGATTTTTCATGTCTGGCTTCACCAATGACAACTTTGACAAGAATGAATGTTCCATTCCAGTGGAATAAATAGTTTCAACATTGTTTTGAAGAGCTAAAGGGTGTTCTTACATCAGCACCAATCTTGATTTTTCCAGAATCAGGAAAATGGTACGTGTTGTATTGTGATGCATCGGGATCAGGGTTGGGGTGCGTTCTCATGAAAGGGAATCATGTGGTTCTGTATGGATCACAACATTTGAGAGTGCATTATAAGAACTACCCAACTCATGATTTGGAGTTGGCAGCAGTGGTCCATGCTTTGAAAGTGTGGCGTCATTATCTCTTTGGTGAGAAATTTACAGTATATACAGATCATAAGAGCTTGAAACACATTTTCTCACAAATGGATTTGAACATGAGGAAAAGGAGATGGATGGAATATCTCCAGATGTTTGATTTTGACTTGATGTACACACTGGGTAAGTGGAATTCAGTGGCAGATGCATTACGTAGAAAATCATATGCTCAGGTGGTGAAACAGGCATCAGACCAGTGGCAGTTGATGTTGGTTATAGTTGATATGCTGTTGGAATGTGAGGACCAGGGTGATAAAGCAGTCTTCTTTCTGGTTTTGTTGATTCCTGACTTGGTTGGCCTAGTTATAGAGGCACAAATATCCTATTATGAGTGTGTGACCATGGGGTCAAGACTCAATGGCGGGGAGACCATTGAGGGTTGGAAACTGAATGGAGATTCAGTTTTGTGTTTTCGGAATCAGATGGTAGTACGAGTTGCTTGTCAAAAGGATCTTTTTAGGTTATATCATCATTCCAGGTGGGTTGTTCATCATGGAATTCATAAAATGTATAAAGCGCTGAAGGCACAGTTCTGGTGGGCTGGTATAAAAAGAAGCATGGATGAGTTTGTTTCGAGATGCTTGACTTGTCAGCAGGTCAAGGCAGAGCATCAAAGGCCAGAGGGAATCTTGAATTCTTTACCAATATTTGCATGGAAGTGGGAGCAAATAGCAATTTATTTTTTCATAGGTCTCCCAAGAACGGTCAAGAAGCACGATACCATTTAGGTGATAGTGGACCAGCTAACGAAGTCGGCCCATTTCATCCCGATTCCTGAATCTCATACGTTGGAGGATCTGTCCAAAATCTATATCCGGGAGGTGGTAAAGAGGCAGGATTTTCTAGTTTTGATTGTATCAGATAGAGATTCGAGGTTTACATCTCGGTTCTGGAAATCCTTACAGCAAGCCCTTGGGACGCAGTTGACGATGAGCACGACGTATCACCCTCAGATGGATGGTCAATCCGAGAGGATGATACAAACTCTGGAGGATATTTTGTGGGCTTGTGTAATGGATTTTGGTGGGTCATGTGAGGATCACTTGTCATTGGTTGAGTTATCGTACAATAAATGTTATCAAGAATCCATACAGATGGCTCCGTTTGAAGCATTGTATGGGTAGCCATGTCGTTCTCCACTATGTTTTGTGGAAGCAGGTGAGTCTTCGATGGTTGGACCAAATATTTTCCAGGAGACTACAGAGAAGATCAAGTTGATCAGGAAGAGAATAGAGACGGCTCAGAGTCGTCATAAATCATATGCGGATTATCGTTGATGACCATTGTCGTTCCAGGTGAGTGATCATGTGTTCTTGAGGATCTCTCCTAGGTTGGGACATCGTTGGTTTGGGAAGCCGAGAAAGCTATCTCTGAGGTATATTTGACCTTTTGAGGTTCTTGAGTGGGTTGGTGAGGTGGATTATCGTTTGGCCTTGCCACCACGGTTTAGTGCAGTGCACAATGTGTTTCATGTGTCCTAGTTGAAAAAGTATCAGCCGGATCGTGACCATGAGATTCGATGGGATCATGTTGAGCTAGAACCGGATGCTTTGTTGGTGCACATGCCAGTGTGGGTTTTGGATTGGAAAGAGAAAGAATTTCATGGTAAAATCATCGGTTTAGTTCGTGTTTGTTGGCAACATGGTCAGATCCAAGAGGATACTTGGGAGAGGGAGAAAGAGATGATCGAGTAGTGGCCCAAGCTCTTTCTGCAACAGGTGAGTTCACTAATTTCCGAGGACAGAAAGTCCAATGGTGGGGAGAATGTAGCACCCCCGGTTTGAGGTATGTGGCCTTTCTTTATGAATTTTTATGTACTTAATGTGAATGTAATGAGTTGGTAAGAGGTTGGGAGAGTTTGGAATGGGTTTGGATGAGTTTGGAGGCTTCTAAAGGGGTGCACGGCTTGAGCATGGTTAGTGGAAACCGTGCAGGTTCCCCAGGAAACTGTGCCGACCCTTGTTCTTGAGAAAGTAGGCCTTGCACGACCAGTGCATGCTTTTCCAAACCGTGTGAGGAAACCGTGTGGACCCTGGATCTTGAGGTAGTGGTGTGCACACGGTTAGCACACGATTTAACAAACCGTGCGGGCTAACCATGCGACCACTTAAAATTAGGGTTATAAGTTCCGAGCTCACTCGGGATTGCCTCATTTCACTTCTCTTTTCCTCCCACTTGATCCTCACTTGGGTTTTTGGGTTCTTAGGGGTTAGGGGTGCTCTCCCACTCGTTTTGGAAGTGATTCTAAGGGGTTTCAAGGTGGATTCAAGGTGGTTTCTCCTGGGTAAGTATCTTCTCTTGTTTATCTTGTGTTTTCCTCTAGATCTACTTCCCTCTCTTTAGTGGTTTTCTAGATCTACACTTGTTGTGTGTAGATATAGGGTTGGGGTTTCCCTGGATGTTAATATTAGGGCGTGTGGATGTTAGAGAAAGTGATCTAGAGACGTGCTGGTGGTGCGTTCACCGGATTTGAGGCACAGTTGTTCATGGGTCGATTTCTCGGGAACCCTAAAGGTAGGTGACTTCTCTATCGACTCCACTTGGGTTTAACTTGTAGTTAATTGTTACAATAAATCCATTGTGATGGAAATTAATTGTGATATGATGTGTGATTTTGGTTGGAAATCCATTTGGGGGTTTTTGGGGAAAAAGGGGGTTACATGGTGAAATGTTTTTATTGTGCATTTTAAAATGGAGATTTTAAAATGGGATTGTTGGGATTGATTTGGGAAAATGGTTGATGAAAAATGGGTTTCAATAAAGAGGTTGTTTTATTGAATGTGACTGATATGAAATGGAAATGGTTGATTGCATGATGTTGTGATCTTGGTTTGGCTAGTTTGAAATGTTGTGTGGAACTGGGTGGGAAGTACCACTATAATAAAGGGGATGTATAGTGGACAGAAGGGCCACTATCAAAGTATAAGTGGACGGGAAGTGCCACTAATTGTGAATGGGTGAACGGGTTGGACGGAAGAACCACTGTTTGGTTGTTTGGTTGTTGTTGTGCATTATGTTTCAAGATGGAATTGTTGTGCTAATATGTGAGTAATAAAATGGATTATGGAATGTTTTTTTGGATTTCCCTTAGTGGTTTGGTTTGGGTGGAATGGCTTGGTAATGGTGTGGTTGGCTTATGGTAATGGTTGCACTTGTGATTATTTTATATAAATTGTTTTATATAAATTTTCTAACGGTTTTATCCAAGTGGCATGTGTAGGGAAGTCATTTGGGGAAATCCTACAGAGTTTTAGTACTCACCCCCTGCTTTGGCACGTTGGTGTCTTTGCAGATGTTGTGTACCGTGACGTGGCCAAAGGTAAGGCATCAACCTCCTTTAGTGGTGTGTTGCGGTGTCTGGTGTAACTCGGAGCTTGGAGCTCGGTGTGGAGTGGTGGTGGTTTCATGGCTCATGGTGTTCTTGTTGAGTCTTCCGCATTGTAATCTGATGTTTTATTGGGTTGTGTTGGCATGTGAGATGATGGATTATCTGGTTGTCTTTGGTAATGTATGGGTTTGGTTTTGTTCACATGCATCATTTAGTTGTGGTTGTTTGATTGGTTTTCTCTCAAGGGAAAATCATTCCCCAGTTGTTCTCGGAGCTCTCAACATTTATTTCCAACCTTTAGCACCTTGGGAATGTCGTTTAAGGCCAAGTAACCCTCACCGCCTCCTCAAGAAAATGAGGTAGGGGCGGGGTGTTACAAGTGGTATCAGTTTGTTCGGTCATTTGGAATCGATTATCGGATTTGGTGTTGACATTCGTTGTGGTATACTCCTTGAGTCGGGACAGTAGCAAGGCGTAGGAATGTCGAAACTTGAAATGTATAGTATAAAAGGGCGTAGCTAACCCTTTTATGCTGAAATTCAAGTTACCAGTGAGTTGGGTACATAAGTGTTTTGAAGACACTTATAGGCATTGGATATCTCATTGTCGTGGGTGTAGCCAATGAGATGAGCATGACATGCATGGTAGAAATGACTCCCCTATAGGATTCATATTTCATTGGGGTACAATTATTTATAATGTAATGCAACATTGTAATGTGAATAAATTGGAATTTTGAAAATGGTTTGGTTTTCAAGACAGTGAAACATGGAACATGTGGAAAGATGTGAACTGGTGGAAAGCCTTGTTGTGAAAGTGTTGTGTAATGTGATTTGAAATGGGATTTCGTGATGTCTACGGAAGTGATACTCATGGTTGTTTGTTTTTTGTTTATAGAAATGGCACCGGGTAGGCGTCGTAGAGACCAACTGGAGGAGGCTTCTGAGAATGTGGTTTCACCTGAGCCTCAGGTGAACCATAAACTAGTGCAAATTATTGTGTAAGCTTTCCATGCTGTGAGAAATGGAAATAGAGGGGATGAACGAAGGCATGTGGGTCATGCAGTTCAGTTTCAAAAGCATAATCCACCCATATTTAGGGGTGATTCAGAGTTAGAGAGGGCAGAAGCATGGTTGAATAGAATGAACAAGATCTTTGTGTTCTTGGGAACATCAGTAGAGTTAAAAGTGAAATTGGCCACATATATGTTGGAAGATCTTGCCCTTCAGTGGTGGGAGTTGGTAGTCCAAGATGGGACGGACTAGGGTATGACGTGGGACGACTTTGAAGAATTGTTTAACAAACAATTCTACCCACATACGTTTAGAATTCAGCGTATGACTGATTTCTTTAGTTTGAAGAAAGAGCTGATGTCGGTGACGGAGTATGCAACTATGTTTATTAACCTAGTGCGGTTTGCACCCGAGGTGGTGGGTAGCAGGTCGTTGAAGGCTAGGATCCTTGAAGTGAGATTAAGGTAAGAAATCCATTCAAAGATAGCAGTACTGTGTATAGATTCTTACACAGAGATGGTGAATATAGCCTCAGTGGATGAGCGGGATCTGGTGGGCCCTCTGGGTGGAGGAAGCATGGTGGTACCCATGGCGAATAGTGGGAACTCTAATGCTGGGTTCAATAGGAAGAGGGGCACTTATTCCCCAGGCGTGAATATAACATATAATCTGACGATAGGATCGGTGAATCTTCCTCTGAGGCCCCAGATCAAGATGAGATGTTTTTATTGTGGTTCTACAGGCCACATCAAGTGGAATTGTACGACACAACCTCGAGCAAGTCATAATTGTAAGAAGATGGGACATATGTAGCGTTATTGTTAGAATGCTCCAAGGTCGGGTGTGCGTGACACTCCTTAGGGATCTCAGATGTCGTATGCTTCGACGGGATGGGGGCAGCAGCATACCCCTTGACAACAGAGTAAAGTGGGTCATGGTGATTCTCGGAATACCATGACACCTTAGCAGGGAAATGAAGAACAGAGTGTGGTAAGAAAACATGTGTTTGGAGCTAAGCAGGTTGTGGAGGATGATCAGTCGGGACCATCCACTGTGCGAGGTAATATTCTTTTAAATTCTACCTTTATGCATGTTTTGTTTGATACAGGTTCTTCACACTCTTTTATTGCTGCACGTGTGGTTGATTTGCTGGGTTTAGGGGTAGAAATGATTCCTTCGGTTTTAAAACATCAAACTCCTCTGGGTCGAAGAGAGTGTCGATCCTTCTTGTGTAGATAATTTTGTATAGTCGTGGACGAGGTTGAGATATTGTGGAATTTCTCAATGATTGAGATGGATGGTTATGATTTAATTCTAGGAATGGATTGGCTGGTTGATTTTCAGGCCCACATAGACTGTGATGCGAGAACAGTGGCTTTTACAACACACGATGGAGTTAGACATATCTTTAGAGGGGATAGGTATGAAAGGCAAGGTGCAATGGGTTTTTTGGCACTATCAGTGGGTACGTTATTGAATCTGTTGGTGGTTTTATCGTTGGAATCAGTAGAGGGTGTTAAGAAAATTGTTCCTCCAACAATGGTGGATCAGTTCATGGATTTTTTTCCTGATGAATTCTCTGGGTTACCTCCCATAAGAGAAGTGGAGTTTGCAATTGATCTCTTTCTGGGGACTAGTCCTATCTCACTTCTGTCTTATCG
This sequence comes from Viscum album, assembly GCA_963277665.1. Lineage (NCBI taxonomy): Eukaryota > Viridiplantae > Streptophyta > Magnoliopsida > Santalales > Viscaceae > Viscum > Viscum album. The sequence continues at coordinate 1,878,203,064 of OY728146.1, read as the reverse complement.
GATGGAACCAGGTGAAGTGTGGGAATTGAAAATCCAGTTGGAAGTGTTAGAAGACAAATGGTTTATCTAGCCTAGCACGTCTCTATGGTCAGCTCCAGTGTTGTTTGTGAAAAAGGCGGATGGAACCTTGAGGCTATGTGTTTATTATCATAGACTTAACCAAGTTACGATAAAGAATATATATCCACTTCCACGAATCAATGATTTTTTTGACCAGTTGAGGGGAGACCAGTGGTTCTCCAAGATCAACCAGAGGTCGGGATATCATCAATTGTAGATGAGGAAAGAGGATATTTATAAAAAAACATTCAGAAGTATATATGGACATTATAAATATGTGGTTATGCCCTTTGGTCTAACTAATGCACCAATGGTGTTTATGGAATTGATGAATCGGATATTTCAGAGATATTTGGATTCATTTGTGGTGGTGTTTTTCGATGATATTTTGGTGTATTCAAAGACAGGGGTGGAGCATGAGCAGCACTTGGCGACAGTGCTGGGGATCTTAAGGGATCATCGGTTGTATTCAAAATTGTCAAAGTGTGACTTTTGGATACATGAATTTCGTTTTCTTGGCCATGTGATTTCTGAAAGGGGTGTTTCAGTGGATCCAGAAAATATAGAGGCTATTATCTCGTGGAAACCGCCAAAGAATGTGGTTGAGAAATGGAGTTTTCTTGGTCTAGCTAGGTATTATCGGTGTTTTGTTCACGATTTTTCACGTTTGGATTCACCAATGACAGCTTTGACAAGAAAGAATGTTCCATTCCAGTGGAATGAACAATGTCAATAGTGTTTCGAAGAGCTAAAGGGTCGTCTTACATCAGCACCAATCTTGGTTTTTCTAGAATTAGGAAAAGGGTACGTGGTGTATTGAGATGCATCGGGATCAGGGTTGGGGTGCGTTCTCATGCAAGGAAATCATGTGGTTGTGTATGGCTCACGGAAGTTGAGAGTGCATGAGAAGAACTACCCAACTCATTATTTGGAGTTGGCAGCAGTGGTCCATGCTTTGAAAGTGTGGCGTCATTATCTCTTCGTTGAGAAATTTACGGTATATACAGATCATAAGAGCTTGAAACACATTTTATCAAAAAGGGATTTGAACTTGAGTCAAAAGAGATGGATGTAATATCTCAAGATGTTTGATTTTGACTTGATGTACACACCGGGTAAGGGAAATTCAGTGGCGGATGCATTAAGTAGAAAATAATATGCTCAGGTGGTGAAACATGCATCAGACCAGTGGTAGTTGATGTCGGTTATAGCTGATATGCGGTTGGAATGTGAGGAACAGGGCAATAAAGCGGTCTTTTTTTCCGGTTTTCTTTATTCCATACTTGGTTGGCCTGGTTAGAGAGGAACATATATCCAATTCTTATTGTGTGATCATGGGGTCAAGACTCAATGGTGGGGAGACCATTGAGAGTTGGAAACTGAATGGAGATTCAGTTTTGTGTTTTCAGAATCAGATGGTAGTACCAGTTTATTAATAGGAGTATCTTCTCAGGGTGTATCATCATTCCAGGTGGTCTGTTCATCCTGGAATTCAGAAAATGTATAAAGCTCTGAAGGCGCAGTTCTGGTGGTCTGGTATGAAAAAAGTGCGGCTAAGTTTGTTTCGAGAAGCTTGAATTTTTAGCAGGTTAAGGAAGAGCATCAAAGGCCAGCGAGAATGTTACAGTCTTTACTAATCCCTGTTTGGATGTAGGAGCAGATAGCGATGGATTTTTTCATAGGTCTCCCAAGAACAGTCAAGAAGTGCGATACCATTTGGGTGATAGTGGATCGGCTAACGAAGTCGGCCCATTTCATCCCGATTCGTGAATCTCATACGGTGGAGGATCAGTCCAAAATCTATATCTGGGAGGTGGTAAAGAGGCATAGTGTTCTAGTTTTGATTTTATCAGATTGAGATCCGAGGTTTACATCTCAATTATGGAAATCCATACAGCAAGCCCTTGGGACGTAGTTGACGATAAGTACAACGTATCACCCTCATATGGATAGTCAATCTGAGAGAACAATACAAACTCTGAAAGATATGTTGCGGGCTTGTGTCATGGATTTTGGTGGATCATGGGAGGAGCACTTTTCATTGGTTGAGTTCTAGTACAATAACAGTTATCATACATCCATACAGATGGCTCCGTTTGGAGCATTGTATGGGCGACCGTGTCGTTCTCCACTATGTTGGGTGGAAGCGGGTGAGTCTTTGATGGTTGGACCGAATATTGTCCAAGAGACTACAGAGAAGATCAAGTTGATCAGGAAGAGAATGAAGACGGCTCAGAATCGTTATAAATTGTATGAGGATCATCGCCGACGACCATTGCCATTCTAGGTGAGTGATCATATGTTCTTCAGGATCTCTCCTAGGTTAGGACATCGTCTGTTTGGGAAGTAGGGAAAGCTATCTCTAAGGTATATTGGAATTTTTGAGGTTATTGAGAGGGTTAGTGAGTTGGCTTATCGTTTGGATTTTCCACCACGGTTTAGTGCGGTGCACAATGTGTTTCATGTGTCACAGTTGAAAAAGTATCAGCCATATCGTGACCATATGATTCGATGGGATCATGTTGAGCTAGAACCGGATGCTTCGTTGGTGCACGTTCTAGTGTGGGTTGTGGATAGGCAAGAGAAATTATTGTGTGGTAAAAGAATCAGTTTAGTTCGTGTTTTGTAGAAACATGGTCAGATACAAGAGGATACTTTGGAGTGGGAGAAAGAGATGGTCGAGCAGTGCCCCGAGCTCTTTCGGCAAAGGGCGAGTTCACTACTTTCTGAGGATGGAATGTCCAATGGTGGGGAGAATGTAACACCCCCGTTTTGAGGTATGTGGCCTCTTTTATGCATTTTTATGTATTTAAAGTGTATGTAATGAGTTGGGAAGAGGTTGGGAGAGTTTGGAATGGTTTTGGATGAGTTTGGAGGATTCTAAAGGGGTGCACGGTTAGAGCACGGTTAGTGGAAACCGTGCGGGTTCCCCAAGAAACCATGCAAACCCTTGTTCTCGAGATAGAAGGCCTCACACGTCTTGCACACGATTTTCCATACTTTTTGAGGAAACCGTGTGGACCCTGGCTCTCGAGGCAGTGGCGTGCACATGGTTCGTGCATGGGTTGACAAACCGTGCGGGCTAACCGTGCGGTCACTTAAAATTAGGGTTATATGTTATGGGCTCACTCAGGATTTCCTCATTTCACTCCTATCTTCCTCCCACTCGAGCCTCACTTGGTTTTTGGGTTCTCAGGGGTTAGGGGTGCTCTCCCACTCGTTTTGGAAGCGATTGGAAGGGTTTTCAAGGTGGAATCAAGGTGGTTTCACCTAGGTAAGTCTCTCCTCTTTTTTCTCTTGTGTTTTCCTCTAGATTTTCTTCCCTCTCTTTCGTGGTTTTCTAGATCTACACTTGTTGTGTGTATATTTAGGATTGGGGTTGCCTTTGATGTTAATATTAAGGCTTTTGGATGCTAGGGAAAGTGATCTAGAGAGGTACCGGTGGTGCATTCTCCGGATTTGAGGTACGGTTGTTCATGGGTCGATTTCTCGGGAACCCTAAAGGTAGGTGGGTTCTCTCCCGACTCCAATTGGGTTTAACTAGTAGTTACATGTTACAATTAATCCATTGTGATGGAAATTAATTGTGCAATGATGTGTGATTTTGGTTGGAAATCCATTTGTGTGTTTTTGGGGAAAAAGGGGGTTTCATGGTGAAATGTTTTTATTGTGCATTTGGAAATGGATATTTTAAAATAGGATTGTTGGGATTGATTTTGGAAAATGGTTGATGAAAAATGGGTTTCAATAAAGAGGTTGTTTTATTGAATGGGACTGATATGAAAAGGAATTGGTTGATTTCATGATGTTGTGATCTCAGTTTGGCTTGTTTGAGATGTTGTGTGGAAGTGGGCGGGAAGTACCACTATAATGAAGGGTATGGATAGTGGATGGAAGGGCCACCATCAAAGTATAAGTGTACGGGAAGTCAAACTAATTTTGAATGGGTGAACGAGTTGGACGGAAGAGCCACCGTTTGGTTGTTTTGGTTGTTGTTGTTCATTGTGTTGCAAGATTGAATTCTTGTGCTAATATGTGAGTAATATAATGGATTATGGCATGTTTTTTTTGAATTTCCCTTAGTGGTTTGGTTTAGGTGGAATGGCTTGGTAAGGGTGTTGTTGGATTATGGTAATGGTTGCACTTGTGATTATTTTATATAAATTTTTTTATGTAATTGTGATAATGGTTTTATCCTAGTGGCATGTGTAGGGAAGTCATTTGGGGAAATCCTACTGAGTTTTAGTACTCACCCCCTGCATTGGCACATTGGTGTCTTTGCAGACTTTGTGTTCCGTGACGTGAGCAATGGTAAGGCATCAAATTCCTTTAGTGGTGCATTGTGATGTCTTGGTGGAACATGAATCTTGGAGCTTGGTGTGGAGCGGTGGTGGTGTCATGGCTCGTGTCGTTCTTTATGAGTCATCTGTATTGTACTCTAATGTTGTTTTGGGTTGTGTTGGCATTTGAGATGATGGATTATCCGGTTGTCTTTGGTAATTTATGGGTTTGGTTTTGTTGAAATTCATCCTTTAGTTGTGGTTGTTTGGTTGGTTTTGCCTCAAGGGAAAATCATTCCCCAATTGTTCTCGGAGCCCTTGGCATTTATTTCCAGCCTTTAGCGCCTTGGGAATGTCACTTAAGGCCAATTAACCCTCACCACCTCCTCAAGCCAATGTGGTAGGAGTGGGATGTTACAAAGGTGACCAAGATTACAGGTCATGAGATTAATACTTTAAAGGATGTTATTAAAGAAGAGCTGGAAGTTCTTGAAAAGATTTTGGATTTGGATTCTTTGGAAAAGATGAAAGAGCATAGTGATCATATTCATAAAATGGCGCAGTTGTATTCAGCCGATGCTACCAAGGCTCAAAAAGAGATTAAGGAGAAAGTGGATCATTATTTCTCTAAGGTTTACACCAAGCATGAGTTGAATCATTATTTTAAAGTGATGGATGACAATTTGAGATTCCCTCCAGTTACTCAAGTTTTTATGGCTCAAGTTCACCAGTTAAAGGATTTTACTCTTACTTTGGAATGTTTCATGTAGAATAAGGATGATTTTGAAAAGGCTATGAAGTACGGTAGAGAAGTAATTCAGGACTTCATCAATTTCCTCAAACCCTACCTTTATGTGAAAGCTAAGGCCATTGTCTTTCCTACTGCTGAGCCTCTTAATTCATCAGATGTTACTCCAGGTCAGATGTCTTTCTCTCAAGATATCTCCCGTATTCGTCCAATCATTCAACAGAATTCCTCAGAAAGATCTTCTACTCCTAAGCAGGTGACCTTAGAACCCACAGTCCATCCAACTAGAGTCATCCTTCCTCCTTTCTCCGTCCGGCCAGTTCAACCTTCCACCCAGCCACCTTCTGGACCCTCCATTCCTCCCACTGCCAAAGGAAAATCTCCCTTGCACCCCGAGAAGTAGCTGTATCTGTAAATTTTTTATAGGGTGTCTATTTCTAGTACGTTTCACTTTTGTATGTGCTTTTTGTACTCATTTTCAAACCTTATTTTTTTGTGGAATCTTCTTGCTTGTCTTCCTTCTCTCTTTTTTTTGATAATCCCAAAGGGGGAGAAATCTGGGAGATCATGCATATGAATCATGCATCTGAGTGGGTGAACTGAATGTGCATATGAGCCCATGCTGGCTATTTACTACATGCATACATATACACAGGGGGAGAAATTATGACTATATATCTAAGTTGAATCAATGCTGAAAGGGGAGAATTAATTGTATTATCTAACTTATATTATATGGGGTGAATGACTTAGTTATATAAGTTCTGTTTTCTAGTCCAACCTTGTTATATTTTGGAATATATTCTTTTTTATATAGGGGGAGGATACTGAATGACATACTATCTTCTCTATTCATTTATGTCATTGATTTGTGATTATCAAAAAGGGGGATATTTTTGAACTCTCTATGAGATGGTTATTTTAATAATCCCAAATCTTAGTTTTATTTATTTAAATTTAGTATTTTTTTCAAATTGTTCTAATGTTTATATATGTTTAAATCAAGTCTATGTATGTTTATCTATGTTAGATTATGTTTTACGGTTGACCTGGAAGTATTCTGGATTGAACAAACAATTTGTGGGAATTCCATGTCTTGAATCACCTTTAGTTATTTTCCGGTCGCACCGATGATCAACAGTCGCACCGATGATGAACGGTCGCACCGATGATGAACGGTCGCACCGATGATGAACGGTCGCACCGATTATGAATGGTCACACCGATGATGAATGGTCGCACCGATGAAGAACTGTCGCACTAATGGCAATGGTTGCAACAATACCAATGATCAATGAGCTACCAATGCTGATTCTACCGATACCGATGATCAATGAGCTACCAATGATGATGCTACCGATACTGATGATCAATGAGCTACCGATGCTGATGCTACCGATACCGATGATCAATGAGATACTGATATGGATGCTACCGATTCTGATGATCAATGAGCTACTGATGCTGATGCTACCGATACCGATGCAGATTCAGAATGACTCACCGATATCACGAATCACCGATAGTCTTGAAAACTAAATGAATTTCAATAAACTCTTATTTAAATCCAACGGTCATATTTTATGTTTTTGATGCAATTAATTATATTTAATGTTAGTTGTTGGCATGTCAGGGGACCATACCTCGTACCTATGAAAAGGTAATCATTCCCATTGCCGGAGCTCGTGGAATAAAAGGAAGATCGAGTTGCAGTAAAAGGGAGTGTGTGAAAAGGCATAAAGATATAATTCTTCCATGCACATACATGAACATAAGAACACATGAGGAACTCAAAGAAGACATTGCAAGATCTTCAATGAACTCTCATGCATGCAACCCAGCACTACTGAAGAACACTCGAAGAACACTGGAAACCAGAGAACAATACTCACTTGTGAAGGACACCAAGCTGAACCACGATACTCTGTTTTTCAACAGAAAAACCAGAGAAGGACTCAGAATCATTTCTGCTGAATCAAACGAGTCCAAAGCTGCACTACCAATCAAAAGATCATTCTAAACTCTCATATACTCTCTCTCTCTCTCTTAGTGATTCATTATTTAATTTGTGATCAGTGTGTGTACTCTGTATACTTTACACACACTGTCTCATGTGCTAAACTGAAGGATACTAAATCCTCATTCAAAAATCCATACATCATACTGTATCCCACTGAGGATAGTGGTAGAGGTCAAGTGTGACCTGGACAGCCTGTGTATTATTGTCTTTGTTTTCCCACGAAGAACTGTGGTAGCGGTCTTAGGACCAGGACAGTATTGTACTGTTGTTAACCCCGATCCAGGGTGTGGATCAAATTTATATAAGTTGTTTGAGAGGACTAAGTCTCTGATTGAGATTGAACCTCTTGGTTATAACTGCTGTGATTTTTAGTATAAGTCTAAAATATACTACATATATCTTTTTTATTCCACTGCTATTACTTTGATATACAAAAATATTTTAATGTTTCTTTGATAGTTAAGTTATAAAGTGTTTATACTTATTATGAACCATTAGGTTAGCATCAAAATCTAGTTTAATCCTATTATTAAATTGACTGAGATCTAATCAATATTTAATAATCCAATTGAACATTTACAATCTGTATAATTTCACTACAGTTTAACTTTGTGTTTAAATTGGTGGATTCTAAGAGAAATCTTTGTTAACAAAAATTTTAATTGGAACTCAAATCACCCCCCTCTTGAGTATCCACTCTGACCAACAGTTTTTATGCACCAATTCACATTTATATGGTGTATATACTATCCTCTGGAATATTATATCATGAATACCTTTATTCTCATGATATTATAAAATTTCTATTTAATGTTATTACTCAATTATTTTTATTAAAGCATCTCTCATTTGGTTAATAACTCCTTAACTAAAATATTGTTTTAAGTATTTATTCTTCTAATTTTTTCTCATTAATGTCCATATTTTAAAAATGGTATTAAGGATTTATTTATATGTACATTAATGTTTTAAAATGTTAACTCTTTTAATTGCTTCAAAGTGGTATGGGACACTTTGATTCAAAAATATCTTTATTAAATGTTTTAAATGGGTTTAAAAAGGGTTTTTAAAATGGTTTTATAATGTATCGATTATGTTAATATCTTGAAATGATATATTGTAATTACAATGTGAAAATGTTATTTTACTTTATTCTTGTATTATTTTTTATGAATATGTTGTGGTTATTGGGAATTGTTTATGTATACAGGTGGTTCCATGATAAACCGAGGGTGGGTGAGCCTGAGATAGCTCTCCAATGTTTTGGGTAACGTTACTAAGGAAAACGTTAATGTTTCTCCTAAGATGTTTAGGGAATATTCTATGATGTGTATTTCAATATAACTCTCTATGTAGTTGTGGTAAGTACAATGTAATTATGTTATGTATTCCACAAGTTACCTTTATGATTTATGATTTCTATGTGTTATTCATAAATATTACGATGTCAGGAGGTATTTAATGATTGAGTAGTATGGTTTCATTGATTTTTATTTATTGATGTGTTAATATCTAAATTCCCTAATTTATAACCCTTTCTGATCTTTTTATGCTTACCCCATGTTTTGAAATGTTTTTCACAAGACATAAAAAATGAATAGGGTCAAGTATGGGATCAAGGAAAAGCCATGTTGTCTAAAACATCTAACTAGAAATTTTTTCTAGAGTTTTTATTTTATAAAAAAATATATACTTAGTAGAAGTGTCTGATTTGTAATTTTTGAAATGTAATGTAATAGATATGGCCTAATTCTCTAAAAATCTAATCCAGAAAAGATCCTCAATGTGAATTATTGAAATAAATCAAGATTATGTAATGTTTAAGACCATGTACTTATAGTTGGTATCAAATCTCAGTTTAGATAACTTTAGAGGTTAACATGTTATTTAAGAATAAGTTACATAACCATAATGGTTAGCATATTGGAATGAGTCATAGTTTTTTTTGATAAATCGAATGAGTTTAAGATAACATGAACTAATATGTTTTTGTGTTTACCATCCTCATAATATAGTATATTATGATTTTACTAATATACTCACACTGACCATTTTGGTTTTAGTAAATGGCTTGATTAATGAGGCACAAAAGTGACAGTGTATGTGAAGAAAACTGTGACAGTTTCCTGAATGAGAAATTAAATGAAATGGGAGCTGCAATGAGAACTATTGTGGTTATTCTAAACCAACTATATAGAGTCATGATAGACCACATAAACCATGGATATTTTTATAAGGAATCATATATAAAAGAAACAAATCCATACATATGTTCAGGTAATAATCATAAAGATAAGTATATTCCAAAACCTATGTGTTTAGGATATGGAAATAAACACTTAGGAAAATTATTGAAAGGGACGGGAAGATTATATAGATGTGGTAATAAAGGTCATAAAGCATGAACCTTCCTTGGAAAAAGGAAGCATCCAATTGACTCCAAGAAATGGGAAGAATTTCTATATGAAGGATCAATTGAATGTTTCAAATGTGGTTCTCATGGTCATTATACAAATAGATGCCCTGTGAAGAAGGTTTGGGAATTGGATCATCAAGATTTCAAAAATATATGTTTACCAATTCCTAATGCCATTCCAATTAAAGATGAGGATATTGACAATGACCAATAAAAGGTATGAATTCTTTCTCAGCTGATGTATAGACATTATTGAATCTTATGATATGATTAATTATTTCATTTGTAGGAATGAAGTATTATAGAATATGATAGAAAGGAATGGATATTGAATCATGAAAAATGTTGAATGTGTAAAAGGTCTACATATAAGGGATTAAAGAGTTATAGTACATTTTAGGATAATGAAATGCTTAAAATTATTAACGATCTATTGACGAGGGGATTACATTTTAAGACTTTTTTCTTGTATGAGTAACCATAAGGTTTGATATGTGTAAATGTTATTCAATAAATTGTTAACTTTTATTCTGTGGAGTAATGGTTGAAATATTATTTTAGAAGAGCATATGTTTTTATTGTGTAAACAAGGTGATTTGGGTTATTTATGGAAATGATTAACCTTTCATAAAGAATATGTGATTATGTTAACTACACTTCACTGTGAGACTTTAAGAGTAGTTGATGTTTTTGGAGATAAATGTTAAGATTTATTGTGGAAGACTATGTGACTAAATCCATATATGTTTTGGGTTTCAACAATACTTTGTATTATTTTGAAGAATTTTAATGACAATTGTATATTGAATGGTCTTTCTTGAACTTTGGGTTCTTTTTGTTTAATTTTAGGGATTAAGAGTATTATTTATTTTTATAAAGGATTATCCTTTTGGGGATTATCTAATATTGTACCAACCAATTTTTGTTTTGGTTGATATCTAAAGATAGGGGAAATATATAGTATATCTCTTGTAGATTATGTGATACTCTAGAAGTTGATTCTAGGACTTCAGGTGTGACCTAATCATCTTGAATACTTAATGTTTGGAGAAATGACGAGTTTGTGGTAGACGTTTATTAAAGGATGAAACTCTACATGACTTGTACATGTATTTCCTTACGATCTTAGTCTAGTTATTAATAAAATTATTCAACTCTATGAAAAGGATCCTGAAGAAAAAATGTTATAAGTTCTCTTTTATCATCAAACTTTTACCCAACCACGAATTTATGGTATTGTGGTGGTTAACTTTCCATGATCAAGTTCTCTATCACTCTCTATTAATCTATGAGAGTTAGTTTGTCTTCCATATCTATGTTTTCATGGAATCTTATTATCTTTTATCTCAAGTGACCTTTATACCTATCTTTCTTTATTTAAATTTTATATTTTTATTGACTCGTTTTCTGATGTGGGACATTTAATAAAGTTTCCAAGCCCAATTTTAAAATTGTGAGGACACAATTCCCAAAAGTGGGACAGATGTAACATCCCATGTAAATAAAGAATATAAAATTTTCATATTTATTAACATTTGTGAATTAAATATTAATTTTTATTTAAAGTGGATTCTATGTTTGATGTCATACCCGATACGCAATAATGGGTTTCTTTGAAATCTTATGTTTCACACAACGTTTGGTCATACTGAAAAATAACAATATAATATTATATTAAATGGTAGTTAAATACAAGCCTTTGTGTTGGAGGTAATGAATAGAACTAACTAAAATATAATTATACATGTTTTTCAAATGTTTTTACATTTATCCAATAAAATTTAGAGGCTTAAAATGTGAATGGATTTAATTTTAAGCATAAATACTCTAATATTCATTAAAAGAATGATTTACCACCTTTTGATGGTTAGCACTTTTAAGTATAGTTTGGTCACTTTAATATGTTCAATTTTACCAAATAATATTTATCTTTATAATAGTGACATAAAAATTTAATTTAGATAATTTTCTTGTAATTTTCTGATAAAATTAATTTTTTATAAATAGTGAAAAAACTGTATTTTAAGTCAAAAGTGCCCTTTAATCAAATTTATTTATATGATTATATTATAGTTTTAATTGGTTTTAAAGTGTAATTATTTTATTTTTTTAAAATTTAATCCAATTTTTTTCATTGGATGTAATTTCACTTTGAAATCAGAAATAAACAAGTATCAATCATTGGATAATTATTATTTCTTAAAAACACGGTTTTTGTTTTGACAATCGGAATTAATTTTAAATTAATTTTTACCACTTATGTGTTTTGAATTTGGAAAAATGGATTCCATATTTGGAATCAGGAGGTCCATGTTGTGAAAATAGGTAACTTTTATTTTTAGAGATTATGAATATTTACTTGAGTAAATATTTTATTTATCATGGTTAAAGGTCAAATTGGGTAAATAAGGGTAAACAATAATATTATAATAATATTAAATTACCCTAACATGTGTCATAATACTATGGGATGATACATGTCTGACCATGGGAATCCTTGGGTCGATTTTGAGACCCCATGGAGCCACATAAGAGTGATAATGACACTTTATATTAATTTATTTATTTTAAAGACAAAAATGACATAAGCATATATCGTTTAGTAAATCAATTTTTACATGGGGGTATATACATTATCTCTTCGAATATAAATATTCATTGCATATATAAAACAATTTCAGAAATCATAATATTTTTTAAACTTAATATATATAAAATTATTTAGGACACGATAATGATGCAGTATTTACCTCATTAATGGATGATTTAAAAAAATAAGTTTATAAAGATTAAAATAATATCCGAAAACTATGAAATTTTTATTGGATGATTTTATTTCGAACATGAGTCATATTTTATTTTACTTCATTGAGTTTTTGATCTTTAGAAACTGAAAATCATTATATAATAAAATATTATTTTCAAAACATTCCTAAAGAGCCCATCCTCCCTATTATAAAAATCCATAAACTCTAACCCATTACTCACACCTCTCAAGAACCATGGATCATCAAAAATCTACACAATTAAGCTCCCTACATCCCTCTATTCCTCATAGAAGCCTTTCCTTATTCAGAAGGCACTTCACATAAACCTTTTGGTTCAAACTGAAGGAGGATACCCAATTTAATGGTATTGTCTTCTCTTAAGTTCTTTTATTTTATTTCACTCCTCCAACCCCTAAACTCTTTTTATTCCTTTATATTATAAAAAAAATACTATATTAAATATAATAGGTTATTTTTAGAAGAATTATTAAATCTACACTTACACACACCTCCATCTAATGGATAAAGAACATACTATTTCTGTGGATGGTGAACTACTGCCTCACGAAACGATGATTGTTCGATCTTATCCTACAACCTCTTATGGTGGCCACTAAGATTGAACTGTATTTATATGTGATATATATTATATTTATATTGTTTATTTTCTTCTTAATTTTTTATTTATATCATACCCTTATGGTTTCCATAATGGGTAAACGTGGTATTTTCATTTGAGGAAAAGTGGACTACCACCCCCTCAAAGTGATATGACTCGTTCACACCATACATGGAACGTATAAAAGATGGAGTTACTGAAATTATATATGATATTATACTAGAATTATTATATACCTATTTATCAATAATTATTCATTCCATTAAAAATGAAATAGAAATGAAAGTAGCGTTTATGCATACGTACAACTTACCATCTCCGTGAATGGTGCATTTCTTTTCTTATCTACAAATGTTATGGACTTTTATAAATACATATATATATATATACAATATATATATATTATATATATGATATATAAATCAATAATATCATTCTAGTTATAATGAACTTTTGACCACATGGACAACTTGTAAATATAACAAGATCATTTTTGACTCAAGTACCAAATATCAATAAAATGACCATTATTAACTTAAATGATTGAATAATATTTATAACATGGTAATAAGTAATATAAAAGGAAAAATAAACATGAAAAAGTTTCTTAAGGAAGTTGAAATTATCTTTAGTTTATTATTCATGAGATTAAATAATGAACAGGTCAAATCGGACCCAAGATAAGGGGTTTCTTATCTCACTGTTAATTCCATGAGATTCCAATTGTTCGCCAATTATTTATTACATGTGGTGTATTGTGTGCTACCATTTGAAATATATTATAATTATTCTTCTTATATTCATGGTATTCTATGATTCATTTTCTGGTTATTAACTTTTGGACATACGACTCAATTTATTACAACGTGGTAAGGGGTTTTAATCTCACTTTTTATTCTCATGAGATTCATGCTATATTTGCCACTATTTCATTTTGTGTTGGGTATGTACTGCCCATGATTGTATTCATAGTGTAATATAATTTAATTTATTTTTATTTATATCTTAATTATATGATCTTTCTTTCATGGGGTGTATGTTTCGTAAGTTACCATATCAGTGAAGGAATCTTTCACCCACCTCTTTTTAAAATGCTTCATTTATGTGATGTAATTAAATTTCCAATTTATTATGTTGGGATCTATTATTATATATCCTTATTTTGGTAAATTTTTTATCCATGTAATGATATAACCTTTTCCCTTTCATCAACTCATTTTCTTAATTTTTGAGTGACGCTGTTAGGATGTTCAATTTCTACAAGAAAATTTCATAACCCATTTTCAGTTCATTGGGATAAACTTACACTTTTGGATTATGTCATGATATGAATATGTGTAAATGACCTCTGATTGTTTTACACATAATATCCACTTATATTTTTCATATTCTTATTTTTCACAAATAATTATGTCATTTATTTGTCTTTAATCTAAGGATACTGTCTTTATAAGGGATTTACTCTCAATTTACATTCCATTGAGACATCATTGTTGTTATGAACCAATTAACTTTTATATGTTGTATATAATTTTCTTTGGATTATTATATCCTGAATACCTTTATTCTTATGATATTATAACGTTTTTATTAAATGTTATTCCTCAATTATTTCTATTCAAGAATCTATCATTTGTTTAAGAACTCCTTAACTAAAATATTGTTTTAAAGATTTATTCTTCTAAATAATTCTCATTAATGTCCATTTTTTAAAAATGGTTTCGAGAATTTATTTATATGGAAATTAATGTTTTGAAATGTTAGTTCTTTTAAAATCTTCATTGTGGTCTTGGAAACTTTAATTCAAAAATCTCTTTATTTAATGTTTTAAATGGTTTTGAAAATGGTTTGATAAAGAATTGATTATTTAAATATTTTGAAATGATAAATTTTAATTGCAATGTGGAAATGTTATCATTAATTTATGATTTTTTATGTGTTATGAATATGTTATGGTTATTTGGATTTGTTTACATATATGGGTGGTTCCGTGATAAACATTTGGATGGTGAGCTCGAGATAGATCTCCAATGCATTGGGTAATGTGACAGTGGTAAACCTTAATGTTTCTCCTAAGATATTTAGGGAATATTATGTGATGGTTATTCCAACGTAACACCATATGTAGATTTTATAGCTACAATGTTTGTATGTTATGTATGCCACAATTTACCTTTATGATTTATGATTTCTATGTGTTATTCATAAATAATACGATTTCATGAGGTATGTTATGATTGAAAAATATAGATTCATTTATTTATATTTATTAATGGGTTAATGTTTCCTATCATTATTTTATAACACTTACTGAGATTTTTATGCTCACCCCATGTTTGGAAATGTTTTTCATAGGATATAAAGATGAAGAGGGTCAAATAAGGGATCAGGGAAAAGTCATGTTTTCGATAAAATGTAACTAAACATGTTTTTCTTTGAGTTTTTATTTTATGAAAAAATGGATACTGAGCAGAAGTGTCTACTTTGTAATTTTTGAAATATAATGTATTGGATATGGACTAATTCTGAAAAAATTTAAACCTGAAAAGATCCTCAATGTGAATTATTGAATTATCTCAGGATTATGTCATGTTTAATGCCGAGTCCTTATACTTAATATGAAATGTTACTAGGTCTAGAAATGAAATCAATAGAAATCATGATAACATTGAATGAAAGATACATGTTATATCTTTTATGTCTTGATGAAGATAATTGAAAGAAAAATATGACATCCCATCAGATCTATGAAAAAAAACTAAACAAGTATGACATAAAAATGAAAGGAAAAATTAATTACAAATAGTAGATAAAAAGATGAAAAAATCAATTAAATAAGTAGTATGAATTCACCTTTTTCATTATGGTGGTATACATTCATAACCCATTTCCTTATTTTCATTTTCTTAGTTGCAGCCTCAAAGTCCAATCTCTCCCAAGCACAAGTAGCATTGAACAAACCACTTCATCATAAACAAAGGAATCAACTTGTATAAGAAAAAAAATTTAATGCGGGTAATACTAAAATGAAATAAATTAAATATAAATATGAATAAATCCATTAATTTTATAGAAGTCACATATTCATGCTATTTGTTTCTGTTCTTCCATCAGGTATGGTGCCTAATCATTTATAAGTAAATCTATATTGTCTTTTCAATATGAGTATTTCCTACAGTCATAGAATTATAGGAAAAATTTAAATATGCATAGGATTTGTAATTTTTTCCAATTAAATCGTAATTATATTTGAAAATACCTCTTGGGGATGAATTCTTTTTGATGTAATATAATATATCTTATAAATTATAAACATAATAACCATAATATTTTCCATTTTTTCATGCTATAGAAACATTGAAGAAAATAATTAATTTGTTTTGAAATGTGTTTGGATATGGAAATATTATTGTATATACCATGATACTTTTCTAGTTGTAGAAATTTTTTGGGCTCCTTGTTCTTAATTCCTGTCCTCATGCCATTAATTTCATGATATTTAAACACTACCATATTATAAAATAATTATCATTAAAACATAATATAAATTATATTAATTGAATTGTAGTTCTAAAATGTTTGATGTAGTGTTTTAAAAATTAACAAATTCTGTCATGTGTGGTCAGTTTGTTTTGTATCTATGCATTGAATTGAAGAAATAAATCTCTAGAGAATCCAAATTGACGACAATGAGCATCCAATGTTTTCTAAAAACACCAAAAGGAATAAGTAATTAATGAAATTAAAATATATTTTTTATGATAAAATTTTATATTTTAACCCCTCCATCATTTTTATTAATAAGAGTATGTCAACCTTAAGTATTTTTCAAATGATTTAGCCTATTTTTTCACTATTTCCTTTATTTTTTTGTATCTATTTCTATTTGTTCTGTAGAAGTGACTAATGAGTTTAAATTTATGTTCATGGGGTAATTACTTCAATTTGTGTTGTTATATATGTCTGTAAAAATATATGAAATATATTTAGTCACAATTGACATAGTATATTATCTTTTGGGAAAAAATCATGAAAAAATACCTCAGGTATACATGTACAACTGAGGCTCCTGGCCTTTCATAGTTGATTATTTCATTTCCATTTTCAAGAGAAATACTGTCTGTAACTTCATATTCATACATTTTTTCTTGAAAACCAACAATATGATTACTACAATTTTGTAAATTTATATCCGCATGAACCATCAATGTTAGTAAATGAGAATATTGAATGGGTGGGGTGAAGGGGATTTGGAATATATTTTAAATTGGTTGGTTGATACTTTATATGGTTTTGAGATTACCATTCATTTCACCCCTTCCCTTTTTTCTTCTATAATAACATTCATTGGTTCAGACATTTTTTAAATTATTATTAATGGTTTAGCATAAAAAATTAATTGGAAATGAATACCTCTTGGTCGACATGTGTTTTTACAATATATAATTCCCATGTAATGAATGTTCCAATAGCTTGGTTGACCATATGAATATATTCATCATCTAGTGGCATATGTAACTCGACACTAATATCATGACCTATACTAATCATCACTCTCAAATGAAAAGTTGGAAGTAGTGTGTTGTGTAGACGGTCATCTAGGATATTGAACATCGTATCCCTCACCAAAGGAAATGGGTGTATGTTGATAGATATAAATAATAGTCATTTTCACCTTATAGAATATCGGTATAGTAAAGGTATCTATGTCTATCTAATTTACATTTCATAGAAACAATTATTAGAATATTGATTATCTCAACTAAGATAGTTATTTGAGGGGAATGGCTCACCTAAAATCCTGTGTGTGTGTGGGTGGGGTAATATTTATGCAGTGGATGTTCTTGAGTTATTTATTCTCTTGCTTCCCCCATAATTGTTTCTGGAAACTCATTATGCCATTGAAATTTTTCATCATGGGAATATATTCTTGATTTTATATCTTCCATTTCTTTTTCTTTATCCTCTAATTGTTTTTTCCTCAAAACATGTTGGGGGTGTCACCCCAAAACGTACACCTCTAACGAGACCATACAATTTTGGCTGCTTCAAGGCCATCGATAGTAGGTGTTCATCTAGTATAGGAGTTGATGATTACTATGACTATGTCATATATAAAATATTTGAAAATAAGTAATCACTATTATGTAATAGATATTTAAAGAAAAAAAATTATTATGTCATACTTACATATATTTCCCACTATTTTGTGAGTTTTTATCTATTAATATGCCATATTTGTTTACAAGTTTTTCATTCCACAGAACATGTCATGGGTTGGAATTGAATTTAGATTTTTATTCATTAACATTAATATAAACATAAGAGCATAATTATGTGATTGTTTCATGCCACATAAAATTACTACAATAGATTTAAAATATGTACCATTTTTTTTCTAAAGAAGCGTGCCCCATTATTTCTTTATGATAGGGGTACTTTGGTATTTCTACCAATTACGTATCTTCCATACTTAGTTTCTTTTTCATAAATAAAAAATTCTCAATCAAATGATGAATACATTCCTGGAAAGCTACAATGTACCTAAAAATAAATCCTTGGATGATAGCCAGTACATGTATCCCATGCTTCTTGGGTTACCGGGTGTGACTACATAAGTGGTGGGTGCATGTTTATTTTCCCTTACACATCATTAATATGAAATATCATTATAATTATATGAAGTCATTTGGGAATCCTTTTAGTAAGAATTAATACATATTTCTTGTGAGATTCATCTACTCTAAATGAACTCTTCACGGGATAATAAAATGTAATAAAATGTTTCATTATTTTAATTTTTAGTATTGTAAAAAAATGATATCCTAATTTTATCATAATCTATTACCATATTAGTGACTTAAGCTTGGTCGGAACATGGTTCCACGAATCTTCATTAATCAACACACATTTCTGAGTGATGAGTCCAATGTAACTACTAAACATTGCCTTATTGTTGTTAACATGCTAGAGCCACACATTCCATCTGATCTAAAATTTGATGCCTTTGTTTTTTCCATAATGCTTTTTTCTAACACCATAAAACTATTCCACACCTATTTATTCTACATCATTGATCCTTCATCATCTACCATTACATTGGATTCAATATTGTTAATATTTTTTCCTCTAGATTGGTAGCATCAACATATGTAGAAGGTTTTTGTACCACTACACTGGGAGAAACAATTGGTTGAGAAACATATTGTTCCTCAGGATTGAGAGCCCCAACACATGTATAAGGGCATTGTTCTTATGCACTGGGAGTAGAAGGATGTTGAGAGACCTATTGTTCCTCAGTATTGTAAGTATGATCATGTGGAAAAGTCATTATCTATTGAAGTGGTTTAAAATTTAATTTAGACTACATAAATAAAGAAGTGAACATATAATGTCATTATATAACCCAATATCTATTTAAAAAATATAACATGATTATTGAACTATATTATTTTTAAATGTTGAAGGGATTTTAGTAATTTATCAAGTATCCAAGTCCTTTCATTGTGGTCTCCTATAATATTAAAAACTCCATCAACATTGGGAACACTGTGAAATGATTGCAATGTATGAATGAAAAGTAATCCTCAGATGAATTTTCATATGAAAATTATTTGGTTTTGGTTAATAATAGAACAATTTACTACCTTTAGTTTGTGGGATATGGAACATAAAATACTTGTACTACCTGTGGTGCCATTATAAATGGTTCGTCTTTATCCCCTTCCTTACTAAAATCTACTTTCAAAAATCCTAATTCATTTATTCTAATTGCACTCTTATTATCAACCCACTTGAATTGAAAAATTTGAACTTATAATGTTGTATAATATAAATCCCATATTTGTTTTAGGATGAAAATTATGACATATTCACATAAATTGGATTTCTATCCATAGTACCCGAAATGTGCATCGCTCTAGCCACAAGTGTAACTTGACTATTTTTCATGATACTTACTTTATTATGTTAATTTGTATAAAACATATAACCATTAATTACCTAAAAATTGTAATATAATACATACACACATGATCCTTTATCTAGCCATTGAATTTGTTCTGAAATTGAATACGGATATTCATCTGACTCTTTAAAAATAATGTATTGAAACCATTGTATAAACTGTTGATTATGTGTATTTTATATCCATCTTTCAATCCATGATGGATTAAAATGTCTATGATTTTTATGGGTTTCAACATACGGTGAAACCTCCCAAATGGTATGAAAAATGTAAATGCGGGCCTAATACTGATCTATAATATTCATCATGACAAAATCTCTCAAGAAATTACTTCACCCACAATCCACCTAGTGTGATGAGATTTTGGTAGATCAATGCTTTCCACACTGGAAAGGTAGTTGGTACATAATTCAATGACTTATTCAAAAATATATCCCTTCAAAATACGACCCTATGGATGAATTTTATTCTTGACAAACCCTTTAAATATAATCATATACCATTCAATGGGTTACATCCATCAATAGTTTACCAGACCACATAGTCATATTTCTCTCACTAAGTGAACCATCAAGTGAAACATCATGTCAAAGAATACATGCCAAAAGCACATTTCTTATTCACATAATATGATGACAATTTCTTTTTCCATAGTCAGAAATTTCGTTGGGCCTATAAATTTTCTGAATATAGTTTTGAAAAAGAAACAAAGATTTGTTAATGTATGACATACATTATTAGAAGAAATGCAACGTAAAATTATAGGAATTAGATCATGCATCAAAATGTTGAATTCATGTGATTTCAAACCCTTTAACTTCAAGGCATTATTTTTTGCATGATATTACTGATATTTGTTGAATTCCTATATGGAACCTTTACATCATTCTACAAGTTCAAAAACTAATATCTCCCCTACCTAGAAAGAGTACAACAATCTTGAGGAAGAAAATTTTTCTTTCACCCTTTAGTGGTGCAAATTCTTCCTATATTACCAAGTCAAACATTTCCAGCCTAGAGTTAATTACTTCTTTTTTTTCTTGCTTCATTTAGTAACATGCCAATTACACTATCTCTTAATTTTTTAACTTGGATATTATCATGAAAATTTATTATGTACAACAAAATCCTATATGGTAATTAAAAAAAAACTGAACACTTTTTCCAAAAAAAAATTTATAAGGTTATTCAAAAATGTTTTATCAAAATCAGTGTCTATATATTTTACTTTCGCAATCAGTTGATCACCTATTAGTGGAGATGATATTGAACATTATTCTAACCTTCCATCAAATTATGTCATCCACGATCAATACTTATTTCATCAGTGTAGAAATATGTGATGTCCTAAAAACACTTCCTTTGATGAACATTTCAACTTAATTGACTGTTCACCTTGTTTGCAAAAGGGAAACATATGAGTTCCTTTAATGTTATATCCTATAAAATATCTATAACAAGAAAATCCATTTATCATCCCAAAAAACATGTCTCTTAAAATTATATCTTACTTTATGTAAGTTTCATACAATGTAACACTTGAATCCCCCAATAATTTCAAATATTGGATAAATGGACCTAATTAAACATCAATATCATTACTATTTTGTTTTATCCCATATATAAGCATACTAAGAATGATTTATTTTTACTTCATACATAACCCCAATGGAAATTTATAATTTTCCAGCATAACCAACCATGTACTATGAGTGATGCTTTGAAAACCAAAAGGATTCACTCTATATATAGATAACACAAGATGAAGGTTTCTCAGATCATATAAAAATTCAAGATAATCATATTCAATTATCTTCTACTGAGGAGAGTATATCAGGTGATGAAGTTTCTCCATAATATAAATGGTATTTGAGATCCCTGTCAATGTCTTATAGTCTCATCACTCCCATATAGTCTCCTGAACATTGGAATGATTGGAAAGTACCATAAAACATTCATGGTAACCAATTAATCATTCTTATATCGATAAGAACCAAACATTGTGAAATTTTAAGTGATTTTTGGTCCTTGAAAAACATTATACAGTCATTTGGGCATGTATATATTCTTTCAGAAATCATACCCATTAAACGAATCATTTTTTCATCAAATGTTTATCTTGGGAGTTCATTTTCTTCTAGGAGAATATAAGATAAAGTAATTAAGAAAAATTGGAATCACTCAATCTATTTCATGATTTCAAATTAGATAGCTTCAGTACATCTGAAAATGTTTTATATTTAGTTAAACAATCATACAATGGTGTCTTTTCACAACTCTTTAACTTCTCAAACAATTTTGGACAACCATAAAGTTCATCTTCAACTATCATTATAATTTATTTAATACTATCTTCATCATCATTCACACTTGTAATCATGTCCTCGATACGGTCTTCTTCATTGCACACACTTATGATCATATTAGAAGATCTATAAAATGTGGTGTTATCCCAGCCATTGGTTACATTTTATTTTTCCCTATTTTTATTCTATCATTTATAACTTCAAGATATTCCATGAAAGATAAAGTATTCTTCTAACTCCATTGGACCAATTATTCTTGAATGAAGATAGCATAAACATAGACAAAGTATTTGAGAGGGGTCATATAAATGATCTTTTAAAAACTTGATGAACTCTTTCAGCCCATCTTAATAATCTTTTTTTCATAAGATTGGAATACATTCATTTTCTATCCATATCTATCCTATTTTATTTTTTAATATTAAAATTTAACAAAATAAATATAGAAAACATGCTCAATTGAACATGGATCTCAAGAATTTCTTGATTGAAAATGGAATGATTGAAAAATGGTTTTTCATCCCACATGATCAAAAACAAAAACTTCTTGAAGTAAATTTATTAATATAGTGGAGGATATTTCACTCTTAAAAACTATTTTTCACTTCATATATTTTATGATCATAACCATTTTTTACGAGCATAAATGAATTATAAAATCACATTTACATTATAAACAACTTTTGAAATACAACTATTGAATGTAATAATAAAAAAATAAAATATATATTTTTTGAAAACCCTTATAAAAATAGAAAATATGGTTATTGAATATAATAATGGATTCAAAAAAAATTAAATAAATATATTTATTTAATATACTTTCAATAGTCACATTCAATTTATGAAAGTATAAAAATATTAAACTATTAATAAATTTACCAAAATTTACACGGTCAAAACTATAAATTAAATATGTATATTTATTTATATTAGTATATAAAATTATAGATGTATATAGAAGTGTAAAATTATATTTAATTTATAGAAGAATATATATTTTAAATAAATATATACAATTACTAAATTTATATAAATTTACTAAACTATATAAAAGTACATATATTTTATAAAAGTCTATATAATTTATAGAAGTACATTGTTTTAAAAATTTGTAAAAGTAATCGATTATAAAATAATAAAGTAAAACATATATAATTATAAAAGAAAATTATTTGATTTTAGTCAGTTCATGAAATGAACAATTTTTATTTTAAGGTTAACAAAAAAACACTAGGTGTACCTAGCGAGTCCCATGAGATCTAACCTTGGCTTTAATGAAACACACTTTTCCAACCATTTTAAAAATCCTATAGAACTCAAACTCATTCTATATAGGTAAAAGATAAAATTAATTGAAACACATCATCAAGGAAAATAAAATAAAAAATAAAATAAATCTACCAAGGCTTCCACACACATAAATTAAGTAAGGGAACTAATGAAGATCAATAAAACCCCCTCTAGAAAACCACAAACCAATGAAATGATTTCATTGGATCTACACAAGGATTTAATGTGATATTGTCCTAGAATTTATCATCATTGGACTAAATGTAGGCTTATGTTTCATTCTAACACATGGCATACGACCAACATGCACCAATCCTAGAATTAGGGGTACTCTCTACTAGCACCATAAATAACTAAGGGGCAATAAAAGTATGAAATGATATAGTGTAGCATAAATTAATACCTATCACTTAGTTTATAATTTTCTCATGACCAATTTAATATTAATGGTGAGAAATATTCAATAATCAAAATAATCATGATTGTTCTTCTGTGTATAATAGTACGGGATAATGTTTTTAGAGTAGATGTCTCCCTAAAAGGTCTTTACAATTCCCCGCTATGAAGAGAATATAGATGTTCTATGATGATATTATTAAATATATGTTCCAGATCAAAATGAAATCATTTAAGGGAAACATATGATATAGGATATCATGGGTGGGGACTCATAGGAATTTGAGGTACCTTCCCATGGTGTACTCCCTTGGTAATATGCAGTGTGGGATGTTATGATAATGAGACCTGCTAGTATGAAATACACATTTATATGTGTAATTGTATGTTCCTATATGTGAATTTTTATATTGATCCTTAGACTTTAATATTATTATTAATGTGTATTACGAGTCACATACTTTTATATATTGACGAAAAATGTGAAGACATATGTTCGCGGTGAGATAGGATATGTTTTGTGTTTCAGGAGTAATATTACATTAATGAATAATGAATTAAAGGATTTACCACTTCTATTCTTTAAAGTGTATTTATATCTCATACCTCTTGATGGAATTGATACAACCTAAATAAATCTATGGCAATGATGTTCTTTAGGTAAGTTAGATTTTCATGATGTCGAAGAAGGTGACATCGAGCATATAGGTTGATGACACCGATATGCAACCTAATTAATTAGAGATATCATGTTAAAGGGATTATATAACACAATAAGCATCCATATGAGATATTATGCCATTATGCTATTAACATCATTTTATATTGGTGCTTGGGGGTGTTTCTAGACACTAACCAAGGACATTTGGCTACTTCACCTAATTCCACTGAGAAAGAGGAATAAATGGTCACACAGTAAGTGTATCCTAAATCTCAGTTAAATAATATATTATAATTTATTATTTAACAAATTCAAAAAATATTATTCTTGTACATGGTTTGATAATTATTCATTTTTTCTTTATCTCATATATTTTGTCACCAGTTATTCCATAGAATATAATGTGATCAGGATATTTATTAATTTTGTTTTATTTAGTGAAAGAAATATTTATTTATATATTAGATAATAATGAATTGATGTTTATTTAATAAATAAACAGTAATTATTCAAGGACTCATAAATAATAAAGGTAACTTCTAAAATTATTTATTTCTAACCCTAGCGATATAAAATCCCAATTATATTATTTTTATTGAGAGACAATTCATTTGTTTGGTTGTGCACCAAAAATTTGGAGAAACCTCCCATGCCCTATAGAGATTCCTTCTCTATGAATTCTCATAAGAGAGGATAGTGATATTCTTCCACCTTCCACTCTAATGCCCAGAGAGATTATAGATAATTTATTAGAAGTGATTCTCATGGTGATCAAAGGTAAATGATGAAAGTGATATGATATGTCATGCTAGCACCCAAATATAATTAAGGCGATGATAATATATTTGTGACACATGCATGGATCACTTCTAGAGGGGATCTGCTATTGATTTCTAGAATGAAATGATCATAAAATATAGATCATTTTTCATATCCATCAATGAAGAACGAATTCACATAATATAGTTCTTTAATAGATTAAATTAATTATATATGATATGTGATGATCCTCCCTTTGGCTCTGACATTTTATCCTCTTTCTATTTTTGTTGATTGAATTTCATTGAACATGGAATTTATCATCTTTTATATTTTGAATTGATCCTTGATCTTGATAAAAAACAACTTTTATCATGACCCATCACAAGATTCCACTCTGACATAAACATTCAATAAGACATGTGATCTTTTTTCCTTTCAAATTTCCCTAGATCTTGTTCATGATGATTCGTAAAAATTTAAGAAAACCCACAGTGAAAATGATTCAAAATAGTGTATCAATCCCATGAATGAAGAAATGAAATCCTTAAAATAAAAAAACACACTTGGCCTATCATTAATAAAACATAGTGTTCTAATGTAATTGCTTTTACTTGTATTAATAGAAAACCAAAGGATCAAATTGATGAAAGGGAAATCAAGTCTATATTAGCCACCAAGGGGTTCCTCCAAAGAGAATGAATATAAAATTTTGAAATATTTTCACCAGTTTAATTGTATTATTTTGTTAGGTTACTTCTTACTTTTTGTACATATAATGACCTTCAAACTGAAAAATTAGATGTGAAAACATAGTTCTTACATGGTTAAATTAGTAAGAAGTAAAATATGAATACTATGGATGGTTATTCAAAGGTATTCAAATCTAACCAAGTTTTTCTTTAAAATAAATCCTTGTATGGTTTAAAAAAAAATCCTCGAGGTAGTGGTTCATAATGTTTGATTATTTTATTCTTAACAACCATTTTAATAGGATCCAATATGATTATTTTGTTTATTTCAAGTTCATAGAAAAAAAAATCCTTTACCTTGTGTTATATTTTGATGAAATTCATATTATATTCAATAACATGAAACTTATCATTTATTTTAAATATCAATTAAAAGTTTTTTTTGAAATAAAGAACGTAGAGGAAGAAAATAAAATTCTTAGAGTAGAATTTTTTTTGGATAAACCCAGTAAATTGTTATATCTTTCCCACCATGCTTTTGTTCTGAATGTTATAAAAAGATACTTATTTGAATCACTCAAATCTATTACATAACCTTCTTGATAGTATTTTAACCTTTTATAAACATAGTCACCAACTACTGTATGATGTAGATTTTATGTCTAAAATTACCTATGCCAATGTTATTGGAAGAGTTATGTATTACATGATTTGTATCAGCCCCGATGTATCTTTAGAAAATTTCAACCTTAGAAGATTTATGTCCAGTCTAGGTAAGCCACATTAAAATTCCATGAAGTGGTTGCTACAATAATATTCAGGTGCCTCAAACATAACTTTGTGTTATGGTAAAAATGATGATACAACTGATATGATTATTGGATATGTATATGCTGACTATGTAGGTAATATTTGAACTATAAATTCATTAATCATGTATGTTTTCACTCCTTATAGAGGCCCTATATCTTGGAAATGTCATATGAAATATGTGGTTAGTCTTTTTACCAATGAATCAGAATAAATAGAATTGATTGTGGTCTATAAAATAATTCTCATGGTTCATAAGTTTGGATTCTGTACTCAAACATTATTATTTTTTAATAATAGTATACAGTGATAGTCAATTTTCTTTACATTTATCCAAGAATCTAGAATGTCATTGTAAATACAAACAAATAGATAATATAATAAACTTTATTAGAGAGTTTATTGAATATAGAACTGTATGTATTAATAATATCCATAGTGATAATAACCCAGTAGATAGTTTGACTAATGTCATGGTATTTTCTATATTCAAATATTATTTCAATAGATTGAATTTTATTCCCATACAATATCCTTTTGTGTAAGAACAAAGCCAAATTCAATTGAAAATGGTGTAGATGAGTGAATTCTGGTTTTCATATTGAAATTACTATGTTGTATTTGTCCCCCATTTATTTGTCTATTGAACACATACCTGTAAAATCTTATTTTAATTATTTTATTCTAGTGAATTTATATATTGGATCACTCTTATGTTGTTGGGATTCTTGTGTGGGTCACTGTTTGGGGTCACTACCTTAGGTGGGCCTATTACTCCCTTCAGCCCACGCGTAACACGTCATTGATATGTGAGGATTCATATCCTAGACATTGATTACTATCATTTTCATTTGATCTACTATTTCCAACTATTTTAGTTTCTTTTAATGGCGGCACATTGTTTCTACTCAGTGTGGCTCTATGTTGGATGATAATTCATTTGGTAATATTTATGTGTAGTGGAGTGTTAGTGGTATTGTTAACTTCTACACAGGCATCTCTTCAATATTTGGTCTTAGTTTGGTTCTCTATTCCCTCATATTTTTCTCTTGTTTCTTTTCTAGTGAAACACTAATGTTGGAGCTAGATTTTTTGTTGTTGAATCCTTGGTTCTAAGCCTATCGTCCCTAGTTCACACTATCAGGGAACTACTCCTATTGGTTTATTTTGATAATGTTCTTTCCTCATGATGAAGTATGATTCTTCGATGAACCACAAAGTTCTTGTACATGAGGTATTTCTTTTGTACACCAAATCCTGACAATGTATGCATTCCTTGAAACTCAAGCAATCAAAACAGGTGACCAATAATTAATTAAGTATCAAGATTGACTTCCTTCATCCCTAGATCTTTTATAACCAACACATAAATTCATTCTAGGTTCCATCATAAAACACAAGGGTGATAGGAGGAATTGTTCAATCAAGCTTATATGCGAGGCACCATCTTTTCTGGAAACTGATATGAGATTGAATTCCCCCAATAATCCAACCCTAAAACCAAATACCGTACAAATTGTCCTTCCCTTCATCAATAATTCATCTAATTCAAATAATATTTCACTTGTATAGTCATTTCTCACTCCATAGAGACAAGACGTTCTCTTACATTTATCTGGACCCTTAGATAAGATTTTAATCTCTTCGATTTAGTATGTTCTTACCTCTTATGATTATTTGTAGAAGTTGTATAAAAATTATTGTGTCTATTATTTGTTTATTTATTCTGGTATATTCTATAGTGTACTTGTTTTTTATTTTCAGGTTAATAAAATTCTTTTTTGTGTGGGTGGTGTTGTTGTTGTGTGAATGGGCCCAAATAGGACTAAAGAATGTTAAATCATGGTGTTATTTTTTATTGCATTCTAATATATTTTATCTTTAATGTTATATTTCAATCTGGACTTGAATATTGTAAATAGAACACCCAAATGGTCCTTTTAGATTCCTTTTAACTATCTTGGTACACCTTTCCCTAACAATTTGGAAAAAATGTCTACACATTTAGTGTATAGATTTTTCAGAATATTGGTATGTGTTTATTATGAAAACAATCAAATTAGTATACAATTTGTTTTATCAATTTTTCAAATTCATGTCATAATTTAACTTTTGGTGGACCACTGAAAGTGTCTCGTCGTCAAAGTTTCTTATATATCATATATGGTGTCCCAATCAACCCCATTTACCAATTTCAACACAAATTTGTATATATATGTACATCACGTAGGAAAAGAAGTTTGCAGAACCCACAATTCCCATGCTTTTCCTCATCCCTCTCCTCTTACCCTTTATCGATGGTTGTTGTAACATTATAGAAAGACCACCACTCAAAACATTCCCAATTCCATGAATTATTACATGGCTCTTTATTAGAGACAAAAATGTAAGTTAGTGATCTCCATTCCTCATATTTGCAGACTGTGCATGGATACATTGTGGAGTTCATTGACATAAAAAAACAGTCTGTTTTTCACCATCGACTCCCAAAAAACCATACTATCCAAGTTGGTTAGTAAGATTAACAATTATTATAATTTTCTATTGAGAAATATATATATATATATACACACATATAACCATATGGATCCAATAATGAATTTTTGTGGAATTAGAGGGGACGAGGGGCTTTTTCTGATCTAGAATTAGAATGAGGAGTGTTGGGGTTAAAACATTATTCCCTAAATCACCCAAGACCCACTATCGTGCATTTTAGGATATTTATTTTTATGTGTTAAATTAATCATTTAGTTACAAAGAAATAGAGAATATGTCTTCTATAATCGGGCTGCTGGAAGAATGAAAATAGAAGATGAAAAAAATAAAATAACACCATATACAATGTCCTTCGGATTTGCATGATCCTAGGTTAATGGTGAGAACTCCACATAGGTAAGTCTTTATATTAATAAACCAAGAACATGAAAAAAAATTAGACTCGAATAAACTAGAAATAAAAAATAGAGAAGATATCTGAGGAGGTTGGGCTTGTAGAACTAGAGGGATGTGATGAAGCCTATCACGTTGAGTCAACATCATCCAATACTAGATGGAATCATGCACACACACAAAAAGGATACATATCTGTACATGATAGAAGAAATTTAATCACTACACATACAAGAATCTGAAAAAAACTGGGTCATGATAAATGATGGGTCAAGATATGAAACCTCCTTGATGTGAAGTCCCCTAGAACCCTTGACCAAGTCAATCTCCACTGAGCCTCCACATGAGATGTACTCCAATTACAGGATGTGACAAAGCTGAGCTGAGGTGAACAGAGATAGATGGAACCCCTTCTATCCTCCATCTTCATCTTTGAGAAACCACATAAGTCATAGTAGAGGCTCATGCCTTGAGATATATTAAAGAACAAAATGAGAGACACACCATACCGAGAGAGACGATACCCAAATTGTTGCGAAGAAAAGGTAATGATGGAATCCTGGTGGAGTATCAGGAAGCATAGTCAGACAACCTAGGTTCCAATGCACATGGATGACCAAGATGAAATTAGAGGCTCACCTAACAGAAAGTAGTTCAACAGGAAGAAAAAATGGCGCTGTAATATTGGAAAAATGATGGAATCATGGATCCAAACTGAGGAAAAGAAACACAATAAGGATCAGTCAGGGCCATTGATTGGCCATAATCAATGGGTCAGGTACATTTCAGTAAATAGGTAAGGAAAACACAATTCCAGTATAAAATAATAACAAAAAAATTAAGGAAAAACCCATGTGAGTAATCCCATGAAAAAATAAACACGCTATGAGAGTTAAATATAATAGAACCATATATCATATAAATAATGAATGAATTTGAGTTATATAAATAGAAATAAATTCATTTAATATCAATACATATAGGGGTATAAATTAAACAATTTTCACCTTGTAATTAAAATAATTAAAGGATGATGTTCTCACAACCTAAGTTATAGAATATGGACAAAGTTCATTAGTTTAAGACAATGAAAGAATTTTGACAATGGTATGACCTTTGTCAATCTATCAGCCAGATTGTCCCTAATGGGTATCCTAGTGTCCTTCACTATCATAGATTCTATTACAACCCTAAAAAAATGAATTCTAATGTTAATGTTCTTTGATCTACCATGGTATACATAGTTTTTAGATAGGTGCAATGCTGATTGGCTATCATAATGAAAAAATATGCTATCATTAGATAAAGGAAACATAGAATGAAAACCTTTCAATCATGTAGTCTCCTTTATGACTTTTATGAGGGTTATATAATCCTGCTTAGTAATGGAGAGTGCAAACCCTAACTACATATTTCACTTCTAGGATACCAGTCCCCTATATACAAGAAACACAAAACCAGTGATAGACTTTTGAGTGGAAATATTTGTGGAAAAATTATAATAAAAAACCCAAAAATTTCATCATTAAAAATAATTTTCATTCCATATTAAATGTAAAATTTATAATACATAGAGATATACTAGAGGATCCAGTTAAATTCATGCTAGTTAGGCTTATTAGCTTTTCCCATAAACCTACTTAAGGTACAAAAAAAATCTATATCCAGTCTAGAATAGACAATAACATACATAAGATTTCCCATTACATTATCATATGGAATATTATTCATGAAGGATGCCTCATCCTCGTTTTTAGGGTATTGATCCAAATATAGTATAAGATTTTACCCCAAAGGAATTCGAATAGGTTTATTGTTCTTGAATATAACTATTTTTAATACCTTCTTCACATAATCATACGGGGATAAGTACAAGGTTTAATCCTTTCTATCTCTTATTATGTCCATACCTTATATTAGATTAGAATATATTAAGTATTTAATCTCAAAGGAAAGGGTCAATTGATTCATTAAAGTGTTTATAATACTCATATTTTATAGATTTAAAGAATGACATAAACATATAATAATAGATAAATAGATACATGTTTGAATGTTTTATACTATACACATGTATCAAATTTAATTCTGGAAAAATAAATTTCAATCAGAAAAGAATCAAACCTCTTGTACCAATATCTAGAAGATTGTTTAATCCCATAAAAAGACATCATAGAAAGGAAAACATGATATGGTTTAAAAGGATTTTAAAATCCTTCGAGAGAGTCATATAAATCATTTCATCAAGGGTACAATGTAAAAAAAAGTTTTTGAATCTAATTTTTCAACATGAAAATCAAATTTGCCTTCAAAATAAAGAAGAATTATTATAGATGAATTATTAAAAAATGGGTAGAATATCTAACTATAATTAATGGATTCATGTTGAAGAAAGTCTTTCACAACTATTCAAGATTTGAATTTTATTTTATATTCTCCAACGTTGTTTTCTTTATTCTTAAATAACCATTTAGAAACTATAACCATCTATTTATTAGCTTTAGAAACGAAAACCTATGTTTTATTCATATTAAGTGAATTAATCTCTTCTTGCATTGAAACAAACAACTTAGTGGCTTATTTGGATATAATATATTACTTATAAGATTGAGTTTCATCATTAAACAAATCCTGAGATGCATTAAATGAACAAGAAGCAATATCATCATATTTAAAATGGGAAGGAATCCTAATTTCCTTTCTTTCCCTATCCTGAGTGAGATGATAATTCCTCAGATCATTTGATTCCTCTGTTATAGGATCAGAATCCCAACCAGAATTGGATTCAACATGAACATAAACAATAGGGGGGAAGTACCAATACTGTATTGGAAATGGTAACTAGATTATAAAGGAACATAAACACCTATGGTGTCGGGACTCTAGAGAGTTATACAGTGTCATTGGAAGACTCTAATGATTCATTTACCATATAATTAGAGATACCAAACTCATAAAACACAAAATATTGACTTTTTATATACTTATGATAAAACAGTTTATCTACCCACAAATGATACCCCTTAACACCCTCTGGATAACCCATAAATATACACTTTACAACCCTAGAAGATAACATATCAGTGTTTGTATCAGCATAAGATATGGACCCAAAGGTCCTAAGGCGTGAAAGGATTAAGGGTGAACCTTCCCAGAGTTCTTCAAGTTCCTTAAAATAATTAGTATAATATGGAAAATAGTTGATAAGATAGACTGTTTTTGAGGAAGCCTCAACCCAGAAGGACTCAAGGAGCTTTGAGTGGGACAACATGCACCTAACCCTCTCATTTATAATTCTATTCATCCTCTCTACAAGTAAATTTTGTGATGGAGTTTACACAATAGTCTATTATATTATAATTCTATAAAAGTAACATAATTATATGATTTCAATAGATATATATTCAAAACCATTATTAGTTCTTAAAGATTTGAGTTTATTACCAGATTCAATTTCTACCCCATCTTTCCATTTCATAGTAGTTTGAAAGGTATCAGACTTATGTTTGAGTACATAAATATATACTTTCCCATATAATTCATCAATGAATTTCATGATTTATAATCCTCCACCATGGGAGGTTACCCATGAAGGACCTCATAGATCCGAATAAACACATTCTGTGGGTTTTTTGGCCATATACATAGACCTACTAAAGCTCACTCTTCTGGACATTCCATATACACAATAATCACAAAATGAGAGATCTCTAGAGGTGAGATTTCTCAAAATCTCTTATTTTCTATGTTCACTATAGATCTTTTCACTAATGTACCCTATCCTTCCATGAACGTGGGTAGTTTCATTAGGTTTTGAATCACAAGAGGTGTTTAACTGAATTATTTAAACCTTGCCATGTAACACATAAAGGCCATTATAAAAGTTTCCTTTCATAATAATCAGGTATCCTTAGAAAATATTGAGACTCCCAGAGTCTGAATTAAAATTATAACCCTTATGTTCAAGGATTGCTATGGAGATTCAGCTTATTTTTTGTTCAGGTATCCACCAAATTTCATCCAGAGTTTTAACAGTCCTATCACGAAGATCCCATGAAACTGAGAATATTACCATAATTTGAAAACTCCTATTATTACTTAGGAAAACCTCACTAGATTTTATTTCCCTCAACTCATAAAATAATTCCCTCACAGGACACATGTTGATAGAACATCTTTAATCTTGGATATATTCATCCGATATTTTTTTATCAGAAACATTTAAAACTTTAGCAATGTAAAATTCCTACTCAACTAATAGGTAAGGGTCATTACTATTATCTATACAAACACTATTATTATTATGAAAATTATTATTAATGCGACCTTGATATTTAAATTAACAACACTTGATTACTTTGTTTTTATACTTATAACTTTTCTTCTTAGATTGAACCCTATCCTTTGTCTTACCCCTAGAATCACTTCTTCCACTAGACCCACTTATATCCCTTATATTTAAACCCCCAGTAAATCTATTAACAATACCATCCCTTTGAAGGTATTTAGTGAGTAAATAAGATTTATCTTCATTGATAATTACAATGTTGTTTCTATAAATCATAGAATGTTTAACAGAATTAAAGGATTCATCTAATGAAGTTAAAACTATTTTGGCTTGATCCTCATCATCCAATTTAATATGTTTTTTGGCTAAATCTAACATGATTTTATTAAATTCATTAATGTGTATACTCAATTCCATTATAGGGGGAATTATGAAATTATAAAATATCATTTTTTTGTAGGATCTATAAACAAGAGATTTATTCATATAAATGAATTTAGGTATGAACCATATACCAATAGAAGAATATTCTTATGCAACTTATCTAGGTAATTTATCCCCAAATGATAAAAGATTTAAGATACATGATATCCTAAGAGTCTCTTCAAGGACATAAATTTAAGTTATGAAAGTCTGCCTATTTGGGGTAGGGGTGGTGATTTTCTTTATAGAACCAGAAAGGTCATCGATTAAATTGTTATTATCCAGCAGTGCAATCATTTTAATTTTCCACATCTTTAAATTGTTTTCACCAAAAAATTTATAAATATCAAATTCAGTAAAACCCATTGTGAACATTACATAAGGCTCTGATTCCAATTTTTGGGGTTAAACCATTAAAATATAAATCACACAAAATCAACTGCCGCATATTTTATCTAGGTCATAAAAATATTTTTCAGCTTATAAAACTATAGCAGATGATTGATATGAATGATTAGACATTTTATTCTAATTGAGATGACCCAATCAGACTGGTTGAGAAGATAAACATGAACTTATATGGATATTGGTGCTTATTTTAATATTTATTCCATTGTGTACAAATAGGACCATCCTATATTAAGGCATAAATTTTTTTTTTCAATTTATAGAAACTAATGGTATTTATTTGAGAAATCAGAGAAAATTTTCTTGATTTTCAATGAGTGACAGAGGTTTTGAACTAAAATGTCTATTTTCAACAGAAAAAATACACTTTGAGTCTTATCAGTCACACTATGAATCAGATTGAGTATTGGGTGTTTTTTACACATCAAAAAATGACACATTGATCATTGTATTAAATCATAAAAATAATCTTGATGCATTTTATCAGTCATCATTATACCACTTGTTTTTTTGATAAAAATTTAATGTCAATTTAAAATAAAGAAAACACTTGGATTTATTTCAGGCACATCGTGCATTAGATTGAGGTGCGGTTGATTAATACATGTTAAAAATAATTCATAGACCATTATCCTAATGTATCAAAACAATCTGAATGAATGTTTTCAATATTCAGCATGTCACATGTTCTTTTTCCTAAAATTAATTTCAATTTCATATAATAAGACATAGCTAGAGTCATACTGGTCACACCATGGATTTAATTAAAGTGCAGTTGATTCCAACACATCAAAAATTACTCATGGATTTATTTCCTAAAGAATAAATAAAATCCAAATGCATTTTCTTGGTTTTCATTATGCCACTTGTTCTTTTTACTAAACTTAAAGTCAATTTTTAATAAAAAGAGTCAATTGGAGTCTTAACAGTCACACTGGGTATCAGATTGAGATGTGGGAAATTCCTACACATCATAGATGATATATGGATCATTTTATGAATGTATAAAAACAATAAGAATGCATTTTCACAGTTTTCAGAATATTAACTTTTTCTGTTTAATAAAATTAATGTGAATTATAAATAAAAAGACACTTAGAGTTATACTGGTCATACTGTGCATCAAAAATAGGTTGGGTTGATTCCTACACATCTGAAATTACCTATGAATCATTTTCCTAAATTATGAAAACAATCCAAATGTATTTTCTCAATTTTTAGAATGTCACTTATTATTTTTTCTAAAATTAATGTTAGTTTCATATATATAGACACACTTGAAAATATTCCAGTCACATTGTGCATCAGATTGTGGTGATACTGATACTAACACATAAAAAATGAATTATAGATAGATTTACTAATGTATTAAATTAATCTTAATGTGTTTTCCTAGTTTTTAGTATGTCACTTTTGGTTTTTAATAAAATATCATTTAATACTAGAAACATGCATTTTTAGTCATACTGGTCACATCATGTTACAATTTGAGGTTATGCTGCTTCCTACATGTCATAAATAAATTATGATTCATTTTTATAAATAATAAATAAAATCAGAGGTTTTTTTCTTGGTTTTCAGTGATTGAAACTTTTTGAACTATAATATTAATTTGAAACTGATAATAGACACTTTGAGCCATACCAAGCACATCATGTATTAGATTTAGGTACAGCTAATTCCTCCATTGTCACAAATGACTCATTGATTATTTCTTAATGTATCAAAACAATCCAAATTTATATTTATGGTTTTGAGTATGTCACTTGTTCTTTTTACTAACATTAATGTCAATTTAAAAAAAAAATACACACATGGAGTCACATCGATCACACTAGGAATCATATTGAGGTGTGGGTGATTCCTACATATAAAAAATAAATTATTAATCATTTTACTAATGTATAAAAAAATCCAAATTAGTTTTATTAGTTTTCAGTTCTTCACATGTTATTTCTTCTAAAATTAATGTCAATTTTGGATAAAAAGACACTCTTAGAGTAATAGCAATGACACCATGAATCTAATTGAGGTGGGATTTATTTATACACATTATAAATGACTAATGAATCATTTTAATAAATTATAAAAACAATTCATATGTGTTTTATTAGTTTTAAGTAAATCTCTTGTGTTTTTTAATAAAATGTAATTTGAAACTAGAAACATGCACTTCAAGTCATACCAGTCACATTGTTTGTTATATTTTTGGGATACTACTTACTACACACCAAAAATGACTTATCAATCTTTTTCCGAAATTAACAATACAATTTGAGCATTTTCAAGGTTTTTAATGAGTGATTATTTATGAACTAGAATGTTAATTTTAAATAGATAGCATACAATTTGATTCATAATAGGCACATCATGTATTATATTGAGGTGTTTTTTTTATTCTTACTTGTTCAAAATTTGTTAAGGAATTCTTTACTAATGTATAAAAATAATCCAAATGAGTTTTCTCAGTTTTGATCACGTTAGTTGTATTTTTTACTAAAACTAATGCCAATTTTAAATAAAAAGGCACACTTACTAGTCACATCGTACATTAGAGTTAGGTGAGACTAACTCCTAATTATCCCAAATGACTTAAGTATAATTTTCCAGAAGTATCCAAATAATTAAAATGTTTTTTCTCAATTTTGAGTACATCAAAAATATTTTTTACTAAAAAGTTATTTTAATCCAGAAACACACACATTGAGTAATATCAGGCACATCATGTATCATATTGAGGTGAGGATTATTCCTAAATTACATAAATGGATTACGTATCATTTAACTAAATTATAATGACAATAGGATCATGTTTTCTTAGTTTTCTATGATTGATACTTTTTGAACGAAAATGTCAATTTTAAATTGATAACGAGCAATTTTAGACATACCGAACACATTGTGTGGCATGTTGAGGTTAGAATGATTCATACATGTCATAAATAACTTATAGATTGTTTTACTAAAGTATAAAAATAATCTGAATGCATTTTCTTGGTTTTGACTATGGCAATTGTCTTTTTATACTAAAATTAATTTCAATTTTACATAAAAAGACACACATGGAGTCATACCAGTCACATCATGTGTTGGATTAAAGTGAGCCTCATTCATACATGTCTCAAATTAATTATGGACAATTTTGCTAAATTATCATATCAATTTGATTTTTTATTTGGTTTTATATTGTCACTTATATGTTTTACTAAAAATGTCACTTTAAACATGAAACACACACTATGAACCATATTGGTCCCATCATGTGCCCGTTTGATTAGAGACTAATTCCTACATGTCACAAATGACATATAAATAGTTTTCATAAATTATAAATATAATTAAAGAATGTTTTCATTTTTTTATTGAGTAATAGGGTTTTAACTAAAATATCAATTTTAAACTGATAATAAACACTTTGAGTCAAATTGGTCACATAATGTGTCATATTGAGGTTAGGATGATTTCTAAATTTTATAAATGACTTATCTATCATATTTGTAAATCACCAACATAATAAGAATTTATTTTCTTCACTTTGAGTATGTGAGATTTCTTTATTACTACAATTAAAGTCAATTTAAAATAAAAACACAAATCTGGAGTCATATCGGTCAAACTGTGAATCAGATTAAAGTGCAGATGATTCATACACATCCTAATTGAAATATATATTTTTTCCCTAATGTATCAAAACAAAATTAATGAATTTTTATGTTTTGTGTATATCAGTTGTATTTTTTATAAATTAATGTCAATTTAAAATAAATGGATGCAGCTAGAGTCATACCAGTCACACCGTGTGTTGGATTGAGATTCCACTGATTTCAATATGCCATAAAACACTTTTGGATAACTGTCTTTAATTACCAACGCAATCACTACTGAAAAAATGACATATACCCACGGTTCAAAATCGTTTGTATAGCCCCCAAAACCATGGGTATGGGCTATACCCATGGTTTTGGGAACCGTGGGCAGGAACGGCGTCGGGATAAGGGGTCTTGACCAATTCCCACAGTTTTGTAGAACTATGGGTATAAGTTTTTCACACACCAACATGCTGCTTTATAGCTTGGCAGGGAACTAACCCAACAGTTTTCAAACTATGGGAAATTTAAATTTTTCAAAAATCGCGGGCAGTGGATTTCGAACCCATGCCACACGCTGGGACTCAGCGCCATAACACAACAGCGGACCAATTGAGATGATGTATTTATATGTATATATAGGTAATTTTATTATAATATATTAATACCAATGTTGTTGTCTAAAAAACGCGATCAGCGGGTTTCGAACACTCAACTTGGAGGGACAGAGTAGAGCGGCGAACCAACTATGCTACAATGATTATGTTTATATTATTATACGATTTTATACTTATATTAATATTGTCGGTATATTTGAAAATTTCCTGTGATGAGATTCAAACACCGCACTTCACTGAACAGAATAGAGAACTAAACCAACGAAGCTACCAAATTTATATTAATAAATATTTGTATCCATATAATTATAATATTTAAGACATTATTCCCGCATAAAATTTATTT
Source organism: Viscum album (assembly GCA_963277665.1). NCBI lineage: Eukaryota > Viridiplantae > Streptophyta > Magnoliopsida > Santalales > Viscaceae > Viscum > Viscum album. The sequence goes on along the minus strand of OY728146.1, from coordinate 1,878,163,711 downwards.
CATCCCACACAATTATTTTTCCATTTTCCCCCTGACATAATGTGGGAAACCTATACCCACGGTTTTTAAAAACTCTGGGTATAGGTCTTTGTAAAAAATACCCCCTATACCCATGGTTTTTAAAAACTGTGGGTATAGGTCTTCACAAAAAAACCTATGCCCACGATTTTAGCAAAACAGTGGGTATAGGTCTTAAAAAAAACCTATGCCCACGGTTCTGTCAAAAACCATGGGTATAGGTTCCCATACGATCTTATACTCATGGTTCTGGAAAACCGTGGGTATAGGCCCAATTTACAGTAGTGATATAAACTTCAAATGTTACCATGATTTCCATTTCCTTTCATTTTTGAACTACCAATACTGCATATTGTGAAGATGTTCTTAGCTGAAAAACCGTCCCTACTCTTCTGGTTTACGAAAATCAGAAATGATTTTTGGATAAGAACATCAACTAAATATGTTATGATGGATGGTAAAAAAATAAAACCAATGAAAATAATGGTAACATTGGAAGAAAGGAACATGATATCTCTTTTGTAGCATGTTGTAGATAGTTGAACATAAAATATAACATCCCAAAATATTTGTGAATAAAACTAAATAAGTATTACATAAAAATTATAGAGAAATTAACTTACAAACAAGAGATGAAATGATAAAAAAATTAAACAAATAAATATTGATTCACCTTTTAATGAATATTGTATACATTTATGACCCATTTCCATGTTGTCATTATCTCAGTTGCAGCCTCTTAGTACAATCTATCATAAGCATGAGTATCTTGGAACAAAACACCCCAACTCGAAGAAAGGAATCCACATATATAATAAAATAAATATTTTATGAGTAATACTAAAGAGAAATAAATAAAACCTAATAATGAAACTATTCATTACTTCTATGAAAGTCACATATTCAAGTTATTTGTGTAAATTCTACCATCAATTATACTACCCATTCATTTTTAAGAGAATCTATATCTTCTTTTGAATATGACTATTTTCAAAATTAATAGAAGTATGGAAAAAATGTAAATACCCAAAATATTAATAAATATTTTAAAAATAAATGGTAATTATATTCAAAAATACATCTTTGGTGATTCTAGTTTGTTGATGTAATTTGATCACTCACATAAATTTTCAAATATAATAACCACAATATTTTACATTTTTCTCTTTCATACACTGTATAAAAATTGATAAAAAACAAGAAATTATTTTTGATATGTGTTTGTATAGAGAAATATTATTATACATATCATGATAATAGTCTCATTGTAGAACTTATTAGGCTTCTTATTCATAATTGTTGTCCTCATGCCATATATTTCATGATATTTAAACACTACCCTATCATAGAATAGATATATTAAAACATAATATAAATTATATATCTTAAATTCTATTTCTATAATTTTAGTTCTAAAACATTACATGTAGTGTATTAAAAACTGACTAGCACCATCTTGTGTGGTCCGTTTGTTGGGTATCCATGTAGTAAATCTAGGAAATAAATATTTGGAGTATACAAATTAACAACAATTAATATCCAATATTTCCTAAAAATATTAAAGTAATAGGTAATTAAAGAAATGGAAATATATTTTATATGATTAAATTTTATATTTTTACCTCTGCATCATTGGTATTAAAAAGATTATGTCTTCCTTAAGTTTTCATTCAAATGATCTGGAATCTAGTATCACTATTTTGTTCGTTTATAATCTATTTTTTTTTGTTTTTTAAAAGTGATGTGAGGAATAGTGAGTCCAAATTTATATTCATGGGGTAATACCTTCAATAGGTATTAATATATATGCCTTTAAAAAATATGAAATGTATTTAGTCACAATGAGCATAGTATATTAGCTTATAAAAAATCATGAAAACATACCTCATAAATACATGTACAACTAAGGATCCTAGCCATTCATATTTTAGGATTTCATTTAAATTTTCAAGAGTAATTTAGTCTGTAATGCCATATTTACACATTTTTCTTCTAAATCAACTATGTAATTACGACCTTTTTTTAACTTGTTATTTTCAAGAACCTTCATTGTTAATAAATTGGAATATTGAATGGGTTGGGTAAAGGTTCTTTAAGATGTTATTTTTAATTGGTTGATTGATCCTTTATATGGTTTTGATTTTACCTTTCATTTAACCCCCTTTCCATTGTCCATCTGTAATAACATTCATTTGTTAAGACCATTTTTCATTAATTGCTAAAGGTTTAGATTGAAAAATAAATAGGAAATGAATACCTCATTAAAGACATGTAATTTTAGAAGATCTGATGACCATGTGATGAATGTTATAACCACTTGGTATATTGTATAAATATCATCATCATCATATGGAATGGGTAGATCAACACTCGGCTCATGAGATACACTAATCACCACTCTCACATGACCTGATGGATGTGGTCTGTTCTGTAGACGACCGTTTTCGATATTGAACACCATATCCATCACTAAAAGGGGATAGGTGGTTGTCTATAGATATGAATCAGAGTCATTTTCACCATATATAATTTTAGTATAGGATATTTATCAAACTCAATCTGATTCACATTTCACAAAAAACAATAATTAGAATATTGATTACTTCAACTAGGACAACTCATTGAGGGTAATGACTCACCTCAATACTAGTTGGGGTGGGGTGGGATCTTCATGCAATGGTTTTTCTTGAGTTAATTATTCTCTTTTGTCCCCCCATAATAGTTTATAGAAACTCATTATTCCATAGAAATTTTTCTTAAAGGGTAGCTAATATTTATTTTATCTCTTCCATTTAGTTATCTTTATCCTCTTGTTGTTTTTTATCAAAATATGTTTGGGGTGTCACCCGAAAACCCACACCTTTGATCTAGCCATACTGTTCTGGCTATATGAAGGCCATCGATAATATGTGTTCATTCAGTATTGGTGTTGATGATTAATTTGACTAATTCAGATGAAAAAATATATGAAATAAGTAATCATTGTTACATAATATTGATTTAATGTTATTTTTTATTATATCATACTTACACAAGTTTTCTATATTTATTGTGTTTTTTCATCTCTTAGTATTCCATATTTATCTACCTATTCCTCCTTCCATATCACATGGTGCGGGATGGAAGTGGATTTTTATTTAGATTCATCAATCTATATATAAATAGAGGTCCATAATTATTCTTTTGTTTCAAATGAGATAAAATTATTATAGTACATTTTAAATATGTATGAATTTATTTTCACGTGAAGTGTTCCCCATCCTTGTTTTACAAAATAGGAACATTTTATTTACTATTTGTTCTTTATTTTCAGTACTCGGTTGTTATTTCCTAAATATAAAATTTTCAATCGAAATGATGAATACATGTATTTTCAAAAAATGTATTACCAACCAAAATGTAACTTAAAAGACATCTCCACACAATGGCCAGTAAATTCATCACATGCTTCTTGCATCATTAGTTGTGCATATATAAGCGGTGGGTGTGGGTTTATTTTCCCTCAAACATCTTTAAGATGAAATCTCACTATAATTGCGAGAAAGCCTCTATTAATACATCATTAAAGCATTAATACATATTACTTATGGGATTTATCTACTATAAATGAACTCTACACGGGATGATGAAGTGTAAGTCAATATTTAATAATTTTATTTTTTGGTAAAATAATGAATTGATATCATAGTATTACTGTAATCTCTTCCCACATTAGTGTCTTAAGTGTGGGAACAACATAGTTCCACAAATCTACATAAATCAACACATGTTTCTAAGTTATGAGTCTAATGTAATTACATAACACGAACTTATTGGGGTTAATGTGTTGGACCTTTTCATTCCATCCAATCACAAATTGGATTCAATTTATTTTCTCCTTAATGATTTTTCTATCACCATCAAACTATGATGCCCCAATTTTTTCTACATGATCGGTCCTTCATCACCTATCATTTCCTCAGACTAAATAATATCTATTTTTTGTTCATATAGATATGTAGAATTGGAATTTTCATAAGGTCATTGTACCTCTACACTGGAAGAAGCAACAGGTTTGGAAACCTATTGTTCCTCATGATTGGGAGCACTAGCACTTGGAGAAGGTCATTGTTCCTCTGAACTGGGAGTAAAAATAGGTTGAGAGAAATGTTCTTCCTCAAGATTTGGAGTACCAACATCTATAAAATTCATTATATACATAACTTGTTTAATATTTAAATTAGATTACATAAATGTAGCAGTGAATAAATAATAACATGATGTAACACAATGTATATTACAAAAATACATAACATGATTATTGAAATATTTTTTAAAAGGATGATGGGATCTGACCACTCTATAGAGTATCAAAATACCTTTATTATGATCTCTTCTAAACAATGAATCCACACTCATAGAGCGGGGATGAGAGGTGATCAAAAACTTTCTGGTCCAACACATGGAAATGTAGATAGGTAGTGGTCATCTCTCTAGTGAGGGGACTAATCAGGCCTTTTCTATGAGAAACATGAGTGTTATATTTGGGATGGCACTACAACACCCAATCGTTACCAATTTAAATCAAAACCCCAACTATTACAATCAGATTGTGTCCCCGGGTTGATAGTTATTTTATTTTGGATGGATTGATCATTCACACTCAAGTCCCAAATGACATGTTATTTGCTGATACCACCTTTTCCAATTGATACCACTCTAAAAACATGGGAAAGTAATTAATTTTACTCATATTTTGATGCAGTGTGAATAGTGTTGTGTTTTTTCGGTATAATATATATATATATTTACATATTTTTACTTTCAAAACCATTATTTTCTCTCTCAAATAACAATAAAAATTAAAATTTTAATCAAATATATGCACATCAATAATTTTAGGGAACAAATGTATTATTTGGTGATCACCATACATTGATTTTTGATTCATTAAAGTGTGGATGAATTTATCATTTAAGAAGAAGAGAATGTGGGTGTTGAAACAGGTGGGGACATCACCTAACATTTTGTGGATTAAACCAAAATGGAGAATGAAATGTATATACTAGGAGTTTAATTATGGGAGAGGTTGAAAATTTTTTGGTGAGATAATTTTCTATGTGTGGATCTTTTTTTCTATGGAATCTCTCTCTTAGGACTAAGGTTTTTGTAGTTTTTAGATTTCCAGAAGTTCAATACGTATGGTCTAACTGTTTTTCATCTACAATGGGCTTTCATATATTTTAATATTTTTCCACTTTTATTTAGTCAATGAACTTCTACTCTTCATGGGAATCTCTATTTGGATTTCATTATCAAACCAAATTCATGGTTTCAAGTCTCTTCCAAAGTGTATTAGCATTCTGGCATTTTTCATTTTACCATTTTCACTTGTCGTATTTCAAAATAATTGATATCAAAGGGTTTTATTTTTGTCCAGCTAAATCTGGGATGTAAATTATAGTCGGATGATTTTATAGAATGTAACCAATTATCATATGTGACATTGAAAATAAAGGATATTATTTTTGTTAACTAAATGCATCTACTAGTGGTTTGTACCAAGAAGACAAAAAAAGTGTCTTATAAAGAATGGGAGTTTCACTACTATAGATCATGTTTTTTAAAATCATTATAAATGAGCTTTGTCAATGCTAAGAAAAAGCTGAGTTGCAAAGCCTTTTTATTAGTTTCAACCTGCAATAGCACTAAAAAATCACTGATAAAATATGAAAAAACTAATTTTTTTAACTGCTCCCCCTTCCCCTTTAAAAAGGCTTCAACCCCAAACTCTCACTCTTATACACTCCCTTTTTTTAGTGCTTGAAACAACCATTTGTCATCAATTTCCTACTACCTAGCTACATGTTCACCCACATGCACCTATAGTCGATCTTATGACCTCCCATGCGCAATTGGAACCCCTTTCTTACTTCCCCAAACTTATTTTATTCTATAATTTATGACATTTCTATATATTTTTATATATTGTTTTTATTCATATATTTGTACGATTATTTTTAAATTCATTTATAAAATATTTGTTTTTGTGTGTTTTTGATATATATATAATGTTTATTAATTTAAATATATGATATATTAAAATTTATTTACATATATTAGAATATAAAATATAAATATATATCAATTTGTTTATACACACACATATGAATATATAAACATTATATATATATTTTTATAAACACACACACACACACATATTCATATATTTTTATAATGTATAAAGATGATTATATCTCGTTTTAAAGAAAATGAATAATAATAATTATTTTTTGATTTATATAATTATTTTTAAATGTTTTCTTAAAATATTTCTATAAATTATATATTGGATATAAATTTTATACATTACACATATATATATATATATATTAATACACAATTACAAATAATTATATATTTAGAAAAAAATATTGTATAATGTATTTAAAAATATGTATTGTAAATATATTAATATTATATATTTTATGATGATGATATGTTTATAAACATACATTTATATACGATGTACAAACACAATATTAACAGACACACATATACACTTTAATATTTTTCACATACATGCACAAATATTTACATATAAGTATTTATTTACATATATTAGAATATACACATAAATATACATTTTTTTAATGTCATGCACATATTTATATACAAACATAACCTGTACACATATATATACATGAATTTATTTTTATAAGGTAAATAAAAGTGATTGTTTTTTTAAATAAAATCATTAATAAGTATTTATTTCTATATGATTAATATACTTGAAGATACATTTTTATGTAAATATTTTTAAATATTTTATTACACAACTGATTATTATATGTAAATATAATCCAATATTTATATATTTCATTATAAATAAATCATCAATATAAAAATGATAACATTTCAAAACCATTATATCTATATGAATAAAGCCTTTGGAATAAATTAATTTTACACTGAAAATCGATAAGAAGAACCACTTAAATGAAGCTGAAATCCCATTGAATATTAAAAAATTAGGGCATCCACACTAAAAACACAGTTTTAGAGACATTCTTGGCCTTTTTGACCTAAAAAAATAGTGCCTGGATCAAAAGTTATGATTGCTTGAAGTTCATGTCATGTTTTCAATGTATTTTATATCATTTATTAATTTATTAGATTTTTATGTGATCTCATTGTTATGAAATTACAATTACTCAATAATAATTTACATTTTATTAGTTAGTATTATTTTCTATTTATATTTTAAGTCTATTTCCTTAAATATCTTATATATTAAGTGAAAAAGAATATTTAGTATTATATAAATCATATTTTATAAAAAATATTATATTTACCTCAATATAATTATATTTCTAAATTAATATATTTTTTGTTTAATAATATAATTTTTTTTGAAATATTTGATTTATCGGTGCTAAAATAGAATTGACAATAGACCCCTTTTTCAGTGCCAAAAAAGCACTGAAAAAGTGAAACATTTATCACCACTTTTAGCTAGTGCAAATAAAGCATAGTGCTGGTTATCCCACAATTTGTAGTATTTTTTGATCCTAATATAGATTGTGGTTTCATTCATCAACGGGTCATTGACAAAGTGATAAACCATATAGTCAAAATATATCAAGCCAGAACATTGTGGGTGAATCATGAGACCACTTTTACTTCAATGACGGGAAATAATATATATTTGTTTATCAGAAAAGTGATAAATTTGAGGTAAAAATAAGGTATATATATATTTATCATTATTTTAGTAAATATTAGAGCAATTTTGAATAGTTATCTTGTATGGTTAAGAATTTTGATGATGTAGTTTTAATGCCTTTGCTTCTTAATACTTGATTTGATCCGTAGAATAATTTTCCTGTTAGTATAATTGATTCTATGCCTAATGATTCCATGATGTTTAGTTTTTTAAGGTCGAATTATTTGGAGGAATAAGTCAAGATACATACCCAGGAAAGATATTTTCTTGATCTTTTAGTCATAGAGAACAGTGGGATAATTCAAGAATGGAATCATGGACATAATATCGAGGTAAGATCAAATGAATAAGTGAATCCATTTTGAAGTAGAAAGAGTTTTAATGCCATCATTGTGGTAATAAAGGACTTGTTAAGAATATTTACTATTAGTGAAAAAGGTAAAATAGAATGAAACAAAATCATTAGATGACAAATAGTGGTGGGGAGGACCATATCTCAACCACACCAGTGGTGATCTTATTATTGTTTATGACTATCAATATTGCTTTTAGTGATTCTTGTTGGGTTTTTGATAATGGTGTCTACTTTCGCATGACAATAAGGAAGGATTTATTTGCATATTACATCCTAGTTAGTTTTTTTAAATTAAATATTGAAAATGATGGTCAAGCTAATGTTGTATGTATGAGAACTGTTTGTTTGGAGACTAGTGCATGAAGTCCATGGATTTTGAAGAATGTTTGGCATGTTCTAGAGGTTCTTATAAATCTTATTTAAACCACTGTTCTTTATGATCATGGTTGTATCAGTAATTTTGGTGTTTTACAATGGAATACTTTTAAGGGTTCCTAAATAGTGGATCGAGGAAAAAGGTTTTAGGGTTTTTACTAGACCACAACTTATATTTATTATGATATTGCTTGTGCTATTTACTATAGTGCTTCTTACAAGAAATGGAATTAGTGGATAATCTAGATTAGTTAAAAGTGGATTGATTTTTTTCCAAGATAAATTTGATTCCAGCTTTAAAGGGTGTCAAATTGGACCTATGAAGTTATTCTATGTCCAAAAAAACAAATTTGGGTGAGTTTTATTATCCATTATTGGCATAAAAAGTTACAAGTACATGAAATAATAAATTATAATGTTTTTGTTCCATTGTGTCACACCCTTATTTAATATATATATATATATTACTTATTTTATTATTTCTGTTGGAAATCAGATAATTCGGGTTAGGGACGAACTTAAATTTTCTGAGTTTTATTTTGAAACGCATTTTTTTGGCCTTTTCGGCGTTAAGCGCGCCGCTGTCAAAGCCGCACAAACTCGCTTGGGTCGCCACGTGACCTCGCATAGCTTACCGCAAGACCTGCCCTATGTTTAAGGGAGATGAAAAATACACACGTCGAATAATAAAACGAGAACACTGTAAAAATTGAGACCACGCATACTTGGGCGAGACATGTTTTTGAAACTGCGCAGCCTCGCTCGGTCCACCAGGTGACCTGCTAGGGTCAAATTAATTAAATAAAATTACTTAATGATAAATAAATAAAATTAAAGGTGGTAAAAGTTTTAATAAATTATTTTAAGGATCATAATAATAATATCATTGGAGGAGGTAATTTTTATAATTATTTTTATCAGTATGGTCATTATTGCTACAACTTTTATTTTATTACTATTATTTTTATTGTTAGTTTCAAAGATAATAATTTATTCAGGTTATTATTATTATTATTAGTTTTATTTTATTTTATTTTACTTTATTTCATTTCCTGTTTATTTTATTTTCTTTTTCTATTTATTATTTACCTTTTTCCCTCTCTCTTGCCTAGGGTTCGGCCAACCCATCTCTTTTTTTTCTTCTTCTTTTCCTGGAGCTCCTGTGCGCCACACTCCACATCCCTTTCCCCGTTTCATTTTTTTTCTTTCCTTCTTCTCCCTGTGCGGCGCATCCCGCTGCTTCCCCCTCCATGCAGCCTCCCCTTCTCTCCTTGTGGCCTCCTCCTTCTAGCAGCCCCGGCCGCCGCTCCGTCTCCCTCTCCGGTGAACCCGAATCTCCGCCCCCTGTTCTGTCTGACAGCGCACCGCCTGTCCGACCCCCCCCCTAGCCGCTGCCCGGATGTGTCGCACCCCATCCCTCTCCTCCTATCCGGCAGCCTCACCCTCTTCGCCCGGTCGAAGCGCGACCCCCACCCCCTCTTGCGGACCACCATTCGCCCGCACCTCCGCTTGAGCCGCCTGCAAACCCCTTTCGGCCAGCCCTTCGATGACCACAACCTACCTAACCCCCATGCCAGTCCGGCCAACCCACTGGTCTAGCAAACCCCAGTGCACCGGAACCCCGGCCAGGCCTTGCGCTGCGCTCTGTCTCCCGCTCGGACCCGCACAGACTCCCATCAAGCAACCCAATCTGGTTTGTAGTGTTCAAATTTCTTCATTTATTCACTTTATCGATTTATTTATTTTTTCCAGTATTGTAGATTGTGTTTAGGGATTTTTAATTTTTTTGATCATTTGGGGTTTAATTTGGTGGCTTTGGGGAATTTTCCCTGTCTTGGTTTCACGCTAGGTTGTTGGAGGGGCAGTTGGCATGCGACTGTCTTTGCCCACCTTGTTTGTGAAGTCTGCCACACCGAGGTAGGTGGTTCCCCATCTAATTATTATCCGATGAATTAATTTGCAATATTTATTTTGTTTTGCGTATTTTTAATTTATTTTTGTTGTCCGAATTAAGTTTTATTCAAATTTTTATTTTCATTGAAATTGTTTAGTGTATTGTTCATATTATTGGGTGTTTTCTACTGAGAACTCTATTGGTGACTTTGGAACTGTGAGGTTGTCTTCTTAAGTCGTGTAAGTGGTGTGAACTGTTTTTTTACATGGCGTCAGGTGCGTTTGGTCGTAAAAGAAGTTTTTGCATGAGATTAGTGGTTAACCTTAAGAGATTTCTTATCAATTGTTTTATAAGCTTTTATTTTTTTCATGTTAAAAAATGTGGTTTAGAAAAAGGTGTTTTTGATATGGTGTAAGGGTTTTCCATCAAACCTTTTGGTAGTGAAGGTCATAATTTTTATTGTTTTTGAGTGCGTGCGATGTTGGATGTGTTTTTGATTTCTAAGTGGTTACCTTTGTGTGTGTAAAACCATGTGACACTCCTTTGGTATTGTTTTATAAGCTTTTTAAGTGGTTTATTAGATTATGTCAATAGTGTGAAGCGTGTTTTGAAAACGTTTTTAGCGGGTGTATTATTTCAAATGGTTTTTGTGTGTGCAAATGGTTGTTTTGGTGTGTGTAATATCTTATTTGGTTTGAGGGTATAATTATGACATGTGGAATGAACTTTGAATTACTTGAGCACAAACGAGAATCCTGGGTACTAGGTGGGCGGACTAGACTAGCGTGCTAGTGATACGGGAGTGGCATCGGCCCAGTTTCACTTAGCGGGATTGGCACTTACAACACTAACTAAACATTGGATGATGAATGGAGACCACTATAGTAGGAGGTGTTTCCGTACCAGTGGCTCGTGCACGGGAATGTGTGATAAGGTTCACCGAGACGTGAGGTTCTAGGGTCCCACTTCTCACTAGTATCTTTAGGGTCTCCCATTTATTGTGCTCTTCCTCTGCTTGCTACTCACCATCGGCACATGGTGTGAAGTTGGGGATACCAAGAAAAGTGTGTGTGTGTGTGTGTGTGTACGTGTGTGCGTGCATTTGTGTGTGTGCCTGTGTACATGTGTGTGTGCATCTGTGTGTGTGTGCATATGTGCGTGTGCGTGCATGTGTTAGCATGCGTACATGTGTGTAATATGATTTAAGGTGTTTTCCTTTTAGAGAAGTTTCCCCTAAAAAAACTGTTTTCATTAAAAATTCTTTTAACGCTTGTTTATTTTTATTCTGTTAAATTGAAAATGTATTTGTCTTTTAATAATTATGCGTGGAACCTTTTCTCGGTGGAATCCTACTGGGATTTCAGCTCACACCCTACATACACCCTTGAGTGTATGTAGATTCGGTTTCTTCTGCTTTCCAGGTTCTGACTTCGTGCTCAGTGATGGTGGTTCGGGTTGCAGTTGGTCTTTTCATGCAGAGTGGTGTTGATGTGGCCTCTCTTCTTCTGGGTGGTTTGAGTAAGAGTTTTAGTTTCTTCTGTCGTTTTTTCTTTTAGTTTTTGGTTCGAGTTGTAGACTTTCAAAATGTTCATAGTTTAAAGATGTGTTTGGTTGTATTTTTTTCAGTTTCAATTTATTTATCTGGCTAGTTTTTTTTTGTTTCTTTTATCTCGGGTAAAATCATTCCCAATTGTTACCTACGATACCCGGGCACTTGTGCCAGCCCGTGGGGATTGGGAACGCCCTTCGGGCCTTGCCACGGGCCGGGTCGGGCGCCGGGTCGAATGGCGACCCGGCCTGGTTCGTTACAAAATGGTATTAGAGGGAAAGGTTTGCTCTCTTGGGTCATGTTCTTTTGAGATAGAGTCAGTGTAGAGCAAAGTTATGGTTATCGGGACTTGATTTCCTAACTACGAGTAAGGTGCCTGGCCAGCACACCTCGTGGCGGGACTCAAGTTACCAAAGTATGTTGAGGTTTGTCTGTGTTTTTGGTCATTGTGGTTAATCTTGCTTATGGGAATCGGAAAAGGGGTAAGGTCAGTGGTCCTAGTGAGCTCGCCGGGTCTGGCAAGCCATGTGGAGCTAGGGACACTGTCCTAGAATACCCTTCGTGGTAGTGGAATGACTGGCGTATGGCCGCCAACCATACGTTCCAGTCACCCACTGACACAAGTTTTCTCTTGCGTCATTTCTCGTCTCTTTGTTTTGGATTCGTGAGAATTTGGTTTTTAAGTAAAAATGTTTTGGTCTTGGAAAATATTTTCAAATGAAACGATTTAAAAAGAAAATGATGTGAAAGGTTTGGAAAGTGTGGGTTGGATATTTTGGTTTTGAAAAAAATGGAAAACATTGGTTTTTATCCTTGGTGCTCTTATGGGAAACCACATGCATGAGTGTATACGAAAAGGGAAATGGTTAACGGCACGAGCGGATGAGTGCCTGGATGGATACGAGGTGGGTTCCGGTGTGGCACGAGAACATGCATGTGCGAGGCCTATGGGACACCATTGCTGTTTGTGCAACCCACTGGCTTGCTTGTCTTAAAAATGTTTTTTTATATGAAAATTGGTGTTTTAGTAACTGGCGTCTGCGTGGCGTGTCCTTGTGTTTTTGATATGTTGGATGTGTGGCGTTTTGAGCTGAGTACTATTTCTAAATGGTTTTTGTATTGAGTTTAAATTCTTATTTAGAAGTTGGTATGAAAGAATGTAGCTAGTAAATTCTTTTGAAAAGTACATCGGGGAGCCCTTGCAGTGGTTTCCCCTGCACGTTTGGTGTTCGCCTGCAGTATGTCTTGACCATTGGACCAGTTTTATTTGGGTCTATGTTTTTTTTTCTTGATTAGTGTATGCCCCCATAATGTGTTGACATGTGATTTAAGTGTGGCCACGGGAAATTTGCCGTTGGTCGGCCCTCCAGTTGATCAGAGGAATATCTTCTTGAATTCTAGAATTGAACCCACCTCTCCTTTTTACAACAAAGTGGATTCTCCCACAGTGGGATGACATATGAAAGGGGATTTGAACATAGTTTTTCTTTCTTTATGTTGTCTGAGTCCTTGGATATGAAATTTGATTTCATTGCATTTGAAGGTTCCCCCTGGAAATGACGAAAGGAATTCCAGTGGGGAAGGGTGAAGGCGGTTCGGAATTTTCAGTGTGGACCAGTATCTTGAAGGGCCTTGTAGTATTCACATCGGTTGCAAGGGTCATGTTCGGTGACGTCTTGCAGCGTGAGGTCCCTTTGGAAGTGGTAAAGGTGACCCTAGTGGGGAAAAGGTGGAAGAAACCCTATGTTGTTGGTGCGGTCTATCATTCTAAATGACCTCTGGTCTTTGGTTTGTTTCGTTTAAGGAAAGGTTCGTGTTAGGCTACTAGTTTGGCAGACCAAGTCGTATGAGGCTACTATGGTCATTCGTAGGAATCAAGTGTTGTTTAAGACGTGGTTTAAGGTATTTCTCAGTGTAATGTTCCTCTCAATAGCAAAAGTCATGTTCAGGTGACGATTGGTGGTGTTGTGTTCTCATTTAGTGTGACAAAGGGTGATGCACATGCACCATTTCAACTCTGGTGTTGGTGAATGTTCCGCGTATGACCAGTAAGATGCTGTAATGTGTTGTGTTTCTGGTGTCATCTCAGTTGCAGTGGGGTTGCGTGTGGCACAAAAAAAGAGAAGCTTTATATGGGAGTCCTCAATACCTGACTGTGAGACAGGGGATGCTTCGAACGTCAGGGATCCAGCCATAGGCCTCGGAGTGAAGTTGGCGCGTGGTCAGGAACCCCGGGAGTGTACGGGACCCCAACCTGATTTCTGTCATCAGTGTCGAGAGTGAAAGAAAAATAAATTGTTTTATATGGTTGTTCCGCTCTGAATGATTCGTTTGGTTGCATAAGGTTTTCGCAACCACGTGGAGGCATGTTCGTCTCGTGCCTTAAAGTCTTGGGGGTTGTGTTCCACTGGATGTAGTCGCTTTAGTGGTCCTTATGAGAGTCTGTTGGGTAACTCAGTCTCAAATTTGAATGGTGTTCATCCAGGAAATTTTGAGATTTTGGTTGTGGCCGGCCGTGGTTTTAACGCCTAGTTGTCGGGCCCCTCCCTCCCCGCCCCTTGTGGTGGGTTGTTTGGTCTCCTTCGTGAATTTTTCAATGTTCTCTATCCTATGTTAGTTCTAGTGGAGGCGATACCCATGATGGGTCTCATATAAAGGATTCTGGAATAAATCAGTGTTGGCCTTTCCTGAATGGTGGGGAGTCCGTTTGAACCTCTCCGTGTCGGTTTTCCCGTCTCGTCTCGAGCACTAGTGAGTTCCTAATGGTGGGGAGCCTCTCGGGCCTCCCCATGTTGATCTTTTTCCCATGTTTTTAAATATGGCTTGGTGATAAGTGATAAGAGTGTTTCATGGACGTGGTTTGACCTTGTTTTTCTTTCTATCCAAATGGTGTGGTTTTCATTTAACTATGTTTGAGACGTTTTGACTGGTGAAGTTGGTTTCTGTGGGTGTGAGAGTCCCATTTTCTTGATCAGTCAACTGGAGGTGTTCTAGTTATTTGGGGGCGGGCAACACATATCAGAAAGTCCTTTTATGCATTTCTTGATGTTTTCTTTGAGTCAATTTCTCTGAGCATGATGTTTCTCTCTCTCTTTTCTTGATGTTTGTGGGGATCCTATTTGATCCTTAGTGGGGTTTCGTTTCCTACTTTGGCTCTCAGCCTTAGTTGTGGATTTCTGGGGACAGAAAGCTTTATGGTATGGAGAATTTTCACACCCGTCTTTTTATATATATATATATATATATTACTTATTTTATTATTTATGCTGGACGTTAGATAATTCGGGTCAGGGCCGAACTTAAATTTTCTGAGTTTTATTTTGAAACGCATTTTTTTGGCCTGTTCGGCATTAAGCACACCGCTGTCAAAGCTGCACAACCTCGCTTGGGTCGCTGCATGACCTCGCCAAGCTTACTGAAAGACCTGCCCTATGTTTAAGGGAGATGAAAAATATATGCGATGAATAATAAAACGAGAACACAATAAAAATTGAGACCGCGCAGACTTGGGTGAGGCATGTTTTTGAAACTGCGCACCCTCGCCCGGTCCACCGGGTGACCAGCTTGGGTCAAATTAATTAAATAAAATGACTTAATGATAAATAAATAAAATTAAAGGTCATAAACGTTTTAATAAATTATTTTAATGATCATAATAATAATAACATTTGAGGAGGTAATTATTATAATTATTTTTATCACTATGGTCATTATTGCTACAACTTTTATTTTATTACTATTATTTTTATTGTTAGTTTTAACGATAATAATTTATTTAGGTTATTATTATTATTATTAGTTTTATTTTATTTTATTTTACTTTATTTCATTTCCTGTTTATTTTATTTTATTTTTCTATTTATTATTTACTTTTTTCCCTCTCTCTTGCCTAGGGTTTGGCCAGCCCATCTCTTTTTTTTCTTCTTCTTTTCCCGGAGCTCCTATGTGCCGCACTCCCCATCCCTTTCCCCGTTTCTTTTTTTTATTTCCTTCTTCTCCCTGTGCGGCGCATCCTGCTGCTTCCCCCTCCATGCAGCCTCCCCTTCTCTCCTTACGGCCTCCTCCTTCCAGCAGCCCCGGCCGCCGCTCCGTCTCCCTCTCCGGTGAACCAGAGCCGCCACCCCCTGTTCCGTCTAGCTTTGCACCGCCTTTCCCAACCCCCCTAGCCACTGCCCGGATGTGCCACACCCCATCCCTCTCCTCCTGTCCGGTAGCCTCCCCCTCTCTGCCCGGTCGAAGCGCGACCCCCACACCCTCCTGCGGACCTCCACTCGCCCGCACCTCCGCTTCAGCCGCCTGCAAACCACTTCCGGCCAGCCCTCCGGTGACCACAACCTCCCTAACCCCCACGCCAGTCCGGCCAACCCGCTGGTCCAACAAACCCCAGCGCACCAGAACCCTGACCAGGCCTTGCGCTGCACTCTATCTCCCGCTCAGACCCACACAGACTCCCATCAAGAAACCCAATCTGGTTTGTAGTGTTCAAATTTCTTGATTTATTCACTTTATCGATTTATTTATTTTTTCCAGTGCTGTAGGTTGTGTTTAGGGAGTTTAAAATTTTTGATCATTTGGGGTTTAATTTGGTGGCTTTGGGGAATTTTCCCTATCTTGGTTTCGCTCTAGGTTGTTGGAGGGGCGGTTGGAATGCGGTGGTCTTTGCACACCTTGTTTGTGAAGTCTGCCACACCGAGATAGGTTCTTCCCCGTCTAATTATTATCCGATGAATTAATTTGAAATTATTATTTTGTTTTTCGTATTTTTAATTAAATTTTGTTGTGCAAATTATGTTTTATTCGAATTTTTATTTTCATTGAAATTGTTTAGTATATTGTTCATATTATTGGGTGTTTTCTACTGAGAACTCTATTGGTGACATTAGAATTGTGCGGCAATCTTCTTAAGTCGTGTAAGTGGTGTGAACTGTTTTTTTTACATGGAGTTGGGTGCGTTTGGTTGTAAAAGAAGTTTTTGCGTGAGCTTAGTGGTTAACGTTAAGAGATTTCTTCTTAATTGTTTTATATGATTTTATTTTTGTCATGTTAAACAATGTGGTCTAGACAATGGTGTTTTTGATATGGTGTAAGGGTTTTCCATCAAACCTTTTGGTAGTGCAGGTCAAACTTTTTATTGTTTTTGAGTGCGTGCGATGTTGGATGTGTTTTGGATTTCTAAGTGTTTACCTTTGTGTGTGTAATGCCATGTGACACTCCTTTGATGTTGTTTTATAAACTTTTTAAGTGGTTTATTAGATTATGTCAATAGTGTGAAGCGTGTTTTGAAAACTTTTTTAGTGGGTGTATTATTTCAAATGGTTTTTGAGTGTGCAAATGGTTGTTTTGGTGTGTGTAGTATCTTATTGGGTTTGAGGGTATAATTATGACATGTGGCGTGAACTTTGAATTACTTGATTACAAACGGGAAGCCTGGGTACAAGGTTGGCGGACTAGACTAGCATGCTAGTGATACAGGAGTGGCATCGATCCAGTTTCACTTAGCAGGATTGACACTTACAACACTAACAAAACATTGGATGATGACTAGAGACCACTATGGTAGGAGGTGTTTCCCTACCAGTGGCTCGTGCACGGGAATGTGTGATACGGTTCACCGAGACATGAGGTTCTAGGGTCCCACTTCTTGCTAGTATCTTTAGGGTCTCCCATGTATTGTGCTCTTCCTCTGCTTGCTACTCACCATCGGCACATGATGTGACGTTGGGGTTACCAAGAAAAGTGTGTGTACATGTGTGCGTGTGTACGTGTGTGCGTGCATCTGTGTATGTGCGTGTGTGCCTGCGTCTGTGTGTGTGTGTGCATCTGTGTGCGCGCGTGCATGTGTGGGCGTGCGTACATGTGTGTAAGATGATTTAAGGTGTTTTCCTTTTAGAGAAGTTTCCCCTAAAAAAACTATTTTCATTAAAAATTCATTTAACACTTGTTTATTTTTATTCTATTAAATTGAAAATGTATTTGTCTTTTAATAATTATGTGTGGAACCTTTTCTCGGTGGAATCCTATTGGGCTTTCAGCTCACACCCTACATACACCCTTGGGTGTATGTAGATTCTGTTTCTTCTGCTTTCCAGGTTGTGACTTCGTGCTCAGGGATGGTGGTTCGGGTTGTAGTTGGTCTTTTCATGCAGAGTGGTATTGATGTGGCCTCTCTTCTTCTGGGTGGTTTGAGTAAGAGTTTTAGTTTCCGATGACGTCTTTCCTTTTAGTTTTTGGTTCAAGTTGTAGAATTTAAAAATTTTCATAGTTTAAAGACATGTTTGGTTGTTTTTTTTCAGTTTCAATTTATTTATCTGGCTAGTTGTTTTTTCTTTCTTTATCTTAGGTAAAAACGTTCCCACTTGTTACCTACGATACCTGGGCACTTGTTCCAACCCGTGGGGATCGGGAATGCCCTTCGGGCCTTGCCAAGAGCCGAGTCGGGCGTTGGGTCGGATGGCGACCTGACCTAGTTCGTGAAAAATGGTATTAGAGGGCAAGATTTTCCCTCTTGGGTCCTGTTCTTTTGAGATAGAGTCAGTGTAGAGCAAAGTTAAGGTTGTCGGGACTCGATGTCCTGGCTACGAGTAAGGTGCCTGGCCAGCACACCTCATGGCGGGACTCACGTTACCAAAGTATGTTGAGGTTTGTCTGTGTTTTTGGTCATTGTGGTTTTTCTTGCCTATGGGAAATGGAAAAGGGGTATGGTCAGTAGTCCTAGTGAGCTCGCAGGGTTTGGAAAGCCATGTGGAGCCAGGGACGCTATCCTAGAATACCCTCTGTGGCAGTGTCATGACTGGCGTATGGCCGCCAACCATACGTTCCAGTCACCCACTGACACAAGTTCTCTCTTGCGTCATTTCTCGTCTTTTTGTTTTGGATTCATGAAAATTTGGTTTTTAAGTAAAAACATTTTGGTCTTGGAAAATATTTTTAAATGAAACGCTTTAAAAAGAAAATGATGTGAAAGGTTTGGAAAGTGTGGGATGGATGTTTTGGTTTTGAAAAAATGGAAAGCATTGGTTTTTATCCTTGGTGCTTTTATGTGCAACCACATGCATGAGTGTATACGAAAAGGGAAATGGTTAACGACACGAGCGGATGAGTGCCGGGATGGATATGAGGTGGGTTCCTGTGTGGCACGAGAACATGCATGTGCGAGGTCCATGGGACAACATTGCTATTTGTTCAACCCACTGGCTTTCTTGTCTTTAAAATGTTTTGTTAGATAAAAATTTGGTGTTTTAGTAACAGGCGTTTGCGTGGTGTGTCCTTGTGTTTTTGAGATGTTGGATGTGTGGCATTTTGAGATGAGTACTCTTTCTGATTGGTATTTGTATTGAGTTCAAATTCTTATTTAGAAGTTGGTATGCAAGCATGTAGCTGGTAAATTCTTTTGAAAAGTACATCGGGGAGCCCTTGTAGTGGTTTCCCCTACACGTTTGGTGTTTGCCTGCAGTATGTCTTGACCATTGGACTAGTTTGATTTGGGTCCATGTTTTTCTTTCTTGATTAGTGTACGCCCCCATAAAGTGTTGACATGTGATTTAAGTGTGGCCATGAGAAATTCGCCGTTTGTCGACCCTCCAGTTGATCAGAGGAATATCTTCTTGAATTATAGAATTGAACACACCTCTCCTTTTTACAACAAAGTGGATTCTCCCATAGCGGGATGACAGATGCAAGGGGAGTTGAACATAGTTTTTGTTTCTTTATGTTGTCTGAGTCTTCGGATATAAAATTTGACGTCGTTGCATTTGAAGGTTCCCCCTAGAAATGGAGAAAGGAATTCCAGTGGGGAAGGGTGAAGGCGGTTCGTAATTTTCAGTGTTGAATAGTGTCTTGAAGGGCCTTGTAGTATTCACATCGGTTTTAAGGGTCATGTTCGGTGACGTCTTGCAGTGTGAGGTCCCTTTGGAAGTGGTAAAGGAGACCCCAGTGGGGAAAAGGTGGAAGAAACCCTATGTTGTTGGTGCGGTCTATTGTTCTAAATGACCTCTGGTCTTTGGTTTGTTTCGTTTAAGGAAAGGTTCGTGTTAGGCTACTAGTTTGGCATACCAAGTCGTATGAGGCTGCTATGGTCGTTCACAGGAATCACGTGTTTTTTAAGACGCGGTTTATAGTCTTTCTCAGCGTAAAGTTCCACTCAATAGCAATGGTCATGTTCAGGTGACGATTGGTGGTGTCATGTTCTCATTTAGTGTGACAAAGGGTGATGCGCATGCACCATTTCAACTCTGGTGTTGGTGAATGTTCCACGTATGATCAGTCAGATGATGTAATGTGTTGTGTTGCTAGTGTCGTCTCAGTTGCAGTGAGGTTGCATGTGGCACCAAAAAGAGAAGATTCGCACGGGAGTCCTCAATACCTGACTGCGAGACAGGGGATGCTTCAAACATCAGGGCTCCATCCATAGGCCTCAGAGTGAAGCTGGCGTGTGGTCAGGAACCCCGGGAGTGTATGTGACCCCAACTTGATTTCTATCATCGGTGTCGAGAGTGAAAGCAAAATAAATTGTTTTCTATGGTTGTTCCTCTCTGAATGAGTCGTCTGGTTGCATAAGGTTTTCGAAACCATGTGGAGGCGTGTTCATCTCTTGCCTTAAAGTCTTGGGGGTTGCGTTCCACTGGATGAAGTCGCTTTAGTGGTCTTTATAAGAGACTGTTGGGTAACTCAGTCTCAAATCTGAATGGTGTTCATCCAGGAAATTTTGAGATGTTGGTTGTGGCCGGCCGTGGTTTTGACGCCTAGTGGTCGGGCCCCTCCCTCCCCACCCCTTGTGGTGGGGTGTTTGGTCTCCTTCGATAATTTTTCAAAGTTCTCTATCCTCTGTTAGTTCTAGTGGCGGCGAGACCCACGATGGGTCTCATACAAAGGATTCTGGAATAAATTAGTGTTGGCCTTTCCTGAATGGTGGGGAGTCTGCTCGAACCTCTCCGTGTCGGTTTTCCTGTCTCGTCTCAAGCGCTAGTGAGTTCCTAATGGTGGGGATCTTCTTGGGCCTACCCATGTTGTTCTTTTTACCATGTTCTTAAATATGGCTTGGTGATAAGTGATAAGAGTGTTCCGTGGACGTGGATTGACCTTGTTTTTCTTTCTAGCCAAATGGTGTGGTTTTCATTTAACTATGTTTGAGACGTTTCGACTTGTAAAGTTGGTTTCCGGGGGTGCGAGAGTACCCTTTTCTTGATCAGTAAACTGGAGGTGTTCTAGTTCTTTGGGGGCGGACAACACATATCAGAAAGTCTTTTTATGCATTTCTTGATGTTGTATTTGAGTCACTTTCTCTGAGCATATTGTTTCTCTCTCTCTTTTCTTAATGTTTGTGGGGATCCTATTTGATCCTTAGAGGGGTGTCGTTTCCTACTTTGGGTCTCAACCTTAGTTGGGGCTCTCCGGGGATGGAAATATTTATGGTGGGGAGAATTGTCACACCCATATTTTATATATATATATATATATAAATATAAATATTACTTATTTTATTATTTATGTTGGACATCAGATAATTCGGGTCAGGGCCGAACTTAAATTTTCGGAGTTTTATTTTGAAACGCATTTTTTTGGCCTTTTCGGCGTTAAGCACGCCGCTGTCAAAGCCGTACAACCTCACTTGGGTCACCGCATGACCTCGACTAGCTTACCGAAAGACTTTAACTATGTTTAAGGGTGATGAAAAACTTACACGACGAATAATAAAATGAGAACACAATAAAAATTGAGACCGCAGAGACTTGGGCGAGGCATGTTTTTGAAACTGTGCGGCCTCACCCTGTAACAGCCCAAGATTTTATAAAAAAATATTCTTTTTAATTTTATTAAAGTCTTGTGTTGTACGCTACACCAAAAGGAGCTTGCAAAACACGCATCCTTGACTTTCCTTGCATTACACGCAATCACGACCTTCCTCGATAGCGTGTGTAATACGCAATACCGAGTTTCACTAAACAACGATATGCTATTAAAATATTATTAAAACTAGCCATTATGAATAGTAATAACCACTTTTTAAAACTCTGTAAATCTTATTTTTTAAAATGAACTTCATTTTTGGATTCGGAGTATCGAATTTAGCCTAAGGTGAAATTTTTGTACATTTCGGATAACTTTCATATTCTGATGAATAGTGAAAATTACTAAATTATAATTAAAAAACAACTTTTTTAATCGAAATAATTAATAGTGATAAATTATTAATTGGAGTAGTTTTAAAGTATATTTAGAATATATTTTTACAATTTAATACAATGTTGGTCATTGTTTGTAATTTCACATTTAAACCAGACATAATCAAGTGTCAATCTTTTGATAGATTTTGTTTCTTAAAAAACACGCTATTTGTTTTAACAGCGGGATTTAATTATAAAATTAATTAATGCAACTTCTATGTTATGAATTTGGTAAAATAGACTTCATTTTTGAATTCGGAATATGAAATATAGCTTAGGATGAAATTTTGGCATTTTTCTGAAAACTTTCAATTTTTGATGAATAGTGAAACCACTAAGTGGTAGGTTAAAAACGGAATTTTGCATAAAACTTAATTTTACCGCTTCTGTGAATGGAATTTCGAAAATCCGAGAGACACGGTTAATATCAAGGACTAAAATGTGGTTCAATGGGATGAAAATAATTTTTTGGTGAATAGTAACTTTTTACTTTTTTTACCACGGTTAATAGTAAATAGGGTAACTAAGGGTAAATATGATATTAATATTACCCTAACACATGTCCTAATTCTATTGGACAAGTGTAATTCGACCAAAAACAAACTTAGGAATAAAATATGACCATTTAGGCCCACTTGGATTAGATTAGGACATTTATTATTAATTTATTTAAAGAAAGGTTAAAATAGTTAAAATCAAAGTTTAATAAGTAAATCATTTTTAATATGGGGTTATACATAAGATAAATTCGATTTTAAATATTCATTAGAAATCTAAAAAGATTTCCTACATGATGGTATTTTACTTGTAATTTTTAGACATAAAATAATTTAATTTATTTATGACACAACGATGATGCAGTAATTATCTTATTAATGAAATATTGACATAATTGATGTTATAAACACCAAAATAAATGTAATTTGAGATTTTTTATGAATTCCACTAATTTTATAGGTTACTATGATATATTAATGTTGATTTAATCAACTTGGTTCGAACATTTAATTCTGTTATGACTTTCACAAAAATCATATATCAAATAGTGTCAAAATTGACACAAAATAGTTTTTAAATCAAATATTATATTATTAATTGTTATTGTATTCCTAAAAATCTAAGGTTCGGCCAAATGACTTAGATAAGGATATATATATTAATAATAAACAATTTGGGGTTCGTTTGGCATGTTATAGTAAGTTTATTAACCATATAGTGAAAGAAAACAAAAAGACATAGTAAAAGTTAAATTATTTAACTTAGAGTTAAATTTAATTGATAAGGTTAAAATAATATCCTAAACTTGTCTAAATTCTATTGGTTTATAGTATTTCGACCCCTCCCCACCTTATCTTCGAAATAAGACCCTTTGGAACCATTATAAACCGATTTTGACTTTAATATAAAATAATATTTTGAGATATTCCTAAGGTGCCCCTCTCCTCCCTTATAAAAGGGCACCTCCTCCCCCTCCTCCTCACACCAATTTGAGCACTCAAGCTCGGCCAACCCCTGCCAATTTCTCCTCTCCACTTCCCTAGCAACATCCTAGAGGTTCTGGTCTTCCTCAAAGACCAATTTTAGTGCCCTAAGAGGAGGTCTCAAAGAGGCACTTCAAAGAAGAGGTAATTACCGTTACCAATTCTTTCATCTTTATTTCTTCTTCCACTTCTTCTTCTTAGGTTGTTTTATTATGAAGTAATAACATCAGTATCACTCATATACTGATATGTTATTATAAGTATGAAACAACCCTATTTCACCATCTATCCATCCTACGGAAAAAGAAATCACCGCGCGTGCGTACGTACGGAATACCGTCTCCACGCCGTGGTGAAATCTATTTTCCACCACCACCTTACATGGATGGGTATAATGGTGTAAAGAATAACTATACATAGTTATTATAACATCATATTGATTCTGATATATTGTATAATCCACTCCAATTCAATTCAATATTTATAGAAATGATATCATCGCTCGTGCGTACGGAATACCGTCTCCACGACGCGATGAGATTCATTCTCCATGTTAACCATTTAAGAATGATTATAATGTATATACAAGAAATAATAATGAAATATATGACATTATAAAGCTACTGGATTTATGTATATATACATATGTATGTCATCTACTTACTTCCATTTCAAGACAATAAGGAAAGAAAAACAGCGTTCATGCGTACGTACGGACTACCGTCTCCATGAACGGTGTTTTTCATTTTGTTTATCTACCTATTATATATATATATATATACTGAATATATATGATATATAAATCATATTTTATATTCTGGAAGTAAGTAAATCATGTTATAAGTAATAATGATGTCAAGAACAACAAGTCAAAACACCTACGATAAATGAAACGATTTTACCCAAAACGCTTCTTTAACATGGAATTTACAAAAGAACGGGTAATATAATGTCATAAGTGAACCATATATGATATCATAACAATGAATATGATTCTGTAATAAGTCAATAACATGATTTAAATCATTATACAGGAGGTTCGGACACTTACAAAGCAAGTCGGACCTAAGGTAAGGGAAATATCACAATCTCATTTTTATCCGAGATTGTTTATTCGTAAGTATTTACTGGGGTGTATTTTATCATCCACATCCATGTTTCATCAAAATGTAATATTATTTCCATCCACCTACAACTGTTTAAATCCATTTTTACCCTTCGGTGAGTTTTTAGTAATATGTATGAAAGGAATCTTTTGTCGTACGAGGTACTTTTTGACTTTTCCGACAAAAGTACGAAGAATGTTTTTTTTAACTTATACGGCACGAACGGATTTCTACTGTTTTATAAAGCCTTATTTTCATGAAGCTTCCTCTAAAAGATTTCATGACTATTTTCAATAAAATCTCTTTCTTTTAAAGTTGCATGATGTTTTGTGAAAAGAAATTGATTTTGAAGAAGAAAGGATATTTTCCTCAAGAATTCAATTCAAGTGTTTTATCAAAATTATTTTCCATCTAAGATAATAAAGAGTTCTGTTTCTATCCATATTTTTACATTGATTTGACTATGTTGTGATGGAATTATGTTTATGAATTCCTTTATCTTATATGAATGGTTTTATGATGTCATGTTGTTTAAGAATCCCATTTTTATTACATGGGTTATGAAATGATGTATGATTTATGATTTTGTGGCACACATAAGAAAGGATTCATTAAGAGATGGGTGGGACCTATATCTCCCTCCAATGCATTGGGTAAAGATTTTATATCTCATGAGATAGACATGGCTGGAATGGTAGGTTATACCGGTTCAGTGAAACAGGACTGAAACGAGGATTACTCGATTCAGAAAGGGACTTTGACCACTAAGATAGTCTTGGAAATGAGTCTTGACTAACAAGAAATGATTCTCTATGATTATGTGTGTATGCCACAATGAGTAATGTTTTAAGTTATGATTTCATTTCACTACTATGATTTATCCCATGTTATGAAATTATGCTCTCTTTTGCAGGTTAAGATTTCCAAAAATGTTATGTTCTTATGAAAATTATGTGATTGATATTTCCTTTGTTTACCCTTACTGAGCATTTGAGCTCACCCTTTTATGTTTTCTTTTCCCCAGGATATAAAGAAAGGTTTTAGGTAGAAAAAAGGGATGACCTTTATGGGAGATATTGAAGAACTTTCACCACGATTAGAAGATTACGTTCCGAGTTTCCAAAGACACTAAACTATTACGATCCTTTAGTGTGTGTTTTTGTTATGTACTAAGTATTCCGCAAATGTAATGTAATGTCCATGTACGTCAAGCTTCGGGTCTCTACAGTTGGTATCAGAGGAAAGGTTTAGTCAACCTTTGGAAACTAGGATGTGAAAACGTTAGTGAGATCCCTAGAGATATTTCTACGGTATGTCTAGGGATGTCCCTAAGGTTAAGTATACGTATAGGTTATAGTACTAGAACTACGCTAACGATCATAGAATTAAACCTAAGATGTTAGATATTGAAGGTACTCCCCCTTTATTATGTTGTTTTCCCTAGCATGATTTTTGCCTCTCACAGTATTCTTTTTTGGGTTTTAGAAAATGGCTGGAAACAAGATGATTCATGATAATGAAGGATATGATGGACAATGGAATGATATTATTCATAGTGAAATGGGATTTGGAAGTCCAAACATCATTATTATGCCGAATCAGCAATCTCATAATATGATCAATAAAGTAAAATTTGGTAAGTTTCCTGACTCGACTAATAAGAGAAAGATGGAGTTTTATGATGATCATAGAGAAAAGAAAGTTCAATTTCCCCTATGTAAATCATGTGGGAAGAGGCATCAAGGAGAATGTTTCAAAGGAACTGGAAGATGCTTTGGGTGTGGAAAAGAAGGACACAAAGCAAGTAAGTGCAAAGGAAAAGGTTCAGTTAACACCATGGATGAGGATAATGGTATTGCTACGACATCAACAATGGTTAAATGTTTTAAATGTGGAATGTACGAGCATTATGCAAACCAATGCCCTAAGGGAAAGTCTCATGAAGATAATCAGTATGGTCGTATGGGAAGTATTTATGTTGATGATGATGAAGAGACTACAAATGATATATGAGATGAAAGAATTATTGAAGCTCGGTCAATGGTTTAAGAAGGTAGTGGAATGATTACATGTTTATCAAGTGTAATGTTGTACTATAGAGACATATAAGGATTGTTACACTGTTGTCTTTCCTTAAGTTTTGAAAGTTTATGATTAATGGTATGAGTAACAATGAAAGGTTATTCAGATATTTTTTTTTGGAAAGTGGGTGATATGAGCATAATGAAGGGATAAAGAGAATCTAATATGTTTGATAGTATTCATGAGCTCATGATTGATATAAGGACTAAGTGATATCATGGTTGGAGTATATAGAATTTTGAGGATTTTGGTATGTGGAAAGTGTTAACTTTTAACTGCATTCAAGTTTTCACTAAGGTTCAATGGGTATTCAAGAGAGTACAAGATTAAGGCCTTTGAATGTTTGGAATGTGTCCAACAAGATATATCTTATGATATATGGGGATCAACGATGGTATTAAATCTCTGGTAATCGTTTTCACTATGTTATGAGAATGGACTGCAGTATTATGGATTGGACTAAAGATTGGAATGGATTATGTTGGACATAAGTTAGTATTGTTTAAGGATATAAGTTTTTTCGATATTATTGATGGGATGTTATAGTAATATAGTTTTATAAAAAGGACAACCTGCAGGACGGGCGACAGCCCATCGCTTCGGACAAGGCTGTGGGAATCGAACCCACAACCGAAGTGCGACTGGCCTTTATCGCCTACCACTGGCCTACAGGAAGTCCCTGTTTAGTAGAAACTAGTTTTAAAGTATAAGTCCATTTTAGGAACTATATATGATTAATCTCACTATAGATCGACTTATGCATATAATTTTTGCTAACCTTTTGTTTGAGACAGATGGAATGACCCGTCATTCTATCACATGATCTGCTAACACTTCATGAATAACAAATTCAACTTCATTTATTTAAGAGATGAAGTGGAAATTATTCTAGGCACGAACAATAGTGAGATTGTACCAAAATAAATAAAGTATTTATTCCAATTCAAATTTTCAACTTTAGGGAAATGATCTTGAAAACCAAAAATGTTGTCCTAGTGATCTTATACCTGATGAATCGGATGGTACCTTAGATCGTCACAAATTTATGGATTTGTGATTATTGGCTTTTCCATAGCCATGTTCTCTACCACTCTCCATCAGAACATGATGGTTAGATTTCTCTTCCATATCCATATTTTCACCTATGTGGAAACCCAATGATTAGTTTATTTGGGTAACCGTTACGTTTCATACTTTTGTTTTTAAAGATTGGTTTTGATATTCCTTTTTACGATGTGGGTTTCTATTAAAGAAACTTTCAAATAGTAAACCATTTATAACCCCGATGAATTTCGAGGGCGAAATTCATTTTAAGGGGGGTAGAATGTAACAGCCCAAGATTTTATAAAAAAATATTCTTTTTAATTTTATTAAAGTCTTGTGTTGTACGCTACACCAAAAGGAGCTTGCAAAACACGCATCCTTGACTTGCCTTGCATTACACGCAATCACGACCTTCCTCGATAGCGTGTGTAATACGCAATACCGAGTTTCACTAAACAACGATATGCTATTAAAATATTATTAAAACTAGCCATTATGAATAGTAATAACCACTTTTTAAAACTATGTAAATCTTATTTTTTAAAATGAACTTCATTTTTGGATTCGGAGTATCGAATTTAGCCTAAGGTGAAATTTTTGTACATTTCGGATAACTTTCATATTCTGATGAATAGTGAAAATTACTAAATTATAATTAAAAAACAACTTTTTTAATCGAAATAATTAATAGTGATAAATTATTAATTGGAGTAGTTTTAAAGTATATTTAGAATATATTTTTACAATTTAATACAATGTTGGTCATTGTTTGTAATTTCACATTTAAACCAGACATAATCAAGTGTCAATCTTTTGATAGATTTTGTTTCTTAAAAAACACGCTATTTGTTTTAACAGCGGGATTTAATTATAAAATTAATTAATGCAACTTCTATGTTATGAATTTGGTAAAATAGACTTCATTTTTGAATTCGGAATATGAAATATAGCTTAGGATGAAATTTTGGCATTTTTCTGAAAACTTTCAATTTTTGATGAATAGTGAAACCACTAAGTGGTAGGTTAAAAACGGAATTTTGCATAAAACTTAATTTTACCGCTTCTGTGAATGGAATTTCGAAAATCCGAGAGACACGGTTAATATCAAGGACTAAAATGTGGTTCAATGGGATGAAAATAATTTTTTGGTGAATAGTAACTTTTTACTTTTTTTACCACGGTTAATAGTAAATAGGGTAACTAAGGGTAAATATGATATTAATATTACCCTAACACATGTCCTAATTCTATTGGACAAGTGTAATTCGACCAAAAACAAACTTAGGAATAAAATATGACCATTTAGGCCCACTTGGATTAGATTAGGACATTTATTATTAATTTATTTAAAGAAAGGTTAAAATAGTTAAAATCAAAGTTTAATAAGTAAATCATTTTTAATATGGGGTTATACATAAGATAAATTCGATTTTAAATATTCATTAGAAAGCTAAAAAGATTTCCTACATGATGGTATTTTACTTGTAATTTTTAGACATAAAATAATTTAATTTATTTATGACACAACGATGATGCAGTAATTATCTTATTAATGAAATATTGACATAATTGATGTTATAAACACCAAAATAAATGTAATTTGAGATTTTTTATGAATTCCACTAATTTTATAGGTTACTATGATATATTAATGTTGATTTAATCAACTTGGTTCGAACATTTAATTCTGTTATGACTTTCACAAAAATCATATATCAAATAGTGTCAAAATTGACACAAAATAGTTTTTAAATCAAATATTATATTATTAATTGTTATTGTATTCCTAAAAATCTAAGGTTCGGCCAAATGACTTAGATAAGGATATATATATTAATAATAAACAATTTGGGGTTCGTTTGGCATGTTATAGTAAGTTTATTAACCATATAGTGAAAGAAAACAAAAAGACATAGTAAAAGTTAAATTATTTAACTTAGAGTTAAATTTAATTGATAAGGTTAAAATAATATCCTAAACTTGTCTAAATTCTATTGGTTTATAGTATTTCGACCCCTCCCCACCTTATCTTCGAAATAAGACCCTTTGGAACCATTATAAACCGATTTTGACTTTAATATAAAATAATATTTTGAGATATTCCTAAGGTGCCCCTCTCCTCCCTTATAAAAGGGCACCTCCTCCCCCTCCTCCTCACACCAATTTGAGCACTCAAGCTCGGCCAACCCCTGCCAATTTCTCCTCTCCACTTCCCTAGCAACATCCTAGAGGTTCTGGTCTTCCTCAAAGACCAATTTTAGTGCCCTAAGAGGAGGTCTCAAAGAGGCACTTCAAAGAAGAGGTAATTACCGTTACCAATTCTTTCATCTTTATTTCTTCTTCCACTTCTTCTTCTTAGGTTGTTTTATTATGAAGTAATAACATCAGTATCACTCATATACTGATATGTTATTATAAGTATGAAACAACCCTATTTCACCATCTATCCATCCTACGGAAAAAGAAATCACCGCGCGTGCGTACGTACGGAATACCGTCTCCACGCCGTGGTGAAATCTATTTTCCACCACCACCTTACATGGATGGGTATAATGGTGTAAAGAATAACTATACATAGTTATTATAACATCATATTGATTCTGATATATTGTATAATCCACTCCAATTCAATTCAATATTTATAGAAATGATATCATCGCTCGTGCGTACGGAATACCGTCTCCACGACGCGATGAGATTCATTCTCCATGTTAACCATTTAAGAATGATTATAATGTATATACAAGAAATAATAATGAAATATATGACATTATAAAGCTACTGGATTTATGTATATATACATATGTATGTCATCTACTTACTTCCATTTCAAGACAATAAGGAAAGAAAAACAGCGTTCATGCGTACGTACGGACTACCGTCTCCATGAACGGTGTTTTTCATTTTGTTTATCTACCTATTATATATATATATATATACTGAATATATATGATATATAAATCATATTTTATATTCTGGAAGTAAGTAAATCATGTTATAAGTAATAATGATGTCAAGAACAACAAGTCAAAACACCTACGATAAATGAAACGATTTTACCCAAAACGCTTCTTTAACATGGAATTTACAAAAGAACGGGTAATATAATGTCATAAGTGAACCATATATGATATCATAACAATGAATATGATTCTGTAATAAGTCAATAACATGATTTAAATCATTATACAGGAGGTTCGGACACTTACAAAGCAAGTCGGACCTAAGGTAAGGGAAATATCACAATCTCATTTTTATCCGAGATTGTTTATTCGTAAGTATTTACTGGGGTGTATTTTATCATCCACATCCATGTTTCATCAAAATGTAATATTATTTCCATCCACCTACAACTGTTTAAATCCATTTTTACCCTTCGGTGAGTTTTTAGTAATATGTATGAAAGGAATCTTTTGTCGTACGAGGTACTTTTTGACTTTTCCGACAAAAGTACGAAGAATGTTTTTTTTAACTTATACGGCACGAACGGATTTCTACTGTTTTATAAAGCCTTATTTTCATGAAGCTTCCTCTAAAAGATTTCATGACTATTTTCAATAAAATCTCTTTCTTTTAAAGTTGCATGATGTTTTGTGAAAAGAAATTGATTTTGAAGAAGAAAGGATATTTTCCTCAAGAATTCAATTCAAGTGTTTTATCAAAATTATTTTCCATCTAAGATAATAAAGAGTTCTGTTTCTATCCATATTTTTACATTGATTTGACTATGTTGTGATGGAATTATGTTTATGAATTCCTTTATCTTATATGAATGGTTTTATGATGTCATGTTGTTTAAGAATCCCATTTTTATTACATGGGTTATGAAATGATGTATGATTTATGATTTTGTGGCACACATAAGAAAGGATTCATTAAGAGATGGGTGGGACCTATATCTCCCTCCAATGCATTGGGTAAAGATTTTATATCTCATGAGATAGACATGGCTGGAATGGTAGGTTATACCGGTTCAGTGAAACAGGACTGAAACGAGGATTACTCGATTCAGAAAGGGACTTTGACCACTAAGATAGTCTTGGAAATGAGTCTTGACTAACAAGAAATGATTCTCTATGATTATGTGTGTATGCCACAATGAGTAATGTTTTAAGTTATGATTTCATTTCACTACTATGATTTATCCCATGTTATGAAATTATGCTCTCTTTTGCAGGTTAAGATTTCCAAAAATGTTATGTTCTTATGAAAATTATGTGATTGATATTTCCTTTGTTTACCCTTACTGAGCATTTGAGCTCACCCTTTTATGTTTTCTTTTCCCCAGGATATAAAGAAAGGTTTTAGGTAGAAAAAAGGGATGACCTTTATGGGAGATATTGAAGAACTTTCACCACGATTAGAAGATTACGTTCCGAGTTTCCAAAGACACTAAACTATTACGATCCTTTAGTGTGTGTTTTTGTTATGTACTAAGTATTCCGCAAATGTAATGTAATGTCCATGTACGTCAAGCTTCGGGTCTCTACAGTTGGTATCAGAGGAAAGGTTTAGTCAACCTTTGGAAACTAGGATGTGAAAACGTTAGTGAGATCCCTAGAGATATTTCTACGGTATGTCTAGGGATGTCCCTAAGGTTAAGTATACGTATAGGTTATAGTACTAGAACTACGCTAACGATCATAGAATTAAACCTAAGATGTTAGATATTGAAGGTACTCCCCCTTTATTATGTTGTTTTCCCTAGCATGATTTTTGCCTCTCACAGTATTCTTTTTTGGGTTTTAGAAAATGGCTGGAAACAAGATGATTCATGATAATGAAGGATATGATGGACAATGGAATGATATTATTCATAGTGAAATGGGATTTGGAAGTCCAAACATCATTATTATGCCGAATCAGCAATCTCATAATATGATCAATAAAGTAAAATTTGGTAAGTTTCCTGACTCGACTAATAAGAGAAAGATGGAGTTTTATGATGATCATAGAGAAAAGAAAGTTCAATTTCCCCTATGTAAATCATGTGGGAAGAGGCATCAAGGAGAATGTTTCAAAGGAACTGGAAGATGCTTTGGGTGTGGAAAAGAAGGACACAAAGCAAGTAAGTGCAAAGGAAAAGGTTCAGTTAACACCATGGATGAGGATAATGGTATTGCTACGACATCAACAATGGTTAAATGTTTTAAATGTGGAATGTACGGGCATTATGCAAACCAATGCCCTAAGGGAAAGTCTCATGAAGATAATCAGTATGGTCGTATGGGAAGTATTTATGTTGATGATGATGAAGAGACTACAAATGATATATGAGATGAAAGAATTATTGAAGCTCGGTCAATGGTTTAAGAAGGTAGTGGAATGATTACATGTTTATCAAGTGTAATGTTGTACTATAGAGACATATAAGGATTGTTACACTGTTGTCTTTCCTTAAGTTTTGAAAGTTTATGATTAATGGTATGAGTAACAATGAAAGGTTATTCAGATATTTTTTTTTGGAAAGTGGGTGATATGAGCATAATGAAGGGATAAAGAGAATCTAATATGTTTGATAGTATTCATGAGCTCATGATTGATATAAGGACTAAGTGATATCATGGTTGGAGTATATAGAATTTTGAGGATTTTGGTATGTGGAAAGTGTTAACTTTTAACTGCATTCAAGTTTTCACTAAGGTTCAATGGGTATTCAAGAGAGTACAAGATTAAGGCCTTTGAATGTTTGGAATGTGTCCAACAAGATATATCTTATGATATATGGGGATCAACGATGGTATTAAATCTCTGGTAATCGTTTTCACTATGTTATGAGAATGGACTGCAGTATTATGGATTGGACTAAAGATTGGAATGGATTATGTTGGACATAAGTTAGTATTGTTTAAGGATATAAGTTTTTTCGATATTATTGATGGGATGTTATAGTAATATAGTTTTATAAAAAGGACAACCTGCAGGACGGGCGACAGCCCATCGCTTCGGACAAGGCTGTGGGAATCGAACCCACAACCGAAGTGCGACTGGCCTTTATCGCCTACCACTGGCCTACAGGAAGTCCCTGTTTAGTAGAAACTAGTTTTAAAGTATAAGTCCATTTTAGGAACTATATATGATTAATCTCACTATAGATCGACTTATGCATATAATTTTTGCTAACCTTTTGTTTGAGACAGATGGAATGACCCGTCATTCTATCACATGATCTGCTAACACTTCATGAATAACAAATTCAACTTCATTTATTTAAGAGATGAAGTGGAAATTATTCTAGGCACGAACAATAGTGAGATTGTACCAAAATAAATAAAGTATTTATTCCAATTCAAATTTTCAACTTTAGGGAAATGATCTTGAAAACCAAAAATGTTGTCCTAGTGATCTTATACCTGATGAATCGGATGGTACCTTAGATCGTCACAAATTTATGGATTTGTGATTATTGGCTTTTCCATAGCCATGTTCTCTACCACTCTCCATCAGAACATGATGGTTAGATTTCTCTTCCATATCCATATTTTCACCTATGTGGAAACCCAATGATTAGTTTATTTGGGTAACCGTTACGTTTCATACTTTTGTTTTTAAAGATTGGTTTTGATATTCCTTTTTACGATGTGGGTTTCTATTAAAGAAACTTTCAAATAGTAAACCATTTATAACCCCGATGAATTTCGAGGGCGAAATTCATTTTAAGGGGGGTAGAATGTAACAGCCCAAGATTTTATAAAAAAATATTCTTTTTAATTTTATTAAAGTCTTGTGTTGTACGCTACACCAAAAGGAGCTTGCAAAACACGCATCCTTGACTTGCCTTGCATTACACGCAATCACGACCTTCCTCGATAGCGTGTGTAATACGCAATACCGAGTTTCACTAAACAACGATATGCTATTAAAATATTATTAAAACTAGCCATTATGAATAGTAATAACCACTTTTTAAAACTATGTAAATCTTATTTTTTAAAATGAACTTCATTTTTGGATTCGGAGTATCGAATTTAGCCTAAGGTGAAATTTTTGTACATTTCGGATAACTTTCATATTCTGATGAATAGTGAAAATTACTAAATTATAATTAAAAAACAACTTTTTTAATCGAAATAATTAATAGTGATAAATTATTAATTGGAGTAGTTTTAAAGTATATTTAGAATATATTTTTACAATTTAATACAATGTTGGTCATTGTTTGTAATTTCACATTTAAACCAGACATAATCAAGTGTCAATCTTTTGATAGATTTTGTTTCTTAAAAAACACGCTATTTGTTTTAACAGCGGGATTTAATTATAAAATTAATTAATGCAACTTCTATGTTATGAATTTGGTAAAATAGACTTCATTTTTGAATTCGGAATATGAAATATAGCTTAGGATGAAATTTTGGCATTTTTCTGAAAACTTTCAATTTTTGATGAATAGTGAAACCACTAAGTGGTAGGTTAAAAACGGAATTTTGCATAAAACTTAATTTTACCGCTTCTGTGAATGGAATTTCGAAAATCCGAGAGACACGGTTAATATCAAGGACTAAAATGTGGTTCAATGGGATGAAAATAATTTTTTGGTGAATAGTAACTTTTTACTTTTTTTACCACGGTTAATAGTAAATAGGGTAACTAAGGGTAAATATGATATTAATATTACCCTAACACATGTCCTAATTCTATTGGACAAGTGTAATTCGACCAAAAACAAACTTAGGAATAAAATATGACCATTTAGGCCCACTTGGATTAGATTAGGACATTTATTATTAATTTATTTAAAGAAAGGTTAAAATAGTTAAAATCAAAGTTTAATAAGTAAATCATTTTTAATATGGGGTTATACATAAGATAAATTCGATTTTAAATATTCATTAGAAAGCTAAAAAGATTTCCTACATGATGGTATTTTACTTGTAATTTTTAGACATAAAATAATTTAATTTATTTATGACACAACGATGATGCAGTAATTATCTTATTAATGAAATATTGACATAATTGATGTTATAAACACCAAAATAAATGTAATTTGAGATTTTTTATGAATTCCACTAATTTTATAGGTTACTATGATATATTAATGTTGATTTAATCAACTTGGTTCGAACATTTAATTCTGTTATGACTTTCACAAAAATCATATATCAAATAGTGTCAAAATTGACACAAAATAGTTTTTAAATCAAATATTATATTATTAATTGTTATTGTATTCCTAAAAATCTAAGGTTCGGCCAAATGACTTAGATAAGGATATATATATTAATAATAAACAATTTGGGGTTCGTTTGGCATGTTATAGTAAGTTTATTAACCATATAGTGAAAGAAAACAAAAAGACATAGTAAAAGTTAAATTATTTAACTTAGAGTTAAATTTAATTGATAAGGTTAAAATAATATCCTAAACTTGTCTAAATTCTATTGGTTTATAGTATTGCGACCCCTCCCCACCTTATCTTCGAAATAAGACCCTTTGGAACCATTATAAACCGATTTTGACTTTAATATAAAATAATATTTTGAGATATTCCTAAGGTGCCCCTCTCCTCCCTTATAAAAGGGCACCTCCTCCCCCTCCTCCTCACACCAATTTGAGCACTCAAGCTCGGCCAACCCCTGCCAATTTCTCCTCTCCACTTCCCTAGCAACATCCTAGAGGTTCTGGTCTTCCTCAAAGACCAATTTTAGTGCCCTAAGAGGAGGTCTCAAAGAGGCACTTCAAAGAAGAGGTAATTACCGTTACCAATTCTTTCATCTTTATTTCTTCTTCCACTTCTTCTTCTTAGGTTGTTTTATTATGAAGTAATAACATCAGTATCACTCATATACTGATATGTTATTATAAGTATGAAACAACCCTATTTCACCATCTATCCATCCTACGGAAAAAGAAATCACCGCGCGTGCGTACGTACGGAATACCGTCTCCACGCCGTGGTGAAATCTATTTTCCACCACCACCTTACATGGATGGGTATAATGGTGTAAAGAATAACTATACATAGTTATTACAACATCATATTGATTCTGATATATTGTATAATCCACTCCAATTCAATTCAATATTTATAGAAATGATATCATCGCTCGTGCGTACGGAATACCGTCTCCACGACGCGATGAGATTCATTCTCCATGTTAACCATTTAAGAATGATTATAATGTATATACAAGAAATAATAATGAAATATATGACATTATAAAGCTACTGGATTTATGTATATATACATATGTATGTCATCTACTTACTTCCATTTCAAGACAATAAGGAAAGAAAAACAGCGTTCATGCGTACGTACGGACTACCGTCTCCATGAACGGTGTTTTTCATTTTGTTTATCTACCTATTATATATATATATATATATACTGAATATATATGATATATAAATCATATTTTATATTCTGGAAGTAAGTAAATCATGTTATAAGTAATAATGATGTCAAGAACAACAAGTCAAAACACCTACGATAAATGAAACGATTTTACCCAAAACGCTTCTTTAACATGGAATTTACAAAAGAACGGGTAATATAATGTCATAAGTGAACCATATATGATATCATAACAATGAATATGATTCTGTAATAAGTCAATAACATGATTTAAATCATTATACAGGAGGTTCGGACACTTACAAAGCAAGTCGGACCTAAGGTAAGGGAAATATCACAATCTCATTTTTATCCGAGATTGTTTATTCGTAAGTATTTACTGGGGTGTATTTTATCATCCACATCCATGTTTCATCAAAATGTAATATTATTTCCATCCACCTACAACTGTTTAAATCCATTTTTACCCTTCGGTGAGTTTTTAGTAATATGTATGAAAGGAATCTTTTGTCGTACGAGGTACTTTTTGACTTTTCCGACAAAAGTACGAAGAATGTTTTTTTTAACTTATACGGCACGAACGGATTTCTACTGTTTTATAAAGCCTTATTTTCATGAAGCTTCCTCTAAAAGATTTCATGACTATTTTCAATAAAATCTCTTTCTTTTAAAGTTGCATGATGTTTTGTGAAAAGAAATTGATTTTGAAGAAGAAAGGATATTTTCCTCAAGAATTCAATTCAAGTGTTTTATCAAAATTATTTTCCATCTAAGATAATAAAGAGTTCTGTTTCTATCCATATTTTTACATTGATTTGACTATGTTGTGATGGAATTATGTTTATGAATTCCTTTATCTTATATGAATGGTTTTATGATGTCATGTTGTTTAAGAATCCCATTTTTATTACATGGGTTATGAAATGATGTATGATTTATGATTTTGTGGCACACATAAGAAAGGATTCATTAAGAGATGGGTGGGACCTATATCTCCCTCCAATGCATTGGGTAAAGATTTTATATCTCATGAGATAGACATGGCTGGAATGGTAGGTTATACCGGTTCAGTGAAACAGGACTGAAACGAGGATTACTCGATTCAGAAAGGGACTTTGACCACTAAGATAGTCTTGGAAATGAGTCTTGACTAACAAGAAATGATTCTCTATGATTATGTGTGTATGCCACAATGAGTAATGTTTTAAGTTATGATTTCATTTCACTACTATGATTTATCCCATGTTATGAAATTATGCTCTCTTTTGCAGGTTAAGATTTCCAAAAATGTTATGTTCTTATGAAAATTATGTGATTGATATTTCCTTTGTTTACCCTTACTGAGCATTTGAGCTCACCCTTTTATGTTTTCTTTTCCCCAGGATATAAAGAAAGGTTTTAGGTAGAAAAAAGGGATGACCTTTATGGGAGATATTGAAGAACTTTCACCACGATTAGAAGATTACGTTCCGAGTTTCCAAAGACACTAAACTATTACGATCCTTTAGTGTGTGTTTTTGTTATGTACTAAGTATTCCGCAAATGTAATGTAATGTCCATGTACGTCAAGCTTCGGGTCTCTACAGTTGGTATCAGAGGAAAGGTTTAGTCAACCTTTGGAAACTAGGATGTGAAAACGTTAGTGAGATCCCTAGAGATATTTCTACGGTATGTCTAGGGATGTCCCTAAGGTTAAGTATACGTATAGGTTATAGTACTAGAACTACGCTAACGATCATAGAATTAAACCTAAGATGTTAGATATTGAAGGTACTCCCCCTTTATTATGTTGTTTTCCCTAGCATGATTTTTGCCTCTCACAGTATTCTTTTTTGGGTTTTAGAAAATGGCTGGAAACAAGATGATTCATGATAATGAAGGATATGATGGACAATGGAATGATATTATTCATAGTGAAATGGGATTTGGAAGTCCAAACATCATTATTATGCCGAATCAGCAATCTCATAATATGATCAATAAAGTAAAATTTGGTAAGTTTCCTGACTCGACTAATAAGAGAAAGATGGAGTTTTATGATGATCATAGAGAAAAGAAAGTTCAATTTCCCCTATGTAAATCATGTGGGAAGAGGCATCAAGGAGAATGTTTCAAAGGAACTGGAAGATGCTTTGGGTGTGGAAAAGAAGGACACAAAGCAAGTAAGTGCAAAGGAAAAGGTTCAGTTAACACCATGGATGAGGATAATGGTATTGCTACGACATCAACAATGGTTAAATGTTTTAAATGTGGAATGTACGGGCATTATGCAAACCAATGCCCTAAGGGAAAGTCTCATGAAGATAATCAGTATGGTCGTATGGGAAGTATTTATGTTGATGATGATGAAGAGACTACAAATGATATATGAGATGAAAGAATTATTGAAGCTCGGTCAATGGTTTAAGAAGGTAGTGGAATGATTACATGTTTATCAAGTGTAATGTTGTACTATAGAGACATATAAGGATTGTTACACTGTTGTCTTTCCTTAAGTTTTGAAAGTTTATGATTAATGGTATGAGTAACAATGAAAGGTTATTCAGATATTTTTTTTTGGAAAGTGGGTGATATGAGCATAATGAAGGGATAAAGAGAATCTAATATGTTTGATAGTATTCATGAGCTCATGATTGATATAAGGACTAAGTGATATCATGGTTGGAGTATATAGAATTTTGAGGATTTTGGTATGTGGAAAGTGTTAACTTTTAACTGCATTCAAGTTTTCACTAAGGTTCAATGGGTATTCAAGAGAGTACAAGATTAAGGCCTTTGAATGTTTGGAATGTGTCCAACAAGATATATCTTATGATATATGGGGATCAACGATGGTATTAAATCTCTGGTAATCGTTTTCACTATGTTATGAGAATGGACTGCAGTATTATGGATTGGACTAAAGATTGGAATGGATTATGTTGGACATAAGTTAGTATTGTTTAAGGATATAAGTTTTTTCGATATTATTGATGGGATGTTATAGTAATATAGTTTTATAAAAAGGACAACCTGCAGGACGGGCGACAGCCCATCGCTTCGGACAAGGCTGTGGGAATCGAACCCACAACCGAAGTGCGACTGGCCTTTATCGCCTACCACTGGCCTACAGGAAGTCCCTGTTTAGTAGAAACTAGTTTTAAAGTATAAGTCCATTTTAGGAACTATATATGATTAATCTCACTATAGATCGACTTATGCATATAATTTTTGCTAACCTTTTGTTTGAGACAGATGGAATGACCCGTCATTCTATCACATGATCTGCTAACACTTCATGAATAACAAATTCAACTTCATTTATTTAAGAGATGAAGTGGAAATTATTCTAGGCACGAACAATAGTGAGATTGTACCAAAATAAATAAAGTATTTATTCCAATTCAAATTTTCAACTTTAGGGAAATGATCTTGAAAACCAAAAATGTTTTCCTAGTGATCTTATACCTGATGAATCGGATGGTACCTTAGATCGTCACAAATTTATGGATTTGTGATTATTGGCTTTTCCATAGCCATGTTCTCTACCACTCTCCATCAGAACATGATGGTTAGATTTCTCTTCCATATCCATATTTTCACCTATGTGGAAACCCAATGATTAGTTTATTTGGGTAACCGTTACGTTTCATACTTTTGTTTTTAAAGATTGGTTTTGATATTCCTTTTTACGATGTGGGTTTCTATTAAAGAAACTTTCAAATAGTAAACCATTTATAACCCCGATGAATTTCGAGGGCGAAATTCATTTTAAGGGGGGTAGAATGTAACAGCCCAAGATTTTATAAAAAAATATTCTTTTTAATTTTATTAAAGTCTTGTGTTGTACGCTACACCAAAAGGAGCTTGCAAAACACGCATCCTTGACTTGCCTTGCATTACACGCAATCACGACCTTCCTCGATAGCGTGTGTAATACGCAATACCGAGTTTCACTAAACAACGATATGCTATTAAAATATTATTAAAACTAGCCATTATGAATAGTAATAACCACTTTTTAAAACTATGTAAATCTTATTTTTTAAAATGAACTTCATTTTTGGATTCGGAGTATCGAATTTAGCCTAAGGTGAAATTTTTGTACATTTCGGATAACTTTCATATTCTGATGAATAGTGAAAATTACTAAATTATAATTAAAAAACAACTTTTTTAATCGAAATAATTAATAGTGATAAATTATTAATTGGAGTAGTTTTAAAGTATATTTAGAATATATTTTTACAATTTAATACAATGTTGGTCATTGTTTGTAATTTTACATTTAAACCAGACATAATCAAGTGTCAATCTTTTGATAGATTTTGTTTCTTAAAAAACACGCTATTTGTTTTAACAGCGGGATTTAATTATAAAATTAATTAATGCAACTTCTATGTTATGAATTTGGTAAAATAGACTTCATTTTTGAATTCGGAATATGAAATATAGCTTAGGATGAAATTTTGGCATTTTTCTGAAAACTTTCAATTTTTGATGAATAGTGAAACCACTAAGTGGTAGGTTAAAAACGGAATTTTGCATAAAACTTAATTTTACCGCTTCTGTGAATGGAATTTCGAAAATCCGAGAGACACGGTTAATATCAAGGACTAAAATGTGGTTCAATGGGATGAAAATAATTTTTTGGTGAATAGTAACTTTTTACTTTTTTTACCACGGTTAATAGTAAATAGGGTAACTAAGGGTAAATATGATATTAATATTACCCTAACACATGTCCTAATTCTATTGGACAAGTGTAATTCGACCAAAAACAAACTTAGGAATAAAATATGACCATTTAGGCCCACTTGGATTAGATTAGGACATTTATTATTAATTTATTTAAAGAAAGGTTAAAATAGTTAAAATCAAAGTTTAATAAGTAAATCATTTTTAATATGGGGTTATACATAAGATAAATTCGATTTTAAATATTCATTAGAAAGCTAAAAAGATTTCCTACATGATGGTATTTTACTTGTAATTTTTAGACATAAAATAATTTAATTTATTTATGACACAACGATGATGCAGTAATTATCTTATTAATGAAATATTGACATAATTGATGTTATAAACACCAAAATAAATGTAATTTGAGATTTTTTATGAATTCCACTAATTTTATAGGTTACTATGATATATTAATGTTGATTTAATCAACTTGGTTCGAACATTTAATTCTGTTATGACTTTCACAAAAATCATATATCAAATAGTGTCAAAATTGACACAAAATAGTTTTTAAATCAAATATTATATTATTAATTGTTATTGTATTCCTAAAAATCTAAGGTTCGGCCAAATGACTTAGATAAGGATATATATATTAATAATAAACAATTTGGGGTTCGTTTGGCATGTTATAGTAAGTTTATTAACCATATAGTGAAAGAAAACAAAAAGACATAGTAAAAGTTAAATTATTTAACTTAGAGTTAAATTTAATTGATAAGGTTAAAATAATATCCTAAACTTGTCTAAATTCTATTGGTTTATAGTAT
Source organism: Viscum album (assembly GCA_963277665.1). Taxonomy (NCBI): domain Eukaryota; kingdom Viridiplantae; phylum Streptophyta; class Magnoliopsida; order Santalales; family Viscaceae; genus Viscum; species Viscum album. Next base: position 1,878,121,149 of record OY728146.1, on the reverse strand, counting down.
TTCGACCCCTCCCCACCTTATCTTCGAAATAAGACCCTTTGGAACCATTATAAACCGATTTTGACTTTAATATAAAATAATATTTTGAGATATTCCTAAGGTGCCCCTCTCCTCCCTTATAAAAGGGCACCTCCTCCCCCTCCTCCTCACACCAATTTGAGCACTCAAGCTCGGCCAACCCCTGCCAATTTCTCCTCTCCACTTCCCTAGCAACATCCTAGAGGTTCTGGTCTTCCTCAAAGACCAATTTTAGTGCCCTAAGAGGAGGTCTCAAAGAGGCACTTCAAAGAAGAGGTAATTACCGTTACCAATTCTTTCATCTTTATTTCTTCTTCCACTTCTTCTTCTTAGGTTGTTTTATTATGAAGTAATAACATCAGTATCACTCATATACTGATATGTTATTATAAGTATGAAACAACCCTATTTCACCATCTATCCATCCTACGGAAAAAGAAATCACCGCGCGTGCGTACGTACGGAATACCGTCTCCACGCCGTGGTGAAATCTATTTTCCACCACCACCTTACATGGATGGGTATAATGGTGTAAAGAATAACTATACATAGTTATTACAACATCATATTGATTCTGATATATTGTATAATCCACTCCAATTCAATTCAATATTTATAGAAATGATATCATCGCTCGTGCGTACGGAATACCGTCTCCACGACGCGATGAGATTCATTCTCCATGTTAACCATTTAAGAATGATTATAATGTATATACAAGAAATAATAATGAAATATATGACATTATAAAGCTACTGGATTTATGTATATATACATATGTATGTCATCTACTTACTTCCATTTCAAGACAATAAGGAAAGAAAAACAGCGTTCATGCGTACGTACGGACTACCGTCTCCATGAACGGTGTTTTTCATTTTGTTTATCTACCTATTATATATATATATATATACTGAATATATATGATATATAAATCATATTTTATATTCTGGAAGTAAGTAAATCATGTTATAAGTAATAATGATGTCAAGAACAACAAGTCAAAACACCTACGATAAATGAAACGATTTTACCCAAAACGCTTCTTTAACATGGAATTTACAAAAGAACGGGTAATATAATGTCATAAGTGAACCATATATGATATCATAACAATGAATATGATTCTGTAATAAGTCAATAACATGATTTAAATCATTATACAGGAGGTTCGGACACTTACAAAGCAAGTCGGACCTAAGGTAAGGGAAATATCACAATCTCATTTTTATCCGAGATTGTTTATTCGTAAGTATTTACTGGGGTGTATTTTATCATCCACATCCATGTTTCATCAAAATGTAATATTATTTCCATCCACCTACAACTGTTTAAATCCATTTTTACCCTTCTGTGAGTTTTTAGTAATATGTATGAAAGGAATCTTTTGTCGTACGAGGTACTTTTTGACTTTTCCGACAAAAGTACGAAGAATGTTTTTTTTTAACTTATACGGCACGAACGGATTTCTACTGTTTTATAAAGCCTTATTTTCATGAAGCTTCCTCTAAAAGATTTCATGACTATTTTCAATAAAATCTCTTTCTTTTAAAGTTGCATGATGTTTTGTGAAAAGAAATTGATTTTGAAGAAGAAAGGATATTTTCCTCAAGAATTCAATTCAAGTGTTTTATCAAAATTATTTTCCATCTAAGATAATAAAGAGTTCTGTTTCTATCCATATTTTTACATTGATTTGACTATGTTGTGATGGAATTATGTTTATGAATTCCTTTATCTTATATGAATGGTTTTATGATGTCATGTTGTTTAAGAATCCCATTTTTATTACATGGGTTATGAAATGATGTATGATTTATGATTTTGTGGCACACATAAGAAAGGATTCATTAAGAGATGGGTGGGACCTATATCTCCCTCCAATGCATTGGGTAAAGATTTTATATCTCATGAGATAGACATGGCTGGAATGGTAGGTTATACCGGTTCAGTGAAACAGGACTGAAACGAGGATTACTCGATTCAGAAAGGGACTTTGTCCACTAAGATAGTCTTGGCAATGAGTCTTGACTAACAAGAAATGATTCTCTATGATTATGTGTTTATGCCACAATGAGTAATGTTTTAAGTTATGATTTCATTTCACTACTATGATTTATCCCATGTTATGAAATTATGCTCTCTTTTGCAGGTTAAGATTTCCAAAAATGTTATGTTCTTATGAAAATTATGTGATTGATATTTCCTTTGTTTACCCTTACTGAGCATTTGAGCTCACCCTTTTATGTTTTCTTTTCCCCAGGATATAAAGAAAGGTTTTAGGTAGAAAAAAGGGATGACCTTTATGGGAGATATTGAAGAACTTTCACCACGATTAGAAGATTACGTTCCGAGTTTCCAAAGACACTAAACTATTACGATCCTTTAGTGTGTGTTTTTGTTATGTACTAAGTATTCCGCAAATGTAATGTAATGTCCATGTACGTCAAGCTTCGGGTCTCTACACACCCGGTCCATCGGGTGACCTGCTAGGGTCAAATTAATTAAATAAAAAGATTTAATGATAAATAAATAAAATTAAAGGAGATAAAAGTTTTAATAAATTATTTTAATGATCATAATAATAATATCATTTGAGGAGGTAATTGTTATAATTATTTTTATCACTGTGGACATTATTGCTACAACTTTTATTTTATTACTATTATTTTTATTTTCAGTTTTAAAGATAATAATTTATTTAGGTTATTATTATTATTAGTTTTATTTTATTTTATTTTACTTTATTTCATTTCCTGTTTATTTTATTTTCTTTTTATATTTATTATTTACTTTTTTCCCTCTCTCTTGCCTAGGGTTCAGCCAGCCCATCTGTTTTTTTTCTTCATCTTTTCCCAGAGCTCCTATACACCGCACTCCCCATCCCTTTCCCTGTTTCTTTTTTTTTCTTTCCTTCTTCTCTATGTGCGGCGCATCCCGCTGCTTCCCCCTCCATGCAGCCTCCCCTTCTCTCATTGCGGCCTCCTCTTTCCAGCAGCCCTGGCCGCCGCTCCGTCTCCCTCTCCGGTGAACCCGAACCGCTACCCCCTCTTCCGTCCGACATTGCACCACCTGTCCGACCCCCCCCCCCCAGCTGCTGTCGGGATGTGCCGCACCCCATCACTCTCCTCCTATCTGGTAGCCTCCCCCTCTCCGCCTGGTCGAAGCGCGACCCCCACCTCCTCCTACGGACCTCCGCTCGCCCGCACCTCCGCTTGAGCTGCCTACAAACCCCTTCTGGCCAGCCCTCCAGCGACCACAAACTCCCTAACCCCCACGCCAGTCCAGCCAACCTGCTAGTCCAGGAAACCCCAGCGCACCGGAATCCCGACCAGGCCTTGTGCTGCGCTTTGTCTCCCGCTCGGACCCACACAGACTCCCATCAAGCAACCCAATTTTGTTTTTAGTATTCAAATATCTTCATTTATTCACTTTATCGATTTATTTATTTTTTCCAGTGTTGTAGGTTGTGTTTAGGGAGTTTAAAATTTTTGATCATTTGGGGTTTAATTTGGTGGCTTTGGGGAATTTTCCCTATCTTGGTTTCACTCTAGGTTGTTGGAGGGGCGGTTGGCATGCATCGGTCTTTGCGCACCTTTTTTGTGAAGTCTGCCACACCGAGGTAGGTGGTTCCCCGTCTAATTATTATCCGATGAATTAATTTGTAATGCTTATTTTGTTTTGAGTATTTTTAATTATTTTTTGTTTTGAGAATTACGTTTTATTCGAATTTTGATTTGCATTGAAATTTTTTAGTATATTGTTCATATTATTGGGTTTTTTCTACTGAGAACTCTATTGGTGACTTTGGAATTGTGCGGTTATCTTCTTAAGTCGTGTAAGTGGTGTGGACTTTTTTTTTACATGGCGTCGGGTGCGTTTGGTTGTAAAAGAAGTTTTTGTGTGAGCTTAGTGGTTAACATTAAGAGATTTCTTCTCAATTGTTTTATAAGCTTTTATTTTTGGCATGTTAGACAATGTGGTTTAGACAATGGAGTTTTTGATATGGTGTAAGGGTTTTCCATCAAACCTTTTGGTAGTGCAGGTCACACTTTTTATTGTTTTTGAGTGTGTGCGATGTTGGATGTGTTTTGGATTTCTAAGTTGTTACCTTTGTGTGTGTAAATCCATGTGAAAATCCTTTGCTGTTGTTTTATAAACATTTTAAGTGGTTTTTTAGATTATGTCAATAGTGTGAAGCGTGTTTTGAAAACTTTTTTAGCGGGTGTATTATGTCAAATGGTTTTTGTGTGTGCAAATGGTTGTTTTGGCGTGTTAAGTATGTTATTGGGTTTGAGCGTATAATTATGAAATTTGGCGTGAAATTTGAATTACTTGAGCACAAATGGGAAGCCTGGGTACTTGGTGGGCAGACTAGACTAGCGTGCTAGTGATACGGGAGTTGCATCGGCCCAGTTTCACTTAGCGGGATTGACACTTACAACACTAACTAAACATTGGAAGATGACTGGAGACCACTATGGTAGGAGGTGTTTCCCTACCAGTGGCTCATGCACAGGAATGTGTGATATGGTTCACTGAGATGTGAGGTTCTAGGGTCCCACTTCTTGCTAGTATCATTAGGGTCTCCCATGTATTGTGCTCTTCCTCTACATGCTACTCACCGTCGGCACACGGTGTGACGTTGGGGTTACCAAGAAAAGTGTGTGTGCGTGTGTACGTGTGTGCGTGCATCTGTGTGTGTGCGTGGGTATGTGTGTGCGTGCATCTGTGTATGTGTGTGGGTCTATGTGTGTGTGTGCGTGTGTGGGCATGCGTACATGTGTGTAAGATGATTTAAGGTCTTTTCCTTTTAGAGAAGTTTCCCCTAAAAAAATTGTTTTCATTAAAAATTCTTTTAACACTTGTTTATTTTTATTCTGTTAAATTGAAAATGTATTTGTCTTTTAATAATTATGTGTGGAACCTTTTCTCAATGGCATCCTTCTGGGATTTTAGCTCACACCCTACATACACCCTTGGGTGTATGTAGATTCTATTTCTTCTGCTTTCCAGGTTGTGACTTCGTGCTCAGTGATGGTGGTTCGGGTTGTAGTTGGTCTTTTCATGCAGAGTGGTGTTGATGTGGCCTCTCTTATTTTGGGTGGTTTGAGTAAGAGTTTTAGTTTCCGCTGTCATCTTTTCTTTTAGTTTTTGGTTTGAGTTGTAGAATTGAAAAATGTTCATAGTTTAAAGACGTGTTTGGTTGTTTTTTTTCAGTTTCAATTTATTTATCTGGATAGTTGTTTTTTCTTTCTTTTATCTCAGGTAAAATCATTCCCAATTGTTACCTATGATACCCGGGAACTTGTTCCAGCCCATGGGGATCAGGAACAACCTTCATGCCTTGCCACGGGCCGGGTCGGGCGCCGGGTTGGATGGTGACCTGGGCTGGTTCGTGACACATTGAATTCTAAAAATTTATCTCTTTCATTATTTTTTTATATTTATTGTTGACTAATCATTTAATCCTTGGGTTTATATTTTGATTTCCCAAATTAAGGTCTTCATTTTTTTAAGAAATCTCAGGTTTCAATTGATTGGGAACCTAGTAAGAAGCTGAAATGTGTTCACACTGTTAATGAGGGTGAGTATTGTGGTTCATTTGATGATTATTTTTTACAACAAGGTATTATGCATCAAAACAATCATTATAATAAACATTAATATTATGGTTTAGCTAAGCAGATGTATATGGTTTTTTAGAAAGGAATCAATGCTTAATTTCTTAATCAAAGTTTCCTAGAAAATTTTCCGGTGAGGTTTTCTTTAATGTTGAATAAATTATCAATTTGAAACTCATTGTTTTTTTGCAGGAATACAAACTTAAAAGATTTTTATATGGAAAAGATATCAAATATGACAACTTGAATGTTTTTACTTGAAAGGATTTTTTTCACCTGATTGGAGAGGAGACATTCAAGTTGGATGGTAATTCATTAAAGTATATTTTTATTGGCTATCATCATGATTAGTTTGGGTTCTAGATTTATAATAGTTTTTTTGAAGAAACTTGTAGGAAGTAATGATTTAGTATTTATGGATGACTATATTATTGAAAACATTGATAAGGGTGAAAATATACTTCTCCAAATTATCATGGTGTTTTCAGTATTGAGCTAGTTTTCTATTCATGTTTACCTCGTATTGTAGATTTTTATGATCATGCTGATGTGAAGAATTATGTTTAGGTTTAATGGGTTAGATATGATGTTTTTACTAAACATTTTGTTTCTAATGATCTAGCTTCATGGGTTATTTTTGAACCTACAGTTTGACATACAATAGCATCACTACATCATACCACTTCAACTCAGTATTAACCCGAGGAGTATGTTCTCCTTGATGAAGGGGGAAAACTAGAATATTTTAATGAGGCAATGGAATGTAATTGGAAGGAAACATGGGTTGTGGTAATGGATGATGATATGAGATCATTGAATGAAAACCATATTTTTTAGATCGAAAATTTTCTAATGGTTAAGGGACCTTTGTAAAATTGATGGATTTATTAGATTAAAAATGAAGAATCCGGTTCTATTCCATGATACAAGTAAATATTAATTATTAAAGGATTTAATTAGGAGAAAGGTATCAATTATGAATAAATTTTCTATATTTTTCCATGATGAATTCTATTTGAGTTGTTCTTTGTTTGGATACAAGGTTGGATCCAAATATTGAGAAGATGAATGTGAAGATAGTTTTCTTCCATGGAGATTTCAAGGATATGATTTATATTAAGAAGCATGAGGGTTTTGTTGAAATAGGTAAATATAATTATGTATATAGGTAAAATATGAATATTAATAGTCTAAAACAAGATTCAAAATAGTTCTATAAGACATTAAATTCTTTTAGTTTTCACCAGTGCTTGAGGAGGGCATATTCAGATCATTTTTATTGTTCATAGATTTAATTATGATGGTTTTCCTATAATATTTATATATGTTTATTATATACTCATTATTGGAATTGATACTTCTATAATTTTCAGATTGAAGAAGGATCTTTGTTAGAATTTTTTGATGAAATGATTGGGTCCATCATGATAGATTCTTGTCATGTAGATCTCCCATGACACAATGGCCAAGAAATTATGGTTATCACATGAGAGATATATAGAGAAGAAACTTTATAGATTTTTTATTGATAGAGAGAAAGTTAATAGTACTCTATTTACTTTATATTTTAACCTTAGTTCTAGTCAGTCAGCTTCTACAGATGAAGAGAGAGAGATAAGAGATGAATCCATACCCTATTCATCTATTGTTGGTTGTTTTTTTGTATGTGATGGTGTGTACCAGAACTAATATAGCTCATGTAGTAGGTGTGTTATATTATTTTCTATCTAATCTATATAGAGTAAATTAGATATTAATGATGCATATATCTCTTTATATTCATGGATATTTAGATATGAGATTGTGTTTTGGTGGTAGGGAAAATTTTATATTTGGATTTAAATATTCAAATATGATAGGAGTTATGAATTCAAGGAAGTTTACATCATGATATTTGATCAATTTTTGAGGTGGATATGTATCTTGGAAGTCAATATTGTAGAGATGTGTTACTTTATCTACCACTGAGTCTGAGTCTATTATAGTTACAGAGGCATGAAAATAATTTTTTTGGATGAATTTTTTTTTTTCTAAAGCTCTATATTAATAAAGGAATATATTTTTATTTTTTGAATGTCATAATGATATTTTTTGGAAAATAATCCCACTTTACATGGTAGTTTGACACATATTATTGTTTTGTATTAATAGATATGAGACATCCTTGATTAAAGATAGTTTGAGCTTGAGAAGACTCACATAGATGATAATGGTTCTGACATGATAACCAAGATTTTACCAAGTAGTAAATTTGAGACTTGTGGACTGATTTTAGGGTTGGTAGTGATCCCCACATGAGTTGGAGGGGGGGGGGTGTTGGGCGTTATCCTTATGTGGTTATTTCATGTGACTTTTTAAAAAAAATTACAATTGGGGAGTTACATTTTGAGAGCTCAAAAGTAATTAATTTTTTGGTAAGATAGGTTTCAGGGTGCCACTCTATATTTTCTAGGACAATCTCTTATGGCTTGGGTTTTGGTCAATTTTATGATTTGAAAGTGAATAAATTCTTATTGTATAACTGTATTTCATCTATGGTAGCCTTCAATATACACCTATTATATTTATGCACTTTTATTTAGACAATGAAAATCTTTACTACACAGTAAGACCAATTTGGATTTCTCTTTCATGTTGTGTTCTTCATTTCAGGATGATTTCAGAAAACATTTTACTTTTCCCCCTTGATCCTTTATTTTTACAGATCATTATTTTTGAGATCCCACCCATATTTTGGATTATTTATTGTGTAATACTTATTTTTAGTGGATTCTTATTTCTAGACTAGGTCCCATGTTTTTTACCTTCATGGTTTATCATGATAAAAAATTTTGCTATCAACATTTGTTTTTGCACATATTTCTGTCAACTCCATATCTACTTTAATTTTTGATGTTTTTTTGTTGGTAAATAAAATTTATTTCTCTTATGTGTTATCTTTATTGTTTTTACCTGTTTATTTCATACTATCTTTCCCAATAATGGTATGCTAGTTTTTTATTAGAAATTTTATGATATTATAGTTATTGGAATAATAATGTTGGATGAAAAATTGTTTGGTTTAAGATTAATCCAACAATATTTCTTTAATCAATTTTCACTAAATTTTTAAAATTAAAATCTACATTATTTCATTATTTGGTACATTTTCTTCTATTTTTTGTACAATAATTTTTATATTTTGTGATTTATATTTTTGATGTAGTTTTTTAAAATTATTATTTTTGATCATATCAAGAAATATGTTAATTTGATTGATGTGAGTTCAATTACTATAGATCATAAATGAATTAATGATTTTTCTCCTAATTTTTACACCAATAGAAGTGAATTTTCTAAGTATTTAACTATTTTACACGATTTTCAGTTTAAAAAAAATCCGAAGGAAACATGACTCTTTATATCATACTGAGAAAATAAAAAATTATAATGATGCATGATTGATTAAAATAGATCATGAATGATTCAAAAACAACTTTACTAAGTTTTCAAATTAATCAAAGCATGTTTCCTTGGTTTTGATCCATACCAGAATGATTGGTGTATTGTTAAAAAGTATTGAAAATATAAAAAAAACATTCATTATACTAATCAAAAAAAGTATCAGTTTGTGGCGTGGTTGATTCTAATAGGTCAAAAATTATTTATGGATCATTTCCCAATATTATCACATAATTCAAAACATCGTTTCATAGTTTAAACCCCCCTCGATGAGTGATATTCTATTTTAATAACCATATAAAAATTGAAATGGTGTTTTCAATTATACCGAGTCATGATGATCATTCTCTTAAATTTTGACAAAAATCCATATATAATTGAGCACTTCCCCCCATAAAGATGATATGTCATTTTAAGGAAATTATAAAGGTAAAATAATACTTTAGATCATAGTGAGAAATATGAGAATTCTATTGATGTGTGAGTGATTTGTATAGATAATAAATGACTTGAATAATTTACTCTTATGTTTTCACACTATACCTTTTCAATTTTCTTAGTTTTTACACTTTTAAGTGATTTTACACTTTAATACTAATGCAAAGGCCACATGAAACTTTCTATCTTATCCAGAACCTCGAGCATCAGATTGATACGTGATTGATTTGTATAGATAAAAAAAAATTAATTGATATCCTCCTTAGTTTTGAAACCAATCCAAGTGATTTTTGATATTACTAAAAAATGATGAAATGCGAATTACGATCAGAATGAGAAACCAACGTGATAAAAGTAAAAAACCTCCTACATCTGATGCATCATGTTGGTCCATGGTTTCTACCTTTTTTGGTGCATTGTTATAAAAAAATAAATATTATTACTATAATAATAATGAATGACATATATAATGAAAAAAAATTAAATTATAACCAAATTTTTTCATATCCATTAGGTCATCACCTCGACGTATACACTCTCACATTGCCCTGACTTATGTAAAAAGTTTTACATTTACCTCTTCAAACATAGTCACTAGTGCCAAAAGATCTATCATTAGTTAAACTATCCCAAAAATATCAAGAGCCACATTACCAACTCATAAAATTAAAAAACATGAAATCGCCATGCCACATGTTAGACTATATCTATATCTTTCATGACTAATGATGTGCTAGAATATGTCATCCCTCCACCTAGAGAGAATTTGTTGGTCCACTGGTACCTAATCAAATTTATCCTAAAATTGAGCCTTTCTACAATACATATATATATATATTTGTTTATATATAATTAATGAAAATTATAAACAATAATTATAATAATGAAATTTTACAATTTAAAAGTAAATAAATACAATAAGAGTTACAACAATAAGATCATTCTGGTTATGAGTCATCATCCACACCAATATTATATCATTAAGCAACCAAATTTCCAATAGATATATTTTATTAATATATTACTATCTAACACAAAAACACATTAATGGATTATTATAAAATAAAAATGATAAGTACATCATTTCAATTTTGGGACCTGTGACGAGTCTCAAGAATATTATGAGATCCCTATCGGATTTTATACCATACATCCAACTTATATGTACCTTATGATTACCTGTATTCAGTTTTTTTTAATATTAATAAAGTTATTATAACATAATTATTTTTATTATATTTGAAATTTCATGTGATAAGGTCTTAAGGGTAACTCCCATACTAAAAGGTCATAACAACTCCCTAAATTGATGAGAACCTTGAGGTTCCATGAAAAAATTCTTAAATATATGTTATATAATTGGATGATATAGTTTAATGTGATGAAAATAATTAAATCTATTAAGATTGGATACACCTAGTACTTTGGGACATTTTCACATGGAATATTCTGTAGGTAATTTATAGAGAAAGTGATTATCAGAGAATTACATACTGGTAGGAAATCAACATTTATATGTGTCATTGTCTATTCCAATTTGCAGACATTCACAATGTTCCTTAGACTTTATGATTATTATCGATGAGTATCATGAGTTGTGTACTTTTATGCATTGGTGAAAATTGTGACTTATGCTCATGGATATGTAAGATATGTTGGGTGCATCAAGAGTGATATTGCATTAATGGATAATGTGAGAAAGGATTGTTTGCTTCCTATTTTAGTTGAAGTTGATATCTCAATATCTTTCATAGAAATTTAATTTCCTGATTAAGCTAATATCCATGTGTTTTATTGGTATGTTTATTAATGGAAAGTTAAAGAAATAGACATCAAACACGTAGGTGGATTGTAACACCTTGTTTCACTATAATGTGATTTCTAAATAATTATTTTAAATAATTTTGGAGGTGATTTATGTTTTTTGATATTTTACCTTTGTGTTTTATTTTTTTGTAATTTTTTATTCTACACACAGTTTGAGGTGCACAATTTATGAAAAACTATATGGTACCAAAACATAGATAAGTTTCTAGTTATTTTTGAACATACATGGTTTGACCTTCATGGTTACTACAAGTTTGGGTTGAATCTTAGTAATAATAGTTAAAACTTTCAATTCCTTATGTTTCATAGAACACAACATACACATAGTTAAGAAAACCATGTGACAATCTTGTGATACAGATCTATTTTTGGGTAGTGCGATCTACATAGTTGGTGCATGGGTAGATAGACCATGTGAGTACCTAGGGAAAATAATGTGGAAGAATTTTCCTTAGGTTGTTATAAATCAAAATGGTGTATGGTTTAAAAAATTATTATTCCAAATTTTGTGACATATCCTAATTCACTTAAATGTAAAATAATGGTTTTATCCTTCTAGTTTTAAGAGCCTAAGGGGATTTTTTATTTTTCTTATCATTTTTCTTATCCAAGGAACACATGAGAAAGGTTTGTCCCTCCATCTACATTAATTTTTAGGCATCCATAGACTTATCCATTTGATTTATTTTTATTATTTATTCAATCATCACTTTCTTTCCTCCTCCTCTTTCTATATACCAGTTTCCTTAAATGTTTCCCTCTTTTGTGAACACTAAGGATATTGGGTTTAAGTTTATGATTTGGAGTGATTTATGAATGGGGGTTTTATTTTTTATTGAATAATGAGGATCCCTTGAGGCATGTTGAATTGATATTCTTCATAGGTGATTAGTTTCGGCATAGTTTCCATTGAACAAATTTTAGTGTTTTTGAGACTTTTTGTTAAAATAAATTCCATTCAGTGTTATATGTTTTAAAATGACTTATTTTTTAAAGATAACCACTTTTTGATTTATTTACTGGTAGGTTTTTAAATGTGATAAATGTGTATTTCTGTTTAAGAAAAATGCTTCCACATATCATTTCAACTAGGACTTGAAATTTCATGTAATGATAATTTCTAAATGCAGGTTTCAAGTTAAATATTTCCTTTTAAATAGGATAAAAACTCATTTGGGATATGAAGTTAAATATGAATTGTTGGTTTTAGATTCCAGGTATTTTATTATGAATTACAGTATTGTTTTGAAATGTTAAATTCATTGAAAAGTTTGAGAGAAGAATTTTAAATAGTATGTTCTATTTTAAAATTCTTTAACCCCATTTGGGTCATGACTTGAACTTGGGATGTGTATTTTAGGATCATTGGGGAATTTTAATTGAAAGTGAGTTGGTTCATGAAATGGTTCTTTCAATTGGTTTTGAGTGAGTATTTTTGAAGGTGCTTCTATATGGGTTTTAAGATATTTATTTTAATGAGTGGTTTGGACTGAGACTCTAAACCATTTGAAATATACTAGGAATTTTAATTCATTAATTAATGCCTCTTTCACACATTGGGTGTTTTGTGTTTCTCTATTTAAGGAATTTTATCATGGATAACTTCTGATTTGTTATCTCCTAGGCCTTTATTATCAAATATCCATTAAAGCATTATATGATTAATGTTTTATACATGTTTGATATAAAACGTGGGTTGTTTTGGAAATTTTATGTTTTAAAGTGATTTTCAAGGGTAGTTGGCTTTAGTTTCCTCCATATGTTTATTAGAATGTGTTAAATAGGTTTTACTCTTTCAACAGGGGATTTAAAGGGGTTTTAAAGAGGAGTTTCATATTGTTGATGCTTGACCTGAAATATGAATTCTTGTTGATTAAAATACACTATGAAATGTACTTTATGATAAGAAATTGTTGATAGTTATATGTTTGGAAGTTAGTTGCACATGGGAGGCCTAGGGTGTGAGGGTGTTCATTACATAGATGATGTGTGTTTTTTCTAAGGGGATGTTAGTGATTTTAGGAAGAAGACAGAGGGTACATTAAAATTTTGTCTATGGGACACAAAGATCATTTAGGAGGAAGATCGAGTGAGATTCTAAAATTTTGAACAAGGTACTAAAAGATATCTTACAATTTTAGTCATGGGGAATACCTAGAGAGTTTCAAAGTGTAATAATTATTTAGCTAGATAGAAAAACTTGTTTTAGAATAAGTCACACTAGACCATTATGGCTAGAAACCATTGTGGACATTATTTATGACCTGTTAGTTTTTATAGGCTTAATGCATGGTGTCATTACTTGTTTGGTTGTGATGCTTTGTGATTAAACCCATTTCTATTTAATTGTATATATGATCATTATTTTTATTGTTTAATTGTTCTTTACTTTCTTGGAAGTGTGGAAAAAGATTTTTCCTGGTGGATTTATTTTTTTATTTGATCCTTATTTTCTCTTGATTGGAATCATGGTTTATTTTGAGGAATGTTAAAGTGATGTTCTACTAAAAGAAGTGTTTGAGATTTTTTTAGAAAAATGGGCTGTGTAATGGAAAAAATTGGGTTTAAAATTACTATTTTCATTAATGAAAAAATAAAATCATTTTGTGAATGTGGGTGTAATATTTTTCTTTTCAATGCAACAATTCTTTGAAAACTGTATTTTAAATGTATTTTACAACTAGTGTAAAAGTGGACTACCTTTTCTAAGAATCACACAAAATTTGTGGTGTGAACCCACTGGGATAATTTTATCTTACTTGTTTCATATACCATTAAGTATATACAACTCTTATGGATTAATTTAAAGTGTCTCAAATTAAATAATCATTGATTTTGGATGTGGGTAATACCAAATGTTTGGTACAAGATCTAGAGAATAATAACTGGTCAAGTTGAGATTATAGGTATCTATTTTATTTCATTTTTATATTTTTGGGTTGCTTATATATCGTATATTTATAAACATTATGCTAATATAGGGTTGATGTTTATTAAACCTTGTGAATTGTGATGATGTAAGTGATATTTCTTCTATTATTATTTAGTATCTATTTGCTTAATTATATTTATACATCTTACACTGATGTGGATGTTTATTGATATGGTTGTTTATTCAAGGGATAAATACATTCTAAGAGAATATTTTATGGGACCCATGTACTTGTTTTTAGCTGTGGGTGATTAGGGAATGCTTCTCGAGTATGTCTTGGACTGGTTTGGGTATTCAAATGATGGATGAATCAGGTTGGTTCATGAAAAAATGTTATCAAACATCACCCTATTGTTATTTTGGTGTGTGTATAGGTAGTTTAGAGACTAGGATTGTTGTTGGTCTCAGGTGGAGTGTGAAGGAATGTGTTTTTCCAACTCATCATCACATTGAACATCATGTTTCCATCCATGTATATGGATTGTGTCTTTATTTTGACTTTGGATTTAGATATCATGATAGATTTTGATATATTGAGATTATTATTCAATCTAATTGAGTGTATCTGGGATTTCGTGGTTCATTTTGAGTAGTATAGGTGAAAGTGGTGAAATAAGCAAGATAGCATAGTAAAATCCATTTAGTGATTGTGGGAGCCGCTACACGATAATGCATATGGGGAGTGGTCATCTCACCATTGAGGGGACATGTTAGGTCTTCTTTTTTAGGAACATGAGCATCCTGTTATGGATGATTTGACAACCCCTGACCTAACCACTTTTATTAAAAAAACCAATTGTTACATTGGGGTAGTGTCCCTCTATTCCAACTATTTTTAATTTAGAGTGTTTGGGCATTCACGCTTATGTCCCTAATGACTTGTTCTTTGCTGATGCCGCCTTTTGCTGTAGCAAATCATCAATATACATGGGAATTTAATGAATCATAGTCTTATTTTTATGTGGTTTGAAAGATATTGTTCTTTTTGGTATAAAATAAAATTTTTATTTTGTTACTTTCACTTTAAAAACCATTTTATTGTCTCCCAATTTATAATGAAAATTAAAATTAAAATCAAACTCACACCCATAAATAAATTTGGGAAAAAACTGATTTTAAAGAATATGGTGAATGATGTTGATGACCAATAAAATTGATTTAATTGAAAGGTTATATTTTACAAATAAAAAAAATATCAGAGGAAGATAACCCTTAATATGTTCCTGATGTTGTGATAATTATGTTTGGATATAGAGATGGTTGATAAGGATAAATTAATATGATTTGGTATATGATATTATTGATGGAATTTATATCAGTTTTAGATTTAAGGAATATATCCAATAATTTTTTTATTATTTAAGTAATAAATAATAATTTATGTTTTCAAATGGTTTTATGATAATTCAGGTTTGTACCATGTTTCAAGAGAATACATTATGTAGGTATTCACATGTTTGTAATTTGAAAATTAAGATTAAATTAATGTTATTTTGGGGTTTAATGATAAGTTGATTTTATAAATTTAGTGAACTTTTTTCAAAATTTTTGGATTTTAATCTTTTGTAAGGGTATTAAGGTTAACCATTTATGAAATTATTTTTTTTAAAATTTGTATAAGGTTTTAGATATTAATGTATTACTTCCCCACATGAAGATTTATACATATTGGATAACTGATACTAACCATTTTTCTATAATGATAAATCAAGATTTAAGGAATTCAATATCATTATATTATCGATATTTTGATCCATTGTTGATTAATAAATAAAAAAACTATGCGTTATTTCTTAAGAGCGTATGTGTAAATTGATCAAATCAAAACTAAATGATGAAATTATTCTGATGATACAAAGGAAAGACAATCCGTATGTATATTAGTCCCTTCGAAATTATTGATCAAATTGAGACCATAACTTATTTCTTGATGCTTACATGGATCTTCAATTAGGTTCATGATGTGTTTTATGTATATCTCATGAGTAAGTACATACATAATCCATCACATATACTAAACTCAGAGGATATACCGTTGAAGCATTATCCTCTTTATAAGTAACACTCTATGGGAATTCTAGATCGTACATAGAAAGATATATAAAACAAGACCACTCAGCAGGTAAATGTTTTGAAGTGAAACCACCAGTTTTAGGAAGTTACCATGGATCATTAAGATTTAATGAGGCATAAGTAGCCTCATTTGTGGGTACTAGAGTGATGAATTTCTAGGGGAAATTCATTTTATGTTGGATATAATGTAACACCTTGAGATTGTATGACATAAATTTTTTCAAATAAATTAAATAATTTTGATATTTTGAATTACACAACAAAAAACTTTTATTTTTTTAAATGAAATACCAATTTTATCTTTTATTATACAGAACACTAATGTTAGCTTGCGTTATGTGTAATAATGAGTATAACCAAATGTGACATACTATTAAAATTTAATTATTTAATATGATCGTGTCCACCATGAAAATGGAATGGTGGTTATAAATATTGTTAAATATATTATTAAAATATATGTTTTATACCTTTATATCAAATTAATTACTCACTGACCAATTAATTAAGTATGAAAATAAAAAAACAGTTGAAAATAAATTAAATCTTTTTTTGAAAAACAATTTTTATGTACACAAACATGTTTTCCCTAAATAAATTAAACAAATCGGTTTTTTTTATTTTTTTAATAATATTTATATATTATGTATTCAATTAAAATTTTTACATTCATCTTATTTGTTTTCTATATGAGATATAAGAATATATTTAATTTTATTCTTTAAAACTATATTTTTCTATAATGTTGCTTTGTCAAATTTTGTACACTTTTTAAAATTAATTCTTGATATGTTTTTGAAAATTTATTTCTAAAAAAGTAATTAATTTTTGAAATCACCATGTCAATGTTTTTTAGGAAAATTTTATTATAATTTTATGAGGAGATAACTTTTTCAATGAATAGTGAAAAATACATGTTTTTATTAAGAATTTCCATTATTTTAAAAAATTTAAACACATTTAAATTATATTAAGATGGTTTTAAAAGTAAAATTTGTTTTATTATATATATATTATTCAAATTTAGTTCTTTTTAATCAATTTCATATGGAATATTTATAGAAATAATTTTTAATCATTTGAACATTTTCTCTATGGAATGTCTCTTTCTCGTCGCGACTGTGTATTTAACTTAAAATTAAAATTTTCCAGTTATATGAACTAAGTTTAAAAAAATGGATTCCGTATTTGTAATAATAATAATTTTAATTTTCTAATAAGGTAAAAATATAAATTTACTATAATGAATTGTAAAAATAGTAATATTTATTTACCGCAGTTATGGTGAAAATGGATTTACCAGTGGAAACTAAACAGATAAAGGTTAAAAATTATCAAAAAAATATACACAAAACATTTTATAGAAATATTTAGACCTTATATCTTCTATTTTATATAATGAATCATTTTGGTTCTTTCGGTAATGTGAAAAACATGGGTACACCTTTCTCTTTGCAAACATTACAAGCACGATGCACACCTCACTCATAAAATGACACCCCCTCTCTTCTCTTATTAAAACATTCATAACCCATTAGTATAAAAAATAAATACCTATGTAAATTACTTACATACCTCATATAATCCTATAAGCCATATTTTAGTCATAAATCTAAATTAAAAATCCTTTAGTGTAAACCAAAAGTAGTTGTCTGAAGAAGAGGAAACATCCCTAACCAAGCGTTGTACTTTATTTCTTCCTCCAACTCCTTCAATTATTATTAAAACATGATGATATAATAAAATAACTATATTCTAAATAATGATATGTTATTATTCTAATGAAATAACCTAAATAATTTTCCTCTTCCATCAAATGAGTTATGAAATCATTATTTGTTTGTAGGGTGGGCTACCGTCTTGCAAACTGATGATAATGGTATTCTATCACCACCTCCCACAGAAGGATATAATGATATATTTAATGTCTGTAAATGATATTTATGAACTTATTATTCTTTATTAGTCATGATATCACCTATTAATTCTTACATTCCATTCCTTGGGAATACAATATATTGGTTCATGTGTACGGTGAACTACCACCTCGCGAAGCGATGTGATTTGTTCTTCACATAAAAGTTACATGGAATCTAATAAAAAAGTTTTAAATAAATAAATCTGATATATATGAGTTAAAAATTATTATATAAATTTAATATATTAATTATATTTCTTTGATTTTATCCATCAAGAAAAATGAATCATAATTCATCCATACGCATGGCCTACAGTCTCCATAAACGTTGTATTTTATTTTCTATCTATAAAATTTTTATATTACGATAAATAAATATATATAATGAATATAAATGATATTTATATAATTTATAACATTATGGAGATAGTTTATTCATGATCAATGAATGATAAAAAAAGATATGAAATCCAAAAATACACAAAAAACAAAGTCGTTATTACACAAAACATGCATTTAAAATGGAGTCGTTAATAAATGAGTAATAAAAGGTTATATGTTAATAATATTGGTATGATATATAAAATTATGGTTCAATAATATATTTTTCATAAATTTTTATTTATTTTACAGTATGTTCAAAAATATATGATGGTGGTCAATACTTACTGTATGTGATTTATGCCACACTTTTTACTTATATGAGACACATGCTATATTAACCAAAGATTTATTTTATATGGTGTATATACTAATCAAGAATGTAATTTATGATAATTTTACTGAATATTATTATTATTTACATATACATTTTATGATACCTCTTTCAAGAGTTTTATATTTTAAACGTTTCCAAAGTAGTAATGGATTTTTGTCACAATTTTACTTTTTTGGGGCATATGTTATGTAATGAACCAATATTCTTCCATGAGGTGCATATAATTCCTCAGTTACATGTTACAAAATTATTGTACTTATTTTAGTTATATTAACATTTTTATTTTATTTTATTCTTTAATGGGGCCTATAATTCAAAAGATACTGAAGTGGTAAGGTTTGATGGTACGATCTCACTGTTTATCAGGATTCTTTATGTTTATTCTTCTCATGATGAAATGTTATGATCAATATATCA
Organism: Viscum album; assembly: GCA_963277665.1. Taxonomy (NCBI): domain Eukaryota; kingdom Viridiplantae; phylum Streptophyta; class Magnoliopsida; order Santalales; family Viscaceae; genus Viscum; species Viscum album. The sequence continues at coordinate 1,878,101,743 of OY728146.1, read as the reverse complement.
AGAACCCCCTGAATTTTATTATCACCTATTTATGTCCTTATAATAAATTCTTCCCTTCATTTTATTCATTTAATGTATTCAAGAGTTAAAAATAATGTTTTTAATAGAATACTAACTTCATTTCTCTCTTCGGTCAAAAATCCATTTTTTTACAATAGCATGTTTTCAAATAATATTTTAAAAAATGTTTCTATAATTATCAAAATGATCTATTAATGATATTTTTATCCATGATTGAATTTTAAAAAATGTTTTGAAATAAATATTAATGTTTTTTCCAAAACAATGAACATATGAGAATTACCAATAATGTGAAAGGAATTTTGGTTTTAACATGCATAAAATGATTGGTAATTCCCACTATCATGTCTAGAAAATTATTAAATGATTATTTTATATGTTTTGAAGTAAATTTAATATAAATTTAGTTTTAATTTATTTTATGTTTTTAAAAATTGTTTTTAAATTTATAAATTTTATTTTCCTCAAGTAATATTTATAAGTGATCTTTAAAAATTATTTTTTCCTGTTAGTTAGGTATTAATTTGGATAAGATTGATTTATACCATCCTTATTATTTATATAGATGGTTAATTTTTATTAGGATTAATTTTTTTTAAACCCATTTATTTTTCATGGGTTATGTTATGGTGAATTGATGAAATGTTTATAAAACACATTTTACTAACCCAAGTTAGGATGTGATAATATAATGAATATTTTATGATATTGTGGCACACATAAGTATGGTTTCCATTATGATATGGTTGGTAACTATATCTACATAAAATGAATTTGGTAAGGATTTATATATCTTGATATAACAATGGTAAACATGTCTATTGTCTTGATCCCCTATGGGAAACAAGTGAGTCATGTTCCACTATGGGAAATAAGTGTTTCCTGATCCACTATGAGAAACATGTGATGATTACTAGTCTACTATGTTGATGATCTTGGATGTTAACCTTGGAATATGAAATGGTTTTTAATATTTATGATAGATATACACTTTCATTACGTGGGTTTATGGTTCATGATTTATTTATGATGATTCCTCACTCATATGGGCTATTTTTTGAAAAATGATAATGTTTTATGACATGAATGATGTGTGTGACCTATGATAGGTTGAGAATGAAATTCATAACATATTCTTATGATTATATTATTCTTTTATCTGATAATATATTGATATCTCTTATGTTTATCTTTACTGAGAATCTAATCTCACCCTTTCTTATGTTTGTTTCCTCATATTATAATAAAAGTTTTAGGCAGGGTATGCTTTAGAGGAGTTCTAAGTGAGAATATCTCTTTGGGAGATGTTTAATATCTTTAAAGAAATAATAATATTGTGTTTCTAGAATATTATCAAACTAACCTATTTTGATCCTCATGTGCGTGTTTATGAAATATATTGAATATTTAAATAAAAATATATGATATTTATGATTGAAAATATTGGATCGTTATAAAATTTTTAGTCCTTGAATCTAGAATGTATTGTTTCTACTTGGATTCAAATCTTTTGATTAAAAAACCCAAACGATCCTTTCGGGTTTTTTATAACTATCCTCTGCCAATGAAAATTTACATAACAAAGTTATTTTAGAGCCTCACTGGGTTTTCTTTGGTTTCTGAATTTGTTTTTTTTAAAATTAGTTTCTGTTTTAATTCATATGATCAACCTTGTATTAATTTTCCCCTTACCTTTTATATTTTCAATATAAGTCAATGTAACCTAATTTTTTTTAAATTAGGATACATAATTTTATAATCATGACTATAGATTGATCTTGGTTGGTTCATAGGGGAATACACTTATATATGTCTGCAAAAATTCAGTATCTAATCCTTTAGGTAAACATGAAAACAACTAGGTTGGATATAAATAAATATTATGGTGTAAATGACTTCAATATGTAATATATCAATATGATATTATTACTAGTTCTATAGGGGTTAATTGATTCCATGTTTTTCCTAATAAACCTTTTGTTACTGTGCCCGAAACTGTAAATACCTATTTTATTTATCTGGATGTATCCTCTAATGTTTGTAAGGTCTACAATTTTATACTTCTTTATTTAGTTGACATAGTTATTAGAGAAGTTTCATTTGAAACTATTTTTGTTAGAATCTAGATTAAGATAGATAAATTGTATATGATAACTTCAATTATTTGGTAGGTATTATAAGAAACATCATATTTTTACATTTAAAATGAAAGTATGTGTTTTAATTAAATCCCATTTGGATGAATTCAATAAATTAATGTTGGATTTTGACAACATAAATGTTACTATATATGATGAAGATCAATCCAAGATTATTTTAACATCCATAGGCAATTCCAACAATACACTAGTAGAGACAATGATGCATGGTTTTGACCCCCGAGCCCTAGAAGAGGTTAAGTCTATCCAGATTTCTAAGGAATTAGATTCTAAAACTAGAGTTAGAGGAAGGTTAGAGAGCCTTTTATATTAGGAGGAAAATATTTTAGGGGTAATAAAAATCATACAAAATGGATAATGGAATGAACAATAAGAAACCCAAGACAACATATATGTATAAGGAATTTTTTTTTTCATCCCCAATGGTAAACCTGACCATACTAGAATCAAGTGTAAAAAGATAAAAAAACCACGAGGATAAAGAAACTACTAACCATTTCATTTTAGAGGATTATATTTATGACACTGTTGAAGTGTTGAATATTTCCTTACATCAATACACTAATATGTGAATCTTGGACTCTGGATTATCATTCCATAAGTGACCCTTTAGATATTCAATCCTTGATTTGATAGAAAGGGTAGAAAGAGATATCATTTTGGTAAATAATTGGTGGTGTAATGTTTTTGGATTAGGTTTTGTTTTCATATAAATATGTTACCACTCTATCATTACCTTGAAATTTGTTAGGTGGGTTACTAGCCTCTATAGAAACCTGATATTCATAGGAATTCTATACCAAATGGGAATTTCCTTTAAGAATTAACCTAGTTACCTAAAAATCTATAAATGATCGAAACTATCATTAAGGGTTACTTTGTTAATGGGATATATGTATTGAATGGTAAGAACCATTCTATATAGTTGGGTAGTGTGTAATCAACTAAAACTAATAACACATTATTATGGAATAAGAGATCATGGTATGTAACTTCCATGGGTCTTGAGGAAATTAATAAAAATAAGGTTGTTAACAGAAACTACACATAATAACCTTTCTTTTTGTGATGATTGTGTAATGGGTTAAGAAAAGTGAGTTGGAATCAATAGTTCTAACATCGACGATGCCTTTCCCTTAGAATATATCCACTCTGACTTTTCAGGACCAGAAATGAATACCTCCCATGATCGAGGGTACTATTTTCTACCTTTACTGATGAATTCTCTATAATGGTTTGAATTTACACACTAAATATCAAATATGACGTTTTGTAAACTTTTAATCCAATAAAAGTCATGAAATAAATCAGGTTGGAAAGAAAAATAAGATAATAAAAATTGATAATGAGTTATAATGAAACTCTCTTGATTTCATTCTATTCTATCAATCTGAGGGAGTTACAAGACACTAGACTATTAGGGAAACCCTCCAACAAGATAAAATTTCTTGTAGAATGAATTAGACTATTATTAAAAGATTATGAATAATTGTTTCACGCTCGGGTCTCCTTAAATCCTTCTATAATATTCTTCCTCTAGGGAAGTTTACTTCTTATATAGGTTCCCACACTATGAAAATCATTTCAAATCCCCAAAAGAACATTGGAATGATAACCCGTTCCCTTATAATCACATAATAGTCTTTTGTTTCACTACTTATTCCCATATCAAGACTGATTAAACTGAACCTCAAACTTTTAATTGTATTTTTATTGGATAGCCCAAGGGTTTTAAAGGTTATATGTTGTATGCTGATAAACCTAGTTACCAAGGATGCTAAAACCAAACCTTCCACCCAATTTGAGTCTAATTTACAAACTCATCCACCTAATCCTTAGTCTATGACTTATGATGAATCATGCTCTAGATATAATTAAGATTCAGATAGTGAACCTCCTTCTAGTAATGTTTATTACCAGTTAACTCATGATAGTATTAGTAGGGTACCTAGACACACTCCTTAGTTTATTTAATATGATATATTTTTGATTCGTTTATTTTTTCCAAGGATATTGTTTATGATTATACTTAAACATATAATCATTACCTTAAGGATAAGGATTAAAAATAACATATTTATTCCATTAATGAAGAAATTATGTCCTTAAAATAAAAACACACTTTTCCTATCGTTGATAAAACTAAAAATGCTAAAGTAATTTTTTATTAGTGAATTTATAAAGAAAGAGGATAACACTACTGAAAAGAAAAAAAATTAGATTAGTCTCCAACAAGTTCGTCTAATGTGTGGGAATTTTCAATTCTAAAATATTTTCACCACTTATAATGAATTATTCTATTAGGATAATGTGGGATTTTTCTACTTATAATAACATTGACATTGAATAATTAGATATGAAAACAGTCTTTCTTCATGTTGATCTTAGTGAGAAGTAATATTTAAATAATCCTGATGGATATCCAAAGAATTAAAATATATTCCAGTTTTCGTTTTAAATAAATCCTTTTATGGTTTAAAACACACTTGGGGTAGTGTTATAGAATTTTTGAATCACTTATTCTTAATAACCATTTTACTGGGATATGATATAGTTATTTTTTTATTTTATGTCCATCAAAAAATAATTATTTCACATATGTTATATGTTGATGAAATTATTATTAGATGCAATAACATAATGTTTATCATTGCTATCAAATCTCAATTAAAATGTGTTTTTTAAATACAAGACTTAAGGGAATCAAATAAAACTCTTTTTATGTAATTTATTAGGGATAAACCCAATAAACTATTGTATATTTACTAGCATTCTTCTTTTATCAAATTTTTCAACAAGTTACTTTTTTAAACCTCTCACATGTGTTAATAAACATTCTGGGAATCATTTTAATCATTTATTACTATAGTCACCGACTGATGCTACTGTTGTAGTGTCTCTGTCGAAAATTATCTATTAAAAAATTGTTGGTAATGAAATGTATTCCATGATTTTCCCCAAAAATGTTTTTTATTTTTTTCATTTTCACCCTTATCATTTTAATGTATAGTCCTAGGAAGACACATTTATGTAGCTACAATGTTTTTCATATACATAAAACTTATATTTGTGATATGTTAAAAATGAGGATACTGCTGCGATGATTATTTAATATGTTGATGATGACTTCATAGGTAGTATTGACACTAGAAAGTCATCAACAAGGTATGTTTTCACAACATTTGAGGCCCTATATCCTATAAATATAATATGAATTATGTGGTTGATCATTCAACCATAAAATCCAAATATATAACATCGACTGAGGTTGTCAAAGAATCCTTATGGCTCATTGGTTTGGCTTCTAACCTAAAACATTATAATTCTGTTATTACATCATATAGTGATATTCAATTTTCATTACATATACCCAAAAGTATAGCATAACACTATGAGTCCAAACAAATAGATATTAGATTATATTTTATAAGAGATGTTATTTAATCTGGAACTGTATGTGTCAATAAGAACCATGTCGATAATAACCTGACTAATAGTTTGACTAAAGTCATAGTATTATCAAAATTAAAGAATTACTTAGATAGATTGAATTTGGTTACCATTTAATAACCTTAGGTGTAAGAACAATGACAATATCAATTGATAATGGTAGATATTTGTGAAATCTGATTTTAATATTCAAATATATATGTGTTATTTATTAATTTTGTTTCTAATTGTACTAAAGAATGAAATAATTTTTTGAAATAATTTTATTTTTCTCAATTTATATATTTGAAATCTCTTGTGTTTTTGGGATTCCCACTTTGGAAAATATCTTGGGCCACTAACTTTGGTCAGCTTGTTATTCCCTCTGTCCCACACCTACCACATCACAGATATGTATGTCTTTATTTTCTATCCAATGATCAATCTAGTCACCCTTTTGATTTTCTCCATAAACCTATTAGTCTCACATAATGGTGGTGATTTGTTTTTTTGGTGTGGATCTGTTGTGGATTTTGATTTATCTGGAATTTTAGAGGTGTAGTCACATGTCAGTGGTATTGATGACCCCTACACTTGTTACCCTTTGGTATTTGGTCTCAGTCTGGTTCCCCTCTCCCCCATATTTTTCTATGTTTTCTCCTATGGTGAAACCATAATATTGTGGTTGGATTCTATGGTGTTAAATACTTTGTTCTAATCCAATCATCTATAGTTATATTTTTTGTTGAAATAGTCATGTTTTAGTTTTGTGACGATGTTCTTACCTTGTGAGGAATTATGATTTTCTGATGAACCAAGAAGATATGGTGAAATATTTAATTTATCAACCAATCCATGAGACCATATGTATCCCTTTGATCTCAAATGATCAACACATGCGATTAAGATGTGATAATGTGTCAAGATCAATTATATATAGACACAAATATTTTCTTATAAGACATTGAAATATCAATATATATATATATATTCAAAGATATGAACTCAGACAACATGTGATTTCGAGGTCCCATGTGCATGAAATTAATTTTATAAAAATATTAAGTATATTTTATATTGGAAATTCACAAATCCTTAAAGAAAAAGAGATAGCTCTTAAACGGTTGACTGGATCAGAAATCTACCACTACAGTTTTGTCCACACCTCTTTGTTTACCCTAGGTGTGACATAAAGTATTTTGATTTGGTGCATTCAAACCACTCATTCATTGGAGGAACATTAAGTAAATTTATTTAATTATTTATTTAATTAAATTAATTCATTTAACCAAAATCAAAATGATTATAAATTTATTATAATAGTGATTTTTCTAGTGTTGGACTTTCAATCATGTGTTTACTGGCGAAGCTCCCCCCATCCTTTATAGAAAAATCATTTGGAAACCGACGATGAAATGCCAGATTAGATCAGATCAGGACTCAATGAAGACAAAAACTTCTCCCGATCATTGGCATCTGCATTATTCACTAGTGATCGACCATAAATTGAGGTATGACTCATAAATTTATGTTTTTACACCCTTAGTTAAATGATTGAGTGTATTTATTGTTGTTCTTTGATCTATTCACCTGTTAAAAAACATTGCATTCACCAAAATACTTAAATATTAATTATTTTCAATTACGTTATAATATGAACTTACCATTATTGATTTATAGGCCAATAATTCATATCCTTGATCAATTTAACCTTTTCCTTTTGCCTTTTCTCCCACATTTCTTCATATTCTTTCCTCGTTGGATCTATATGGTCCTTGTTCGACATTGTCTGAAAGCACCGAGCTCGATCGGGCCCCCGGATTCATGATAGATCAAAAAAACAGAAGTGGATCAACAATAAAAGTGTAGATATATGAATATTTCAAGCTATGGGTGATCCTTTTGGCTAATTGAGGTCAAGGAATCAGAGGCGAAACACTTCTGGGCATGCATAGTATGAGAGGTGCAGAGGACATTGAACAAATTTACAAATAAATCAAGTTTCTAGCAACTAAAGTGCTGGAATATGCTGATTGATATTAGATCCACTAATTTTTATTGGAAATATGACAGAAATAGACTCCATGGATAAAATTTCATAAAAAAAAATCAGATATTTAGTTTTTGTAAAAATCCCAAGTACAAGTAGTTTCAATGAAGTACACACGGTTTTTATCTCCTTTCTTCTACAGTGGCTAGGTTTTCTTAAAGTTATGGATGACATGGTGTATAGTACCAATAAAACACCATGCAACCCCTTCATTTTTGGATAAATCATGGTAATGGTCACATAGATGGGAACCCGTGTAGGAGTACATGGGGTTCGATACACGGTCGTGTACTCTATTACACAGACACGAGAGGCAACACATGACTCGAGTCCCGATTATCTAGGCCACACTGTGTAGTCCACCTACACAGCATGTACTACTACACACACATGAACCCATGTGCTGACCGGTGACATGGCCCGACTGTGAAGTGGGGTCACACGTCATGTGGGTCCCCTCACATGTTGTGTAGTCCACCTACACAGTGTATACTACTGCATAGATAAGAATCTGTGTTCTGACCGGTGACATGGCCAGGCTGTGAAGTGGGATCAAATGTCATGTTGGTCCCCTCACATGCCATGTATTCCTTGATCTCTTTAGAGAGAACATCGACCTTCCGCATCTCCTTTATTTGAACACTGATTTTGGCCCATGTGTAGCCTATCCTAAGTGTTTTTTCATGTAGAACATTATGGATTCATTATTTTTTTATTTGTATATATGATGTGAAATTTTCCAGTCTTGGGATGAACAAGACAACACCAGATGATACCAATGATTCTGTAGGATAACCATGGAATTTTCTAGGTGTCACCCTCCAACTGGGCAGGATAATGGAGTTCCTCTGATTACTTCTTCCAGGTGATACCCTCTAACAAGTATGGGAAGTAAAGTTCCCTGGTGAATTTTTCATGGTGTTAACCTCTATCAGGTCTAGGTAGTGGAGTTCTCTAATGGATTCATTTAGGCATTATCCTCAAATAGGAATGGGTATTGGAGTTCCCCAATAGCCTCTTCTGAGTGTTACCCTTCAGTAGGGCTAGGTAGTAGAGTTCCCCAAAAACCTTTTTTGGGAATTACCATCCAGTAGGGCTAGGCATTAGAGTTCCCCCAATGTCCTCTTTTGGACCTTACCCTCTAGAAGGGCTGGGAATTGGATCTCCCCAATGACATTACTGAGCATTACCCTCTAGCTGGGGTGGGAATTAGAGTTCCTCCATGACTACCAGAGTGGAACCCTCCTGTTGTATCTAGGTATGGGTCCTCTATCTAGAAATTTTTTCCCCTAAACTATGTGGGACAATGACGAGACTTGGTTTGACGTAGCATTAGACTCTTGAGAAATAGAGATTATTACCAAACAAAGATGCCATTTTATGATGTTACCTAAATCTATGCGAGTGAGTCAGTTCTTCCCAAAGAGGATAGTTACAAGTTGTGGTGAATAAGTTCCTCAGAATTTTGAGTTCTGTGTATACACGTGGGATTATGAGCATCATTGATGGATTTTTGAATCTTTTGGCTACACTTACTCTTGGGATGATCTATGAGTTGGATATCCCCTTACTCCCACATTTGGGATTCCATAAATGAGCACACATATATATAGACTTTTATTATATCCAATCTTGGATTTGGTTACTCTATTTATAAGATAGGTGAAGACACATGGGGTAGGCCACATGATTTCTGTATCTAGATTATTATGGTTTTATGAGATTACTCTCGTAATATAGGTGGTGAAGGCTCGATGGGTAGTTCTTCTACTCACCTTGATTATCCCCTTGTTCTTGGATGAGATTACTTCCACTATTTTTTTGGTGGAGATGTTCTATTTTAATGTCCCTTGGTTATTGTAACGACCCAAAGTTTTTAAATGAAATTTACCTTCTTATAAATATGCCATAAAATCACATGAAAACACAACATAATGAACTACTAAGGGCTAAGTTACCTTTAAACATAATTTTTTCACTTATGTGTTTTAAATTTCAAAAATCTTCCATACATAGTTGTGTTCAAGATGATTTTTGGAGTCTAATGAAACAAAAAAAAATTTTGTTGAATAGTAACGTACCCATGTATATAGTAACATACCCTTATGAATAGTAACATACCGTTATGAATAGTAATATGACCCTTATGAATAGTAAATCATCCAACATAAGATTAACCTTACCCATGAACAATTAAATAATATTTAGAAATCTTAAAAAGTGACAATTTAACCTTAGTAAACGTTTTGGTATTTTCTAACTCATGAATAAATAATTATAATTAATTAATTAATTTAAAATAAAATTTATTTCTATAAAATATGTTCATAAATTATCAAATCAATGTTTTATAGTTTTTAGATAATTTTATAAGACCCTATATAATTTTTGAAAGAACTATAATATCCGTTTTATTTTTTAGAAAATGTTTTTATGTAAATTATGATTTTAATTAAATATTAAATTAATAATATTTAGAAAATTATTTTTGAAAAATGTACTTCCTTTTTGGATTCTACACAATGAAAAATGGTTGGGGAAATTTTATGGGATTTTTCTGAAATACTTGAATTTTGGATGAATAGTGTAATACTGTAATTTAAAAAAATAATCTAAATAAGCTAATTATAGCATCATGTGTGATTTTATGATGATTTAATCCTAGTTGGTTCTATATCACATGATAAAATTACTATTTTTGGTCATTCAATACTCACTATTACTAGTCTTATGGGAAATTAATAAACTAATGAGTTTTATATTAAGGAAACCCCTTTCCCCTCCACTATATAACCACCCTACACACCCTCATTTACTCACACCTCTGAATCTCCAATACTTCTCTAAACTCTTCAAAAACACCATAACTAGACCCTCTCCCACGTTCAAGAGCTTCTCGTCTCATAAAAAGAGCAAGCCTAGCTTTCTTTAAGGAGGATCTCAAGAGGAGGATTTAAAAGGTAATTTCTCTCCCTCTTCTCCTTTAATTTCCTTTCAATTTCAAGTTCATTTCTTGATCTCTCCCCACCTATCTTCATCCAAATGGCATTTTAACTACATTATAATACATTTACTAGATGTTATGATTCTAAAGGGATATTATATCTTCCAACCCCTTTTCCCACTTCCTTTTATTTTAATAAAGAGAACGTTGTTCGTGAAGTGTTAATTTATCACCTTCAAGAACGACATGTTTCGTTATTCCATTTCTACCGTCAGATCTGGTCATTAAACCATTTGTATGGTTGAACCAGAGTTTCTTATATTTATTATGTCACATTTAATGTTCTGGAAATTACTTATGTCCATATTACACATGATAAAAAAAACAAGTTCATTATGATCGAAAAACTGTTCAAATTAACCCAAACAATCATCCTTTAATTATTATCTAATGATACATCCACATGGATCTAATATGATTCATTATAAGATCATTAAAACTAATATAATATCATTAATAACATGTAATCCCATTTCTGGATGTTTACCCATGTTCTACCCAATCTTCAATTTATGAATACAAGTGAACCACTCAAGAAAAGCATAAAAACAAACATTCCCAAATAATGTTTTTAAACTCTATAACTCATTCAAAGGCACATAAAATCACTTAATTAAACCATAATGAACCATATTAATGTATAAAAGGTTCTTTATTTCTAATTAATGAATATAATTTCACTATACATGACATTAAAGAGAAGTAAGCTTTCGGGTACAAGGTAAGGGGAAATTCTAGAACCCAACTTTCATCCTTCGGGTTCTCCCTCTTTAACTCCATTTTTGATATGGTTATTCCAATAAAATCATTTTTTCATAATTGTATTTATTTTTAGGGATATACATGTTTTCCACTATTGTTTATTTCAAACAAATTTTTTTCCCAAAGAACTCTTCTTTTAAGAACACACCTTTTACTTCTCACTCAAAGTGGACAGTTCTGGTAACATGTATGTTATTACCTCTTTCATTTGGGAACCCAAAGTTTATTATTGTGTTCTTATGAGATGAAACCCATTACATTCCATGGGTTTGTTTTGTTCGTTTTTTAAATGTGTTCTATGTGGAAAGCATGATAATGATAATGTTATGATGTGACGGGTGCACCCAGAATTATATAGAGCAATATGATTGTTTCAATGTGATGGGTACACCCAGAATTATAAAATGCTCCAATGCATTGCTGAAAGTGATGAATCTATTGTGTAAATGTGAAATGATGTGTGAATAATATGAAATCATGGTTCAGTAGTATCTCTGGTCATTAACCACTAAGACATGGTGTTTCATTTTTATGCATTTCCACATTTCAAGTATTATATTTATGCTTCCTCTCATGTTCATGATCTTTTTCCCATGTTATGATTATGCTCACCCCATTCTATATTGTTCTTATATATCCTCTTACTGGTCTTTTAGCTCACCCCTTTTGATGTATATCTTCATGTGCCTACATGTACTAAGGAGAGGTAAAGTTCCAATATGAAGCTATAGAAAAAGAAATTAAATAAATGTTTATGCTTGATGTTGTAATTGCTATGCATGGTCATAGTTTTCAAAAGACACTAAACCTTTGGATCCTCTATTTTTAATACTATTATGTTATTTATCTTTAAATAATGTAATATTAATGTATGAAAATGCAGGGACGCTATAGTTGTTATCAGAGGAAAGGTTTTGTTAATTTGGGAATTAGGATTAGTGAACCCTAGATAATACCTATAGCATGAGACTAAGTACAAATATGCACACAAGAATATTTTCATAGGGATCCCATATGTTATGTTTTTGGTATAAATTTTTAAAATGATTATGTTATTCATGACTTGTTTACTTATGTTTTGTTATAACATTTTCTATTTTAGAAAATGGTGGGAACCATGAGAAATCAGGCCAACAACTCGTGCGAGGGCCAATGCAACGATTGCCTGAACGACATGCCAAATGATTTTGGAGTTGGAGTTCAAAACTTCATGGCGATGATTATCCATTTATCTTAGCTTATTAACAATAACCATCATAATAAGGGACTTCCTCTTTCACCAAATAGGAATCAGCTGGCTATCGACTTTTTTATGCGGCAACGACCACCGACGTTTAGTGGATCTTCTGATCCACTAGTTGCGGAATAGTGGGTCAAACCCATAGAGAAGATATTCTATGTTCATCACTACCCTGAGACGGAGAAGGTGACCCTAGCCAATTATCATCTAGATGGATAAGTCGATCAATGGTGGTCTTTGATTAAGAACACCAAGCCATGGGAGGAAATTGAAGAGGTGGAATGGGAAGGATTTATGATAATGTTTATTAATAAGTATTTCCCATGAACTCTTCATACAAAGATGGAGAGATAATTCATAGATCTCAAGAAAAAATAAGGAGAATCTGTCACAACCTATGAAGTGAATTTTACAAGGCGTTCAAGGTATGCTTCGGGTTTTTTTATCAACAAAGATAGCAAAATTTATAGATTCTTTAGTTGATTAAAACCACACCTTTGAAAGGATGTTGAAATTCGAGACTTTGGGAGTTATGAAGAAGTTGCTTGATGTGCTCTCAAAGTGGAGATGTAGTTTGGAGAATAGTCCCATCTCTATGGGGATAAGAAACAAATGTTGGAGTTTCTAGATGGAAGATCTAATGACAAAAGTGCGAAGAAAAATCAACGACCCACATGCCAAAATTGTGGGAAGTTACACCATGGGAACTGCCTCAAAGGGATGGGGAAGTGCTTCAAGTGGGGGAAATAAAGACACCATGCTTAATAGTGTTGAAAATAAATGAAATGTAAGGAGAATGTAGTAGAAGAAAGGATATAAGCACTCATGGTTCAATGCTACAACTATAGGGAGCTAGGGAAATATGAAATTCAGGGCACTAAACCTTGAGTTCTTGAGGGTAATCAACGTCAGAAACCACCAAATCCAAAAGAACAAGGGAGGGATTATGAGATCACTACTTCTGTAGAGACCCACATTTGAAGTACATGGAAATTACATTACATTTGCAGAATACTTAATACATAACAAAAAAAACACCAAAGGACCATAATAGTTTAGTATCTTTGGATACTCGGAACATAATCTTCTAATCATGGTGAAAGATCTTCAATATCTCCCATAAAGATCTTCCCCTTCTTTCTCACCTAAAACCTTTCTTTATATCCTGGGAAAAAAACATAAAAAGGGGTGAGCTCAAATGCTCAGTAAGATAAAGCATGGTGAAAAAAACAATGCATATACATTTGAAAAAAAACATGAACATAAAGTTTAAACATCAAGATCTTGAGTTGTGAAATAAACCTTGGCAGTACGTAAGGCATAGATCATAAAGGAACATTAATCATGATAAAATATTATGGGAATAAGACATGTAATTTTGGAATCCATTAAGAACATGATATGATTTCCATACTAGCCAAGGCATTGCTGCCAAGACCATCATAGTGGACAAAGTCCATTATTGAACCAAGTTTACTTACTGTTCCAGCACTGTATTACTAAACCAAATTTACTTTCCATTCCAGCCATGTATATCTCATGAGATATAAATCATTACCCAATGCATTGGAGGGAGATATAGGTCCCACCCATATCATATTGAAATCATTCTTACATGTTCCACAAAACAACCATAAATCATGCATCATAACCCAAAGAATAAAATGGGTTTCATAAACATCATCCCATCTTAACATAATCGATATAAAAGAAATGGATATATTTTATCATAAGAAAAATAAATCCATGAAAATAATAGAGACATTATACTTGAAATATAATCATACTAAATAATGTCATCTTAGATAGGAAATAGTTTTCAATAAACACTTGAAATTAATTCTTGATGAAAATATCCTTTCTTCTTCAAAATCATTTTCTTTTCTCAGAATGTCGTGTCATTTTAAAAGAAAAGAGTTTTGTGGAAAATAATCAGGAAATATTTTAAGGTAAGATTCATGGAAATAAGGAATTATGAAACCGTAAAAATCCATTGATGTCGTATATGTTAAAAAACATTCTTCCCGTACTTTTGCTGGAAAAGTCAAAATTCACCATATATGGTAAACAAAGGAAAGATTTCTTCAATACAATGTGGTAAAAGTCAACAAATAGTAAAAATGACTTTAAACATTCATGGAAGAATAGTAAAAATTTTATGAAAACATTTTTAGGAAACATGGACATGGATAATAAAAATAACCCGAGTAAATACATACGAATAAAAAGTCTCGGATAAGAATAAGATTGGAATAATTATCCCTTACCTTATGTCCAATTTATTCTGTATGTGTCCAAGACTCCTCTTTTTCTATTTCTTCCTTTTGATTTAATCAAAAGGGATCCTTAGGTTGGATTTATGAATAAAGGATTACCTCTAGGATGAAGGGAGGACAATTTAGATGGTATTTTTTTAGGGTTTGGCCGAGCCAAATAGATTTGGACATGTGAATTAGAGAGAAGGGGGAGTGCCCTTTTATAAGAGGGGTGAGGGGAACCTTAGGAAAAACGTAAAATATTATTTTATAATAAATTAATATTCAGTTTATAATGGCTCCAAGGTGACTTATTTTGAGGAGAGGGTGGGTATGAGTCAAAATCCTCTCAAACAATAGGTTTTAGACAAGTTTATGTTACCATTTTAACCATATCATTTAGATTTTACTCTAAGTTAAATAATTTAACTTTTACCATGTCTTCTTGTACTATTACACTATATGGTTAATAAACTTACTATAAACCGCCAATCAAACTCCAATTAATTCATTAATGTCATATAAATTATTATATAAGTCTTTAGGCCGATCCTTAGATTTTTAGGACCATTATATCAATTAATAATATAATATTTGTTTTTAAAACTCTTTTATGTCAATTTTTACACTATTTGGTATTTTGTTTTTTCTAAATCCATAACAGCATTATTACCTTGAAAAAAAACCTTATATCCAACCCTAATATGTTATATTAACCTATAAAAATACTTTAATTCGTAAAAGTCTCAAATTACATTTACTTGGGTATTTATAATATTAATTATGTTAACATTTAATTAATAAGGTAATTACTGCATCATCATTATGTCATAAATAAATTAAATTATTTAATGTCTAAAAAAATATACCATTATGTATGAAATATTTTAATCTTTCTAATGAATATTTATAGTCGAATTTATCTTGTGTATAACCCTATATTAAAAATGTTTTAGTAATTAAACTTTGATTTTAAATTTTTTAACTCTTCTTTAAATAATATAACAATAAATGTCCTAATCTAATACATGTAGACATAAAGGGTAATATTTTATTACTAAGGTTGTTCTTGGTCGAATTAAACCCATCCAATATAATTAGGACATGTTTTAGGGTAATAATATTATATTTTTTACCATTAATTTCCCTATTTTCTTTTAACCGTGGTAAAAAAATGTTAAAAGTTAGTATTCAAAAAAATATTTTCATCTCATTGAACCACATTTTACTTAATGATATCAACCATGTCTCTCAGATTTTTGAAATTCAAATCACAGAAGCGGTAAAATTATGTTTTATGTAAATTTTCAAATGCTCCTAGGAGGTGGGTAAAAGACGGTTAGAAGTTCAATAATATTTTTTATATAAAAAATTATCAAATGACTCCAATTAATTACATTGAACTTATATAGGTATTTTGTATCTGTTTTGACATAAAATAAATTTAAATAAAATAAATGGTTATTTAAAAAAAAGTCAGTTTTAACCAATAACTCAGTGTTTTTACTATTCATCAAAAATTGAAAGTTTTCAGAAAAAATATAAAAAATTCACCCTATGATAATTTTGATATTAAGAATCCAAAAATGACGTCCATTTTGAAAGATAAATTTATCAAATTTCAAAAATTGGGTATTACTATTCAAAACAGCCAGTTTATATAATATTTTAATAATATATCGTTGTTTAGTGAAACTCGGTATTGTGTACAACGCAAGCTATCGAGGAAGGTTTCTCTTGCATGTAACACAAGAAAAGAATAGTGTTGAGTATACTACAAGCTAATACAGTGTTGAGTATAGTGCATGATAATCTTGGTGTAGCGTACAACACAAGACATTAAAGAAATTAAAAATAATATTTCTCATAAAATCTCGGGGTGCTACATTCTACCCCCCTTAAACTGAATTTCACTCTTGAAATTCATTGGGCTTATAAATGGTTTAATACTTGAATGTTTCATTCATAGAAACCCACATCGTAGAAAGGAATACTAAAACTTAATTTTAAAAAAGAAATGTAATGGTTACCGAAATTAACTCATCACTGGGTTTCCACATAGAAGAACATAAGTGAAAATATGGATATTGAAGAGAACTCTAACCATCATGTTCTGATAGAGAGTGGTAGAGAACATGTCTATGAATAATCCAGCAATCACAATGCCATAAATTTTTGCTGATCTAAGGTACCATCTAGGACAACATTTTTGGTTTTCAAGATCATTTCCCTAAAGTTAAAAAAATGGAATTAGAAGAAATACTTAATTGATTTTGGTTCAATCTCACTCTTGGTCATTCCATGAACAATTTCCACTTCATCTCTTAAATAAATGATGTTGAATTTTTCATTCATGAAGTGTTAGCAGATCATGCGATATAATGATAGGTCATTCCATCTGTCTCAAACAAAAGGTTAAAACAAGTTATTAAATATACATAAGTCCATCTATGGTGAGATTAATCGTATATGGTTCCTAAAATGGACTTATAATTCATATATCATACCACTTAATAAATTAAAACTAATTTATAATAACCAGGTACTTCCTGTAGGTTAGTGGTAAGCGATAAAGGCCTATCTCACTTCAGTTGTGGGTTCGATTCCCGCATCCTTGTCCGACGTGACGGGTTGTTACCGGTCCTACAGGTTCTCCTTTTTCTAAAACTATAATATTATAACATTTTAGAAATAAAATCAAAAAGTTATTGCCTTAAGAAATACTATATGATGTCTAAATTAATCCATTCTAACCTTTATGCTTATCGAAAATACTTCTATCCAATTACTATAAATGTCATCTCCAGAGCATGTGAATTCCTTCATTTGTCCCCCATATATCATAAGATATATCTTGTTGTTGGTCACATTTAAAACATGTGAATAACTTAATCATGTATTATATTAAAAAATTAATACCCATTTAACTTTAGTGAAAACATGAATGTTGTCAAAAGTTAACTCTTTGCACATACCAAAAATTCCAAAAATTCCATATACTCAAACCATGATATCACTTTGTACTTATATCATTCATGAGCTCATTAATACTATCAAAAATATTATTTTATTTTTATCCCTTCATTATGTGCATATCATATTCTTTCCAAAAATATTTCAATCACTTTTCATTGTTTCTGGTACCATACAATTTTTGAAAACCACAATAAACCAATACATAGATATTCCAATATTCCACGATACTAAAAATGACATTCCACACTACTATTTTGGAATCCCGTTACAGAAAAACTTAATATTTCCACCACTTAGTTTTAATAATAAACTTCTCCAATAGTGATCATATGTGACTTCCCTTTGTCATTTTCCATGAGAGGTTGTTGATATCGATCATCATTAACCCTTGGATTAGGGCATTGGTTAGCATAATGCCCCATTTCCTTGCACATGAATCATTGAAGTGTTGGTGGTGTGTTTTATATAGATTTTTCTATATTCACATCATTAGCTACCTTTTTACAATTAGTTCGGCACTCAGATTCTCGATGACCTTCCTTTCCACACCTAAAACATTTTCTAGTCCCTTTAAGACAATCTCCCCCATGCTTCTTTCCACACTTTGAGCATAACGAAACATTTGTCTTCTTTTCACCATAGTTTTGAGATTTTTCCTTGAAATCCATCTTTCATTTCTTGTCAAAAACATGAGATGGATATGTTAAAAAAACTTTTAGTTCTACCTTGATAGAACAACTCACAATTTCTTCATAGCTACTAAAGTCTCTTATATCTAATTCCCTTTAAATACTTGGTTTTAATCCACTGAAGAATAGATCAACTTTGCTTTCAGGTTGGATGATAAAACCATGTGCATACCTTGAAAGCCTTGTAAAATTTTCCTCTTATATACCAAAAGATTATCATCCTTTTGTTTAATCTCAAGGAACTCTTTTTCCATATTTGGTTGAAGAATAAGAGGGAAGTACTTATTGAAAAACAAGTTCTTGAACTCGTCCCATTCCATGGATTCAATTTCATCTTGGGGCCTTGTATTTTTAACTGGAGTCCAGCACTGGTCTACTTCACCTTCTAATCGGTAAACAACCAAAATGAATTTTTCATGATATGAATAGTGAAGTACCTATGATATCTTTTCAATTTTACTAATCCATTGTTCATCAACAATTGGATCAGAAATCCCACTGAAAGAAAGATAATGTTGCCTCATGAAGGACTCAATAGAATATTGTTCCTTTATCTTCTCATTTGTAAGTCCAAAATGATTCATATCTTGTGTAAGTATATCAATAAGATTTTTCACTCCATCTCCCATAACATTGGTTTATTTAGGAAGAAAATAATTGCATTGTCTATTAAATTGATCAACATGGTTCCTTTGGGTTCTAGCCATCATCTAAATCCCAAAAAGAATAGTGTGAGAGGAAAAAATCATGCCAGGAAAACGTCATAATAAAGGGGGAGTACCTTCAATATATAAAATCAGAGGTTTAATTATATGATTTTTACCATAATTATAGGAATACAACTTATACTTATACTTAACCATAGAGATATTTTTAGACATACCTTTGAAATATCTCTAGGGAATTCACTAAAGTTTTCGCATCCAAGTTTCCAAAGATTAACTAAACCTTTACTCTGATACAAACTATAGAGACCCAAACATGATGTACATAGAAATTATATTACTTTTGTAGAATACTTAATACATAACAAAAATAGACACCCAAGGACTGTAATAGTTTAGTGTCTTTGGAAACTTGGAACATAATCTTCTAATCATGGTGAGAGATCTTCAACATCTCCCATAAAGATCTTCCATTTTTTTCTTTCCTAAAACCTTTCTTTATATCCTGAAAAAAACATAAAAAAGGGTGAGCTCAAATGCTTATTAAGGGTAATCATGGAGAAAATAAAACAAAGCATATACATTTGAACATAAAAACATGAACATAATGTTTAAAATCAAGATATTGAGTTGTGAAAAAAACCTTGGCAGTACGTAAGGCATAGATCATAAAGGAACATTAATCATGATAAAATAGAATGGGAATAAAACATGTAATTGTAGAATCCATTAAGAACATGATACAATTTCCATATTAGCCAAGGCATTACTGCCAAGACCACCATAGTTGACAAAGTCCATAACTGAATTGGGTTTACTATCCATTCCAGCCCTGTATTACTGAACCCGATTAACTTGTTGTTCTAGCCATGTCTATCTAATGAGATATAAATCATTACCCCATACATTGGAGGGACACATAGGTCCCACCCATATCATATTGAAATCATTCTTACATGTTCCACAACACAACCATAAATCATGCATCGTAACCCAAAGAATAAAATGGGTTTCATAAACATCATCCCATATTAACATAATCCATATAAAACAAATGGATACATTTCATCATATGAAAAATCAAACCATGAAAATAGTAGAGACATTATACTTGAAATATAATCATACTAAATAATTTTATCTTAGATGGGAAATAGTTTTGAATAAACACTTGAAATTAATTCTTGAGGAAAATATCCTTTCTTCTTCAAAATCATTTTCTTTCCTCAAAATGTTGTGTGAATGTAAAACAAAGGTGTTTTGTTGAAAATAATCATTAAATATTGTATATGAGGCTTCATGGAAATAAAGCATTATGAAACCGTAAAACTCCATTCATGTTGTATAAGTTAAAAAAACATTCTTCTCGTACCTTTGCTGGAAAAGTAAAAAAGTACCATATAAGGTAAAGAAAGGAAAGTTGCCTTCAATACAATGTGGTAAAAGTCAACCAAGGGTAAAAATGACTTTAAACATACATGGAAGAATTGTAATCATTTTATGATTTTTTTAGAAAACATGGACATGGATAATAAACATAACCCTAGTAAATACTTACGAATAAACAATATTAGATAAGAATGATATTGGAATAATTATCCCTTACCTTATGTCCAATTTCTTTCGTAAGTTTCCTAGACTCCTCTTCTTCAGGTTCTTCCTTCGGATTAGATCAAAAGGGCTCCTTAGATTGGGTTTATGATTAAAGGAAGGCCTCTAGGATGAAGGGAGGATAGTTGAGAGGGTATTTTGGCAGGGTATGTATAATCCAAATGGCTTTGGCGGTGTGAATTAGAGAGAAGGGGAGTGACCTTTTATAAGAGGGGTGAGGGGCACCTTAGGAAAAAACTTACAATATTATTTTATAATAAATTCACATTCATTTTATAATGGCTCAAAAGTGACTTATTTCGAGGCTAGGGTGGGGATGGGTCGAAATACGTTCAACCAATAGGTTTTAGACAAGTTTTGGTTACCATTTTGACCTTATCATTTTGATTTAACTCTATGTTAAATAATTTAACATTTACTGTGTCTTCTTGTATTATTACACTATATGGTTAATAAAATTACTATAAATAGCCAACAGAACCCCAATTGGTTCATTAATGTCATATATATTATTATATAAGTCTTTTGGCCGAACCTTAGATTTTTAGTACCATTATATCAAATAATAACATAATATTTGTTTTAAAAACTCTTTTATGTCAATTTTAACACTATTTGGTATTTTGTTTTTTCTAAATTTATAACAGCAATATTACTTCAAAATAAATTCATCAATCCAACCCTAATACGTTATATTAACCTAGAAAATTAGTGTAATTCATAAAAAGTCTCAAATTACATTTATTTGGGTATTTATAATATCAATTATGTTAATATTTCATTAATAAGGTAATTAGTGCATCATCATTGTGTAACAAATAAATTAAATTATTTAATATCTAAAAACTATAAATAAAATATCATTATGTAGGAAATATTTTTTGTCTTACTAATTTTTATTTATATTGTAATTTATCTTATGTATAACCCTATATTATTTTTTTTATTAAACATTGATTTTATCTTTTTTAACTCTCCTTTAAATAAATTAATAATAAATGTACTAATCTAATCCAAGTGGACCTAATGGGTAATATTGTATTTATAAGGTTGTTTTTGGTCAAATTACACCTATCTAATAGAATTAGGACATGTTTTAGTGTAATAATAATATCATTTTTACCCTTAATTACCCTATTTACTTTTAACCGTGATAAATAAAAATTAAAAGTTACAATTCACCAAATATTATTTTCATCTCATTGAACCACATTTACATATTGACATCAACCGTGTCTCTCGGATTTTTTAAATTCAACTCACAAAAGTAGTAAAATAAAGTATAATGTAAATTTTCAAATGCTCCTAGGATGTGGGTAAAAGATGGTAAAAAGTTCAATAAATTTTTATATATCTAAAATTATAAAATGACTCCAATGAATTACATTAAAATTATATAGGTATTATGTATCAATTTTTATCTAAATTAAATTTAAATAAAATAAATTATTATTTAAATAAAAATTTGGTTTTAACCAATAACTCCGTGTTTTCACAATTCATCAAAAATTGAAATTTTTCAGAAAAAATACCAAAAATTCACCCTAGGATAATTTTGATATTCTGAATCCAAAAATGAAGTCCAATTTGAAAGATAATATTTATAGAATTTCAAAAAATTTGTACTAATATTCATAATAGCCAGTTTTTATAATATTTTAATAACATATCGTTGTTTTGTGAAACTCGGTATTGCGTAAAATGCAAGCTATCAAGGAAGGTTACTCTTGCATGTAACTCAAACCAAGAATAGTAATTCATATACTACAAGATATTACAGTGTTTCTTATATCCCAAGATAATCTTGGTATAGTGTACAACACAAGACATCAAAGAAATTAAAAATTATATTTCTCACAAAATCTTGGTGTGTTACAACTACGGTGGTGGATCATGACAATGAAGTCATACACGGTACACTTCATATTCACTCAAGAATTGAAAAAGTATTATATTATTCTTATTCTATGCATTCTTTTATATCTTTCAAGTTTTCTAGAACTATATAATCGAAGCCCCAAAACCTTGAAGTTGAGATAACTGTAAAAACACCAAGTGGTGCAATCATTGCAACCCAAGTTTTTGACTCCTCTTATGTTGACGTATGTGGAAAGATTCTTCCGGTGAATCTTGTAATACATCCCTTGGTGGAATTCGATGCTATAATGGTAATGGATTGGCTCTTGTTATATAGAGGACATATCAACTATCCGGAAATAGAAATATATTTTCATATTCTGAACAATCCCATGATCCTCTACAAATATAAGGATGATCATGAATCTTCATTGAAAAATAATTCAATGGTGTGGGTGTTGATTCTCTATGAATAAGCATACCTCAACCAAATGGTTGAGTCAATGGAAAGTTCCAAACTTGAGGAAATACCCATCGTGAGGGAATACGATGACGAATTTCCCGAAGAGTTACCCGGAATTCCCCCGAATCATGAGGTAGAGTTCTCAATTGAACTCATACTAGGAGCTACTCATATCTCTAAGTGTCCCTATAAGAGGGATCCTATCGAACTGGAGGAGTTAATGAAGCAGCAGCAAGAGCATTTGAAAAAAGGGTTCATACACCCTAGTTCATCACCTTGGGGTGTGCCAGTGCTCATTGTGAAGAAGAAGGATAGAACAATGTGGCTGTGTATCGATTATAGGGAACTCAAGAAGATCACCATAAAGAACAAGTATCCTTTTCCAAGGACTGATGACTTGTTTTATCAGCTAATAAGAGCACAATAATTTTCAAAGTTGGATAATTGTTCTAGATATCATGAGGTAAAAGTGAAGAAGAAAGATATTCAGAAGACTGCCTTCCGAACAAGGTACGGGCAGTATGAGTTTTTGGTGATGCCCTTCAGACTTACTAATGCCCCTGAAATATTAATCAATTTTATAAATAGAGTCTTTAGACATTACCTCGACAGATTTTTGGTTGTTTTTATTGATGATATTCTCATCTACTCCAAGAGAAAGGGGGAACATGAAGAATATCTAAGACTTGTGTTGGGGACATTAAGAAAGGATAATTTGTACGCCAAGTTTAGCAAGTGTAAATTTTGGATGAAGTAAGTCAGGTTCTTGGGACATGTGATCTAAAGTGAGGGGATTTCTGTGGATCCTTCATAGAAAAAGGCGATTGAGGAAGGGCCCAAACCCTCTAGTCTCATAGAAATTCATAGTTTTCTTGGATTATATGGGTACTACCGACGTTTTGTGAGAAACATCTCATGATTGTCAAGATTGCTAACTAAGTTAATAAGGAAAGGGGTAAAGTATGTCTGGAAGGAAGAATGTGAGTGAAGCATCAAGGAGATAAAGAGAAGGCTGGTCACTACACTTATACTCCCACTACCAAAAAGTGAAGAAATTTTTGTGATATACAGTGATGCTTCAAAGAAAGGCTTGGGTTGAGTAATCATGAAAAATGATAATGTGATAGCCTATGCCTCACGACAGTTGAAGATCCATGAGAAGAACTACCCGACGCATGATCGAGAGATGGAAGCTATGATTTTTGACTTGAAAATCTAGAAGTACTACCTTTATGGTGGGAAGTGTGACATATACACTGACCACAAGAGCCTAAAGTATATATTAACACAAAAGGAGCTTAACATGCATCAAAGTAGATGGTTAGAGCTAATCAAAGATTATTATTGCTCTATTATCTATCAACCTATAAAGGTGAACAAGGTAGTTGATGCTCTAAGTAGAACAGGACCTACAACTCTATCCATGCTACGGATTGAGAAAGACCCTATCTTCTTGGATATGTAAATAATGGATTTGGAAATCATAAGGGAAGGGGATGCAGCTTACCTTTCCAAATTGATTGTGTCACCATCCATCCAGGAGATGATTACAGAGGCACAAAGGGATGATGTGGAGATGAAAAAGAGGGTGAATTCAGTAAAATAAGGGAAGCTACAATAGTTCCATATCGTCGATGATGGTGTGATTTGGTTTGGAGAGCGACTTTGTGTGCCTTCATAACCTAGGATAAAAGAGTTATTGGAAAATTCACATAGATAAAATTTCTCTATCCATCCTGGGTGTACCAAGATGTACCGTGATATTTTAGAACACTTTTGGTGGGATAACATTGTGTAGATTGCAGAATATATATCAAGGTGCATGGTATGTCATCATGTTAAAGATAAGAGACAAAAGTCCAAAGGTATGATGCAGCCATTGCCTATACCCATGTGGAAATGGGAAAATGTTTCTATGGAATTTTTCATGGGTCTCCCGAAGACGTCAAAGGGAAATAATGCGATATGGGTTGTGGTTGACCAACTCACCAAGACTGCCCATTTTATCTCTATTCATGAAGATATCTCTCTTAAACAACTTGTAATTATATATGTGAAGGAAGTTGTGAGACTACATGGTGTTCCACTCTCAATTTTCTCTGAAAGTGATCCAAGGTTCACATCTAAATTCTGGAGGAGCATTCAATATGCTTTGAGTGCTGAATTAAATTTCAGCACAGCCTATCACCCCCAAACTAATGGCTAATATGAAAGGACTATTCAGATGCATGAAGATATGCTAAGAGCCTTCTATATTGAATTAAAAGGTGATTGGGATCAACATCTCTCATTGGTTGAGTTCTCATAAAATAATAGCTTCCATTTGAGTATTCGGATGGTTCTATATGAAGCTCTGTATGGAAAGTGATGTAGAACTCCAACCTGTTGGGATGAAGTTAGAGAAATAAAGCTACGTGGACCTGATCATGTTCAAGAGATGATAGAGAAGGTCAAGTCATCTAGAAACACATCAAAGCTTCTCAAAGTCAGCAAAAGAGCTATGCTGACAACTGTCGAAGGGACTTGTAGTTCGACATTGGAGATAAAGCCTTCCTTCGAATATCTCAATGGAAGAGAGTCATGCGATTCGTGAAAAAAGGGAAGCTAATCCCAAGGTATATTGGCCCCTTTGTGTTCCTTGACTGCATAGGAGTCGTGGTCTATTGTCATTCACTTCCACCAAATATTGATCAAGTTAATGATGTGTTTCAGGTATCACTACTGAGGAAGTACATACCAGACCCCTCACATGTACTAAACTCAGAGGTGGTGCATCTGGCATATGATCTCTCTTATGAGGAGCATCCGATAAAGATTATGGATCAGAGAGATAAGGTTCTACGCAACAAGACAACCCATATTGTCAAAGTGTTGTGGAGGAACCATAAGTTTGAGGAAGAAACTTGGGAACCAGAAGAGGCGATTAAGGAGAATTACCCTCACTGTTGTATTTAAACGAAATTTCAAGGGTGAAATTTCAAAAGGAGGGAAGAATGTAACGACCCAAATTTTTTCAATGGAGTTTAACTTCTTATAAATATGCCATAAAATCACATGAAAACACAACATAATGAACTACTAAGTGCTAAGTGACCTTTAAACATAGGTCTGTCACTTCTGTCTTGTGAATTTTGAAACTATGACATACACAGTTGTGTTCAAGATTATTTTTGGAGTCTAATGAAACAAAAATAATTTTCAGTGAGTAGTAATGTAACCTTATGAATAGTAATCTACCCTTATGAATAGTAACAAATCTTTATGAATAGTAATATGAACCTTATGAATAGTAAATCATCCAACATAAGAGTAACCTTACACGTGAATAATTAAATAAAATTTAGACATCCTTGAAAGTGACAATTTGACGTTAGTAAACGTTTTGGTATCTTGTAAGTCATAAATAATTAATTATAATTAATTAATTAATTTAAAAGAAAATTTATTTTCCTAAAATGTGTTCCTAAATTAT
Source organism: Viscum album (assembly GCA_963277665.1). Lineage (NCBI taxonomy): Eukaryota > Viridiplantae > Streptophyta > Magnoliopsida > Santalales > Viscaceae > Viscum > Viscum album. Next base: position 1,878,075,090 of record OY728146.1, on the reverse strand, counting down.
CGAATTAGTGTCTTATAGTTTTTAGATAATTTTAGAAGACCCTATGTAATTTTTGAAAGCACTATAAAATCAGTTTTAATTTTTAAAAACTAATTTTTATGTAAATTATAATTATAATTAAATATTAAATTAATAATATTTAGAAAATTATTTTTGAAAAATAGACTTTATTTTTGGATTCTACAAGTTGAAAAATGGTTGGGGTAAATTTTTGGGATTTTTCTGAAATACATGAATTTTTTATGAATAGTGAAATACCATAATTTACAAAAATAAGCTAAATAAGCTAATTATAGAGTCATGTGTGATGTTCTGCTAATGTAATCCCACTTGGTTCTGGATCACATGATAAAATTACTATTCTCGGTCATTCAAGACTCACTATTCCTTGTCTTAGGGGAAATTAATAAACTAATTAATTTTATATTAAGGAAACCCCTCTCCCCTCCACTATAAAAACCACCCTTCACACACCCATTTCCTCACACCTCTCAAGCTACAAGCCTTCTCTAAAATCTACCCAAAAACCTGACGTAGCCCCTCTCCCACATTCCAGAGTTTCCGGTCTCATAAAAAGACCAATCCTAGCTTCTTTAAGGAGGATCTCAAGAGGAGGATTTAAGAGGCAATTTCTCTCCCTCTTCTCCTTTAATTTTCGTTCAATTTCAAGTTCATTTCTTAATATCTCCCCACCTATCTTCATCCAAATGGTATTGTAACTCTAGTATTATAAATTTAAAGTAATTTTATGTTGCTAATGAGATATTATATAATCTAACCCCTTTTCCCTCTTCCTTTTATCTTATTAATGAGAATGTTGTTCATGAGGTGTTACTTTATCACCTTCAAGAACGTCATGATTTCATCTTCCATTTCTACCATCCGATCTGGTCATGAAACCATTTTTATGGTTGAAACATAAATTTTTATATGAATTATGTCCTATTTAATGTTCTGGAAATAACTTATGTCCATATTACAAGTGATAAAATAAAACAAGTTCATTATGATCGAAAAACCATTCAAATTAACCTAAACAATCATAATTTAATTATTATATGATGATTCATCCACATGGATCTAATATGATTCATTATAAGATCATTAAAACTCCTTTAATATCATTATTAACATGTTATATCAGTTCTGGATGTTTACCCATGTTCTACCCATACTTCAATTTAAGAATACAAGTGAACCACTCAAGAAAAACCTAAAAACAAACATTCCCGAATAATGTTTTTAAACTCTAAAACTCATCCAAAGGCACATAAAATCACTTAATGAAACAATAATTAACCATATTAATTTAAAAAAGGTTCTGGATTTCAAATTAATTAGTATAATATCACTATACAGGACATTAAAGAGAAGGAAGCTTTCGGGTACAAGGTAAGAGGAAATTCTCGAACCCAGATTTCATCGTTCGGGTTCTCCCTCATTCACTCCATTTTTGATATGGTTACTCCTATAAAATCATTATTTCATAAATTTATTTATTTTTCTGGGATATACATGTTTTACACTATTTTTTATTTCAAACAAAACTTTTTCCAAAAGAACTCTTCTTTTAAGAACACACCTTTTACTTCTCACTCAAAGTGGACAGTTCTTGTAACATGTATTTTATTACCTCTTTCATTTGGGAACCCATTGTTTATGAATGTGTTCTTATGCGATGAAACCCATTACTTTCTATGGGTTATTTATGTTCATTTTATATATGTGTTCTATGTGGAAATCATGATAATGATAATGTTATGATGTGATGGGTGCAGTCAGAATTATATAGCGTAATATGAATGTTTCAATGTGACGGGTGAGCCTGGAATTATACAGTGCTCCAATGCATTGGGTAAAGTGATTAATCTCATGATTAAATGTGAAATTATTGGTGAACATGATTCTAGTTTGGTTCACAAGTATGTGTGGTAGTTAACCACTAAGACATGATGTTTCATTTTTATGCATTTCCACATTTCAAGTCATATATTTATGCTTCCTCTCATGTTCATGATCTTTTTCCCATGTTATGATTATGATCACCCCATGCTATTTTGTTATTATCAATCTTCTTACTGGGCTTTTATCTCACCCCTTTCGATGTATATCCTCAGGTGGATACATGTACTAAAGATATGACAAGTTCTAATAAGAAGCTAGAGAAGACGAAATTAAATAAATGTTTATGCTTGATGTTGTAATCTGTATGTATGGTCCATGTTTGACCAAGACACTAAACCTCTGGATCCTCTATTTGTAATACAATTTTTTTGTTTATCTTAAAATAATGTAATAGTAATGTAAGAAAAGGTCGGGACGCTATAGGTATCTACTATCTTTATATTCCTCTTGTATCTATTACTGATCCCCTATTAGCTTTTGGGTCATTCTTTTAGGTATTTATATAATCAACCCAACATGGTCTTTAACCGCACGTCTCCTGCATTATGCGGGCAATGAAGATCATGATCATGACTATTGAAGAGATTAGGTATTCAGGGTTCAAGGACCATATATGGTGGTCATAACTTGTAATTTAGAATTTGGGATCTCTTTCAGATATTTTCTATTTCAGTAATGTATAGTTGGGAAATAATTATGGTTGGGGTGTATTTTTAATATTTTTCATTTAGTATACACTATCTTACTCTTTAACTATATAAAGGTTCATGCATGCTTGGTTAACTTTATAGTACTGTTTCATCTATTCTTCATTCCCTATGCACTTTTATATTGAGTTGCCTTTGTGCATGAGTACATTTTCTTAGGAAAAGGCCTCCATGAGTAAGTTATGCCTTCAGTTATTGTCACCACCCTTGACCTATGGAGGAGGTCTTGGGGTAGTTGCGGATCGAGCCCATATTTTGGTCAGGTTGTGATTGATTGGTATAAATGGTGGTTCGATCTGTGGTAAGTTTTTAATATGTTCCCTAAAAAGGATTTGGCTCAGTTTTAAGGAAACCGTCTCAATTTTCTTGAGTGAAACTCTCATGAAACGGAGTCCAGTGATGGTTTGGTGGCCATTATAGCCATTCAATTGGACCTTAGCTACCTTCATGTCGACTCATCATGAAAAGACATTTGTTGTAGGGATAAATGGTACCTGAATTATATTGGTTTGAGTTTTTGATTTCCCTTCTTGAGTCATTTACCCATTGCTGTTGATATATATATTCTCATCTGACTATGGTACTATTTGATAAAATTTATGATACCTCTATGATGAAATCTAGAAAGAATACCAGCTCTGGTTCATGATGAAGGTCAGATGAGAAATGAGGCCTTAAATCATGGTTCATCTCGTGATACACTTCCTCATGGTGGGAAGATTGTAGCACCTCCATCTATCGAGTAGCAGATCATCCCAGTATAGTAGGCTGAGGACATACATAATATTAGCACACTCCACAAGTTCTAGCATCAAAGACCATTAAGTTTCCACATAGATATAGAACCCTAGGAAGTCGAATATTGGCTAGAGTTGTTGGTCCGTATCTTTAGGCTTATTTAGACCCTGATATATTAAGAGGTGGCAATAGCATCCGGCCTTTTCTATGGAGTAGCTAAGAATTAGTAGAGACTTGTTATGAAGATGCATGATTTGTCAAAAATGCCATGGGATGACTTCCCACAATTGTTCTGTGGGAAGTACTACCCCTCATTCCAATGCTCAGTATTGATCCAAGTGCATATGGAGATTCATAATGGAGGTATTATGGTGGCTGAGTATGATACAATGATTACAGACCTTACATGCTACTTCATTGACATGATATATGATGGATACATCAGAGCATGAAAGTTTGAGAAGGGACTCCACTGAGAGATTTCAACGAGCATCCTGGCCTTGTGCATCCCTACCTATGTTGGGGTGTTGGAGAGGGAACTGGTGACAATGAGATATTTTTTAGAGTGACACTAGGAAGTTGGAGCTAGATGTGGGTGTCAGAGAGCAGAGTCATCTACATCATTTAGCATATGCCAGACAAAGTCTCATTCATATAGTTGTATGGGGTTGAGGCTGTGAAAACCATTAGGGTATCCCAAAGAGGGGTCTTTTTTTACTTGTAATAGGTGAGGTCACATAGAAAGAGACAACCAGACTAGACTTGCTGACAAGCCTAGGTTGATAGTTTATGGATCTCCACGATAGAGGCAACACCATGATAAGTGATCTACTAGGTGAGGACAATATGTTCCCAAAGGAGGTAGAGTTGGTAGAGGAGAAGTAGGATATTTGGGTGATTTACTGAGCTATGATATCATTCCACCACCACCACCTGGCTTCCCACATCAGGCTTAGGGAGCTAGTGGTTAGGGCCATGGGCAGCTGCATGATATGGATGTCTATGATACTACATCACACAAGATGATTTGAGGTATGATCTATGTTTATTCGACTCTTTCATCAGTATTAGTAGACATATTGTCTAGTCAATCCATTATACCTTAACTTTTGGGTGATATTTAGAGTTTGGAGTTGATATTCTATCCCAACAGCATCATCATACTATTCCTACAGAAAATGATTCTTCTATTTATTTTATCTACTGGTAGTATAAGATATCAATTGGTAGATAGAGCTTCACATGTTAACTTTTGTTCATTATGATGTAACCCTATTACATCATCATGGTTATGTACTGGGTTTCCATGGTTTAAGCACAAATTGAATATCACCGTATCCAAGTTAGATGCCTATGCATTGATTAGAAATGATTCTCCTTTTCGGGTGAGAGAGATCACCTGGAGAACATGTGGATTCTGTGAGCATAAGGTTACAATATATAACCCATCTATTAGTGAGTGTATCCCTTGGTTTAGTAGTCTCTTCAAAAAACTATATTCCTTTAGTTGTGGTTGATTATGTGGATGTCTTGCCCGATGAAATTCTGGGACTACCTCTGAGGTGGGAGATGGAGTTTTTCATTGGTTTCCATCTTGGGGGTACCTTAATATATTATTATACATATCATATGGAACCTACTAAACATTGGGAGATATTTTTTGTAGTTGGATTACCTTCATGAAATATTTATCATCTAACCCAGTGTGTCCCTCGAGTAGCTCCCATCTTGTAACTGATAAAGACAGACGAGAGCTTACATCCTTGAATAGATTGTCATCACCTGAACCAGGACACGATAAAGAAAATGTACCCCTTTTGAGGATTAAAATATTCTTTGACTATTTACAATGTATGAGACTTTTCTTAAAGATTGATCTCAGGTCTGGCTTGCACCAGTTGAGAGTTCGCAAGAATGATATTACAAAGTTGGAATTACAAAGCCGCAACAAATACAATTAGTTTCTAGTGATGAACATTGGTGTGATGAATTCCCCCTCCATGTTGATGGATTTTATAAATTAGGTCTCCCATAAATACTTGGAATAGATTATTATTTTCCTTATTGATGACATACTTATCTACTCTATATCAGAAGATAATCATGTAGATCACTTGATAATGGTTCTTAATTTACTTCGAGAGAACCAGTTTTATATAAATATATCAAAGATAATGTTCTTGACTCATGAGGTTCACTTTTTAGGGAATTTCATTCTTGAATATGGTTTTTTCATGTATTCAGAAAATATCAAGGCAATGCAATCTGGGGATCAACCCAATAACATGTCAGAGGTGTGAGATTCTTGTCTTGGTGGGGTAATACAAGATTCTTGTGGAATACTTTTCTATAATCACAAATCCTTTCACTTCCCTAATTTAGACAGGGATGTTGTTTACCTAGTTTGAATAGTTAATGAGGGCCTTTGAGGAGTTGATATAGAGGATGAAGAGTTCTTTAGTGTTAAGACTACCATAAGAGGTACTGGAGTATATATTGTATTGTGATCCCTTCAGTGTTGGGATCGACTGCGTATTGATTCAATGATAAGTAATTATTGCAAAAGGGTTGAGGAAGTTGAGACCCAAAGATAATAACTACGAAACTAATGACCTAGAGCTGAAAGTTGTAGTATTTTCCGTAATGATGTGGATAAACTTCCTTTTGGGAGAGTTCTTTTGGGTTTACTCACAACACAAGAGTCTCAGGTACATCTTCACTCAGAGAGTCTAGAACCTATGAAAATGACATTTTTTGGGGTTCATGTAGGACTATAACATTGAGATAGTGTATACTCCATGGAAGGGAAACATTGTACCAGATTTCCTTTGTAGGAAGTCCCATTATTTCTTAGTGTAGTAATCTTTGGATAAGTTATCTTACTTATAGCTGACCCTAGTGGAGCGTGAGGGTGAAACCATTCTTCAGTCGATGGTGTTGGCGCTTTCTATACTCAAGTGTTTAAGAGAGTCCCAACTAGAAGACATTGACATTAAGGTCATACATGATCATATATCCACAAGTGATGTACTAGATAGATATTCAGAAAGAGGTAATCACATCATCTAATTCCAGGGGTGAATAGTTGTTCTTGTAACATTGTGAGTGGAGGTGATGCCGGAGTTCAACACATATCCCTTGGCTATAAATTTCGGTGAGGGGAAGATGTAAATAGACCAGCAGTTGATGTTTTGGTGGTTTGTAATGAGATGGATCATAGATATGTTTTTCTCTCAGTGACTCACTTTTCCTGAGGTAAAATCTACAAAACAAGTACCACCAAGTTTACTACATCCCCTTGAGATCCTATAGTGGAAATGGGACGACATATACATGGACTAATTCAAAATTATTCCATGCATAGTGAAGATCCATGATGCCATCTGGGTGATAGTTGACCAACTCATGAAGTAGGCACACTTCCTTGTAATTACAGAGTATATTTTTGTCGAGATTCTGGGGAAGTTATTTGTACGGGTGATCGTTCGTCTTCAAAGGGTGACCTCTATGATTTTCTTCTATCATTAAGTGTGGTTTACGCCATGATTGTAGAGAGGCCTGTAAGTGGAATTCAGAACCCAATTGAAGATGAGTAAAACTTTTCACTACAAAACTAATTGGATGATTTAGTGCACTATACATTTGTTGGAGGACATGTTTATGGCTTACATGTTAGACTTTTACCGAAGCTGGGAGGATCATCTTCCTTTGGTAGAGTTTGTGTACATAAACAACTACCAGTATTCCATTAGCATGAATCATTTTGAGGCCATATGTGGGATAACTTAAATTCCACCCTTGTGTTAGATAGAGATTGGTGAGTCATATATTATGATCCCAAAGTTGGTGTAGGTGGAAATAGAGAAATTCTAGGTCATCTGTGGGTGGATGAGGACAACCCAGAGCAAACAAAATTCCTATACTTATTGACATCATAGGACATTGGAGTTCGAGTATAGAGACCTTTTTTTCTTTTGAGTCTCTCCACGTTGAAGATTTTGGTGGTTTGGCGAGGGAGGCACGTTATCCCCAAGGTTCATCGGGCTGTTTGGGATCGTGTAGAGGGTTGACAAGGTTGCCTACCTCATCACCCTACCCCCATAGCTAGAGCGTGTACAAAACATCTTCGAAGTATCGCAACTGAGGAGATATATTCATGAATCTACACATGTCATTGATTAGGGAATGATGGACATCGAGGATGGAGAAACCATTGAAGAACAGTTGGTGGTGATTGGGGACCAAAAGTAGTGGTCCCTATGTAGACAGGTCATCCCTACTGTTTTCATTCCATCGAAGTATGAAAACATGCAGAAGAGTACATGGGAGTGGGATAGATATATTCAGGCTCTATTTCTTGAGTTGTTTTTATAATTTTCATTTTTGGGGATGAAAATATTGAAGGAGGGAATGATTTAGAGATTTATTTTTTCCTTATAAGACATTAGAATATTTCAATATATATTTCTAGAGTTAGGAGCTAAGATGACATTCGATTTTGAGGCCCAGTTTTCCTGAAATTAATATTATAAAAATATTAATTATATTTCATATTATATGTGAATGAAATCTCAGAAAAAATATAACGCTTAATAGGTTTATTGGATCCAAAATCTGAGACAATAGTTGATTCCAAAATACAGATTTTACCCTAGGTGTGACATAATGTAAGTCAGCTCAGGACGTTAGGACCCCTCTCTGATTGAAAGAACGTTAAGTGAATTTATTTAATTATTTAATAAATTAAATTAATTAATTTATACTAAATATAATTTATTATAAATATATATTTATAGATATTTTCCATGGTTTGCCTAAAATCCTATGATCTCCAATGATGCTATCTCCCTCCTCCGTTGATGAATCCATTAGCAAGAAATGATGAAATGTCATATCAGATCAGATCAGGATGTGGAGAATATAAAAACTTCTCCTGATCATTGGAGGCTGCATTATTAACCAAATATCAATCCAAAACGGATGCATGACTCATAAATTTTTTTTCTACAACTTTTATTAAATGATTGAGTAGATCGATAATTGTTCTTCGATCTACGCCCCTATTGTAAACCATTACATGTCCCAAGAACTAAAATATTACATTGTTTCAATTTAATTATAATTTGAACTTCTCGTTAATGACCTAATGGTCAAGAATGCTTGTACTCAAACAATTTACCTTTGTTCTTGTGCCTTCTCTCCATCGCTTCCTCACATTCTTTGCCAATTGGATACCTGTAGTCCCAATTTTATAATGTCAACCAGCACCAAGCTTGATCAGGCCCATGGATTCCTGGATGAACAAAAAATGGGAATGGGCCAATGATCTAAGTGAAGATATTTGATGTTTGAGAGGTTTGGCTGGTTCTTTTAGTGATTTTGATCTCAAGGAATTGATGGCCAAAGAATCTGGGAATGTGAGGTGTGATAGGTGTGTACTACTTCATACTAATTTGAAATCAGATCTAATTTATGGCCACTAGAGGGATGAAATCCATTGATCAGTGTTAGATACACTAATTTAGGCTATATATTGGTCAGAACTCGAAGGCATGAACCATATTTTTTATTGGAAATAGAATCTATATTTTCTGGAAAAATCCCAACTACACGCCATCTTTAATGAAGAACACAAAACATGTATCCCCTTTTTGCGGTGATGTCTAGGTTTTGAGAAAGCTATGGATTACATGACATGTAGTCCCACATACATGTCTTGTATCGTCTTCCCAATTGGATAATATGGGTGAAGGGTTTCATGAATGGGAACCCATGTAAGAGTACATGAGATTGGATACAAGGTCGAGTACTCTAGTACATTGACACTATGAGAAACACAGGACCCTGATCCCGATAATCCAAGTAACACCCCATCCCCAATTATCTAGAGTCGGTGCATTATTACATAACATTGGCATGATACAATGAATCATTTCCTAAAAGGCCGACCAGTTTAGTAGCCTTGGAAGTACTAGATACATTCATAAGCTTTACATCGCATCATGAAATAAAAACATCAACAACATTTTTCGCCTTTTGAAAACACTTATATCTATAGACTGTCCCTACATGACAACTATAAAATACTTCTTCACATCTTGGGAAAAATAAAACATAGAAAGGGGTGAGCTGAGATGCCCATTAAGGATCACAAAATAGCGGAAACTTTCATAAATAAGCACAAACATTTAAGGGAATCTGTAAGACTAAAACAAAATCCTTTTAAACAAAAACTTCAGCATAATATGGAAAATATAAAATCAAATAATTCCATTTACTTATTCCCATGGATATTCTACTAGTATAATATTCACATGTAATATGAATTTCCACCATCATAATGATGGAATTCATAATGTCATACTTCATGACCACATAGTCAAGGCATTGTGCCAAGACTACAAATTATATTTTGTCCAGGCCTTGTGACAAGACACTAGTTTGTCTCATGAGACCTACCGATGCATCAATGAGCTATAGCAGGTTCCACCCATCACTTACTAAGTCCAATGCATTCCTCATATGAAATGGTTTAAACATAACATAAACATTCGAATTAAAACTAGCATACAAAATGTCAATAATTTATAAATAGACCATGAATGGTATAAAAATAACATATCCATAGTCAAATATATCAAAAAACCTTCAATACAATATTGAATATTTGTATTATAATAAATCCACATCAGACAAGTTTAAAACACATTAAAGGATGTTGATAGAGATCAAATCAAAATTTTTTGAGAGACATATCTCTTTCTATTTTGAAATAATTTAGAAGTCATGTAATTATAAAAGAAAACATTTATTTTGAAAATATTGTTATAATATTTTATGGGAAGCTTCGAAGGTATTATAATGGTGGAAAATAGTTTCACCCACCATATAAGTTTAAAAAACATCATTTCCTTAATTTTGTTGAAATGGTCGTAAAGGACCTTGTTTGGAAAATAATGGAAAGATTCCTTGATAAACATTTTATAAAAAGTTAGACAATGGTATAAATGAATTTAACCGATAGTCTTGGAAATAGTAATTATTTTTGAAATATTTTTTTAAGAAGACACAGATGTGGATGATAAAGAGGTCCCTGTAGATACTCATGTATTAACAACCTCAGATAACTAAAGAAATAGTAGAATTAACCCATACCTTGTACTTTTCATTGGTTTGGGGTATGTTAACATACTATATAATAATTAAATAATAATTATTAAATTATACAATAACTATATACATAAATATGAAATCATATATGATCCACTAATATTTCATTGTTACTAATATTTTAGAAGTATCATCGTTTCGGCTGTTAACTGATCCGTTTTCCTTTTTATGAACGGTTATGTAATCCATGTTTGTTATGGATAAGATGTATTTTATTCATATCCATAATTATATTAAGTTCCTAGACATTAGTTTTAATCATAAAATGAAAATTATTTTTGAATGATTACGACGGGGAATGAATCTCATCGCATTCGTAGAGATGGTAATCCGTACATATGCTCAAGCGACAAAGTCATTCTATTTATGGTGAAATCGTATGTAATTGGATGGTATGTCATATATAATGAATCATAAACATGTTATATTTATTATTTACATTAGTTATACTCATTATTATACCCATCCAAAAAATTAAGTGTTTGAATAACAAACCACACCACGGCGTGGAGACGGTAAGCCGTACGTACACACGTATGGGGACTTTGTCATTCATATGATGGATAGAATAATGAATATGGTTATAAAATATTTAAAATAACATAATAGTATATATAATATACTATAGTTATTATTTTAGAATGGAAACAACAAAGAAATAGGAAGTGTAAGAAGAAAAGAACTTGAAATAGGTGATGAAATATTTACCTCTTCTTTGGGTTCTTCCTTTTGATTTGATCAAAAGGGATCTTATGTTGGATTTCTTACTAAAGGAAAGCCTCTAGGTTTAAGGGAGGAAATTTGGGAGGAAATTTGGGTAGGTTTTTGCCGATCCAAATGGCTTTGGAGGTGTGAAATTAAGAGAAGGGGAAGTATCCTTTTATAAGAGAGGTGAGGGTCACTTTAGAAAAAGCTTGAAATATTATTTTATAATAAAATATTGTTTTATTAATAATGGCTCAAAAATAGATTATTTCGAAGTTATGGTGGATATGGGTTTAAAAACTCTTAACCAATATATTTTATATAGGTTTAGGTCACCATATTAACCTTATCTTTTAGATTGAATTCTTAGTTAAATTGTTTGACATTTACCATGTCTCATTGTATTTTTATATTATATAGCTAATAATCATACTATAACCAGACAAGAGAACCCCAAGTGGTTCATTATTAATATATATAATGTAGTATATGTTATTTTTCTGAACCTTATATTTTTAGGAATATTATATCAATTAATAATATAGTATTTGTTTTAAAAACGCAATTATGTCAATTTTGACAGAATTTAGTATGTGGTCTTTGGGAAAATCATAACAGCATGATTAATTCGAAAAAAATTATTTAATAAACCTTAATATGTCATATTAAATTATAAAATTAGTTTAATTCATCAAAATTCTCAAATTACACTTATTTAGTTATTTATAATATCTAATATTTTAATATTTCATTAATCAGGTAATTACTGCATAATTATTGTGTCATAAATAAATAAAATTATTTAACATCTAAAAATTATAAATAAAATACCATTACGTATTAAGTATTTATATCTTTCTAATAAATATTTATGGTCTAATTTATCATATGTATAAACCTATATTAAAAATGGTTTAGTTATTAAACATTGAATTTAACACTTTTAACTCTTCTTTAAATAAAATAATAATAAATGTCCTAATCTAATCCTAGTGGACCAAAAAGATCATATTATATTTATAAGTTTGTTTTTGGTATAATTACACTTATCCAATAGAATTAGTACATGTGTTAGGGTAATTATAATATCATTTTTACTCTTAATTACCCTATTTACTTTTAACCGTGGTAAGTAAAAGTCAAAAGTTACTATTCACTAAAAATTATTTTCATCTTATTGAACCAAATTTTACGTAATAATTTCAAGCGTGTTTCTCAGATTTTATAAATTCAACTAACAAAATAGGTAAAATTATGTTTTATGCAAATTTGTAAATGCTCCTAGAAGGTGGGTAAAAGACGGTAAAACGTTCAATAAAATTTCATATATCTAAACTTATTTTAAAATTAATCAAATGAATTAAATTGAACCTATATATTTATTATGTATCTATTTTGACCTAAAATAAATTAAAATAATATAACTAATTATTTAAATAAAAATTCATTTTTAAACAATAACACAATATTTTTCACTTTTCAACAAAAATTGAATGTTCTCAAAAAAATACCAAAAAATCACACATAGCTAATTTTGATATTCCGAATCTAAAAATGAAGTCCATTTTAAAAATTAAAATTTATAAATTTTCAAAAAGTGGGTATTACTATTCATAATAGCTAGTTTCATTGGTTGTGGTGTGTTAAAACTCCAAGTTGTGTATAATGCAAGCTACTAGATTATTCCAAGGGAAATGTACCATAGATGCTTGTGGTGTTACAAGCTAGGAAACATAGTGTTGTCCACATAGAATGTGTGTATTTCTATATGAAAAGGAACCCATATGTTCACTGGAGACATGAATTGGCTGTGAAGTGGGGCCACATGCCGAATTGGTCCCCTCACACGTCATGTACTCCTTGAACTCTTCTGAGTGAACTTAAACCTTCAGTATATCCTTAATTTGAACTCAGATTTTAGCCCTTCCATATTCTATCATGATTAATTATCTATATAGAATGTGATGAATTTATTAGTTGTAGATTTTTTGATATGATTTAAAATATTTTGGGGTTGGTGCACACTAAGATGACTCCAGATGATGTCAGTGATCGTGCATGATCACCATGAATTTTTATGGGTGTTACCATCAAGCAGGGATGGGTAGTTGACTTTCTCAAAGACTTATTCCATGTGTTACACTCTAACTAGGAGTGGAAGTGAAGTTCCCCATAAACCAACTTCAGGTTTTATCATTCATTAGGGGTGGGTAGTGGAGTTCCCTTAAGTACCACTTCTGAGTGTTACCATCTAGTAGGGCAGGGCAGTGGATTTACCAGATGAAATTCTTGAGAGTTACCTACTGGTGGGGCTGGGAAGTGGAGTTACTCAGTGACTAATAGAGTAGAACCCTTCTATTGTATCAAGGTATGGGTCCTATATCTAGAAATTATGGACCCTAAACTGTGCATCATAGTGACGAGAAATGGTTTGACATATCTTTGGACGCACAAGGAAGAGGGATGCTTTCCCCACTGAGATTCACTTTTGTGATTCAACCTAAAACCATGTGGTTGAGTTAGTTCCACCCATATCATATAGTGTAAATGTGTGGTGATTCAGTTCATTAAACTTTTGTGAGCATCGTTGATGGACTTTTAAAACATTTGGATACTCTTCTTCTAAGGATTATTTGTGATATAGAAATACCCTTACACTATCATTTGAGCTTCTTTCTCGGAGCATATATATATATATATATATATCCTATTATTTTATTGACACCATGTATTTGGTTACTCTCCTTCCAGGAGAGGTGAAGACACATGGGGTATGCCACATGATTTTAATGTCTAGCTTCATGTGTTTATATGAGCCTACTCTCTTACTATAGGTGGAAAAGGCTCAACAAGTATTTCATCAACTCACCTTGTTTAGTTCAATTTTCATAGATGATATTACTTTCACACTTTTTTAGGTTTAGTTGTACTCTTTCACTATACGTTGTGTATCTAATATCTATTTATTCCACTTGTATCTCTTACTGCTACCCCTAAACTTTCTAGGTGTTCTACTAAGTATTTATATACTCACCAATGCATGGTCTTTGCCTACACGTCTCATGTCTTATTCAGGCAATGTACATGTTGATTGTGACTATATAAGAGCTTAGGGATTCAGGGTGCTTGGACCGAAAATAGTGGTTGTAAATTGGGATTTAGGAGTGGGGCTGTCTATCAGTTGTTTTCTTTTCCAATTTTGTCATGTTGGGATGTATTTATAGTTTGGTGTGTATTTTTACCATTTTTTATTTGTTTACACTACTATACTATTATAATGTCAAGGTGTTCAAGCATGTTTGGATTACTTTATAGCATTGTATATTATATTCTTCTTTCCCTCTTCAGTTTTTTTATTGATATGGTCGCGTCAGTATGTACATGTTCTTTGGAAAAGGCCTCCCTGAGTTGGGTATACATTTGACACTTGTCATTACCCCCTACACTATGGTGGTGGGATTGGGGTAGTCGTGGCTTGAGCCCTATCATGGTTCAGGTCATGACATATTTCCTCTTTCCCATGGTCTTCTAGGACCAACACATAAACTCAACTAGGGTTTCATACTAGAACCCACTAGTGGTTGGAGGAATTTTTCATCCAATGATATATGTGGTCCACCATCCTTTTTGGAAACTTCTATGGTATTTACTTTTCATCAAATAATTCTCCCCAGAAACTAAATATCACACATATGGGACTTCCATTCAATGATAATCCTTGTGATCTAAATTATCTATCACTTCCATCACCATTTATCTCTTTATTAAGAAACACACTACTAAAACACAATAGATTAGAAGTAGTTTTTTTGGGGGATATGCAAAACCCCTTCTAAAATCATTTTAGAGGCAGTTATCCACAACCCCCACACATAATCAAATTTAGAGGGGGTTTACAACACCCTTTAAATGTTTTATCATTTTTTCTTCGTAAAATTTGGTTTGATTTATGAGGTAGTTTTTTCAAAACCACCTCTAATTTAATATTTAGTTTACCTATATGTTAGGTTAGATTTTAGAATAATTATATATATATATATAATATTCATTTGGATATTAGATGATATATATATATATATAAATATAATAAGGAAATTGTTTTTTAAAGGAAATAGTGAGGATTCACAACCCCTATAATCTCTCAAATTATAGGGGGTTCATGAACCACTGTTAATCCCATAGATTACAGGGGGTTTTGAACCCCTTATAAATTATGAAATTTGAGGGGTTTGTAAACCCCCTCTAATATAATACATTATAAGGGGTTAATGATTCGTTGTTAATCCCTTTTATTAGGGTCATTTTTTAACACCCTCTAATTTTTTATTGATTTTTTAAAATAAAGTTCATGTAAATTCAAATTTTATAATATATATGTTTGGGTGCAAATGTGTGTGAACATATATAGGTATATTACATATACACAATATATAAAGATTTTACATGAATTATAAACACACACACACACATATATAAAATACTGACTGAAAATTGTTTTTTTATTATGAAAACACTTTTAAGGAAAAAGTGTGAAACCAACATGACCTAACCACATCACTAATTCACCACTTCACCACTTGAAAACAAAAAATCAAAATGGATGAAATCCATTCAAGAATTCAAACTGACAAAACATCAAAGATGGATCAGAAGTCACCAAGAAAGGCTGGGTTACCATGAACAAGGGGAAACAAACATCAGGAGAGCTGGACAAACCTCAGAGCCGGTCTCCTCAGACGCCCACTGATGCAACCGTTCACACAACCCCAAATCCAAAAACCCAATGGCGAACCCCAGTCGGATTCCGCCCAACCCTCCAGTGAAGTGAGATGGCCCTGAAAGAGCACATCCACAATGGGCGACGAACAGACCGGAGCGAGGAAGACCAGGCCATCCAGATGCTGCACCCAACACCTTAGGTAACCACAACACACCCTCAGACCAAACACAACTCCGCAAACCCCTTTCTAGCATCTCTGAAGAAGTGAAAACCAAAATTCAAGAGATCATAGAAGATCCAATTCATCTCAAACAAAACCATCACACCATGACAATGAACACACCGCATTTTCACTGCCAAAGAAACACACCAAGCAAATCACTCGAATCCCACAAGCATCACTGCAACACCCGTCGCCGCCCTCGTCCCTGCACACATAGACCACAACAAGCAACCAAAGACTCCATCATGTACACGATGCATATGATGGAACAACCCCATCATCGAGGAATTGGAACATGACCTCTTTACTATGAAAAAAATCATGACCCCACACCACTAAAGTTTCCCCCCACCGCTGCGGAAGAAGAAGGATTGGCTTAGAAGTCCGGAACGTGACACCGAAACCGCAACAAATCGACACCGCCCCAAATCGACCACCTACCGCACTGGATCACAAACCCAGAGGAGCATCGGAGTATAATCCCATCACCGTAGAGAGACCAGATCTCGATCTCAGTGCTACAGATTGGAACCCCAAAACCACATATAACAGGAAAAACCTCGTCGCCGCAGCGGGTCTTGACCCTGATTCACCAGATCAAGACTCCATAACCGCAGAAAAGGACCGTGACCCCAACGCCGCACTGGACTGCGACCCCACAACGCGGAGAATCTGGAAGCTAACTTCGAACCCACCGTAGCACAACCATCCTCGCCACACACCTGTGAGTCCACCCATTACTGAACCGCCACATCGTGAACACCCGGGGACACCGAGGAAGGAATCGCACCCCAGCGAAGGAGAGAGGCAGTGATGAGAAAACCCTAAATCACAGTTGTGCCCCTTACAGGCTCCATATCTCCCTCTGTCATCTATAAAAGACATTATATAAATATGTTGAATAAATACTTTTACACATAAACAAAAATGTATACATATTTAAATATAGTTATACATAATATAAATGTTATGATAAATATATTTATTAAAATAAGTAAAATTTATATATGGTTTTATAAATACTATACATTTATATTATGATTTATATTATACATATATTATATGAAATACATTTTTATTGTATATTTATGCATAAATACATTTATATTATATTATGTATACAAAGAAATATAATATAGGAAAAATATAAATATATTTTATATTTATATTTTATATTTTGTATTAGAAATATTTTATTATATATAAATTTATAAATATTTTATAATAATTATATATATATTTTAGTATACAATATTAATTATAAATTAATTTAATATATATATATCACTTAATTATTTTATATATTTTCAATTATATAATTGTATTTAATTTTATTTATATGTATACATAGATATAAATGTATAATTTTATGTATATATATATATACATTTTATATATTGTATTTCATATAATATTAATTATATATAACATAAAATTCTAAACATATTATAAAAATATATAAATAAATAAATTTTATTTAAAAAATATATTATAAAAACCCAAGATTTTAGTTTTTATAATTTATATTGTTTATAATTAATATTATATGATTTAAAATTTATACAAATAGATAAATATTAATGTATGCAATATTACAAAACTATATTTATTAAAATACTTATATATTAATGCACATAATATTATACAATTATACTAATTGATATACATATATATTAATGTGCATAATAATAAATATATGTACTAAAATACATTATATAAATATTTTTATAAATTGTATTTCTTATATGATTAATTAAATACTTGCATAAGTTTTAGTTCATAAATAATATTTGTATAAATTATATTTTGTATAATATTAATTATATAAAATATAAATATTTATATAAATTTTATTTAATATATACGTATTTCTTATAATATTAATTATATATAATGTTATACAATTTATACAAATAAATATATATTAATGTTCATAATAATAAATATATGTATTTAAGTGCATTATATGAATATATTTTTAAATAAATTACATAAATATACTGAATAAATAATTATATATATATATATATTATAAATAAACATGTAAAAATTATATAAATGTGTATTTAAATATAGAAATAATTTAAATACACATATTTATAAATATATAAATATATGTTTATATACATAACATAAATAGAATAATAAAATATATTTAGTAAAATGTATGTAAATACACATATAAAACATGTAGTTTATAAAAAAGTATAAATGAAATTTAATATAAATTTATTTTAATATAAATACATAAACATATATAATATATATATATAAATATATATATATATATATTAACTCATATAAATATATATATAGGATATTTATTTATATGTATTTAAATATTTATTCAAATAAAATTTATTTAAATTGTCTTACTAATATATATATATATATGTAATAATGTTTATATATAACATAAAAAATGCCTACCTTGGTGGAAGAGGTGGTGGGCTTTGTTACTGAGGTGAGGGGTTCGAAACCTGTTGGAAAACATTTTATGAGCACTTGTGATGGAGGTGTGGTTGTTGTGGATGACTCAATGCATGCAAATGGATGGTGGGTTGTCACACAGGTTGGGAACTGGTCTCTGTGGGGGAACCAGATGGCGCGAGTGGTGGGTGGGGTGTCAAATAGGAACGGAACCGATGGGTGTGGAGGGGAACTGCATGGCGTAGGTGGTAGGTGGGGTGTCATGTGGTAAGGGAACTGATGGGGGTGGGTGGGAGGGTGTGTGTTACTTAGAACTAACAATACCACAAATCAGCACTAGGGTAGCGCCGACTTTTATCAGCACTAAGAAAAAAGTTTTGATTAAAGGGGGACATTATCAGCGCTAGCTAATAACACTGATAAAATTTTTAATAAATTATATTATTTATTTATAAGAATTTATTATATTAATTTTCAAAAATAAAGTTTCTTTATATACATTAAATAAAAAATGAGTGTTTATAATTAATATATATATTCTAATAATTCAAATATATATATATAATCTTTAAAAAAAGTATTCATAAGATTATAATTAAATAAATATATAATTAAGAAATTGTAAGATTATAATAAATGTTATTAAATAATATATATTTTTTTATATTTATAATTATATATAAATAATTTTTTAATATATATAATTATAATTATATATATATATGTTTCCAATGAATTTGGAAAATAGATATATTGATACGTGGGTATAATTGATATGCATATGTTATGTATTCATCCTGAATGTTCATTTATACATTATACCATTATTATTATTCATGTTTTCCATATATGTGATCACTCAATTTTTATGATCTATACTTTACTTGGTATATGAATCATCATGTCATACCCATTAATCTATTTTGCTCTTATAAATACTTATAAAATTACAATAAATATATTTAAATTATAAATATAATTATTATAATTATTGTTATAAAATTTTAGTTATATATAAATAGTATTTTATAATATCTATTTTTAATTATAATTTTATAAATATATATACATATATTTATAATTTTATATAAATACGTAAAAATCTATTTATTTATGCTTATTAATATAAATAAATATATATTTATGTAAAAAATTAAAAAATTATAATATATATATATATCATACTTATAAAGACATATACTTAGAAATTTTAGGAGGTAGGAAAACAATCCCTTATTTTTTAAAAAAATATTAAAAGATAGAATGAAACAAGGATGGATGGGGTCAAATAAGAACATTACCTTATCTAAAAAAGGAAATCTTCAAACCAATAACATGATCAGTCCACGAACCCTAATGAAAGTCATCAACATCCTCAGTCGCTTTCCACTATGGCTATGAGGTTTTTTATTGAAGAACACATAATACCTCTCCATGAGATTTTGCTGCTCTAGAGTGATTTGGATCCAAGATTCAATAGAAGAAGACCTGGTAGATCGACCACACCCTCTTGTAGCAGACTCAAGGCCACATCCTTTTTCATGGAATTTTGGAAGGTGACCCCATGTACATGTCCGGATAGGGACCTCTACACATTGTTCCTCCATAAAGTGTTTTTCCAATGATAGATCCTCTACTTCTCATACAAGATCATAATGTTGAACAACATTGGAATCATAGCCCGTTGGTATAGAGATAGGTATAGGCATTCCCTCAGATGGAAGGTCCTCCTACAAGAGTTCATGAGTAGGATATATCTTCACTAACTCAACTAGAAGATCAGAAGACTTATACTTCTAAGAGGGAACCATTTGGAAACCCTCATCATCAATAAAAACTTTAACTTCTCCGGATTCAGCTTCACAAGGAGCCTATGCAGATCTCCCTTTTTAATATTTTGAAATTGAGACTGAATGAATCACATCATTTTTTCTTTTTCTTCCACCTAATGCAAGTAAGAAACTGTCATGCATGATCTGAGCATCAATAATAGCATGTACATGGAACTCACGATCAGAGTCACATCCAATTATCTTTGTAAACTCCTCAGGGAGGGATTCATTTCCACACCCCTGAAAAAAATCTCCATCCACACCCCCTTTCACATTGTTGAGTAACTCACCCATAAAATAAAGGGGTTTATGTGCACCTGTTGGATTCAAAGCAGTAATCTCCATAATTTTATCTTCATCATTTTCCAAATCATCTCAATTGGTGGGGCCGCTGTTTGTCCCAACCGAGGGTGGTGCATTCAACATCATATCCTTTTCCTTAAAAGGCATTGGGGAGGTGATTTTTTCTTGATACTACACTATAATCATGGTATCCTTTACATCCTTCCTATGACAATGAGAAGTGAGGTGGCCCTTCATCCCACATTTCTTTCAAGAAATCCTCCATCGACATGACTCCGACACATTACAAGCAATCATGTAAAAATCCCAGAAAAGAGGTTCCTTATCATATTCCACATCAATGTGGATGTCATAAGTTGGAGTGGAATGATTAACCATTTCAATGATAGGGGAGCTAAGATCGATCTCCATGATCATCTGAAAAAAATGTCCAAATTGCACCTGGTCAGTTTCATTATGTTGGTGAATGGGAATTCTAATTGTATAAGCAATGGCGTACAAAATCATTTGTTGCTAGAGGACCCAATTGAGTATGTGTAGAAAATTCCATATATAAGAGAACCCATTCCTTACATCCGAGGTATTGATGTATAGAGACCATTAATTTAAGTGAAGTCATCATGCCTTTAGAAAATAGATCTAAAACTCCACACACGAAGCTTAGATTCATCAGAGGAGAAAAGGTGGTTAAAAAGACCTTACCAAGAATGAAACACTGCCAATCCAAAAATCCCCATACACATGATTCCCTACAAACCAAATCATCTAATATTCAGGGCTTCTCAGTATTTGGTAGAATGTTCCGTGCAATGAGAGATGGTTTTCCCATGGAAATCCTTTCATTAAAAGCATCCGGGTTCATCTCTATGTGAGCCAAAAAACCCTTGTGAAAAATTCTCCCAAAAGGAGAAAAATTGTATGAGGCTGCCATAAATGTAGGGTGATTTGGACCTGCTAACATCGAAGCATGGTATCTCCCTGCTTAATCTAGTAGCCAATTTGTGGAACCTTAAGTCCGATTCAAGGCTGTTCATGCACCATCACCACCTGAGACAAACATCCCCCTTGCCCCTTCCTCCTCTATGCCTTCTTCATCACCAACATAGGAGGGCCATCATCATTCACCAGTGAAATCGTGGGTCGGCTCACTAGATCTTCCCACCACGACAGAGATAGCCTTAAAATCAGCTGCTATAAGTGGAGATCATTGAGTATCGCTCTTATCAGTCTCATTCATCACATTATTTGGAAGATCGAAGTATCACGATATGTTGAAACCCTAATCCAACAACCGTCGCTCAGTGACATATTTCTCGCCTCCTACCAGGAGCACCGAGATATGGTAATGTGGAATCCGTGACTTTGATAAAACCTCTATATTAGTTGATCTATAATCCATCAAAGGAGATGAACCCTAAAGATCCAAAAGCTGAGAATTTTCTCCATGGAATCCATAGAAGAGAGAAGTTGTGCCCCATCCATCTTTTTTGAGAAAGATCGAGGCTATACCACCTTTATTCAAAGCATGCAAATAAAGGAAACCCAAGAGAGTACAGGTAAACAAAGCATAGTTCCCAAGGAAAACAACTAGCTGCCTATCTTATCCCTCAATCTCTCTATTGGAATCCTCTCCTCTTCTGGTATTATATGTCATGTAGTCCTTCCTCGACAACGTCCATGACCTCTCTGTCTCCCCCTACATGGGGGAATTTATTGAAGCCTTTTAAGTAGATTCTCGACATTAGTGCTTTCTGAATCAGAATTGTCTTGCTTCTCCTTGCATGAATCAGAAGATATCTCTCTTTCCATTGGATTCGTCACCTTCTCGACCTCCATTACACGACTCATAGATATAGTATCCTTGTATGTTTTCTCATTTTCTAGAATCTCAATGAAACTAGCATCATTTTTATCAGAAATAGGTGAAGGGATACCTGCATTCAGTTTTTCATCCACCACAGAGGTTACAACTGGAGAATTTGTCTTCTTCTATGAGACAAGTTGGAAACCCTCACTATCCACCATAGGTTTTTAAGAAGTATGACGTGTTTTTGAAATCACCGATGCGTTAGATTCTAAAATTTCCTTACACTTTCAGCTACCTGGGTCGACCATCCTTTCTTGTGAGAGCTTATGATCAACCTATTTTTGGATTTCATCTTCAGTAACTTGTGACTTCTTCAATTTATCATCGCTACCTAGCTCAGCACTAGGAATAGTTCCTTATTCTGATAATATGGCAGCCCAAGATTTTGTCTTGTTCTCAGGTGGGTTACTCGGCTCACAACCCATTTCATCAACTCGTGACTTGATAACATCTTCAGTAATGGTACTCTGATATTATTTCTCATTGGTTTCTATTGACAGCAACTGCCAAAGAATATCAACCATTTGAACAAATTCATTTTTCTGCTTTTTGAGACAATTGCACATCTCATGACCCTGCAAGGAGCAGAAGTGGAAGACTTTAGAGCATCTATAGTTAGCTGATTCATGACCTATTACATTACATTCCTTGCAAAATTTTGGCATTTTTTCATAAATAATATTTAACTCAACAATATCATCGTCTATTTCAAGCATAATCTTTTCAACTAGAGTCAAACCCAGTTCAACTTCCACCAAGAACCTCGCAAAATGGAAGAATCGATCCACTTCCATATCATTATCAAGTTTAATAAGAATGCTGATATATAGTGCAATATCATACTAGATTTTGGGACACCAGAGTATCCAATTTAGCCCATAAACTCTAACCCACATTTGAGTGGTGGAGTTTCCAACCTCAAGTGGGTTAAATTTTTTATCCCATTCCCTAAGGTGAATGATGCTCGGTTAGAGCGAGATGGATCCAGAGCCCCAAGAATGCGTTTTCAGTTCTTCTGTGGGGAAGAGCATATGAAAATATCCCCATCCTAACGAGAAACATTTCCAAGATTAAAACCCACAAATCAATGATATTCCTGCCTTGATTTCATCAATTTTTATAGGATGAGAGCCTTTAGGAAGAAATAACCGAGCTATGATTGAGAACTCAACCATTTTCAGTCTCTCTGAAGTAGCATCAGGATCTGCTGTGATGTGAACAATGTTCCCTTTTCGTCAAATTGAAGGATCTACCACAACTTTGTAGATGGAAAATTCTATGTTCACTAGAGCATCCTCTGATCCAGACACCCCCAAATACCCCTATGGCTGAGAATTAGAAGGCTCTTTTCTATCTACATCCAACATCCTCACAAGTTTGTGCAGGACTGGACACTATCTAGATTTTCCAAAAATGTCTCACTACCCAGTCATCATCTCTCTCTACCTCGCCATGTTATCTCTCAACTTTTCCACCCTCCTTGTCCTTTGTTTTCCCCATTATTTTTTCTCTCTACGTTGTCATTGTTTCTCTAGTTGACATGTCCCCCCTGTACTACTTCCATCCATCCCTTTTGTCATCACTCCCTGCCTGCATCGCTCCCTACCGCCGTCTCTTCCTACCACCATCACTCCTTCAAAGGTAAGATCCTTTAATGATGAATAATATTTATTTATCATGTAAGGTTTTACCTTTTAACTTGTTTCAATATATGCTTTGTAGGGTAAAAGTTTCTTATGTATTCCATGCCTTTTATAAATTCTTCTTGGTTATTTGGATTCTATATTTAGCCTCAAAAACTCTTCAAGAGTTGGTTCAATAGCTTCCTCTATTTCTCAAACTCAATATTAATCTTTTTAACTTTCGTTTATCATCAATTCAACTTCCAAAAATAATTCTTCAGAACATATCTTTATATTTCTATAATTAACCCATTATGAATAGAATATATGTTAGATAAATATAGATATTTATAAACTAAATAGAAAGAAATAAATATTACTAATGTAATGAAATAGATATTTTTAAACGTCAAGATACAATTATCAATGGGTTTTAAGATATGAGAAGATCAGTCTTGCACAAGCTATATATCAAAATGAGGATTAAAAATTACTATATTATAAATCACATTAAAGGAATCTAAATGTGTAGGTTAGTTTTTAAACCCATGAAATAATTTAACAATAACATTTTCCTACACAATATTTACACTCAAGTTGAAAACCCTTGAATCTTATAGAATATTTTCTATAAAAAACATGAATTTCACATTAAACTAGTAATTAGAAATACATTAATCGGTATGACATGAAAAGGATATGGGGTGGTTGAGTCTATAAATGAATACAAGTAGCATGATTTTTAGATATTTCAAGATAAGGCTTATATGAAGTGATTCATAGTAGTGCAAGAGAAGAATAATAGCAAGAAGCTATATTTTATATTAGTCACTTTAAATGATATTTTATCCAATATGAGGACATAAGATGGTGACAGATATGTGAAATTGTCTCTATGTATATCTATTTTATTATCAAATTTTCAATTATAAATTATACATATAACATTTAATTATGAAAACCCTATTAAGGTTGGATACAAAAGAGCACTTCCCTCACCCTTTTCCAAGTATCTAGCATTTGTGTATTTATGTAAATTTTACCCATATTCCTTCTCTCATAACCTATATACTCATCTTTTGGATCTCAATAGTGGGAAAATGTTTTTAGTGTTATTTTTAAAATTTTATCCATAAAAAAGATTCAATTATTCTACGGGACTCAAGGTATGGGTATTATTTACAATAGAAAAATACTATCTTTATGTTTTAAAGTATTTATCTTAATTTTTATCCATGAAATTTCCAAGAAATTTATTTTTCTATGGTTTCCAAGAAAAGATATTTTTTTAATGATATATGTTTGAAAGTTTGTGTTCATTGAATGAAAGTAATTTTTAATTAGCTTTATGATAAAAATGTACCCTTTTAGATATTTTGTTCATATTATGATACTTGGATGGAAAGGCCATAGTTTGATACTTGTTCGCCACATCTCTATTGATAATTTAATGGGGTTTTAAGGTCAAACTGTTTTTATGGAGAAATATTCAATATTGGTTGTTTGGTAATGAAATTACAATTATTTGAATATTTTTTTGATGATTTGTGGTTTTGGTGAAAAGTGATTAATTTTTCTTATATTAATCTTCCAGTATTTTGAGAACAAATATTCTGATGTACTATTCCTAGAACATTTACATTAACTATTTATATTACTATTAATCCATTCCATGGATAATCCTATTTATAAAGAGATTATGTGTAATTTATGCATATAATTTTGTTATATTTGATGTTTCTTTCTCAATCCTAGATACATCATCTTATTTTTACTAGATTTCTTATATACCATGTTACCTTTACTTTTATTTCTCCATTCTATTTTATTTATCTTTAAATGAATATTTTTTTAAGTTTTTCCTTATTATACATATGTATATATGAGTTCCCATGAGGGGAAAATGGTGTTTTGTATGTGGCTTTTATCCCTAATTATTGAATGATATCCGAGGATATGTTTTTGAGAGAATACATAAATAGATTTTTTAAAATAATGATTCTGGTTTTTAAATCAGTGTTAATAAGAAAATTTATGTTTTAAAAATTATTATTTTGTTAATTGGAATTGGAACAAAGAGTTTTAGTGATTTGAAATTTTTAGAAATGTTGGAAAATGTTGTTTTATTTTTAAATGGGTGAGTTAACCCTCATAATATATATTTAAAACTAGTTTTTTATCCTTGGTTAATTTTTATATAAACAATTTGGGATGTTTAATGATTTTAATATTTATAAATGATATAGATTAATTCAAAAGTGTGTGTTTCCCATGTGGATTTAATTTTGAGACTTATTGTGTATTTTAATGTATTTCAAAGGCCACTTAAAGGGTACTGTAAATTCCCATTTGAGTTTCAAATGTGATTAGATAAATTTTTTGTGAAGAGTATATTAGGATAACTTATATAAATGATAAAATGGATTGGAATTCAATGAATGTTTTGAAAAAAGAATTCCCATTTGAAATTTAATAAAAATGTGTTTTTTGAAAAGGTGTGATAATCTCATAAGATACTTTTATTGATGTATAACCATTCTAGATTGGGATGCAATATAAGGGTGTATATTATTGACGAACAAGTTTGATGTGACTTCAGGGGGTGTGGATAGGTTTGTTAGTGGTGAACTAGTTTCTATATCTCTAGTTCAAGTCCTTGTATTAATACATCCTAGTTACAATGTCCAAGAAACAAGAATCCTTTTTAGGCCTATTTAGGGGTTTTATCTCTCTATTACTAGTTTATCCCCTATATTTATGTTATTGTTTGGAAGATATATTCTTGTCATTTTCCCCATGTTGTGTGACTTGACATAGTGGTGCATGACTGTGTGCTTTCTTTCTTCTTTTTATGGTTTTCTTTTTAGATTTTTTGAAAAGGTATTGTCAAAGGAATTTAAAGAAGGAAAAAAGAAAAGCATGATTTCTATGTGTATTCATATTTTTTTTAAAAACGAGTCTGAAAACTTCTCTCAAAATATAATAGTTAGAATGGTTTGAATTTAAAACTCCAATAATGTTAGATATTTTAAAATGGGTGTTTAGACCACCATGACTAATTTTAAGGAATTTTATTGTTTTCAAACATGTTTTAGAAAATTGTATGATATTTGGAATCCTCTTTGAGTTTTGAATTGTGTATTTCAAAAGTTGGTGTTTATGAGATAGTATAATGTTATATATTAAAAAGTTTATTTGACCAAGATGTATTGGAAGAAGAAATTTTTTTCTAAGTGATTGTTTTCATTTAATGAAGATATTATTAAAAGGTGATTAACAAACTTTTATGTATTGGATATTATTTATTAAAACTCTGTAGAAAATATTTATTTATTAAATGTAAGTCAATAGAGATTTTTTAGGATATAATACGAAAGTGATCTCTTATATTTTTTAGGTTTTTGTGACCAACAGAACTTTTAGATCATGACTATATTTTTGATTTTTAGGGTTGTTCTGGATTATATCACTTCATTTGGATCTTCTGAGAGGGATATATAGTTTTATGGTAACCCTATATGAACATATTTTGTGTATTTATTATGTTAAATTTTAATATTAAAGAATCAAATAAAATGTATATGAATAAATAGTGGATGGATTCCCATCATCTGATAAAATAGTATGAAGATGGAGTGAAAGAGTTTATTATGTCTGAAAAAGATCCTGCATATGACCCTTCTCAAATCCTTTGTCTATGTTTACGTAGTTATTATTTAAGACTAGTTAGTCTAGGGGAGTTGGAAGAACAATTGATCTCTCATGGAATAGATGGAATTTATAAATGTTGTAATAAACATGGGGAAAAGAGAATATAGCTATTGGTTGGGATAACATTGTGTTATATAGATATTCTGATACGATTACAAGTGTGGATAATGAAGAAAATTGTACCGCAAATGTGATTATAGATGTGAATGATGATTAAGATCATATTGATGAAATGATAAGGATAATTGAAGATGAACTTTAGGTTTTCCCAAAAAAAATTGAGAAGTTAATGTGTTTTTAAAAGATTCCAAGGCATGTTGGTTTTACTAAATATATAGAATTGTCAGGCGTACTTAAGATATATAATTTTAAAGATGACAAAGGATGGAGTGACACCGGTTTTAGGGAAGTACTTGATATCTTTATTTAAATGATCCCAGAAGATAATTATCTATTGATTCAAACATACGACGCCACAAAAATTCTATGCGCAATGGGTCTAATATCTGAAAGAGTACACACCTACCTGAATGACTGGTTATTGTTTCAAAAGGACAAAAATCAGATAAAAATGCCAAAATTGTGGTTCTTCTCGATACAAGAAAGATGAATCTAGTTCTATGAATATTTTTTGGTACATTCCAATCATTCGAAGGTTTAGGTGATTATATGAAAGTGAGGAGACTGTAGGGAAATTTATATGGAATAAAGATACAAGATTTAAAGATGGAAAACTATTTCACTAAGAATACTCTATGAAATAGAAGAGATATATCATGAGTATACAAAATTTTGAAACAATATGAGAAAACATCACCTTGCATTATCTACAGATGAATTAAACCCTTTAGGTTTTAAAATTAGCACTCATATTATATGGCCAGTTATGTTGGTAAATTATAACTTCCCACTGTGGTTATGCATGAAATGAAAATACATCATATTATCTATTCTTATATTAATACCAAAATAATCAAGAAATGATATTTATGTTTATTCAGATCCATTGATCGAGGATTTGAAATTATTGTGGGATTTCAGTGTTATGTTGTAAGATGCTTATAGAAATGAATATTTATCATTGAGAGCCATGTGGTATGAGATGATAAATAACATTCCTACTTATAGAAAATTTTCATGATATATAATTAATGGATATCAAGGGTGTCCCATTTAGGAACAAGGTACACAATCAATTAGGTTAAATCATTCATAAAAATATATGTTCCGAGGACATCATATATTTCTACCTTGATGGTATAAGTACCGATCATAGAAAACCTCATTTGATGAAAGTTCATAAGAATGTATAACATTGTCTCCACAAAAGGTTATCAACTTTAAGATAAAATAAATATATGGACACCAATTTTGGTGTACCATTTTCAAAAATCCTTATGAAAACTGGTTGGAATAAGAGATCTGTTTTTTTATTTACCATACTAGAATTCATTGTATGTCTTATATTTTCTTGAATTTATGCATGTTAACAAAATTTATTTGATAGTGTCATCGACATGTTGCTAAATTCATTTAGAGAAACAAAGGATGTAATTAAGTCTAGGTTGGATATGGTGGACATGGGAATACAAGAGGAGTTGGTGCCTGTAAAGGGAAAAAACAAACTTTTCTTCCTTATGATACTTACAATGTTTTGAGGAAAGAGAGATATCAGTTTTGAAACATCTTTAATGATGTAAATTTTTAGGGGGTATTCATTGAATATTATTAATATCATGTCAATGACCATTTCAAAGTTAAAGGATTTCAAATAACATGATTTCTATGTTTTTATGCATGATATAATTCCTATAGATTTATATTTTTTTTCAAGAATGTCCATCATACATTAAAAAAGATCTATTCTTTCTTCAATGCTATATGCAACAATGTTACAGACCTGAAAAAATTACCAACTATATAAAGAGAAATTTCCATCATATTATAGGAATTGAAAATTTTATTCCCACCAACATTATTTGATAAGATGGTTCATTTGATGGTTAACATGGTGAGAAAGATTTGGAAATGAGATAATATACATTTTAGATAGATGTACCCCATTTAATGGTATATGGAGATTTTTAAATGGCATGTCATAAATCAAGGTTAGCCATAGGGTTGTATTATAGAGTGATATATTGTTGAGGAAGCCATTGAATTATATAAAAATACCTTTCCACTATGTAAAGAATTTGTCCACTAAAATCTCGTCACACTGGGTGGCTTAAGGGTAAAACAAATTCAAGAAGAGATGTTGTCAAAAGAAATATTACAAATCAAGAACTGGACCACCTTTACATTTTTCAAAACATTTTTTAGGCTTCCCCATATTTTTAATCCTAGAAAAAAAAATTATTAGGCATTTTATACATTAAGGGTCGAAATATGGATATAAAATACACAATATCTAGTGGTTATAGAATGGTTTCAATACCATATTTTTAAGAAGTTTGATGAAAATATAGATTCAATTTTAGAATGAAATTTATGAATAGATGGTGGACCAAGTGTGTTTGTATTATCATTTAATGGTTATGTAATTAATAGTTAAATGTTATTCAAAAATGAACATGATGATGATAGTACCACGTAAAATAGTGGAGTTACACTTGTGGCTGATGAGATTCATGTTTCTATTACTATAGAATGAAGTAAAATTTATGTTAATATGTCATACTTTGGAATCATAAATAATTATAGTAGTTGGATTATAAAACATTCCAAGTGCTGATTTTTCAATGCATGTCTGCTGATAATTGGAGTTCTATTAAAACAGAAGAATTGAGATTCATGAATGTTGATTTTAGTATGGGTACAAAGAAGAATAATTTATAATTGAATCATAGGGAGTACAATTATTTAATATTCCAAATACTGCAAACCAAAGTTGGTGAATTATTTTGTTATCCACCAAAACCACTAAAGGGTTAGAAGAAAATTCAACTGAGTATAACCCATTCATTGGTACATCATAATCATTTTAAATTGGTCCTAATATAGATGGAAATATTAATGTCATAAGAGAACACAATGAAGAGATTTGTATAGTTAATAGAGGGGTTAAATCCCTTAAACCTTTAAATAAAAAACTATGTTCAATCGCCAGGTAATATTGTTTCTAATATACATCATGTTACCTCGTGTTTTTATCTTTTCTATTCTGCATTTTTTTACTCTAAATTAAATGTTAAACCACTTCTATAGAAAATAAATTTAGTATATGATTGTTCTCCCAATACCGAGGAATAGAAGTTCTTTTAAACTATCGATGGTCATAGTGTAGTGGAACAATGACCTTCTATATGTGTCGGTGCTCCCAATATTGTGGAACAATGTTTCTCTAAACCTTTTGTCGCTCCCAGTGATGAGATAAAATGACCATCTTCACATTCTGATGCTACTGCCCCATAGGAAAGTCATATTGATGATGTTGAATCTGAGGAAATTTTATACGATAAAGGACCGATTACACAAAAAACAAGAGCACCATAGTTTGATGGTGTTAGAAATTATCATTAGGGTGAAAGTCAAAGGAATCAAATATGAGGTCCGATAGAGTGTGTAGGGATAATATGTTAACACCAACAATGACATGTTAAATACTTACATTGGAACCGTTAGTCAGAAATATGTTTTTATTGATGAAGATTCGTAGCACCATGTTGTTCCCAAATTTAATACACAGATATGGGAGGATATTTTGATAACATTATCATATTTATTTTAATAAAAATAACAATAATGAAACATTTAACTACTCTTCATCATCCCTTTGAGAGTGAAATTATTTTAGATGACTCCCAAAAGAAATATTTATTAATGATTTTTGGAAGGTTTCACATAGGCTTTCAAACTATTCTAATAATGCATTATTTTAATGATGCTAATGGGAAAATAAACTTGAACCCACCAAATATGTAGTTACACCTAATATCCGAAGAAACTTGGGATGCCTTTACATGTCATCATGTGAATTTTACATTTCAGGTACATTATTTCTAGTCATATGTTGTTTGTAGATATGAATAATCATTAATTTGATTAAAAAAATTATTGATGAAATAGTAACTGAGTGTTGGAAATAATGAATGAGCAGAAAACCAATGTACCTCTACCGTAAAGTAAGGATTGGGTAGTCTTTAGTTGAAAAAAATTAGTTAATATTTTAAATGTATCGTAATACTTTTATGTTACATGAAACAACAACATAATTATGTTACTCTATTTATAAGTAGATTGATTTATCCAAATCTAAATCCACTTCCATCCCACACCATGTTCTATGGAAGGAGTAACATATAAATAATGATGGAATACTAATATATGAAAACAAAAAAAAAATTTAGGGAAACATGTGTAAGTATGACATAATAATTTTTTTCTATAAATCAATATTACAAAAAAATATTACTTATTTTCCAATATTTTCTATCTAACATGGTCCCCAGAATAAGAAACACATATACTAGATGAATACCTGCTATCGGTGGCCATGAATTAGCCAGAACAGTATGGTGAATTAGAGGTGAGGACTATGGAGTGACAAATAGAACATAATTTGAGAAAAAGGAACAACAGGAGGATAAATATATAGAAAATATAGAGATAAAATAAACAATAGCTTCCCTTAAATACAAAATTATTTTAAAATATGAGTTTCCATAAAATTTTGTTGGGGGAAGAAAAAAGAAGAACCAAATCAAGAATAAATATTTCATGAAGAACCCCTCCACCAACAATAGCTTTGCGGTGAGCCATTCCCCCCAAATAACTATCTTAGTCATGGTATTCAATATTATAATAATTTTTATATGAAATGAGAATCAGACAAACACTAATAACTTTCCTATAATGATATTCTACATAGTGAAAATGGTTGTGATTTATATCTATCAACCCCCACCCATCACCTTGTAGTCAGGGATACGATATTAAATATCCAATATGATAAACAACACAACATACAACTTCCAATAGGTTATGTGAGAGTTGAAATTAGCATAACTCATCAGCCGAACACCGAGATACCCGTTCCACTTTATGGTGAATATATTCTTACTATCAACCAAGTATTTGGAACATTCATTTCATGGTCGTCATATCTTGTAAAAACACATGTTGGAAAAAAGTTATATATTTCAAATTTATTTTTCAGGATATTCCTTTAACAATTAATGAAAAAAATTCTTGAATCGATAAATGTTATTACCGACCGACAATGGGGAGAGGGTGAAATGAAAGTTCAAATTTAAACCATCTAAAGGATCATCTAACAGATCAAAAATATCTTTTGAAATCAAATTTACCAGACCCAATGAATATATGCATTTACTAACATTGAAGTTTCATGTGGATGCAATGTTAGAAATTGGTATTAGGCATTTAGTTAATTTTGAAGAAAACATGTACATAAATAATGTTGCTGAATACATTGTTTTGGAGAATGTAAATGAAATCCACAACTATGACTTGATAGGAGCATCATTTGTAAATGTATACATGAGGTATGATTTAATTATTTAATTTTGAAAATGATGATACACTATGTTAGTTATGACTAAATAAATTTCAATTTTCTGGCAGGAACATATATCAATACAAACTAAAGAGATTTCTCCATGTTTTTTTTGGAATCGTTAGACCTCACACCACCTCTAAATAACAAAAAAATACAATCCAAAAAAATTGATGAAATATTGGAAAATATTTCCAAATCATTTGAAATATGACATGGGGATGACATAATATTCTTAATACATACATTGCAGGGGTAAAATTATAGAATTTAATCATATTAAATATATTTTCATTTCATTAATTACTTATTCCTTTTTGAGTTTTTAGAAAATATTGGATGCTTATTATAGTCAATTTGGATACTCCAAGTATAGATTTTCGGGCTTAACTACAACGATTACCAACAAACCAACCACACCTGATAGCATTTTACAATTTGTAATACTCTATATCCTGAATTTTAATACTATAATTCAAGTCAAATGATGTATATTATGTTTTAATGATGATTCTATTATTATATGGAAGTGTGTGATTATAACCAAACACAATGAATGTGGATAAGAATTATACACAACGACACAAAAATGTTCTAAAACTAGACATATATCAGGGTATATATAATAATATTTCACAATCCAAACATGTATCAAAACAAATTACTTATTTTAATCAATGTTCATGTAGTGTCTGAAATAAAATAATGTAAGAGATTGTGGTTATTATGTTTATAAATTAATGAGATATATCATATTCTATAAAAATAACACATACCTGAAGAGGTATTTTTTAAAGGTAATTACTATTTCATTTAAATTTTTTATTAATCCTTTTTGTATTTATATTTTTCCAGTACAACAATGATGGTCAAAAAAATCATATTCATAAGACAATATATATTTTCTTATAAATGAACGGGCATCATACCTGATCATAGAATGTAAAAAATTAGCATGAAGATTTGACTTACATAGAAGTAATTGATTGTTTCAAATTTATGTTTATTTTTTTTAGTTTTACAAAAAAAGTGTTGTTTTCTTATATATGTGGAGTTCTTTGTTCGAGTTGGGGTGGCTAGTATGAATATTCTCATGCGTTTGAGATATTAGATGTTTATGATTCAACTCAGAATTTAATGAGAAAGTAATGTTTTTTTAATATACTATGTTTTCCATATAATATTATAAAACTATCTCTTTTAAATTAAAATTGATATTAATTCAAGTAAAAAAGAACAAGTGACATACTGAAAAATGATCAATCACATTATAATTTTTTGGATACATTAAGAAAAAAGATTAATGAATCATTTATTATGTTTGGGAATCAACCACCCCTCAATAAGACGCAATATGTGAAGAGTATGAATAAAAGTTTCCATTATCAGTTTAAAATTAAAATTTTAGTTAAAAACAT
The DNA here is from genome assembly GCA_963277665.1 of Viscum album. NCBI lineage: Eukaryota > Viridiplantae > Streptophyta > Magnoliopsida > Santalales > Viscaceae > Viscum > Viscum album. Next base: position 1,878,040,221 of record OY728146.1, on the reverse strand, counting down.
GTCAATCACTGTAAAAAAATAAAACATTCTCTGATTGTCTTGATAATTTAGGAAGGCGATTCATAAGTCATTTGTGATGTGTGTGGATCAGGCTCATGTCAAACCGATACATGATGTGACCGATATGACTCAAAATGCGTGTTTTCAGTTTGAAATAATATTTTTGTAGAAAAAACACAACTGGAATACTAAATTTTTTTAAACACATTTGGATTGTTTTAAAACATTCGTAAAATGATCCATAATCCATTTGTGATTTATAGGGGTCAACCTCACCACAACATGATGCACATTATGGCAGTATGACTCCACGTGGGTCTTTTTATTTAAAATTGACATTAATTTAAGTAAAAAAGAACATATGACATACTGAAAACTAAGAAAATACATTAGAATAGTTTTAATACTATTGGAAAATTACTCATGAGTAATTTGAAACGCGTAGGAATCCACCACACCTTAATCTAACTCGATGTGTAACCGGTATGACAAAAAGTATCTGTTATTAGTTTAAAATTGAAATTTTAGTTCAAAACATGTCACTCACTAAAAATAAAACAAACACACTCTGATATTATTGAAAATTTATTGTAGAGATTCATATGACATCCTTGATGTGTATCTATTTGTCTCATTTCAAACTAGCTCATGATGTGACCGGTATGACTCAAAATGCGTGTTTCCAGTTTGAAATGAAATTTTAGTAGAAAAAAAATTTCAATCTAGAACATGAAAAAATGCATTTTTATTGTTTTGATACTTTAAGAAAATGATCAATAAGTAATTTTTGATGTGTAAAAATAAACCTCACCACAATATGATGCATGGTGTGGCTGGTATAACTCAAAGTGTTTCTTTTTATTTAAAATTGACATTAATTTTATTAAGAAGAACAAGTGACGTACTAAAAACCATGAAAATGCATATGGAATGTTTTTATAATTTAGGAAAATGATCCATGAGTTAGTTCTTACATACATGAATAAAAAAAATATCAAACTGATCCACTATGTGACCAGTAAGGCTAAAAGTGTCTGTTATCTGTTTAAAATTGACATTTTAGTTCAAATGTGGAACCCACTAAAAACCAAGAAACAAATCTCTAAAATTCTTAATAAATTATAACAATGGTTCATAAGTAATTTTTCATGTGTATGAAGTAGTCTCATGTCACACCATTGCACTATGCAAATGTTATGACTCAAAACATGTGTTTCCGTTTTGAAATGAAATTTTAGTAAAAAAACACAACCGGCATATTGAAAAACTATAAAATAGATTTAGAATATATAGATACATTATAAAATATATATATAAGTCATTTTTAGTGTCTAGGAATTAAATTAACCTCAATCAGATTCAAAATGTGGCCTATATAACTCCAAGTGTGTCTTTTTATTTAAAATTAAAATCAATTTTTGTAAAAAGAACAAGTGGCATACTGAAAATAGAGAAAACACATTCGGTATGTTTTTATATATTAGGAAAATGATCCACGATTAATTTTTGACATTTAGGAATCAAACACACATAAATCAAATGCATGGTGTGATTGGTATGACTAAAAGTGTCCGTTATCAGTTTAAATTGACCTTATTGTTCAAAACACGCACGCACTGAAAAACAAGAAAATGAACTCGGAATATATTTATTATTTAGGAAAATGATTCAAAATTCATTTATGATGTGTATGAAGTAGTCTCACAAAAAACACTATGTGATTAGTATGACTCAATGTTTCTATTTCTAGTTTGGAATGACATTTTAGTAAAAAAACACAGCTGGAATACAAAAAACTGAGCTAATACATTCAAATTATTTTTATACATTACGAAAATTATCTATATATTATTTATTTTGGAATTAACCACAACTAAATATGATGAAGGGTGTGATTATTATAACTCAAAATGTATCTATTAATTTCAATTTGGCATTAATTTTTTAAAAATAACAAGTGACAATCTTAAAATTAACAAAATGGATTAAGATTATTTTAATAATTTATTAAAATAATCTATGAGTAATTTATGATTTGTAGGTTTCAACCACACCTCAATAAGATGCACAATGTTATTGGTATGACTCAAAGTGGGACTTTTTATTTAAAATTTACATTAATTAAAGTAAAAAAACAAGTGACATACTAAAAACTGAATAACCACATTCAAATTATTTAGATATCTTTTGGAAAAAAATCTATGAGTCATTTGTAATGTGCATGCATCAACCATTCAAAATTATAACTCAAGGTGTGACCAATATGACTAAATGTGTTGATTATGAGTTTAAATTTGACAACATAGTTCAAAATATTTCACTCATATAAAACTAAGAAATCATGATCTTAGATTCTTAATAATTTTGGACAGTGATTCAAAAGACATTTTGATGTTTATAAATCATTCTCATGTCAAACCGGTGCATGATGCGGTTAGTATTACTCAAAATGCATTTTTACAATATGAAATGAAATTTTAGTAAAAAATAAAACTGGAACACTAAAAATCGATCAAATGCATTATAATTATTTTGATACATTAGGAAAAATGATTTATATGTCATTTTTGACATGTTGGAATCAGTCGTACCACAATATGTTTCACGGTGTGGCCGGTATAACACAAAGTGTTTCTTTTTATTTAAAATTGACATTAATTTTGGTAAAAGAATAAGTTAATACTAAAAACTGAGAAAAATCATTTGGATTGTTTTGATAATTTAGGATAATTATATTTGAGTACTTTTTTATGTGTAAGAGTCAACCACACCTCAATATGATGCATGGGGTGGTAGGTATGACTCTATGTGTGTCTTTTTATTTACAATTTACTTTAATTTAATTAAAAAGAACAAATTCCATATTTAAAACCAATAAAAATAAGTGGGATTGTTTTGATACTTTATAACATTAATCCATGTTTCATTTGTGATGTGTTGGAATAAACCACACCTCAATATGACACATGATGTAACAAGTATAACTAAATGTGTCCATTATCAGTTTTAAATTGACATTTTACTTCAAAACATGTCACTCACTGAAAACCCCAAAAACGTGCTTCGATTGTCTTGATAATTTAGGAAATATATTTATAAGTCATTTGTGATGTGTACGATGAAGTCTTGTGTCAATCCAAATGCACGATTTGACCAGTATGACTCAAAATACATATTTCCAGCTCGAAATGACATTTTAGTAAAAAAATAAAACTGGCATACTAAAACCCTAGAAAATGCATTCAGATTGTTTGTATACATTAGGAAAATTACCCATCAGTAATTTGTGGCTGGCAGGAATTAGACGTACCTCAATCTGATGCACGGTAAGACCGATATAACTCTAAATGTCTGTTTATTTAAAATTGAAATTAAATTTTTTAAATAAAAAGTGACATACTCCAAATCCAGCAAAGACATTCGTATTTATTTTATATTTTAGGAAAATAATCCATAACTCATTTACGATGCATAGGAATCAACGCACAAAGTGACCAGTATAACTCTAAATGTCTATTTTTTATTAAAAATGACATTTTTTTAATGTATTATTTCATATTAATATTTAATTTATTTATTAATAGTATTACTAACATAATATTTCTTTTTATATATTAGAGGAATGTATTTCTTGTCTTGAGATGATTAGTTTGGAAACTGATACCATAGGTGGAAATTTGTTTAGGAGAATATGGGTGTCAAAATATGAAACATTAATGTTTTTAAATGTTTGTTAGATACTATTAAATATAATTTTATAAAATATTTTCTGAAATGTATATTGAAGTGTTTTTTATATACAATGGGAGGAAATTTTTATATTCATGATGTCAATTAAATGTATATAATTTTTTTAAAATTACATGTTTTTTCAAGTGTGCTATTATTTTAACAACACCCTCTAACATGGTAGGACTTTATAAGAAATATTTTGAGCATTGATAAAGGCCCTCCTTTGTCAGCACAATAGAAAGCAATGATAAAGAAGGGTTTTTATCAGCACTAAAAATGGTGATGATAAAGGATGGTATTTATCAATGTCAATATAGTGTCGATAAGGGGGGCTTTATTAGTTTTTTTAGCACGGATAAAGGATCCCATTTATCAGCACTGTTCTAAACAGTTCTTTTTAGTGCTGTTAAATACCTTTTTCTGTACTAAAAAGTAAATATATATAGTTGTGAGAAGAGGGTAACAATTTATTAGAAAAATAAATATATAATTAGAGGCGGTAAACCCACCAACCTCTAATATTACTCAATTATAGGTGGTTAAAACTTCCTCTAATTTAGTCTTACATAAATGTGGCCCCTAGAACCACCACAAATATATGTCATAAAATTCACTAAGTTACTATTTCCAATGAAGCTAATTTAACTAATATATTAAAGATAATTAAACCCCCTATAACTGATATTATGTGGTGAAATTTTAGGTGGTATTAACCACCTCTAATACAATAGCCTCTAAATTTTACATTACTTTAACAGTTGTTCCTCAAAACCACATATAAAAAATTTAGGCCGGAACATTAGCAATGGTTACTTATTACCATCGCTAATGTGTTTAAGAAGGTGTTATAACCACCTCTAATCGAGTAATTTTTTTAATGATGCCACTTTCCTACTGTTTTCAAGAAGACTTTTGATAACAGGTACCATCATAGGTCCACATGCTCATACCTGAGCCATCCCTACATCACACTTGAGCTATAACCTGCTTCTGATACCACTAATCCAGATCAGTTTCTTCTATCCTTATATATTTAAGGCCCAACACATAAACTTTTCTAGGGTTCCATCTTGAAACCCCATGGTGATATGAGAAATTGTTCTTCCAAACATATATGAGAGTCACTATTCTTTATAGAAACTGATGTGAGATTGAGTTTTCCTCCAAACACTGCTTTATACTGTACATGATTCTTATTTTGAGATCAATAAAATTTTTGTGCATGTAGGTGGAGTTATTACCATGCACATAAGTTCAAAATGGATCATTGAATGTTAAATAATAGTGTTATTCTTGAATACATTATTATTTCTTGTATCTTGAATGTTCTAGTTCTATTTGGATTTGAATCCAGTGAACAGAACCCCAAATGGGCCTTTTAGGTTTTTGTGAACTGTACCACGCACCTCTCCCTAACAATATAGAAAAAAATTTATCCCATTAAGTTGTATCATTTTTTTGAATTCTAGTGTGTGTTGTTAACATTGAAACAATAAAATACATATCCGTTTAGTTCTTTCAATTTTTCAAAATCGAGTCATCATCCCACTTTCGGTGGGACAATTTTTTTCTACAGCTCTTTATATATATAGAGACACTCTTATAGGACAATTGTTTTGGCATATTTATATGAAAATGAAATTACTCTGATAATATTTTTAACAAATAAATGTTTATGGATAGATTATATTTCGTCTAGGGTGTTCTTTAATGTATTTTGTTTTTTTCTACATTTTTATCCAGATAATGAACATCTACACTACATATCCACACTACTATAGATACATGCATTTATAAAAGATATTAACAGTGATAAAAAATTATTATCATCAGTGCTATTAAATATTCTCTTATTAGCAGTTTCAAAAGTGCTAATTATGGCGGTCCTTTATCAGTGAAAAAAATAATGATAACAACACACTATAGTAACCTATAACCTTTACACAAAATATATAATGATAAAGGGTATTCTTTATCAGTGCTAAAAATAGCGCTAACAACACTCTGCAATTACCTGTAACCATTACACAAAATATATAATTTAAATGAAATAAATTCAACCTAAAAAATAAAATTAAACTCTGTTATATATATTTCAAACAATATTTAGTATAATTACATTTCTAATTTCTATCTACAAACATTTAAAAATATTAATTTTTCATCATATTTGGCACTTGGGATACCCTCTAAAAAATTCTATCCATTGTATCAATTTCCTAACTAATCAACTCATCCTGAGAAAAATAATCCACCAATATAAGAAAAAAATATTACATAAGAAATATGATAATGAAATAAATTTAACATTGATATGAAATAATAAATTAATAAAATTTCATCTTCAAATAAAAAAATTGAGTTATACTGGTCACACTATGCATCGTAATGAGGTGTAGTTGAATCCACCATGTTACAAATGAGTTAATTATCATATTCTTAAAGTATCAAAACAATATGAATTTGTTTTATTACTTTTTTTTATGTTTATAATTCTTTTTAATATAATTAATTTAAATTTTAAATAAAGACACAATGGATGTTATTCCAGTTAAACCGTGTGTGCGATTGAGGTGAGGATGATTCCCAAATGTCAAAAAAAATTTATGGATCATTGTTCTAAAGTATCAAAACTACCTGAATTCATTTGCTCAATTTTCATCATGTCACTTTTATTTTTCACTACAAAGTCATTCCAAAAAAGAAACAAACTATTTGAGTCAGACCATTCACATCATGTGTCTATTTGACATGAGATTTCTTCCTATACATCTCGAAGGACTTATGTATCACATTCTAAAATTATTAAGATAATATGATTGAATTTTCTTATTTTTTAATGAGTAACACGTGTTTTGAACTAAAATATCAATTTTAAACTGATAACGAACAATTTGAGCCAAACCATTCACACCATGAATTAGATTGACTTGCAGGTAATTTCTAAACATTATAAATGACTCATTTATCATTTTTAAAATATATCAAAATAATCCAAAAGTGTTTTCTTAGTTTTCAGTACATCACATGTTATTTTTTCTAGAATTAATGCCAATTTAAAATTAAAAGAACCACATAGAGTCATATCGGTCACACCATGTGTTGAATTAGGGTTCATTTGATTTATAGACATCAAAAATTACTCATGGATCATTTTATTAATGTATAAAAACAACATGAATGGATTTTATATGTTTTCATTATATCACATAATCTTCTACCTAACATTACTAACAATTTTAAATAAAAAGAAATACATTGGGTCATACTGGTCGCACTATGCATCATATTGATGTGTGGTTGAATCCTACATGTCACAAATGTCTCATGTATCATTTCTCTAATGTATCAAAACAATTAAAATGCATTTTATCAGTTTAATGTATGCCACTTGTTCTTTTTACTAAAATTAATATCAATTTTAAATAAAAAGGCCCAATTGATGTAATATCAATCACACTGTGTGTTAGAGTGAGGTGTGGGTGATTCCTACATGTCCAAAATGACTTATAGATCGTTTTTATAAAGTATCAGAATAATCATAGATGCATTTTCTCAGATTTTAGTATGTCATGTATTCTTTGCACTGAAATTAATATCAATTTATAATAAAAATTCACACTTTGAGTTACACTGATCACACCATGTGTTGGGTTGAGGTGAGGTTGATTCTTATACGTTAAAAATTACATAAAATATTTTTCCAAAATTATCAAAATAATAAAAAATCATTTTCTCAGTTTTTAGTATTTCACTAATTATTTTTACTAAAAATAATTTCAATTCTTAAAAAACAGACACACCTGAATTTATAATGGTCACACCATTCATAGGATTTAAGTGTGGTTGATTCTTATCCATTAAAAATTACTTATGGTTTATTGTACTAATGTATCAAAATAATACAAATATTTTTTCTTAGATTTCAGTTTCTCACTTGTGTTTTCTAATGAAATGTCATTTGAATCTAGAAACACCCAATTTGAGTCATATAGGTCACATTGTGTATCAGTTTGATATGAGAATAATTCCTACACATCAAAAATGACTTATGAATCGTTTTACTAAAATTGAATGATAATATGTGGGTTTTTTCTAGGTTTTCAATGAGTTACACTTTTTGAACAAAAATATAAATTTGAAACTGATAACAGAGAATTTGTGTCATACCAGGAATATCATGTATTAGATTGAGGTGTGGATAATTTGAACATGTGAAAAATGACTCATGGACCATTTTACAAAAATATCAAAACAATCTAAATGCATTTTTTTAGTTTTGAGTATGTCACTTGTTCTTTTTACTAAAATTAATGTCAATTTTAGTTACAAATACACACATGGAGTTATATCAGCCACAAAATGAATCAGATTGAGGTGAGAGTGATAATTAAACATCAAAATTGACATATGGATCGTATTTCTAAAGTATAAAAACAATAATAATGTGTTTGGATGGTTTTTAGTTTTTCACTAGTTCATTTTACTAAAATTAGTGTCAGTTTAAAAAAAAAGACACACTTAGAGTTATATCAATCACTCCATTTGTTGGATTGAGGTTGGGTTGATTCCAAAAAATATATAAATGAATTATGAATCATTTTCATAAATTTTAAAAATAATCCAAATGTGTTTTATTGGTTTTTATTATGTCACATATACTTTTTACTAAAATTATTGTCATTTTTAAATAAATAGACACATGTGAAATTATACTGGTCACACAATGCATTGGATTAAGTTGAAATTGATTCTTAAATATCACAAATTATTTATGGTTCATTTTACTAAAGGATAAAAACAATACAAATGGTTTTTATTAATTTTTAGTATCCACTCATGTTTTATAATAAAATGTCATTCAAAACTGAAAACACACACTTTGAGTCATAGAAGTCCCATAATGTATTTGTTATATGTGATAATTCTTCTTAACCATGAAAATTGACTTATGAATCGTCTTGAAAAATTATCTAGACAATATGAGCATGTTTTCTTGGTCTTCAGTGTGTGACACTTTCTAAACTAAAATTTCAATTTTAAAAGACAATGGACACATTGAGTCATATTGGGAACATCATATATCTGATTGAGGTTCATATGATTCCTATACATCAAAAATGATTTAAGGATCATTATTATAATGTATGAAAAATTATCTAAAGTAATTTTATTAGTTTTTAGTAAGTTAGTTGACTTTTTTAAATAAAATTAATGACAATTTTAAATAACAAGACACACTTGGAGTCATACCGATCCCACCGTGCATTAGAGTGAGGTGTGGTTGACTCCTACACATATCAAATGACTTATGGATAATTTTCATAAACTATGAAAACAATTAAAATTCATTTTCATGGTTTTGAGTACGTCAGCTTTCTTTTTTACTAAAATGTCATTCTAAACTAGAAACACCCACTTTGAGTCATACCAGGCACACCATGTATCAGACTAAGGTGAGGTTGATTCCTATACGTAAAAATTATTTATGTATAATTTTAATAAATTATTAATTTAATACAAGAATTATTTCTCATATTTCAATGAGTGAAACTTTTGGAACTAAAATATCAATTTTAAACTAATAACATGCACTTTGAGTCGCACCGGGCACATATTTTGGGGTATTGATCTGATGCTGATTCCTATACATCAAAACTTACTTATGGATCAATTTATAATGTATCAAAACAATACGAATGCATTTTCATGGCTTTCATTATGCAAGATTACTTTTTTACTAAAATTAAGGTCAATTTTAAATAAAAAATGCACTTGGAGTCATACTAGTCACATAATGTGTTTGATTAAGGTGACACTAATTCATAGATTTCTAAAATAAATTATGTATCATTGTACTAAATTAAAAAAAACATACTAATTTTTTTTCTTGTTTTTTAGTACATCACTTATCGTTTTTACAAAAATATTCTTTTAAACTAGAAACACATAATTTGAGTCATATAGATCACATCATGTTTTGGTTTATTGTGAGACTAGTTACTACACATCTAAAATGAATTATGAATTATTTTACTAAGTTATAAATATAATGAAAGGATTTTAATTGGGTTATAGTGACTAAAACGTTTTGAGCTAAAATTTCAATTTTTAACTGATATTAGACACTTTGAGTCATATCAGGCACATCATGTATCCAATTGAAGTGTGGTTGATTCCTATATGTCATAAATGACTTATGTATTTTTTTTCATAAATTTACAAAAATAATATGAATGCGTTTTTTTGGTTTTGAGTATATGAGTTGTATTTTTTACTATAATTAATGTCAATTTTAAATAAAAAGAAACAGGTGGAGTCATGTTGGTCACATTGTGTTTCAGATTGTGGTGTGGTTGATTCCCACACATTATAATTTTCTTATGGATCATTTCACCAAAGTATAAAATTAATATGAATGATTATGTTCAGTTTTTATTATTCTAATTGTATTTCTTTTCTAAAATTAATGTCAATTTTATATAAAAAGACGCACCTAGTGTTATACCAGTAACACTGTATATCAAATTGAGGTGTCACTAATTCTTACATGTACAAAATGACTTTTGGAATGATGTCTTAATTTATAAACAAAATATTATATACCAATTTTTATATGATTTCTATTTTCATTATTTTTATAATTGATAACACTTCATATTGAGTAGATGTTATTTGTTAAAAAAATCCCTCTACTCTTCTCACTTTCAAGAATTAGAAAGGCTTTTTGGCTAACAACATAGATTAAATATGTAGTGTTGGTAGGTTGAAAAATAATGAAGTACTCCTGTTTTGTGTTTCGTAACACTTTCTTTGTTTTTTTATGGATATAAATTATAATATGGAAACTTGGGAGAGTTTGGTGATCTTTCAGTAAGTTTTTGTGGCAAAAGAAGAGGTGCACATGCTGCACCTGGGTTGTTCACGGTTTATCCAGACTGGGAAGACATCCAAGTATAAAATGTTCGCAATGGAAAGTTTGAGGTAGATATCTTTAGAATGATGTGTGCATGGTTTGGGAGACTATACAAGGGTCTTCTCAGGAAGTATCTAATGCACAGTTAGCACACGATTTGTTTAATAGTGCAACTAACCATGCAGATTGTTTATGTGAGATCCTAAAAATGTGGATATCACACCTTTTTGCCACTAAGTGGCTCATTTTTTCTCCTAATCATCTATAACTCTGTAATTAACTTCTTTAAAGGTATAATAACCTCTCCCATGATATTTTGAGTCAATATGAAGGATTTCATTTTTGTTTAAAACTAGGATTCTGGAGGTATGTTATCGATCATCATCGTTCTTGATCGGTTTCTTAGATCTACATTGATCTATATCTCCTCTTCTCCTAGATTAATAGATATATTCTCATTAGTGGTAGATATTTGTTGGTGGATTCCAAATATGATTATATTTGGCATTTTTCTTTGTAGGATAAGAGATCTAAAGCTGTTCCAGGAAGTATCGACCGGTTTTCTTATACGTTATTCATCCGTGTGAAGTTTCATCACATCCATTAAGGTATGAGATTCTATCTTGAATACACATAGTATAAATAATGGGAATGCTTCAAAATAGACTTCCTGGTGATGAATTGAATTGTATTTAATTGTTGGAAATCCTTTTTTTATGATGGTTTGGTGGATTGTAAAAATCCAAAAAATTGGGCATTTTGAATAAAGTACTTTTGTTCATAGTTTTAAAATATGGATTTCAAAATTGGTATTTTATGGAATTGTTGAACATGGATTTGATTATAATTTTTCAATAAAAAGGGGATGTTTTATTTAAATGAAATCGTTGATTTAGAATAGATTTGTTCCTTGTTTTTTAATATAAGTACAGCTTTATTAAAATTGTTTAAAATTGTTATTTGGAATGGTTTTGGCATACATTTGTTTTTGTGCGAGTTCATTTTCAACGTGACCATAAATAATGAACATGTTACATTGGGGTACAAGGTTTGTGACCTTGAATTGGTGGTGTTTGTCATTGGGACACAAGTTAATTTGACGAGAGACTACCAATGAGTATGGAAATGTCATATGAAGCATTCATGTGGGGGTGTGTTGTGAACTATGGAATAAGTGTCCTAAAATGACAATAAGAAGTGGGTTTTAAGACTACATTGAATATTTTCTATAAAAATAACCTGCTGGAAATTGGATTTATTTAGATTTTTTTACTTGGTTGTAAATGGTTTTTGGATATTTTTTATATATCATTATAAACTATTTTGAAATAATTTTTTTATATAAACAGTTTAATGTAAATGTTGATAACTCTTCTCTCCTAGTGGCGGGAGTAGGTAAGTCATTGGGAAAAACAAATTCATTTTATACTCACCCATGATTTGTAACTTTGGTGATTTTGCAGAGGCTATCTTTTGAGATAGGGGAAAAGGTAACGTTTCACACCTTTTTAGCACTACCTCATGAAACATGGGATATTTGGTGATTATGGAGCTCTTATATTTTAAATCATGGAGTCTTGTGGTATCTTCAGAGTCCTTAGTTATTTATCTACTATTTACATTGATACTTGTTGGATATTCAAATCTTATATACTTTGATGTGGTTTTGAGGTACATGAAGGTATGTAGTTGTATTTATTTTGTTCATGAATCATTTAGTGAACAGCTTGTTTATGGTTTATTGATTTATTGGATTATTTCATAAAGGGTAAATCATCCCACAATTGTATTTTAAAACCTCTAGAATTTATTCCCATCCTTTGGAACCATGGGAACGTTTCTTAAGTCCCAGTAATGACTCTTTGTACTATTATGCCTGTGAGAATTATTAGGTCATTACAAATGGTATCAACTTGTTCACTCTTTGCCTTATTAGTAGTCATCAATGTTATGGGTCTTAGAGTTGGAATTATTTATTGTCTATTCCAAGTGTTATATTCTTAGAATGGAGTAAGATTTTATGAAATTGAAATGTATAACATTAAAGGACGTATCTAAGACTTTTATAACGAACTTCAAGTTACCAGGGTGTGGGGTACATAAGTTTTTCGAGATACTTTTATGATTTTGAAACCCCATTTTCATGTGTTTGGAATATGAGGCGGGCATGAAATGCATTGGGGTGGAATGACTTCCAACTAGGAGTGAATACATAATATTGAGAAATGATTCATGTCATAAAAATGATTTTATTTTCAAAAAATTATGAAATTGTTTTTCAAAAGAATGATTTCCAAAAAAGAAATTATTTTGGTATTTTGAAAATGGTTTAAATTTTAAAAATCAAGTGGATGTTTTTCAAAAATGGTTGAAAATAGAGAAATATTGTTTTTTGAATTTTTTTTGTGATAATTGATGTGGAAAAATTTGAAATTCTAAGACATCAATTTCTAGAGAATTTGATTGATTGAGTTTGTTGTTGGTTTAGAAAATTGCACCTGGTAGGTGTTGTAGGAACCAACCATAGGAAGGTGCAGAGAATGTGGTCGCACTAGAACAACGAGTTAACCATGAGATATTTCAAATTATTATAAAATATTTTCAAGATATGGATATGGGGAACCAGAGAAATGATCCAATGAAGGTGGATCATACCATCCAGTTCATTAAGCAGAATCCACCCATCTTATGTGAGATTCTGAACTTGAAAAAGCGGAGGTGTGGATGAGTAGGATGAATCACATATTCAAATCCATCGGCACACCAACTGAGATCTAAGTAAATATGGCCACTTATATGACTGATGATAATGCACTCTAGTGGTCAGAACTAGTGTTGCATGATAAAGCAGATCAAGGCCTTACATGGGAGGATATTTAAGAATTTTTCAATAAACAATTCTACCCACATACGATCAGAATCTATAAAATGATGGACTTATTTATCCTAAATCTAGATAGTCTCTATACCATTGAATATATGGATAAATTTAGGAATTTAGTGCACTTTTCACTATATTTTGTAGAAAGTGTGTCCTTGAAGGCATGCATTTTTGAATCGGGACTAAGGTAGGAGATTTGATCGAAGATTGCGGTGCTCTATATTACTAATTATACAGAGATAGTGAATATAGGGACAATTTCTAAACATGATATCTTAGGATTGATGGGAGGAGGTATGATAATACCTAGAGAAAATTGTGAGAACTCAAACTATGGGATCAAGAGAAAGGGGACACCTATTTCAAAGGTGGAAGTGAAAATCAGAATCATATGGCTGGATTAGTGAATATACCTCCACGTCCCAAGAGAAAATCATGTTGCTTTCACTATAGTTTATTTTTCCACATAATTCAAGTGTGTACGACACAACCTAGAGAATGTAATAATTATAAATATATGGGGAATCCTTAGTTCTCTTGTCACAATGCTCCGAGGTCAGGTGCTTGAGAGACTTATCAGTCATTGCATGCATCGTATGCTTTGACAAGGAGAGGAAAATAGAATTGGTCTTGTCAGCAGAGCAGCGCTAGACATACTGATTCTAGGAATACCATGAATCGTCAACAAGGGAAATCATAGCAAGGCAACAAGAATAATAGTGCAGTGATGAAGTAATTTAATGGAGCTGATTAGATTATTGTTGATGATCAGGTTGGACCATCTATGGTGAGAGGTATGATTCTTTTGAATTCTACCCTTGTGCAACTACTCTTCAATATAGGTTCATCACAATCGTCAATTTATTCTCATGATATTGATTTTCTTTGTTTAAAGTTTAAAATTATGCCTTCTATTTTAAAACTTCAAACTCCACTTGGTGAAAGTGAATGTCGATCCTTTTTGTTTATAGCATGTGTTATAACTGTTGATGGAGCTGAGCTAAAATGGGACTTCTTGATATTGGACATAGATGAATATGATGTAATCATGGGTATTGATCGGTTGAAAATGTTCAAGGATCACATCAACTATTATAGAAGAACATTTTGTTTCATGACTGAGGAGGGAATCGAACATCTCTTCAGTAGAGAGAGGATGATAAAGAAAGGTGAAATGATCTTGTTTGCACCATTGGTGGGAAGGATCTATTACCAGTTGGCAGTCCTGACTTTGGAATCAATGGAAGAGATTGAGGAAAATATTTTTCCATCATTTGTGGATAAATTCCAAGATTTCTTTCCAAAAAACATCTTAGGGTTACCACCTATAAGGGAAGTAGAGTTTACGATTGGTCCCCTTCTGGGGACTAGTACTATTTCCCATCCGTTTAGAGTATGGAAACAATAGAGTTAGGGGAATAGAAATTTCAGTTGGAGGAGATGGAATGTAAGGGTTTTATTCATCCAAGGATGTCTTCGTAGATTTCTCTGGTTTTGTTCATGAAGAATGCATATTGAACTTTTCAGATGTGTTTTGATCATCGTAAGCTTAACCTAGTTACGATAAATAACAAGTACCCACTTCCACGCATTGATGATCTGTTTGATAAATTAAGGGGATATTAGTGGTTCTCAAAGATTTACATGCAATCAGGATATCGCTAATTGCATGTACGAAAGGAACATATTCCAAAGGCATCTTTCAGAAGAAGATACAGACACTATGAATTTGTAGTCGTTCCTTTCTCTCTAATGAATGCACCAATGGTCTTCATGTATTTGATTAATCAGTTATTCCACTGATATGTGGACTCTTTTGTTTTGGTGTTTCTGGATGACATATTTTTGTATTCAGAGACAAGGGATGACCATGAGAAGCACCTAGAAACAATGTTACAAATCTTAAGAGATCACTATTTTTATAAAAAAATTATCAATGTGTGCTTCTTGGATACATTAATTACATTTTCATGGTAATGTTATTTCCATGAAAAGAATTTCCATTGATCCTAAAAAGATATAGGATTTTATCTCATGGAAACCACCGTAGAATGCCTTTGAGATACAATGATTTCTTGGTCTATCTAGTTAGTAACAACACTCTGTGCATGATTTCTCATGACCAACTTCACCAATGACAAATCTGACAAAGAATAATGCTCCATTCCAATGGACAGAGGAATTCCATAATACTTTACAAGAACTACAATATCATCTTACATCGACACCTATCTTAATTTTTCCAGAATCATGACTTGGGTATATGGTATACTATGATGATTTAGGATTAGGGTTGGAATTTTTTCTCATTCAATGGGGCCATGTTGTTTCTTATTGTTTACGAAAGTGAAGGTTGAATGATAATAATTAAACAACACATGATTTGGTGTTAGCTATAGTTGTCTATGCTTTAAATGCATGGATAAAATATATCTTTTGTTATAAATTTACTGTGTTCACGGATCAAAAAAGTTTGAAACACATTTTCTCACAGTGAAATTTGAATATAAATAATAAGAGATTGATGGAGTATCTCTAGTTGTTTTACTTTGACTTGATGTATACACAAGGAAAAGGGAATTCACTGGTGGATGCACTAAGTTGAAAGTTATATGCACAATTGGAAAAATAATATTCAGATGAATAAAAGTTGATGTCGGTCCTAGCCAACAAACATGTGGAATGTGAAGTATGACATGATGTTGCAGTTTTATTTTTAGCTTTACTTGTTCCAGATTTGGTATATATGGTCAAAGAGGAACAATCATCTGATTCAGAGTGTCTAGTTATGAGTTCAAAACTCAATGGTGGGGAGACCAATGAGGGATATAAACATGATGGAAGTTCATTTTTGTTTTTCATAGATTGAATGTTTGTACCTTTGTATTTTCAGGAACAAATCCTTCATTCATACCACCATTTGAGATGGGTTGTACATCTAGGAACACAGAATATGTATAAGAAGTTAAATGCATAATTTTGTTGGAGTGGCATGAAAAGGAAGGTGGCCAAGTTTGTTTTTATGTGGTTAAATTGTCAACCAGTTAAGGTAGAGAATCCGAGTCTAGTGGGTCTATTGTAGTATTTACACATCCTAGTGTGGAAATAGGAAAAAAATAGCAATGGATTTTGTTACAGGACTTCGATGAATGGTTTGGAAACACCATGACATATGGGTGATTGTGGATAATGTTACCATGTCATCCCATTTAATTCTAATTCATGAAACTCATATGGTGGAGGATCTGTCAGAAATTTATATATGAGAAGTGGTAAAGAGGCATGGCGTACCAGTGTTCATAGTTTCAGATAGAGCTCTGAGGTTCATGTCTTGTTTCTGTAAATACTTACCGAAATCCCTTGGCACTCAGTTGAATATGAGCAAGATGTATCATCCTTAGACGAATGGGAAATCCGAGCGGACGATAAAAACATTGGAAGACATGTTGAGGGCTTGTGTACTAGATTTTGGTGGCTCATGGGAGGATCACTTACCCTTTGTGGATATCTCATTTAATAATAGCTTTCAGGCCATGATACATATGGCTCCATTTGAAGCACTGTATGGGCATCCTTATCTTTCTCCACTGTGTTGGGTAGAAACTGGAGAGACTTCTCTAGTTGGGCCTTGAATTTTCCAAGAAACAATGAAGAATATCCAGTTGATTAGAAAGAAGATCGATACATATCAGATTTGTCAAAAATATTATGTGGATCATCGTCAAAGGTCGCCGCCATTTTCCATGAGTAATCATATATTCTGGAGGATCTCTCCAAGACATGGACATCATTGTTTTTTAGAAGAATGGAAAGTTATCTCCTCGATAAATAGTGTCTTTTGAGATACCAGAATGGGCCAGAGTGGTGGAATATCAGTTTTCATTACCACTATGGTTCAGTTCGGTGCATAATGTGTTCTATGTATCCCAGTTGAAAAAGTATCATCCTGATCTAGACTATGTGATCAGATGGGTTCATGTTGACCTAGAGCCATATACATCACTGATACATATCCCAGTATAGATTGTGGATAGGAAAGAGAAATTCATACATCAAAAAAGCATCGGTTTGGTGTGGGTTTTATTGAAGCATATTCATATGTAGAAAGATACTTGGGAATAAGATAAAGAAATGAAAGAGTTATGGTGAGAAATATTTTAGAACAGTAATGATTTTCTACTTTTTTAGGATGGAAAGATTGGTGGTGGAGAGAATTTAGTATCCCTATTTTCTAGTACATAACCATTTATTGGTTTTTTATGGATATACAGTATAAGATGGAATGTTGGGGGAGTTTGGTGATCCTTTAGTATGTTTTGGGGAAAAGGAGAGGTGCATAGGATGCACACGGTTTATCAAAACTGTGTGGCCATCCTAGTAGGAACTGCGTGAAATGGATGGTTTGAGGCAGAGAACTTCCACATGGTGTGTGTATGGTTAGGGAGACTATGTGAGGAGGCTGTGCAAGAGTCTACTTATGTAGTAGCTGATGTACAGTTTTCTCATGAATTTTCTAAACATGCAGATTGTTTATATGAGATCCTAAATAAGTGGATCTCACACATTTTTTCTTTTAAGTGGCTTGTTTTTTCTTATATGCAGACATAACTATGTTTTTTACTTCCTTGAAGGTATAAGAACCTCTCTCAAGTGATTTGGAGTCAATTTGAAGGCATACCATGCTGTCTCAAACCCAAATTCTTGATGTATGTGATCATTCTTCATCGTTCTTGATCGGCTTCTTATATCTACTTAGATATACTTCTCCTCTTCTCTTGGATTATTATATCTATGCATGTTTAGAGTAGATATAGGTTGATGGATACCCAATATGATGAGATTTGTCATTTTTCATGGTAGGAGAAAATATCTAAGGTGGTTCTATGAATTATCGACTAGTTTTCTTGTATGTTCTTTTTCCATGTCTAGATTCATCAAAATTCTTTTACGAAGGGGGCTTCTCTCTCAAATCCACATAGCAGAACTAATGGGAATGATTTAAAATTTTTGTACATGTGATTAATTGATCATGAACTGGCTGGTTTTGAATTATTAGAAACCCTATTTTGTGATGGTTTCGTAGATTTTTGAAATCTAGAAATTTGGGTGTTTTTGAATAAAGTGCTTTTGTTCGTGGTTTTAAAATATAGATTTTAGTATTGGGATTTTCTGGAATTTTTTCACATGTATTTATTATATGTTTTCAATAAAATGTGGATATTTTATTAAAATGAAATGTTTTTTTTTCAAATTGGGTTCTTCCTAAATAAAAGTACAGTTTTATTGAAATTGTTTGAAATGGTTATTTGGAATAGTTTGGACATACATTGGGTTTTTTGTGAGTTCATTTTAAATGTTCCCTTGAATAATAAACAACTAACATTGGGGTATAAGGTTCATGACACTGGATCAAGGGAGTTTTTCATTGGAACACAGGGTAATTGTATGAGAGATCATTCATGAGTATAGAATAATCAGATGAAGCATGCATGTGGGGGTGTCTTGTGAATTATGGAATGGTTATTCCAAAATGATAATAAGAAGTAGTTTTTATGCCTTTATTGGTAATTTTCTGGAAAAATAACTTCTTGAAAATTGGTTTTATTTTGTTTTTTTCACATGGTTGTAATTTTTTTTGGAACGTGTTTATATTTCGTTATAAACTATTTTGAGACATTGTTTTATATAAACTATTTTATGTAAATGTTGCTAACTATTATATCCTAGTGGAATGAGTAGGGAATTCATTGAGAAAACCTACTGAGTTTTATACTGAACCCTTCTTTGTCACTTTGGTGGTTTTGTAGATGATATCTTCTGGGATAGGGGAACATGTAACATTTCACACATTTTTAGCACTACTTAATGATATCTAGGCTCTTCGGTGATTGTGAAGCTTTGATCATGTGAAGCACTGAGTATTGTGGTATGTAAAGAGTCTGTAGTTATTTATAATCTATTTAATTTGATACATGTTTGGTCTTCTGCTATTTCATACTTTGATGTGGTTTTGAGATACATGAAGTTTTTTAGTTTTCTTTCTTTTGTTTATGCATCATCTAGTCAATGGATTGGTTATGGTTTTTAGGTTTATTGGTTTATTTATTAAAGGGAAAATCATCCCACACTTTTAAGTGAAACCCATTGACATTTATTTACAGCCTTTGGCACCATTGGGATGTCTCTTAAGGCCTAATAATGACTCGTTCTACTCTGAAGACAATGGGAGTTAGTGGGTCATTACAAATAAATCAATGGAAATCATGGTAACATTGGAAGAAATTAACATGTTATCTCTTTTATGGATCATTATAAATAGCTAAAAGAAAAATATGACAGAACATAAAATATTTGAAGAAAAAATAATAATTATTAGATAAAAATGATAGGAAATATTACTTACCAATTGTATATAAGATGATGGAAAAATTATTAAATATGTAGTTAAAATTCACATTTTCTTGATGGTTGTATACATTTTTGACCCATTTACTTATTTTCATTATCTAATTTGCAGCCTCAAAGTCAAACCTCTTATGAGAATAAGTAAAATTGAACAAACCACCCCAACATGAACAAAGGAATCCACCTGTATAAGAAAAATATTCTTATGTGAGTAATACTATGAAGAAATAAATAACACATAAAAATGAAATAAGCCATTAATTCTGTGGAAGTCTTATATTCATGTTTTTTGTGTACATTCTGTATACTTCCCATTCATTTATAAAGAAATATATATCATTTTGTGAATATGAGTATTTTTTACATTCATATAATTAGTATAAAAATATAAATATAGTGGTATTAATAAATACTTTAAATTAAATAGTAATTATATTTGAAAATACTTATCTGGGGATGAAAGTTTATTGATGGAATATGATCTATCTCACTAAATTGCAAACATAATATCCACAATATTTTCCATTGATATGTCATAGATACTGTAGAATCATTGATAAAAATAAGTAATTTATTTTTATACATGTTTAGATAGTGAAAATTTATTATATATACCATGATACTTGCTCAGTTATAGAACTTTTCGGGCTCCATGTTCTTAATGCATGTACTCATGCCATGAATTTCATGATATTAAAACACTTCCCTATTATAAAATAATTCCCATAAAAACATAATGTAAATTATATAACATGAATATTAGTTCTATACTATTGGATGTAGTATATCGAAAATTGACAAATGTCATCAGGTGTGATCCGTTTTTTGGGTATCCATGCAGTGAATCCAGTAAATAATTCTTTGGAGTATCCAAATTTACCGCAATGTGCATCCAATGTTTCTTAAAATGAAAAAAAGGAATAAGTAGTGAAATAAATGAATAAATATTATATATGATTAAATTGTATATTTTCATCTTTTTATCATTATTATTAAGAGGAGTCTGTTTCCCTTATGTTTTCTTTCCAATTATTTGTCATATTGTTCCCCATTTCATTCAATTTTTGTAACCTATTTATGTTTGTTCTATAGAATTGACATGAAGACTAATTAGTCCAAATTTAGGTTCA
This sequence comes from Viscum album, assembly GCA_963277665.1. NCBI lineage: Eukaryota > Viridiplantae > Streptophyta > Magnoliopsida > Santalales > Viscaceae > Viscum > Viscum album. Next base: position 1,878,019,157 of record OY728146.1, on the reverse strand, counting down.
TGGGTTAATACCTTAAATGGGTATTGATATATATACCTGAAAAATGAAATATATTAATTAATAATTAACATAGTATATCGGCTTTTGGAAAAACAAATCATGAAAACATACCTCATATATACATGTAAAACCGAGTTTCCTGGCAATTCAAAGTTGAGGATTTCATTTAAATTTTCAATATAATTTTTTTCTGTAACTTAATATACATATATTTTTTTCTTCGAAATCAACTATGCAATTATGACCATTATGTAACTTTGTATCCACATTAACCTTAAATGTTAGTAAATGTGAATATTGAAGAGGGGTGAAAGGTTCTTTCAAAAGATATTTTTGATTGTTTGGATGAATATTAATTTAATTTTGTGTTCAACTTTGGTTTCCCCCATTACCTTTGTCCATCTGTAATTACATTCATTAATTTAGAACATTTTTTCATTATTTTATATTGGTTTAGCATGAAAAAGAAATTAGAAATGAATACCTCTCTGTCGACATATGTTTCTACAATATGTGATGGCCATGTGACAGATATTCCAATAGCTTGGTTGACCATGTGAATATCTCCATCATCAAGTAGAATAGGTAACTCGACACTCATCTCCTGAGCTACACTAACCACCGTTGTCAAATGACATGTTGGAAGTGGTCTATTGTGTAGACGGTTGTCTTTGATTTTGAACACCATATCCTTCACTACAAGGTGATTGGTGGGTGTTGATAGATATAAACCAAAATCATTTTAACCTAATAAAATATTATTTTAACCATTAATTATATAACCATTATAAGATAATATATACACACTTGGTTCTCTTTCTAGCCATTAAAGTTGTTCTGAAATTGAATCCAAATTTTCATCTGAATATTTAAAAATATACTCTCTAATCCATCCCATAAACTATTGATTATGTGTATGTAATATCCATCCTTCATCCCTTAATGGATCCATATACCTGATAATTTCATTATGTGTTTCGAAATAAGGGTGAACCTCCAAACTATTATGATAAATGTAAAAGTGTGAATACTCCCGAGATGTAATATTGAGTAGGAAAAAAACTCTTCAAGAAACTCATTCACCCAAAATCCACCCAATGTGATGAGATTTTTGTAGATCAACGATTTTCACCCTAGATTGGTAGTCAGTACATAATTAAACAACTTCCTCGAACATATATCACTCCACAATACAGCCAGCTAGATTACATTGATTTTTGACATACCCATTCATCATCTTTATATACCGTACGATGGGGTACATCCATCTATAGTGTACAAGACCAAATAGTCGAATATTACTCACCAAGTGAACCAGCATGTCAAATAATAGTGATAGGGAGAATTTTTCCGATTCACATAATATGATGGAAATATTCTTTTCCTTAGTCAGCAATTTCCATGAGAATATAAATTTTCTGTATATAGCTTTGAAAAGGAAACATAGCATAGTTAATTTATGAAACACATTCTTGGAAAAAATCAACATAAATCTACATAAATATTATCTTGAATAAAAATATGGTCGTAATTTTATTTCAATCCTTTTAAGTTTATATCATTCAATGTCACGATATTCTTGATATTCTATGAATCCCTCAGGAACCTTTAAATCATTCAAGATGTTGAAAAACTGAAATCTCTCCCACTTTTAAAGATTGTAAGAATATAGAGGAATAAAAATGTGCTTTTCACCATTCAATAGAACTAATTATTCATTTATACCCATGCCAACCATGTCCAACTTATCCATAATTCTTTCCTTTATTATTCCGGGTGCATTTAGTAACATTCCAATTACACTATCATATACATTTTTTCAACAATCATAACATTGATAAAATGTATGATGTATATCCAATTATAGTATATTAATTAAAAAAACTAATAACCCTTTCCAACTAATTTTCATAATGTTTTTCAAAAAAATATTACTAAGAGTTATGTCCGCATCTTTTACTTTCGCAAGTAGTTGATCATATGTTAGTGGAGAAGGTGGTGTCCAATATTCTAAACTTCCATCAAATGTTTTCTTCCAATACTGGTGCTAATTTCATCTTGGTAAAAATCAATGATGTCCTAGAAACACGGTCTTTGATGAATGTTTCAACCTAATCAACTATGTACCTTGTTTGTAAATGGGTCACACTTGTGTTCCTTTAATGTTGTATGTTGAAAAATTTCCATAAGTCTAAAAGTCATTTATCATCCCTTACAACATGGATATGAACATGAGATCTTAATTTCTGTAAGCATCATACAATCTGATGTGGGAATCCCACAATAATTTTAAATATTTGATAAATGGATACAAATAAAAATCAATATAATTACCTACTTGTTTTGGTTCAGATATAAGCATATATAAAATGATGTATTTTCTTTTTATGCATAACCACAATGTCATGTTTTAATTTACCAACATAACCAGCCATTTACTGTGAGTGATACTTTGAGAATTGAAAGGATTAACACCATATTTAGATAACGCAAGATGAAGTTTTCTCAGATTCTTTTTAAATTCAAGATAATCATGATCAATTATCTTCTACTGAGGATAGTTTATCAGGTGATGAGTTTTCCCATTTTTATTTATTGTATCTGTGTGCCATATCAGTTATCTTATAGTGGCCCCATTTCCATATAGCCACCTAAACCTTATGATGATTGTAAAGTACCATGAGACTTTCATAGGACCCGATTCATCACTCTTATATCGAGAGGCACCACCTTTTAAGAATTAACTAAGTAAAATTTGGTCCTTTCAAAACATTATACAGTCATTTGGGTTGGGATTTATTCATTTAGAGATACCCATTGAACCTATATTTTTATAGCATTCTATGTTCTGCTAGAGAGTTTTGTATAGACCCTATCATAAAGTACATGGTCATTACATTTCTTTTTAGGAATACATAATAAAATACACATACAAAATAGACGCCCAAAGACTATAATAGTTTAGTGTCTTTGGAAACTCATAACATATTCTTCTAATCATGGTGAAAGAGCTTCAACATTTTCCATAATGTTCTTCCACATTTGTTTTCCTACCTAAAACATTTCTTTGGATACATTAGTAAATAAAACATAAAATGGGTGAGATCAAATGCTCAGTAAAGGTAAACATAGAGATAATAAAACAAACCATCTACAATTAAACATAAAATTATGAACATAATGTTTAAACATTAAAATCTAGAGTCATGAAATAAATCATGGAAGTACGTTAGTATAGATCCTAAAGGATGATTAACCGTGTTATAATAGAATTGGCATAAAACATGTAATTGTGGCAAAATAATGATCACATACAATTATTTTCATAGTATCCAAGGCATTGTTTCCAAGACCATCATAGTGGATGAAGTCCACTTCTGAACTGGGTTTACTTGCCCTTCTAGATCTATATTACTAAACCAAATTTACATTCTATTCCAGCCTTTTCTATCTCATTAGATATAAATCTTTACCAAATTCATTTTAGGGAGATATTATTCCCACCCATATGATAATGAAATCATTCTTACATGTTCCACAAGAACATAAATCATTCATCATAGTATATCCCATGTAATAAAATGGCATTCATAAACGTTATGCCATCATAACATAATCTATATAAATAAATAGACTTTATAAAAATAATTCCATCATAAAAATAATCAAATAAAATTAAATATAGGGATACAAACATAACCCTATGTCATCTTATATGGAAAATATGTTTGATAAAACACCTGAATATAATTCAAGAGGAAAATATACTTTCTTCTTTAAAAACGTTTTCTTTTCTCAAAATTCTGTTAAATTTTAAATGAAACGAATTTTGTTGAAAATAAACATGAAATATTGAAGAAAAATATTCCTGGAAATAAGGAATTACGAAATCATAAAAATCCATTCATTCTATATAAGATAAAAAACATTCTCCTTGTACTTTTACCGAAAAAGTCAAAAAGTACCTCATATGGTAAACAAATATAAGACCTATTCCATACCATGAAGTAATAGTATAAAATGGGTAAAAATGAATTTAAAAAAACATATAAGAATTTTAAATATGTTATGAAAACTTTTTATAAAACATGGACATGGATGATAAATATATCCCCAAAAAATACTTACGTATAAAAAATCTCAGATAAAAATGAGATTGTAAAATTATCCCATAACTTTGGTCTGATATGATTTGTATGTATCCATCCTCGTGTATAATGATTTAAATAATGTTATTGATTTATTATATAATCATAATCAGTTTTATGATAACATTTATCATCATATTTTCATTTTTTGATAGTAACATTTCGTTGTTACTCATTATTCTGCTATTAATTACCTTTTGTTTTTACGTAAGTTCTGTCAGATAAGTTTTTGTTACTCTTTTTAGGTTATAGTTATATAATTTATGGAATGGATTTAGTATAAAATATATCATATTTATTCATTCAATTCATTTATATAATCATGTTTTAATGAATATCATGTAGAACAAATCACATCACACCCTGGAGACAGTAAGTCATACGTACGCACGAGCGGTGATATCATTCCCATAATTGTTGAATGATATTGAAGTGGATAGTGTAAAGTTTATAAGAATTAGTATAATGTTATATAATTTATATATGATTATTATTTACACTATAATACCCATCCAAGTAAGGTGGTGGTGAAAAACAGATTACACCACGACACAGATACCGTAAGCCATACGTACGCATGTGCAATGATATTATTTTTTGTAGGATAAATTGAAGGTTAAATAGGGTTGTTTCATATTTATAATAACATTTAAGTATATGAGTGATACTAAAGTTATTATTTTATAATTAAATAACTAAAGAATCATATTTAGAAGAAGAAATAAACTTAAAAGAATCAGAAGAAGTGATTAGCTCTTCCTCGACATGCCTCCTTTGAATTTCTACTTACGGCACTATAGTTGGTATTATGAGATGACGAGAACCACCATAATTATATTGGGGATGTTTATAAGATTAATTGGATAGTTTTGGACGAGAATTAAGGGTAAAAATAGAGTGAATAGGAGAGGGATGAGGTGCTGTTTTATAAGAGAGGAGAGAGTCGCTTTAGGAAACTGTCAAAAATATTCATTTATAATAAAATAAATAATTACCCAAAAACCTCAAAAGTGTCACTAATTTGAATATTATATGAGATAGGGTTTCTTAATTATCAAACAATAATTTTTTAAAAACTTATTATTCAATTTAAACTTTATCTGTTTAATTGACCCTTAGTTATTCTATTAAAGTTTAATTTTGGTAATAACATTCTAAATATTTAATGGTAATGAATATTTACATATGTAGTGTTAATTGAACATAAATGGATACTTGAGGATACTTAAGACCATATAATTATCTCTTTGTAATTTTTAAATATTTTTATAATTTTTATATAATTTAATAAAATGTAATGTTTATTAAATATCAATAGTGTCAATTTAGACACTATTCATTCATTAAACATTAAAGAAAATTCCCATAGAAGATAAATTCAAACTAAAATATTAAATAAACTCCTAAAATTTCATATTCACATATAAAATTCTTGTATAATGTTAATTAGTTCATATGATATTTCATGCATCATTTTTAAAACAATTATTTGATATTTCTATTAATAAAATAATTTCTACATAACTATTGTGTTATCATTAATGGTAATAATTTAATCAATAAAAATTATAAATAAAATTTTATGATGTGGGTAATTCATTTATATTTATATATAATTTCTACAGTTGACTTTATCTCCTAGTTATTCATATATTAAAATGAATACACTTATATAAAAAGATATTGTTATACTTTGTCCTTTTCATTAGTTTTTATTACATTCATGTCATTTTCATAGGAAAGTGGAAAAAAAGTTATTCCATTTCTAAAAATAGATGATAATGGTCTTATTTAGTCATTCAATAGTAATTTTTAGGTGTTGTGGTAATTGTATAATATTATTTTTACCCATAGTTACTTGTTTCATTTTTAACCATGGTAATAAAAATAATTACCAATGTTACTATTCATAATTCCCAATTAAAAAGGTATCCTATTAACATAATTTGATCCTAATGATTCAATATATCAAATAAATGTTTCCAAATTCAAAACACAGAAGTTGCAATAATTAATTTAAAATTATTCCCATATTCGAATAAAACAGGGTGTTGTTTCAAACATTGCAAAAGATTGAAATAATTTTACATATGAATTCAATGTAAAATTAATGGAAATGACTTAAACTATCCTAACATATAAAAATATCTTCAATTTATACTTTAAAATTATACAATAATATATTTTAACCATATAAATTATTTTGATGAAAAATGTTGTTTTCAATTAAAATTTAGCATATTTTTACTATTCATCAAAATATGAATGTTATCAAACAATTATCAAAAAATTATCCAAAGAAACAGTTTTATTTCTAGCTTCCAAATAATAATTTTATCTCATAAAATATAACATATAAAAGTTTCAAAAACTATATTTAAAAAGGGTGCGCCATCAAAAGGTGGTAAAACTGCATTTTATGAAAAATAATTCTTTTATCCAAATGATTGATTTTGTTCTCATATAATGTGTAATATAAATTCTAATTTTATATAAAATTTATAATGTAGTTAATACTATTTATAATAGCTATTTTATATCCCAATAAATAATAATATTTTAATAATATATCATTGTTATGTGAAAATGGGTATCACGTACTACACAAGCTATCGAGGAAGGTCACTCTTGCGTGTAACGCATGCCAAGTCAATGTTTTGTGTAGTGAAAGCTTAATTTGGTGTGGTGTAGAACATATTAAAAACACAATTCATTTATAAATTGATAAAAATCTAAACTCAGTGTTTCACAAAATTAATTCTATCAAAAGAACTTGAAATTTTGTGCAACACAAGACAAGAATAGTGTTACTTATAATGCAAGCTAATACAATGTTGCGTATAGTGCAAGATATTCTTGGTTTAGCATATAACACAAGACATAAATGAAATTAAAAATAATATATATCATAAAATCTTGGGCTATTACATTCTCCTCCTCCCTTAAATTTAATTTCTCACTCGAAATTGGTTGAGGATATAAACGGTTTTCTACATGAAAGTTTCATTCATGGAAACTCGCATCATAAAAAGGGATACTAAGATTTCATTTTAAAATGGAAAGTAATAATTGTAATGGTTACCCAAAGTAACTCATCAAAGGTTTTCCACATAAGAGACCATAGGTGGGAAGTGAAAACATAGATATGGAAGATAAATCTAACCACCATGTTCTTATGGATTGTGATATAAAATAAGGTATGGAGAAAGTTATATACCATAAAGCCATAAATCTATGATGATTTAAGGTACCATATAATTCATCAGATAAGAATGTACTAGGATAATTTTTTTTCAAGATCCTTTTCTTAAATATGAAGAACATGAGAAAAAATACATTATTTCAGTAAAATCTCATCATTGGTCATGCCTTGAACTATTTTCACTTCATCTCTAATTTAATGGAATGAATTTTAATCTTTCATTATTGATGTGTTAGTAGATCATACAATAGAATGATAGGTCATTCCTTTTTTCTCTATCACATAATGGTTATCACAAGTTTTTTAATATTAATAATTCCATCTACGGTGAGATTAATCATATATGGTTCCAAAAATGGACTTAAAGATCATATATCGTACCAATTAACAAAATAAAACAAATTTATACTAACCATGGACTTATTGTAGGCCAGTGGTAGGCATTAAAATCCTGTCACACTTCAGTTGTGGGTTTGATTCCTGCAGCCTTGTCTGATGCCTCAGGTTGTCTCCCATCCTATGGGGTGTCCTTTTTCTAAGATAATAGTATTATAAAATTTTATAAATAACATGAAAAAAAGTTTTAGCCTTAAAAAAACTATATGATGTCCAAGTTATTCTATTAGAACCATTATGCTTATCCTAGATACTTTCATCAAATCTCACTGTACAAAGAAAAAAATTTACCAAAAGGTCATATAATGAGAATTTTAATACCATCATTTATCCCCTATATATCATACGATATTTCTTGTTGGTAACATTCCAAACATGTGAATAAATTAATCATTTATTCTCTTAAAACATGAATTACCTTATAACCTTAGTGAAAACATGAATGTCGTCAAATTTTAACTCTTTCCACATACCAAATTACCAAAAATTATATACACTCAAACCATGATATCACTTTGTCCTTATAACAGTGAGGAGCACATTAATATTATCAAACATATCATTATCTCTTTTTCCCTTAATTATGCACATATCTTGTGACTTCCAAAAAATATATGAATAACCTTTCAAGTTTACCAGTTCCATTCAACATATACATTCAAATACATAAGTAAAAACAATAGTGTAACAAATTAGATGTTTATTTATTCTATAGTACCATTAAATTACTTATATAATATTACTCATGATAAACACGAAATCATTCCACTACCTTCTTAATCCATTGACTGAGCATCATAATTTTATTCCTTAACACTTCTTTCATATAATATATCATTTCTAGTCTCTTCATAATCATCAACATAAATACTACCCATACAACCATGATGATTCTCTTCATGATATTTTCCCTTAGGGAATTGATTTTCATAGTTCCTGTACATTACACATTTAAAGTATTTAACCATTGTTGATGTCTTAGTAATACCATTATCCCTTTCCATTGTGTTATCAGAACATTTTTCATTAAAATTATTGGCTTCGCGTCCTTCTTTTCCACTCAAAAATAATATTCCAGTTCCTTTGAAATATTCTCATTGATGTCTTTTCCCACATGATTTACATGAGGAAAATTGAACTTTATATCCTCTATGATCACCATGAAACTATATCTCTCTCTTATTATGTAACACCCCGACCCCAGTTACCTAGAGTCGGTGCATTATTTTAATACATTGGCATGATTACAAGGAATCAAGTCCCGATAGACAGATCGGTTTAACTGTCTTGGAAAATAGATTAGATACATGAATGTTACATTAAACTTTATAACATACAAAACAACATAAGTAATCCTTTATGAAATCCATTATTACCATAGCTTAACTCTTCATATCAATCAAAATGCACTTCTTGGAATCCTGGGAAGAATAAAACACAGAAAGGGGTAATCTCAAATGATCAGTAAGGGTAAGCAATACAATAAAAGTTAACATACATATTAAGCATGGTGAATAATTGAAACCAATTCCTTTACCAATAATAAACAAGAATATTTTTATGGAATGAAAATGAGCTGAGTAAATAATTCCATAATAAAAAATAATTATGGGTATTATACTAGTCTAATGACCACATGAAACTTAAATATTATTTTCATAATGAGGGAATGTATAATGTGGGACATTCTAAAACATTTTGTCAAGGCATCGACCAAGACGTCTAAAAATGATTAAGGCCTTTTCCAAAACCATAAATCAAATTGGGAAACGGCCTCAGCCAATTTCACATCTAGTTGTCTCATGAGACCTACCGATGCATCGAGGAGCTATAGTAGGCTCCACTCGTCACTTACTATGTCCAATACCTTCCTCATATGAAAAGGTTGAATCATAACATAAACATTCATATAAGAATAGGATATGAAATTTCAATACTTTAACCATAAACCATGAATGGTATAAAAATAACACATCCACAGTCAAACATATCACAAAAACTTCAATAAAATATGTAAGTTTTGTATCATAATAGATCAACGTGAAACAAGATTAATATACATTAAAGGATTTTTACATAAACGAAAAATATTTATAAAACTCTTTGAGAGAAATATCCCTTTTTCATGAAAAATTTTAAAAGTCACAGAATTTAGAAAGTAAGACATTTAAATACATTTTTGAATCAAAGTGTCCCATAACATTTTGAAACTTTTTCATGTAATTAACAATTTAAGACATTCATGTCCATTTAAATAAATCCTTAAAACCATTTTGAATACATGGACATTAATGAGAATGGGTTTGAAGAATATATCTTTAAAACATTTAAAATTATGTTTTAAAAATAATAACCTTAAAAGAATCCCTTTGAAAACTATTTTATAAAACATGGACATGGATAATAAATATTTCTCAGTAGATACTTACATAAAAACAACCTCGAATAATAAAGAGATTGTGAAATTAACCCTTACCAATTTTGTAACTTATGAAACATACACCCCATGAAAGAAGGATCACACAATGAATATGTAAATACACATAAATTAAAGTGTATTACACCAAGAATACAATTATCGGAAGTACATACCCTACAAAAAAGGTAATAGTGGAAATATGGCATGAATATCACGGGAATAAAGAGTGATATGGAAACCCCTTACCTTGCACTTTCCTTTAGTCGAGGGTACTTTTAACCTCCTCTTCTTCGGGTTCTTCCTTTTGATTTGATCAAAATGGCTCCACAGGTTGGCTTTCTGGTCAAAATAAGGCCTCTAGGTTGAAGTGATAGAATTTGGGAGGATATTTAGGCAGGGGTTGGCCAAACCAAAAGGCTTTGAATGTATGAAGAATTGGTTAGAAGTGGTGTCCTTTTATAAGAGGGGTGAGAAGACCTTAAGAAATACTTAATATATTATTTTATAATAAATTCATATTCAGTTTATAATGGGTCCAAAGTGACTTATTTCTAGGATAAGGTGGGGATGGGTCGAAATCCTTTTAACCAATAGGTTTTAGATAGGTTTTTGTCACTATATTAACCTTATATTTTAGTTTTAACTCTTTGTTAATTAGTTTGACATTTACCATGTCACTTTGTATTTTAATATTATATTGTTAATAAACATGCTATATATATCCAAGAGACCCCCAAGTGGTCCATTAATGATACAACTATAATTATATATCTCCTTTTTCCGATATTTAGATTTTTAGAAATAGAATATCAATTAATAATATAATATTTGTTTTAAAAGATCTTTTATGTCAATTTTGACACTATTTTGTATTTCGTTTTTGTAAAAGTCATCCCAAGTATATTACATTGAAAAAGATACATTGAATCGTCCCTAATATGTCATATTCATCTAAAAAATTCTCATATTTCATAAAAACATTTAAATTATATTTATTTTAATATTTAATAACCATTTATTTGATTCTATCATTAATAAGGTAATTACTGCATCATCATTGTATCATTTATAAATTTAATTATTTAATTTATAAATATTATAAATAAAATTCCATTATTTAGTAAATAGTTTTAGCTTTATAATGAATATTTATAGTCTAATTTATCTTATGTGTAACTTTATATTAAAAATTTTTAGTTATTAAACTTTCAATTTAACACTTTTAACTCTTCTTTGAATTAAATAATAATACATGTCCTAATATAATTCAAGTGGACCAAAGAGGTTAATATTTTATTCTAAGGTTGTTTTTGGTAGAATTACACTTGTCCAATAGAATTAGGACATGTGTTAGGGTAATATTAATATCATTTTCCCCTTAATTACCCTATTTACTTTTAACCGTGGTAAATAAAAGTAAAAAGTTAGTATTCACCAAAAATTATTTTTATCTTATTGAATATAATTTTACTCCTTGATATTAACTGTGTCTCCTAGATTTTTGAAATTCCACTCACATATGCGGTAAAATTATGTTTTATGTGTATTTACAAATTCCCATTGGAGGTGGGTAAAAGACGGTGAAAAGATCAATAAAATTTTTATGTTTCTAAAATTATTATAAAATGACTCCACTGAATTAAATTGAACTTATATAGGTATTATGTACCTATTTTGGCCGAAAATAAATTTAAATAAAATAAATAATTAGTAAAATAAAAATTTGGTTTTAAACTATAACTCATTGTTTTTCACTATTAATAAAAAATTAGAAGTTTTCATAAAAATACCAAAAATTCACCCTAAGCTAATTTTGATATTCTGAATAAAAAAATGAAGTCCATTTTGAAAGATAAAATGTATAAAATTTCAAAAAGTGGGTATTACTATTCATAACGGCTAGTTTTGTTGGTTGTGGTTTGTGTTATAACTTGAAGTTGCGTACAACACCCGCTATAGCATTATTCAAAGAGAAGCGTACCATGGAATCTTGGGGTGTTACATTCTCCCCTCCTTCAATAAATTTCGTCTTCACAAATTGAAATTATTTTTAAAAAATAAAAGGTTGAAAATAGAAAATACCTATGGGAAAACCCACATCGGAAATTAGGTTAATAAAATTTAGTATTAATAAGAGGAAAAGGAAAATTAAAGGGTCACCACCAAATTATGATCTCGGATAGGAGAAAATTAGTGGAAATAAGAGACATATAAATGGAGGAAAAACGTAAATATTTATAGGTAGTGATTGAGGTCATCAATCACAAACAAGTGTAAAATTGAGGGCCTTAAATTCATCAATATGTGATGATTTAAAATACAATTGGTTCAACAAAACATATGGTATTAGGATAACAAATTTTTGGTTTTAATATCCCTTCAATAAATTATAATAATTAATTTCTTCATAGAATAATACAAGAATAAAAATATATACTTGACAAGTAGAGTTCCATCCTTTAACTAATTTCTACCACAAACTCATCTTTCACTCTAAAAGATAATAGAACAAAAAAATATTATATTTATCCTATTCTTATAGGGTTCCAAAAAAAGAATTTATAATTCATTTACCAGAACATTTTAAAAAAACTACACTATTCAACCCAGGACATCACATGGGCCAATGGTAGGTGATACACCGTTGTCACACTTCGGTTGCGTGTTCATGTCTCGTGGCCTTGCCGAACGTGACGGGTTGCCGCCCAACCTCTAGGTTGTCCTTTTATGGCAATCCAAAAATAATCTCAAACTAGAATTATCATAAATAATTCTATCCAAACTCACAGTCCAAAATTTATAAGGAAGGTAAACACAATGAAGATCTTGTTTGCCTCTTAATAACATGTGAATACCTTCATAATTTATTCTTTTAAAACACTGCAACATCATGAATTACCATAAAAATGAATTGATTTAATTCATGCTCCCTTCTTTCTTATAGAATACTGGATATACTCCTATCCAAAAATGCTGTAAACTCCAACAATGATGGGATATACAAATCACTACTCAGTTTCAAGGATATCAAGAATATCCAATATAATTTACCCAAATCAACCATCTCTTATTCCAAAATCACCTCATTATCAGAACCCTATTAAGGTTTACCTTTCCTTCAACCTTGTGTTTTCCAAAAAGTGTAGTTTACTATTAAGTCACTTTTCCTAGAACCATATAATCTCAAATCCTCAATAAAGTAGTACTGCAGTACAATCTTTATTTATCTCCATAATTCATATAACAAGTATATTGTAGATACAACACTCAAATGAAATAATTATAAATTTACATCATAAGAACACTAGTCATTCCTCTTCACATGAGGTTGTATCATAACTTGATTATTATCCAATAACATCATTTAAGGTATAATCTGATGACTGAGACATTGATTCACGTAGTTTTCCAACGCCTTGTAGATGAAGCATTTTACATTTGAAAAAAAACTTCTTACCCTTGAAATCACGTACTTGGTGTCCTTTTTCTCCACACTTATAAAAAAATCCCATTCCCTTCAGTCAAGTTCCAGGGTGTTTCTTCCCACAGTTATCACATTTGGGAAAATTATTCTTTTCCCTCTACCCTTTATCCATATTTCTATCTTCCATCATTTTCTTCTCTTGCTTCCCTTCAAATCCATAAGACTCAAGGAATTGTTTACTTATATTATTAACACATGATACTATTTCTTCCTATATTGAGAAAACATGAGAGACTATATCCCTTCTAAATGTTGGCTTAATACCATTGAAGATATGATCCTTCTTACTCTTTGGGTCATATGTATTGCTGGAGTTCACATTCCTTCCACTGGGCACCATTTCTATACAATGGCATACACTAGGTCAGTTTATGAATTGCAATGAGTAATTCCAAACATGTAAAATACTTAACGTAAATTGAATAGTTTATGGATATAATCCATAATCATAAAAATGTTTTCTTTGGGTAAGTACATACTCATAATCCCTTCATAGTGCTTTGTAAAGAAAATGAGAATTATCCAAAGCATATCCCCCAGTAGTGTCGTAACCAAGAGTGTAGCAAGGCCCATTGTCAAGCACCAGTTCCCGTTTGAGTCTAGTTCAAAGTGGTGTTTTTGGGTTTTAACCCTAGGTACATCTGTTCCAAAGCCGACTCTACATGCTCGTATCCAGATAGGGATGTATTTTCTTGGAAAACTCACAAAATCTCTACATTACCAAAATTCTAGGAAGTTCTTCTATACTAATCCTCAAATTCTGTCTTAGGGTAATGTTCTCTAACCAGTGTTTATCTAAATCTAGTTTCCAAGGTTATTTCTAAACGTCCTCTGATACCAACAATAACACCCTAACCCCATTTTCCCAGAGTTGGTGCATTATTTTAATAAATTGGCATGATTACAAGGAATCAAGTATCGGAGGACCGATCAGTTTATTAGTCTTGGAAAATAGATTAAATACATGAATGTTACATTACACTTTATAACATACAACACAACCTAAGTAATCCTTTATGAACTCCATTATTCCCTTAGCTTAACCCTGCATATCAATAAAAATGCACTTCTTGTAATCCTGGGAAAAATAAAACATAGAAATGGGTGAGCTCAAATTCTCAGTAAGGGTATGCAATACATAGGATATTAACATAAATATTAAGCATGGTGAATAATTTATACCAATTCATTTACCAATAAAAAACATGAATACTTTTATGGAGGTAATATGATCTGAGTAAATAATGCCATAATAAACCATAATCATGGGTATTCTACTAGTTGAATGACCACATGAACCATTAATATTATTTTCATAATGAGGGAAAGTATAATTCCAGACCTTCTAAAACATTTTGTCAAGGCCTTATCCAAGATGTCTAAAAAGGATTAAGGCCTCGGCCAAAACCATAAATAAAATTGGGAAAAGGCCTCGACCAATTCCACAACTAGTTGTCTCATGAGACCTAACGATGCATCGAGGAGCTATAGTGGGCTCCACCCGTCACTTACTATGTCCAATACATTCTTCATATGAAAAGGTTGAAACATAAGATAAATATTCGTATAAGAACTAGGATACGAAATATCAATACTTTAACCATAAACCATGAATGGTATAAAAATAACACATCCACCGTAAAACATATCACAAATCCTTGAATACAATATAGAATTTTTGTATCATAATAGATAAAATTCCAAATGGTTTAAAATCCATTAAAGGATTTTGACATATATGGAAATGATTTGTAAAACTCTTTGAGAGAAATATCCCTTTTTCATGAAAACATTTAGAAGTAACAAAATTTAGAAAGTAAGACATTTAAATACATTTTTGAATCAAAGTGTCCCGTACCACTTTGAAACTTTTGCAAGTAATTAGCATTTTAAAAAATTCATGTCCATTTAAATAAATCCTTAAAAACATTTTGAAAATAAGGACATTAATGAGAATGGTTTAGAAGAATAAATCTTTAAAACATTTTAAATGATGTTTTAGTAAAAAATACCTTAAAAGAATCCATTTGGAAACTATTTTATGAAACATGGACATGGATAATAAATATTTACCAGTATATACTTACATAAAAACAACCTTGGATAATAAAGATATTGTGAAATTAACCCTTACCAATTTGGTAACTTATGAAACATACACCCCATGAAAGAAGAATCATAAAATGAATATGTAAATACACATAAATTAATGTGTATTACAACAAGAATACAATTTTGGGAAGTAAATACATCAAAAAAAGGTAATAGTATAAATATGGCATGAATCTCTTGGGAATAAAGAGTGAGATGAAAACCCCTTACCTTCACTTTCCTTTAGTCGAGGGTACATTTAACCTCCTCTTCTTTGGGTTATTACTTTTCATTTGATCAAAAGGGATCCTTAAGTTGGTTCTCTGATCAAAATAAGGCCTCTCAGTTGAATTTAGGGAATTTGGGAGGATATTTGGGTAGGGTTTGGACAATCAAAAAAGGCTTTTATTGTATGAATAATTGGTTATAAGTGGTATCCTTTTATAAGAGGGGTGAGGGGAACCTTAGGAAAAACCTAAAATATTATTTTATAATAAATTTATATTCAGTTTATAATGGCTCCAAAGTGACTTATTTCGAGGATAAGGTGTAGATGGGTCGAAATCCTTTCAACCAATAGATTTTAGGCAGGTTTGGGTCACTATATTAACCTTATCTTTTAGTTTTAACTCTTAGTTAATTAGTTTGACATTTACCGTGTCACTTTTTATTTTTATATTATATGGTTAAGAAACTTACTATATACTTCCAAGAGACCCCCAAGTGGTCCATTAATGATACACATATTATTATATAAGTACTTTGGCCGAACCTTAGATTTTTAAGAATATAATATCAACTAATAATATAATATTTGTTTTTAAAACTCTTTTATATCAATTTTGACACTATTTGGTATTTTGATTTTGTGAAAGTTATCCCAAATATATTAATTCGAACAATATACATATAATCATCCCTAACATTTCATATTCACCTAGAAAGTTCTTTTTTTTGTTATAAAAAATTGAAATTATATTTATTTTAATATTTATATTACCATTTATTTGATTCTTTCATTAATAAGGTAGTTACTGCATCATCATTGTATCAATAATAAATTTAATTATTTAATATCTAAAAATTATAAATAAAATACCATTATGTTAGAAGTCGTTTTATCTTTCTAATGAATATTTATAGTCGAATTTATATTACGTGTAACCCTATTTTAAAAATGTTTTAGTTATTAAACATTGAATTTAACTCTTTTAACTTTTCTTTGAATTAAATAATAATAAATGTTCTAATCTAATTCAAGTGGACCAAATAGGTTCATATATTATTATAAGGGTGTTTTTGGTCAAATTACACTTGTCCAATAGAATTATTACATGTTTTATGGTAATATTAATTTCATTTTTACCCTTAATTACCCTATTTATTTTTAACCATGGTAAATAAAAGAATAAAGTTACAATTCACCAAAAATTATTTTTATCTTATTGAACCACATTTTACTCTTTGATATTAACCATGTCTCTTATATTTTCAAAATTCCACTCAAATAAGCGGTAAAATTAAGTTTTATGTGTTTTTAAAAATTCTCCTAGGAGGTCAGTAGAAGACGGTGAAAAGTTCAATAAAATTTTTATATATCTAAAGTTATTATAAATTGACTCCAATGAATTACATTGAAATTATCTAGGTATTATGTATCTATTTTGGCCTAAAATAAATTTAAATAAAATAAATAATTATTCAAATAAATATTTGGTTTTAAACTATAACTCAACGTTTTTCACTATTAATCAAAAATTAAATGTTTTCAGAAAATACCAAAAATTCACCCTAAGATAATTTTGATATTACAAATCCAAAAATGAAGTCCATTTTGAAATATAAAATGTCTAAAATTTCAAAAAGTGGGTATTACTATTCAATACGGCTTGTTTGATTGGTTGTGGTGTGTGTTAGAACTCGAAGTTCCGTACAACACCCGCTACTACATTATTCAAAGAGAAGAGTTCCATGGAAGAATGGGGTGTTACATTCTCCCCTCATTCAATAAATTGTGTCCTCATAATTTGAAATTATTTTTCAAAAATAAAAGGATGAAAATAGAAAACACCTTTGGGAAAACCCACATCAAAAATTAGGTTAATAAAATTTAGTCTTAATAAGAGGAAAAGGGAAATGAAAGGGTCACCACCAAATTATGATCTCGATTAGGAGAACATTGGTGGAAATTAGAGACATATAATTGGGGGAAAAACATAAATATTTATAGGCAGTAATTGAGTTCTTCAATCACAAACAAGTTTAAAATTAAGGGCCTTAAATTCATCAATCTATGATGATTTAAAATACCATTGGTTCAACAAATCATATGGTATTTGGATAACACATTTTTTTAAGATCACTTCACTAAAGTATAGGAATTAATTTATTCATAGAATAAGAGAAGAAAAAAATATATACTTGACAAGTAGAGTTCTATCCTTTAACTAATTTCTACCACAAACTCATCTTTCAGTCTAAAAGATAATAGAACTAAGAAAAATATTTGATTTATCCTATTCATATTGGGTTCCAAAAAAAAGAATTTATAATTCATCTACAAGCCCCTTTTAAAAAAACTACACTATTCAATCCAGGAAATCACGTGGGCCAGTGGTAGGTGATACACCCTTGTCTCCCTTCGGTTACGGGTTCAAGTCTCACGGCCTTACCGAACGTGACAGGTTTACACCCGACCTCCAGGATTTCCTTTCATGGAAATCCAAAAATAATCTCAAACTAGAATTATCCAAAATACTTCTATCCAAACTCACAGTCCAAAATTTATAAGGAAGGTAAACAAAATGAAGATCCTTTTTGGATCTTAATAACATGTAAACACCTTAATCATGTATTCTATTAAAACACTACAACATCCTTAATTACCATAAAACCTTATTGATTTCATTCATGCTCCCTTGTTTTTTATAGAATACTAGATATACTCATTCTATCCAAAAATGGTGTAAACTCCAACAATTATGGAATATAAAAATCATTAATTTGTTCAAGGATGTCAATAATATTCAATATAATTTATCCAAATTGACCATCTCTTATTCCAAAATCACTAACTCATTATCATGACCATATTAAGGATTACCTTTCCTTCAAACTTGTGTTTTCCAAAAAGTGTAGCTTACTATTAAGTCACTTTTCTTAAAACCATATTATCACAAATCCTCAATAAAATAGTACGGAAGTACAATATTTATTTATCTCCATAATTCATATAACTAGAATATTGTTGATAAAACACTAAAATGAAATAATTCTATATTAACAACATAAGAACACTAGTCATTAATCTTCACATGAGGTTGTATCATAACTTAATTATTATCCAATAGCATCATTTAAGGTATACTCTGATGACTGAGACATTGATTCACGTAGTGTCCCAATGCCTTGTAGATGAAGCATTGTACATTTGAAAAAAAGTCTTACCCTTGCAATCATGTACTTGGTGTCCTTTTTCCCTACACTTATAACAAACTCCCATTCCCTTTAGGCAAGTTCCAGGGTGTTTCTTCCCACAGTTATCACATATGGGTAAATTCTTCTTTTCCCTCTTCCCTTTATCCATATTTCTCTCTTCCATCCTTTTCTTCTCTTGCTTCCCTTCAAATCCATAGGACTCAAAGAATTCTTTACTTATCTTATTAACATATGATACTATTTCATCATATGTTGAGAAAACATGAGAGACTATTTCTCTTTTAAATGTTGGATTAATACCATTAAAAATATGATCCTTATTACTCATTGGATCATATGTATTGCTGGAGTTCACATTCCTTCTACTGGGCACCATTTCTATACAATGGAATACACTTGGTCAGTTTATGAATTGCAATGAATAATTACAAACTTGTAAAATACCTAATGTAAATTGAATAGTTTATGGATATAATCCATAATAATAAAATTGTTTTCTTTGGGTAAGTATATAATCATAATCCCTTCATAGTGCTTTGTAAAGAAAAAGAGAATTATCCAAAGCATATCCCCCGAGAGTGTCGTAACCAAGAGTGCAGAAAGGCACGTTATTGGGCACCAGTTCCCGTTTGAGTCTAGCTAAAAGCGGTGTTTTCGGGTTTTACCCCTAGGTACATGTGTTCCAGAGCCGACTCTACGTACTCGTATCCAGACAGGGATGTATTTTCTTGAAAAACTCACAAAATCTCTACATTACCAAAATTCTAGGAAGTTATTCTATACTAGTCCTCAAAGTCTATCTTAGGGTAATGTGTTCTAATCAGAGTTTATCTAAATCTAGTTTCCAATGTTATTGCAAAACTTACTCTGATACCAACCGTAACGCCCTGACCCCAGTTACCCAGATTCAGTGCATTATTTTAATAAATTGGCATGATTACAAGGAATCAAGTCCCGAAGGACCGATCAGTTTAGCAGTCTTGGAAAATAGATTAAATAAATGAATGGTATATTACACTTTATAACATACAACACAAGATAAGTAATCCTTTATGAACTCCATTATTACCTTAGCTTAACCCTGCATATCAATCAAAATGCACTTCTTGGAATCCTGGAAAAAATAAAACATAGAAATGGGTGAGATCAAATGCTCCATAAGGGTATGGGATACAATGGAAGTTAACATAAATATTATGTATGGTGAATAATTTATACCAATTCCTTTATGAATAAAAAACATCAATACTTTTATGGGAGGATTATATGATTTGAGTAAATAATGCCATAATAAAACATAATCATGCGTATTCTACTAGTCGAATGACCACATGAACCATCAATATTATTTTCATAATGAGGGAATGTATAATTCCAGTCCATCTAAAACATTTTGTCAAGTCATCGGCCAAGACGTCTAAAAAGGATTAAGGCGTCGGCCAAAACCATAAATCAAATTGGGAAAAGGCCTCAACCTATTCCACATCTAGTTGTCTCATGAGACCTACCGATGCATCGAGGATCTATAGCGGGCACCATCTGTCACATACTATGTCCAATACATTCCTCAGATGAAAAGGATGAAACATAACATAAATATTAGTATAAGAACTAGGATACGAAATATCAATACATTAACCATAAACCATAAATGGTATAAAAATAACACATCCACTATCAAACATATCACAAAACCTTCAATACAATATGTAAGTTTTGTATCATAATAGATCAACTTCAAACAAGTTAAAATTCCATTAAAGGATTTTGACATAGATGAAAATGATTTGTAAAACTATTTGAGAGAAATATCCCCTTTCCATGAAAACATTTAAAAGTCACACAATTTAGAATGTAAGAAATTTAAATACATTTTTGAATCAAAGTTTCACATACCACTTTGAAATATTTTCAAGTAATTATCATTTCAAAACATTTATCTCCATTTAAATAAATCCTTAAAACCATTTTGAAATCATGGACATTAATGAGAATGGTTTAGAAGAAGAAATCTTTAAAACATTTAAAATGATGTTTTAGTAAACATCTCCTTAAAAAATCCATTTGAAAACTATTTTATGAAACATGTACATGGATAATAAAAATTTACCAGTAGATACTTACATAAAAACAACCTCGGATAATAAAGAGATTGTGAAATTAACCCTTACCAATTTGGTAACTTATGAAACACACACCCCATGAAAGAAGAATCATTAAATGAATATGTAAATACACATAAATTAATGTGTATTACACCAAGAATAAAATTATGGGTAGTAAATACACCACAAAAAAGGTAATAGTGGCAATATTGCATGAATATCATGGGAATAAAGAGTGAGATGAAAACCCCTTACCTTTCACTTTCCTTTAGTTGAGGGTACATTTGACCTCCTCTTCTTTGGGTTCTTCCTTTTGATTTGATCAAAAGGTATCCTTAGGTTGGCTCTATGATCAAACTAAGGCGTTTAGGATTAAATGAGGGAATTTGGGAGGATATTTGGGCTGGTTTTGGCTGAACCAAAAGGCATTTAATTTATGAATAATTAGTTAGAAGTGGTGTCCTTTTATAAGAGGGGTGAGGGGAACCATAGGAAAAACATAAAATATTATTTTATAATAAATTCATATTCAGATTATAATGGCTCCAAAGTGAATTATTTCGTGTATAAGGTGTATATGAGTCGAAATCCTTTCAACCAATAGATTTTATACAGCTTTGGGTCACTATATTAACCTTATATTTTAGTTTTAACTCTTAGATAATTACTTTGACATTTACCATGGCACTTTGTATTTTGATATTATATGGTTAATAAACTTACTATATAATTACAAGAGACCCCAAAGTGGTCCATTAATGATACATCTATCATTATGTAAGTACTTTGACCGAACCTTAAATTTTTAAGAATATAATATCAATTAATAATATAATATATGTTTTAAAAACTCTTTTATGTCAATTTTGACACTATTTGGTATTTTGTTTTTGTGAAATTCATACCAAATAGATTAATTCGAACATGATACAAAGAATAATCCCTAAAATGTCATATTCACCTAGAAAATTCCTGTATTTCATAAAAACTTTGAAATTATATTTATTTTAATATTTATAATACCATTTAATTGATTCTTTTAATAATTAGGTAGTTACTGCATCATCATTGTATCACTAATAAATTTAATTATTTAATATCTAAAAATTATAAATAAAATACCATTATATAGGAAATCATTTTAGATTTATAGTGAATATTTATAGTCTAATTTAACTAATGTGTAACCCAATATTAAAAATGTTTTATTTATTAAACAGTGAATTTTACACTTTTAACTCTTCTTTGAATTAAATAATAATAAATGTCCTAATAAAATTCAAGTAGACCAAATAGGTTCATATTTTATTATAAGGTTGTTTTTGGTCAAATTACACTTTTCCAATAGAATTGGTACATGTTTTAGGGTAATATTAATATCATTTTTATGCTTAATTACCCTATTTACTTTTAACCGTGGTAAATAAAAGTAAAAAGTTACTATTCACCAAAAATTATTTTTATCTTATTGAACCACATTTTTCTCCTTGATATTAACCATGTCTCTTGAATTTTTGAAATTACACTCACAGAAGTGGTAAAATTTAGTTTTATGTGTATTTACAAATTCTCATAGTAGGTGGGTAAAAGACGGTGAAAAGATCAATAAAATTTTTATATATCTAAAATTATTATAAACTGACTCCAATGAATTACATTGAACTTATATAGGTATTATGTACCTATTTTTGATTAAAATAATTTTAAATAAAATAAATAATTATTCAAATAAAAATTCGGTTTTAGACTATAACTCAGTGTTTTTTACTATTAATCAAAAATTAAAATTTTTCAGAAAAATACCAAAAATTCACCCTAAGATAATTTTGATATTTTAAATCCAAAAATGAATTCCATTTTGAAATATAAAATGTATAAAATTTCAAAAGGTGGGTATTACTATTCATAACGGCATGTTTGATTGGTTGTAGTGTGTGTTAGAATTCGAAGTTGCGTACGACACCCGCTACTATATTATTCAAAGAGAAGCGTACCGTGGAAGCGTGGGGTGTTACATTTTCCCCTCTTCAATAAATTGCGTCCACGTAATTTGAAATTATTTTTCAAAAATAAAATTTTGAAAATAGAAAATACCTTTGGGAAAACCACATCAGAAATTAGGTTAATAAAATTTAGTCTTAATAAGAGGAAAAGGGAAATGAAAGGGTCACCACCAAATTATAATCTCGATTTTGAGAACATTTTTGGAAATTAGAGACATATAATTGGAGGAAAAACGTAAATATTTATAGGTAGTGATTTATGTCATCAATCACAAACAAGTGTAAAATTGAGGGCCATAAATTCATCAATCTATAATGATTTAAAATAACATTTGTTCAAAAAAACATATGGTATTAGGATAAATTTTTTTTAAGATCCCTTCACCAAAGTATAAGAATTAATTTCTTCACAGGATACGAGAATAAGAAAAATATATACTTGACAAGTAGAGTTCCATCCTTTAACTAATTTCTACCACAAACTCATCTTTCACTCTAAAAGATAATAGAAGTAAAAAAAATATTTGATTTATCCTATTCATTTAGGGTTCAAAAAAAAGAATTTATAATTCATCTACTAGACCCTTTTAATAAAAACTGCACTATTCAATCCAGGTCATCATGTTTGCCAGTTGTAGGTGATACAACCTTGTCTCCCTTCGGTTGCTGGTTCAAGTCTCGCGGCCTTTCCGGACGTGACGGGTTGCCACCCGACCTCCAGGTTGACCTTTTATGGCAATCCAAAAATAATCCCAAACTAGAATTATCCAAAATACTTCTGTCCAAACTCAAAGTCCAAAATATATAAGGAAGGAAAACACAATGAAGATCCTTTTTGCCTTTTAATAACATGTGAACACCTTCATCATGTATTCTATTAAAACACTACAACATCCTGAATTACCATAAATCCTTATTGATTTCATTCATGCTCCATTGTTCCTTATAGAATACTGAATATACTTCTTTTATCCAAAAATGGTGTAAAATCCAACAATTATGGAAAATAAAAATCATTAATTAGTTTCAAGGATGTCAATAATATCCAATATAATTTATCAAAATCAACAATCTCTTATTCCAAAATCACTCCCTCATTATCAGGACCATATTATGGATTACCTTTCCTTCAAACTTGTGTTTCCCAAAAAGTGTAGCTTACTATTAAGTCACTTTTCTTATAACCATATTATCTCAAATCCTCAATAAAATAGTACTTCAGTACAATCTTTATTTATCTCCATAATTCATATAACCCAAATATTGTTGATACAACACTCAAATGAAATAATTCTATATTAACAACATAAGAATAGTAGACATTCCTCTTCACATGAGGTTGTATCATAACTTGATTATTATCCAATAGCATCATTTAAGTTATACTATGATTATTGAGACATTGATTCATGTAGTGTCCCAACGCCTTGTAGATGAAGCATTGTACATTTGAAAAAAAATATTCTTATCTTTGCAATCACGTACTTGGTGTCCTTTTTCTCCACATTTATAACAAACTCCCATTCCCTTCAGGAAAGTTCCAGGGTGTTTCTTCCCACAGTTATCACATATGGGTAAATTCTTCTTTTCCCTCTTCCCTTTATCCATATTCTATATTTCATCCTTTTCTTCTCTTGCTTCACTTAAAATCCATAGGACTCAAAGAATTATTTACTTGTCTTATTAACACATGATACTATTTCTTCATATGTTGAGAAAACATGAGATATTATTTCCCTTATAAATGTTGGCTTAATACCGTGGAAGATATTATCCTTTTTACTCATTGGATCATATGTATTTCTGTAGTTCACATTCCTTCTACTGGGTGCCATTTCTATACAATTCCATACACTAGGTCAGTTTATGAATTGCAATGAATAATTACGAACTTGTAAAATACCTTACATAAATTGAATAGTTTATGGATATAATCCATAATCATAAAAAAGTTTTCTTTGGGTAAGTATATACTCATAATCCATTCACAGTGCTTTGTAAAGAAAATGAGAAGTATCCTAATCAAATCTCCCAGGAGTGTCGTAACCAAGAGTGCAGCAAGGCCCATTGTCGTGCACCAGTTCCCATTCGATTCTAGCTCAACGTGGTGTTTTCTGGTTTTACCCCTAGGTACTTCTGTGCCAAAGACGCCTCTACCTGCTCGTTTCTAGAAAGGGATGCATTTACTTGGAAAACTCACAAAATCTCTACATTACCAAAATTGTAGGAAGTTATTCTATACTAATCCTCAAAGTCTATCTTTGGGTAATGTGCTCTAATCAGAGTTTATCTAAATCTAGTTTCCAAGGTTATTGCTAAACTTCCTCTGATACCAACCGTAACGCCCCGATCCCAGTTACCTAGAGTCGGTGCATTATTTTAATACATTGGCATGATTACAAGGAATCAAGTCCCGACATACCGATCGGTTTAGCAGTCTTGGAGAATAGATTACATACATGAATGTTACATTATACTTTATAACATACAACACAACATAAGTAATCCTTTATGAACTCCATTATTCCCATAGCATAACCCTTCATATCAATCAAAATGCACTTCTTGGAATCTTGGAAAAAAATAAAACATAGAAAGGGGTGATCTAAAATGCTCAGTAAGGGTAAGCAATACAACAAAAGTGAACATAAATATTAAGCATGGTGAAAAATTAAAACCAATTCCTTTACCAATAATAAACAAAAATACTTTTATTGCATGAAAATGAGATGAGTAAATAATTCCATAATAAAAAATAACCATGGGTATTCTACTAGTTGAATGACCACATGAACCATCAATATTGTTTTCATAATGAGGGAACGTATAATGCCAGACATTCTAAAACATTTATTCTTGGCCTCAGCCAAGATGTCTAAAACAAATTAAGTCCTCAGCCAAAATCATAAATAAAATTGCGAAAAGTCCTCGACCAATTCCACGTCTAGTTGTCTCATGAGACCTACTGATGAATCGAGGAGCTATAGTCGGCTCCACCCGTCACTTACTATTTCTTTTACATTCCTCATATGAAAAGGTTGAAACAAAAAAAAAACATTCGTATAAGAACTAGGATACGAAATATCAATTCTTTAGCCATAAACCATGAATGGTTTAAAAATAATACATCCACAGTCAAACAAATCACAAAACCTTCAATATAATATGGAAGTTTTGTATCATAATAGATAAACTTCAAACAATTTTAAAATCCATTAAAGGATTTTGACATAGATGAAAATTATTTGTAATACTCTTCGAGAGAAATGTCCCTTTTCATGAAAACATTTAAAAGTCACACAATTTAGAAATTAATAAATTTAAATACATTTTTGAATCAAAGTGTCCCATACCACTTTGAATCTTTTTCAAGTAATTAACATTTTAAAACATTTATGTTCATTTAAATAAATCCTTAAAACCATTTTGAAAACATGGACATTAATGAGAATGGTTTAGAAGAATAAATCATTAAAACATTTAAAATGATGTTTTAGTATAAATTATCTTAAAATAATCCATTTGAAAACTATTTGATGAAGCATGGACATTGATAATAAATAATTCCCAGTATATACTTATGTAAATACAACCTCGGATAATAAAGATATTGTGAAATTAACCCTTACCAATTTGGTAACTTATGAAACATACACCCAATGAAAGAAGAATCATAAAATGAATATGTAAATACACATAAATTAATCTGTATTACACCAAGAATAAAATTATAGGTAGTACATAAACTATAATAAAAGGTAATAGTGGAAATATGGCATGAATCTCACAGGAATAAAGAGTGAGATGAACACCCCTTACCTTGCACTTTCCTTTAGTCGAGGGTACGTTTAACCTCCTCTTCTTCGGGATCTTCCTTTTTATTTGATAAAAACGGATCCTTAGGTTGGCTTTATAATTAAACTAAGGCCTATAGGTTTATGTGATGGAATTTGGTAGGATATTTGGGTAGGGTTTGGCTGAACCAAAAGGATTTGAAGGTATGAATAATTGGTCCGAAGTGGTGTCCTTTTATAAGAGGGGTGAGGGGAACCTTATGAAAAGCTTAAAATAATTTTTTATAATAAATTTATATTCGGTTTATAATTAATCCAAAGTGTCTTATTTCTAGTATAAGGTGGTTATGGGTCGAAATCCTTTCATCCAATAGATTTTAGACAGGTTTGGGTCACTATATTAACCTTATTATTTAGTTTTAACTCTTAGTTAATTAGTTTGACATTTACAATGTCACTTTTTATTTTTATATTATATGGTTAATAAACATACTATATACTTCCAATAGACCCTCAAGTGGTCAATTAATGATACAACTATCATTATATAAGTCTATTGGACAAACATTAGATTTTTAGGAATAGAAAATCAATTAATAATATAATATTTGTTTTAAAAACTCTTTTATGTCGATTTTGACACTTTTTGGTATTTTATTTTTGTGAAAGACATCCCATGTTGATTACTTTGAACAAGATACATTCAATTATCCTTAACACGTCATATTCACCTATAAAATTCATGTATTGCATTAAAACTTTTAAATTATATTTATTTTAATATTTATAATACCATTTATTTGATTCTTTCATTAATAAGGTAATTATGTACCATCATTGTATCATTAATAAAATTAATTATTTAATCTCTAAAAATTTAAAATAAAATACAATTATGTGGGAAATATTTTTATATTTCTAATGAATATTTATAGTCTAATTTATCTTATGTGTAACCCTATATTAAAAATGTTTTAGTTATTAAACTTTGAATTTAACAATTTTAAATCTTATTTGAATTAAATAATAATAAATGTACTAATCTAATTCAAGTGGACCAAAGAGGTTAATATTTTTTTTCTAAGGTTATTTTTTGTCCAGTTACACTTGTCCAATAAAATTAGGACATGTGTTAGGGTAATATTAATATCATTTTTACCCTTAATCACCCTATTTACATTTAACTGTGGTAAATAAAAGTAAAAAGTTACTAATCAACAGAAATTATTTTTATCTTATTGAACCACATTTTACTCCTTGATATTAACCGTGTCTCTCAGATTTTTGAAATTCCACTCACAGAAGTGGTAAAATTAAGTTTTATGTGTATTCACAAATTCTCCTAGGAGGTGGGTAAAAGATGGGGACAAGTTCAATAAAATTTTTATATATCTAAAATTATTATAAACTGACTCCAATGAAGTACATTGATCTTATATATGTATTATGTATCTATTTTGGCCTAAAATAAATTTAAATAAAATAAATAATTATTTAAATAGAAATTTGGTTTTAAACTATAACTCATTGTTTTTCACTATTTATCAAAAATTAAAGGTTTTCAGAAAAATACCAAAAATTCACCCTAAGCTAATTTTGATATTCCGAATCCAAAAATGAAGTCGTGTTTGAAAGATAAAGTGTATAAAATTTCTAAAAGTGGGTATTACTATTTATAACATCATGTTTGATTGGTTTTGGTGTGTGTTATAAATCGATGTTTCATACAACACCGCTACTGCATTATTCAAAGAGAAGTGTACCGTGGAAGCATGAAGTGTTACATATTAGATACATTAGGAAACTAACCAATGTTGAGATTATTGATCATATTATGAGATTGCGATTTGGAATAATAATGATGGTTCACCTTCCAACTCCCATTTCACTTTGTTGATCATGGATAATATCATTCCATCTTCCATCATATTCTCCATTAACATGAATCCTCTTGTTTTCGACCATTCTCTAAAACCCAAAAAGAATATCGTGAGATGAAAAAAAATCAAACTAAGAAAAAAAATATAATCAAGGGGGAGTAATTTTAATGTCTTACATCTTAGGATTCATCCTAGTATATTCATGGTCATTACCATAATTCTAGTATTGTAACCTATACATATACTTAACCTTAGGGGAATCCCTAGACATACCATATAAATATCACGAGGGATCTCAGTAATGTTTTCACATCAGAGTCTCCAAAGGTTGAATAAAACTTCACTCTGATACCAACTATAGAGACCCCATCCTGATGTATATAAACACTTCATTTCTCTTGCAGAATACCTAATACATGACCCAAAAAAAAAGACACCCAATGAATGTATTAGTTTTGGGTCTTTGGAAACTCAGAACAAAATCATCTAATCAGGGTGAATGATCTTCATGCTCTCCCATAATGATCTTCCCCTTTTGTTTTCCTACCTAAAATCATTATTTATATCCTAGGGAAAATAAAACATAAAAAGGGTGATCTCAAATTCTCAGTAAGGGTAAACATAGAGAAAATAAAACAAACCATATAAATTTTAAAGTAAAAACATGAACATAAAGTTTAAAAATCAATATCTTGAGACATTAAATAAATCATGGTAGTACATAGGCATAGATCATAATAGAAAGTTAACTATGATAGAATAGAAATATCATATAAAAGGTTATAATGGATAACTAATAATCACCTAATATGATTTCCATAGTGGCCAAGGCATTGCTTCCAAGACCATCATAGTAGATGAAGTCCATTAACGAACTGGGTTAACTTACCGTTTCCGCCCTGTGTTACTAAACTACATTTACTTTCCTTTCCAGCCATGTCTATCATATGAGATATAACACTTTAACCAATGCATTGAATGGATATATAGGTCCCACTCATCTCATAATGAAATCATTATTACACGTGTCATAAAAATATAAATCATTCATCATAGCTTAACCCATGTAATAAAATGGGGTTCATAAACATCATGCCATCATAACATAATTCATATAAAAATAATTTGCTTCATAAAAATCATTCCATCATAAATATAATCAAATAAAATTAATAATAGGGAATGAAACAAAACCCGATGTCATCTTAGATGGATAATATTTTTGATAAAACACTTGAACTTAATTCCTGAAGAAAATATCATTTCTTCTTTAAAAACGTTTTCTTTTATCAAAATGACATTAAATTTTAAAAGTTTTGTTTAAAATAAACTTAAAATATTGTAGAGTAACATTCATTGAAATAAGGCCTTAATAATTTGTAAAAATCTATTCATTCCATATAACATAAAAAAACATTCTCCTCGTACTTTTACCAGAAAAGTCAGAAAGTACCTCATATGGTAAAAAAATGTTTCTTCCATACCATGAAGTAAAAGTAAAAAATGGGTAAAAATTAATTTCTACATAAATATAATAATACTAAACATTTTATGATAACATTTTTATAAAAAATGGACATATATGACAAATATATCCCTAGAAAATACTTATGTATAAACAATCTCATATAATAATGAGATTGACAAATTATCCCTTACCTTAGGTCTGATATGCTTTGTACGTATCTGAACCTCATGTATAATGATTTAAATAATGTTATTGATTTATTCTAGAATCATAATCATTTTTATGATAACATTTATGGTCATATTTTCATCCGTTTGTTAGTAACATTTCATTGTTACTTGTTATTTGGGTATTAATTGCTTTATGTTCTTATATATGTTTTGTCAGATAAGTTCATAATCCTCTTTTTAGATTATAATTATATCATTTATATAATGGAATTAGTATAATATATATAATATTAATTCATTCAATTCATTTACATAATCATGGTTTATTGAAGATCATGTATAACGAATCACATCGCACCGTGGATACGGTAAGTCATACGCACGCACGAGCAACGATATCATTCCCAAAATTATTGAATGGTACTGAATTTGATGGTGTATAATATTTCAGAATAAGTATAATGTTATATTATTCATATATAGGTATTATTTACACTCTTATACCCATCCAAGTATGGTTGTGGTGAAGAGAAAATTACACCACGATGTGGAGATGGTAACCCCTATGTATGCACGCGTGGTGATTTAATTGTTTTTGTAGGATGTATAAAAGTTTAAATAGGGTTGTTTCATATTTAAAATAACATATTAGTATATTAGTTATACAACATTTATTATTTTATAATGACAAAACAAATGAAGAATATGTAGAAGAAGAAATAAACTTGAAAGAACAGGTAGAAGAGATTACATTTTCCTCGATGTGCCTCCTTTGAATTTCTACATAAGGAACTAAAGATGATGATTCGAGAAGAAAATCACCTTAATAATGTTACTATGGAAGTTTAGAAGAGTAAATTTGAGGATTCTTCCATGATGGAAGGCCCAAAATGTAGTGATGAGAAGACAGAGGAGGTTCCATTTTAAAAGAGATGAGAGAGGCACTTTAGTAACTCTCAAAAATATTAATTTATATTAAAATAAAAACATACCCAAAAAACTAAAAAGTGACAATAATTCTAAGATTAGATGATATAGGGTTGTTATCTCATCAACCCATAAATATTGGACAACTTATCTTGTCAATTCAATCCTTATCTTTTTAATTGACGCTTAGTTTTTCTATTAAAGATTAATTTTGGTAATAATATTCCAAATATTTAATGGTAATGAATATTTACTTATGTGGTGTTAATTAAAAATAAATGGATATTTATTAAATTTTAGAACATATAATTATATGTTTGTAATTATTAATTATATTTATGATTTTTAAATAATTTAATAAAATGTTATGTTTATAAAATATCAAGTGTTATTTTCAACATTATTCATTTAATATACTTTAAATATAATTAAAAAATATATAAATTCGAAAAATAAATTAAATACACTCCTAACATGTCATAGGAACTTATAAATGTCATGGATAACATTAATTATTTTATATGATATTTATTTTAACATTTTTATAACCATTTATTTGATATTTCTAGTAATAAAATAATTTGAACATCACTATTGTGTCATCATTAATGGTAATTATTTAATCTCTAAAAATTATAAATAAATTTTTATGATGTGGGTAATTCTTTTAGATTTCCAGAGACTATATGTTGTCAATTTTATCTTATATTTATCTATATATTAAAATTAATACACTTATATAAAAAGAGATTGTGACACTTTGTCCATTTCATTAGTTATTATTAAATTCATGTAATTTTCAAAGGTAAGTGGAAATAAAGTGATTAAATTAAAAAAAATATGATAAGGGTCTGATTTAATAATAAAATTAGACTTTTACAGGTGTTAAGGTAATTTTAAAATATTATTTTTACCCTTAATTACCCGATTCCCCTTTAACCATGCCAATACAAATAATTACCAAAGTTACAATTTATAATGATCATAAATAAAAGTATCCTATTAACATAATTTAGTCATATTGATTCCAAATTTGGAATCCATTTTAAAAAAATTCAAAACACAGATGTTGCATTAATTAATTTTAAAATTAATCTTGTTGTTGAAAAAATAGTTTTTTGTTTAAAACATTGCAAAATATTGAAATTTTTTTACTTATGAAATCAGTGAAAAATTATTGAAAATGACTTACATTATCATAAAATCTAAAAATATATTCTATTTATACTTTAAACTAGTTTAATAATATATTTTAAATTTCTAAATTATTTATATGAAAAAAGTTGGTTTTATATAAAATTTATCTTATTTTCATTATTCATCAAAATATGAAAGTTATTAGAAAAATACCAAAAAATCATCCAATATAAATTTTTATCTCCCAATTCCAAATGAAAAGTTTATCTCATCAAATATAACTTATAAAAGTTTCCAAAATTAGATTTAAAATGGGTGCACCATCAAATGGCGGTAAAAATACATTTTTTTGAAAAATACTTATTTTATCCAAAAAATTGATTTTTTTCTCATATCATGTGTAAT
This sequence comes from Viscum album, assembly GCA_963277665.1. Classification (NCBI taxonomy): domain Eukaryota; kingdom Viridiplantae; phylum Streptophyta; class Magnoliopsida; order Santalales; family Viscaceae; genus Viscum; species Viscum album. Next base: position 1,877,986,090 of record OY728146.1, on the reverse strand, counting down.
ATGAATGCTAATATTAAATAAAATCCATAATTTGGTTAATAATATACAGAAAGTCTAGTTTATATCCCATTAACAAATAATATTTTAATAATATATCATTGTTTAGTGAAACTCGGAATCACGTACAACGCAAGCTATCGAGGAAGGTCACTATTTCATGTTACACAAGCCAAGTCAGTGTTTTGAGTAGTTATATATTCTTTTGGTGTTTTTTATAACATAATAAAATCATAATTCATTTATAAATTGTACAAAATACATACCCAGTGTTGTGAAAAATGAATTTTGTCAAAAGAACTTGAAATTTTGCGCCACACAAGGAAAGAATTGTGTTTTGTATACTCCAACATAATATTATGTTTCATATAGTGCAAGCTATATATTTTTTAGAATACAACAAAAGACAACAATAAAATTAAAAAAAATCAATATACTAAAATCTCAGGATGGTACAAGAACATTATCTTCTGGGAGGATATCATTTAATAGAGTATGTTGTTAAGAAAAAATGGTGTCCCTCCAACTGTTTCTTACTTTCTAATTCTACATCATCAGTATGGTTGAAAACGTTATATATTTAGTTAAACTTGCATACAGTGGTGTCTTTGAAAAAATCATTTACTTCTCAAAATTTTTTTTTAATAATCTTGAAGATCATATACAATTTTCATTATCATTTTCTTAATATGATATTCATCATGATTCACACTTGAAATCACATCCTTGATATTTTCTTCTTCATTGTACGCACTTGTAATGATATTTATAGATCCATAAAACATAGTGTAATCCCATCAAATTGATACATTTTTTCTCTATGTTTATTCATATAATTATAACTTCAATCTATTCCATGACAGGTCATGTGTTCTTCCAACTCCTTAGGACTAATTAGTATCGAATCAGAATAGCGTAAACATGGATAAAGTATTTAGAAGGGTCCTATGCATGATCTTTTGCAAACATGACAAAATCTTTAACCCTATATTAATACACTTTTGTCATATGATTAGTATCCATTCATTCTTAATTCATATAAATCATATTTTATTTGGTAAAATTAAAATTTAACAATATAAATTCAAAATAGATGTTCAATTGAAGTGGATATCATGAATTTGATGACATAAAATGGAAATATTAAAAAATGGTTTATCATCCCACATGATCAAAAAACATATTGATGGAAATTTACATATACAATGGAAGAGATTTCACTTTTAAAAATTATTTTTAAATTTATATTTTTAATGGTCCAACACTCTTTGAATGAGTATAAATGAAGAAAAACAATCACATTTACATTATAATAAATTGTTAAAATACCGATATTGAATGTAACAATAGAAATAATTAAAATCTATTTTATTTGAAAACCCTTTTATTAATATAAAATATAAATATTGAATATAATAATTGTATTCCAAATTATAAATGAAATTATTATATTTATTTAAAATAATTTCAACTCTGACATTAAATTTATGAAACTATAAAAGCATTAAACTATTCATAAATTGAAAAAAAATTAGAGGTATAAAAGTATAAATTATATATATATATATATTAGTATATAAAATTATAGATATATATATAAGTATAAAATTATATATAATTTATATAAGAATATATATTTTAAATAAATATACTTAATTTATAAATTTATATAAATGTTTTAAAACTATATAAAAGTACATATATATTATAAAAGTATACATCATTTAAAAAGAAGTGTATAGTTTTAAAAATTTATAAAAGTATAAAATTATAAAATAAATAAGTAAAATTTATTAAAGTATAAAATTAAAATATTCAATTTTAGTCCATTCATGAAATGATCAATCTTGATTTTATGATTAACAAAAAAACACTAGTTATACCTTGTAATTATCATGATGTCTACCATTAGATTTAATGAAACAAACTTTTCAAACCATTTATAAAATCAAATAGAAACCCTTATCATGCTACACAGTTAAAGGATCATATTAATGTAACCACATCATCAATGAAATGAAAATAAGATATAAAAAATCTACTAAGGGTCCCACACACATAAATCAAGAACCGGAACTAAAGAAGATCAACGAACCCCTTAATTCCAAACCACCAAACAATTAAATTATATCATGGAATTTAACTTTGTATTTTAAGTGATATTTTCCTAGAATTTATGACCTTGGATCATGTAAAGTCTAATATTGCATTCTAACAGAAGTCACATGGAAAGCATGCACCAATCCTAGAATCAGGGCACTCCCCACTAACCCTATACATAACTAGGATAACTGGAAGTGTGCAGTGATATAGTATAGTATAAATTAATACTTCTCAATTAGTTACTCATGTTCCCATGTACAATTTAATTTTAATGGTGGGAAACAATCAATAATCCAAAAAATAATGCTTGTTCTTCGATGGAACATAGAATGTGATAGTGTCCTAAGAGTAGATGTATCACTAAAAGGTCAAAGTAGTTCCCCGCTATGATATGAACCTAGAAGCTCTATAAAACTGTTATTAAATATATGTTCTATATCATTATGATATAATTTATGGTTCAAAAATGATATAGACCATTAGGGGTAGAGACTCATAGGAATTTGAGGAACCTTCTCAAGGTGTACTCCCTTGAAAATATCCATTGTAGAATATTACGAGAAAAAGACCCATTAGTAGGAAATCCACATTTACATGTGTCATTGGATATTCCTATATATGGATGTGTGTATTGATAATTATACATTAATAATAATATTATTGAGTATTATAGTAATGTAATTTTATATATTGAAAATAACTATGATGACATATGTTCACGGTGAGGTATGATACGTTGGGTGCATCATGAGTAATATTGCATTAATAAATAATGAGATAAATATTTTTTCTGATCTGTTCTTAAATAGTATTTTATATCTTATAACATTTTATTGAAAATATATATATTAAATAAATCCATGGCTATGATGTTTTGTAGGCATGTTTTAATTCTTGGACGTCAAAGAAAGAGACATCGATCACATAGGTTGATGGAACTGGTATGCAACCTTATTGATTAAAGATATCATGTTAAAGGGATTATATTACACTGTAAGCTTCTATATATGCTATAATTCCATTGCACCATTATAGTATTTTTAAATGGGTTCTTTGGTGTTTTGTTATATGCTAACCTTGGACTTTATGTTTCTTTACATAATGCCACTATAATATAAGCATTAAGGGACACACACTATGTGTATCTAGATTCTTAGTTAAATAATATATTAATATTTATTATTTAGAAACTCAAATAAATATTATTCAGGAATGTGGTTTAACAATTATTATTTTTTTCCTTATCACGTATATTTCATCACTAGTTATTTTAGATAATATAATGAGAGCATAATATTTAATAAATACATATTTTATATTTAGTGAATATAATATTTATTTATTTATTGGTAAACAGTGAAGTGATATTTATTTAATAAATAAATAGTAATTATTCATGGCCTGATAAATATTGTGTATGAATGGAGGACGAATTTGAATGGTCTGCTGAGAAATAATATATATTTAATATTATTTGAATAATAAATATTTAATTTTAATTCATAAGATCAGAACATGTATAGAAATAATAACAATAATATTATTATTATAGTCATGGGGTTTCTCAAGGGATTAAATAAATAATAAAGGTCACTTTTACAATTATTTATTTCTAACCCAAGATATAAATGAACATAATTATATTATTTTACAAGATAGAATATTCATTTTTTTGGTTCTACACAACGAATTTGGAGAATCCTCTCAAGCCCTAGAGAGCTCCCTTCTCCATGAACAATCCCAACAGTGGATAATAATCTTCCTCCTCCTCCCACTCTCTAGTCAGGAAATGTCAAGAAGAATTCATTAGATGTGATTCTCATGGTAATCAATGGTTAATTATGAAAGTGATAGGATATGTCATGCTAGAACCCTGAGATACCTATGGTGATGTTCAAAGACTTTTGAAACATGTTTGAATCACCACTATAGGGGATCCACTCTCGATTCCTACAATGAAATGAAAATACAATATAGATATCTTGTCAGATCCATCAATGAAGAATGAATTCTCATATGGTATTTATTCAATTGATTCAATTAATTATATATAATATGGTATTATCCTCCATTTGGTTATGATGTTTTATCCATTATTTTTTTTGATTTAATTTCATTGATCAGGGTGTTTATCATCATATAGATATTGCATTGATTATTGTCCATGACAAAAAGAATCTTTGGTAATAACTTATCATATGCTTCCACTATGCCAAAACCCTTCAGTAAGATATGGAATATTTTTCCTTTCATGTTGTCTTGGATATTATTGATGATGATCCTTAAACATTTAATAAAAACCTTAATAGAACAGATTCAAAATAGTGTATCAATTCCATGAATGAAGAAATTAAATACTTAAAATAAAAAAAACACAATTGTCCAATCATTATTAAACCATGAAGTTCTAAATCAATTTGTTGTATGTGTATTAATAAATAAAAAGAGGATAATAAAACTCAAGAAAAAAAAATAATGTCTATTGTAACACAAAAGGGGTTCCTCTAAAGATAAGGAATAGATTATTCTGAAATATTTTCACCAGTTGACTTGCATTCTTTTGTTAGGTTACTGCTTTGTTTTTTAACTAAAATGACCATCACACTAATCAATTAGATGTAAGAACTTTCTTCCTTCATGGTGAAATTAGTGATAAGTAAAATATAAATCCTAAAGATGATTATTCTCTATACGTCAAATATAACCAAGATTTTTTCTAAAATAAATCCTTATATGGTTTAAAACAAGCATAAATATAGTGTTATAAAATGTTTTATTATTATTTTTTTAATAAAAAATTTAAAGGGAGCCAATATGATTCCTGTGTTTTCATCAAGTCCATCAAACACGTCATTATTTACCATATTTTATATGTTTATAAAATTTTTATTATATAAAATAACATGAAACTTATCATTTAATTAAAATAAAAATTGAAAGTTGTTTGTGAAATGAATCACGTAGGGGAAGAAAATAAAATTCATAGTGTATAAATTATTAGGGATAGACCCATTAAACTACTATATCATTCACAACATACAAGTGTTTTGATAGTTCTCAAAATTTACTTGTTTGAATATCTAAAACCTATTAGTGTAACTTTTTATATCATTTTAATCCTATATTTATATAGTCACCCGCTACAGTTGCTTATGTAGATTTTATGTCTAAAATTCATTATGACAACATTGTTAAAAGTTATTTTATTCCATCATTTGTATGAGACATGATGTATATTTATCAATTTTCACCCTATGTTGATTTATGGAAAGTCTAAGGAATGCAAATTTTCATGCAATGAAGTGGCTCTAACAATATTTTTCATGTGCTTCAAAACATAACATTGTGTTATGGTAAAAATGATGATACTTCTTAGATGATTATTGGATATGTATATGTTGACTATATAGGTAATATTAGCCCTATAAATTCATTATTAATGTATGTTTTGACCCCTATTTGAGGATTTATATCATAGAGATGTAAAATTAAATATTTAGTTTCTCTTTCTACAATGGAATCAGAATACATAACATTGACCATAGTTGTCAAACAATCCTTATGGTTCAAAAGTTCTTATATTATACTCAAACACTATTAATTTTTTATTATAGTATATAGTGATAGTAAATTTGATTTACATTTATCCATGAATATAGTATGGAATTGTAAATCCAATTAAGTAGATAATAGAATACATTTTATTAGAGATGTTATTGAATATAGAAGTGTATGTGCCAATCGTATCCATGCTGATAATAACCCATCAAATTGTTTGACTGAATTAATGTAATTTTCTAAATTAAAATATTGTTTATATAGATTTAATTTGGTTCCCATACAATAGACCTATGTGTAAGAACAATTCTAATTTCAATTGATAATGCTGAAAATTTGTGAATTCGGGTTTTAATATTGAAATTTCAATGTTATATTTATCTCAAGTTATTTGTATATTGTACACATGCATGAAAAAATATTTTAGAATTTTTTTTATTCTGATGAATTTATATATTGGATCGATCTTATGGTTTTGGGATTACTATATGGGTCATTATCTTGGATCGGTGCCTTAGGTTGGATTATTACTCTCGTCAACCCACACTTTCCACATCATTGATATTCATTGATTTTTATCATGGGCATTGATTAATCTCTCCACCCTTTTGATCTATTGAATCTACATGTTTTTTTCACTCTTAATTGTGGCACTTCAATTTTTATCAGTGTGGCGCTGTGGTTGATGTTTATTCGTCTATTAATTTCTAGTTGTAAGGGTGTGTTAGTGGGATTGAGGACCCCTGCACATGCTGCCCTTTAGCATTCGACATCAGTTTTGTTCTCCTCTCCCCTAGATTTCACTCCGGTTTCTCCTTCGCTGAAACCCTAATGCTGATGCTAGATTATGTGGTATTGAATCCTTGGTTCTAAGCTTGTTTAATTTAGTTCACATTGTTGGTGCACTACTCCTAGTGAAGTATTGTGAAGAAGTTTCTTCATCATGAAGAAGTGCAGATACTCAATAAACCAAGAAGTTCTTGTGCAAGTGATATAGCTTTTTTATGCTGAATCTTGACATTTTTGTATCCCATCAAGATCAGGATATCACCATAGGTGACCAAGAAGAGATTTGGTATCAATATTGATTCCATCCAGCCCTATCTCTTTCAAAACCAACACATAAAAACTTCGAGGGTTCCATCATAAAACTCATTAGTGGTAGGAGGAATTCATCATATTGAATTATATGTTAGGAACCATATTATTTATAATCAAGTGTTAGATTGCGTTTTCTCCCAATAATCCAACCTATAAACCAATGAATATAATACTAGGCCATCCCTTCAATGATAATACATCTAATTCAAATCATCTTTCACTTGATTCATCATTTCTCTCTCTATTGAGACAAGCCTCTTAGAAACTATTATCAAGTCCCTAAACAGGATTTAAATATGTTTGAGTTTGTAAGTTCATCACACTTTTTATTATTTGAATATGTTTTTTGAAGCTTGTTATTTCTATTTTACGATCATTTTTTTAGGTCAACTTTATAATATACTTGTTTCTTCTTTTAAGGTTAATAAAATGCATGTGTTTGGGTGCTATTAATCTAATGTGAATATGTCTAAACTAGACTAAATCACCTAAAATCAAGGTTTTATTTTTTATTTCATTATTATTTCTTGTGTCTTGAATGTTTTGTTTCTATATAGATTTGAATATTTTGAATATAACAGCCAAATGGCCCTTTTGGATCCATGTCAACTGTCCTGAGACACCTTTCCCTATGAATATGAAAAAATTCCAACCCCGTTATTGTATAAATTTTTTAAAATCCTAGTCTATTTTTCTGATATAAAAATTAATAATATAATTAGTATCCATTTAGTTGTATCAACTTTTCAAAGTCAAATTATTATCCCACTTTTGGTGGCCCACCTAAAGTGGCTCATCGTTGATGTTTCTCATATATAATAATTGGTTTCCCATTAATACCCATTAATATATTTCAAAAAAAATTATATATGTATACATCATCCAGGAAAAGATAATGGCATATCCCATGACTCCCATGCTTTTCATCATCCTTTTCCTCCTGCCCTTCGCTGATGGCCCTTGTAGGGTTACAGTAAGAGCACCACTCATAGCCTTCACAGTTACATTATTTGTTACACGACTCTTTGTTAGAACCAAAATTAATTCTTAATGATCTTCATTCCTCATATTTGCATACTATTCATGGAGATGTCGTGGACTATGTGGACATCAAAAAACAACTTTATTTTTGTCATCCACTCCAAAAAAAGCACACTATCTTGGTGGGTTAGTTGGATTAACATTGATTATAACTCACTGTTGATATATATATATATATATATATGTGTGTGTGTGTGTGTGTGTGAACAGATGGATCTGTTTATGAATTTGGGTGGAATTAGAAGGGGTGAGGGGTTATTCTGATCTAGAATGAGAAAGAGGAGTGTTGGGGTTAAACCATTAAACCCTAAATAATTTAGGACCCACTTTTAGGTATTTTAGGGTCATTATTTTTAAGTGTTCAATTAATCATTTAAAGACAATGAAAAAGAATAGATTTCTTCTAAAATCATGCTACTCGAAGAAAGAAAATAGAAGAAATATAAAAGAAAATAACATCAGATATATCGTACTTCAGATAAGAGTGATCCTATGTGAATGATGAGAAAACCACACAGACCAGTCTTTATATCACCATACAATGAACAAGCAACAAATCACTAACTTGAAGAAACAAGAATAAAAAACCAAATCTATTAGAGGATGCAGGTCATGTTAAACTATATAGCAATAGTTAATCATATCACATAGATTTTGTGTTATCCACTCCTGGACAGACTCATAAACACACACATAAAAGGATACATATCTATATATTAAAGAAGAAATTGAATTGATACACTTCTAAAAATCTAAACTAATACCATGAAATGATGTAGTATGGTTCAAGATATGAAAGTTCTTAGATTTAAAGACCTCCAGAACCCAATAGTGAGTTGATCTCCACTAAATCTCCACTAGAGAGGTACTCTAGATGGAGGAGGTGGCACAAGATTGGAAGAGGGGATCATGAATCACTAGAATCCCTTAGTCCTTATTCTTCTTCTCCAATAAGCTGCAGAATTCTCAGAAGAGCCACATGACGAAAGAGCTCTCAATCAACCAAATGAGAGACACACCAAACCGAGAGAGAGGATTCCTGAATCATTGTATAAATATAGTAATGATGGAATTCTAGGGGAGTGTGAGTGGGTGCAATAAGAAAACCAGGGATCAATGCTCTGCGGAAGTATTGGATAAAAACAATGTCTTTCCTAACAAAAAGATTTTAAATGGGAGGGACACATGGAATTGTAGTATCGTCATGGATGAAGAATCACAATTCCAAGATGAGGAATAGAAACACATCTAGGATTAACTAGGGCCATCGGATGGGCCATAATCGATGTTCTAGGTACATTCAGGTAAATATGTAAGAAAAATTAAATTCTTGTATACAAGAATATCCAAAAAAATATTGAAAAATCCACATGAATAGCCCCATGAAAAAATAAACACCCTATGAAAATGAAATAAAAAATAAGCATATATCATTAAAATAGATAATGAATTTGACTAATATAAATATAAATAAATTAATTTAATTCCAATACATGTAGGGGAATAAATAAAAAAAATAATTACATGTAATCCAAATAATTAAATTATGATGTTTTCAAATCCTTTGTTATAGAATTGGGAGCAAGTTCATTAGTTTAAGAGATAGAAAGAATATAGAAAATGGTATGGACTTAGTCAAACTATCAATTGGATTTTCATGAGTGGGTATCTTAGTAACACACAAAGTTCGAGACTCTATAACATCCCTATCAAAATAAATTCTAATGTCAATGTGTTTTGATCTACAATGAAATACAAATATTATATGTTGATGCAATACAGATTGACTATCAGAAGGAAAACTATACAATCAGTAGATAAAGACAGCTTGGAAAGTAAGCCTTTCAATCATATATCCTCTTTTATTACTTCTGTCAAGGATATATACTCTACCACAGTAGTGGAGATTAAAACCACTAACTTCATATTGAAATTATAGGAGTCCGGTCCTCCATATGCAAAAACCACAAAATGAGTGATATATTATTGTCACAAATGGGTTTTTATTTTTATTTTTAGACCCAATTCATTTATTGGATTTGAGTTTTCTCTTGGGAATAGGGTCTGATGATTCTGAGTTTTTGATGTATTCTTTCCATTTCTTCTTTATTTAGATTTTTCCCTAGAGTAATATTTGAGTTTTTTTAAAAAATATTATTGTTTTGGGTTGGAAGATTGATGTGCATGGTTAGATAATGGTTTTCAAACCATTCTCCATTATCAACATACTTTCGGACAAATTTTACGGCAATGCTTCCACATGGAATGTCAGATATTTTGGACTAAGAGTGTGGTAGGTGCCATTTAGACATAGTGGGGAGCATGGTCACAACATGGTTTTCTAAACTGTGCAGGCTAACCATGAGGGATGTTCAGGTAATTAAAAAATTATAAAATTCCCTTTGTGTCCTTTTAGAAATTTACCCTAATTCCACCCCCATTAAAACCAGTTAGGATTTTTTCCCATGGTAGCCTTATCCAAGCCCTTTGAGGATCCTTGGGCCCTTTTCTTTTTGTGGTTTTGGAATGAAAACTCTATGAAATCTTCAAGTAAGTTCCTATTCTTTTGATTTCATCTTCTTTTCGAGGTTTTTCTTCCTTCTTCATTGGGGATTTGTTTGGCCAATGGGTTGGCCAGTCTTCTTAGGATTTGTTCTAGTTTATTAGGAATCAATCTTGATGTTTATAGTTTAATTATTCTATTATAGGGATCTATAAGTGTGTGGCTGTGGTTTTGCACCATTTTCTAGAATTTTCTACACTTGAGATAGGTGGTTCCATGCTCTAGCATTTTTAGTTGATTTTATTTTATTTTTTGGTTATTTTTTACATGATCTATTTCTTATTTGTGTCATGAAAAATGTATTTTAGAATATATATGTCATGATTATGTTATAATAATGGATTTTATAAAAGAAAATTGTCATGCGGTTGTGTGTTCTTTATTGCAGTGTTTTGTGGAGGTGTTTTGTGGGTTGTTAGAAGTGCGTGAAAGTGTTTTCAAAGGAAATAAAGGTCAGAATGAGTTTTAATGTAGGTTTTAAAAAGAAAATATAATACTTTGTAAAATTGTTTTTTATTAATAACCCTTAAATAATTATTTTAAATTATCTAAAATATGAAAATCATGATTTAAAAATGATCATAGTTTATGTGTGGATTTAAAAAGGGGATTGTCTCATGGAATTCCTTGATCAAGGTTGTGATTTTATTATGCATAGTCAAATGAGGATTAATGAATTGTGTAAGTGATGGTAAATTTATTTGAAATTATAATTTGGTGTGAGTAAAATGGAAAGTGGACAATTTTATGGAAAATTGTGATTTCCTGGCATGTTTATAATGATTGGAATGTGTATGTGAAAAAGGGTGTTTTGTGTAACATGTTATATGGGATTAGGTACAAGGGAATAATGGGTATCTATGTGGGAAGACATTAAATAGTGCACTTGTGATACAAAATTGTATTGTCCCAGTTTCACTTAGCTAGATTGATGATTACTATAAGGCCCCAGCCTTAAACCTCACTTAATCTTGAGTTATTACAAGATTACACATTGAGGATCTTTTCAGGTTTAGAGTTTTAGAGAATTAGATCATGACACGTTCATTTCATTCCACATTTAAACAAAGTGGTTACATAAAAGATAGTATTCATTCTTCCCATCAACGGAAACATATTTAAGATAAAACATGGATTCTTTATTGACACATCCTTGACACTATCATCACATCATATAACTTTCCCTTGACCTGTTAAAAACATTTCAAAAACTTGGGATGAGCATAAAAAGCTCAGTAAGGGTTATAAAAAATATGGAAAGGAAACATGTGTTCATATATACATAAGAATGAAATCATACTTTACCCATAAAACATAGCCACTTTAACATACCTCATCAAATCATGAATAAATCGTAGAAATCATAAGACATACAAGGTTACTTGAGGCATTCATAACTTTCTTACGTAGGGAGTAACCCTCTTGGTTATGTTTGGAATACCCATCACAGTATATTCCCTAAATCTCTTCAAAGAAACCTTAACGTTTCACTCCTTCGCGTTACCCAATGCATTGGAGAGCTATATCGGGCTCACCCGCCCTTAGTTTATCACTGAACCACCCGTCTTCATAATAATGCCCAAGAACCTCAACATAATCGTATCACATAAAACATGCATAAAGGAAACATAACATTTCCACATTTCAATCACAAGATATCAATACAAAACATTGATATAAAAACATTATGAAAACCATTTTCAATACCAAAACAAAAGAAAAGTAAAACATGGTATTTATTTTTCCTTAAAAATGGTATGGCTTCTAGAGGAAGCCGAAACTCAAATAATGGTCACGGCGGTGGAGAAGTCGTTGTCGCCGCATATGTATGAAAAAAAACATTCCCTTTTGTCATTTAGTAAAATGCTTCGTATAAAAAAGATTCATTTTGGATAAACGTAAAAGTCAAAGGGGTTTATAAACCGTATAAAATAAGGTTGTGTGTAAAACAAAATATGCCTCAATGAAAGGAGATTGAGACGAAGTCCCATACAAAGATGGTATCCTTAGATTAAGGATAAATCAATTACATAATTATGTGTGACAAATGAATACACCAAATATAAGTGGATATTAAGTGTAAAATAATCAAAGGTCATTCACACATATTCAAAGGATGACATATTCAATAACTACATGTTGAACCCAAAGAAATTGAAATTGGGTTAAGAAGTTCCCTTGACAGCCTAACGACGTCACATCAAAATGAGTTGATGAGAGATAAAAAGTGTATCTCATCACTTGGACATAAAATTCACATCAATAAGGATATATGAGAACATCTCCCAACATAACAATATGTAAATTAAAACACCCAACAAAAGAAGTCTTTTTAGAAAAGAGGTGGGTGAAAGGTTCCCTTATCGACTTGGGTATCTTTCAAAACATACACCCCATGAAATAAGGACAATAAAGCATTGATGTAAATACTCATAAATGAAGGTATATTACACAAAGAGTAGAATAATGGGCATTACATACACCTCTCAATGAAAATTGTGGCAAATGTAGCATAAATCTCATGGGATTAAAAGTGAGATGAAAAATCACTTACGAAAACTCGGCAGCCTAAAGGCGCCACTTAAATCTTCAAAAAATGGATTGATGAGATCAAATAGGGTATATCATCACATTACAATAAAATGTACAAAAAGAGGAATATGAAAGAACATCCCCCATCATAACAAATAGGAGCTTAAAAGAAGTGACATAAAGGGGAGTACTTAATGAGAAAGAGAGAGGTTAGATCTCTTACGAAAATTCGGCAGCCTAACGGCACCACTCAAAACTTCCAAAATGGATTGATGAGAGAGAATAGGGTCTCTCATCACATGAACATAAAAATTAAAGTAAGGGTAATATAAAAGAACATCCCAATCACAAGAAAGATGAGCTTAGAAGGAATGATATAAAAGAGTGTAAAAAGAAAGAGAGGAGTAGGATCCCTTACCTCAAGTCCAACTTGTCTTGTTTGTTTCTTTATATTCCCGAATAATAAACATTGGTCAATTAATAATTGCCTAAGTACCTCCTTTAGAGATTATTATTCAGTTCATATCACATATTATAATGTTATAATAATTGTTTAATAATGTTAGTTCATATCAGACGTTTTTGCCGATGTTTGGTACATGAGTCAAAAATGAACTTGTTTGATAAAAGATTGCCCATGTAGTTATAAGTAACTAATTTCCAGAATAGTATTAATTATTAAAATATCATATATATCCAGTAAATATTCATTTCATACTATTCCATTTCATTTTGAGATAAAAAACGAAAAGCACCGTTCATGGAGACGGTAGGCCGTACGTACGCATGAACGCTACTTTCATTTTTTTGTCATATTAATGGAATTAAAACAAAATGAGAGAGATATATATATGTTATAATTCCAGAATTATATCCATAATTTTGATTTAATATATTACATATATATACATTATATATATGTACTTATAGTATTACATAACATTTTGAGATAAGAAATGAAATGTACCGTTCATGGAGACGGTAAGCCGTACGTACGCATGAACGCTACTTCCATTTCTATTTCGTATTTTCTGGAATGGAATCATAATGATATAAAAGTATATTATAATTCCAGTATAATAACATTTATAATATCATTAACTTTATCCTTTACACATCCTACATATGGTATTAACGAATCAAATCACTTTCAGGGGTCGGTAGTCCGCACTTCCTAAAATGAAGATATCGTGTTTACCCATAATGGAAATAATAATGGTATTCCATAAATGAAAAATACAGAAGATTAAGGAAATAATAAACATATTATATATCATATATAAACATAGTGACATCATAATGGCCACCTTTGAAGGTGTTAAATGAGTATTGAACAATCATCGTTTCAGGAGGCAGAATTTTGCCATCCACGGAAACTGTAGGTTATTTAACCATTTGATGCATTTGTGTGAGAGTGTAGCTCGAATAAATCTTATAACAATATCATAGTATATTTAATATACTGGTTTTATTACAAAATAAGTAAATAAAAAGAGTTTAGGGGGTTGGAAAAGCAAAATAAAACAAATGAACATGAGAGAATGAATTACCTTTAAAAGTGTAACTCCTTTTGATTTGAGCCTAAAGGCTTCCTTTGAAAAGATTTTGCCAAAAGGGAATCCTCTAGGATGAGGAGAGGGATGTGGAGAGAGTAAATGGGCAGGGGATGGCCGAGCCAAAGGCTTGAGGAGTGTGTGAAATGAGGTAGAGGTGCGGGCCTTTTATAAGAGGAGAGGAGGGGCACTTTTGGAAATCATGAAACTATTATTTTATTTTCAAAAGTGTTTCGAATTTCTAAGGTCCCACATTGATATATTTCGAAGATAAGATGATAAAGCTTCTAAATATTCCCATCCAATAGTTTTTGGACAAGTTTAGGCCTTAGAGTTTATATTATCGTTTCATTTTATTTAAACTGTTCATTAATGAGGTCATCGTTACATCATCATTATGTCATAATTAAATTAATTTATTTAATGTCTAAAAATTATAAAACAAATATCCTGATGTAGGAAATATTTTTATCTTTGAAAAGAGTATTTATAGACAAAATTATGATTAGTATAACCCCTTCTAAAAATTGTTTTAGTAAAACAATTTATGTTAGTGTCATTTTCACCTTTATTTTAAAAAAAGGCATTAAAGTCATTATCTCACCCAAGAGGATCCTATGGGTCCCCTAAATAGACCCATGGGTTTTATTGGTCGGAAATGACTCATCCAATAGGGTTAGGACAAGTGTAATGGTGTTTTCACATTTTTATAATATCATTTTTACCTTAAATTACACTAATTACCACTAATCACAATTAAAAAACTTAATAAGTTACTATTCACCAAAAAATTATTTTAATCTCATTGAACCACATTTTACTTCTTAAGGACAACCATGTATATCAGATTTTTTAAATTCAAAACACAATGATGGAAAAATTTCATTTAAACAGAAAATCAGTTTTTATAAGTACCACTTAGTGGTTTCACTATTCATCAAAAATTAAAGTTTTTCAGAAAATTACCAAAAATTCACCATAATCTATATTTGATATTACGAATTCAAAAATGAAATCTATTTTAAAAAATTCAAAACATATAATTCATATTAATTAATTTAATAATTAATTCCCGTTGTCAGAGCAAATAGCGTGTGTTTATAAAACAATAAGTATCAAAAGATTAACACTAGTTTAAGTCTGATTTCAAAGTGAAATTAATTCCAACGACCACTATTGGATTTAATGGTAAAAATATATTCTAATTTAACTTTAAAACCAATTCAAAAGATAATATAATCATATAAATAAATTAGATTAAAAAGATGTTTTGAATTAAAATACAACATTTTACACTATTCATTAAAAAATGAACTTTATCGGAAAGATACCAAAAATTTACACAAACTAAATTTTGATGTCCCGATTCTTAAGAAGAGTTTTATTTTGTCCAATAGAATGTATAAGAGTGAGAAAAACTATATTTAATGATGGTTCACCATCAAAAGGCGATAAGTGAACCTTTAGGGAAAACTAGGGCATATACGCCTAAAATTGAATTCTTTCCGTATTTTAAGCCTTTATATTTTTTTGGATATATGTAAAAACATTTAAAAACATTTATAATCATATTTCAGTTATTTCTATACATTCCCACCAATACAACGGCTACATGTTAACTACCATTTAAAATAATATTATTTTATTATTAGAGTGCAATGTAAGATTCCCAAGAAACTCGTTGTTGTGTGTTGGGTACGCCATTGAGCATAGCGTCCCTTTTAAAGTCATATTAATACTTTATTCAAAAATATGGATAAATATGAAAATGTAATATTCTTTATTTACCTGGGGTGTTACATCCTTCCCCCCTTTTGGGAATTGCGTCCTCGTAATTTTTAAAATTGATCTTGGAAACATCCTTAAAAGTCCCACATCGGAACAAGAGTCGATAAAACACTCACTTTAAAATAAAGAAAGATAAGTACAAAGGTCACCCGAGTTAACCCATACTAGGATTCCATGTAAAAAAATATGGACATGGAGGAGAAAACATAGGGTCATGTTCTGATGGAGAGTGATAGAAAACGTGTTTATCCTCAATGCTAGTCCATTTTATTGTTGAATTTCCAAAATAGTTTAGAATCTTCTAATTAACACCGATTCATTTGAATTCTATGAATTCTTTGGATAGATATTCCAAACCATTATCAGTTCTCAAGGCATTGAGTTGCTTACCAAATTCTCTTTCTACCCCATCATTCCATTTCTTAAAATTATAAAAGGTATCAAACATATGATTGAGTATATAAATCCATACATTCCTATAGAATTCATTAATGAATGTCATGAATTATAAGCCTCCACCACGGAAGGTGACCCAGGAAAGACCTCATATATCTAAATGAACACATTCAAGGGGTTCTTTAGCCTTATACATAGACCAACTAAAGCTCACTCTTCTTGAATTTCCATATACACAATCTTCACAGAATGTGAGACTTCTAAGAGTGATAATACTCAATATATTCTATTTTTTGAGTTCATTAAGGCACTTTTCATTAATGTTCCATAACTGATTATGATAAAGGGTAGTTTCATCACGTTCTAAATCATAAGAGGTTTTCAACTGGCTTCTTTAAACCGTACCATATAACACATAATGGCCTTTATGAAGGTTTCCTCTCATAATAATCAGGGATCTTCGGGTAACCTTAAGACTCATAGAGTCTAGCTTAAAGTTTTAACCCTTCTGGTAAATAATTCCAAAAGAAAGTAGGTTTTGTTTTTTTGGGTACCCACATAACATCCTCAAGGCTTTTAATAATCCAATCATGAATATATAATGAAACCGAGATTAAAACCACAATGGGACAACTCTTGTAATTCTATTGGAAAACCTCATCAAATATTTCCCTCAACTCAGCAAAAAATTCCCTCCTAGGACACATGTGGAAATAATATCCTGAGTCTCAGATCCATTCATCAAAGATGGAAATATCAGAAACATTTAACACATCATTAGTTTCAATTTCCTAATAAACTAATAATGAACGGTCATTGATATTTACTTTATAATCAACCTACTTATTATGTAAATTCCTCTTAATGTTACCAGGATATTTAAATTGAAAACACTATATTACTTTTTTTTAGACTTGTATTATTTCTTCTTAGATTGAATAATATCATTTCTCATACCCCTGGAATCCCTTCAGCCTATAGACACACTTTTTTCCCATATAATTAAACCATCATCCTTTCTCTTAACACTACCCTTCAATTGAAAGTCTTTGAAGAGTAAAACAAATTTAACTTATTTAAGAGTTGAAGTGTATTTTTAATACATCATAGAACCATTAAAACAATTAATGGATTATCCTAATGAAGTTAACATTATTATGTTTTGGCCCTCATCATCCAATTTTATATCTATATTGGCCAGACCGTACAAGATTTTATTAAAATAATTAATGTGAATTCTGACTGTTGTTACAAGGAAGATATTGAAAGAATAAAATCTCATTTTTTGTATAATCTACCAACAAGAGATTTAGACATATAATGGAATTACAGTCTATACCATATTCCAGCAGCAAAATATTCCGATGCAACTTCTCTTAGTACTTCACCTCCAAATAAAATAATAATTAAGTTATGGTGTTTCCTAAGAGTCTCTTCAGGTACATCAAGGAATGTGATGGTAGTCTGACTATCTAGAGTTGGGGTGGTGATTTCCTTTCTATAACCAGAAAGAGATTCAATTAAATAGTTATGATCTAGTACAGTTGTATTTTTAATTCAACACATATTGAAATTATTTTCACCATAAAATTTATCAATATCAAATATAGTATAACCCATTATAGTCATTACAGAAAGATTTGGTACCACTTTGGGGTTAATCCTTTGACAACTAAATCATCCAGGACCCATGATCACATATTTTAGGGTTATTATATTTTTGTGTTCAGTTAATCATTTGGAGAAAAAAACATAAAAGGTTTCTTATATAATCGGACTAATCAAAGAAGAAAAATATAAGATACAGAAGAGAAAATAACACCATATATATCGTGATTCAGATTAGTATGATCCTACATGCATGGTGAGAAAACCATCATGGTTGATCTTTATATTACCCAATAAATAACAAGGAAAAAATAATATAAAAGATGAAACAATAAGTAAAATCGATAGAATTTATCTGAGGAGGCCGACCATGTTGAATTAGTGGGTATCAGTGAAGCCTTTCACGTAGAGTCAACACAATCCACTCTTTGATAGACTCAAACAAACACAAAAATGGATATAGATCTCTAAATGATAGAAGAAATTGAATCGATTTAGAGACAATAATCAAAACCAAAACCTATTTATGATCAAGGACTGTTCAAGATCTAAAACCTCCTTGATGCGTAGTCCTTTAGAACCTAAATCTGAGTCGACCTCTACTTAGTCTCCACCGAATAGGTACTCTGGTTACAATAGTTGGAACAAGCTTATCAGAGGGGACTGAAGATGAAGGTAAACCCTTATCCAACCTCATTGTTCTCTAAGAAGCCACAGAATTCATAATAGAGCCTCATGCTAAGAGAAATCTCAATAAACCAAATGAGAGACACACAAATCGAGAGATAGGATTCCCCAATCAATGTAAAAACATGGGAATGATGGGATTCCATGGAAGTGTCAGGTGGCACAGTCTAAAAACCTAGGATAAAATCTTCATGGATGCCTAGGATGAAAACATCATCTCGCCTAATAGATTGTGCTTCAAGTAGAGGGGAAATGGTGCTACAAGATTGGCTGGGCGATGACACTGTAAATCAAAGACGAGGCAAAGAAACTTAGTGAGAATCAACCAGGTCCATCAGATGGTCCATAATCGATGGTCCAAGTACATTTGGGTAAACAAGTGAGGAAAATTCAATTCCAATATAAAAGCATAAATACAAACAAATTTAGAAAATCCCATGAGAACAATCACATGTAACAATAAACACCCCGTCAAAATTAAATATAAAAGAATCATATATCATATAAATAGAGAATGAATTTGTCTCATATAAATAGAAATAATTTAATTTAATTGAAATATATGGAGGGGAATAAATCAACAATGATTTTCCACTCAGAAGCATCTCCATATTATGATACACTACCTAAAACAATTCCTTGAAGAAAATTCTTTAGGATGACACGAAATATAACAAAAACAAGGTATTTCTCAGAATTTGAGATTGGATTATATATAGGATTATTTATAAAACATACAAATGAGAAAGTAAAATATTTTTTTAACAGTATTAAATAGTTTACACAGAGGGAGTGTATAATGGGGTACATTAAACGTTTAATGTGTAGTACCCCAAATTGGTGGGGAAATGTGAGATGATTATTTCACATATATAGATTATATCATGATGAATATTCTCCAACTTCCATGGTTTGTTGGTGTTTCACCAACCACACCCATCATAGGAGGAATTAAGTTTTGTCAGATGCATATTTTATATGTGTAGCAACTACTGTTTTGAAAAACATGGGAGTTGTCAAAGTTAAAACCGACAAAGAAGAAATGATTATGCACATGTGAGCATCACTAGAGAAGTTATTATTTGATCCAATGATGAAGAATATACATGGTTTCATACATCAGGACATGACAGAGAGTGGGTGGTCGATACATTAGCATCATTCCATGTCAATCAGCATCCTAAGTATTTCTTTACTTATCAAGTTGGTGACTTTGGTATAGTCAATGTGGTAAATACCATCTCGATGAAGATTGTCGGTGCCGGTGATATCCAAGTCAACATGAACTTTGGATACACTATCACCCTGAAGGTTGTTCAACATGATCCAAGTCTTCGACTCAACCTTTTATCAGGTATATAATTTGATCAACAAGGCTATGAAAACATATTCAGTGATGGAGCATACAAGATGACAAAAGGATCCATCATTATCACTTGAGGACACATATGCAGTACGTTTTATAAAACTCTTGTGAAGATATGTGCAGAAAGCCTCAACATGGTGGAAAGAGAGACATCATCCATTATGTGACATAAGAGACTCATCCACGTGAGTTAAATAGGGTTACCTACCTTGATAAAGAATACGTACATTAGTATTGATAAGGATGGATCACTCGATACCTGTAAATACTGCTTGTATGGGAAGAAACATAAAGTCTCATTCATTACTGTTTTATCAAGGGGATCAGAGTTGTTGGATTTGGTGCACTCTTATTTATGCAGTCCCCTGGAGGTAGATTCACTCATAGGTAACAAATATTTACTGTCTTTTATAGATGATGCATCTCAAAGGGTTAGGCTGTTCTTATTGAGGACAAAGGATCAAGTACTAGACAACTTCAATATGTTCCATGCCATGGTGGAGTGTGAAAATGGAAAGAAGATGAAGTGTCTTCATTCAGATAATTGGGGAGAGTACACATCAAGGGAATTCTATTTTTATTATAGGAGTGAGGTAATCTCACATGTAAGGATCGTCCAACACACCCCACAACACCACAGAGTTGAATAAAGGGTGAACATAACCATCATGGAGATGGTTAGAAGCATGATGAGTTTGGCTATGATCTATAAGATGTTCTAGGGATATGTTTTTCAAGTCTCATTCTACCTTACCAATATACCACTATCATCCCTGTTGAATTTTGAGATTCCATAGAAGAAATGTTCTGGTAAACATCCCTCTAACTCTCATTTATGAGTATTTGGATATTTGGAATTTTCACATGTATCTATGGAGATTAGGAAAAAGCAAGATGTAAGATCTACTATATGGATCTTCATTGGGTATGGATAATAGGAGTTTGTATACAAGTTTTGGGACCCAAAGGAGAATAAGGTGATTAGAAGTAGAGATTTAGTATTCTAGGAGAACTACACAATCAAATACATTCAAAATCCTAGAATTTATCAAAGGGAACATGTCGATGAATCAAGTCATCCAACACCTGTACCAGAACCACCTGTCAATGAAGAGGAGGATGTTCAAGAAGTATCATCAGCAGAAGACCAAGAAGTAGTGTATGATGATATTGACCTGGGGGAGACTCAATCCTCTCCACAAGAAGTTTTAGAACCATCACAATAGATAAGTGATGTTGTTCCTACCAAACCTAACACTTCACAGGTTTGATGATCTTTACGAGGAAATATTCCATAAAAAAACTTGGATTTAGATTACTTGTTACTGATTGATGAGGGAGATCCAGAAGGATATCTGAAAGTAGTGTCTCATCCTAAAAATCTCAAGTGACTACATGGAATGGAGGAATATATAGAGTTTTTGATGAAGAACTAAACATAATATTTAGTGTAATTACCCAAAGGTATGAAGTAACTAACAAAAAAATGGGTGTTCAGACTGAAGAATTGTGGAGGGAAAAAGGTGTTCAAACACAAATATCAGTTAGTTTTCAAGGGATTCCTTCAGAAGAAAGGATTTGACTTTGACATTATCTTTTCACTCATCGTGAGGATGGCTCAAATCCATTTCATTTTCATATTGGTGGCTAGCTTGGACTTGGAACTTGAACAAATGGATCTGAAAATATCTTTTCTTCATAGTGACCTCTCCTCAGAGATCTATATGAAGAAACCAAAAGATTTTGAGGTTTTTGGACAGGGAACCGTCATCCTCAAATTGAATAAGAGCTTGGAAGGACTGAAACAGGATTTGAGGTAGTGGTAGAAGATGTTTTCTTCATTCATGGTTAGTCATGGCTACAAGAAGACACAAGAGGACCATTGTGTCTACATCAATATATTTCAGGATGGAAAATTTGGTGCTCTTCTTCTTTTTGTTGATGACATGTTCATCATTAAAAAATATGGAGTGAATATTATCTAGTTGAAGAAGGATTTATCCAAGTATTTGATATGAATGACTTGGGTACAAATCATCAGATTTTTGGTATCTAGATCATTCAGGAATGAAAAAGGAAGTTTCAAAGGCTATCTCAGCAAAAGTTTGTTGAGCGTATTCTGAAATGTTTCCTCATGGAAAAATTCAAACCATTGACAATTCCACTTCCCAGTCATTTAATGTTGATTAAGATTTAATTCCCGACGTCCATGGAAGAAATTGAGGTGATGGAGATGATACCATACTCTTTAGTAGTTGGAATCATGATGTACGCTATGGTGAGTACGAGACCTGACATTTTTCATGTAGTGGTGATCGTGAGCCGATTTCATTCAAATCCTGGGAAGTAGCACTAGGATGCAGTCAAGTGGATTTTGAGGCATCTTATGTGTAATTCTATGTTATTTTGTGCTATGGGGGAGCTAAACCTATCATTGACGGTTATTCAAATGCTGATATGGATGGATATCTTGATAGTAGGAATTTTACATCGAGATACATCTATAATTTTTTAGGAGGAGGTGTATCATGGCAGTCACGGTTGAAAAATTATGTTTCGTTATCCATGATATAAGTAGATTACATTGCTACATCAGAATATAGAAAGGATATGTTGTGGATAAATCTTTTTCTCCATGAGCTCGGATTTACCCATAAAGAGTATGTGGTTCATTACAATAGTCAATGTTCTTTGGACTTGATAAAGAACTTGATGTACCATTCCCAGAAAAAGAACATCAAAATTTCCTATCATTGGATAGGAAATGTGATGGATCAAAAGATAATGAAACTTGTGAAGATCCACACAAAGGAGAACCTAGGGGATATGTTGAAAAAGGTGGTCTCTCAAGAAAAGCTAGACCATTCCAGATGCTATAGCAGATTGCAGCCGGAGGGGGATAATTTATGGATATTCTCCAACTTCCATGGTTGGTGGGTGTTTCATTTACAATACCCATCATAGGATGTCTTCCAGTTTGGGGCTTCATATTTCATAGTTGCATCAACTATTGATTTGGAAACCATGGGAGTTGTTAAAGGTGTTGGGGGAAGCCATATTTTATGTCCAGTGGATGGTGGGGATTGGTGGAGGAGTTATATCAAATTTGGACTCCTCCCATCATGGCTATATAAAGAGGTCCAAAGGGATCTTCCTTGATAATTATCCAATCCAAGAGAGCTCATTAAATATAATACTGACAGCCATGAGAGCTTCATGTTAGAGAGAGAGAGCTGTAGAGGTGGATTTTTGTAAATATTTGTTCATTTTGAAATAGAGGTTGGTTTCTCCCTCCATTATTCTCTATTCGTGATTAGTGAATCACAACATATCTCACAGTAGCTGGTGAATATGACATGAAAAATACTTAAGCTAGTTAGATTGTGCATCTCCCTACCTCTCTTCAAAAATATTTATTCCTATCTATTCTATTTTTTTTATAAAAACAGTTATGTTGGAAAACAGGTTCATCTATGTCAGTATGGTGACCGAAATACCAGATTCTTCATCTATTGGATGGTATAATTATATCATAAATGATTTTTTTAAAATACATTTATAATGGATGTCTCCCATAATACCATGTAGTGATCCAATAGACAAGGAGTAGTGATTCATGCAAAACAATACATTCTACAAATAAAACATAAAATTTTGCATCTCATGATTAGAGGTGATCTTGAAAAACTTATATTATGTGAATTTCAAGAAAATAAGATGTGTTTTTTAAAACAAAAACATTGGAGATCTATTTAATAGTAAATTAATTCTTTTCACCGCCCTATTTTTAGTCCATCATATCCTAGGAATATCACCTAAGAGGTGCCTGATTAGGTCTCCTTTGTAAGGAACATGAGAATCCTATCTTGTACGACATTGCATCACCCGGACCTTACCACTTTACTTCAAAAACCCAAGTGTTACAGTTCTTTGTGTCCCCTCATTCCTAGTATTTTTTTGGGGGGCCAGGCATTTGTGCTCATGTCCCTGATGAAATGTTATTTGTTGATACTTCCCTTTGTGGCAGCTACCCCTCTATAGACATGGAAAAGTGATGAATTATACACCAATTTTTATGTGATGTGAACGATGTTGTGTTTTTTGTTATAAAATAAAATTTATTATTACATACAGCCACATTAAAAACCTTTATTTTTTCTCTCAAATTATGATAAAAATAAAATTTATAATCAAACCCACACACATAAATAAACATGGGTAAAATATTAATTTTCCAGTCTCTATATCCTTTGATATGGGACCACTTATCCTGGAATCGTGTAGTTTTTTTAATATAAACCACCATGTTCTTCCTCAAATTTTCATCTTTTAAAATTCTCAATCAATATTATACCTATTGGAAACCGAATTGGATTTTTATAAAAAAATTATGGTTTTAGATGGGTATAACGATTTTTATTTTTTAGTATAGAATACGTTTTTTCCTTTTCTAGTTTTGTAGTTTTCTTTTGAAGGTGATGTTTGGAGACTTTATTCTTACTAGATTGAGTCATTATTTTTTTAATTTTTTTTTTAATTTCACATTTCATGAAATTATTGGATTATATTAAACGAAATTATTGTCAGGTTACATTTATAATTGATCCCCATG
This sequence comes from Viscum album, assembly GCA_963277665.1. Classification (NCBI taxonomy): domain Eukaryota; kingdom Viridiplantae; phylum Streptophyta; class Magnoliopsida; order Santalales; family Viscaceae; genus Viscum; species Viscum album. Next base: position 1,877,961,185 of record OY728146.1, on the reverse strand, counting down.
AGTTGTTTGTTAAATATTTCAAACATGTTTTAACCTTTCATGGTAAATTTTAATAAATTTTTTTATTAATTTAGAACTAAATTATTTCTACATGATATGTGATGTAGAAAATTAATAAGGGAAACATTAAAAATAATTTGATCAATAAATGAGATTTTGTGGCCCAATTTTGGTTTTTAATGAATGTGTCATTTGGCCTAGATTTTTATTTGAATCTATGATTAACTGATTTTGAAATGACTCTAAAATGAGGAAAATGATTTTTCAATAATAATAGATCCTTGAATGGGTTTTTAGGGATGTTTATATTAGAACAGTAACATATCAAATTTATTGTTTTAAATTTTTATTAGACACTTTTGAAAACATGTTCATTTTATAATTGTACCCCTTCTTGTGAGCCATAAAAAATACATTTTGTATTCACCTCTTCATTATTTATGGATTATGAATTTTATTATGATTATAATTATTATTTCTGGATGTTATTGGGGCTGTTACATAAAAGGATGTTAGAGGTGATATTATGGTTATTATATATGCATCTTGATGGATCCCTTGATCATTTTTTATTATGGACTATTCACATACACTTTAACCTGTCATGGGATTCGGAGTACCCAATTATATGATTTAATCTTGGGTATATAAATATATTTTACCTTATAAAACTATGAGAGATAATTGATATTAATGATTGGACATTGGATTCAAATTGAGATGACCCAATCAGACTGGTAGAGAAGATCAACATGACCCAATAAGTCTATCAGTTCCTATTGGATGATTTATTCCATCATGCATAAATAGGACCATCCAAAATTAGGACAAAGGTTTTTTTCATGAGAATTACAAAAACTAATAGTATTTATATGAGACAATCAGAGTGCATTTTCTTGGTTTTCAATGAGTGATAAATGTTTCAAACTAAAATGATAATTTTAATTGGAAAAAGACACTTTGATTCAATGAGGTCACACTATGAGTTATATTGAGGTGCGGTTGATTTCTACATGTCACAAATGACTCCTCGATCATTATCTTAAAGTATCAAAACAATATGAATTAATTTGTTCGGTTTTCAGTAGGTAACACATTATTTTTATTAAAATATTAATGTAAATTTTATATAAAAAAGAAGCACTTGGATTCCTATCGATCAGACCGTGCATTAGATTGATGTGTGGTTGATTCATACATAAAAAAAACAAGGATCATTTTCATAAAGCACCAAAACAATATAAAGGTGTTTTCTTGGTTTTTAGTATGTCACTTATTCTTTTTCAAAAAATTTATTCCGATTTTAAATAAAAAGACACACCTAGAGTCATATTGGTCACACTATGCACCTAATTATGGTTAATTTGATTTTTACATGTCACAAATGAATCATGGATCATTTTCATAAGGTAACAAAGCAATCCAAATTCATTTTTATTTTTTTCAATGTGTTACTTTTTATTTTTTAAAATATAATAATGTCAATTTTAAATAAAAATACATGATTCAAGTCGTACTGGTCACACAGTGTATCGGATTTTGGTGTGGGCGATTTACACACATCCCAAATGACTTATGGGTTTTCATAAATTATCAAAACAATAGGAATGAATTTTCTCCGTTTTTAGTATGCCACTTGTTCATTTTACTGAAATTAAAATTAATTTTAAATAAAATACACACTTAGAGTTATACCGGTCACACTATGCATCGGGTTGATGTGGGTTTGATTATTACACATTATAAATGACTTATGAATCATTCTATAAATTATCAAAACTATCTAAATGTGTCTCCTCAATTTTTATTATATCACTTATTGTTTTTACTAAAATTAATGTCAATTGGAAATAAATAGACACACCTGAAATTGTACCAGTCACATCATCTGTTAGAGTGAGGTGAAACATGTTCTAACATATCAAAAATGTCTAATGGATCGTTTTATTAATGTATCAAAACAATATGAATATGTTTTCTCAATTTTCAATATGTCACTTGTGTTTTTAATAAAATGTCATCTGATAATAGAAACACACACTTTTACTCAAATCAGTCACATCATGTGTTAGTTTTATGACAGACTGATTATACAAATCAAAAATGACTTAGGATTAATTTTCTAAAATTATCAAGACAATCTGATGATTTTTTCTCGGTTTTATGTGAGTGGTACTTTTTTAACTAAAACCTCAATTTTAATGTGATTATAAGAGAATTGATTCATACCGAGAACATCATAAATCAAATTGAGGTGCAGCTAATTCCTAGATGTCATAAATGACTCGTGTATATTTTCTATAAAGTATCAAAACAATCCAAATGCATTTTATTGGGTTTGAGTATGCCACTTATTCTTTTTACTAACATTAATGTTAATTTTAAATAAATATACACACTTGGAGTCATTATGGTCACAATATGTGTCATATTTAGGTAAGGACGATTCTTACATGTAAGAAATAACTTATTAATCAATTCCCAAATGTATCAAAAAAATAATTCTTTTTCTTAATTTTCAATATGTCACTTGTGATTTTTACTAAAATTTATGTGGATTTGAAAAAAAAGTAGAGTTATATTTGTCACACCATGAATTATATTGAGTTGGGGTTGATATATACATGTTATAAATGACTTAAGCATCGTTTTTATAAATTATAAAAATAATTTGAATGTGTTTTCTGGGTTTTCAGTATGCCATCTATTCTTTTTACTAAAATTAATGTTCATTTAAAATAAATAGACACGTATGAAATTATACTGGTCACACGGTGCATCAGATTGAGGTGAGTATGAATAATACAATAAAAAATGACTTATGGTTATTTTTAATAATTTATCAAATCTATCTGGATATTTTTTTTTTCAGTTTTCAGAATGTCACTTGAGTTTTTTAATAAAATTCCATTTGTAACTGGAAACATGCACTTTGAGTCTTATCAGTCACATCATGTGTCAGTTTGATATGAGACTTCTTCCTACACATCACAAATGACTTATGAATCTTTTTATTAAATTATAAAGACAATATTAGAATGTTTAATTGGTTTTTAATGAGTGATAATTTAAGAACTAAAATGTCAATTTTAAAGAGATAAGAAATAATTTGAGTCTTACTAGGAATATCATGTATCATATTGAGGTGTGGATGATTAGTACATGTCATAAAATACATAAGGATTTTTTTCATAATTTATGAAAACAATTTTAATTCATTTTCTTAGTTTTGAGTATGTGAGTAGTATTTTTCACTAGAATTAATTTAAATTTTGAATAAAAAGATGCACTGGTAGTCATACCAGTCACACTGTGTGTCAGTGTGAGGTGAGACTAACTCTTACATGTCCCAAATGACTTATGGTTCATTTTAATAATGTATAATAACAATTAAAATGTGTTTTCTCTATATTTAGTACGTCACTTGAGTTTTTTACTAAAATTTCATTTTGAACTAGAAACACAAACTTTGAGTCATACCAGACACATTGTAAATCAGATTGAGGTTATGATGATTCCTAAACAAAAAAAATGACGTATGGATCATTTAACTAAATTTTCAAGACATTATGACAATGTTTTCTAAGTTTTCGTTTAGTTAATCTTTTTCAACTAAAACGTCAATTTTAAACTCATAATAGGAAATTTGAGTCATATTGGGAACATCATGTCATGTATTAAGGTGATGAAGATTCCTACACTTAAAAAATGACTTATAGATCATTTTAATAAGGTATCAAAGCAATATGAATGAATTTTATTGGTTTTGAGTGTGTTAGTTGTCTTTTTTAATAAAACTAATGTCAATTTTAAATAAAAAGTCACACATGAAGTCATACTAGTCACATTATCCATTGGATTAAGGTGAGGTTGATTCTTAAATTCCTGAAATTACCTATAGGTTATTTTCTGAAATTATAAAAAATAATAGGAATTTGTTTTCTTGGTTTTGAGTACGTTACTTGTCTTTTTTAATAAAATTTCATTCCAAATTGAAAACACACACTTTGAGTCATATAATTCACATCATGTGTTAGTTTGATGTGAGACAAATTATTACACAATAAAAATGATTTATTAGTCATTATACTAAATTATAAAGACAATACAATCATGTTTTCTAGGTTCTCAATGAGTGACACTTTTTGAACTAAAATATCAATTTTAAACTAATTACAGACACTTTGATTCATACTGGGAATATCATGTATAGGATTGAAGTGATTTTTATTCCTATATGTTAGAAATGACTTATGTATAATTTTATTAATGTATCAAAATAATTCAAATTCATTTTCTCAGTTTTGAGTATATGAATTGTCTTTTCTACTAAAATTAATGTCAACTTTAAATAAAAAGACTCTTGTAGAGTTTTATCGGTCACACTGTGTATTTGATTGAGGCGTGGTTGATTCCTACACATCTAAATTGACTTATATATCATTTACCTAAGGTATTAAATAAATCCTAATTAATTTTTTAATTTTGAGTATGTCAGTTGTCTTCTTTTCTAAAATTTCTGTCAATTTTTAATAAAAAGATTCCCCTAGAGTCATATAAGTCACACTACATGTCCGATTGAGTTGTAATAGAATTTTACGTACCCTAAATGACTTTTGGATCATTTTATTCAAGTATATACACAATCTAAAATGCTAATGTAACCACAATTTCCATTTACTTTCTATTTCTAACAGCCAACACTGTATATTGAGTTGATGTTATTAGCTGAAAACCCTTCATCTACTATTATGGTTTCCAAAAAAAGAATGTATTTTTTGTCTTATTAAATTGAATCAATATGCAGTATTAGTAGGTAAAAAAAGAAAATCATTGGAAATCATGGTAGCATTGGAAAAAAGAACATGTTTTCATTGTGGCTTGTTGTAAATAGTTGAAAGAAAAATATGAATTCCCAAAAGATGTGTGAAAAAACAAAATAATTATTAGATAAAAATGACACATAAAATAACATAAAAATAATAGATAAAATAATGAAAAAATAAATTAAATAATTTGAAATTCACTTTTTCATGATGGTTGCATACATTCTTTACTCATTTCCATGTTTTTATTATCTCAGTTGCCACTTTGAAGTCCAATATCTCATGATCATGAGTAGCTTTGAACAAACCACCCCAAATCAAACGAAAGAATCCACATGTTTAGGAAAATAATTCTTATGTGATTAATTCTAAAAATAAATAAATAAAACATACATATGAAAGAATCCAATACATCTATGAATTTCACATATTCATGGTATTTGAGTACATTTTCCATCAGGTATGTGGCCCATTCATTTCAAATAAATTCTCTATCATCTTGTGAATATGATTATTTTAGATAGTCATAGAAGTAGTGAATAAATATAAATACATAAAGGATTAATAAATGTTTTAAGTAAATTTGTAATTATTTTTTAAAATACCTCTTTGGGGATGCAAGTTTGTTGATGGAATATGATCTCTCTCCTAAATTTTCATCATAATAACCAAAATCATTTCAATTTTTTTATTTCATACATTTTAGAAAAATTGATAAAAATATTTAATTTGTTTCAATATGGGTATTGAAATTGAAATATTAATATATATATATATATACCAAGATATTTTTCTGTTTTTAAAACATTTCACGATCCTTGTCCTTCATTCATGTCCTTAGGCAAGGAATTTCATGATATTTAAACACCTCCCTATTATAAAATAATTCTCAATAAAACATAATTTAAATTATATGACAAAAATTTTAGTTCTAAAAATATGGTTCTAGTGTATTAGAAACTGAAATACACCATCATGTGTGATCAATTTGTTGGGTATCTAGGCATTGAATATAGAAATATATCATTAGAGTATCCAGATTTACAACATTGAGCATCCAATATCTCCTAAAATCACAAAACATAAAAAGTAATGATGTAAATGAAAATATATTTTATATGATTAAATTATATATTTTTACCCCCGCATCATTTGATTTAATAAGAGCATGTCATCCATATGTTTTATTTCAAAACTTTGGGCCTTTTGGGTCACTATTTCAGTTATTTTTTTGAATCAATTTCAGATTGTTTTATATAATTGATGTGAGGACTAATGATTCTAAATTTATGTTCGTGGGGTAATCCCTTCTATTGGTATTGATATATTCCCATACACATCATTTGAAATGTATTAAGTTATAATTATCATTTTATATTAGCTTTTAGAAAAATAAATCATGCAAATATACCTCATGAATACATGTACAATCGAGGCTCCTAACAATTCATATTTAAGGATTTAATTTACATTTACATGATAAATGTAGTATATAAAACCATATTTATTCATTTTCTCTTCAAAATCTATTATTTGATTACTACCATTTTGTAAATTTTTATCTGTATGATCCTTCAATGTGAGAAAATGAAAATATAGAATGGGTGTGGTAAAGGAACTTTTAGATGATCTTTTCAATCAATTGGTTAATCCTTTGGATGATTTTGAGTTGACCATTAATTTCACCCCATTCCCTTTGTATGTCTATAATAACATTAATTTTTTCTAAAATTTTTTCATTAATTGTTAACAGTTTAGGATTAAGAATAAATTGAAAATGAATACCACCTTTTTGAAATTGGTTTTTAAAATATATTTTGGCCATGTGAAGAACATTCCAACAGATTGGTCGACTATATAAATATCTTTTTCATCATGTAGAATAGGTATCTCAGCACTTGGCTCATGAGCTACATATATTTCCACTCTCACATGACCTATATGAAGTGGTTTTTGGTATACACAATCATATTTGATATTGAACACCATAGGCCTCACTACACGGAGATGGGTGGGCATTGATAGATATAAATCAAAGTCATTTTCACCATATTGAATATCAATATAGGAATACTGTTAGTGTCTTTCTTATTTACTTTTCATAGAAACAATTATTAGAATATTGATTACCTTAACTATGATAACTCATTAAGGGGAATGAATAACCTCATAGCCTGTGGGGATGGGGTGGGATCTTCATGCAATAGTTGTTCTTGATTTTATTCTTCTCTTTGATTCCCATGCATATTAGTTGCTAGAAACTCATACAACCATTTAAATTTTTCTTAAAGGGAAGCTAATAGTCCTCTCATTTCTTTTATTTATATATTTTTATCCTCATATTGTTTTTTTCAAATTTATGTTTGGGGTGTCACACTAAAACACACACCTATGATGTTTCCATACTGTTATATCCTCTTCGACACAACTGATGGTGGGTGTTAATCTAGTAAATGTGTTGATAATTCCAATGACATGGCCAGAGAGAAAATATAGGAAATTATGTAATCATTAATATTTAATAGTGATTCAATTAAATTTTATTATTATTTTATAATTACACATGTTTCCCATACTTATTGTGTGTATTCATCTATTAGTATGACATCTTTATTTACACGTGCCTCCTTCCATAGCACATGGCGTGGGACAGAAGTGTATTTGGATTTTAATTCATCAATCTACATAAAAATATAAGAACATAATTATGTTGTTGTTTCATGTCACATAAAATTATTATAGTAGATTTAAAATATATACCAAATTTTTCAGGTAAATTATACCCCATTTATTCATAACGATAAAGGTACATTGTTTTATCTATTCATTCCTTATTTTTAGCCTTTACTTTCTATTTCATAAATAAAAAAATTCTCAATCAAAATGATGAATACATGCATTGTCAAAAAATTTATTACAATCCACAATGTACCTAAAAATACATCTCTACACGATAGCCAATAAACACATCACAAGATTATTGTGTTATTTGGTGTGCATACCTAAGCAGTGGGTGTGGGTTTACTAACCCTTCAAGGTATTTAAGAGGAAATATCATTAGAATATTTTGAAAGCCTCTATGAATCCTTCCAGAGATAATTAATACATATTTCATGTGGGACTCAACATCTATAATTACACTCTTCATGGAATGATAATGAGTAAGTCAATGTTTCATTATTTTGTTTTTTCAAAATAATGAAATGATATAATAATGTAAATATAATATCTTCCCACATTAGTGCCTTAAACATGGACACAACATGGTTCCATGAATCTACATCAATCAATATATGTTTCTAGGTGATGATTCCCATGTAACTACAAATAATGGACTTATTGGGGTTAACATGATAGATCACAAATTCCATCGGACCTAAAATTTGATGCATTTTTTTTCCATAATGATTTTTCTAACACCATCAAACTATAGTGCTCCAATAATTTCTACATCATCAGTCCTTCGTTGACCACCATTTCCTCAAATTCAACATTTTCAATTTTTTGTTCCATTGGATCAGTATCCTTGGCATGTGAAAAATTTCATTGTACTTCTACACTGGGAGAAAAAAATATGTTTTGAAACCTATTATTTATTAGAATTGGGTGCACTAGAATGTGCAGAAGGTCATTGTTTCTCTGGACTAGGATAAAAAATAGGTTTAGAGACCTGTTGTTCCTTAGCATTAAAAGTACAAGCATGTGCATAAGTCATTATCTACAGAAATGGTTTAACATTTAACTATGATTACACAAATACATAAGTGAATAGATAAGAACATGACATAGCATAATTAATATTACATAAAAATATAACATCATTATTGAACTCTTTTTTAAATAATGAAGGGATTTAACCACTTGATCGAGTGTCCAAACCACTTCATTGTGGTCTCAAGGAATAATGGATTCATGCTCATGGAGTGTGGTGGGGAGGTGATCCACAATGGTGTAGGCCGCCACAAGGTGATGTAGATGAGGAGTTGTCATCTCTCTATTGAGGGGCCCGATTGGGATTTCTTTTTTAGTAACATGAGCGCCATGTCTGGGACAATGCTAAAACACCCATAAATAAAAATTTACTTAAAAAACCCAACTGTTACTATGGGATTGTCTACCCCATTACCAGTATTATTATTTTGGAGGGACCAGACATTCACACTCATGTCCCTAACAAAATGTTATTTATTGATATCACCTTTTGTGGTAGCGACCACTCTACAAACATGGGAAAGAAATGAATTTTACTCAAATTTTTTATGCGGTGTGAATGATGATGTGTTTTTTGTAATAAAATGTTTTTAACATATTTTTTATTTAAACTCCATTATTTTTTTCACTCAAATAATAATAAAAATCAAAATTATTTTCAAATCCATGCACATAAATAACTGTGGGAAAAAAATGGATTTCTCATTGGTCTCCAAACCATGATTATTGATTCAGAATAGTTTTCAAACCTGTCATTTATAAATAGTGGAAGGTGGGGATATCTCTTGAGATTGTCTTGAAAAAATAAAAAATGAAAAAAGGTATAGAATGGGAGTTACATTTTTGGATAGGCTGGTATTTTCTTTACTGAGGCAATTTTTTATGGGTGGCTCTTTTTTTCTATGGAGACTGTCTCTTTGGACTATAGTTTTGGTCATTTTTTTAGTAGTGAAATTATTATAGTCTTACTATATTTCATCTACATTTTTCTTTCATATGTTTTGAAATTTTTTTCACTTTTATTCAAATGACGAACTTCTAATCTATATGGGAAGATCTGTTTGGATTTTATTATCAAACAAAATCCATAGTTATGATTCAGTTCTAATGTGTGTCAGCTTTATAAATTTTTTCATTTGATCATTTTAACTTTTCACATTTCCTAATATTTGATATCAAATGTTGTTTTTTTATTCAGTTAAATCCTGAATGAAAATTATACTGGGATGATTTTATTGAACTTAACCAATTGTCATATGTGACATTTAACAATAAAGGATCTTATTTTTGTTAACTGAATGCATCCCTCAGTGTTTAGTAACCAAAAGCCAAAAAAGTGTCTTATGAATAATGGGATTTTTACCATTATAGATGATGTTTTTAAAAGCATTAGAAATGAGACTTTTAATTGCTAAGAAAACATTGACGTGTTAAGTATCCTTAAAAGTCACAACCTTTATTATCACTAAAACAACACTTATAAAATTTGGAAAAAAACTTTTTTTTTGAATCGCTTCCCCCCCCCCTTGAAAATGATTCAACCCCCGCTCTCACACTTAGACACTCCCTTTTTTCAACACTTGCAATAACCATTTATCAACATTTTTCTATTGGCCAGCTACATGTTCACCTGTGTGTGCCTAGAGTCGATCCCATGTCCTCCCTTGTGCAATTGGAACCCATTTATCACCTCCCCAAGCTTATTTTATTCTATATTTTATAATATATATATATATATATATCTCTATTTTTATTCATATATTTATATTATTATTTTTAAATACATTTATAAAATATATCATTGTGTGTGTTTTTGATATATATATATAAACTTATATTAATTTAAATATATTAAATATTAAAATTTCTTTTCATATATTAGAATATAAAATATAAATATATATCCATTTATTAATATAAACATATATTTATATATAAACTTTATATATGTAATTTTATATATATATACATAAATATATAAATATATATTCATGTATTTTTAAAATGTAAATAGATGATTAGATCTTTCTTTAAATAAAATGGATACATATTAATTTTATATGATTTATATAATTATTTTTAATTTCATTTTTAAAATATGTATATATATTATATATTTATATATAAATTTTATACATTACATATATATTTATATATCTATATATTTAAAGACATATATTAATAGATATTTATATATAATTGTATATTTAGAAATAAATTCTTTATAATGTATTTATAACAATGTTTTTAAATACATTTATATTATATATTTGATGATAATGATATGTTTATAAAAATACATTTATATATGATGTATTTACACAAAATTAACACACACACACATTTATATTTTTCACAGACACACACAAATATTTACATATATGTATTTATTTACATATATTAGAATATACACATTGATATTCATTTTTTATATGTCACACACATATTTATATATAAACATTACTTATATATATATATACTACTGTATTTTTATAAGGTAAATAAAATAAAAAATTTGATATTTTAAATAAAATCATGAATAAATATTTATTTCTATATTATTAATATATTTAAAGATACATTTTCATGAAAATATTTTTAAATATTTTTTTTCACAGTTGATTATTAAATGTAAATATAAGAAAATATGTGTATATTTAATTATAAATACAACCTCAATATATAAAATGATAACATTTCAAAACCATAATATTTTTAAGAATGTAATCCTTGGGAATGAATTTAGTATCCATTGAAATCAACAAGAATACCCACTTAAATAAAGTTTAAATCCCATTGAATATTAAAAAAATTTGGTATCCCCACAAAAAATCATTTTTGGAGACTTTCTTGGCCTTTTTGACCAAAAAAATAGTGTTTACATCAAAAGTTATGTCTGTTCGAAGTTCAAGTCATGTTTTCAACATATTTTAGACCTTTAATTAATTTATTGAATTTTTATGTCATCTAATTTTTATTAAAATGATATAAATCAATAATAATTAAAATATTAATTATAAATATTATTATTTATTTATATATTATGTAATTATCACTAAATATATAATATATTAAGTGAAAATGCATATTTAGTATCATATAAATAAAAGTTGACAAAAAAATATATTTTTACGTCAATATAAACATATTTATAAATTAATCTATGATTTTTTAATAATATTTTTATGATATATTCCATTTATTAGAGTTAAAATAGCATTGATAATGGTTCCCCTTATTAGTTCTAAAAAGTGCTGACAAAGTGACACCTTTATCAAGACTTTTATTTAGAGATGATAAAGTGTAGTGATTTTTATCACACATTTTGTAGTAGTGTTTGATCCTGAGATAGATTGTTGTTTCATTTGTCAATGGGTCATTGAAAACGTGATAAACCATATTGCCAACATCTCTAAAGCTATAACATAATGGGAGAAGCATGAGACCAATTTTTCTTCCAAGATAAAAAATAATAATTATTTTTTTCTCAAAGAAGTGATGAATTTAAGGTACAAAGAAGGTACATATATTTATGATTATTTGAATGAATTTTAGGGTTGTTTTGATTAGCTATATGGTATGGGTATAAATCATAACGATGTGGTTTTAATGCTTTTGATTCTTAATACTTTACCTGTTTTGTGGGATAATTTTCATGTTACTCAAATTGATTTTTCATTTAATGATTCCGTGATGTTTAGTTATTTAATTTCAGATACTTTGAATGAATATGTCAGGATACAAACTTAGGAAAGATATTATCTCTAGATTTTGGTCATAGAGAACTATGAGAGAAGATAGTACGCGAATCAGGGACAAAATTGTCGAGGTAAGATCAAAGGCATAAGAGAATACATGTTTATGTAGAAAGATTTTGAATACCATTATTTTGGTATGAAAGTAAATGTTAAAAAGATTTCATATCACTGAAATAGGGAAAATAGAATGTTGAAAAATCAACAGGTAAAAAATAGTGATGGGAATGATCATGTCACCACCGCAACAGGGGTGATCTAATTATTGTTTATGATTATTTATATTAAATTTTGTGATTCTTTTTGGGTTGTTGATATTGGTTTTTCTTTCATATGACAATGAGGAAGGATTTATTTATATCTTATAACCTAGTTAATTATCTGATTTTGAAAATGGGAAATGATGTTTATGCTGATATTGTAGGTATAAAAACCATTTATTTGGAGACAAATGCAGGAAGTATGTTTATTTTGAGAAATTTTTTACATGAACCTAAGGTTCATCTGAATCATATTTCAACCAGTGTTCTTGATGATATAGGTTTTATCAGTAATTTTGGTGAAGGAAAATGGAAGAATTTGAGGTGTTCCTATATCGTGGCTCTAGGAAAGAAGTAGTCAGGTTTGTACTAGACTACCACTTCTATTTCTTGTGATATTACTTGTGATGCTTAGTGCAATGTTTCATCTAAGATATGGAAGAAGTGGCACAACTATATTAGTTAAAAGGAGACATATTTTTTGGATAGGATAAATTATATTCTAGGTTTAAAGGCAATCAAATTGGACATGTGAAATTATTGTATGTCAAAAAGAAGAGTGGGGAGATTTTCAGTAGCCATCCTTTTCCCAGGAAATCATAAGTACTTGAATTAAAATATTCATATGTTTTTAGTCCATTTAAGTCTAATAATTTCAATTTATGTCTTTATTTTGTGGTGTTTTTTGATATCTACTCTTATGATCATTCGGTTTACTTTTTGAATTCCAAAATTCAGGTATTTTGTGTTTTTGAGAAATATTATGTCTCAGTTGAAAGTAAACCTAGTATGAAACTCAAATGTGTTCTCACTAATAATGAGGGTGTATATTATGGATCATTGTATGAGTATTGTAGACTACAAGGTGTTATACATGATAATACACCTTATAATATAACTCAACATAACGGTGTAGCGGAGCAGATGGATATGACTTTTTAGAAAGAGTTTGATGTTTAATTTCTTAACCAATGTTTCCTAGACTATTTTGGGGTGAGGATTTATTTAATACTGCTTACATTATCAATTTGGAACTCACTATTTTTTTGTAGGGATACTCTCTCGATTGATTTTTGTATGGAAAATTTATTAAACACGATGACTTTCATGTTTTTGGTTTTGATGATGTTATTCAAGTGAGTAGAGATGAGAGATTCAATTTGGATGGTAAGTCATGAAATTATATTTTTATTTTATATAGAGTTGATTAGTTTGGATTCTAGTTTTATGATCATTTTTGAAATAACATTTCAAAAGTAATGATGTAGTTTTTATGAGTGATAATATAATTGAAAACATTGATAAGGGATAAAAATATACTTCTCTAACTTATGATCGGTTTGTCAGTCTTGATCTAGTTTTTGATTCATGTTTACCTCATATTTTTTATTTTGATGATCATGTTTATGTGAATAATATACTTATGGTGAATGGGAAAGAGTTGATGTTTCTTATTCATATTTTTTTATGATTCAGATCTAGGGGTTATTTGTCAACCCACAGTTCCACTCAGAAGATCATCACTACATCATACATCTTTTACTCAATAAGAACCTGATGAGTATGTGATCCTTACTGGAAATGGAAAAATAGAATCTTTTTATGAGGAAATGGAAGTTAATCATAAATAAATATGTGTTTTAGTAAGGGATGATGGAAAGAGTTCATTGAATGAAATCCAGATTTTGGAAATGGGAAATTAATAATGTGTAAGGGAAATTTGTAAAATTGATGGTTTTATCAGATTAAAATTAAAAAATCTAGTTTTGTTCCATGATAAATTAAAAGTTATCTATTACAGATTTGTTTCATAATAAAGGCATAGATTATGGAGAAAATTATTTAAATGTTTTCAAGATGTATTCTTTTTGAGTTTTTTTGTTTAACTACTAGTTTGGACATATAAATTGAGATGAGGGATGTGAAGACATATTTTCTCCATGTATATTAATAAGATGATATTTATAGGAATAATCATGAGTGTTTTGTGTAAATATGTAAAATTAATTATGATTATAGGTCAAATACGAGTTTGTATGGTCTGAACCAAGCTCTAACATTGTGGTATAGGACCTCTGAATCGGTAATTTTTCACCATTGTTTCAGGAAGGTATCTTCCGATCGTTTCTTTTTTTGTTTGGATATTTAATGATGATTATTTTATTATAATATTTATTTATGTTTATGATATAATCATTATTGGACATGATTCTTCGATAGTTGGTAGATTGAAGAAGGATTGTTTGCAGAATTTTATGATGAATAGACTGTGAACCGCATGATAGATTATTTTCTTGTTGATCTCCCATGACACAATGGAAAATAAATTATGGTTATCAAAGAAGTTATATATTGAGAATTAACTTCAAGGATTTTATATGTATAGAAAAAAAGGGATTAGTACTCCTATTTATTTATAAATTATGATTTATTATAGTCATCCACCTTCTACAGATTAAGAGAGAGAGTGGAGATGAAGCCATGCCCTATTCATCTACCATTGGTTATTCTTTTATATGTGAGGGTTTGTACCAGAAATGATATAACTCATGCATTATTTAAGGTCAGTTGTTTTATATCTAATATAGTTAGATATAATTAGAGGGAATTGATGTATATATTTTGTAATCTTCATAGATCTTCTTATACGATATTATGTTTTGGTAGACGAGAAATTTTTTTATGGATTTACAAATCCAGGTACGGTAGTAGATATGGATTCAATGAATTTTACTTCAACATATTTGATCAATTTTTTGGGGGTGATAAATCATGTAAGTATATATTACAGAGATGTGTTACTATATCTAACACTGAGTCTAATTTTATTGTATCTATATAGGAATAAAAATAATTTTTGAGTATGAAAAATTTTATTCGAGAGCACTATTTTAATTAAGAAACTTTTGTTTTAGTTTTTGACAGTCAGAGTTCTATTTTTTGGAAAATAATCTTACTTTACATGGTAGGATGTAAAATATTGATGTTTGGTATCATTGAGTATGCATTATCCTGGATTCAAGATATTTGGGGCTTGAGAAAACTCACATAGATGAAAATGTTTTAGACATACTAACCAACATTTTACCAAGTGGTAAAATTGAGACATGTTGATTGATTGCATGGTAGGCCATGATCCCCACTTGAGTTGGAGGTGGAGTGTTTTGGGAATTATCCATAAGTGGGGATGTAATCTGTCTTTTTTTTAAAAACATTTATAGGCGTAGAGTCACATTTTTAGAATTAAAAAAATTGTAAGTTAGTTTTTTGGGTTGTGACTCTTTCTATCTACTATGACACTCTCTTGCGGCTTGGGTTTTGGTCAGTTTTTTGATTTAAAATAAAGGATACTCTAATAGTCATATTGGATTTCATCTATGCTATCCTTCAATCTAATCTTATGTTTTTCTAAAATTTTATCTGGACAATGAATATCTTCACTTCATAGTCAGAACTTTTTGGATTTTTTATTAGGTTGCATTCTTCATTTCAGACTGCTTTTAGCCTATAATTACCCTTTTTTCTTTTGATCCATTATTTTTACAAAGAATTATTTTTGAGATCCCACTCATATTTTGGTATTATATGTCATTTAATTTTTATTTGTAGTGGATTTTTCTTTCAAGAATAAGTCTCGTGTTTTTTCTCTTTAGGGTTTTCCATTATAAAATTATTTGGTGTCATCATTTATTTTTTTCTCATATTTTTGGTCTCTTTGTGTCTACATTAATTTTTCATCCTTGTTTTACGGTAAAGAAAAATTATTTCTATTGTGTGTTTTCCTTTTTTTTCATTATCATTTCTTACATGATTTTCCAACAATGGAAGTTGGGAATTCTTGGTTTTTATGAAAAATTTTATGATATTATAGTAGTTGGAATACTTATCTTGGTTGAAATATTGTTTTGTTATATATTAATCCACATATATTTTTGTTAATAAAATTTCTACTAAATTTTGAAATTTTATAACTAAATATTTTATATTTTTGGTAAATTTTATTATATATTTTGTATAATAATTTTTATATTTCAGAATTCATATTTTTGATATATTTATTTAAAATGAGTATTTTGATCATATCAAGAAATCTGATAATTTGATTGACGCATGGTTGATTACTATAGATCATAAATGAATCAAAAAAAATTACCCCATTTTTACACCAATACAATTGAACTATGTAAGTATTGTCCTCTTTTATGTGATTTATAACTTCAATAAAAATACAAAGGCCACAATACTCTTTCGATCATACAAAGAAAATCAAGAATCCAAATGGTGAAAGATTGATTCCTATAGATCATAAATGACTCAAAAATATTTTCCTACATTTTCACATTAAACCAAGATATTATCCTTGGTTTTGATCCATTCCATAGTGATTGGTGTATTATAAGAAAGTGTTAACAATATGAAATCATACATTTCATTAAACTGATCAATATGAGTATCATTTTTTGGCGTGGTTGATTCCTATAGACCAAAAATGATTTGAGGATCATTTCCCAATATTTTCGCATAATTAAAAACATGTTTTCTTAGTGTAAATCCATGAATGTGAGATATTTTAAATTTATAAACATATAAATGTTTAAATCATGTTTTCAATTACACTAAGCAATAAAAGCATTAGATCGATGCATGTTTTATTCTTATAGACAATTAATAACATGATGATCATTATATTAAATTTGGAAACCAATCCATATGTGTTTGATCACTTTTCCCCAAAAGGTTGATATGTCATTTTAAAGAAAGCATAATGGTTAATTGAAACATCAGATCATACTGAGAAATCCAAGATTCCGATTGAAGTGTGATTGATTCCTATAGATCATAAATGACCTGATGATTGTTCTACTATGTTTTCACACTAATGGATTTTAGTTTTTTATGTTTTTACATATTTACGTGATTTTTCTCTTTAATAATAATGATTGGGACACAAAAATCTTTCAATATTATATAGAAAATAGAGCATCATATTGATGTGTGATTGATTCCTACAAATAAAAAATAACACAATAAACATTATCCTAAGTTTTGAAACCAATCAAAGTAATTTTTGATATTACTAAAAATAGAAGGATTAGATGAGACATTCAATCAGAATGATAAATCATAGAGATAAAAGGAAAAAACCTGTGACATCAGAAGCATCATGTCATTCCATGGTTTCTACCTTTGTCTGGTGCATTAGGGTCCAAAAAAATAAATATTATTTGTGTAATAATAATGAATGACATATATATTAAAAAAAATTTATTTATATACTTTTTTTTCAGATAATATATGTAATCACACAAATGCATACACTCTCGCATTACCCTGACATCAGATAATAGGTACACAGTTCCATCTTTGAATAGAACCACCAGTACCTACAAATATGTCATCAGTTACACTATCACAACAATATCTAGAGCCATAGTCTAAAATCACAAAACAAAAAAACATGCAATCATCATGACATATGTTATACTATATCCATGTATATCGTGAATAATGATGCCCTAGAACATGACATCCCTCCACCTAGAAAGCATTTGTCAGTCCTCTAACATCTATTTCAATTTATCTTCAAATTGAATATAAGTATTATATATATATATATATATATTTGTATATATATATTTATGTGTATATATAATTAATTAAAAGTATACAAAAAAGGTTTTAATAATGAAATGTTACTGTTTAAAATTAAAAAAAACTGTAAGAGTTCTAAACTTAGGTTCATTCTGATCAGGAGTTATCACCCACAATGACATTCTATCAGTAAGTGAATATAATTCCATTTAATTGGTTATATGATAGTTCCTATTCTTGTTCACTTATTTTTCCTTAGTTGGGTGTGTAGATAAATATTCTACCTGGTGCCTTTATTTTGTTATCAGATCCTTGTATTCTTTTATTTGGAAATTAGGGTTTGTTTTGAGAAATGTTAAATTGATGTTTTTTGAAATAATTCTTTCAGGATTTTTTTTATAAAAAGGTGTTAAGGAATGGAAATTGGTTGGTTTCAAGTGATGGTTTTCATTCATGAAAAATAAAATCTTTTTATGAAATTTTGTGTAAGATTTGTCCTTTATATGTAACAGTTCTTTGAAAACCCAATTTAAAATGAATTTTAAAAATAGTGTAAAAATGGAAAATATTTTCTAAGAATGAAAAAAATATATGGTGCTTACCTACTGGGACCAGTTTTTCTCACAACTTGCATACACCATTTGGTATATAATTCTCTTATGGATTCATTTATTGTGCCTCAAATTATATTTTCATTTATTTTGGATTTGGATTATACTAGATGTTTTGAACGAGATGTGGATGATGAAAACTCGTCATGTGGAGATTATAGGTAACTATTTTATTTCATTTTTATCTTTATAGGTTTCTTATGAATCATATTATTTATAAACATTATGATAATGAATAGTGGTTGTTTATTCATCCTTGTGAATTGTGCTAATGTATGTGATATTTCATTTATTATTATTTAGCCTCTAGATTCTTTATTTATGTGGATTAATATGATGTGGATGTTTATTTATATGTTTTTTTATTCAAGGGAGAAATAAATTCCTAGTGATTATATTCTTTGACCCAGGTTCCAGTTTTTTGTCGAGGGTGATCAGGGAATGCTTGTCAGGTATGTCTCAGACTGTTCTTGGTATCCGAAAGATGAATGAATCAGGTTGTTTCTTGGAAAATTGTTATTAGATTGAAGCCTATTGTTATTTGGTGGTGTGTCTTTGTAGTCTAGAGACTGTGATTGTTGTTGGGAATCAGGTGGGGTGTGCTGGATTTTGTATTAAACATGTTAACATGATTCTCAAGAAATAATTTATTTGGGTTTAGCCAATTTATTGAAGGGAGATAAAATCATCAATAGTGAGATTTATCTCAACATTAATAGAGGTGTTTTTCCATCCATGAAGATATATAATTAATTTTCCATTAATTTTGGGAGAAAATAATCTATTAATGTTTAGATAAATCACTCAAATAATGATTTTCTATCTCTCTAATAAATGTGTTGGACCCAAATCAATTCACTCATGAGAATCATTTTCATAGGTTGAGTCCAACAATATCTCACTTGATGAATATTTTAATGCCCTCACCAATGTAGAAATTTGTCTAGCTTCTATTCACGATTCTTCCACAGCTCATGCATGGTTCTCCCTTTTGCATCCACAATATCATGAAGAATAGGTGAAATAGCTAAATCTTCCATCAACTTGAACTGCCAACTTATGACTTCATCTGACATCCCCTTCCAAGAGTTCTTTCAATCATGGTATTCCAGTTAAATTTCCTTCCATAATTTTAGTATCCTTCCACCATGTTCAAAATTCCACCTAATGAATAAAACACACCTCATGACACCTACATACAGGAATACAATAAATATTCTAACAAAATCGATGATACTACCACCATCTTACGATGTCATTCTTTTGGATGCCTCATTGACCAAATAACATATAGAACCCCACACTAATACACATATTCCCCTTAAAAGTGTGAAAATATGCATTTAACAATGCTTAAAAAGGGTTGTTAATCACAACACTGGTAAAGGGGGTGCCCTGTATCAGTGCTAAAAAAGCACTGATAAAGGCCTAGCTGACTGTAATGTGTTGTTAACATGACATCACACCCAGTAAAAACCTGTAATTTAAACCAATGATATATAGATTTAATTGAAATCATGAATACAAAATTCTTCATCCATGGTATGTACAAAAAAACACTTCTATTCAAATTTCTAACAATGATTTATAAAATTACATTTAAAATTATACAAAATACATTTTAAAACATTAATATTTCATATTTTGATACAGGTGATCCCCTATCAAAAATGTCCACCCATAGAATTAGTTTATGAACAAATCATTTCAACCCAAGTCAAAGATTCCTCCTATATAAAAATAAAAATATTTTGTTAGTTGTTAAATAATAAAATAAATTAAAAATTTATGTTAATGAATATATTAATAAAATGTCAATATTTAATAAAAAAGTCACATTAGAAGTTTTATCACTCACTCCATGCATTATTATAAGGTGGGGTTTCTTCTTAGACGTTGAAAATGAGTTATGGAAAGTTTTCCAAAAATATCAAAATAATCAGAATTCATTTTCATGGTTTTGAGAATGTCACATGTTCTTTTACTAAAATTAATATCAATTATAAACAATGACGTATTTGGATTTATAATGGTCTCAATATGCATCAAATCGAGATAAATTTTTTTCCTACCTATCACATATTACTAATGGATTGTTTTCCTAATGTATCAAAACAATCTAAATAATTTTTCTAGGTATTCAGTATACTAATTCTGTTTTTTTACTAAAATTCCATTTCAAACTAAATACACACATTATGAGTAATACCGGTCACATCATGCATAATTTTGACATTATAATACTTCATACACAAAAAAATGAATTATTAGTCATTTTCCAAAATTATAAAGGCAATCGGATCATATATTCTTTTTTTAGTGAGTGACACGTATTGAACAAAAATGTCAATTTTAAACTAATAATAAAATTTTTTAGTCATACAGGTCACATAATGCATCATATTGAGGTTTGGTTGATTTCTACATGTCACAAATTACTTAGGAATCATTTTGATAAAGTATCAAAACAATTTGAATGCATTTACTTGGGTTTTATTATGTCACTTGTTGGTTTTTCTTATATTACTGTCAATTTTAAATGAAAAACACACTTGCAGTCATACCAGTCAAATCGTGCATCATATTAAGGTAAGGTTGACTCCTACAAGTCACAAAGGACTCTTGGATCATTTTTCTAAAATATCAAAACAATCTAAATGTGTTTTCATGGTTTTTAGTATCTCGGTTTTTTTACTTAAATTAATGTCAATTATAAATAAAAATTAATTTTTGGAGTCATACTTTTCACATCATGCAATTTATTGAGGTGAAGCTAATTCCTACATGTCACAAATGAATTATATATCATTTTCTTAAAGTATAATAATAATGTAATTGCATTTTATAGGTTATTAGTATGATTTATTTTACTAAAATTTCATTTCAAACTAGAAACTTGCATTTAGAGTCATACCAGTCACATCATGCATTGGTTTGATGTGAGATTTATTTATACATTGTCAAAAATTACTTATGAATAAATGTACAAAATTATCAAGATAATCAAAGATCATTTTCTTGGTTTTTAGAGAGTGTTACATTTTGAGCAAAAATGTCAATTTTAAATTGATAACAAACACTTTTTTTCATATCAGTCACATACTATGTCAGATTAAGGTGTGGTTGATTCCAACATGAAAAATATGACTCATGGATAATTTTCCTAAAGTATAAAAACAATTTTATTTTTTTCTCAATTTTCATTATGTCACTTGTTCTTTTTTACATTTATTAATGTCATTTTAAATAAAAAAGAAACACTTTGAGTCATACTGGTCACACGGTGCACTGTATTGAGGTGTGATTGAATCCTATGCATCAACAATTTCTCATGGATCATTTTCATAAAATCTCAAAAATATATTAATGAATTTTCTCAGTTTCCATCATGTCACTTGTTCTTTTTAATTAAATTAATGAGAATTTTAAATAAAAAGACACACTTGGGGTCATACCGGTCATACCTTGTGTCGTATTGAGGTTTTGATGATTCTTACATGTCAAAATATTACTTATAAATCATTTTCATAATGAATTTAAATAATTCTAATGAATTTTCATGGTTTTTAGTATGCCATTTTTTTTACTAAAATGTCATTTAAAACTGGAAAACTGTATTTTGAGTCATTCTGGTCACATCGTGCGTTAGTTTGATGTGAAACTACTTCTTTAATTTCATAAATGAATTATGAAAGATTTTAATAAATTATAAATATAATGAGAGTTTGTTTTCTTTGTTTTTAGTAAGTGACACGTTTTGAGATAAAATGTTGATTTCAAACAGATTATGGACACTTTTAGTCATAACGATCACACTGTGAATTGGATTGTGGTTTGGTCAAATGACTCATGGATTATTGTCCTAGTGTTTAAAAAAATTCAAATATTTTTACTCAATTTTTAGTATGTCACATTTTATTTTTTACATAATTTTAAAAAAAATACACACTTAATATCATATCGTTCACATTGTGCATAGGATTAAGGTGAAATTGATTCCTACACATCAAA
Source organism: Viscum album (assembly GCA_963277665.1). Classification (NCBI taxonomy): domain Eukaryota; kingdom Viridiplantae; phylum Streptophyta; class Magnoliopsida; order Santalales; family Viscaceae; genus Viscum; species Viscum album. The sequence goes on along the minus strand of OY728146.1, from coordinate 1,877,938,419 downwards.
AATTACATATAGATCATTTTCTTATAGTATAAATATAATATTAATGTGTTTTCTTGGTTTTGATTAGGTATGTTTCTCAGATACCAAAAATATTGACCTAGAAATTTCATATATAGATATAATATATTATTAGATTCATATTGCTTATGTAACATAATGATCCATGAAATATTATTTTATGTATAGTGCTTTTATAAACATAGAAAACTAAAGAACTAATTCTTAAGAGTCTCTCATTAATTTTTTTTATTTTCTTGAAACTATCTTATACAAATCCTTCCTAAAACCATTCTTCATAACATAAGGATATAAAAGATAAGAAAGGGTGATCATAGATGCTCAATAATTGTAAATAAGGGAAATAGCAATGGAACATGTAGTTTCCTCTTCCATCCAAAAGGAACATTTCCTCTCTTATATATCTTGTTGCAGATAGTTAAAACTAAAATATGACATCCCTAAAGATCTATAAGAAAAAAACAAGTATTTGAAAAAAAATGATAATGAAATTAACATATATATTGTAGATATAATGATGAAAAAATTAATTAATTTCACAAGTAGTTGGAATTAATCTTTATACATTCTTGACCCATTTTCTTGTTTTTATTATCTCAGTTGCAACATTGATTTCCAATATGTCACGATCATGATCAGTTTCGAACAATCCAACCTAACTCGAACAAAGGAATCCACCTTTATAAAAAAATTATTACGAGAGTAATAAAAAAATAAAACAAATTAAACATAAATATGAAATAATCAACTACTTCAATGCAAGTAACATCTTCATGCTACTTGTGTACATTCATCCATCAGGTATTCTGCCATTTTTTCGGAGTAATTTAATATCATATTTTGAATATGAGTCATTTTCCATTAATTTTCATATGAAAAAATATAAATATAGAATGGATTCATAAATATTTTAAATGAAATAGTAATTATCCTCGAAAATACCTCTTCATGAATGCTAGTTTATTCATGGAATATGATCTCTCTCATAAATTTACAAATATAATAACCACAATCTTTTCTATTTGTTTATTTTTAACAATACAGGAACATTTATAAAAATAAGTAATTTTTTAATATGTTTATGGATATTGAAATATTATTATATATACCTTGATACTTTTCTAGTAGTAGAACCTGCTATAATCCTTTTTCTTTGCCTCAATCCCCATTCCTTATTTTTCCTAACATTGACGCACCACCATACCATAAAATAATCTTCATTAGAAGATAATTTAAATATATAACATGATTATTAGATCTAAAACATTGTATTTAGTATATTAAAAATTTAAAAACATTGTTATGTGTGTTTAGTTCTTTTGGATATACATGCATCGAATCCAGGAAAGAAATCATTGGAGTATCAAATTGACCACAATAGGCATCCAATATTGCCTAAAAACACAAAAAATGAATAATTAATGGAAAAAATAAAAACATATTTGACATGATTAAATATTATTGATTTACCCTTACATCATTGTTATTAAATTGATTCTGTCCTTTAGAATTTTTCTTTCAAAGAATTTACAAGACTAGATACTATTTCATCATTTTTTGGGTATCTATTTTTGGTTGTTCAGTAAAGGTGATGTGAGGACTAAAGACTCCAAAAAAATTCATAGTAAAATCCCTTAAATTGTTTTTATATATACACCTACCAAAAATATGTAATGTATTTAGTAATAATTATCACTGTATATCAGCTTTTGGAAAATCAATTCATGAAAACATAAATCATCTATACATTTACAACTGTAAAGCCTAAAAATCCATAGTTTAGGATTTAATTTACATTCATATCTCCAATGTAGTCTCCAAATTCCTCTCCATAAATGCTTTCATCAAAATCAACTGTTTCACTACTACCATCATTTAACTATGTATCAATATGAACCATCAATTCTAAAAATGAGGATATAGAACATTCGGGGTAATGGTGATTTTGATAGATCTTTTTGTTCAGTTGGTCGATCCTTTAGATGGGTTTCAGTAAGTATTTTGTTTCACCCCTTACCTTTTTTCATATGTAATAACATTCATCGGTTCATAAATGTTTTCATTAATTGTTAATGGTTTATCTAGAAAAATAAATTGTTAATGAATACCTCCTTATTGACATGTTTTTTACAGGATGTTATGGCCATGCGATGAATGTTCCAAAATCTTTTTCAGCAATTTGAATATCATCCTCACTAATTGGAATAGGTAACTCGGTGCTTGGATTATGGTATTTTCTAATTGAAACTATCACAAGACATGTTGGAAATGTTCTATTGTGTAGCATGTCATTTTGGATATTTAACACCATATCCCTCACGATAAGGTGATGTGTGGGTGTTTATAGATATAAATCATAGTAATTATGAAATAGTATAATATTAATATAGGAATGGTATCAGTGTCTTTCTGATTCACATTTCATAGAAATAATTTTTTTTAATATTGATTACCTTGGCTAAGAGAGTTTTTTGAGGGGAATGGATCACCTAAAATCTTGTTGGGGGTGCGGTGGGATCTTTACATGATGGTTTTTCATGAGTTTTTTCTTCTCTTTTCTTCACCCCGTAAAACTTTCTATCAACTTTCTCTTCCATTGGAATTTTTCTTTAAGTGTAGTTATTCTTTGTCTCATTTGTTTTGTTTCTTCCCTTTTTTAATACTTGTATTTCTTTCTCAAAATATGTTCAGGGTGTCACAAAAAATCCACACCTCTGACGTGGCCATACTATTCTGTCCACTTTATGGTCGTCAATAGCATGTGTTCATATAATACATGTGCTTCTAATTATTGTGACTACATCAGATAGAAAATATTAGAAAATAAGTGATCATTTTTTTGTAATAGTGATTCAAATAAAAAATTTATTATATCATACAAACACATGTTTCCCACACATTTTGTGTTTTTTAATTTATTAGTATTCTCTATTTATTTAAATATACCTTGTTTAAAATCACAAGGAATTTGTTGGAAGTGGCATTGGATTTGGATTCATCAATCATCATATAAATATAGGGAGAAAATTATGTTTTTTCTTCATGTCACATAAAAGTATTATGGATTATTTAAAATATGTAAATAAAATTCAAGTAAAGCATACCTCATCCTTGCTTTACGGTAGGGTTATGTTGGTTTTGTTACCCATTCCTTATTTCCAACATTTAGTTGTTGTTTCTTAAATAAAATATTTTCAATCAAAATGATGAATCAATATATCATTAAAAAATGTATTACTAACCACAATGTACTTGAAAATACACATCTTTATGACAACCAATAAATGCATCCCACACTTCTTGGGTTATCAGGTGTGTATATATAAGTGGTGGTTGTGAGTTTATATTCCCTTTACCATATTCAAATGATGTCTCATTAGAATTTTGTAAAAGACTTTGTGAACACTGCCAACAAGAATTAAAACATATTTTTTGTGGGATCCATCAAATATAATTGCACTCTACAAGGGATGATAAATAGTAGGTCAATGTTTCATTATATTGATTTTATTAAAATAATGAAATGATATCATAATGTTACCATAATCTATTCCTAAATCAGTGTATTAAGCCCAACCACAACATAGTGCCTTAAATCTTCATCAATTAGAACATGTTTCTGAGTAACGATTCCAATGTTAATACTGAAGATGGTCGTGTAGGGGATAAAATTATAGCCATGTGCATTCCATTTGACCTCATATTTTATGCCTTTTATTTTAACCTTATTTTTTTCTAACACCATCAAATTACAACGCTCTTATTTTTTATATGTTTTCGTTCATTCATTGTGTACCATTTCATCAAATTAAACATCATCAATTTGTTCCTCTGGGGTGGTAGCATTTCCATGTGTAGATGGTCATTTTACCTATGCACTGAGATCTAGAACTGGTTGAAAAAACCATTGTTCCTCAATATTGGGAGCACCAATATGTGAAAATAAATATTTATTTTCAAGAGAGAAACTTTATATTAAATATCTTAAAATATCAAAAAATGAATATTGTCTCTTTATGCCATATAGTGACCTCTATATCCCATTTTCATTATATATTTAACATGTGACTACAGAACATCACAGTTAAAGTGTATCCCTTTACTTTTGCATATATCATAGATAACTATATCTATATACACACCAATGTGTATATATATGTTCTGAGAAAAGATCCAAGTATGATATCCTCAAAAATTTTATACCATTCATTTTTTAAGAAAAACCCACAAAATTCTAGATTAAAAAATAATGAAAATAATATTATTATACAAGGTTGAGTAAATAAAACTAACAAAACATATATTATTCATTTAAATCTAATATAATTTACTAAGATACAACCATAATATAAAATAAGATAATATTTTATAAATCATGAGCCTCCCATATGTTTACTTTGTTGGTGAATCATTCTAACTAAAAAAATAAGAAAATATTATACATTATTGTAATAATAAAACATAACATCGATTTTACCTATCTTGTAACATGCATTGGAACAATATAAGTGGTGTAATATAGTCAACCATTCAAGAAGATTTAAATGTTTTTACGCAACATATTCTGCCTCTTTGTTAGTATATCTATATTGGGGAAAGGAGTTTAAAATTTAAAATCCCTAAAGATGTGTTAATCCATCAATATAATAATTCCATCCCCATTGTATGTGTATCTAATTCATGGGTATTGTCAAAACAAAACCACTCCCTCAATAAGAGTAATGATCATCATGTAGATATTTTTTTATAATCATTGTCCTGGGACTATGTAGAACCATTTCAGTCCCTTAGGAATATAATATAAAAATGGAATCATAATTAAATTTAAGTAATAACATCAAAATGTAATCATACAGTCTATCTATCATAACCATTTTCTGATATAACATGTAGAGAAATATATACACTTTTATACTATGTATCGATATCGAATAACTTGAAAAAAATTATCACACACAATGATCATCTCTCAAATAATCCAAAGTATATTTGGCCAATAATATCTCATTTCACAAATTAAACCACATGGATAATATATCACCAATCCAAAATTACAACTCAAAACTCTCAGTGAAGAATCACAAATTATAAAAAAAGGTTAACTAACAACTCTCATTTTTTTACCAATGAACCGTCACTCATCCCAGGGTCCTCTCAATATTTTTGAAAATAGCTAAAAACATTATAGGCATAGGAAGAATCTAAAATAAATTTAACATGTATATAAAATACACCACAAAATTAATAGGTATTACTAATTTTTTAATAGACATATGAATAGTATTGGTTACCCATCAATTCCTCTACACTCTCTTATCCATGCCCATATATCACATAGAATAGAAAATAAATATAAAAGCACACACTTTGATATTTAGAACACTGAAAACCTATAATTATCCATTCACTATCTATGTAATAATTCCAAATACAATAAGTAAATACCTTATATTTGGAGGTCTGGTAGTAGCTGTTGGGTCCGATAGTGGTAGAGTTAGAGTATGTGGTGATGGGTCTAGTGGAGGAGGTCATGGGGGGGGGGGGGGGGTTGCGATAGAGGTGGGGTTCCTCAGAAGAAGTAGGTTTGTGGAGAAGTAAGGGTTTTCATAAGAGGTGGGGTTCACGGTGGATGTTGGTTCATGGGGGAGGTGGGGTTCATGGTAGAGTTGGTTTCGTGGGGGAGAAGGGGATCACGGAAAAAGAGGGGTTCATGGAGAAGTAGGGTCGATGGTGGCATGGGTTGGCTTCCATTGGAGATTGAGGTGTGTGAGAGAATAAGCTGAATATTATGGTTCATTTATAAAATTGGGTGATGCTTTTGTTGGCACTAGTTAAAAATCACTACTAACGGTATGTTTTATCAGGGATGAAACAAAAAGTGTTGATAAATGTCTATATTTATCAGTGATAAAAACCCTTTGATAAACCTATTATGTAAATAATTTATTTATAAGTATATATAATTATATATATAGTAAATATATGTTTACTTATTTATAATTATAATGATTAATAAATATTTATTAATTTATATTTTTATATTGTTGGTCCAGTCAGAATCCAGGGCCCATGGTTATTTTTTAAAATAAAAAAGAAAAATAATTGATAAGTAAGAGAGAGAGAGGGTAAACAAAAACATGCTCTAAAAATGGGATGTCACCATATTAAAATTATTAATGCGATCACCATGACCATAGCCATGGGTTGCAATATCATCAGCTGACTCCCACTCAGATTATGATTTTTTTTATTAAGGAACAAGAAATACATCTCCTAGAGCCTTTTATACTATGGTGTAAAATGATCCCTAGATGAACGCCTAGTAGATCTCCATTCATCATGCCCATGTCCACCCAAGAACTTTGGTATGCCACCGTCATCTAGTTATTTTCGGATGATAGTCTCCATGATCACCATCTAGGTTGTCCTTTAAGGATCCAGAATCCAGAAAAACACTACTACTCTTTAGGTGGGGAATATATTTGGAAGTAGAAGTCTAGTCATCTGGAAGGACATATGATGGGACAATCCCAACTGATTTCCTCCAAGAAGGGACCATTTATAATCTATCATCATCCGAAATATCTTTATTTTGAGGCATCACATGCAATGAAACTTAATTTTTCTTTCCTTTAGGGTGACTTCATGCAATGTCATGCTCATCCATGGAACATTGATCAACTTCCATTTTAAATTTCATCTTCATTTACATAGGCTACTTCTTGATCCCACCCTTTATCAGTAACGTCAACTATATCAGAAGTGACCTCATCCTTAATGATTTTAGCCCCAGATTTTTCATTACTCAACTTACCCTAAGCTTTCCATCCCAAAAGAGGAATCTATGTATGTCATAGTAGGCTCTACAGCATGCCCACTAGACATTATTCCATTGGTGTGATGAGAAGTAGGAGAACCTCTCATCTCTTCAGTTTCATGAACCACCTGTTTGAGGGTAAACCACAACCCCACTTTCTCTAGCTATTCCAACCAAATTCCCTAACTTATACTTTTTAAAACATGAGTTTTCCTCATGTCCTCTACTAGAGTAACAATAACACAATAAACGGCTTCTACAATTTGAATCGTCATGAAAAATTCTCTTGCAGACTGAACAAAAGTGTGGCATATTCACATACTCAATATAAAAATTGAATTCATTTTCATCTGTTGAAAGATAGACTCTATCGACAAGATTATAGGATAGATCTACTTACACCATGAATCGAGAAAAATGGAAATACCTTTCCAATGCAGTTTCATTGTCCATCCTAATGGGAAGTCCAATCATCGAGGCAATGCCATGTTGAATTCTGGGATTCCATAAAATCCAGTTCAGGCAATAGAACATCACTCGCAATTTGAAGCATAAGCTTCTAACATTTAATGGGTTGAAGCTTTTGTCCCATTCACGTTAGTGAATAACACACTGTTTGAGTGAAATCAAACCCATTCCCCATTCTCTCATCTTAAAATCATTTAAAGGGAACAACATATGAAAAAATCACATCATAAAGAGACACACTTCTAATCAGTAAAACCCCAAATGCATGAAAAATGATCAAATAGTTCATCAATTTTCAATGGTTTGGAACCTCTAGGAAAAATCCACAGCACTATTAATTATATATATTTATAATATTATAAATATAATAAAAATATAATTATATAAATATAAATTTTAAAAAATTATAAGAAATACTTATTTATTTATAATCATAATTATAAATATTTTTTTATATTAATAATTATAAAAATAAAAGAACTGTATTTATTATACTTATAATTTTATAAATATATATAACTAATATATTTATTAAAATTATATTTATAAATATTTGTATTTATTTATAAATTTTTTTATATATTTATAAATATATTTATTTAATTATATATAGTTTTAACATTATAATTATAATAAATATATTTATTATAATTTTATAATAATTTATTTGTGTATATATAATTGTTTAAAATTATAAGAATAAAAAATATAAATTTATCTATAATTAAAAAATTATAAAAAAAATATATATTTATTTATAGTTATAATTATATATAAATATATATATATATTTAATGATTATAAAATTATAAAAAATATATTAATTTCATTTATAAGTTTATTAATATACAAAACTAATATATTTATTTTCATTTTTTAATTATTTAAAAATATCTCTATTTTTTATAATTATAATTATTAATATTTTTAGTCATTTATAAATATTTGTATATATTTATAAAAATATTTATTTAATTATATATTTTTATCATTATAATAATAATAAATATATTTTTTATAATTTCATAATTATTTTAATAAATTTATATTTATTTATAATTATAACTATAAATAAATTTATATTTATTTATAATTCAAAAATCATAATAAATATATATTTACTTATAATTAAAAAGTTATAATTAATATATATTTATTTATAGTTATTATTATAAATAATTATATATTTATAATTTTATAAATAAATATAATTATTATATTTATTTTAATTTTATAATTATTTAAATAAATCTATACAAAGGAGGTCTGAGCATGAGTTAGAAATCCAACCCATAACAAAAATTTATTAATTAAAAAAATATCATTAATATAGTAAAATAAATGGCATTATATTAAGGGACTTTGGTCCCATAATCAATATCAGATACATCATCATCTTTGGCTATCTCCCACTCAGAATGTGAGAATTTTGTATTTGAAATCGTAGCATACTTCTCTGTAATCTTCAACTACTCTGGAGTGATCTATGACAAGACACACCCGGTATCTTATCATCCATGACCACAACCACCACCTTTTGGAAGATGACCACGTCTCCATGTTTCTTAGTTGTTTCCAGATTCCTTTAGGTTCTACTTTTTTATTATCCATTTGAAGTGGAACAAAATGCTGGTGCCTTTCATCTTCAAGTACTGAAAATGTATTTGATGTGGTAAGATGGACAACATCTAAATGATTCATATTAATTGGCTCTAAAAGAGGCTTGGATTTCATTCTAAAATCCATCATGATCAATGAGTTTCTTCCCTTTATCAGTTTTCCCAATTGATGCCACCCTTGATATTTGCATGCCTCATCTTTGTGAATCCTCTTCCTCTAGCTGTTCATCAATAGGTTCATTGATTTGGTCAAGGCATGTATGGGAATCCTTATCTTATGCATCCTTAATAGTATCTTCCATTTAAATCTCATCCCAAGACTATGTCAAAATAGAAGTCATGGTTGCAAGCTTCTTCTCCTGGTTACTATGATCTTCCCCTTTGCAACGCTCAAAACAATGAGGCTGCTCAGGCTATACATTAGTTCCAACATCCTGCACACCAGACTACCCACCCACCTATATAATCTCATCCATTGACCCCAAATCATCCATATGGTCCTTCCCAATAGACCCTACTAGAGAATCTCTTATTATTTTAGCATCAATTGAATCCCTTATGATGGTAACATCGACATCATCAAGAGAACAAGAGAAGTATCATACAACATTCCCATCCAAATTTAAACATGCATTCATACCATCAGGAGAATGAGGCTTAGCACTGAAAGAATCTATCTGAGGATCAATCCTCTTATTTATTGAGAGAAATATTTTACTACAACACTTCATATGAAGATTCCCGATAGAATTACAGTCTTTACAAAAATATGGGCATCGCTCATACTCAACAGATAGTTCAAGATGATGCCCAATGGAAACCAATATTAAATACTCTATCAGAGTAAAAGAGAAGTCCACTTCAACAATTATCCATGAAAACTGGCAATACAGAGCCAATTAGGTTCCTATATCAATCTGAATTGGCACACCAACAAGAGATGCCACATCCCATAGGATTTCTAGATGCCATAAGAACCATCTTAGACCACAGATTCGAATCCAGGACTGAGACATTTATATAGAATCATAATAATAAATATTTCTATTTATTTATGAATATTTGGATATATTGATAAATTTATTTATTTAATTGTATATATTTATAACATTATAATTTTAATAAATATATAATTATTATTTTTCTATAATTATATACAATATATAATTATAATTATATGTAAATATATTTATAAATATATGTATATATATAATATATATATAGTTATAATAGATGTATCTATTATAATGTTTGTTATTATTTATATTTATATATATTTAGATACAATAATAATTATATAAAAAAGTAACGTCTCAGACTCTCCTAGTCTATTAATTTGCCAAATTTCTAGTGTTGGATGTATCCTGGGGACCATCGATGACTCATTAAAGAGTTTTATAATTTTCAGGATTTGAATAATGGTGGCGCAAATGAGTGAATGGTGGCACTGATGAGCGTCAGTGGCACCAATGGGAGTTAGTGGAACCGATGGACATCGATGGTACTGATCTGCGTCGGGGGAACCGATGAGTGAACGGTGGCAATAATGAGCGTCGGTGGTACCGATAGGCATCAGTGGAACCTAGGGGCATTAGTGGAACCGATGAGAGTTAGTGGCACCGAGCAGTGTAGGTGGCACCTATGGGCATCGGTGGCACCAATGGTTATTAGTGGAACTGATGGGTCGTCCATAGCACCAATCATCATCGGTGCTAGGGTGAAGGTTTCAGGGTGACAATGCAAGGGCAACAGTGCTAGGGCGATGGTTCTAGGGCGACGGTGCCAATGAAACTATGGTAGGGAGACGGTGCCAAGGGAATGGTGCTAGGGTGATGGTGCAAGGGTGACGGTGTGAGGGTGACGGTTCCTCACCTAATAGTGAGTCCTTCCCTGTTTTTCCAATACCATCTAGTTTTTCCTGGTTATGTATATTTTGATGTAAAATCATTTTAATACCCCTTTCAAAGTCATTTAAATCTAGTAAAATATCTTTTAATCCCCCATTAATTAGGTGACCCTTAGGTTATCAAAACTTGTGGGATTTTCCTTTGTCTTTTTCATTGGTTTTACACCATGTAATGTTTTATAGTTTCACCCTTTTTACACGTTTTCATCAATTTAAAAGAAACCCTTTAACTCACATCTATTATCTCCACCATCTTCGAAGATAATTATTAAATTCAAATTAATCCGAACGTGTGAAACTTCCAAACTGCATGGTCTATCCATGATCCGAATTTTATATACTTCAAAATTGTCCCCCTAATTTTTAGATCTGGCCCTTTTTTATAAGTGGAGTTCATCTCTTCTTTTCCTTTCTCTCTCTCTTGGTGAATTTAGATCCCCTCTTCCACCGATGAATCGTGTGCCGTTATGGAGACCTTTTTTGCTCACCCATGGAGCATTGGTGTTTCCTTCATGTGGCACATCCCCATTTCTTGGCGTGAGGATAAAACATCGATCGTTGATCATCCATGTGGGGTTTTCCTTTGTCTCTCTTTACTAAGTATCATGCAGGGAATGTATGATAACACTTACTCAAGGTGTGGATGAAACCAACCCTTAATGAAGATAATAAATGATCTTTTAAAGATCGAAGGGGTGTTTTTGTTGGTGATGTTGTTGTACTTTTTATCATTGCTTATATGTTTTGAATTGGATGGGCTGATACCCACCGAAAATTGTTTTTGTTGGTGGTCCTTTCTTATGCACTAATGAACCTCTACATTTTGTATAAACTTGTGATTTAATGGCTGTAATGTGGAAACTACTTAATCACATATTTTTTTTGATAAAGTAGAGACCAAATGAATAATAATACTTGTGTGATAATCCCGATTAACTAAATAAAAGGAAGGAACTTAATGAATGGTGTGGATAGATCTAGAAACATGCTTGCTCTATTCAAGTAATATTTCTGGTTGCTCTCGTTGATTCATGTGGGGTGATTTGGATGAGGATCGAATATCATTATTTTCAATTGTTGGTTTTTGGATCTATTATATATGCTGGCGCATGGTTTTGTTCTAGTACTTTGATGAATCTCACGAATCCCTTTTGTTGTTGTGACATTATAAGAGAACCCTGTGTGAATGCATAAATTTCGTTTTGGTTTTTTTCTCCTTCAAGTAATTTTTTACTTGTGGATGTTCCTATTAGTTACTCAGTAGTGAATAATTAATTTCTAATGAAACCACTTGAACATGAAAAAAATGGGTGTTTCTCTAGTCATGGTTATTGCGATTATGTGCATGAATGAATAGTAATGAGGGTGTTTTTCTATAGGCTGATTTCGGAACCCTTATGTTTGGATGTGTTCTTGTTCAAAAATATATATAAATTTAGTTCTTGTTCTTCTTATTTTCACCCCAAACAAGTTGATCATTTTGTGCCAAACACCCCCATTTTGTGGGGAAGGGTTTTTCCCCAAAATTCCATGGAGTGGATGTTTGATTCATCATTTTCTACTCCCTCTCTTAGGTAGCCCTGGACTCTTCGGGCAGGATGTGACGGTCTAAGGTTCATTATAGCCAATGATTCTTACAGAAGGGTATGTTGTGGTCGTTTTCCTAGTTGTGTGTGGGGTGGTTTTTTTCCATGGGTATTCAGGATGAGGCCTAGGTGTCTTCGGGAGGGGCGGTAATTTCCCTAGCCTATGTTTCTATAGATGTGGTTACGTATGGTTGTGGTGGCCCAGGTGTTTACGAGTGGGATGCGTGGTTGTAGTGGCCCATAAGGTGGTTGTTGGGGAGGTAGTAAAACTGTAGTGAAAATGGAGGGGGAGTTATAATGCATAGGATGTCATCAATAACTAGTGGGAAAGCGGTGCGGGGTACCCAAATATTGATGTGATATTACAATCCCTTTAACTAACTTGCATTGCTTTAGGACTGTGCCATGGTGAGGATGGGTGGGTAGTTTCCCTTGTTGGGAATTTTGGATACCTCTACTTTATTATAAGGCATTAGAATGCCTCCCCACTTTTAAGTGAGATATTCTGGTTTTCCCTACTTAGCATACCTATGTACTAACCCTAAATAATTTATAAATTGTTTTTTAGGTCACATGGAGTTTGTTGGAGATCGGGCTAGTTACTACTAGAATGGGGTTGCAGGAGCTGTTCAGGCATCGTGGTTGATACTATTTTCCTTTCCTTGGTACTTTCCTATGGATTTGTCTTTTATTACTTTGTAGCACATTACTTTGAACATGCATGTGGGAATAGATTTTTTTATCATTACACTTACTTTCAGTTCGAGTTTTTTGATATTTCACATCTTATCATCTGATCATTTAAACTTTAAGAAGGAAGGATCTAGAATTTTATTGGCCCCAACCTCATCATGGTGATGGTTGGTTGTGACAAAATGGTATTAGTGGGAGGTTAGTCGAGATATAGTATTGCGTTAAGAGTTAAGAACAATGAGGGTTGCATGGGATGGTAGGGAAATAGTGTTAGAAAATCTTGGTGCGTGATGTAGGCAAGGGATGACTGGCAAGGACACATGATTTTAGGGCCCCCAAGGATCCGATACAAGGAATCTTGGCCTACCGAAAGACTAGGTGAGGCTACACTGATTTTAGGTTAGAGACCCTAGTAGAGGTACATGCATCATAATTACTTGTATTCATGTTTGTTCAACATGTTTTGGGAATTTAAAATAATTTATGAATTTAATAAAAATTTAGATAAAAACCTCTACACTACTCGGGCATAGGCATTCCTTATTTACCTTACAACTATGGCACCCGGATGATGACAACGACTAGTATAGGTGATCGAGGCCAAGGAGGATAATTTGGCTGATCAAAAGAGGGATGATCAAGAGGAGCAGGAAAACCAGTGTGAGAAGATGCTTTGATCCTTTCAGTATTATACCCTTGGGAAGTTTGAGGGAAGCATCTCAGACATGGATATACAAAGCTTCCTAGAATATTTGGGGATAGATTTCAGTTTAATCCAGGCTCTAGCTGAGTACAAGGTTCCTATAGATATGATATAGATGTGAGGAGTGGCATGTTAGTGGTGGATGCTCTACCTTGTAAAGAAGAGAGAAGATGATGTTTCATGGACTGACTTTGAGAAGGAGTTTTGGGAAGAATTCCATTTAACCACGATGAGGGATAAGAGGAGGCAAGATATCATCTCCATCCAGCAAGGGAATATGATGGTGAGGGTGTTTGGGATCAAGTTTGAGGATCTCCTTCATTTGTCTTTAGACCTCTTTCTGGATGAGGAGTCTCATGTGAGTCATTTAATGGAGGCACTCTGACCTTCTCTTTAGTATGTTGTTACTCCATTCACTCTACTGACATACTTGGAGGTTTAGAAGAAGCTAGAAGTGGTGAAAAGGATGCACACACTGGGAGGTGTTCCATGTGATGGGAGCTAGTTGATCCCTTCAAAGGGGAAGTCCGTCTAAAATAGGCCCCTAGCCTTAGGGCCTTTGACGTTTCTACTGGTGGGGAGAAAGCCCATGAATTTCCAGTTTTGATATCCCGTTCCTCACCCTTTCTCTGCAGGTCCAGGACTGAGATGCTTCATCTATGGCAGTCGTGGTAACCATTGGAATCAATTCCCAGACCGAGTGTAGTACAGAGGAGGAGGGAAGGTTCAACACCCACACTAATAGTAGATGATTCCAGACAGGCCTCTTCAGAAGCCATAGTAGGGACAGCGAGCTCCCACTCCTCTGAGAGCAGACGTTGCAGGAGGAGGCTAGACTCTAGGTTCTTCATAGTAACCTTGACCAGGGCGTGGTGGGGGAGGTTGCTGAAATCTGAGGGGTAGAGGAGATGGGAATTGGTAGTTTCACGTTGTAGAGGAAGCAGTTCCAGCAGGGCCAGAGGTCGTTCGAGGTACGATCAACATGTTTAGTACTGTTTCTTGTTCCTTGTTTGATTCAGGAGCTTCACACACCTTTTTTCGACAGGGTATAGCCCATGCTATGGGTCTATATGTAGAAAGGCTGCCCATGTCCCTTTTATTGTGTACACTTGTCAGAGGTCATACCATCTTGTCCTATGTGTATTGAGGATGTAGAATGATGATGGGGCCACATCAGTCTAGTGGGGAACTCCTATTGCTAGAGATGCATCCATATAATGTCATTTTACAAATCAAATGGTTGTTCTCAGGTTGTTCCATTATCGAATGATTTAGGAGGAGGGTTGGGTTCTTAGATATGGGGGACCAGTGTGTAGCTTTCATTGGCGAGTGGGGATATGAGGAGGGTAGTCAGTAAGTGGAGCCCCTTCATTCCTTGTTAGCCAAGCTGTTAGTGGAGTCAAAAGATACAGAGATGGTGGAATTCCCATGGATTGTTAGTGAGTTCCTACACATATTTCTTGGATAGTTGGTGACTCTTCCACCTCGTCGTGATGTTGAGTTTGGGATATACTTACAACTCAGTGCACTTCTAATCTGAATTACTCCCTATCAGATGGAACCTGCTGAGTTGCGTGAGTTGAAGATCTAGATTGATGACCAGATGAAGATGGTTTTTATCCGACCAAGTACATCAACATGGGGTGCTCTTGTCTTGTTCGTAAATAAGGAAGACGTTGGACTCAGGATGTGTATAGACTGCCGAATATTGAATCATATGATGGTGAAGAACTGTTACCCCCTCCCGAGGACTGACGAACTTTTTGACCAGTTAAAGGGGGTAGGTTGGTTCTCTAAGACCGACATGCAGTCAGGATATTACTAGTTGAGTGTAAAGGAGGGTGACGTCTTTAATTCCACTTTTAGGTGCAGATATGGGAACATTGATTTTATTGTCATGTCGTTTGGCATTATGAATGCACCATCTGTGTTCATGAGAATCGTGAACTCATTCTTCTTAGAGTATCTAGAATAGTTCATATTTTGGTTTATCAATGATTTCATGATCTACTCATGTTCATAGTAGTATCACACCGAGCATCTAAATATAGTTTTAGAGGTCCTCCGACAGCACCAAATCTATGGTAAGTTGTCTAAGTTTCAATTTCTGGACATAAGCGATCCACTTCCTTGGACACATGGTGTCCTAGTAGGGAATAACAGTGGTCCTGTGGAAGGTTTGAGTAGTTTTTTCTTGGGAAGCACCCAAAAAAGTGGTAGAGGTTCATAGTTCCCTGGGCCTAACTGGTTACTACCAAGGGTTCATGTCCAAATTCTCTTGAGTTTCATCACCTTTGACAGCCTTGATCATGAAAGACCATGATTTAGTATGGAGTGAGGAGTGCAAGGATGCCTTCAGTTATCTGAAGGGTAAACTGGTCAGTTACATAGTATTATGGTTTCCAGAGGAAGGGGTAACATTTTAAGTGTTTTGTGAGGCTTCAGGCCTAGGCTTGGGGTGTGTGCTAATGTAAAAGCAAGAAGTTATATCTTATGGGTCTAGGAAGTCACATTCTCACAAATGTACCTATTCCACCCACGACATGGATCTTGTAGCAGTTCTATTCATGATGAAGTTTTGGTGGCATAACCTCATTGGGGATTGCTTCGTGGTATTCATAGATAATAATAGATTCAGGTATATCTTCTCCCAGAATGACCTAAACATGTAGTACGAGAGGTGGATGGAGTTTCTCTAGTAATATGACTTCAAAATTTCTTAAATCTCAAGAAAAGGGAACACGATGGCTGATTCATTGAGAAGGAAGCTGCTAAAGGATGTGGTTCAAGAATCAGCAGATGCTTGGAAGGCGATGGAGGAGTCTACTACCTTACACCTAGATGCAAAAGTGGAGGATGATAGAGGTTGTCTCTTCTAGATGATGTTGTAGTCTTCCTTGTCAAAATTGTTGGAGGAGTCTTAGTGGGGGAGTTAGAGGTCTAATTGATTTTTGGTTTTTTTATCCAAGGAAATGCTATAGAATGATGGTAGGATGATGGTCAGAATATGATTCTTTTCTATAGAAAGTTGTTTGTCCTGTAGAAGATATGTCAAAGAGTTCTTGTCGAGTTCCATAAATTACTTATGGTGGTACAACCAATAGTTTCCAAGAACTACCAGGGGTTGAGGGACTAGGGTGATGTGGGAAGTGGCAGAGTTTGTGGCAAAGTGACTTGTGTGCCAGTAGGTGAAGGTTGAGAGTCATGTTCCAAGCGGTCTGTTGCAGCGTTTAGACATCCCGAAGTGGAAGTGTGATGACATCTTGATGGATTTTTTCATGTGGCTAAGAAAGTGTTCATGTAGGTTGTGATGAAATATGGTTAGTGGTGGACCAAATGACAAAAGCATCTTGCTTCTTAGCATCCAATGATTTGAGTGTGGTGGATGCCTTATCATAGAGGTTCATGGACGAGGTGGTGAAGTTTCATGGAGTTTTATAGTCCATAGTCTATGATCGGGATAAAAAGTTTACCTCATGAGTCTGGAAAGGATTTTATCATGATTTTTTAACCCATATATGCGTCATCCCTACTTTCCACCCCTAGATGGAAGGGTAGAGAGAGAGGACCATTCATACATTGGAGGACATGCTGCGGGCATGTGTTCCCAACTTTGGAGGATCATGGGTGCGACACATGTCACTGGTAGTGTTTTCCTACAACAATAGATACCACTATACCATCTACATTGATCTATTTGAATCCTTGTATGGAAGACCATGTCGTTCACCTGTGTGTGGGATAAAGGTTGGAGAGGCTGATGTTCTTGGCCCGGAGGTGGTTTTGAGCATGACAGAGAATGTGCAACTTTTTCATGAAAGGATGAAGGTGGCTCAAAACTGGAAAAAGTCATATTCTGATCATAGGAGGAGACCCTTGGAGTTTGAGGTTGGGGACCATGTGTTCTTGAATGTCTCCCCTCGATGTGGGAAACAGAGGCTTTGGAGGGGGAGTAAGTTTTTTTCTAGGTTTGTCGAACCCTTTGAGGTGTTGCAACGGGTTAGAGAAGTGGCTTATCAGCTAGAGCTACCACCACCACTAAAGAGGTTTCCTGACTTCATCCATGTATCTAATCTTTGTCATTATCTACATGATGATTCACACATCCTCTACTAGGGAGAGCTGGATATCGAGGATGATGTGACATTTGTGGAGTATAAAGTAAGGATCGAGGATTGTGAAGAGAAGTTACTTCTTAGGAAAACCATTCCCTTGGTTCATGTCTTATGGATTCATGGTGGCCTTCAGGAGAGTACCTGGGAATATGAGGCACAGATATGTGCTCAGTAACATATTTGTTTTTTGAGTTTTGTTCTGTGTTGTTTTGTACTTGACTATGATGTAATTCTTTTCCTTGTAAACATTGAGATGGGCCTTTTCCCTTGTGCGTTGAATGTGTATGAAAAGTCTTAATTATGGGTAGGGGATGACCTGATCCCTAATTAAGATGCATTAAGGTGTATGTGATTAAACCCATGCGGGTGAGTCTGTACCACCCAAAGAAGATTCTATCTTGACATGGATGAAGGAGTTCCTTAATCAATTTGCAAGGATAGTGGGACATCTAAATGTTTGTGTGGTTACATGGGGGGAGAAGAGCAGTAGTGTATCCATAGTTGTTCATGAGATAGAGGAGGGAGAGGTTTTCCTAGGTATCTAGGCTCTTTTTGGCTTTCAAACATCTCTAGTGTGGTTTTTCCTAGAGAGGTATCTTACGAGGTGGTTGTTTGGACCCCTATCTTCTCTTAAAAAACACTCTTGAATTCTCGGGGATGATAATAGTTTGAGAGGTATCTGATGTAATGGTTTGGAACCTATTGGTCCATTATATTGAAAAATTTCTAGTTTTTGAGGTATCTTAGGGACAATCAGTGACTTATTAAGGAGTTTGAGAAATTTCTTAATTTGAATAATGGTGGCACCGATGAGCGTCGGTGGCACCAATGAGCATCAGTGGCACCGATGGGAGTTGGTGGCACTGATTGGCATCAATGGCCCCAGTCAGCTTCGGTGGCCCCAATGATAGAAAGATGGAACCGATGAGCATCAGTTGCACTGATGGTTATCAGTGGCACCGCTGAGCATCAGTGGCACTGATGGGCATCGGTGGCACCGAATGTAATCGGTGGCATGGATGGGTCATCCATAGCACCAATCAGAATCAGTGCCAAGGCAATGGTGCTAGGGAGATGGTACCAGGGTAACTGTTCTAGAGAGATAGTGCAAGTGTGACGGTGGCAGGGAAATGATGTCAGAGCAATGTTTCTAGGGCAACAGTGTCAGGGCGACAGAGCCAGGGTGACTGTTCCTCAAATAATGGTGAACCCTTCCCTATTTTTCCAAGACCTTCTAGTTTTCCCCCAGTGACGTATCTTTTGACATAAAATCCTTTTAATACCCATTTCAAATCCATTTAGAGCTTTTAATGTTTTTTTAAACCCCCGTTAATTGTTTGACCCTTGGGTTATCAGAACATGTGGACTTTTCCTTGGTGTTTTTTCTTGGTGTCACAGCTTGTCACGTTTTATAGTTTCACCCATGTTATGTGTTTTCCTACATTTTATGGAAACTCTATAACTCCCAACTTTTATCTCCACCATCTCCAAATATAATTATTAAAATCCAATTAGTCCCACTGTGTGAAACTACCCATCTGTGTGGTCGATCCACAATCCAACTTTTAAGTAATTCAAAATCATCTCCCGGATTTTAGGATCTGGTCCTTTTATTAATTGTAGACCATCTCTTCTATTCATTTTGATGTATCTTAGCACGTTTGGAGTCCCTCTTCCAATGAAAAATCATGTTCCATGCTAGAGCCATTTCCTCTCACCCTTGGAGCCTTGGGGTTTCCTTCAAGTGCTGAATCCCCAGTCCTTCATTCCAGGATAAAACATTGATTGTTGATCAAACAACTAGTGTTTTCCATCGTCTCTCTTTACTATGTATCATATAGGGTGACTATGATATCATTTCCTTAGGGTGTGGATGAATCCAAACCATAACGAAGATAATAAATATAATTTTAATGAATGAAGGGGTGTGTTTTTTGGTGATGTTTTCATACTCTTTATCTTCTCATATATGTAGTGAATTTTATGGGCTTATACACACTAAAAATAGTGGTCATTGGTGGTCCTTTTTTGAACATTATGATTCTCTAATTTCTATATAAACATGTGATTGAATAGATGAAATATGAAAAACAGTTAATCCCGTAAATTTGGTTGAGAAAATGGATTCCCAATTAATAATAATCCTTTTTTGATCACCCTGATTAACCAAATAGAAGGAAGGAACATAATGAATGGTGTGGACATATCTGGACACATCCTTGTTCTGTTCTGGTAATATAGGTGGTTTTTTTCATTGATACTTGTAGGGTGATGTGGTTGGGGATTGGATCTCATGTTGTTCAGTTGTTGGTTTTTGGATATGTGCTATATATTGGGGCTTGGTTTGGTTCCAATACTATGAGGGATCTCTCAGATCCCTTTTATTGTTGTGACTATACAAGAGAATCGAGTGTGAATGCTTAAATTTCTTTTTGGATATTTTCTCTTTCATAGTTGTTTTGAATTTTGGATGTGCCGATTAGTTTCTTGGTAGTGAAGAATTAATTTATTACAAATCCACTTGAACATGATAATGATAATGGGTGGTGCTCTAGTTCTGGAAATTATGATTCTACACATGAATGAATAGTAATGGGGGTGTTTGTGTATAGGCTGGTTTCGGAACCCTTAGGTTGGGATGAATGCTTGTTCAACCATATATATAAATTTATTACTTGTGTTTCTTATTCACACCCCACCCAATTTGATCACTTCATGATGAACACCCCCATTTCATGGGGAAGGGTGTTTTTTCCAACATTCCATGGACTTGATGGTTGTTAGATCCTTTTTGGCTCCCTCTCTCGGTAAGCCCAAGACTCTTCGGGCAGGATGTGATGGCCTATGGTCCATTATGGCCCATGATTCTTCAGGCAGGGTATATTTTGGTGGATGGCCTGGGTGTGTGTGTGTGTGTGCAGGTTTGATTCCCATGTGTCTTTGGGATGAGGGCTAGGTGTCTTTAGGTGTGGCGGTAATTGTTCTGGCCCTGATGTCTATGGGAATGGCTACATATGGTGGTGGTGGTCTAGGGGTATATGGGTTGGATGCGTCGTTCTTGTGGCCCTGGCGTTTTCGGGTAGGTTGTGTGGTTATGGTGGCCCATAAGGTTGTTGTTGGGAAGGCAATTGGACTAAAGTAAAAATGGAAGGGGACATCTAACATTTAGTATTTTTTTCAATAACCAATGGGAATGTGGTGTGGGGTACCAAAATATTGATTTTCTATTACTATTACTTTACCTGATTTGTGTTATTTGGGGAGTGTGCCTTGGTGAGGCAGGGGGGGTAGGTTCCCTTGATGGGCATTTTGGCTACCTCTACTTTATCACGGGGAATTATATTGACTCCTTACTTGTACATGAGAGATTTTAGTTTTCCAAAATGAGTACACCTATGTATTCACACTACGTAATTTATAAATTATTTTTCTGGTCACATGGAGTACGTTGGAGATTTGGATGGTTACTACTAGCTTGGGGTTACAGGAGTTGTTCGGGATTCATGGTTTTTTCTATTTTTCTTTCCTTGGTACTTACCTATAGAGTTTTATTTTATTATATTGTATCAATATACATTGGACATGAATGTGGGAATGTATTTTTTGGCATTAATCTTACATTCAATTTGGATTTTTTTGAGATTTCCCATCTTATCTCCCGATCTTTTCTATATAAAGGGTAATTCATTCCATATTACATGTGGTCATGTACCCTTGTTCAATTAACCACCCCAAGGCCTATTAAAGGTGGGACTCGAGGGTCATTATCTCTCCATGAACATGAATAAAAAACAGTTTGGTAGTTTGCTAGCCCTTCCCTCATTTTGGTGAAGGCGGGTTGTGAAAACAATTATATTTAAAAAATATTTATATATAAATAAAAATACATAAATATAAAAATAATAAATATATTTATTTTTAAATATATTTATTGTAATTTTATATTTATTTATGAAAATAGATTCATGGAGGTAAGTTCAATACCCTAAAAATCGAGGTGAAGGGCCTGTCTGAGGCTGGACGGATACATAAGGGTGTGGTTCTGCCTGGTCTACTTCCCTAATGCTCACTATAAAATAGAAAAATATCAGGTAGAAAAAGTTTGCACTCTTTAATCAATAATCAAAATGGGAAATTGTACATGACGCTGATGGCGCTGGTAACTCGGATCATGACTATGGTTTTGAGACCTTGTTTCTCAACATGAAGTTTTTTTTCATGGATGAGGTTTTTCCCCTTTGTTTGACCGATTCATCCTCTCCTTTGTACTTTCTTATTTCTAATAATATTTGTGGGTATGGGTTGGATTTCCAATCCATACTCATAGTATATTTGATGAGAGTTGATTCATGGTTAAAACATGAATAAATCACACACAAACACACACACACTCACTCACACACACACACACACACATATATATATTAGGTTCTTAGGGGTACAATTATATTCAAACACATACAGGCCAAAAAGGCAGACCTATGGGGATAGCCCACCCATCAACCCTTATTTAATTTGGACATGAATCATTGGCCAAGTGGACATGAATCCCATTATATGTCCATAAATCCTAGTGAAACGTCGTGCATGCATTATCTTGCATGTATCACCAAGCCTATGTCATGCCTACATCATTTTATGTGTCACCACATGTGTCCCTACTAGCATAGTACTATATAGTCTCTCCACCAAACAAAGCATGAACTCAGGATGTAGATACCCAAATCTTAACGTACATAAACATTACATTACTTTTGTAGAATACTTAATCCATAACAAAAACAAACACTGAAGGACAAAAATAGTTTAGTGTCTTTGGAAACTCGAAACATATTCTTCTAATGATGGTGAAAGATCTTCCACATCTCCCATAAAGATCTTACCCTTTTTCTCTTACCTAAAACCTTTCTTTATATCCTAGGGAAAATAAAACATATAAAGGGTGAGCTCAAATTCTCTGTAAGGGTAAGCATGGAGAAAATAAAACAAACAATATACATTTGAACATAAAAACATGAACATAATGTTTAAACATAAAAATCTTGACCAATGACATAAAACATGGAAATACGTAAGGAATAGATCATAAAGACACATTAATCATGATAAAATATATTGGGAGTAAAACATGTAATTGTTTAAAAACATTAAGAACATGATATGATTTCCATAGTAGCCAAGGAATTGCTGCCAAGACCATATTAGTGGACAAAGTCCCTTTCTGAATCGATTTCACTCCTCGTTCCAGTCCTGTATCACTGAACCAGATTAACTTTCCATTCCATCCATGTCTATCTCATGAGATATAAATATTTACCCAATGAATTGTAGGGAGATATAGGTCCCACCCATATCATAATGAAATCATTCTTACTTGTGCCACAAAATAAACATAAATCATTTATCATAACCCAAAAAAATGGGTTTCATAAACATCATCCCAACATAACATAATCCATGTAAAAAAGTGGGTATAATTTAATCATAAGAAAAGTGAAACCATGTAAATAATAGAGTAATCATTCTTGAAACATACACATATCAAATAATTCCATCTTATATGGAAATTGGTTTTGATAAAACACTTGAAATTATTTGTTGAGGAAAATATCCTTTCTTTCAAAATCATTTTCTTTTCACAAAATTCCATGAAATTTTAAAAGAAAATGATTTTATTGAAAATAGTCATGAAATATTTTAGATTGATCTTAATGAAAATATGGTTTTATGAAACCGTAAAAATCTGTTCATGCCGTATAAATAAAAAAACATTCTTCTCGTACTTTTTTATGAAAAGTCAAAAAGTACTTTATATTTTAAACAAAAGAAAGATTCCTTCCATAACACAAATTAAAAGTCAAATAGGGGTAAAAATTACATTAAACATACATTTAATAATATTAAACACTTTATGAAAAACATTTTTATGACATGTATGAAAAATATAACCCCAGTAAATACTTACGTATAAGCAATCACAGATAAAAATGAGATTGCAAAATTATCCCTTACCTTAGGTCTGATATGATTCGTACATATATGAACCTCCTTTATAATGATTTAAATAATGTCATTTACTTATTACAGAGTCTTATTCATTGTTATTATATCATATATGATTCACTTATGACTTTATATTACCCGTTCTTTTGTAAATTCCATGTTAAAGCAGTGTTTTGGGTAAAATCGCTTTATTTATCGTACTTGTTTGGGCTTGTTGTTCTTGATATTATTATTACTTATATCATGACATAATTACTTCCAGAATGTAAATAATTATTTATATATCATATATATTCAGTATATATATATATAATAGATAGATAAATGAAATGAAATACACAGTTCATGGAGACGGTAGGCCGTACGTACGCATGAATGCTTTTTTCATTTCCTTATTGACATAAATGGAATTAAGTAGATGAAATAAATATATATATATACATAAATAAAGTAGAATTATTATGTCATATATTTCATGATTACTTATTATATATACTTTATAATCATTCTTGAATTGTTAACATGGAAAATGAATCTCATCGCGTCGTGGAGACGGTAATCTGTACGTACGCACGAGCGATGATAACATTCCCATATTTAATGAATGGAATTGGATTGGATGATATAATATCTTATAATTATTATTATTTTATAATAACCATATATAGTTATTTTATACACCATTATACCCATCCAAGTAAGGTGGTGGTGGAAAAACAGATTACACCACGGCGTGGAGACGGTATTCCGTACGTACGCACACGCGGTGATTTCATTTTCCGTATGATGGATAGAAGGTGAAATAGGGTTGTTTCATATTTATAATAACATATAAGTATATAAGTAATATTTATGTTATTACTTTATAATGAAACAACTAAATAAGAAGAATTTGAAGAATAAGGAAACTTGAAAGAATCGGTAGAAGAGATTACCTCTTCCTCGACGCACCTCCTTTAAACGTCTTCTTAGGGCACTAGATTTGGTCTTTTGAGAAGACTAGAACCTCTATGATATAACTAGAGAGGTTTAGAAGAGTAATTGGAAGGTTTTTTCCGAGCTTCAAGGCTCAAAATGGTGTGAAGAGAAGAGGAAAGGGGTTCCCTTTTTATAAGGGATGAGAGGGGCAGCTTAAAAATAACATAAAATATTATTTTATAATAAAGTCATATTCGATCATTAATAGCTAAAAATTGATTTATTTAGAATATAAGGTGGTTATGGGTCTAAATACTCTCAAACAATAGGTTTTAGACAAGTTTAGATTACTATTTTATCCATATCATTTAGATTTAACTCTAAGTTAAATAATTGAACTTTTACCGTGTCTTTTTGTTTTCTTACACTATATGGTTAATAAACATAATATAACAAGCCAAAAGAACCCCAAGTGGTTAATTATTAATATATATATCCTTATCTAAGTCATTCTACCAATCCTTATATTTTTAAGAATAAAATAACAATTAATAATAAAATATTTGTTTTAAAAACTATTTTATGTCAATTTTTGACACTATTTTGTACTTGATTTTTGTGAAAATCATAAGATCATGATTAGTTCTAAAAAAGTAAATTTAATAAATAATAATATGTCATATTAACTTATAAAATTAGTTTAATTCATAAAAAGGCACAAATTACATTTATTTGGGTATTTATAACATCAATTCTGTTAATATTTCATTAATAAGGTAATTACCGCATCATCATTATGTCATAAATAAATTAACTTATTAAATGTCTAAAAAATTATAAATAAAATACCATTATGTAGGAAATATTGTTATATTTATAATTAATATTTATAGTATAATTTATCTTATGTATAACCCCATATTAAAAATGTTTTATTTATTAAACTTTGATTTTAACCTTTCTAACTCTTCTTTAAATAAAATAATAATAAGTATCCTAATCTAATCCAAGTGGATATAAAGGGTAATATTTTATCCATAACATTGTTTTTGGTTGAATTACACTTATCCAATAGAATTAGGACATGTGTTAGGGTAATAATAATATCATTTTTACCCTTAAGTACCCTATTTACTTTTAACCGTGGTAAATAAAAGTCAAAAGGTACTATTCACCAAAAAATATTTTTATCTTATGAAACCACATTTTACTTACTGATATCAACTATTTCTCTCGGATTTTTGAAATTCCACTCATAGAAGTGGTAAAATTATGTTTTATGTAAATTTGCAAATTCTCCTATAAGGTGGGTAAAAGACGGTCAAAAGTTCAATAAAATTTTATATATCTAAAATTATTATAAAATGACTCCAATGAATTACATTGAACATATATAGGTATTATGTATCAATTTTTACCTAAAATATATTTAAATAAAATAAATAATTATTTAAATAAACAGTCGGTTTTTAAATAGTAACCCAGTGTTTTCATTATTCATCAAAAATTGAAAGTTTTCAGAAAAATTCCAAAATTTCACCCTAGGATAATTTCGATATTCTGAATCCAAAAACAAAGTCCATTTTGAAAGATAAAATTTATAATATTTCAAAACTGGGGTATTACTATTCATAACGGCTAGTTTATATAATATTTTAATAACATATCTTTGTTTAGTGAAACTCGGTATTGCGTACAACACACGCTATCGTGGAAGGTCGTGATTGCGTGTAATGCGAGCCAGGTCAGGGGTGTGTGTATTGCAAGATCGTTTTTGTGTAGCATAAAACACATGACATCAATGAAATTAAAAAGAAAATTTTTCATAAAATCTCAGGGTGTTACATTCTACCCCCCTTAAAATGAATTTCGCCCTCGAAATTCATCGTGGTTATAAATGGTTTAATACTCGAAAGTTTTAATAGAAACTCGCATCATAAAAAGGAATACCAAAAATTATCTTAAAAAAATATTGTATAAAATGTAACGGTTAACCAAATTTTCTAATCACTAGGTTTCCACATTGGAGAATATAGGTGAAAATATGGATATAGAAGAGAAATCTAACCATCAAGTTCTGATGGAGGGTGGTAGAGAACATGGCTATGAAAAAACCAACAATCACAAATCCATAAATTTGTGATGATCAAGGTTACCATCTGATTCATCAGATATAAAGGCACTAGGACAACATTTTTTGGTTTTCAAGATGATTTCCCTAAAGTTGAAGAATTTGAATTAGAATAAATACTTACTTTATTTCGGTACAATATCACCATTTTATTCATTCCTAAAACAATTTCCACTTCATATCTTAAAGAAATGAAGTTGAATTTTAAATTTGTGAAGTGTTAGTAGATCATGTGATAGAATGATGGGTCACTCCATCTGTTTCAAACAAAAGGTTAGCAAAAGTTATCAAATATACATTAGTCCTTCTATGATGAGGTTATTCATATATGATTCCAAAAATGGACTTATACTTCATGTATAATAATGCTTAATAATATAAAACTAGTTTCTACTAAAAAGAGACTTCCTGTAGGCTAGTGGAAGGAAATAAAGTCATGTCACACTTCGATTGTGGGTTCGATTCCCACAGCCTTGTCCGACGCGATGGGTTGTCGCATGTCCTGCAGGTTGTCCTTTTTCTAAAACTACATTATTATAACATTCCATCAATAATATCGAAAATGTTCTATCCTCAAACAATACTAACTTATGTCCAATATAATCCATTCGTATCTTTAGGCTTATTCAAAATACTTCTGTCCAAGCTCATAGTATAAAGAAAACAATTACTAGAAATGTCATCTTCCGAGCATGTGAATACCATCATTTATCCCCCATACATCATATAATAAATCTTGTTGGTCAAATCATGTATTCTCTTGAAAAATTAATACCCATTGAACCTTAGTGAAAACATGAATGTTGTCAAAAGATAAATCTTTCCACATACCGAAATCCCAAAAATTCTATATACTCAAACCATAATATCACTTAGAGCTTATATTAGTCATGAGCTCATGAATACTATTAAACATTTCATTTTCTCTTTATCATATCACCTGCATTCCAAAATATTTGAATTGATTTTCATGGTTATCAGTACCATATAATTATTGAAAACCATAATAAACTAATACATAGATATTCCAATATTCCACAGTACAATAAATTAGACTCCACAACATTATTTTGGAATCTCGTTACATAAACACATAATCATTCCACTACATTGTTTTCATACTCAACATCACCAATAGTGATCGCATGTGACTTCCCTTTGTCCTTTTCCTTAAGAAGTTGCTCATGTCGATCATCATTAACCCTTGGATTAGGGCATTGGTTAGCATAATGCCCCATTTCCTTGCACTTGAAGTATTTAAGTGTTAGTGGAGCGTTCTCTATAGTCTTTTCTCTATTCACACCATTAGAAACCTTTTTCCCATTACTTCATCACTCAGCTGCTTGATGACCTTCTTTCCCAAACTTGATACATTTTCTAGTACCTTTTAGACAACCTCCACCATGCTTCTTTCCACACTTTTAGCATAAAGAAACATTCACCTTCTTTTCACCATTGTTCTGAGGATTTTCCTTGAACTCCATCTTTCGTTTCGTGTCAAAACCATGAGATGGATATATTACACCAACTTCCCATTCTACCTTGATAGCACAATGCACAATTTCTTCATAGCTACTGAAGTCTCTAAGAGCTAATTCCCTTCGAATATTTGGTTTTAAGCCACTGAAGAATAGATCAACTTTACTTTCAGGTTGGATGATAAATCCAGATGCATACCTTGAAAGTCTTGTAAAATTCACTTCGTATACACCAACAGATTCATCATCTTTCTACTTATGCTCAAGGAACTCCTTTTCCATCTTTGTTTGAAGGATATGAGGGAATTAATTACTGAAAAAACAAGTTCTTGAACTCGTCCCATTCCATGGATTCAATTTCATCTTGGGGCCTTGTATTCTTAATTAGATTCTACCATTGGTCTTCTTCACCTTCTAAATGGTAAACAGCTAGAATGACTTTATCGTGTTTTGAACAGTGAAGTATGGAAAATATCTTTTCAATGGTACTGATCCATTGTTCAGCAACAAGTGGATCAGAAGACCCATTGAAAGAAGGTTGATGTTTCCTCATGAAGGAATCAATATAATATTGTTCCCTTCTCTGATAATTTGGAAATCCAGAATGATTCATGGCTTGTGTAAGTATAGAAATAAGATTTTTCACTCCATCTCCCTTCACATTTGGTTTTTTGGGAGTAAAATCATTGCATTGTCCATTACATTGATCAAAACGGTTCCTTCAGGTTCCATCCATCGTCTAAAACCAAAAAAGAACAGTGTGAGAGGAAAAAATCAAGCTATGAAAACAACATAATAAATGGGAAGTACCTTCAATATCTAACATCTTAGGTTTAATATTAATATCATTTCCATATTTCTAAGACTATAACCTATACTTATACTTAACCTTAGGAACATCCCTAGACATAACATAGAAATATCTCTAGGGATCTCACTAAAGTTCTCGCATCCTAGTTTCCAAAGGTTGACTAAACTGAACCTTTGATACAAACTGTAGAGACCCAAATCTTAACGTATATAGACATTAAATTAATTTTGTGGAATACAAAATACATAACAAATACAATCACCGAAGGACCGTAATAGTTTAGTGTCTTTGGAAACTCGGAACATAATATTCTAATCAGGGTGAAAGATCTTCAACATCACCCATAAAGATCTTCACCTTTTGTTTTCTTACCTAAAACCTTTCTTTATATCCTTGGGAAAAGAAAACATATAAAGGGTGAGCTCAAATGCTCAGTATGGGTAAGCATGGAGAAAATAAAACAAACCATATACATTTGAACATAAAAAAATGAACATAATTTTTAAACATCGAAATCTTGAGCAATGACATAAAACATGGCAGTACGTAAGGCATAGATCATAAAGAAACATTAATCATCAAAAAATATCTTAGGAGTAAAACATGTAATTTTGTCAAAATATTAAGTACATGATATGATTTCTATAGTAGCCAAGGCATTTCTGCCATGACCATCTTAGTGGACCAAGTCCCTTTCTGAATCGAGTTCACTCCTCATTCCAGTCCTGTATCACTGAACCAGATTAAATTTCCATTCCAACCATGTCTATCTCATGAGATATAAATCTTTACCCAATGAATTGGAGGGAGATATAGGTCCCACCCATCACATAATAAAATCATTCTTACTTATGCCACAAAATTAACATAAATCATTCATCATAACCCAAAAAAATAAAATTGGTTTCATAAACATCATCCCAACATAACATAATCCATATAAAAAAGTGGGTATCATTTCATCATTAGAAATGTGAAACCATGTAAATCATAGAGACATTATTCTTGAAATATACACATATCACATAATTTCATCTTATGTGGAAAATGGTTTTGATAAAACACTTGAAATGAATTCTGGAGGAAAATATCCTTTCTTTCAAAATCATTTTCTTTTCACAAAATACCATGCAATTTTAAAAGAAAATGATTTTGTTGAAAATAGTCATGAAATATTGTAGAGTATGCTTCATGAAAATAAGGTTTTATAAAACCGTAAAAATCTGTTCATGCCGTATAAGTAAAAAAACATTCTTCTCATACTTTTGTTAGAAAAGTAAAAAAGTACCTTATATTGTAAACAAAAGAAAGATTCCTTCCATAAAACAAAGTAAAAGTAAAATAGAGGTAAAAATTACATTAAAAATACATTGAAGAATATTAAACACTTTATGAAAAACATATTTATGACATGGATGAAAATTATAACCCCAATAAATACTTACGTATAAGCAATCACGGATAAAAATGAGATTGAAATATTATCCCTTACCTTAGGTCCAATATGATTCATACATATCCGAACCTCTTGTATAATGATTTAAATAATGTCATTTAATTATTACTGAATCATATTCATTGTTATTATATCATATATAGTTCACTTATGAATTTATATTACCCGTTCTTTTGTAAATTCCATGTTAAAGCAGCGTTTTGGGTAAAATCGTTTTTTTTATCGTACTTGTTTGGAATTGTTTTTCTTGATTTTATTTTTAATTATATCATGATTTAATTACTTCCAGAATTTAAATCATGATTTATATATCATATATATTCAGTATATATATATATATAATAGATAGATGAATTAAATTAAATACACCATTCATGGAGACGGCAGGCCGTACGTACGCATGAACGTTGTTTTCCTTTCCTTATTGACTTCAATGGAATTAAGTAGATGACATACATTTATATATAAATAAATCAAGTATAATTATTATTTCACATATTTCATGATTACTTATTATATATACTTTATAATCATTCTTGAATTGTAAACATGGAAAATGAATCTCATCGCGTCGTGGATACGGTGATCTGTACGTACGCACGAGAGATGATATCATTCCCATATTTATTGAATGGAATTGGAGTGGATGATATAATATCATAGAATCAATATGGTGTTATAATAACCATATATTTTTATTCTTTACACCATTATACCCATCCAAGTAAGGTGGTGGTGGAAAAATAGATTACACCACGGCGTGGAGAAGGTATTCCGTACGTACGCACGCGTGATGATTTCATTTTCAGTAGGATGGGTAGAAGGTGAAACAGGGTTGTTTCATGTTTATAATAAAATATAATTATATAATTAATACTTATGTTATTACTTTATAATGAAACAACTGAAGAAGAAGATGTTGAAGAAGAAGGAAACTTGAAATAATCGGTAGAAGAGATTACCTCTTCCTCGACGCACCTCCTTTAAACTTTTTTTGGGGCACTAGAGTTGGTCTTTTGAGAAGACCATAACCTCTATGATATAACTAGAGAGGTTGAAAAGATGAATTGTCAGGGTTTGGCCGAGCTTCAAGGCACAAAAGGGTGTGAAGAGAAGAGGGAAGGGGTGCCCTTTTTATAAGGGAGGAGAGGGGCACCTTAGGAAGAACTTAAAATATTATTTTATAAAAAAGACATATTCGGTTTTTAATAGCTACAAATTGATTTATTGTGAAGATAAGGTGGGTATGGGTCTAAATTATCTCAAACAATAGGTTTTAGACAAGTTTAGTTTACTATTTTATCCTTATCATTTAGATTTAACTCTAAGTTAAATAATTTAACTTTTACCGTGTCTTTTTTTTTCTTACACTATATGGTTAATAAACATACTATAAAAAGAAAAATGAACCCCAAGTGGTTCATTATTAATATATATTGTTATCTAAGTCATTTTACTGAACCTTATATTTTTATGAATAAAATATCAATTAATAATATAATATTTGTTTTAAAAACTATTTTATGTCAATTTTGACACTATATGGTACTTGATTTTTGTGAAAATCATAACAGCATGATTAGTTATAAAAAAGTTAATTTAATCAATAATAATATTTCATATTAACCTATAAAATTAGTGGAATTTATAAAAATATTAAATTACATTTATTTGGGTATTTATAACATCAATTATGTTAATATTTCATTGAAAATGTAATTTCTGCATCATCATTGTGTCATAAATAAATTAACTTATTTAATGTCTAAAAAGTTATAAATAAAATACCATTATGTAGGACATACATTTAGAGTTATAATTAATATTTATAGTAGAATTTATCTTATGTATAAACCTATATTAAAAATGTTTTAGTTATAAAACATTGATTTTAAACTTTCTAACTCTGCTTTAAATAAAATAATAATAAGTGTCCTAATCTAATAGATGTGGATCTAAAGGGTAATATTTTATCCCTAAGGTTGTTTTTGGTCGAATAACACTTATACTATAGAATTAGGACATGTGTTAGGGTAATAATAATATCATTTTTACCCTTAATTACTCTATTTACTTTTAACTATGGTAAATAAAAGTAAAAAGTTACTATTCAACAAAAATTATTTTTATCTTATTGAACAGAATTTTACATACTAATATCAACTGTGTCTCTCAGATTTTTGAAATTCCACTCACAGAAGTGGTAAAATTATGTTTTAGGTAAATTTTCAAATTCTCCTAGGAGATGGGTAAAAGACGGTCAAAAGTGCAATAAAATTTTTATATATCTAAAATTATTATAAAATGACTCCAATTAATTACATTGAACTTATATAGGTATTATGAATCAATTTTGACCTAAAATAAATTTAAATAAAATAAATAATTATTTAAATAAAAAGTCGGTTTTTAAATAGTAACCTAGTGTTTTCACTATTCATCTAAAATTGAAATTTTTCAGAAAAATACCAAAAAATCACCCTAGGATAATTTTAATACTCTAAATCCAAAAATGAAGTCCATTTTAAAAGAAAAAATTTATAAAATTTCAAAAAGTGGGTATTACTATTTATAATGGCTAGTTTATATAATATTTTAATAACATATCTTTGTTTAGTGAAACTCGGTATTGCGTACAACACATGCTATCGTGGAAGGTCCCGATTTCATGTAATGCAAGCCAAGTCAGGGATGCGTGTAGTGCAATATTCGTTTGGTGTAGCGTAAACACAAGACATCAATGAAATTAAAAAGAATATTTTTCATAAAATCTCAGGGTGTTACACAGGACCTCCTGGATTCCATGTAGGATCCTTTACCAGTTGGATAAACTCTATATATAATAAAAAATGAGTCACTACATATGGATGACATGAAAAATAATAATAATAATTGTGTAAAGTATAAATTAACAATAAATCATGATGAATACATAACATATTCACATCAATTATACACACGCATCAATATATTTATTGAATAAATTCATTGGAAACATATATTTATATACATATATACATATACATATATAAATATATACACATATATTTATTTATAATTTTAATTTTAATTATATATATCTAAAAATGAATTATATAGAATTAGAAATATATAATTAAAAATTTAATAAATATATTTATTATTAAAAAAATTTATTATAATCAAATAATTATTAAAATATATATTTATTGTCTTATATATACTTTTCTCAAAACATTATATATACATTTTAATTATTAATAAAATATATATAAATTATAGACATACTTTTTTTATTTAATGTGTATAAATAAACATTATTTTTTATTATACATAAAATAATTTATTTTATAAATTAATAATATTTTTTATTATAAAATATTATCAGTGTTAATTATAGTGCTGATAAATATACATTTTATTAGTTCTTCATTAACACTAATAAAGGGTAGATTTATCAATGCTTTTAGCTAGTGCTCATAATGGTCGGCACCGCCCTTGCATCGATCAGCGGTACTGCCTGAAATCTTCTACCAGGCTCTGACTATCACCATCAAAGGAATATCCCTCATGACTTTTGATGGTCAATTG
The DNA here is from genome assembly GCA_963277665.1 of Viscum album. Classification (NCBI taxonomy): domain Eukaryota; kingdom Viridiplantae; phylum Streptophyta; class Magnoliopsida; order Santalales; family Viscaceae; genus Viscum; species Viscum album. The sequence continues at coordinate 1,877,904,127 of OY728146.1, read as the reverse complement.
GACTTTTGATATCATTGATACACCTCAGGTACCACTATTGTCTTCCAGTAACATCCTTTGAGGATTTGATAAACTGTTTCACCAGATGCTTTCCACTATGTTCTGGAACCAAATACTCAACCGCCCTCTCATATTATGTGTTGGGGATCAGATTCACAAGTAACTCAAAATTATATTTGAGTGATTAATTTTTTGAGGTGTTTATCTACATATTCAAGAGAGAATATCTTGATTGTTTTCTCCTTTTAATTGAGAGAATTTGTACCTAAATTTTACCGTGGTGAAGTCCTTCTATATTCCCATTGTTTTTTACCCTTCATTTTGGGGGTTTTCCACTTCACATTAGGCAATAATTTTATTTTCTAAACATTTTTTCTTTATTTTTGTCTTGAAATTATCGTTGTTCTAAAGGGACAATTATTTCTGATCCAAACATGTGGAATCTAGACTGGTGAATGGAACAACGAATGGTAGCTGGACCAGTTTTAACAATGGTTAGTATAAGAGAATATTATTTGAGAGGGAGATTGTTGGACTCATCCTATGAACACAATTCTCAGAAATTAATTGATTTGGGTCCAGGCCATTTATTGGAGAGAGAAAATCATTAATGAATAATTAATTCTAAATATTAAAGGATGAAATAAATTAATGTTAACTACACTAATTTTTGATATGTACGAGGGGTATAAATAAATGGATATGGTGGCATTTTTTGAGTACAAATAACGTCAAGAAGACAAGTTAAGCTAAAGGAGGAGGTGGATCCCCTTCTAAGGAAGACATCCTGGGTGCACACAAATCCAATGCCACCAGATCCAGTGGCTAAGGTTGACACCTGCAAGGGTGGAGACCAAAAGGATGGAGCTAGAAGATGGGATGATTTAACGATGTTGGTGGAACATATTCTGGTTATCTTGGTACAATTTTTCAAGATGGATATTATTTTATCCTATAATTTTCTCCTCATTCAATGAAAGTGATGTTTTCATTATTCCATGGATGTATAATAAAATTATGAATCATATAATACTATTGTGCATTATTTCATACTTTGTTTCTGCTTGTGTTTTTTATTCCCATGATTTTGTTTGTTGTTGTGAATGATGACATTGGGAGAACTAGAACCAGATTAAAGCATAACTTGGTGAGGAATATGGATTCCCTAAACATCACAGTTCTGGACACCAAAGGCATGAAGGTCTTTTAGAGCTATTTCCACACTTGTTGTTTTGGGCTCTGATCTGAAACATTTAAAAGTTCTTGGCCAACTCATTATCACACTGAACATCAAGTTTTAAATATTTTATGTGGATTGAATCTTTATTTTGAGTTTAGATTTAGATATTATGGTGTATGTTTATATATTGAGATTATTATTTGATCTAGTTGAGTGTATATGTGATTTAGATGTTAGTTTGAGTATTAGAGGTGAAAGTGGTGAATGGACTAGATGGCATAGTAAAATCCATTTAGTTGTATCAATTTTTTTGAAGTCTAGTATGTGTTTATAATATTGAAACAATAAAATCCATTTCTATTTAGTTGTATCAGTTTTTCAGCATAAATTCATCGTCCAACATTCAGTGTCCCTCCAAATTTGTCTTAACATAGATGTTTCTCATATATCATATCTCACATCCTCATTTTCCAATTTCAACAAAAATGTATATTAATATGTACATCACCTAGGAAACAATGTTTCCCTTCATACAAAGATACTGATGGGGAGTGTTCATCTTGCCCCTGAGGTTCCCCATCAGGCTTGTTCTGCGAGGAACATGAGCATCATGTATTGGATGACACTATAGCACCCATACCAAACCACTTTAATTGAAAAAACCATGAGTTACAATGGTATTGTGACTCCCCGTTACAAGTATTCTTATTTTGGGGGTTCTGGGAATTGATGATAATGTCTTTAATGGCATATTATTTTCTGATTCAATCTTTTTCTACATCGACCACTCTACAGACATAGGAAAGTAATGAATTTTACTCCTATTATGATGTAGTGTGAATAATGTTTTGTTTTTTGGTATAAAATAAAACCCACAAAAATATATAAATGTTTTCATGAGAGGGTTTTCTATGTGAAGCTCTATCTATCGTTGTTGAATATATCTTGGGACTATGGTTTTGGTAGTTTTTCTAAGAGAGAAATTATTATAACTAGACTTTTAATAGTTAAATTATTCTTTCAAAATTTTATGGTCTTTAATATATTCTAATGTTTTTCTACACTTATATTCATATGATGAACATATACTCTACATGGTCACACAACTATATATAAGTACATTAAAAGTGGGAAAAAATTCTTTTAACAGTGTTAAAAAACATTTTTATCCTCAAAATTATAAATGTTGTGTCCTCTTTATCAGCACATTCAATAGTTTTATAAGGGGACCCTTTATCAACGTTACAAATAACACTAACAATAAACTAAATCAACTTGTAATCACTAAAAAACTTTAAATGGAATAATTTTACATCATGAATAAAATAAAAACTATAATATACATTTCAAAAAATATTTTTTATAAATTCATTTACATTTACTATAGACAAACAGTAAAAAAATTAATGTTTTCTCATCTTTGAAACCCATTATACCATCTCAAAAAATTCCACCAATGGTATCAGTTTCCAAAAAAATCCTCTCAACCTGATAAAAATAATCCTCTTATATAAGAAAAAAATCTTATGTTAGTAATATTACAAATAAATGACTCAACCATTAATATAAAATAACAAATTAATAAAATGTGAACACTAAATAAAAAGTCACTTGGAGTTATACCGATTAGTCACTACAACATTTATGCCTTATAATATCATGAAAAATGGATTTTAATAGTGATAAAATAGCAGTGTTAATCATAGTGATTATAAAGGGGGGATCCCCTTTGTCAATGTTATTTTTAACACAAATAAAGGTCTAGATGGATACAATGTGATTCTAATATAATAGCACACTATGAAAAAACCTACAAAAACCTATAATTTCAAACAATGCTATATAAATATAATGTGACACCACAAATATAAAAAATACCACCCATGGTATATATAAAAAAACACTTATATATACATTTCAATCAATATTTTATATACTTACATATACAATTACCCAAAAAACATTTAAAAATAATAATGTTTCATCTTCTGACACTTGTGATCCCCTCTCAAAAATGTCCTCCCATGTTATTTGTTTCTGAACAAATCATCTCAACTCGAGAAAAAGATTCCTCCAATATAAGAAAATAAATATTATGTTATTACCAATAGAAAAAATAAATTAAACATTAATGTGAAAGAATACATTAATAAAATGTCAATATTTTATAAAAAGGACACATTTAGAGTTATACCAGTCACACCCTGTGTCCTATTGAGGTGATGATTATTCCTACACATCTCAAATGAGTTATGGATCATTTTTCTAAAATATCAGAACAATATGAATGCATTTTCTATGTTTTTAGTATGTCACGTGTTCTTTTACTAAAATATAAGTCAATTTAAAATAATGAAACATTTGGAGTAATATCAATCACACCACACATCATATTGAGGTGTAGCTAATTTTCAGCTATGAATAATTATTGATGGATCATTTTACTAAAATATCAAATCAATCTGAACGCATTTGCTCATTTTTTAGTATATCAGTTGTTGTTTTTTTAAAATTTCATTTCAAACTGAAAACCTACATTATGAGTCATACCAGTCATATCATGCATCAGTTTGATGTAATAATGCTTCATAAACATCTTAAATAACTTACGAATCACTATCATAAATTATCAAGACAATTGGATAATTTTTGCATGGTTTTTAAAGAGTGACACATTTTGAACTATAATGTCAATTTTGAACTGATAATTGACACATTCAATCATACCGTTCACACCATATGTCATATTGATGTGTGGTCGATTCCTACATGTCAAAAATGAATCAGGAATCATTGTACTAAAGTATCAAAATAATATGACTGTTTTTTCTTAGCTTCCAGTATGTCATTTGTTGTTTTTACTTATATTAATGTCAATTTTAAATAAAAAGTCACACTTTGAGTTATAAGGGACACCCTATGAATCGTATTGAGGTGTGGCTAATTCCAACATGTCACAAATAACTAATAGATCATTTTTCTAAAATATCAAAACAATCCAAACGAGTTTGATTGGTTTTCAGTAAATCAAATGTTTTTTTTACTTAAATTAATATTAATTTTAAATAAAAATATACCCTTGGAGTTATATCGATCAAACTATGCTTCATAATGAGGTTTGGTTGACTCTTACATGTCACAAATTATCCAGTTATAATTTTATTAATATATCAAAACAATCCAAATGTGTTTTCTCGGTTTTCAATATGTCAGTTGTTCTTTTTAATGAAATTAATGTCAATTTTAAATAAAAAGACATACTTTGAGTGATAATGGTCCCACCATGAATCATATTGAGGTGTGTCTGATTCCTACACATCCAAAATTACATATATATTGTTTTCCTAATATTTCAAAAAAATGAATGTGTTATCTTGGTTTTCAGTATGTTAGTTGGGTTTTTTACCAAACTATCATTTCAAACTGGAAACACAAATTATGATTCTTACCGGTCACATAATTAATCATGTATACATGATATTGATTTATACAAGTCAAAAACGACTTATGAATAATTTTCCTAAATTAGAAATACCATCTGAGTGTGGTTGATCTGTTTTCAATGAGTGATACATTTTGAACTAAAATTTCAATTTTAAAACGATAACAAACACTTTTAGTCATACTGGTCCCACCGTGTGTTAGATTATGGTTTGGCTGATTCCTACTTGTCACCAATTAATCATGGATCATTTTACTAAAGTATTAAAATCATTCGAATGTTTTTTCTTGGTTTTTAGTATGTCACTTGTAGTTTTTTCTTAAATTAATGTCAATTTTAATTAAAAAAACACATTTATAGTCATACCAGTCACACAGTGCATAATATTATTGTATGGTTGACCCATACACGTCACAAATTAGTGAATGATAATTTTTATAAAATATCAAAACAATTTGACCTTTTTTTCGCAGTTTTCAGTATGTAACATTTTTTTTCATTAAAATAATGTCAGTTTTAAATAATAACACACATTTTGGGTGATACCAGTAACACTATCAGTCATATTGAGGTGAGTCTAATTCTACACATAAAAAATGACATATAGATCATTTTTCTAAAATATACAAACAATATGAAGGCATTTTTTTGTTTTCAGTATCTCAGTTGTGTTTTTTTACTAAAATGTCATTTCAAACTTGAAACACACATTATGAGTCATACCAGTCACATTGTGCATCATTTTGATGTGGGAATGCATCACACATGTCACCAATGACTTACAATATCTTTTATAAATAATATTGACAATAATATTGTTTTTTCATGGTTTTTAGTAAGTGGTGCATTTTGAACTAAAATGTAAATTTTAAAGTGGTAACAGATAGATTTAGTCATACCCTTCACATCATGCATCTGATTTAGGTGTGGTTGATTCCTAAATGTCAAAAATTTCTCATGTTTCTTTTCCATAAGGCTTAAAGACAATCCAAATGTTTTTTTTATCATTTTTAATTATTTCACTTTTTTTAACTTAAATTAATGTCAATATTAAATAAAATGATGCACTTAGTGTCATATGAGTCACACCATTTTTCAGATTGAGTTGTGGTTGATTCCTATACATCACAAATGGCTCATACATAATTTAAATAAATTATTAAAACAATAATAATGATTTTTTTTAGTTTTTTAGTTTTCCATTTGTTATTTTTTTCATAATTTAATGTAAATTTAATCAAAAAAATTGACACTTAAAGTCATACTGTCGACACCATGCATCAGATTGTGGTGTGGTTGATTTTGACACATAAACAATGACTCACGGATTGTTGAAGTAAAATATCAAAACAATTCTAATTAATTTTCTTAGTTTTCAGTTTTCCATTTTCTCTTTTTACTAAAAGTAATGTCAATTGTAAGTAAAAAACACAATATGATTCATACAAATAATATGTTATTTTTGTTTGGTTTAGAGTTGGTCAATTTCTCCAAAACTAACTATATTGACCAAAACATTTCATAAATAGTTATAACATATTTTTATATTAATATTCCTTAATTAATATAATGATTCATGCCGTAATAGTTTAGGTCTAGTGCTTTCAAAAACATAAAAACATAAAGAACTAGTTCATATGAGTCTCTTGTTAAGTTATTCATTATTAGAAACCTTCTTCGACAAATCCTTTCCAAAACCATTCATAATAACATAAGGATATAAAACATAAGAAACTATGATCATAGATACTCAATATGTGTAAACAAGGGAGATATCGATGATCATAGACTACAACAAAACTAGCCTTTAAAATTGATGGTATTTATCAGCGCTTCAAAAAAATGATGTTAAATGGAATATTTATCAGCACTAACGAATGTGCTGATAAATTTAACCATTTATCAACTCTTTTTTGAATTGATAAATGTATCCTTTATCAATGCTATATTTATAGCAATGATAAATGGTATCCTTTATCAGTGCTTTATTTTTAGCACTGATAAGGCGTAACATTTACCAACGCTTTATTTTTAGCACTAATAAAGTTCTAAATAAATAATATAAAATAAGTAAATAAATAAAAAATATATTTATTTAAAAAAATATTACATGTTTAGCTAATTACATAATTATTGAAAAAAGTGAATAAATTTATTAAATGTTATTAAATATTAAACATTTTATTAACTAAATAATTTTGATAATTGATGTCACTAAATTTTTTATTATATATATATATATTAATGTATATAAATTTGATTTATATATTATACAATATTTATGTGACTTACATTAAAGATTCATATTTTTTATGAATAATAGTTTATAATTAAAAATGTAAATGAATTAAAAATATTTACTAATTTCCTAGTACTCGACATATAATTAAATGTATTATTTTTCATCCTAGTGTGTTAGTCCTTCTGATTTTGTTGGGGTATTTTTTGTTTCATTTTTTATTTCTTCTTCAATGGTGTCATTATTTTTGGATTGGTGATTATATACTAGGGAGGTATGCCTTTAGATTTTGATATATTCCCATTTTGATTCAACTATGGATTGATCATAGAGAGTGTATTTTTTCTGGACTCAGTGGTGACACATGGAGTCAGATGGAGTATAGTTAGTTGTTTAATTTTGGATTACATTTCCTAAATTGATCGTCGAAAGATATCATACATATTTTTAATTCATTATTTTATCAATGTATTCCATACATGTGAAATTTTAGAAATTAAAACTGGGGATTTTGTGTGTGATAGAGTTGAAAGTACATTAAGATATTTCTTTTTATATTACACTACTTCATATAATATTTTTTTCTACTTATCTGGGCTGTTGTGATAATTCAATGTATGGATGCAACTTGGTAGATTTTATTTAAATTTTATTTCTACTAGTTTTATTTATTTATTCGTCTATATTATTCCTATTGGGTTGTTTTTCATGCCTTGGTGCATGTTGCCTCCCAGATGGGGATCGAGAATGTCCTTTAGACACTATCATGATATGGTTTGACATTTCAACCATAAAATTTTATTTTATTCCAAATTTAAATAGGTTTCAACATTGTTTTTCAAAGTTCCTTTTGAAATATACAAAACACTTCCCTCACATACAAGGATTCGGAAATAAATATCCCATGAATTCCATGAGTCACCAATAAACGAAGAAAAATTTCAACACACTAATCATTAACAATGAAAAAATTGTCATTGTTAATGTAGATAATTATTATCATCATTCATCTCTTGAACCTCTAAATATTATGTCATCCAAATTGATAAACACTTCCTATCTATCCATAAAATTATTTTTTATGCCTTGATTATGATCAATTCCTCATTTTTTAAATTAATGTTTCTTTAATAATTATTCTAACCATCAATACCAATATCTTAGTTATTTTTTCAATTCATACATCACTATTTTCAACTTAAAAACCTTACTATCATATTTATGAATGATAAATCTTTCTATTTGTCTGATGTAATTCCAATTTGTGTAATCTATTAGTAAATGATAATTTTACATCCACTTGGATTAACATTAATTTTCTTGGGATGGGTCAGTGTGGTCATATGACATGCCAAAAGTCTTGATATTTTTTAAAATAATGATATAAAATTAATTTTAAATATTATAATTTTTTAGTTCAAAGCTGATCATGTAGTGTTGGCAGTTCGATAAATAAAGTCAGTGGAAATCATAGTAACATTGACAATTGGGATTGTTTTGAGACATTGGGATGTGTAGGAAATAGAAGCACCTCAATCTGATATATTATGTGTCCATTATGACTCCAATTACTTCTCCCTACTTTAATTGACCTTAATTTTTATAAAAAAGGAAATAGACTCAATGTATCTGTTAACAATTTAAAATAAACATTTGAATTTAAAAATTCCACTTAGTGAAAACTAAGAAATTTTTTTCTTATTTTCTTGATAATTTAGGGCATCGATCACTACAGGAAAACTAACCTTTACCAATGGTTTGGAACCGTTGGTATAGGCCTCCAAACCGTTGGTATAGCCTATACCAACGGTTTGGAGAACCGTAGCCAAGTAAGCCGTTGGGATAGGTCTATACCAACGGTTCTCCGAAAACCGTTTGTATAGACCTATACCAACAGTTTTGGAAACCGTTGGTATAGGTAATATGAAATCTATACCAACAGTAATGGAACCGTTGGTATATAAATTCCAAAAATAAAATCACCGCTGGGATTTGATCCCACGACCCCTCGTTTATAATCGAACGACTTAACCACTAGGCTAACATCACTTTGTAAACATAATTTCATAAATATATATTTTTATTATCATAATTATTTAAATTTTTGATTTATATAATGTTCTCCGTTACTAGATCTGGAAAAAAATCAATGAACATATCCCAACGGTTTTAGCAACCGTTGGGATAGGTTCTGGGTGGGTGTATTTATAGTAGGATGAATGCTGGATTTTTTCCCTCTTTTTCCCAACGGTTCTTGAGAACCGTTGGGAAAGAGTACCCTTTCCCAACAGTTCATCAAAACCGTTGGGAAAGGGCCTAAAAACACACCCTTTCCCAACGGTTTTGGTGAACCGTTGGGAAAGAGTAGCTATACCAACGGTTTTTACAAACCGTTGGTATAGAAGTGTTGGGAAAGATCATGTTTCCAGTAATGGATTCATTAATCATTTATGATGGGTAGGAATTGATCTCATGTCAAACTGAAACATGATGATATCTATATGAGTCAATGTGCATGTTTCATGTTTAAAATGACATTTTAGTAAAAAAGAAATTTGACTTACTCAAAACTAAGAAAATGCATTAATAGTTTTTTTGAAACTTTAGGAAAATAATACATATGTGATTTGGAACATGTAGGAATGAGTATCACCTCAATATGATACACGGTGTGACCAGTATGACTCTAAATGTGTCTTTATATAAAATTGACATCAATTTTAGTATGAAAAACTGACATACTAAAAAAAAGCACACACATTCCCATTATTTTGATACTTTAGTAAAATTATTAGTAATTGATTTGAGATGTGCATGAATGATCCACAACTCAATTCAACACACAGAGTGATTGATATGACTCCAAGTGCATGTCTTTCATGAAAATTGAGATTAATTTTAGTAAAAAGTCCATCTAACCTACTCGAAACTAAGAAAACCCATTAAAAATTGGTTAAATACATTAGGAAAATGATCTATAAGTTATTAGTGATGTGTAAGAATCAGACACACCTCAATCTGATATAAAATGTGCTCAATATAAGTCAAAGTTCATGTTTCAATATTAAAACTGACATTTCAGTAAAGAATGTTAGGTCGATAAGACCTATACATTCCTTAAACCTTTATTTTGAAAATCATAAAAAGCTTATTTATAAATATATTTTCCTTACTCTTTCATGTATTTCCTTACACTTTCATATATTTTACTTATAAATAAAATTTCCATAGACTTTTGAGTTAAATAAACTTTTATTAAGGTTTTTAGTAATCTATTTATCTTCCATACCAAAAAAGATCTTAAGGTTCCAAAATGTAGTTCATGTTCATACCGTACCAGAATTCCTTAAGACACTGTTTCCCATTCTCTATTTTCAATGTGATACCAATTTCCTTCTAGAATGAAATCTGGTATAATATTTTCCTTATACATAGATTTCAAGTTCTTTGGTTTTATAATGTTCTTAAACTCCGACTTCTTGGTATCAGTACTGAAGTTTCTTAAGACAAATTTTTCATACCGATACCGAAAATCTCTATACCAAATTTATTATACTATAAATTTCTTTATACTCTGTCCTCTTTAAACTGATACCGGTCATATTCTATTATGCCACAAATTATGATGCTAGTACCAGAATTTGTGAAAATTGAGTTTTCATAAAATATTTTCCTATACCTTACTCATAATCATTTTATAAAAATCCATTCTGAAATTTACAATTCTGGAATATATTATTCAAAGATTTATTTTATATATTACATTTTCTCCCATATCATTATAATTTTATCAGATTCCAAGTTCCTTACACTGAAGGTGTAAGAACTTTATATTCATGGTTATTTATATAAAACTAGGTTCTTGTTCCATTATAAACTAACTATTTTATGTTTTCCACATGTTCAGGTCCCTTCGAGGTTTAAGGAAATATGACCATTGGAGTGGAACCAACCAGTAGATTTTGAAAGTTATAAATAGGACCTCAAATGATGAGATACAAAAAAAATATGAAGAACACACAACAAGTTCACATGTTTGAATTTTAGATCTCATATCTCTAAAAGTGAATTGTTCTAGAGTGAGAGGCACTTATAAACTATCAGGATTTGTGTAGAAAGATTGAACGGCTTGTTGCAGAGGTGCGACTTCCCTAAAATCAGAGACTTCAGGTTTTGATGTTAGAGGTGCCGATTTCCTTACCAATCGAGGGCTTGTGGGGATAACAAGACAGATATCGATCTCAGGATTGAGGGCTTACCCAGGGTTTGGGTAATACAGACATTCTTGTATTTATAAAACAAGGGACCTTTATCCAAGGATGTTGGATACCCTCCTCTTTGGGTTAAAAGAAGACTGTAAATTTCCGCTTCTTGGTAAGAGTTAGGAAGTTTTCTTTTTTGTATAAACTTTCTAACTTGTATCTCTAGTTGTAATAAATTCTATATGCCTTTTTTTATAATTTCTTTGTAAGATAGGTTTCTTAAGATCTAGACTTAAGAGAATTATATTTTTCTAGAAATGTGATTTCTTATTAGAGGTGTAGTGAATTTTGTTTATAACAAAATTCCTTAAGAAATTTTTAAAGTATACAATTAACCCCCCCCCCCCCCCCCCGTCGCCCTCTTGTATATTGTACATATTTAGTCCTATTGTGATCCTTATATTGGTATATATTATAATATCATACTCCATACCTTCCTAAAAATTGGTATCAAAGGAGGATTAACTAATTCTTGAATAAATTTATCAATCTGTTTTAGAGTTTTGGTTCAATCTAAATTAATACAATGATTAGATTCAGAAGAGAAATCAACTTCTTATTCATAGTCTCAGAATAATATTTTTAAGAATCAGATTATCAGACTCACAAGTATGAACTCATATTTTCTCTCTAGTTCTTATTTTACTTTGACTTTACAATCTATATTAAAGTTTTCTTTAATAACTTTATATTTTTTTCAAACACTACTACTAACCCTTTTGTCGAAGAGAGGTATATATTTCTTTATGGAAGGATCAATGCATATTGGTTCTTTGGACAATCTAAATCCTACCAGACCTTCTATTTTTGATTGAAATGATTATGATTAATAGAGAGATAGGATGAAGACTTTTGTTATTAATACTGGATTTGATAACTACCTGATGCTGATAGGACATTATAATATTCCTGATATGGAATTGAGAACTTTTACTAATCAGGAGAAATCAGAATATCAAGCTAATTTCAGAGTCAAGAAATACGTTGCTATGTTCCATGACTAGGAACATCTATTGTAAAATATCCTCATGTGAAGATGTAAATAGTATCTGGAATAAACTTTATGTTACACATTATGGTACTTCTAAAGTTATAGAGACAAGAAGAGCTATGTTAAGAGCTGAATATCATTGATTTAACTTTCCTTATGAAGAATCCATAAGCAATGTTCAGAAAAGGTTCATGACCATTCTGAATAGCTTAAATTCAATGGGAGAAAAATACCTTAATGATGAAATACTAGTTGAAAAAATCATAGACATCATGAAAAAGGAATGGGGGTCCTATAGGACATCAATTGATGAAAACAGGAAAGTCACCCAGATATCTTTAGTTGATCTTTTTGTATCCCTTCTTCAGCACGAGACTAGAATGAAGTGAGATGTTGATAATGTTAAAAAAAGAATGGTAATCGAAGTGTTTCATTTAAAACTACTTCAAAACATATGAAATCCAAGACTCCAGAAAGAGTTACTAGATCAAAGTCAAAGAAAGTTTCTATTCAATCAGAGTCTAGTGATACAGAAAAATCTGAGAATGAAATATCCAATCTTTCTTGGAGAATGAACAAGATATTAGCCCAGAAGAACTATAAAAATATGTTCAAGAAGAGTGACTACAAAGAAAAGAATTATGGGGGAGTTACTTTTTGTGAATGTAGAATAACAAGACATATCAGACCCGATTTCCCTCTTTAGAAAAAGAAAGATAAGAAGGAAATAAATTCAGAGAGAAATAGGAAAAAGTTCTACCATTCTAAGTACAATAAAAGCCTTAAATAAAATGACACTTGGAGTTCTAGCTGTGAAGACTTTTTTGAAAGTCTATTTTCTAAATATGAATCATCACCACAAAAAAAATATCAGATTCATTGCTACTACTTATTTTCCAAATACTTGTCTTTTTTCCAAGGTACGCTCTGTCGAGGCTTTAACAAATTGATCTCTTGATAATAATTTCTATTCTGAAGATATTAATTCTAATAAAGATACTTAATCTTCACATAATGAAGAAATACCTTCTTATGAAAAAGTATCTAGATTTTCCATGTTCTTAGATGCAAAAAAATAAAAAATTTCCAACAAACGAGACAAGGTAAGTATTAGAGAAGAAGTTCTTACAAAAGAGATATCAGACCTCACTAGAGATCTTGAAGATAAGGATGAGCTTCTAGAAAAACATTCTAAATAGCTTAAGGAAGTAAATTATGATAAGGAAAAACTTTCTAAAGATCATAAGAATGTTATTTCAAAAAAAAATGTTTTTGAGGAAAAATCTAACTCTAGGGAAATAATTCTTGAGGATAGGAATTTAGTCATAAGACTAAAATCTGAAATATTTTCCCTTAAGAAACTTCTTTCAATCTTTAATTCTGGTAAACAAAAGTTTGAAAATATGTATTCTCAAATCAGTTCTCAAGGAAATACTACTGGAGTAGGTAATACTCACAGAAAACCTATTTTATAAAACAATTATTTTATTCCATCCAGAGCCCCTTTTGTACTAAATTTCGAAGTGGTGGTAATTGGAAGGAAAATTGTTCTTTAAATAATGTTCAATTTCTTTGGTTTCATAAATCTTATTTCTCAAATCAAATGTGGGTTCCTAAAATTTTATTGTCTAACCCCGGAACCAAACATGTTTGGATTCTGAAAATGTAATTTTTGTTTTTGCAGGAAAATGAAGAATGTACCAACATTATCTGGTATGTGGATAGTCGATGTTCTCTTAATATGACTGGTAACAAAAGTTATTTCCATAAAAGTTTCAAAACAAAAGGTGGAAAAGTAACCATTGGGGATAATTCTCAAGGAGATATTGTCAGTATAGGTAATATCATTCCTCTTGGAGAAGTTTTATTTTCAAATGTTTTTTTGTTAATGTTCAAAAGCATAACCTTATAATCATAATTCGACAATGTGATGAAGGTTACCTTGTGAATTTTAGGAATGATAAGTGTTTAGTTCACAATTCCAAGGATTAATATATTCTTACTTCCCATAGTCATGAGAATGTCTAAACTTTGAACTTAGAAGACTTAAGAAGTCATGATCTTCCTTGATTAAGTGCAATTGAAGATCATTCATGGCTTTGGCCTAGAAGGACAGAACACTGAAACATTAAGAACCTTATTAATCTCTCAAAGAAAGGATTAGTTAAGGATATACCAGTTCTATGTTTTTATTCTTCAAAAGTTTGTGACCCTTGTCAATTCGGAAAGCCAAAAAAATCTTGCTTCAAATCTATTAGTGACGTCTCAACATCTAATTCCCTACATTTAGTGTATATGGATTTATTTGATCCTACACAAACTGGAAGTATTAGAGGAAAATACTATGCATTTTTTCTTGTTGATGACTACACTAGATATTCTTGGGTATATTTTTTAGTAAGAAATTCTTAATCCTTTTCATAATTTAGAGCTTTTTGTGATCAAGTAAACAATGAGAAAACCCTACCAATGATAAATATTCATAGTGTTCATGGTTGTGAGTTTGTAAATTCATATTTTGAAACTTTTTGTAGTAAGAAAGGTATTACTCACATTTTCTTCTCTCCTAGAACTCTTGAAAAAAATGGTGTTGTTGAAAGAAGGAACTAAATCCTTCAAGAGATAACTAGAACCATGTTGACTGAATATTCTATATCAAAAAACGTTTGGGCTAATGCTATAAGTACTACCTGTTATAATATAAATCTAGTTTTCATTAGATCATTTCTTAATAAAACACTTTATGAGGTATGGAATGGTCAAAAACCAAAATTTTATTACTTCAAGGTTTTTGGTTGTAAAGTTTTTATCGTTAATACTAAATATAACATACAGAAATTTGCCTCGAAATACGAGGAAAGAATTTTTTTAGGCTATTCCACTAACTCTAAGGCTTATAGAGTATTTAATAAAAACACATGTACTGTTGAAGAAATAGTACATGTCAAATTTTATGAAACTGATCCTTTTGTTTTTAAACAACCGCAACCTACATATTTGGATGTATTTTAAAAAACTGATTGTCAACCTTTGTTAGAAGATGCTTCTGATAAGGAAACTGTTCAAGAAAGTTTTCTTGAAACATTTACCCCAAGAAGACTTCCTACCCTATGTTGATATATAGGTTTTATAAAACCCAAATCAGTTGTTTCTTAAGAATCAACCCTGTAATAGTATCATTGGTGATGTAAATCATCCTATATGGACTAGAACTTCCTTAAGAAATTAAGTATAACATCTACAATTCCATTCTCAATTAGAACCTAAAATAATTGATGAAGCTTTAGGTGATTATGATTAGATAAAAACTATAAAATAAGATCTAAATGAATTCGAAAGGAATAAAGTCTGGAACTTGGTTGAAAGACCTAAGGAAACTTCTGTTATTGGAGTAAAATGGGTCCTTAGAAATAAATGTGATGAAAATGGAATCATTTTTATAAATTAATCCATATTGGTTGATAAAGGTTATAACCAATAAGAAGGCATAGAATATGAAGAAACCTATGCACTGGTAGTAAGACTTGAATCCATCTGAATTCTTCTAGCATTCATATTATTATATAATTTTAAACTTTATTAAAAGGATGTGAAGTGTGATTTTCCTTAATGGATATGTATAGAAAGAAGTCTATGTAGACCAACCTCCTGTTTTGGAAGATGTAAAACATCATAATCATGTATATAAAATAATCAAAGCTTTATATGGCCTTAAACAAGCCCCTAAAGCTTAGTATGAGAGAATTTCAAGATTTTTACTTCAAAATAACCATTCTAAGGGAACTGAGGATCCAACACATTTTATAATGAAATATAAGAAAGATTTTAATTGTAAAAATATATATTGATGACATTATATTTGGATCAACTAAACAACCCCTAATAGATTCTTTTGTGAGTCTTATGAAGTTCGAGTTTGAAATGAGTGTGATGGGTGATTTAACATTCTTTATTGGTTTTCAAATTTCTCAAAAACCAGAAGTAAATTATGTATCTCAACATAAGTACATCAAAGAACATCTTTAAATGTTTGGGTATGATAACACTAAGAGTATATGTACTCCTATTGGAACTTCTAATTCTCTTTATATTGATGAAGTAGGGAAACCTATGGATCAAACATCTTAGAGAGGAATGGTAAAAAGTTTAATTTACTTAACAGAAAGTTGACCTGACATAATGTTTTTAATTTTCTTATGTGCAAGATATCAAGGAAATCCTAAGGAATCCCATCTTAAGTCTGTGAAAATAATTTCTTGGTATTTAAAAGGAACCTTGGATTCAGTACTTTTTTATTCTTATGGAAATGTTTTTGAACTAAAAATCATTTCAGCTGCTGATTTTGCTGGCTATAAAATGGATAGAAAAAGTACATCTGGAATCTGTCATTTCCTTGGAAATTCTTTAGTTTCATGGTCTTGTAAGAAACAACATTCTGTAGCACTTTCCACTACTGAAGCTGAATTTTTAGCAGCTGGAAGTTGTTGTGCTCAAGTGTTGTGGATGCAACACACACTCACAGATTACAACATGTGTTTTACCAAAACTCAAATCTTGTGTGATAACACTAGTGCCATAACCCTAAGTAAAAACCCATAACATCACTCTTGTGCTAAGCACGTAGATATTAGGCATCGCTTTCTTAGGGATCACACACTCAAAGGACGTATAATTCTTCAATTCATCAAAATGCAAGAACAACATGCTGATATATTTAACAAATCATTACCATCTGATAGATTTGAATACATTAAGTAGAAGCTAGGAATGATATCTATAAGATAATCATGCATATCTACTTCCTGTTTAACCATCTCATAACATTTAATTACTGCTAAATTCAAGGGGAATACATATGTTTGATTTTTTTTTTAAAACTTTTCTTTAAGTTAAACCACTTTTAATGTTTTTTAAATCCCGGAATCAAAATTCTCAAAATCAATATTTTTTGAGTCGAAATTCTCGGAGTAAAATTTCCGGTGTCTAGTTTTTCTAACCCCAAGAGTTATTATTACCAAATACTTCTTCAGATATTCCTTAAAGATAAATTTTATTACCCCCAACTATTTTAATGTTTTATCTGTTGGTATTTCTCTGTTTTAAGTAATTTTTCTTCGGAATCATATTTCCTTAGAATCTACCTTTTATTTTCAAAAACCTCAAAATTTCGGTATGGGTATATTTTTTCAACCATCTTCAACTATTAGATCATATTGGAAAAATCATAGCCATTTGATTTTCATATGGAAGATGAAAGGTCAGAGTTTGTCTATATAAGGTCAAACCCACTTCATAAGGACCACACTGGTTCCTTAAACCTTCAAGCTGAAGTGCTGCTGCTTCAGAATTTGTCATTCTGGATTTTTTCAGATATTTCTTATAGATTCAAATGTCAGGTTGTTCTGATCTAATGGCAGTCAAGGAGAATAAAGACAAGATGATATTTTGGGAGAGACTCATTTGTTTAGACTTTTATAATCAGTATGATTCCCTCATCTCTCTTACTATTAAGTGTAATAATTGGGAAAGTATTTGAATAGAAAAGGACAAGGTTCAATATCCTATATATTTGGATCTAGTAATACAATTCTATGACTCTTTAAATTTCATTGAAAAGGATGATAATGAATATTTTATATTTAAGGATTTTGAAAATTCTTACACCATTCCATGCCAAAAAGCATCCAACTTCTTGAAGATTCCATATGTAGGAGAAGCTCTCATAGGTTCTTACAAAATTCCGAATAAGGAAGGTCATTTCGAGAAGAACCGTGATTTCAAAAGTCTTGGAAACAAGGTAGTTAAGACTCAGAAGCTAGAAAAATTATCAGCAGACCATAGGTTGGCATCATTATAGATGCAAGGGTTCTTTATCCAATGAAAAAGGGATAAATATTCCTTAAAGACATGTGAAATTATCCTGTTAGACTTTCTCATCAACCTCAAGAAGGTTAATTTTGTTAAGTATATTTTTTTTATAATTAAATCTATGAAAGTCGGTACCATCAAATCTAAAATCCTCATTTACACAACCAATATCTCAAGGATAGATGATATGTTTTTTCCCGATATAAAAATTGTATGCAAATCCGCATTAAAATTTTGATAGATTATGTTACTAAATGAATATACACTGAAGAGAATGAAACTTTCTTACAATCCAGAATCTAACAAGTTTTAAGAAGTCATGTCTCTGGATGTTCAGAAACTGGTATCAAATGAAGCCATTCCAGATTCATTCAAATTAGTTTAGAAAAATTCTATAAAGGAATCTTCAAAAAGTATTCAGATGAAGAAAATATCAGATGAGGCCTCTCATGCCGATCCTATCTCAGTAGTTTTGGCTTTAAAACCACAGATTATAAAGAAACCAAAGGCTTACTCTGATGATATTTTTGCTGGCTGGAGGAAATTAGCTGAATCCAAGAAGGAAGGGTATCCAATCTTTGGGTTAAATCCGGCAGGGGCAAAGGCTTTAACGATTCAAATCACTGATGTATTAGAGAAACAAGCTAAGCAGAAGAAGAAGAAAAGGAAAAGAACTGATATAGATATTATACAATCCATGCTCAAATAAGTAGAAAAGTCCTCTAAAAAGCTACCAGTACCAGATGCCACTCTAGAACCTAAGAAAGCAAGGAAACCTCTAGTGATACTGGAACCTATTCCAGAACCCCAATAAGAAGTTTATAAAGAGTATGAGATCATTCAAGAAGATGAAAATGATGTTATCAGATAAATTTATGATTATGTTTCAACACCAGGAGTTTCTATCGAGGAAGAATAAGAAGAAGAATAAGTTGAGATCGAAGTTGAAGAAATAGAAGAAGTAGAAGAAGAGGTTGGTGTAACCAGAGATGAAGAAAAAATCTATGAATCCTAAATTAGTGATACTGGAAGTAAGGAAGAGAAAGAAGAAGAATAAATTCAAGTAGAATCCGAAGATGATAAGATTATAGAATATTAGGTAGTTTCTCAGGGTTCCAAACCCTCTAGAGTACCGAAAGTTGATAAGGGGAAGGCCATTATGGTTACCCCTTCTAATACTGACTCTCCTCAAAACATTGAGAATCCGGAAACCTCTGTTCAAAAAGTCAATAAAGAAGAATCTACCTCCGAGTCCTCATCATCCATGGGTGATGGATTTGTTAAAAATTATTTAAGGAAATTAGTAAGTACCATTATGGTACTCACTAACCTAGATTCCTGGATCCAAATGATGATGGATACCTTAAACCAAAAGACGGATTCAACATCTAAGCTGATTGACATGGTGGTTAAAGGTGAAGCCGATCATAATAATCTTCTCGTTGATTACAAATATCAAAAAGTTTCATGTTAGAAAGTGATGATCCAGAACTGAACCTTATCAGATAATACTCTACAATTCTTTGACTTCAAGGAATCGACAAAAGGAGCGTTCAATGATGGAGAAAATGAGCTGTCCAAAGTCCGGACTTCTTTATCAGAGAAATTCTCAAGTGAGTTAGCTGAAAGGAAAAATTAAGGAAAAAATATCCTAGATCAAATGAATATTATAGCTGAAGTTGTTAATTACTAGAAAGGGATATCTGTTGGTCATGTGAAGAAATTGGATTCACAAGAATAAGTAATCAATGTTCTTGATGATAAGAATAGGTCTCAAGAATTCAGGATTCAGGTTCTGGAGAAGAAGGTAGCTGAGCAAGACTCCTTGATAAAGTAGCTTCAATAAGACCACAAATGGTTTAAAAGGATTTTGTCCTTGGTGAAAAGTATTCTTTCAGATAATAAGGAGGTTTAAATCATTTTTCCTTACCAAAGTTTTGTTTTACTTTCATTAGAAGCGTAATGAAAATTCCCTAAAATTATTTTATATATATTTTGTCTCATATATATTTTCATCTATCCTTATAGGTCCCTCTCGATTCCTTTTTGAAAATCACAAGGGAGTAGAATTTTATAAAAGGGATTAGATAAAAGAAGAAAATTTTATATAGGAAATTCCGTAGGGAAAAATATAAAGAAAAATAAATTTTCTAAAATTTTTATCTAGAAGAGTTCTACACCTGAGGGGGGTCTCTCTAAACAGAAGCACATATATCTAAGGAGAAGATTTCTGTAATATAAGATCTTCTAAATAAGGGAAGAATAATTTACCTTAAGTCATACAATTAAAGGGGAGATAAGTATTTCTATCTTTGAGCATCTATTTCATTCATTTTCCAAAATTATTCTAAGTTCTTTCTGCTTTCCAAAAGGGGGATATTGTAAGGTCAATAAGACCTCTCTATTACTTAAACCATTATTTTAAAATTCACAAACACCTTCTACATAAATATATTTTCCTCACTCTTTCATTTATTTCCTTACACTTTCATATATTTTCCTTATAACTAAAATTTCCTTACACTTTTGAGTTAAATAAATTTTTATTTAGGTTTTTAGTAATCTATTTTATTTTCATACTGGAAAACTTCTTAAGGTTCTAAAATGTAGTTCATGGTCATACCATACTGGAATTCTTTAAGACACTGTTTCTCGTTCTCTGTTTTCACTGCGATAACGATTTCTATCCAGATTGAAATCTGGTATCATATTTTCCTTATACATAGATTTTTAGTACATGGGTTTTCTAATGTTATTAAACTCTAACTTCCGGGTATCGGTACTGAAGTTTCTTAAGACATATTTATCATACCGATACCGAAAATCTCTATAGAAAATTTCTTATACCAAAATTTTTTTATACTCTATCATCTCTAATATAATACCGGTGATATTCTATTATGCCACAAATCATGATAATAGTACCGAAATTTGTAAAAACCAAGTTTTCTTAAAATATTTTCTTATACCTTTCTCATACAAATTTTATATAAATCCCTTCTGAAATTTACAATTCCAAAATTTATTATTCAAAGCTTTGTTTTGAATCTTATATTTTCTCTCATATCATTCTAATTATATCAGATTTCAAGTTCCTTACACAAAAGGTTTAAGAAATTTATATTCATAGTTAGTTATATAAAACAATTTCATTGTTTCCATTATAAACTAACCATTTTATGTTTTCCATGTGTCCAGGTCCCTTCGAGATTTAAGGTAATATGACCGTTGGAGTGGAACCGAACAGTAGATTTTGAAAGCTATAAATTGGACCTCAAATGATTAGATCTAAAAAAGAGATATGAATAACACACAATAAGTTCACATGTATTAATTTTGGATTTCATCTCTCTAAAAGTAAATTTATCTAGAGTGAGAGGCTCTTATAAACTCTCAAGCTTTGTTTAGAAAGCTTGAACGGCTTATTCAAACTTTTCTTCGTGAAAAATTTCTTTGTGTAGAGGTGCGATTTCCATAAAATCAGAGACTTCAGGTTGTGATGTCATAGGTGCATATTTCGTTAAAAATTGGGGGCTTATGGGGATAGCAAGACAGATACCAATCTTAGGATTAAGGGATTACCTGGGTTTTAGGTAAGAAAAACTTTCTTGTAAGTATAAAATAGGGGACCTTTAACTAAGGTTGTTGGATACCCTCCTCTTTGGGATAAAAGAATATTGTAAATTTACGCTTCTTTGTAAGAGTTAGGAAGTTTAATTTTTGTATAAACTTTATAACTTGTATCTCTAGTTTTAAGAAATTCTATACGCCTTGTGGTAGAATTTCATTGTATGGAATGTTTCTTAAGGTCTAGACATATGAACATTATATTTCACTAAAAAGGTTATTTCTTATTAGAGGTGTTGTGAATTTTTTTTATAAAAAAATTTCCATAAGAAAATTTTAAAGTATATAATTCACCCTCCTCATGTATATTATACATATTCAGTCCTATTGTGATCCTTATATAGGTATAGAGTAGAATATTGTACTCCATACCATCCTAACAAGGAAGATAAGTGATGTTATAATATATAATAGAACACATTGATATTGTTTTGATAATTTAGGAAAACGATTCATATGTAATTTGGGACATGTTATAATCAGATGCACCTCAATCTAACACATGGTTTGATTATTGTTACTCAATGTTCACTTTTTTATTTAAAATTGTTATCAATTTTAGTAAAATTGACAATTTTCCTACTCAAAACCAAGAAGACACATTATAATTGTTTTATACTTTATTACAACAATACATAAGTCATTTGTGGCATATAGGAATAATATTGACCTTAATACGATACATGATGTAGCCAATATTACTCAATGTGTCTTTTATTAGTTTAAAATCGACATTTTAGTTTAGAAAGTTTCACTCACTGAAAACTGATCAAATGAACTCATATTTTCAAGATAACTTAGGAGAACAATTCATATGTCATTTTGACATATAAGAATCCATTCCATAGAAAAATTATAAACGATGTGATCAAAATGACTCAAAAGTGTTTGTTTCTGATTTAAAATGACATTTTAGAAAAAAACATAAGTGACATACTCAAAACCAAAAAACACATTCATATTGTTTTGATACTTTAGGAAAATTATCCACAAGTCATTTAAGATGTTTTGGAATTATTCTTGCCTCAATTTAATTCACAATGTTACCAGTATGACTTTTTGTGCATCTTTTTAATTAAATTTTATAACAATTTTAGAAAAATAAACACTTTCTATTAATTTATTTAATTATATTAATAATAACATAAGAATTGTTTTCCTCTATGGGTGCACTATTTTTATTGATCATGGGTGATTTTCTTAGAAATAACATGAGTTGGTTCATTATTGAAAGATACATGAACCTTGATGTTTTTGAATGTAAGTAATAATTTTTTTATGTAATTTTATGAACCAATGTTTGAAATGCCTATAATATAGTGTTTTTTTCTTCTATTTTTTTGTAAATTTCATCTCATTTAAATCCTATATTAGTGATTTTTTGGTGATATCTTGTGTGTTTTTGGTGTTATGGTGTGTTGTAATAGCTCACTTCATTGGTTTTCATTGTGTTATTATAGCACACTTAGTGTTTACCTCTATCAACACCTTTAAATGTGCTAATAGATCCCACATTTATCAACGCTTTTAAAATCACTGATAATGTTCCACATTATTATCACTCATAGAAGCACTGATAAAGGTCCATTTTATCAACACTCAAGAAGTGATAATAAATGGTTCCATTATTAACACATTTAAAAGGACTAATAAAGGTACCATTTATCAGTTCTTTCATTTGTGCTGATAAAGGAAACCTTTATCAGTGCTTTTCAGCACCAATAAATGACCAAGGATTTTAATCACGCTCATGTATTCAGCACTTTTATAGCACTGATAAAGGTCATTTATAGTCTTATTAAAGGATGTTTTTTAGTAGTGATATAAGGATAACATGAGTATAAAGATGTTATCATGCTTTCCATTTGAATTATTTGTCGAAATGGAATCACTCTATTGTCGACATTTATCGTTTTCCTTTAATTTCCCTCCACTTCCATTCAAGGAAAGTGATAAATGTCGACAATGCAGGGGTGAAAAGGTTTTAATGGAGAATAAGTCTATGGAAGACATTGTCTACATGATCGGACAAATTTTTAATTTAGATTACGCTAATGTAATGGAGAATAGATAATATTTTATGTGAAAACAGACTATATTTAAAAAATGTTACCTTCTCATTTAATTTTGAGTTGCAGCCTAAAAGTCCAATCGTATACAAGACTGATTTGTTCCCAAAACTACCCTGAATCAAACAAAGGAATGAAAATGTATAATTAAAACATACGAAAGTAATTTAAAAAAGAATTAAATTAAACAAAAATATGAAAAAATACACTACTTCTATATAAGTCACATCTTCTTGAAAGTTGTGAACATTCATTTCTAAGTGCATCTATATCGTATTGTGAATATGAGTCTTTTCGATAGTCATAGTAGTCATGAAAAAATTTAATTACACAATGAATTAATAAATATTTTAAATGGAATAGAAATTATCCTAAAAAATACCTCTTCATGGATGTCAATTTGTATACAGAATATGATCTCTCTCATAAATTTACAAATATAATAACAATAGTCTTTTCTATTGGTTTGTTTCAGACACTGTAGAAAAATTAAGTAGAATAAGTAATTTGTTTTGATATGTGTTCGGGTAGTGAAATATTATTATATTTACCCTAATAATTTTCCATTCATAGTACGTTTCTTCTTTTTCATCCTTAGGCCCTGGTCTCATTTCTTGTTTTTCATTATAATGATGCACCACCCTATCATAATAAAAAACTCATTAAAAGATAATATAAATTATATAACTTTATATTTAGTTCATAACTGTTGGATATAGTGTATTACCAATTGAAAAACTCTATCATGCGCAGATAGTTTGTTGCATATCTATGAATTGAATGTAGGAAATATTTCTTTAGAGTATCCAAATTTATCACAATGATCATCCAATGGTGCCTAAAAATAAAACAGTAATAAATAATTAAGGAAATAAACATATATTTTATATTAATAAATTGTAGTGTATTACCCCTACATCGTTGGAATTAAATATATTCAATCATCAAACAAATTTCATTCAAAAGATTTGATCAGACCAGCCACTTTTTCATCCTTTTTTTGGGATTTATTTTTTTTTGTTTTGTTGAGGAGATGTGATGACTATTGATTCCAACTTTATTTCACAGACCAATCCCTTCATTTTTTTCATATATACACCTTCCAAAATATTAAATGTATTTTTCCAAAATTATCTTAGTATATCAACTGTTGGAAAATAAAATCATGAAAACATACCTCATATATACATTTACAACTGATCCTACAAGTAAATCATAGTTGGGTATTTCACTTACACTATAAACACCAATGAAGTCTCAATCATTCTCTCCATACATATTTTCTTCAAAATCTATTTCGTGATTACCACTATTTTTTTAACATTTTATCCACCTGAACCTTCAATGATAGTAAATTAATATACAGAACGAGCTGAGTAATGGTGCTTTCGGTATATCTTTTCAATTGGCAGGTCTATCCTTTAGATGGTTTCAAGATGATGTTTTGTTTCATCCAATTTTCATCATCTCTCTATAATAACAATAATCTATTCAAACTATGTTTCATTAATTATTAATGGTTTATCTTGAAAAGTAAATTTGAAATGAATACCACCTTGTCGAAAAGTTTTTTTTCAAGATGTGACAGTCTTGCGATAAATTTTCTAACTACTTTTTGACCATATGAATATCTTACTCATCAATTGTAATAGGTATAATGGAACTTAGATCATGGGATATTCTAATTGACACTCACACATGACCTATTGGGAGTGGTATACTATGTAGAAACTCATTTTGGATATTGAACATTGTAGCCCTTGCTACAAGGCATAGTGTGGGTGTTGATTGATATAGATCATAGTCATTATCACCCTATAGAATATCAGTACAGGAAAGGTGTTAGTGTCTATATAATTCAAATTTTATAGAAACTTTTATTGGAATATTTATTACCTTGGCTAAGATATTTCTATGATGCGAGTGGCTTGCCTCATAGCTGGTGAGGGGTGGGGAGGGATCTCCATGGGGTGGTTTTTCTTATGTTGCTTCTTCTCTTTGATTCACCCCATAAAAGTTGTCATCATCTCTCCCTTACCTTATAATTATTCAATGGTATCATTTCCTTTACTTATCCATTTTAATTATTCACTTTGATCCTCCTCTTTTTTTCTCAAAAAATGTTTGGGTGGTCACCCCCAAACCCACTCATCTGACATGGACATACTATTCTGGTCGCTTTAAGGCCATCGATAGTTTGTTTTCATCTACTATAAGTTTTTTTTATTCTTGTGACTATATATGATATAAAACATAGGAAAATATGTGATCTTTTTTTATATAATAGTGACTCAAAGTAAAGTATATTTTTATTACGCCATACTTACACATGTTTCCCACACTTTTTGTGTGTTTTTATCTATTAGTATTCCGTCTTTATATACATGTGCATCCTTGAATAGCACATGGTGTAGGATGGAAGTGGATTTGGAGTCGGAGTCATCAATCATCATATAAATAGAGGAACAAAATTATGGTTTGGCATCATGTCACATAAAATAATTAAGTTAGATTTAATATACATACCATTTTTTTTCAAGTGAGGCATACCCCATCCTTGCTTTACGATAGGGTTGCACTGGTTTTGCTACTTGTTCCTTATTTCATGCACTCAGTTGTATTTTTATAAATTAAAATTTTTAATTAATGTGATGAATACATGTATCATCAAACAAAATATTACAAGCCACATTGTACCTGAAATTACACATTTTCATGAATGCCAAAAAACACATCCCATGCTTCTTGGGTTATCTAGAGTGCATAGATAGGAAGTGGGTGAAGGTTTATTTTCCCTTCAGCATCTTTAAGAACAGTATTTTTAGAATTATGGTAAATGCTCTACAAATCCTTCCAGAAATAATTAATATATATTTCTTGTGGGAGTCGTCTAATTTAAATGCACTATATAATGGATGATTAAGAGTAAGTCAATGATTCATTATTTTATATTCCAATAAAATAAATAAATGATATCATAATGTCATCGTAATCATCTCTTCCCGCATCAGTGTCTTAATCCTGGGCACTACATGGTACCTTGAATCTATATTATTCATCACATGTTGTTGAGTGATAATTCCAACGTAACTATTGAACATGTCTTTATTGGGATTAACATATGGGCCCCACACATTTCATCAGACCTCATATTTGATTCCTTTGACTTTCACCTTAATGATTTTTTCTAACACTATCAAACTATTATGCTCCTATTTTTTCGGTGTAATTGTTCCTTCATCACCAACCATTTCCCTAGAATCATCATCGTCAATATAGTCCTCTAGAGTGGTAGCATTAACATGTACATATGGTCATATTTCCTCTATATTGGTAGCATCAGCAGGTTGAGAAACATGTTGTTCCTTAGGAATGGAAGCACCAGCATGTGTAAAATCCATTCCTCTGCACTATGAGTAGCAATAGATTGAGAGACTTATTATTCCATGGGGTGGGGAGCACCAACACTTGTGGAAGTCCTTATCTATCGAATTTGTTTAATAATTAATTTAGAGAACATAAATACTGAAAAATATATATAATAACATGATGTAACATGGTGTATACTACAAATAATATGACCTATATATTGAAATGTATATTTCTTTTTTAAAGGTTGAAGGGATTTAGCCCCTATATCTACTATCAAAATCCCTTTATTTTTTTCTCCTCTAACATAGAAAACGCCGTCTACATTGGTACCACTATAAAATGATTATAATTAACCAATTAAAGGGTCATCCTTTGTTTAATTTTCTTCCTACCCTTCACTGGTTTTGGTTGACAATAGAATAATTTACCATTGTAGGTTTGTGGGATCTGGAACATAAAATAGTTTAATGATATGTGATTATTTTCAATTGAGTTCTTGTTTTTACCCTTAATAAAATCATCTTTCACAAATCTCAATTCCTCTATTTTAACAACACTCCTATAATCATCCAAATTGCATTGAAAAATTGGCACTTGGAATGTTGTGTAATGAAACTCCCATATTTGTGTGATGATGCCAAAGTATGACATATTCCCATAAATTGTATTTTTATCCTTAGTACCAAAAACCTGCATTTCATCATCCACAAGTGTAGATACACTGTTTTTCATGGTACTGTCTTCATCATACTCATTTTTATAGAATGTTGACCATTAATTACATAACCATTTTAATATAATACATACACACACAGACCTCTGACTAGCCATTGAAGTCATTCTAAAATTGATTCTGGATTTTCATTACACTCTTAAAAAATATGGTTCTCAAACTATCCAATAAGCGGTTGATTATGTGTATTTTATATCCATATTTCAACTCATGATGGATTAAAATGCCCAATAATTTCTTTTTAGTTTTAAACATATGTGGAAACCTCCAAACGATTATGAAAAATCTAAATGTGGGAATATTCACAAACTAGAATATTTATTGTGAAAACATCTCTTCCATAAATTCTTTCACCCACAAGCCATCCAGGGTGAGGAGATTTTGGTAGACCAATTATTTCCAAACCGAATGGGTATTCGGTATAGAATTCAATGTATTATTTAAAAATATATCGCTCTATAGTACATCCCTCTAGCTGACATCAATGTTTGACATTCCCTTTAAAAATATACATATATCGTTCAATGAGGGTACATCCATTAATAGTGTACAGGATCACATTGTCGAATCTCTTTCACCAAGTGAACCACCTTATCAAATAATATTGGTGGGAAGAACATTTCCAATTCACATAATATGATGGAATGTTCTCTTTCCATAGTTGACAATTTCACCGAGACTATAACTTTATTGCATATCGATTTGAAGATGAAACAAAGCATGGTTAATGTATGATAGAAATTAGTTGAAAAAAACAATGTAATCTTATAGGCATTAGATCTTACATCAAAACATGGTAGTCAGGTGATTTTAGACAATTTAACTTATGATTGTTCATTGAATCGATGTTATTTATATTTTATGAATACCCCGTTGGAAACTCTACATAAATCAATAAGTTGAAATACTAAAATATCTCATACTTGGAAAGAGTGAATGAAGCTCGAGGAAGATAATTTCATTTTCCACCCTTCACCGGTGCCAAATCTTCTCATATTCTCATTTCAACCATGTCTAACCAGTCTTTAATTTCATCCTTCTTTTCTAGGTGAATTTAGCAATGTGTTGACGATACTATCAGATTCATTTTTCCAATAGACATAACATCAAGAAAATACATGAGATACAAAAATTTTCAATATAGTAATTAAAAAATATTGATCTCTTTTTCTAACCGGTTTTTGTATGGTTTCATGAAAATCGGTCCACATCTATTACTTTCTCAAATAGTTGATCACCTATTAGTGGAGACAGTATTGTATATTCTTCTAAACATCCATTGAATGATGCCATCCAAGATCAGTAATTATTCCATATGGATAGAAATCTATGATATCCTAGAAACACAGTTTACGATGAATGTTTCAACCTAATTGACCATGTACCTTGTAGACGTGACACCCTATAATTCCTTTAATGTAATATCCTGATAAACTTCCATAAGTCTTAATATTATTTATTATCCAAAAAAACATAAATCACAACACGAAATCATCATTTTCGTAAGTATCATACATTATAAAACCTAAATCCCATATTAATTTCAAGTCCTCAACCTATAGATAAAAATAAATATCAGTATCAATACCTGGTTTTTTGGCCATAATATAAGAATAGATAACATGTTGTATTTTCATTTCATGCATATCCATTTTGAAATGTTATAATTTACCAACATAACTGGACATGTAATATGAGTGATTCACTGAAAACCAAATGGATTCACTCCATCTATATATAACGTAAGACAATGTTTTCTCAACTCATTTCCAAATTCAGGATGCTCATGATCGATTCTCTTCCACCGAGGGGAATATTTTGAGTGACATAGTTACCCATGTTTACTTCTTTTATATTTTTGCCACATAAATTTCCATAAAGGCTCCTCACATACATATAGAAACCTAATCCTTGGAATGATTGGAAAGTACCATTCAACTTTGGTTGGTTCGAATTCATCTTTTTTATATCAAGAAGTGTCACACTTTGGTCATTTTTAAGGTGATTTTTGGTCCTTGATAAATAGTATAAAGTTATTTGGGAAGGCGTTTATTCTTTTGGGGATCATGACCATTGAGCATATAATTTATTTTGTGTTATATTTTTGACTCGGGAGATCATTATCTTTTGAGAGCATGTCATTCAAGGGAGAAATTCGTTCCGTAAAACTGGTGTCTCTCCCTCAATTTCCTACTTTCAAATTATGCAGCTTTATCATGGATGAAAATGCTATATATTAATTACAACCAGTTTCCAATGGTATATTTCCACAAATCATTAGCATCTCAACCGATTTTGGTCAATCACAGATTTCATCTTCAACTGTCCTTTTCATTTCCTCAATATGATCTTCATCATTATTTACATATGTAATCACATCTTAGATACAGTCTTCTTTATTATCCACACTTTAATTCATATTACATGATCAATAAAAGTCAGTGTTATCCCAGTCACTAGATACATTGGATTTTCCCATTTTTATTCCAGAATATATAACTTCGATTTATGAAAATAAATACCCAAAACTTTGATATAATGTAATGGTTTTATGAATTCTATAAAAATGTAAACAAAAATGATTATGGAAAAAATATATTATAGATTTCCTTTGATAATAATTTATAAAATCAAAAATAAAATACCATTAAAAATCGACAATTTAAAAAAATCCTCTTTTTAATAACAGATCCATTTTAAAATAAAACCAATCAGTTCCAATCACTCTTTTAAAAAACCACAATTCCATTTATTAAGCATTCAAGGAAACTTCATAACCCAAAAAACATAATCATTTAAAATGATCGACAAACCTTTATGTTTTTCAAATTTTCATTTAAAACCTCACAATCCCATTGTTAAAATAAAACCAAATTTAAATACAGTTTCAAAACATTCACATCAATTTATGAAATCCATTTGAGAGAGTTGAAAAACACATGGCATGAAACCTAATATCATGTCAAATGTTTAAATAATTTTAAATAAATTTGTAGCCAAAAATGGTTATGTTGAACACATATAATTTTTTAAGAAACATTTCAAAACAATCAAACCATTTTAAGAGATCCACTTGATAATTTTTCACAAGTACATAAATCCCAAGAGCAGTAATTTATAATAGATACATATAAAACACCGCGATTCATCAAAAATCAATCAATTTTGTATGATTCTATCACATTATTCCAATGGTTCATGTAAAAATTATACATTTCATAAGCATTTGACATTGTTCTCCCCAACATTGGATATACCTTATCCATGTTCCATGCTTCAATATTCTAGTTATGTCAATTATCATTCACCACAACACCATAGTCTCAGCGGATATGTTCCATAGTCATTGACCACACTCACAACCATGAAACACTCATGTTCCAATTTACTACCAACATTGAATTGTCCCAATGATCCATGGATCACACAAAATCAATAGGTTTTACACCCAAATAAACATGTATGTCTCTCAAATAAAGTATTATTGGTTCCTTCTTTTATAAATACACCCAAGAAAATATATAAGCATGAACCCATTACATAATAAATTTTTTTCCATGTGTCATTAATTTTACAAAAAGTATTTCCCTATGCCACTCATAACTATAAGAAACTATCTTTCTTTCTCAATCCTTTTAGGTACATCATTTCTCATGTCAGAATAAGAAAGTAACAATGGTACTAAACTAATAGATGGTATGATTTTCTATAGTCTACTATCTAAAATCATCAAAAATGTTTTATAAATGATATTACAAAGACTAGTCATTCTAAAATACTTAACTAAAATCATATCAGTAACCTATAGAATCAATGTGATGAGAGTATCATTATAAGTATCAATAGAATTCTTACCCCTCCAAAACTCATTCATGAACTTAAAAACATCAAGTAACAAAATAGTCTAAAACCTTTTATAGAAAATCGCATGAAGAAAATCTTGGTTAGGTACGTTTGATGGATACATCTACTTAAATACCACGTTCACTTCATAACATTGAATATCAATAGTAGATAATTTATTAATATAATTTCTAATCTTCTAATAAAATTAAAATTTATATATTTAGATATAAAATTATTTTTAAAAGAAAATATAATTTCATAAACATATCTTATTAAATTTTTAATGCCTTCATTTGTATTAAATCGCATATTATTATCAGCCTTTAACCTTTAAAGATGGCTATTCCTCCATATAAAAATGAATTTTTGATTGATGAATGAAGTTATTTTATATACTTCATTAATATAAGAAATCCCCAATCTCAAATTCAAATTTTTTATGTAATTAATTGTTCAATATCAATTAATTTTTATTGGGATGCAATTATTTTTATAGAATCATCATTCAAATTAACATTATGAATACTCTTATTCTTTATCTAAGAATTATTAATCTTATTATTAATGTTTGAATGATGAGTAATGCCCCATATATATAGTGTTTTGGTAATAGCCTAAAATATATTATGCATGTTCGCCAAGAGATAATTTGAAATCCTAACATATATATTAAAATCGAGATATCCTATTTTATTATCAGTGTAACATATTAAATGAATAAGTGATAGAGAAATTACAATATCTAATTATTGATAATACAAATTTAATGATGGTTTTTAATTCATCAAGAGTTACAACAATGTTTTTCAATTTTCCATGACTACAAAAAAACAATCCAAAAGATGGTTAATAAACCAGATGATTATTAAAGGATATCATTCTTCAAAGTCCATGGTAGATGATTATTTAAGGTTAAATACACATATAATTATATAAATTCTTGAAAAGATAATATTATTTCACTAGAAGAAGATGACTATTTAAGAAGAATATTATTTAAGGCTTTTTTATTCCAGGTCATTAGTAGAAAAAAATTTCAGATTACATATATTGAGAAGTCAATCCATTTGATTCCAATGAAGCAATTCCATGAATTGAAAACCTATCCAGAAGATTATTATAATTCATCATTTTTAGAAAAAATAATTATTTAAGGAGAACCAATCTACAAAATTAAGAAATTAAAACATATATAGATGATTCAATCCACCCAATGAAAATGAGATGAACAACCGAATTCAGCGGATCCACCAAAACAACCCCAACCCAAAAAAAGGTATATTATGTTGATCCACTAGATTTAAGAGAAGTTCATATGAATATTTTATGAATCCAAATGAATCCAAATATAGATGAAGTTGAATTTTATATGTTTATAATTATCTAACAATCCATGTTAGATGTAATGAAAAGAATCCCAAAAAAATGATCACCATGCTAGATAAATAAAAAATGTATAATCTAGAAAGGAAGAAACCATAAACATGTACATGAAACTGTTTTTTTCATTACTCCGTTGGTGGCGGAGTTGTGGTAGGTGGTGGGAGTGGAGGCCGCAGAGGGGTTCATGGTGGAGGTGGGTTCATGGAGGAAGGAGGGCTTCATAATAGAGGTGGGGTTTGGTGGTAGATGTGGGGTACATGGAGGTGCTGGGTTCATGAAAAAGGAGGGGTTTGAGGTAGAGGTGGGGTTCATCGTGCAGAGGTGGTGGGGATTGTTGTGGGTGAGTTTGTTGTAGAGGTGGGGTTCCGCGGTAGAGGTGAGGTTCACAGCGGAGGAGGTATTCACGATGGCAGATGATGGATTTACGGTATTGGAGCAGTCGGTAGTAGAGGAGGAGGAGGAGGACAACGACGAGTTGGTGGCAGGGGTCAGCTTCCAGGAGATATTGAGGTGTGTGAGAGAAGGAGGAGACTGTTAGGGATTATTTATAAAAGTAAGTGGTCCTTTTATCAGTAGTAGCCAAAAAGCACTAATAAATGCATGTTTTATGAGTGCTTAAATCGAAAGCGCAGATAAAAACTACTTTTAACAGCAGTAATTAAACTATAAAGATAATAAATTATTTATTTTTTTATATATATTTATAAAATGTTATGTATAATATATATATATATATATATTTATTTATAATACTAACTAAAAATAAATAAATAATTATATATATATATATATATTTGTTTCTGTGTATATATATAATAAATATATTTATTATATTTATAATTATATATAATTATTATAATTATTATAATTTTATAATTATATAAATATATCTATATTTATATAAAATTATAATTATAAATATTTGAATATATTTATTGTAATTTTATAATTATTTAATAACTATAAATTAATATTTATTTATTTCAATAATTATTAAATTATAATAACTCTATTTCTTATAATTATTATTTTGTATAGAATTAATATATTGTTTATATATATTTATAAGATTATAAATATAATAAATATATAATAAATATATATTTATATAAATAAATAAATTAAAAAATTATAAAAAATAAATAAATAAATATAGTTATAATTATATATATATATTTATTTATTTAAATAATTATAAAATTATAAGAATTGTTTTTTTTAAATAGTTGGGGCACTAGGACCCCTTTTATTGAAAGTAAAAGTCAAAAAACAGAAATATTGAGGAAATGAGATAAAGAAATCCCACGAAATAGTAGACAAAGACATCAATGCACTCGAGAGCTGGTGCTCATACTATTGTGGGAGTGCTGACCACCTCTACCATGAGGATGTCTCCCTCTTCTCTAAGTCTTGACTTGGATTCAAGGACCACCACCATCATCAGGGAACTTGGAAGTCTCATCAGCATTCATAAGTTTAACTTCTACATGATCATCATTTGTAATCCTATCATCATCATAATTATTAACTGAAGATAGAAATTAAAATGAGTTGTGAGTACTCACCTTGCTATTTTTCTTTTAGTCCAATAGCTGAGGTGTGACATGATTTTCCATTGCCTTTTCTATATTATTATTACCCTTGGTAACCAAAATAGTAACTTGTGTTCCCTGATTGTTATCCCTGGAAACTTTTCCAGGTTTCAATTGGGATCTAGAAACCTTTTGGGGTGATGGATAGTTTGTCACATGTTTATCCATAGTTCTTGACTGGATAAAAATCCCATCGAGTGTTGGAACTAGAGTTCTATGTTGTTTAGAATCCAGAAAACCTGGAGTGTCTTGGGAAGTACTAACCTTGTCCCTCCCAAGTGATCGAGTTTTCTTCTTCCGACTAGATGTTATATTAGCTTTAATAGATTCTTGTCTAGATTTCATATTAGAGCCATTATATGACTTAGGGACCATTCTAGTATCCTTTTTAGATGAAAATAAAAGGCTCAACTAGATTTCCATCCCATATGGTGAAGAGGTAGGGCTTTTTTCCACTTTATTAGCTATCAAACTAGGAATATTGGAGTTCTCATACCTGTTAGACTACTTAATTATCTAAATGATTTGATGACCACTAGTAGAATCAGTGTGACCCATATAAGAAACTCTAATGGTGGAGTAGGAATTAATATATTCAATAAAAATCGTCTTGTCCCTTGAGAACTGGGAACCAGTAGTGTGC
The DNA here is from genome assembly GCA_963277665.1 of Viscum album. Classification (NCBI taxonomy): domain Eukaryota; kingdom Viridiplantae; phylum Streptophyta; class Magnoliopsida; order Santalales; family Viscaceae; genus Viscum; species Viscum album. The sequence goes on along the minus strand of OY728146.1, from coordinate 1,877,868,880 downwards.
TTTAGAGAAGAGAGTGGAGGGATCATCTTCTTAGTTCCCTCCATAAGAGCATATTTGAAATGAACATTCACAACTTTTTTGTCATTATACTTATTTGAGATGGAGACAACCATTTTATTCTCTCCCTTTCTACTTTTGGCATTCACAATAATCTATTCTTTCTATAGACATAAATCAACCTCTTCCCAAGCAGAGTGTTCCAAGACAGCTGGGTTATCAACTGACTTGTCATCCACTTCTTCCTCTATATCCTTTTCCAATACCTCTTTAAAAGAGATTAAATTTAATACATTCCTTATAGGATTAATATTATTAGGCATGTAACAACCATCATTGGTAGCGACCCATGATAAAAGTGGATTCCAATTATTGTGTTTAGAAAAAATAGGTTTGTGATCCTCATTCGCTAAGCATTCATCCCTAAGAGCGGGGTCCCCAACACCACGACTTTGATATTTTTTAATATACTCACCAAAAATGGTTATATTCTATCCAACATTTCCATAAAATAGATATGTTTATTCTTATATTCTGGGATGTTCTTACCCTGATCAGTAGCTTAGACCATTTCTTACTTGAGTATCCTTCTACAATGCTACAGATCATGGCCTTTGTTCTGAGAGTTTGAACACCAAATTTCTATTCTACAATTTTTTTCTAAGTGCCCAATAATTTGACAAAAAACACAATATTGTATAGTTGTTTTATAATCAATTTTAAGACAAATATCATCATTCGATGTGGATAAAATAGTTTTATCTATCTGGGTGACACATAAAATCAATTTACACCTAAATTCGTTAAAAATTTCCATAGCTTATAGCTTTAGTTGCATAATCCATTCTAATAGGAACACCAATTGAAAAGAATATGTCATACAGAATGACATCATGCCACAAAACCCAGTTTAGGCCATGTATTTTTATCCAAATTTCAGAGAAAGTGTCCCTAAAATAATACATCTTAATATTTAATTTCCACTCATGTAGCCGAAGTGTACCAAGTTTATAGTTGATGGAGCCAAGACTCCAAGCTCTTCCCTTGAAATCCACTGAAATAAAAAGAAGGTGGTAGAGTCCCTGACCAAGGGACATGTGGTTGAACTCATTTAAACCAAAAATTGAAGCTAGTCAAGAGGTACGGTCCATTAGTTTCCAAGATTTCATACCTTTCATCAAAGTTACGCTAGAAATAATTGAGTGTTTACAAAGATCAAGCCTTGCTGAGATTGCATCATATGGCGCCGATACATGGGCAGTTCAACCCTTCTGTATGATTCTATGTGGTGAATGATTCGCAATATGGATGAAGGTTCCCCTTGAGAAAAATTCGAATGCTGAGAGATCATTTAGAGTTTTTTCTTCACAATTCTTCTTCTATCTGCAACAACTAAACCTTGCTGAATACAATGGTTATTGGAAACAAACGTATAAATATTTACACTGTGTGGGTGGATTAGGTTAGCTACATCATCGAGAGGTTAGGGAAGCCTCTTTTCCAGTTCCTCCATCTTATAAGAACTCTATTTATCATACATATAATTTTATAAATAAATATAATAAATATATTTATTATTAATTTTTAATTATATAAATATATCTATAATTATTTAGAATTATAATTATAAATATTTTTATTTATTTATAAATATTTTTAAATATTTAAAAAATATTTTTTAAAAAAATTATAATTATTTAAATAATTATTTTTTATTTATAATTATAACTATATATATATGTTTATTTGTAATTAAAAAATATAATTGATAAATATTTATTTATAGTTTTAATTATATTTATATATATAATTAACTAAAAAATTATAAAAAATTTATTTATAATTATATAAATATAAATGATTAATATATTTATTATAATTTTATAATTATTTAAATATATCTATATTAATTAACAATTATAATTATAACGATTTGTATTTATTTCTAAATATTTGTATATAAATATATATATAATTAATATCTATATTATAAATTTATAATTATTTCAATATATCTCTATTTATTTAGAATTATAATAATAACTATTTGTATTTATTTTTAAATATTTATATATTTTTATATATATAATTATTTAATAATACATATTTATAACTTTTTAGGTATAATAAATATATTTATTAAAATTTTATAATTATTAACACAGATATTTATATATATAATTATAATTATAAACTATAAATATATTTATATATTTATAAAATTATAAAAAATATATTTATTGTAGTTTTATTATTATTTAATTATATATATAGAGTTATAATCATAATTAAAAATAAATATATTTTGAATGTATTTATATATAATGAAAATTTATTTATTATAAGTATATTAAATATATTTATTTTCTAAATATATTTATTGTAATTTTATAAGTATTTTTTAAAACATAATATATATATGGGTATAACATGAATGAATCATATACCTTGTAAAGTATAGATAATAAAAAACGAGTCATCCGATATGGACAACATGAATAATAAAAAGGGTGTAATGTATAAATGAACATTCATGAGGAATAAATAACAAATATGCACATCAAATATACTCACACATCAATATATTTATTGACCAAATTCATTGGAAACATATAGTTATTTATTTATAAATATTAATATATATATATATATTTAAAAAGTATTTTTATATAATTATAAATATAATAAATCTAATGAATCTAATAAAACTAATAAATCTAGTAACTCTAGTAAATCTAATAAATATATTTATTATATGATGAAATTTATTATAATCTTATAATTATTTATTTTTTAATTATAATCAAAGAAATACTTTTTGTAAAACATTATATATATATTTTAATAATTAAAATATATATATTATTTATAAACATGCGTATTTTATTAAATGTGTACAAATAATTTTTTTGAGTATAAATATAATAATTTTATATTAATTTATAATATTTTTTATTTAAGAATTTTACCAGCACTTTTAGCTAGTACTGATAAAGGCTGCCCTTTTATTAGCGCTCTCTGCTTGGTGCTGATAAAACCTAGTGTATCCCTTACCTAGATCTGTTTTAGTGACAACATCTGTCAAAATGAAGTGTGGTTAATTCAATCACGTCACAAATGAGTTACATATCACTGTCTTAAAATATCAAATCTATCTGAATTCATTTTTTTGGTTTCGAGTATGTTATTTATTCTTTTTGAGGAAATTAATTTCAATTTAAAATAAAGAAACACTTGCAGTTATACCAATCACACCGTTTTGTGGGATTGAGTTAAAACTAATTCTTATATGTCACAAATTACATATTGATCATTGACATAAGTATCAAAACAATTTAAATGAGTTTTCTTAGTTTTTAGTATGCAATTTGAGTTTTCCACTAAAAAATATTTTCAAAATGGAAACACATACATTAACTCATACTTGTCACATCGTGTGTTGGTTTGACATGGGACTACTTCCAACCTGTCAAAAATGTCTTATGGATATCTTTCTTAAATTATCAATACAATCAGAGTTAATTATTTGGATCTTCAATGAGTGACACCCATTTTTAACAACAATATCAATTTGAACTGATAATGGATACTTTGAGTCATACATGTCACACTATGCATTAGATTGAGGTGTCGGTGATTCCTATATGTCACAAATGACCGATGGATCGTTGTGTTGAAATATGTGTTGGGAAAAAACAACTCAAGGTTGTATTTTGGTTTCTTTGGGTTGATTTTTTTGAAAAACCCAGATGAACAATAATCTGCAGGATTGGTGTTATCGATGAAGATGTTTAATGTTTCATAGTTTCCCATTGTTTTCCAAATTATTGGGCCTTAAAATTGGGTGTTTTTTATGCCAAAGGAAGGTTTTTTTGCACTAGAGTTCATAAAAAATATTTCATATATTGGGAAGCACATCTCGAGGACTACAAATGTTGTATGTGGAACGGTGAAGGAATATTGGAAAAGGAAGATTTCTAGATAGCAATGTTATATGGACCACGAAGTGCGCTATGCAAAATGCATAGGGAAAAAAGTTCAAAGGAGGATTTCATTTCTTAGGAGCCTCATCATCCACAAGATTATCATCATTTCATGAATTGAGGTGGTGATCATGGATTCAAAAAAGGGTTGTCATTTGTGAATGACATCGGTCACCGCAATATATTGAGGCGTTAGGTGAACTGCATAGAAATCTATGGTTAAGGTTGTACCATAATGAAGTTATAGGTAATTCATATTAGTGGGTTTTGAAGATCTATATTCCAATATAAAGGCACCAAATCAGATCATTATGTAGATAAAATTTCATTATAAAATATCATATCTCAAGGAAGATTTTGGTGAAGTTCAAAGTAGTTTGAGAGGGAGAATCCAGCAAAAGAGAAGAGTTAATGAGGAATGCTTCGAAGAAAGTGTTTTGTAGATCTTGGTATCCTGTAATGGAAAATGAGTCATGTAGTAGAGGTGGTTCACAAGAAATCAGTCATCCACGAAGGAAATGAGCATCCATGAATCACTTGCGTCGTGCGTTGCAACATAGTTGGCGAAGGATTGAAGGAAGTTCACAGAGTTTGCATGATAGTTCACGAGGGGTGGGGGACTAAAACTCTTCGTGAAATAAATATCCGAAAACTATCAATATTAGAAAAAGAGTTACCTCAAAATAGAGTCTACCTATAGTTGAGGATGCATTCAGTATTGATAATAAATGGATCCACATGTCCTTAAACATTGAGTGGATCCCTTCCAGTGTAGTGAGCAAAGGAGGTTGAGGAAGGAGATCATTTCCACCAGCACTGAACCAGTGATATAAATTTAGGGAGTGTCCCTCGTGAAAGAAGGGATCTAACCCAAAACCTTATAAAGGCCATGAGTCTAGAAATAGAAGTTATCTAGAGTGAACCTTGTAATTTGGAAGTGATCCTTAGTGGATTTGGTACATCGGCACATCACAGTTGTATAATCCTTAGACATAGCCCAGTGAGAGTGAACCCAGTAAATTTTTTGTGTCTCGTTCATGATTTCAATTATGTTCATTGTTTCTATAGGAATGGAAAAAATAGTTTTTTGTTTAATGATGAAGCAAGATCCAAAGGGGTAGTTGTTTTAATCTATCATACCCTGATTCTCCCCTCCCCCCAGGGTATTTAACTTAATTGGGACAACTGTATATAAACTATTTGAAATCATTTTCTCAGTTTTATGTATGCCACTTTTTCTTTTTGCTAAAATTAATGTCAATTTAAAATCAAAAGACACACTTGGAGTCATATCGGTCATACCACACATTGGATTGAGGTGCGGTTGATTCCTACACATCACAAACGATTTGTGGATTGTTTTCCTAATGTTTAAAAATAGTCAAAATTCATTTTATATGTTTTAATTATATCACTTGTTCATTTTCCTAAAATTAAATTAATTTAAAAAAAGACCCATATGGAGTCATGTTGGTCACACCATGAATTAGATTGAGGGTTGATTGATTCTTACATGTCAAAAAAGACTCAAACATCATTTTCCTAAAGTATGATAACAATATGAATAAACTTTCTCTATTTTCAATATGCCACTTATTCTTTTTACTAAAATTGATGTCAATTTTAAATAAAAAGACACAATTGGAGTAATATCGGTTACAATGTGCCTTGTATTGATGTTCCAGTGACTCTTACATGTCACATATGACATATGAATCATTTTACTAAAGTATCCAAACTATCTAAATAATTTTTCATTGTTTTTAGTATATCACTTGTTCCTTTTACTGAAATTAATGTCTGTTTTAAATAAAAATACACACTTAGAGGTATACTAGTCACATTGTGTTTTGGTTTGATGTGGGGTTCATTATTTTTCATTATAATTGAATTATGAATCATTTTCCAAAACTATCAAAACAGTCTGAATGTGTTTTCTTAGTTTGCAGTATGTCACTTATTCCTTTTACTAAAATTAATGGCAATTTTAAATAAATGGACACAGTTGAAATTATATTGATCACAACATGAATCATATTGAGGTTTGTATGAATCTTAAATGTAAAAAATTTCTTCTGGATCATTTTCCAAAAGTATCAAAATACTTTTAATGTGTTTTCTCAGTTTTTAGTATGTCACTTGTGTTTTTTAATAAAATGTCATTTGAAACTGGAAACACATAATTTATGTCATACCAATCACATAGTGTGTAATTTTGAAGTTAGGCTACTTCCTATACATCAAAAATAACTTTTCAATTTTTTCTTACATTATCAAGAAAATCGTTGCATATTGGCTTGGTTTTTAGTGATTGACAATTTTAGAACTAAAATTTTAACTTTAAAATAATAATGGAAACTTTGAGTTATACTAAGAACATTATGTATTAGATTGAGGTGAAGTTAATTCCTATATTTCAAAAATGACTCATGGATCATTTTCCTAAAGTATCAAAACAATTTAAAGGAATTTTCTCGGTTTTGAGTATGTCACTTTTTATTTTTAATAAAATTAAAGTCAATTTTAAACAAAAAGATACTCTTAGAGTCATACCACTCATATCGTGTGTCATGTTGATGTGGAGGTGATCTCTATATGTCCAAAAATGAATTATGGTTTATTTTCCTAATGTATCAAAACAATCTGAATATGTTTGCTCTTTTTTCAGTATTGTAATTGTTCTTTTTAATAAAATTAAATCAAATTTTAAATAAAAAAGACCCCCATAGAATTATATTGGTCACATAATTCATTACATTGAGGTGGGGTTGATTCTTACATATCATAAATGAATTATGAATCATTTTACAAAATTTTTAAAACAATATTAATGTTTTTTCTCTCTTTTTAGTATGTCACTTGTTCTTTTTACAAAAAGTAATATTGATTTTAAATAAATAAGAACACATGAAATTATACAAGTCACAGTGTGTGTTGAATTAAAGTGAGTTAGATTCTTACATGTCATAAATTACTTATTGATCATTGTCCTAAAGTATCAAAGTAATATGAACGTGTATTCATAGATTTCACTATGTCACTTTTTTTAATAAAATGTCTTTGGAAACTAAAATCATGCACTTTGATTCATACTGGTCACATCATGTATCAGTTTGAAATGAGATTAGTTCCTATACATCAAATATTACTTTTGAATCATTTTTCTAAATTATCAATAAAATATGATCATTTTTCTTGGTTTTTAATGAGTGATTATTTTGGAAATAAAATGTAAATTTTAAAATGATAACATAGACATTGATTCATATCGGGAACATCATGTATAATATTTATTTGTGCATAATTCATACATGTCAGAAATGAATTAAGGATGTTTTCCTAAAATATCAAAATAATCTGAATAATTTTTCTTAGTTTTAAGAATTCTAATTGGATTTCTTACAAAAATTAATGTCAATTTTAAATTAAAAGACACACTTGGAGTCATACCGGTCACACCGTGAGTTTTAGTGAGGTGAGACTGATTCGTACATATCCCAAAAGACTTTAGGATCATTTTACTAAACTACCAAAAAAATTATAACATGTTTTCTTGGTTTTTATTATGACACATGTATTTTTACTAAAATGTCATTTTGAAATGGAAACATGAAATATGAGTCATACCGAGAACACTGTGTATCAGACTAAGGTGATGATGATTACTACCCATAAAAATGACTTATGGATCATTTTAAAAAATTATCAAGAAAATTAGATTGGATTTTCTTGGTTTTCAGTGAGTGACACTTTTTGATCAAAAATGTCAATTTAAAACTAATAACAGGCACTTTGAGTTATAATGGACGCATCATGCGAAATGTTTAGGTGAGGATGATTTCTACATTTAAATAATGACATATAGATCATTTTAATAATTTATAAAAATAATCTGAATGTTTTTTCTTAGTTTAAATTATGCAAGTAGTATTTTTCACTTAAATTAATGTCAATTTTAAATAAAAATACAATTAGAGTCATACATTTCACACTATTAGTTGGATTAAGGTTCTTATTATTACTGAAAAATATCAAATGATTTATAGATAATTTCACTAAATTATCAAAAAAATCTAAGTGTGTTTTATTAGTATTTAGTATGTCACTTTTCATTCTTAATAAAATGTCATTTTAAAGTAGAAACACACAGTGTCATATTGGTCACATCATGTTTTGGTTTGATGTGATACTAATTCCCAGATGTCACAAATGAATTATGAATAATTTTCCTTAATTATCAAGACAATCCAAAAACATTTTCTCAATTTTCAATGTGTTATAATTTTTTAACTAAAATGATAATTTTAAACTGATAACTTACGCATTGAATCATACCAGGGCAACATATATCAGATTGATGTGCAGTTGATTCCTACACATCAAAAATGACTTATGGATCATTATATTATTGTATCAAAACAATCTGAATTGTATTTCTTGGATTTGAGTATATTAGCTGTCTTTTTTACTCAAACTGATGTCAATTTAAAATAAAAAGACACATGTGGAGTCATATCGGTCACACCATACATTGGATTGAGGTGTGAATGATTCCTACACATCCTAAATGACTTGTGTATCATTTTTATAAAGTATAAAATAAATTATATATTTTTTTTCTTGGTTTTGAGTTTGTCAGTTTCTATGATCCCCTCCATCCAAAGATACCCCTCCTAGGATGAAAATGAAGAAATGTATATAATGAACCCTAAGTCCCAAACCTAGTATCCCCTGAGTTGGTGATTGACACCAAGGGTAGACAATCTCACAAAATGGGAGTCATTACCCTTTTATAGTAAAAATGATCGGGTGATATGATATACCAACCCCAATACGACTCCAATACATATAAAAAAGAAAACCAAAATCTATCCCATATGAATTTTTAAAATAAATCTATTATAAATACATAGAATACTACAATGTAATACCAAAATTAATCTAAGTAGTGGCACATCAGTTTTCCCCAATGTCGAATCTAGTAAGGCCCAGCAAGGTTTTTGAATTCCTCTAGGATACTTTAAAACATTTTTATATACATATGGTGAGAACATATGTATAATCAATAGGAAAACAAAATTCACTCATACACAAGTGAGAGAAGTATATTAACGATCTTGTTGGAAAATAATAGAACCAACACCACCTAACAAGGTATACTAACCATCCCCACCCCACTAAGGCACACTCACCAAATAACTCATGAAATTGAAGAAATATAGTAAGCACATAAATGATAGGGTACCCCACACCACTTTCCAACTAATTAGATGCTCTCCCACCATAATGGAAAACATTGTGGTGCTCACACCTCTTCTAAAAAAACCATGTCACAACCCGATCACACAAACCTAGGACACATTCCACATCACATCCCACCCACACACACCTAGTCCTTACACCATAACAAATCCTTCTCACAGACACATGTTCAACTACCACAACACATCCCACTTGTAGACACCTGGTCCACAACAACACCTCATCACAAAGTCACCTCAAAAACAAAACTCACTCGCACACACATGGTCCTCAAGAACCACAACGTACTCAAAGAATCTTGATCTATCAATGCTTTGAATAGGGAACATGGAAGAGTGGGTGACCATCCAACCATCCTCCCACTGGGATGTTTGGGAAATGAATCTTACCCTGTGACAATGGCGGTGTTCAGGACATCGTTCTCAACAAGGGTGGGGTGCATATAAATATCAGAAGGAAAAATACATATATATACAAACACACACATATATATATATATACATAATACCAAACATTCAATCCCAACCTATGGGTTTTCAACCAAAAACCTACTTATGATACCACCTCTACTTCTACCACTAAATGAATTTATTAGTATTAGTAATGGTCACTTTAAATGTTTAAAATTTAAAGCCTCCTTACAAATATATTTTGATTAAACCCCATCCATTCCATTAATTATATTTAACCAAATTATAATTCTCCATTAACAATTAATTTATTCATTCCATCATTACCTATGAATGTACAAAACACAAGCCACAATTGGATACACAACCAAAGTCACCTCAGAAGGTGATGATTAATATAAACTAATGTAGCTTCACAATCCTCTCCATTTAAAACCCTTACATAACCTAACATACATCAAACACGAGACATGAGGTGAATATTTCTACATGATACTCTTGGATAAACCATGGTAAAATTACCCATACCAACCACTGCCATTGTAATTTTTAAAATTCAGTCAGCAAAATCGATCCTCTCAACAGAGAAAACATGCAACTCATAGTCAAACACAACAACACATAACATCACATCCCAATAAATTCTCTGTTGTATTAATATTCCCATCCATTCAACAATAAAACAATCTCTCAACCTGAAATTCCACTACACCACCCGAACCACCCCACATCAGAAATCTAGGCCCACAACCCTACTACAAAACAAGTATGAACAAAAACACACACAACACACCACCGTATAGACTAAGGTAAATCATATTCAAACCTTTCACGGCATTCCTCATTCAATTTTCCATTTTTAATTCATGGTTTATCACAAAAATAGTTTGATCCAAGGGCATCCATTCATTATCTGAGTGTACATAGTTAACAGGCTTTTCATAACAGTGATTTAATAGGAAACAAACAAATTGTAACCCCCGATATATTCGATGAACAAACAAAGACCCTCCAACATCAATGATTTTTTTCTAGGATTTTAGATCGTATAATTCACAATATCAACCAAAAACAAGTAAAAATAAATCAAAAATCACTTTTCCCCAGTCCTGCATATTCATCTCTAACAATTTATGTTATCCTTCTGAATTTGGTATTACACAATATTCATGACATAGAAATTCATATTCCAACCCCACATGATAAAATAGAGAGGGATAAAAGAAAACCTACTTGGAAGAAGAATCAATCATCCCATCCTTATTGAAACAAAGCAGGGTCGAACATGTAGCAGTAAAAGCTTCCAGGGAAAACATGATTGAAAGGCCATAGGACTAACACAAAAAATATTGTGGATGAAATTTTCTAGGTTTGACTCACAACATGTAAAATGGAAACACACAAGGAAAATTAGATCTCAACTTTAGAAAGGTTAGATCCTAAATTAATGGGTGAAATGGTTTTTAGAATCTAATAAAGGTCGATCCTGACCAAGACCATGTGGTTCGGGGATAAAAGGAATCTTATAGTTTTTGTAAGATATATATGATTTCAAACATCTCCAAAAACAATTAAAAATGGTATTAACTTCATTTTACGTCAACCAATACATTAAATGGGGAAAAATAGAAAAACTAGAAAAATTCTCGAATTTTGAAAAACTGTTTAAATTGATTCACCGATGGATGATTAATCAATGTGAGATATTTCTGTGAGGAACCAGTGTGAGAACCAGTGGGTGAGTCACTAGTGTGAGCTGCCATTGTGAGTCACTGGTGTGAGGTATCGGTGCGAGTCATTAGTGGGTGAGCCACAAGTGAGAGATACCAGTGCAAGTCACCGGTGGATGAGTCACTGGTGCGAGCTATCGCTATGACTCACCATTCCAACCTACCATTGGAAAAATTGGAAAACTAGAAAATTCATGAAATGAGTCCCCAAACACACCATTACACTTCAAACACTAGATTTTTACAATGTAATGGACTAGAGAGGTCTGAGCAATTACATCAGATACTTCTAAAACTATTCTCATCCTTAAGAATCCAAAAAAAAATCCTAGAAGAAAGAGGTTTCCAAACAACCACCTTGTGAGATACCTATCAATGATCCTGATACACTTGAAATAATTCTAAAAAACCAACACATCAATATTGAATGATAAACCACCATGAATTGTGAAAAAGATGGGGTGGAAACCTCTATATCCAAGAAGACATCCTCTAAAATTTTCTAACACAAACAAATAATAAGGTACACCACACAAGCATAGAAACCATACAATCTGAACATGTGTACCATGGTATTCCATCCTCTATGTCAAGATAATATCCACTCTGGGTGGAACTGACTCTCCCGCATGGGTTTAATTGCATCTTAATTAATGGATCTAGATTAGGAATCAGGTCCTCCACTCTTCGCACGTCAGGACTTTATCACACATTATGGAACATCGAAACAACTCATATAATAACAAAACAACTTCAAGAATTACATTTCCAAACATAATAGAATAAGAAAAAACTCAAAACAACTCTGGGTACTGGGCATTCATCTGCGTTTCTCAATCCCAATAACTCCAGGCCACCATGCCTCCAAAACATATGAACCAAAGGAATGATCCATCCTCAAAGAACCTTCTCCTGATGATCTTGGATCCCTATTAGTTGTTCCAAAAACATCACGTCATCTTTGATATCCAACTCTCCTCAGTAAATGACATTGGAGTCATCATTCAGATAACGAAAAATTTGATATATGTGAATGATGTTGTGAATCCTCTCCAGCTATGGTAGAAATTCCAACTAGAATGCCACCTTACCAACTCAACCCAACCCCTTGAAGGGTCCGATAAACCTAGGATAATTTTTACTCCTTCTGACAAACCTATGCTTCCAACATTGAGGGGAAACAATAAAAAAACATAGGGTCCTTGAACTTGAACTCTAGGGGCCTCCTCCTATAATTGGAATATGTATTCTACCAGTCCTGTGATTTTTTCAACCTCTCACAAATGAGTTGAACCTTCTCTATCGTGCTCTGCACTACCTTGGGACCAAGAATAGTTATCTCTCCAACCTCTTTCTAGCATAAAGTTTAAGTACACGGTCTTCTATACAAAGCATCAAATGGGGACATTTCAATGAAAGAGTGATAGATGTTATTATATTAATACATGAACACAGGTAAGTTTTGCACCCATGATCTTCCAAAATTCCAAGAAGAATGATCATAGTATATCCTAAAACGTATGTATAGTCTGTTCTTTCTAACCATCTGTTTGTGGGTGGAAGGCAGTGCTGAGGCATAACTGAGTGCCCCAAAAATATTGCAATCTCCTCAAAACTCAGGATGTAAAAAGTGTATCCCTATATGAAACAATGGATCATGGAACTCTATGCATTCTTACCACCTCATCCACGTAGATCTTTCCCATGGAATCCATTATACCCAACTTCTTGATCTCTATGAAGTTAGATGATCTCATTAGGTGTTGCACTACTACCCAAATAACATTATATTATACCTGAGCGCTAGGTAACCCTATGAAGAAATCCATTGATATATCATCAAACATTCACTTGGGGACATCTAAGTCATTCAATAAAACACCACGAACACGGTTCATAGCCTTCACCTACTAGAACATGAGGAACTTTTCCACAAACTCTTCCACTTCCCATTTAATCCATGACCACAAAAATAACATTCTAAATCCATAGTACATCTTTGAAACTAATGGGTGTACCCCTATGGGGGATCTATAAAACTCTTGACAGACACCCTTATTCCTCACCACTAGATCAAACATCTTTCCATGGAATAACATCTGATTCTATCCATCCTCTGACCATACCATCAAAGCATCACTATAGTCAGTAAAATTGCGCATCACCTCTTCCTCCGAGTCTCCCCACTAAGACTACTCCACCTATTGTATCATAGATGAATAAATTATCATCTAAAAAAATATCCTCTACTGTTTTCCACCCTTACATCTATGTGAAAGGCTAAAAACTCTTCCACTTCCTTCCTAGATTTTGTAAATTTCTGAACAAACTCCTTTTACAGCTTCATGCTCAAAACATAATCCAGGACATTCCCCTTTTTGAGGGTGTCAGAGATTTGAAAATCATAGTATTAAAGAACCTCCATCCACCTCCATTTCATCAATTCATATCTCAGTGGAAAAAATATACTTCAAAATCATGGTATTTGTGAAGACCACAAAGCACTCCCTAATGACGTTATGGTGCCGCAACTTTAGCAAAAACATGACTGCTACTATCACCAGATCATGGGTGGAATCGTTATGATATAAAATCATAGATGAAAAATTTATCATATATGTTTTCTATATTAAGATACATCCCATTCCCGGAAGGGAAGCTTAAAAAAACATGTCGAACAAAACCCCTTCATCCAGAAATAGAGAACATGAGTACTGACCAACATCCCCTTTAGATAGTCGGAATCTACCTTGAACTACTCACTCCACACAAAATATTGTTCATTTTTTAGTCATAGATTTTAATACAGGTGTAACTAGAGATAAACCAGGTAAAAACCCTTGTTAATAGCATAAAATTACAAGAAAAATGCAAACCTCCACTACATTTTGGGTTCTACCAAGGAAAAAAATATTTCAACCATTATCGATTCCACTACTATAGGCTATAGAGACACAACATGCCTATGGAAATTCACGTATCATGTTCATAAAATACAGATAGAAAAAATTCTGTAGAGCTGGTGTCTTCGAAGGACCTGCAAGATGGTCCTGAGATTTTCAGTATGCTCCTCCTCTGACTTCGAGTAGATCTGAATATCATTAATTAATACAATGATGAATGGGTCCTAGAACTCATGAAATATGGATCTCATATTCCAAATGAACATGGTTTGTGTTTTCATAACATAGAACGGCATGACTATGAACTCGATGTGCACATACCTGCAACTAAAAGAAGCCTTTGGGATATCGGCTTCCTTCACCTACAACTGGTGATATTGAGACCATAGAATGATCTTATAAGACCAACTCATACCTCTCATCTATTTGAAAATATCTTCTATACTTGAAAGAGGGAATTTTTTTGTATCGATATCTGATTCAACCTTCGGTAGTCTATGCAGGACCTCTGACCACTATCTACCTTCTTTTTGAACAACATCGAAGCACCGCATGGAGACACACTGGACTAGATAAAATCCCTTCATCATCAGGTCATCTATATGGATCCTCAACCCCCGCAAATCAAAAGGTTTCATCTAATAAAGAGCCATTGAAATCAGAGAGGCACCCAACAGTAATTCTATCACAAACTCAGCATCACATCTAGGTAAAACAGTTACAATCTCCTCCAGAAAACATCCAAGAACTCCCTAGAAACCATAGAGATTTTTATGTCTACTAAATCCACTAAAATATTATTCAAAAAGGATTGTAAAGTCTCCACATTCCTACTTCTCACCTGATATATCTTCTCACCGATGAAAGGCACACACTGAACATCCACGTTTGAAAACATGACTCTTCCAAGAAGCAACCGATAAAAGAATGCATGGAATAAAAATAGTCAACACCAATAATGAAATTGTATGGACGCATCAATAGTATGAACATATCACCATGGGATTGATGCAGCCCCATCATCATTCTATATCCTTGTTGCACATCAAACAAGCTGGTCTGACCTCTAACTAGCTTACTCAACACTAGAGACACAAGAAGTCACTCTGTGTCTACTCCTAGACAAAGGGCTAGAGTAGTTGCAACAAAGTATTTAGAAGCTCCAGAATCAAAAAAAGTAAAATCAAGGGTACTAAACAATATGATCGTACCTATAGTGATCTCAGAAACTACTGGAACATCTGTATCTACTGTGTGAAACTGACCACTCCCAACTCCTTTTTCCATGTACTAATGGATTCTTCCTCGACCACCCCTAAGTTGAGGTCCATAAGGAACACTCTGAGGTTTCCCTTTACCTTCACAATTTCCCCTTGATGGATAATGATCCTATTTTCCCCACTGTAGAAATTGCCTAGTTAGAAAAATCTGTTGAGGCTGTCACTGAACCTATCCACCCCTACCATATTGAGCCCGATCACCCATTGGTAACTATTTATAAATATGGTTGTGAACCCAAAAAAATAAATACATTGGACCCAAACCTATGGGAATGACATGTGGACTGAAGGGTCCAATAGAAACTGCTAAGGTCAACTCCCCGCCTATTGAAACCCCGAAGTCCCTGGAGCCTGAGACGTACTGTTGGTAACACTGCCTCTCAAAGAATCGTATTGGCTCCCCTCTCTTGGTATTCCTCATCGTGAGTGCTCTACTCAATAACTTTTTCTTTATTATGGACATCTAATTATGTCATAAATGTAGATGGGTAACTATATACTGGATATATCGATGAAGTGCCTCCTATAGATGTCTCATATGGGAAACCTCATATGAAAAGAGATTTGGAAAAAAAAACATAGGAGATCCTTGAACATAATACTTAAGCTCCTGTATTGACATACTATCCTACTGATGGTGGAGAAGCTATTACCTCTTCTCATCCTTAGTGGTTGATGAATGGAACTTTGGATAGATTTCATTTAGAAATTAAACCCAAGACATGTATGCATCCTTCCTCTTCCCTAGAAAAAGAATCCACCATTGATACACAACTCCCCGTATTTGACTCACTAATAAATGAATCCAATACTTCATCAGATCATAGATCAAACTAAATTTTATCTCAAGATACTCAAGCCTTCTCTTTTTCTCCATTTTTAAAATACTACACTCATACTTTCCTAAGGATTTCCACTTTAAATCACATAATTTTCTCATCTATTGTTCATCCTCCTCCACTTGATCAACACTCTGCCAATCAAATAGATCAACCTATTTTGCCTCGACTTCCCCATCCACATGCAGGTGACGAATAAATTCCATACATGAAAGGTAAATAGGGAATTATTAATCCCAAGTAGTACATAATTTTATTTAAGATTCATTTTAACTTAGTGAACACATTTTATTATCCATTTCAAATTCCCCAAAACAACCCAAAAAAATAACACATGAATTTATGATACATGCACCTTTCCTAGGGTCTATTCCCAATAAAGGGTGTAACCACACCTTGTTGTTCGGTATGCTTAAGGTCCTTACATCATATCATGGGGGCACTAATATACAGTGTCCCAGATGATCTTCCCTGGCATATTTCACACAACAAGATCACTTGACACTGTTTCCCTACCATCCCATGAAATCCAAACTATCCCTAACTCCAAACTCTATTATATCTCTCAAACATCACCTCTAATACCATTATTTAATGAACCCCTCCCCCAAAATATACCCCTCTTAAGATGGAAATGAAGAAAGGGATATAATGACCCTCGAGTCCTACCTCTAGTAGGCACTGGGGTGGTGGCCAACACCAAGGGTATACATTATCACAAAATTGCAGGCATTTATCTTTTATAGTAAATAGGATCAGGAGATAATATGTACCAAACCCAATAAAACTTGAAGAAATATATAAAATAGAATGACAATCCACCCTACATGCATGTTTAAAATAAAACTATTACAAAAAAACTCCAATGTATTACCAAAATAAAGATAAGAAGTGACACGACAACTGCCCTAAATGTCTGATCTCATAAGGTCTAACACTATATGTAAAATCCTCCTAGAAACCTAGAAATAGTATTATATACATAGGGTGAGCATACAAGTATACTAATTAGGAAAACCAAAGTCTGTTGTGAAAATTTGAGAGAGGCATACTAATGCTCTCGTGAGTAAACAACAGAACCAACAACTCTGAACAAGTTATACTAACTATCCCCAAATCACCAAGGAATGATCACCAAATAACACAAGTCAAGTAATGAAATATTGTAGGCACATTGATGAGAGGGTAACCCACACAACTTTCCCACTAATTAGACACTCTCACACCCTAACAACAAACATCATGACACTCCCACCTCTTTTGAAAGAACCAAATCACAACCCACACACACCTAGTCCCCACACCATAAATTATCCCACCTATAGAAACCTAGGCCAATGCCACAACACAACCCTCCCAAAGACACCTGGGTCACAACCACACCTCCTTCTGAAGACAAAAGGGAAATAAAACACACCCACACACACCTGGGCCTCACGAACCATAACGAACCCAAATAATCATGATATATCACCTCCTAGAAGAGGGACCAGGGAAGAGTGGGTGGCCAACCATCGATCCCCCACCTGAATTTTTCAGCAAGACACTATCACCCATGAAAATGGGGTTGTTGGGAACATAATTCTCAACTGAGGTGGGGTGTATATATAAAATAAAAAGGAAAATACATGTATATATAATACCAAAAACGTTTTCCCAATCTATGGGTTTTCAAACAACAATAAACCCATGAAACCACATTATCTACTACCTCTAAATGTATTTATTAGTATCCGAAAATACCACTTCAAAAGTTGAAAAATTAAAGTAGATTCAGAAATCTATTTCACTTAACACCCATTAATTTCATTATTTAGATTCAACAAAACTCTCATTCTTCATTAATAATTCGTTTATTCATTCCATCACTACCTGGGAAACTACTAAACACATGAAACAAGAGAAAACACACCCAAATTCACATCATAAGGAGGACAACCAAATAAACTAAAGTAGCTTCATAATCATCTCCCTTTAATACCTATTCATAATATAGCATACATAAATCCATAGGTATGGGGTGAATCATTTTTCATGCTATTTCTGAAGAACCCCCAAGAGAATTACCCATACCAACAACTGCCATCATTATGCTTCAATGTCATTCCACCTAATTCATCCTCCCAATAGAGAAAACCCCTAAATCATAGCCACATGCAACAAAACATAACCATAAAACCCGATCGCAATCCTGTTGTATGAAAATTCCAATCCATTCGACAATCAAACAATATATTAACCTTATATTCCATTACACCACCTGAATAAACCCACATCACATAACCATGCCCAAAACCCTAATATAACACAACTCTAAAAAAATCCACACAAAGCACACCACCACACAAACCATGGAAAATAATATTCATATTTAACAAGTCATTCCTAATTTAATTTCTACTTTTTTAATTCAAGGTTATAATTGAAATAGTTTGATCATGGGGCATCCAATAATTAGTTGAGTGTATGTGGTTAGTAGGTTTTTCATAATAGTATTTCAATAAGAAACAAAAAACATTTAACCCACAATCTATTTAGTACACAAGAAATTATCCCCAACAGCCTTGATTTTCAACAGTGATTTTATCCCATATAATTCACCAAACAAAAAAACAAATAAAAATTGATATCACGTAACTTTTCCTTGACCCCACATATTAATCACGAACCACTTATGTTATCTTTATTAATTTGGTATTTTACTATATTCAGAAGAGACAAATTCATAAAACCACCCCACATGATACAAAAAAGATAGAGATTAAGGAAAACCAACTATGAAGAAGAAGTGATCAGCCCTTCCTTATCGTGCCAAAGCAAGGGCGCACATGCTGTAGAAAAATCCTCAAAGGAAAACATGGTGAAAAGGTTATGACCCAAACATATGACTCCTCAAAGAAGAAATATTCTAGGTACATGTAACACCAAGAGAAAGTGAAACACAAATAGTATAGATTTTCTCATCTTTAGAAAGTCCATATCTTAAATCAACAAGAGAAATGATTTTTAAAAGCCAATAAAGTCAAATCATGACCAGGACCACATGGTTTGAAGTCAAAGGAAGCTTTAGTTTTTAAAAATTTACATATGATTTGAAATGGCTCAAAAACCCATTAAATATAGTATTAAATTCATTTTACATCAATGAAAACCTTAAATGGGTGAAACTAAAAACATTGGATGAATTTTGGAATTTTGGAATTTGGAAAAACTATTGAAAATGAGTCACTGTTGGATGAGTCACTGGTGTGAGCTATAGTTGCGAGTCACCAGTGGGTGAGTCGCCGGTGAGAGCTACTAGTGTGAGTCACTAGTGTGAGACATCGATGTTATTCAACAGTGGATGAGTCACTGTTGCGAGCTACATGTGTGAGTCACCACTGCGAGTCACTGTTGAATGAGTCGTAAGTGCGAGCTACCACTATGACTCACTATTTGAACCTACCACAGGAAGGACTATAAAATAGTAAAAGTATGGAAATGAGTCACCATGACATCCAAATTATCTTTAGACACTGGATTTTCAAAAAGTAATGGATCGAAGATGTTCAATCCATTACATCAGTTGACTTTTTACCAAAACTAAGGTCAGTTTTAAATGGAATGATACACCTTGAGTCATACAGGTCACACCGTGTGTCAGATTGATGTGACGTTGATTCCTATACATCTCAAATGAATTCTAAACCATAATCATCAAGTATAAACACAATATAAATTTACATTTTTACCATGATATTAATTTAATTTCTTTTAATAACTGTCATCACATCATATTGAGTTGATGTTCTTAGCTAAAAAAACCTTCCTATTGTATTATTTTTTCAACAATTAGAATGGTTTTTCAACTAAAAACATCGAGTCAGTATGCAGTGTTTGAAACATCATAATGAAAATAAATAAAAATCATGGTAACATTCATAGAAAAAAACATTTTATCTCTTTTTTTGATTGTTTCAGATATATTGAAGAAAAATACGACTTCCCAAAATATTTTTCAAAAAAACTAAATATGTTTTAATAAAAATGATAGGGAAAAACATTAAAATATTAGATATATTGATGTAAAAATTAATTAAATAATTAGTTGAAAATAATCATTTCATGATGTTTGAATACTTTCATTACCCATTTCCTTGTTTTCATTATCTTAGTTGCAGCCTCAAAGTATAATCTCTCATGATCATGAGAATCTTTGAAAAAACCACCCCAAATTGAACAAAGGAATCCACCTGTATAAGATAATAATTATTATGTGAGTAATACTAAAAAGGAATAAATTAAACATAATTATGAAACAATCCATTACTTATATAGTAGTCACATCTTCATGTTATTTTTGTACATTACTCCATCAGGTACGATGCCTATTATTTTCTAAGAAAATATATATATTTTTATGAATATTATTACATTAAAAATTAAGTGTAGTACTGTAAAAATATAAATAAACAAAGGATTAATAAATATTTTAAATGAAAAAGTAATTAACTTTGAAAATTCCTTTTTGGGGATGCTAGTTTTTTGATGAAATATGATATCCCTATTAACAATACAATCACAATAACTAAAATCTTTTCCATTATTTTGTTTTGGACAATGTAGATAAATTGAGAAAAATAAGCAATTTTTTCTATGTGTTTTGATAGTGAAATCGTATTATATATACCATGATACATTTCCAATTGTAGAACTTGTCAGACTCCTTATGCTTAATTCATGTCATCATTCCATGAATTTCATGATATTTAAACATCGCCCTATCATAATAGAATTCTCAGTAAAACATAATATAATTTATATAACTTGACCTTTATTTCTAAAATTTTGGTTGTAGTGTGTTATAAATTGAAAAATTCCATCTTCTTTGGTTGGTTTGTTTGATATCCATAGAGTGAATCCATGAAATAAATCTTTGGATACCCAAATTGCCAAGATTGTGCATTTGATGTTTCCTAAAAACACAGAAAAATTAAAAAGTAATGAAATAAATGAAAAAATATATGATGTGATTAAATTTTATATGTTTACCCCTACAATGTTGGTATTAATAGGAATCTATCATTTGTAAGATTTCTTTCAAATGATTTAACTAGTTTTTTTCCATATTTCATTCATTCTTTTGAATCTATTTCTTTTTTTATGTAGAAGTTATGTGAGGACTAATGTGTCTAGATTTATGTTTTTGGCATAATCCCTACGATTTTTATTTATATATACTACCTGGAAAAAAATATGAATTTTTTTCCATCATTAAAACAGTATATTATCTTTTGGAAAAAAATAATCAAAACATATTTAATTTATAAATGTAAAACTAAGGCTCCTAGCCATTAACAGTTGAGTATTTATTTACATTTTCAAATGAAATGAAGTCTGTAATGTCATGTTCATACAATTTTTCTTAAAAAACAACTATGTGATAACTACCATTTTGTAACTTTTTATCCCCATGTACCTTCAAATTTAGTAAATGTCAACATTGAATGTGTGGGGTAAAGGTTATTTCATAATATCTTTTCACCTTATAGAATATCAGTACTTGTAAGATATCAATGTCTATTTGATTCAAATTTCACATGAACAATCTTTAGAAGATTTATTACCTCAACTAAGAGTGCTCTTTGAGGGGAATGGCACACCACAAAGCTGGTGGGGTGGGACAGGATCTCCCCACAATAGTTGTTCTTGATTTATTTCTTCTCCTTTCTCCCACCATAAAAGTTACTATCAACTAATTCGATAATTTAAATTTTTATTCAAAGAAATATAATCTTTCCTTGATCACTTCCTTTTCTTTTTCTTTTTCCTCGTGTTGTTTTCTTCTCAAAAAATGTTCAGGGTGTCACCCCAAAACCTGCACCCCTAATGCATCCAAGCCGCTAAGGCCACTTCAAGGCCACCAATTATAGGCGCTCATCTAGTAAAGGTGTTAATGTTTCTAGTGACTAAGTCATATATAAAATATATGAAAATAAGTAACCATTTTTAATTAGTAGTGTTTTTAAGGATAACTAATATTTATTATATCATACATAAACATGTTTCCAACACTTTTAATATGTTTTCATCTATTAGTATCCCATATTAATTTATATGTGCCTCCTTCTATATAAAATGGAGTGTTATGGAAGTGGATTTGGACTCATCAATCTGTATATAAATATATAAACATAATTATGTTGTTGATTCATGTCACATAAAATTATTTGGGTAACTTTAAAATATATACCAAGTTTTTTTCAAGTGAAACATACCCCATCCATATTTTACGGTTGGCGTACATTGACTTTATTTACATTACATATTTTTAGAAATTAGTTTCTATTTTAAAAATAAAAAATTATAAATCAAATGATGAATACACGTATTGTGAAATAGTGTATTACCAACCACAATGTACCTTAAAGGGATCTCAGCATGATGGCTAGTAAACACATCCCATGATTCTGAGGTTATCAGGTGTGTATACATAAGTGGTGGGTATGGGTTTATTCTCCCTTCAACATAATTAAGATTAAATCTCATTAAAATCATGCAAAAGAATCTATGGACCCTTACAATAAGCATTAATACATATTTCTTGTGGGGGTCATCCACTATAAATGCACTCCATAAGGAATAATGAAGAGTAAGTCAATATTTCATTATTTTTTAGGAGAAAAATAATGAAATGATTTCATAATGATACCATTATCTCTTCCCACATCAGTTCCTTAAGCTTGGGCCCAACATGGTGCCACAAATCTACATAAATTGGAACATTTTTCCCAATAAAGAGCCCAATGTAACTACTAAATATGGACTTGTTGGGGTTAACATGCTAGCCTCACACATTACAACCAACCACGAATTTAATTCCTTTACTTTTCATCTTAATGATTTTTCCTAACACCATCAAAATTAGAAAATCTTATTGTTTAGGAATCATGGGTAATTCATCACCAACAATTTCCTTATATTAACCATATTTAATATGGTGTTCCCCAAGATTTATAACATCATTATATGGAGATGGTCACTATACCTCTGCACAGGGAATATTTGTATGTTGAGAAATCTATTGCTTCTTTGGATTGAGGGTATCATCACATGTAAAAGGTCATTGTTCCTCAGAACTGGGAGCAATAGTTGGTTGAGATATATGTTGTTCCTAAGGATTGGGGGAACCAGCACATGCAGAAGTAATTATTTGTAGAAGTTGTTTAATATTTAATTTATATTAAATAAATGTAACAGCAAAAAGATAATAAAATGAGGTAACACAATTTATATTAAAAAATATTTATCCTTATTTTTAAGCCCCTCTTTTTTTAAAGGTTGAAGGGATTTTACCCCTCTATCGAGTTTCCAAATCCCTTCAATGTGGTATTCTATGACATACACAACCCCTTCTACATTGGAACCACTGTGAAATGATTACGATTACTCAATAAAAGGGTAATCCTTAGTTGAACTTCCATAGGTCCCTTTAGGTGTTTATTTATAACAAAAAATTTGACTACTTTTGGTTTTTGGGATCTTGAACATAAAATACTTTTACTATATGTAATACCAATATAAATGGTTTATATTTATACCCTTCCTTATTGAAATTCACATTCTTGAATCCCAATTCATCTATTTTAACATCACTCTTATTATCAACCCACTTCAATTGAAAAATAAACACTTTGTATGTTGTATAATCCCGCTCCCATATTTGTTTGATGACAAAAAGTATGAAATATTCGCATAAATTTGATTTCTATGTATAGTACTAGAAATATTCATCACATCATCCAAAAGTGTATCTCCAATATTTTTCATGTAATTTCCATATTCATTTTTATTTTTATAGAACATATAACATTAAATTACATAACCATTTAAAGATAATACATATACACTTGTTCCTCTGGCTATCCATTGAAGTCCATCAGAAATGGAATACAAAAATTTATCTAACTCCTAAAACATATGTTCTCAAATCCATCCTATAACGTTTTTATTTTGTGTATTTGATATCCATATTTAAGCCATTGATGGATTCAAAATCCTAAGAATATATTTGTGGGTTTCAATATATGGAAAAAACTACAAAATATTATGAATAACATAAATTTGGGTCTAATATAGATCTATAATATTTATTGTGACAACGTATCTTCAAAACATTCCTCTACCCATTAGCCTCCCTATGTAATTAGATTTCGGTAGACCAATGATTTCCACACTAGATAGGTAGTTGGTGCAAAATTAAACAGCTTCCTTATCAATATATCACTCTACAATATGAACCTCTGGCCGAATTATATTTTTGAAACACCCATTCGAAATATTTTTATAACATTAAATAGGGTAGATCCATCTATAGTGTATAGGACCACATAGTCAAATCTCTCCCAACAAGTGGACCATCAAGTGAACCATCATATCAAATAATGTAGGTGACAAAAGTATTTCCAATTCACATACTATGATAGAAATTTAATTTTTTTATAGTGGAAATTTTCACCAAGTCTACAACATTTCTACATTTATATTTGAAAAAGAAATAAGTATTGGTTAATGGGTGATGGGAATTATCAAAAAAAAATACAATGTAAATATATTGGAATTAGATCTTACATAAAAAAAGGTAGTAATATGATTCAAAACCCTTTATAATTAAATCAATCATTGAAATGATATTCTTGATATTCAATATGTACCCCTTTGTACACCTTATTCCATTCAAGAAGTTATCAAAATCATATCTATCTCACCTGGAAATAGTGTAAGCAGCTGGAGGAAGAAAAATTCATTTTCACCCTTCATGGGCACCAACTCTTTCGGTATTCCCATTTATCCCATGTCCATCCAAGCCTTAATTCTCTCCTTTTTGGTGTATTTAGTAACATTCCAATTAAAATATCACATACATTTTTTCCATCATGGATTAATAAAAAAAAATTCCAATGTACAAAAAAATATATTATGGTAATTTGAAAAAACTAATCTCTTTTTCCAACTGATTTTCATAAAGATTATCAAAAATGTTTTACCCAAAGTAGTTTCCACATACTTTACTATCTAAAGCAGTTGGTTACCTTTTATAGGAGATGGTGGTGTATGATCTTCGGAACTTATATATAATAATGATGTCCAGGATTTCTACTTATGTTTTCGGTGTAGAAGTATAATATTTCTAAGAAAAAAAGATGTGCATGAATGTTTCATCCTAATTGACTGTGTAACTTGTTAATAAATGAGACATTCTTGATTTTCTTTAAAGATATATCCTACCATATTTCCATAAGTAGGAATGTATTATATCATCCCATACATCATGGTTCTTAATATGAAATCTACATTTCTATAAGCATTATACGACAAAACACATGAATCCCCCAATAATATCAAATCTTTAATCAATATA
This sequence comes from Viscum album, assembly GCA_963277665.1. Classification (NCBI taxonomy): domain Eukaryota; kingdom Viridiplantae; phylum Streptophyta; class Magnoliopsida; order Santalales; family Viscaceae; genus Viscum; species Viscum album. The sequence goes on along the minus strand of OY728146.1, from coordinate 1,877,843,076 downwards.
GACAAATAAACATTAATTTAATTACCTAGTTGTTTTAGTCTAGATATATTAATATATAACAAGATTTATTTCTTGTTTCATACATAACAATGGTGTAAGGTTATAATTTACCAACATAACTATCTAGGTACTTTAAGTGCTTATTTGAAAACCAAAATTATTCTCTCCATCTATAGATAATGAAAGACGAATGTTTCTTGGACTATTTTTAAATTCATGATACTCATGATCAATTCTCTTTCATAGAGGATAATATGTTGAGTGATGATGTTTTCCATCATTATTTCTTGTATCTTCAGGCCACGTCAATTTCCTTTCAGTCTCCCCACTTCCATATTGGCACATAAAAATTGGAATGATTGTAAAGTACCATAAAATTTTATTAGGACCTGGATCATCATTCTTTTATCAAGAATAACCACTCTCTGGATAATTTTTAAGTTATTTGTGGTCTTTGTGAAACAATATATAATCTTTTTGGTTGACATGTATTCTTTTATAGATCATTCCCAATGAACATATCATTTTTTAGTGTAATATGTACATATAGAGAGTTCATTATCTTTAAGGATAATATAATTCAATTGATCAATTAGTTTAGTAAAACCGGTATCACTCCATATTTTTCCTACTTTCAATTTATATAGCTTCAGTATGGATGATAATGTTTTATATTTAGTTCCACCAGCATAAAATGGTATTATTCCACAACTATTTAACATGCCAAACAATTTGGGACAATCATGAATCTCATATTCAACATTAATTATCATTTCTTCATTATGATATTCATCATCATTCACACTTGTAATCACATTTTTATGTTGTCTTCTTCATTGTACACACTTGTAATCATATCAGATGATCCATAAAACAAGGTGTTATCTTATCCACTAGAAACGTTCACCACTCCCCAGTTTTATTCCAACATTTACAACATATCTTTATTTTATAAAAGATCAAGTACTCTTCTAACTTATATAGAATAATTAGTCTTGAATAACGACAATGTAGACATAGAAAAAGGATTTTATAAGGGTTATACACATGATCTTTTTCAAACCTGATGAACTCTTTCACCCTATCTTCAAATTCGTTATTCATATGATTGGAATCTATCAATTATCTATTCATATATATCCTATTTTATTTGGTAATATTAATATTTATCAAAATAAATACCCATAAGTTTTTCAATTGAAGATGGATATCATGAATTTCATTACAGAAAATGGAAAATTGAAAAATTGTTTATCATCCCACATGATTAAAAAAAATATTGAAGGAAATTTATAAAAACAATGGAGGAGATTACTCTTTTAAAAAATACTTTTCACTTCATATTTCTAATGATCAAAACCCATTTTGTATGAGTATAAATTTAGTATAAAATCTCATTTACATTACAAAAAACCAATGAAATATGACTTTTCAATGTAATTATCGAAAAAAAAATTATTTGGAAACCCTTTTCATAATAAAAAATAAGGATATTGAATATAATAATGGTTTCACAGATAAAAAAATAAATAATTATATTTTTTAAAATATTTTCAACACTAAAATTAAATTTATTAAAATATAAAAGGATTAAACTATTGATAAATTGAAAAACATTTACAAGTATAGAATTATAAATTAAACTTTTATATATATTTACATTAGAACTAAAAAATATATATGTATATAGACATATAAATTATATATAATTTATATAAGAATATACTTTTTAATGAAATATAAATAATTTATAAATATATATAAATTTATAAAACAATATAAAAGTATATATATATATGTTATAAAAGTATACATAATTTATAGAAGTATATAGTTTTACAAATTTACAAATGTATAGAATTCTAATATATAAAAGTAAAATTTATAATTGTATAAATGTATAATGTTATTTTATTTTAGTCCACTCATAAAATGATCAATCTTGTTTTTATGGTTAATAGAAAAACTCTTGGTGTACCTTGTGTATCTCATGAGATATAACATTAAATTTAATAAAATAAACTTTTCAACCGATTTCAAAAATACTATAAAAAACCCACTCATGATACATTTCTCAATGATCAAATGAATAGATCCACATTATATATGAATTGAAAATAATAAATAATATAAATTTGCCAAGGGTCCCACACAGATCAACCAGGTATGGGAACTAAATAAGATCAATATAACCCCCTATGAGAAACCACCAACCAATGAAATTATTTCATGGGATCTACCGATATATTTAATGTGATGTGATCCCTGAATTTATCAAACTTGGACCAATTGTAGGCTTATGCTACATTCTAACACAAGTCATTTGACTAGCTTGCCCCAATCCTAGAATCAGGGGAACTTGCAGTTTCCCAATACAAAATTAGGGGCACATGGAATCGTTAAATGGTCAAGTGTAGTATAAATAAATACTTCTCACTTAGTTACTCATTTTCCCATGAACAAAGTAATAGTAATGGTGAGAAACAATCAATAACCCAAATAATCACCATTATGCATAAATAATAACCCACCCACATCTCTAACACTCTCACAAGAAATAATCCCTTTCTATCCATTGAATGATCACCACATACATCAAATACCACCCATAAAGGGAAACAATCATAAGTGGAAATAAGTGGATCTCACACACCCATGTGTTTGGAAGACCATTATAAAGGTCCAACCGGGCCTTTTAAAAACCCATCAAGAGGCCAATTCCCTATATAATAATTTGAAATTTTTTATAAGAAATATATTAAAACATTACACTTAAACCACACTTGAAATAAATTTATAAATGTTTCCACATTTATAAAATCACTTTATTTATTATAACATTGCCTAAATTTTCTTATCCAATAAACCAAATGGGATCAAAAAATGTTAAACCTAACTTTTTTATTTTAAATATATATTTAAAAATGATATAAATTCTTTGAATTTGATGTATTTATTGATATGTAAAGTAAAAATATTATGCCAATTGGGATTTAAATTTAATGGAAAAAAGACTTATAAAATATAAGAATTTATTTATAAAGATAATTCATGTAATTTCATAAACACATGGTGTGCATGGTTTATTAAAAACTAATTTTAACAAGTTCTACAATTTAGATTCCACTGGAAATGAAATAAAAATTACATAAAACGTTTTTTACCATGCCAATAACACATAAAATCATTTAATGTGATTATTTGATATAAAAACAGGTATTTAAACATGAATACAATCGAGGTTCTCAAATTCAATGGTAAACACATGTGGTAACCTATAAAAAATCAATAGAGAATGGTCCGTAAATTCAAATATATGATAAACAGAGCTTAAAACATCAATCCAATTCCTTAGAAATAATGAAATCATAAGAAAAAATGGTCACAAATTACCCTTGGGTTTAGTTATGAAGAGGTACGGTGATAGTGATGAAACTAAGGGGTGAATCTGGTCCGAAAAATACAACAGTAAAATGAAAGTGGGTTTCATACACACTATTTCAAATATAGAACATGAAAAGTAAACTATGAAGAGAATTGGTGGAGAAATATATAAAAATAATATTTGAATAACATACCTTTAGTTTTTACAATCTTGATTCATTGAAAATTTTTAGTCACGTGACAAAAGAGAATGGATTCTAGTGATGTGATAGAAGAAAATATGGCGTGGTTAAGATAGGGAAAATATGATGGAAGTGGGGTTTAGTGATACAAGCAACAACAATGGGAATAGGGTTTAGTGTGAGTTGTGGTGTGTTGGTTGTGCGGTTCGATGAGAGTGGCAGAGTGCTGATAGTGGGGTTCGACATGAGAAAAAGCATGGTGGAAATAAGGTTCCATGAATCATTGAAGATATGTGAGAGAAGATATCTAGTTAGGGTTATTTTAAAATAAGTGTTAGAGTTTTATCAGTTCTTTCAAAAAAGAGATGATAAATAGGTGTTTTATTTTCTCTAAATAAAAAATCACGAATAAAACACCTATTTATCATCACTAAAAAAACACTGATAAAATCTAATTTAATAATTTATTTATATTATTATCTATATTTATGAAAATATATATATAATAAGTGTAATTATGGGTTTGGTAGCTCTACATCTCTATGATTCCATGGTGTTGAGGATGGAAACCTAATGTCATACGGATCAATGGATTTGATGGCCTTCAAACATGCTTCTATCAAGATCTCACACTACCTTGGATCTTTGCATTTTTTTCGGTGGCATTCATGTAGTCCAGGTGGTGGGAAATTATTCTTGATGATCTGTTCTTAATGTTATTGGAGAGGATGATGATTCTTCTTAATGATATATGCTGAATCTACTTGGATCATTTTGGGAGGATGTTCCAATTGGTGTGGATGGCATGAATGAGTCGCCTCCTTATTTGGAAGTTCCTAATATTGTGTTGAATGGAAATACACCATCTAAGATCTGGATGTCTAATCCTGTTTCTCAATGGAAGAGATCTTGTGTATTAGATGGTTTTTGGTTTTTAATCTTATGTTTACTTGTGATACGACGTACTTCCCTTTGAAGACCCAAATCATTGGATCTAATATTCTCTTTTGACAACCAATTCTAGGTTCCTAAATCATCATCGAAGGTGATTTCGTAGAAATCCATGTTGGCTTCAGATGGAATCCCTGGTAAGAGATTGGATCTTGGTTTTGATAATCAACAACATTCGGTGGTTTCCTTCAAATGACCATCTTATGTTAGGATTCACATTTAAGGATTGGTAACTCATGTGGAAGACAATGTTTATTATTTATTAGAAAGGGTGTCCATGGGTGAAAACCCATAGATTGTGTATGTTTTCCTTCCAAAATGAATGATGCATTGGCATAAAAAAGGATCTCAGTGGAAGGATCACATTTCAATGGGGATTCTCCAACAGTAGATGCATTTCTTTAGGCATATGATTTTTCTACTATCTCTTTTATCCAGAGGATTTAAAATCTCATGCATGGGGAGCTGGTCCCTTGTTATTGAAGTATGGGATGGTTTATATTCATGAATGTTCCATGGATTTCAATGTGTTTTAGTTCAATAATACCTCTATATAGGTATGTGTGAGGCTTCTTGGTCTCAAAAGGAATATGTGGTACCCGAAAATTCTGCATGACATCGTATCTTCAATTGGTTAATCAATTAGTTTTGACAATAAAACCAATGTTTTTAGGTATGGCCACTTATCATGGATTCCAGTTGAGATTGATCTTATCTTGACATTTTTTGATAATTTTATTATATATACGCCAACTAATGTCATTCATATCAAGGTCTAGTATGAGAAATGTCTAGATTTTTTTATGAAAGTAATTCTATTGGGCATATGGATTAAAATTACTGGAGAAGGGTTTGAGAATTACGTGGCTGAAAGGAATAAATTGAAATGGATTGAGTTGGAAAATCCAAAGGGAAGAAGGATTTTAACTCTTCAAAACATGGGAATTCCTCTTCTCTAATTAGTCTTTGGGTTATGGTAGCTAGGGTTGATCATCCTACATCATGTTTAAAGTGAACGATATCAATGTTGTATTACTAAGCCTATGAGGCTAAAGAAATTACTAATATTGAGTTGTAGATAAGTGATTTCAATGGATTTTCTTAAGATAGTGTGGGGAATGAAGTGGAGAAAAACTATAATGATAATGTTTTTAGTGAGCATGCTGCTGGAAATGATGGATTGGATTGCAGGACCAGTGATGGTGTTTCTATGGGTGCTATTTGACATGGAGATCCATCTGAACCTATTATTTTTGGGTATTCTTCAAATGAGGTTGTTGGTGTTATGCCTAGTTGTTCTATTTCACAAATTTATGAGAATGTATGTATTGTTCAACCACTAGATGTGGACTTTTCAGGGCATGTTAGACAAGATGATGGACTTGGGAAATCCAATGTTCATTAGAGTGTGGATTTTCTTAAAGATATCCAAAATGCATTTAGTTCTTCCATAATGTCAAGAAAATAGGGGAATATTTTGTATGATGAAAGTCATAAGGAAAAGAATATGGTTTTGCTGGACAACACTCATCTTTGATCTATGAACAACACTGTTATAGTTTCTTTTAAGGATGATTTTTGTAGTGGTAAGGGTAAGATGGTCAGCAGTGTGGGTCTTGCTCTGGTTCCTCAAAAAAAGGTGGTGGAAGTATTATTCCAATCTGCCGAGGAATGTTTCTCCCAAGGTAATCTTCCAAGTCATTAAAGAACTATCTCACTTTGGAGGAGGAAAGGTCAAAGAAGAGGATCCTTGGGATCATTAATTAAGGAACGATGTAGTTGGAGTGGGAAACTAATGATGATGATTATGATGATGAGTCTTATTATGATTATGGGAATTATTCAAATTTTCTTGATCCATAGGTTGACTATCTAGATGAGGAAATAACTCTTTGTATAAAATAGTCTACTCTCTTTTTTCTGGTCTAATTTTTTTTCTCATCTTTAATAAATGGTCAGGTGCTTTGGCTTTGGACTAGACCTTTTTCGATATATATAATAGATAAATATTTATTTATTTATAATTATAACTTTAAATAAATATATAATTTTCTATAACTATATTTATAAAAAATATTTTTATAAATATTTTTCTGTATTTATATAATTATATATATTTATAAAAGTATATATATTATATATAAATATAGATTTATTGAATATTATTATTATTTAATAAATATATTAATTATATTTATAATTATAATTATAAATAAATATCAATATATTTAAATATTTAAAAAATATAAATTATATTTATTTATAAAATTATGAACATAATAAATATATTTATTATAATTTTTGTAATTACCTAAACAAATATATATTTATTCATAGTTATAATTATAAAAAAATATATAATAATTTATATAATTATTATTGTATAATAAATATATTAATTTTATTTATAATTATAATTATAAATTAATATAGATTTATTTAAATAATTATAAAATTATAATAAATATTTGTATTATATTTATTTATAAAATTATAGGAGAATGAGACATGTTGGTGAGCTGGTTGGATACACACAAAAATTGGGCTTATGTGCTATGTACTAAGATTTAATACCCACTAGGTCTTCAGACCATCTATATATATATGGTTTGATATGTGGGCTTATCCCCTTAGGGGTGGCTGTGGTTTTTCTTTATGGCATGTGTGTGAGGTGTTTGTGTGTGTGTTTAGTGTAGTTATATCGCCAAGCACTTAATATAATATATATATATATAATAAATCTATTTATTTTAATTTTATAATTATTTAGATGTAAATGTATGTGGTTATAATTATATTGGAAATTATATATATATATATATATATATATATTTAAAATTATAAATATAATAAATATATTTATTGAAATTTTATAAGTATTTATAAGAACATAATAAGTTCACGGTTATAACATGAATGAATCATATACATAGTAAATTATAGATAATAAAAAAATGATTCATCGCATATATTATATTAGGTGTTTGGGGGTGTAATTACATTCAAACACATACACACACACCACACACAAAAAGGCCAGAAAGGAAGGTCATAGCCCCCCAATGGATAACCCACCCAACCAGTCATTTTATTACATTGTATATTTTTGGGCCAAAGGGAAATTGGGCATGAATCTCATTACATGGACGATAGTCTCACCATTTGATGTCTTGACATCCCCACTTGCATCATGCCTGCATCACTACCCCCTTGATGGCTACAAGGCCTAGTGGCCCGAAGGCCCAATCTGGATGAATAGTACTACTACTATAGTACCAATACTACTATAGTGACACTTCATTTCCTACTATAGTAATGCTACAGTACCTGTAGAAATCTTCTCCCACCCAGATTTGAACTTGGTTCTGATGCAAGCTTATGAAGCTTTTAGCACCCGAGTAATCCCCCATCTACAAGATTCATCGCTTATATGGTAATCAAGAATAATAAGGTTGTCAGTATGCAAATGAACATTCATGATGAATAGATAACATATGCATGTGTCATCATAATATAGGTAATATTAATATGTATTAACCCACAATAATGTCCACAAATAAACTTATGATCTTATAGCATCAATTATACTCCCAAATCAATATATGAACATAAAGAACAACAATAATGTCCATGAATATCATCATAATCTCACTATATATATATAGATATATTTAAAATTATAATTATAATTATAATTATAATTATATATAAAAAATATTTAAATCTAATTATAAATGTATGATTATAAATATAATAAAGATATATATTATTTAAAAAAATTATTATAAATTTATATTTATTTAAATATAATTATTTATTTATAATTGTATAAATACTTTTTTAGCCTAATATATATATATATATATTTAAATAATTAAAAATATATGTTAATATATCATATTTATATTAACTATAAATAATTTTTTTAATTAATATATATAAGTAAAAATTATTTTTAATTATAATAATATTCGTTTTATATATAATAATAATAATTTTATTAAATTATTTTATTAGTATTAAGAATAGTGCTGATAAATATATCATTTATCAAAGCTAAAAAAAGAGTTGATAACGTTAATAGATTTATCAATGAATTTCTAGCACTTCTAAACATGACATTTATCAATTCTTTTAGCTAATTCTGATAAAAGTGATGCTTTTATCAATGCTTTATTCTTAGTGCCTATAAAAGTCAGTGCATCCCTTCCTCAGATCTGTGATAGTGTTAGTTTTATTTTTATTTTTTTATTGAGTTGAATTCTTCATTTCAACTCACTTTCAAACTATGTCAGCTTTCTGACTTTATTCATTTGTTCATTTTTCACATATTTTCCAACATTTGGATTTCAAAGGGTATGGTTTTTATTCATTTATATCATGGATGAAAATTACAGTCAAATAATTCTGCTGAATGTAACCAATTATCAGATGTCATGATTAAAAATAAAGGATTTTATTTTTTTCAACTAAATGCATTTGTTGGTGTTTAGTACCCAGAATCCAAGAAAACATTATACATGAAGAATGGAATTTGTCAGCACTAAAAAAACACTAACATGCTAAGCACCCCTAAAGTCGCAACCATTATAAGATCTAAGAAAATAATTGGTATATTTCCAAAAAAACTCCATTTTTAACCTCTCCCTCCCACTTTTTTAGTGCTTCAACCCCTGCTCTCACTCTTATTTAGCCCTTTTATTAGCACTCACAACACCCATTTCTCAGCATTTTTCCACTATCCATCTACATGTTAACACGTGCGTGCTGTGAGTCGATCTTGGGACCTCCATTACATAATTGGGACCCCATTATCACTGACCCAGGCTTGTTTTTTTCTATATTTTATGATATTTATATTTATTTAAAAATGTGCCCATATATATTTTTTCTATTAATATATTTATACAATTATTTTTAAATACATTTAGAAAATATGTGTTTGTGGGTGTTTGTGAAATATATATATATAAACTTATATTTATATATATGTATATCTTATATTAACATTCATTTAAAAATAATATAAAATAGAATATAAATAGATATCTATTTATTAATACACACACACACACACACACACACATATATATATATATATAAACATTGCATATATTTATTTATTAGGTTCTTAGGGGTACAAATACATTAAATACACACACACCACACACATAGGCTGGAATGGCTCGTAATTGCCCCCCACCCCAAGGGATAGCCCACCCATCGAGCCTTTTTTATTCAGTACATGGCCTTATGGTCTAGTGGGCATAAATCCCATTAGATATCCCAAAATCCCACAAACTAGCCCGAAGACCCAGTCATGCGTCATGTGTCATGCCTACGACATGTATAAGTATATATTTATATATTCACATATTTTTATAATGTAAAAATGATTAGATCTTGTTTTAAATAAAATGAATAATTATTTTTTTCATCTGATCTATATAATTATTTTTCAATTCATTATTAAAATATGTCTATATATTGTATATTTATATATAAATTTTATACACTACATATATATTTATAAGTCTATGCATTTATATATATATGTATATTACTACATATTTACAAATTATTGTATATATAAATATAAATTTTGAAAAATTTCTTTATAATAATTAATTATAATCAAGTTTACATACTATATTTAATGAAAATGATATGTTTATAAAAATACATTTATATATGATGCATTTACACAATATTGACACAAACACCCACACCCACACATTTATATTTTTCATATACACACACAAATATTTAAATATATTTATTTATCTACATATATTAGAATATAAAATTAAATATATTCTGTTATTGACACACACATATTTGTATATAAAAAAATTATATTCATATATATTTATTAATGAATTTTTATAAGGTTAATAAAATGGATAATTTTTTAATTCAATTGAAAGGGTTAATAAATATTTATTTTTATGTGATTTATATATTTAAATATATATCATTATTTAAATATTTTAAAACATTTTCTCACAATTTATTATTATATGTAAGTTGAAGCAAATATTTATATATTATATTATAAATAAACATTCAATATGAAAATGATACAATTACAAACCCATAGTATCTATATGAATGTAATCATTTGAAATAAATCTTGTCTCAATTTAAAATGGTCATTAAGACCCTCTTAAACAAAAATGGAAAGTCGAATATTTAAAAATCAGGGTACCGCAACTAAAAACTCAGTTTTGGAGACCTTTTGGACATTTCTTGACCTAAAAAATTGTGTCTGGATAAAAATCAATGCTTGTTTGAAGTTCAAGTCATGTTTTCAATGTATCTTAATCGTTCATTAATTTATTGATTTTTTAGACCATTTAATTGTTATTAAATGAAAATTACTCAGTAATAATTATCAAATCATAAATTAATTATATTTTTAATTTATATTTTTTGTTATTTTCATTAAATTGATTGTGTATTACGTGAAAATAGGTATTTATTGTTATATAAATCATATTTAATAAAATATATTATATTTAAATTAATATAAATTTATTTAAAAATTAAGATATAATTTTTTAACTAATATATAAAATAGTGTTGATGATGGTGGCCATTATCAGTGCAACAAAAAGCACTGGAAAAGTGATACCTTTATCATCACTTTTAGATACTACTGATAAATCGTAGTGTTATTTATCACATGTTTTTTAGAATTTGTTGAGCCTAATATAATTTTTGGTTTCATTCGTTAGTGGGACAATGAAAACATGATAAACCGTATTATCAATATCTCACATTCTATAACTTTTTGAGAGAAGCATGAGACGAATTATGCTTCCATGATTTGAAATAAGAAAAGTTTTTTCTTAAAAAAAGTGATTAATTTGAGGTTAAATATGGTTAAACTATTTATGATTATATGAGTTAATTTTAGGGATTTTTTTATCAGTTATGTAGTATAGATAATAATTTTCATGATGATATTTTATAGATTTTGGTTCTTAAAACATTACCTAATTCATGGGAGAATTATCATTTTACTTGAACTGATTCTTCTTCTAATGGTTTCATGACGTTATTTTTTTTCAAGTTAGTTCTTTTTAAGGAATAATTTATAAGACATACTCCAGAAAGATATTCTCTAGATCTTTTGGTTAAAGGGAATAAAGGGAAAATCCCGGAAAGGAATCAAGTACATAATAATCGAGTTAGGAGAAAATGCAGAAGTGAATCTTGGCTGAAGTAGAAATCATTATAATGTCATCATTTTGGTAATAAAGGACATGTTAAAAAGTTTTTCTATAAACTAAAAATGGAAAATTTAATCAAAATAAATAGAGTAAAAATAGTGATGGTGATGATCATGTTGTTGCCACTACAATGGGTGATCTTTTTATTGTTTATAGATCCATTAATATTGCTTATGATAATTCATACTAGGTTGTTGATAGTGGAATCTTCTTACACATGAAATCAAGGAAGGGTTTATTTACATATTATAACCTAGTTATTTTTATGATTTTGAAGATGGGTAAGGATGGTAATAATGATGTTGTAGGTATGGTAACAATTTATTTAGAGACTATAACATGATGTATATTGATTTTGATGGCTGGTTAATATATGCTCAAGGTTCATCTAGATATTATTTCATCTATTATTCCTGATGATGAATATTTTCTTAATAAATTTTTGAGGAAATATGGAATATTTCAAAGAGTTATAAGATAGTGGCTCATGGAAAAAAACAGTAAAGTTTTTATAAGACTAGAGATTCTATTTCATGTGATACTTTTTGAATGGTTGAGTGCAGTTTTTCTCCCAATCTATGGATTAAGAGGATCATCCATATTAGTTTGAATGAGGTTTTTCTTGTTGTCTAAGTTAAAATTTATTCCAGGTTTAATGGGTTTCAAATGGTACATGTGTGAAAATTGTATCATAAAAAATAGAGCATGGTGAGTTTTAGTAGTCATCCTCTACACAAGAAGTCACAAGTACTTGAATTAATATATTTTGATGTTTTTGGTACTTTGAATTTCAAAATTTTAGTGTCAATAATTATTTTGTTATTTTTATTGATGATCAATCACATTATATTTGGGTTTTTGTAATGAATTTCAAAAGTAAGGTGCTCAGTGTTTTTAAGAAATCCCAGGTTTCAGTTGAGAGGAAACCCAGTAAGAAACAAAAATGTGTTTGGACTAAAAATTAGATTGAGTATTGTAGACCATTTGATGAGTATTTTAGTCAAAATTTTATTATACATCAGAAGACACCTTATAAGACACCTCAACATAACGGTGTAGCTAAGTAGATGAATATTTATTTTTTAAAAATACTTTAGTGTTTAAATTTTGAATCAATGTTTCCTAGAAATTTTTGGGTTTGATGATTTATTTAATTCTACATACATTATCTATTTTTAACATTCTATTTATTTTTAGGTAGATACTTCAGTTATATTTTGGTTTGGAAAATATATCATGTATGATCACTTGCATGTTTTTGGTTGTCAATATTTTTAATGTTATTAGAAATGAGATATTCGAGTTGGTTGGTAAGTCAAAACAATATACTTTTATTGGTAATGGAAATTATTAGTTTGGTTGAAGGTTTTATGAACCTTATTTGAAGAAACATTTCAAAATTATTTACTCATTGTTTATGGATGATTAGACTATTAAAAACATTGATAAGGGAGAAGAATATGTTTCCTTAACTTATGATTTGTATGTGAGTCTTGAGATATTTTTTATTCATTCTTACTTAATATTATTGATTATAATGATCATTTTGATGTTCAAAATAATGCTTATGGTGAATAAGTTGGATTCGATGTTTATGATGCACTTTTGGTTTTTGATGATCTAAATCAAGTGGTTATTTTTAATTCACAATTACACTCAGGAGACCATCATGACATCATATTAGTTCTACTCAATATTAACTAGATGATTATTCACTCTTTATTGAATGAGGAAAACCAAAAAAAAAATTAATGAGGAAATGAAATGTGATTAGAATGAAAAATGGCTAACATTAATTGATGATGATGTGAGATCATTTCATGGAAACCATAGTTTTTACAGAGTGATATTATCGATGGGTTGGAGAGTTTTTCCAAAATCGATGGATTTAATAGATTAAAAATGAATAATCATGTTATCCTACATGGTACAAGGCATGGTTAGTTATTAAAGTATTTTATCAGAAGAAAGGTATAGATTATGAAGAAATGTTTTCACTTGGTTCATGATTTATTCTATTTTAGTTTCTAATGGTTTGGATGCATGTTTAGATATACAGATTGAGTAGATAGATGTGAAGAAAAATTTTCTCTATAGAGGTTAAGAGGAAGAGATTTATCTGAATAAGCATAATGGTTTAGTTGAAATAGGTAAATATAATTATGTTTATAGGTTAAATAAGTGTCCATGTGGTTTGAATAAAGCTCTCACATATTGGTATATTATATTTGAATCGGTTATTTTTCACCATGGTTTCAGGAAGAAAACTTCTGATATTTTTGTTCTTGTTAATAGATTTAATGATTATAATTTATTGTAATATTTCTTTATATTTATGATTTGATCATTGTTGGACATGATAATTCTATAGTAAATAAATTGAAGAAAGATATTTGTTAGAATTTTGGGATGAAGTACTTGGGGCTAGCATGACAGATTCTTGGTATATAAATCTCCCATGAAACTATGTGTAAGAAATTATAGTTATCACATGAGAGATATATTGATAAGGATCTTAAGATATTTTATATACATAGAGTGAAAGTGCTTATTACTCCTATTTATTTATATTTTATGCACAAATCCAGTCATCAACCTTCTACTGATGAAGATAAAGAGGAGATGCAACCATTCCCTATTCATTAACAATTGGTTTTTTATGTTATGGTTTGCACTAGACCTGATATGTATCATATAGTAGGTGCAACTAGTTGTTTTATATCTAATCCAAGTAGACAGAATTAGAGAGCTGTGAAGTATAAATTTCACTATCTTCATGGTACTTATGATTTGAGATTGTCTTTTGGAAGTGGTGAACCTTTTCTTTCTGGCTTTACAAATTATGATATGGTAGGGGATATGAATTCAAGTAATTTTACATCATTCGATTTGATTACTTTTTCCCAGGGAGCTGTATTTTGGGAGTCTATATTGTAGAGATGTGTTGCTTTATCTACCAATGATTATAAGTTTATTGCAACTAGAGAAGCATGAAATGAATTATTGTGGATGAAAAATTTAATTCAATTTCTCAATTTAAATTAGGACATGTTTGTTTTATTTTTGTGAAACTTAGAGTGATATTTTTGTTAGGAAAAAATCCCACTTTACATGGAAGGTTGAAAAAATATAATGTTTAGTATCTTTGGATCCATAATAACATTTATTTGTGATAGTTGAAGATCGGGAATTTTAATACAAATTTCAATGGGTCAAACATGTTGACCAAGATTTTACCAAGTGTCAAATATGAGACTTCCAGACTAATTCCAAGGTTCGTGGTGACCCCCACTTGAGTCAGAGGGGGAGTTTGTTCAGCGTTATCCTTAAGTGGGAATTTCATGTGATTTTTTTAAAGGTATATGATGGGGTTATATTTTGAGAGTGTTACACACTTTTTGGTTAAGGATTTTTCAAGGTGTTTCTCTTTTTTATCTATCATGACACTCTTAGGACTTGGGTTTTAGACAGTTTAAAGATTTGTAACTGAGGTAATTCATATGGACTAATTGGATTTCATCTATAGTGGTATTTAATCTAATCCTAGAATTTTTATGAACTTTTATTCAGTAAATGTACATATATAACTAAATGGTGATACCTATTTGGATTACTTTATCAGGATGTGTTCTTTGTGTAAGGCTCCTATAAAACTACAACTACTTTCTAAATTTGATCCTTTATTTTTAGAGAGCATTATTTTTTAGATTCTTATTATATGAGTTTATTCCTTGTACTATTCATTTTTAGTGGGTTTATCTATCTTGACTAGGTCCCATGGTTTTTACCTTTAGATTTTCTATGTTGAAAATTTCTACTGCCATAATTTATTTTTTTCACATATTTTTGATTTCTTCATATTCGATTTTATTTTTCAGGCTAGTTTAAAGAGAATGAATTTTTTTTATTATCTTTTCTATTTTTTTTAGTATTCATGTTTATTACTTAATGGATTTCCCAATTTTTAGAAGTTGGGGAAGTAAGGTTTTTTTAATAAGAAATTTTATGATATTATAGTCATCAAAATCCCAATATTGGATAACATATTTTTTTATAGACTAATCAACTATGATATTTTTGATCAATTTTAATTTAATTTTTGAAATTTAATGTCTACATTTTTTATATTTGTAGTAAATTGTCTTCGATATGTTTTATAATAAATTTTATTTTTTTATATTCAAATTTTTGATAATTTTGTTTAAGATGAGTATGTTGATCATATTAAGAAATATAACGATATGATTGATGCACAATTGATTCCATTAGATCATAAATGAATAAATGATTATTCTGTTATTTTTTCACAACAATCTATGTGACTTTTCTCATTATTGAACAATTTTATGTGATTCTTCGCTTTAATATTGATATGAAGGCCACACAACTCTTTCTATCATACCGAGATAATCAAGCATAATAATAATGCACAATTGCTTCTGATAGATTATAAATGACTCAAAAATAGTTTTATTGAGTTTTCAAATCAATAAAAATTTGTTTCCTTGGTTTTCACCCATACCTAAGTGATTTGGGTTTTATTTACAAGTGTTAAAAATATGAAATCATATTTTTCATTATACTGATCAATCTGAGCATCGGATTGCAGTGTGGTTGATTCCTATAGATCAAATATGATTTTAGAATCATTGACCGATATTTTTACCAAATTTAAAATTCTTCTTCTTAGTTTTTTACTACTAAATAGAGAAATTATATATTAATAAATATACAAAAGGTTAAATAGTGTTTTTGATCATACAGAGAAATCTCATCATTAGACTGATGCATGGTTTGATATTAAATATAATTAATTACTTGATGATCATTATCCTATATTTTGACACCAATCCATATGTGTTTTCTCATTCCCCCCCAGATATGTCATTTTAAAGAAAGCATAAAGGTTAAATGATACATTGGATTATACCAATAAATCCAAGCATCTGATCCAATAACATTTTATTGCTACATAGAATCAATGGATCTATGATTGTTCTATAAATTTTTCACACCAATCCATTTTTATTTTTTTATTTTGTTTCACTTTTATGTGATATTACACTTTAATACAAATAAAAAGGCCACACAACATGTTATATCTTAACTAGAAAATCAACTATCATCTTGATGTTTGATTAATTCCTATATTTAAAAAAGACTCAATGAACACCCTCAAATGTTTTGAAACCAATCCATGTGAATTTTGACATTACTAGAAACAAAAATATGAAATGATACATTTGAACTGAATAAAAAACCAAAGTGATAAACGGAAAAACACCTCTTATATCTGATGCATCATATAGTCCATGATTTCTTCCTATGTATGAAGGATTAGGGTCTAAAAAATTAATGTTAATAGGGTAATAGTAATAAATGTCATATACAATGAAAAACATTCATTAATAAGCTTATGTTTTCATATCCTATATGTCATCACTCTAACACACCCACTCTTTCATTTCCCTCACATTACCTAATAGTTGAATTTTTTATTTTTCAAAAAAATTCACCAATGCCTACAAATATATCATCAGTTATACTATCGAAACAATATTTTGTGCTATAGTATCAACACCAAAACAACATGACATGAAATTATTATTCCATATGACAGACTATATCCATGTCTGTCATGACCGATGATGGCATTATAATATGTCATCTCTCCATCAGGAAATAATTTTTTGTTCATCTGGAACATGTTTCCATTCATCCAAATATTGATCCTGTATAATTTATATATAATTAATTAAAATTATATCACAATTGTCATAATAAATTAATATCATTGTTTTAATATAAAAAACATACTATAGGAGCTGCAACCTTAGGATCATTGTAATCATGAGTCATTATCCACACAGATATTCTACCAGTTAGTGAAGACATTTCCAATAATTATAAACAAATAATATATTACTATGTAGCATAGTAACACAGTAAATGATGATTATAAAATGAAAATGATATATAACTCATGCTAATTTTGGGACACATGATGAGTCAAAAGCCAATAATTAGGTCTCTATTTGATAATATTCCCTAGAAACAACTTTTGTGTACCTTATTATTAACCATATTCATTGATTTTATTATTATAAATGTTCTTATAAAATTATTATTCTTTTTTATTTGGCATATCATGTGACAATGTCCTAAGGGTAACTGTCTCACTAAAACTTCATAATAGCTCCCTACATTGATGAGAACATAAAACTTCCATGATAGTATTCTAAAATTTATAATATATATCTAGATGATACAGTTTAATAGGATGAAAATCATACAAACTATGATGAGTGGATACTCATAGGACATTGATACACTTCCACATGGTGTACACCCTTGGAAATTTTTAGACAAATAGATTTTGAGAGCATGAACTTTCGGTATGAAATCCATATTATATGTGTCATTGGATGTGCTTATCTAAAGACGTGTGTGATCATACTTATAATTTAATATTATTATTAATTCATATCATTAGTTGTGTACATCATTGTATTGATGAATAAATTGATGAAATATGATCGTGTAGAGGTAGGACACGTTGGGTGCATCATGGGTGATATTGCATTAATGAACAATGTGAGAATGGATTTTTTCCTTAAAATTTTAGAGGAAGTTGATTTCTCAATATCCCTGATGAAAATTAAACTACCTTATTAAATTCACTTCCCTAGTCGATTTTAGTAAGTTTATTTGTTGAGATTCAAATAAAAAGAAATCGATCACATAGCTGGATTGTAACACCCCGTTTCACTATTTCATTATTTGAAATTATTTATTTAAATTAAATCCGGAGGTGATTTGTGTTTTTGGATGTTTTAATTTTCAGTTTTATTTTTATGGTTTTTTTATTATATGTAGTGTTTGAGGTGAATGATTTTAAAGTAAAAATATGGTACCCACTTGTGGGGTTGCTTCTAGTTGTTTATTAATGTTTATGGTTTGACCTACATGGTTGGAACATTATTTGGTTGAATCTTATTAGTAATATAGTGAATCTTCCATTGCTTGGGTTTCCAAACCCACTACATATGTATTGTTAGGAAAAAAGTATGACAATTGTGGGATATGAATCTATGCTTGGGTAGTGATATCTTCACGATTGGCGCATGGTTATATGGACCATGTGAGTACCTAGGAAAAACTATGAAGATGAGTTTTTCTTATGTTGTTCCAACTATGTTTTTGGTGCATCTTTTACCGTACTATGAGGAAAAACTATGTGATCTATCCAAATTTACTTAAAACTAAAATTCTGATTTTCCCTATAAATTTTAGGATCTCAGGGGATTATTTATTCCCACTTTCATTTGTCTGACCTAAGTCACCCACAAGGTAGATTTTTCCTTCCCTATAATTTTATTTTGAGGCATCCCAAGCATTATCCCTTTGAGTTAATTTGGTTATTTATTCTCTCTTCTCTTGGTTTCCTCCTCTTCTCTCTCTCCCTCTACCATTTTCCTTCAATTTTTCCATCTCAAAAAAACTTTTAGGGTTGAATGTTATTGTGGAAACAATTAATATTATAGATATCGAACAAAAGATGATTTTAGTCTTAAATTCCTTTGAAATTCATTTTGTGGGTTCTTATGTAACCTTTAAATATCTTGATGGTCCTGTCATGTTAAACATTAGTTTGAGTATATCAAGTCATGTTAATGCTCATATTCTTATTCATTTTATATTGGATACCTCTACATAATTTTAAGGTGAATATAAAATCTAGATAAGAAAATATTAACTGTGGTAATCTATGAAATCCTACCACTTATTTTATGTATATTAGGGAAAGTTGATCATGTGGGAAATCCTCCAATATAGAAAATAATTGTGATAAATGTTTGAGTAGATCCACCACCAACTAGATGGAATTTTTTTCTTTAAGACTCTTAGAAAGATCAATGATGAATTCCATGGTGATGATTGCGTATTTTGATATAGGTAAATATAATGGTTTAATTACCCCTTTATGTCTTTTATGTTCATCAATTACTTGTTTACACATCGATCATCGAGATACATACTCTGAAATATCCATCTTCATATTTTCACTAAATAATCATTTCTTAATATATCTATACATCTTTTTTCTTCCAGGATGAATCAAAAATAATGAGCCATGAGAATTATCTATAGTTTCATTATTCAATTCTATTTTTTAATGGACACTTATTCACTTATGATAGGAATCCTCTTCTTAGAATTGATTCCATCTTGAATACACCCTGATAATGTGTTTCTCAAACTATTGGTAGTGCCTCCTCAACTAGTGTTCCCACACATCTCTTGAAAATATAATCATGGGAAAAAGTTGTGGATCACATCTCTAAAACGAAGATGTTTTTTAGTGATGATTTTATACTGAGTCACACTCTTCTTGATGCAGAGTCCTGTTTTGATGTAGTGGAATTTTGTTATAAAAGGAAAGGTAGTTCCTAGTCTCATGACACACCAATATATGAAGAGAAAATTTAATTTTGTGATCTCATTTTATTCAAAGATCACTTTTCTTAATCTCCACATTTAATCTGTTATATTTATAAGTATTACATTTGATATCCCTTCTATTTTGTGGGAGTCTCTACCATTTACTTCTCTACTTTAATGGACCCCCTTTCTAGACAAGGTCACGTGGTTTTTCCCTTTTTTGGGTTTTCCATGTAAAAACCATTGATGTCAACTTTATATTTTTCACTTAGTTTTATCATTGCACATCCTCTTTTTGGAGATAAATAATTTATTTCCACTACACATTCTCTTTTCTATTGTTTGAGAGTTCATCACTTTCCCCACTTTCCCAGCATCTGGTATTAGAGGTTCTAGTTTATATTTATATTTATTATTGAATCCAATTACAGTTGGACAATTTTATTAAATGGTACGAACTACCGTATGTGGTGACTAAAAATAAAGGATCTATTTTTTTTCAAGAGAATGCATCTTCTGGTGTTTAGTACCCAGAAGCCAAAAAGTATGTCAGATGAAGAATGGTAATTTGAGCATGATATGTTTAGGGTTTCATTCCCCAATGGGTCAAATGCAATATCGTTAACCACATTGTCAATATCACTGACACCGGAACATTGTGGGAGAAGCTTGAGGTGACCTACGCTTCCAGGATGTGAAACAATAAATTTTTTCTTCTCAAAAAAATTATAAATTTGAGGTACAGAGATGTTACTTCTGTTTAAGACTATTTAAGTAAATATTAGGGATGTTTTGATCAGTTTTATGGAATGGGTAACAATTTTTATGATTTAGTTTTAGATCATTTTTTCTTAACACTTTACCGGATTGTTGGGAGAATTTATGTGTTAATTTGACAAATTTTTCTCTTAATAGCATTGTGACATTCAGTTTTGTTAATTATGCTATTTTAAATAAAGAGGTTAGGAGATTTACTTAGGAGAAATAATCTTCAGAGCTTTTAGTCATAGATAATAGGGGATAATCTAGGACCAAGGATAAAATAGTCGAGCTAAGAGATGTGGTAGAAGAAAATACAGATCAAATTGGAGAAATTTTGAATGTCATCATTGTGGTAAGAAGTTGCATGTTAATAATTTTTTTATCAACTTAATAGAGAGAATACAATGAAATAAAATCCATAGAAGAAAAATGGAAATGTATATGATCATGTCACAACCTCTACAGGGGTGATCTTGTTATTGTTTATGACTCCCTTAATGTTTCTTCTGATGATTCTTTATGGGTTGTTGACAATGGTGCCTATTTTCACATTAAATTGAAGAAGGAGTTATTTAAATATTACATCATATGTAATGTTTTGGATTTTGAAGATGGGTAATGATGGTCATGTTGATGTTTTAAGTATCCGAACTATTTTTTAGAGACCAGTACAGGAAGTAAGATGCTTTTAATGAATTTTTTACATGTTCCTGAGGTTCTCTTGAATATTATTTCAACCAGAATTCTTGATCATGAAGGGTTTTTTAGTATTATTGGGGATTTACAATGGAATATTTTTAAGGCCTCTATGATTATCGACTAAGGTAATAAGTAGTCGGGTATATGCTAGACTAGAGATGTTATTTCATTTCATACTTCTTTCGTTGTTTAATGCAGTGTTTCACCTAAGTAATAGCATAAGAGGCTTAGTATCATAAGTGATAATGTGTTTACATTTTTCGACAATAGAAATATTCTTTCATATTTGAAGAGTGTCAAAATGGAAATTTCTGATCACTGTATTTCTTGATAACAATTTAGAGTGAGTTTCAGTAGTGATCCTCCATGTATGAAGTCATAGGTACTTAAATTAGTATATTTTGATGTTTTTCTTCCTTGGAAATCTAAGACCTTTGGTGGAAGACTTTATTTTTTGAATTTATTTATTAATAATAATGTAGTCTATTTTTTTATGTTATGAATGAAAATACTCAAGTGGTTAGAGTTTTTATGAAATTTCAAGTTTCTTCTAAGAGGGAATTTTTTAAGAAATTGAAATATATAGGCACTAAAAATGGGGGAGAGTATTTCGGTCTATTTGATCATTATTATAAGAAGGACATTATTAAGCCTCAGAAGACACCTCAAATGAATGGTGCTACTGAGTGGATGAACATGGATTTTTTGGAAATATTTCAATGTTTTCTTTTGGAAGAAATGTTTCCTTGACAATTTTGGGGGTGATTCTTTACATACTATTTCTTATATTATCAATTTATCACATGTGGTTTCTTTATAGATAGACACTCTCGATATGTTTTGGTTGGGAAATGAGAACAGGTATGATCAATTGTATATTTTTGGTTCCAAGGCACTGGTTCAGGTTCCTAGATATGAGATACACAATTTGGAAGGTATGTCATGCCAGTGTATTGGCTATGGACACAATGATTTTTCTAATAGGTTATATGATCTTGCTTGGAATAAAATTTTCTGAATATGGGAAGCAATGTTTAAGGAGTATACCACTATTTCATACATCAATATGGTGGAAAAATATACTTCTCCAACTTTTATGGCTTTTTTAGTCTTGATCTAGGTTATAATTCACATTTACCTTATATTTTTTATTCCGATGGTCACTCTGATGTATTGAATGATGCTCATGGTGAACATGTTAGAGTTGATTTATCTGATGCACCTTTTGTTTCTAATGATATAGTTCCAGGGGTTATTATTGAACTCAAAATTCATCTATGTAGGTCATATCAGCATCGTACCATTTCCACTTGATATTATTTTAATGAGTATGAGCACCTCACTAAAGGGGGAGAACCAGAGTATTTTAATAATGTGATGGAATGTGAATAAAATGACATATGGATTGAAGTAATGGATGATGAGATGAAATCATTTTAGGATAACCATAATTTTGATCTGGTGAATTTCCCGATAGGTAAGAATGATTTGAAGAACCAGTGTATTTATCAAATTAAAAATTAAGAATCTAGTTATGGTTCATGGTACAAGGAAAGCTTTGTTGTTAAAGTCTTCCTTAATAATAAAATTATTGATTTTTATGATATTTTCTCAAATTTTGTAAAAATGTCTTCTATTAGGGTTTTTCTTGGTTTGGCTACTATTTTAGATCTATAAATTGAGCAGATATGTGTGAAGACAAATTTCCTTCACAAAGATTAAGAGGATGAGATTTATATAGATTATTCAAAGGGTTTTGTTGAAACAAGTAAAGAAATTCATGTTTATAGGTTGAAAGATAGTTTTTATGGTATGAATCGTGATCTGAGGCAGTGGTATATGAAATTTGAATCAGTCATTTTTCATCAAGGATTTAGAAAGACATCTTTTGATCATTGTGTTTTTGTTCAGAGAATCACAGATAATCACTACTGGAAATATGACTTTTACCAAAGGTTTTGGCCAAACCGTTGGTACAGTTCATTAATTTGGACCTATACCAACGGTTTGGCCAAAACCGTTGGTATAGGTCACTTATATGGACCTATACCAACGGATTTGGAAAAACCGTTGGTATAGGGGGGGGGGGGGGACCTATAGGACCTATACCAACGGTTTTGGCCAAACCGTTGGTATAGGTCCATTATAGAGACACTATACCAACGGTTTGGCCAAACTGTTGGTATAGGTCCCCCCTATACCAACGGCTTGTCCAAAACCATTGGTATAGGTCCAAAAATCAAAGGACCTGTACCAACAGTTCTCAAAACCGTTGGTAGAGGTCCTTTGATTTTTAATCGAATCTTCTTACCGAGAACATTATATTAATCAAAATTTAAAATTATTATAACAATAAATATATATATTTATGAAATTATGTTCACAAAAGTCATGTTAGGTTAGTGGTTAAGTCATTCAATTATAAAATAGAGGTCCTGGGATCAAATCCCACCGAATGTTTTTTTTTTGAAATGCATATACCAACGGTTTTGAGAACCGTTGGTATAGGTTTTCATATTACTTATACCAACGGTTTTCAAAATCGTTGGTATAGGTCTATACCAATGGTTTTCCCAAAATCGTTGGTATAGACCTATTGTCACGGCTTACTTTCCAATGGTCCTCTGAACCGTTGGTATAGCCTAAACGAACGGTTTGAGGTCCTATACCAACGGTTCCAAACCGTTGGTATAGGTTATTTTTCCAGTAGTGAATGATTTTATTATATTTTTTCTTTATATTAATGATACGATCATTATTGGCCATGATGCTTTCAGAATTGATATATTAAAGAAGGATATCTTTTAGTCTTTTGTGATGAATGACATTGGGCCATCATGATAGATTCTTGGCATGATTATCTCCCATGAAAAGAAGGCCAAGAAATTTTGGTTATCTCAAGATAGATATGTTGAGAAGGTTCTTCGGAGATTTTTTATGGATAGAGTGAAAGTGGTTAGTAGTCCTCTAAATCTATATTTTAAGCTTAGTACTAGTTAGTCACCTTTTACTGATGAAGATATATAGGATATACAACACATACCTTAGTCATATGTCATTGATTGTTTCATGTATTCTAGGGTATTTACTAAACTTGATATAGCTCATGCAGTTGGTGTGGTCAGTCATTTTATATAAAATTCAGGTAGAGATCATTAGATAGTAGTGAAGTATATATTTCATTATCATAATGATAGTTCTGATCTGATATTTTTTTGGGAAATGGGGAACCTATGCATTGTGGCTTTATAGATTCAGATATGGAAGGATATATCAATTTGTGAAATTCTACATTAGGTTATTTGATCACTTTTTCTAGGAGAGATTTTTCTTGATATTATATATTGTAGAGATTTGTTTCTTTATATACTATTAAGTTAGAGTTTATTTCACCTATAGAGGCATGCATTGAATTTTTATGGATAACATATTTTATTCAAGTGCTCAGTATAAATCAGAACAAGTTTTTTTTTAATTTTTGTGATAGTCAAAGTGCTATTTATTTTTTAAAGAATTATAATTTTCTTGGCATGTCGAAATATATCGATGTTCGATATTATTGGCTCTACAATTTCCTCGATTCAACATAGTTAGAGCATGATAATATCTACAATGACGAAAATGGGTCATACAAGATGACCAAGAGTTTACCTAGAAGAAAATTTTAGACTTTCCGACTTATTATAGGGTTGGTGATGATCTCCAATTGAGTCAGAGGGGAATTTTATTGGGTGTACATCCTCAAAAGGTGCTCCCACATGTCTCTTGAGAATGATAAATGCGGGACAAATCCATAGATCACATCTTCATAGAGGAGATGTTTTTTTGTGACGATTTCTCATGGAGATATGATTTTAGTTGACACAGAGTCATATTTTGATGTGGGGGAATTTTTTTATAAAATGACAAGCAATGCCTAGTCTCAAGACACACCAACATATAGAGAGAAAATTTCATTTGGTAATATCATTTTATTCAACGATCAATTTTCTTTCTCTCCACCATTATTCCACTATTTTTTGGAGTATTATTTTTGAGATACCTTCCATTTTTGGGGATTATCTACTGTGTACTTATTTATTTGTGTTGATCCCACTTTTTGAACTAGGTATCGTGGTTTTTTTCTTTTCGGGGTTTCCATGTAAAAATTTCTGGCATCAAATTTATATATACACTTATTTTTTTCATTGTAAATCCTCTTTTTAGAGGGAAAGATTTTACTTCCACTGCATGTTCACTATTATGTTATCTATGAGTTCACCGCTTTACACTCTTTACCAACACAAACCCACCGTAACACCCCCAATCCTTTTCATACACCTGGTAAACATTCCATTAACCAAAATTAAGAGATTTAAACAAAAATTTAAATAATTTCATACCTCTATGAAGTATGAGATCTTAAACGACCAAATGACCCTATCTGGTTTGTGTAAATTATACCTAACACATTTCCCTAACAATATAGAAAAAAATTCAACCCATTTAGATGTATCAATTTTTTCGAAGTATATTCATTATTGCTGATATTGAAATCATAAAATCAATATCCATTTTTTTGAATCCATTTCTCAAATTCAAGTCATCATCCAACTTTCAGTGGGCCACCGAAAGTGGCTCACCGATGATGTGTTTTGTATATCATATCTTGCATCCCCATTTACCTATTTCAACATTAACTTTTATAAATATGAACATCACCCATGATGATAGAAAGCACATCTCCCATTCTTCTCATCATCCTTCTTACCTATCCCTTTGTCGATGCCCTCTATAATGCTGCAGCTATAATACCACACAAAACCATCACAGTTCCATCATTTATTACTCCCCTCTTTATAAATTACAAACCAAAATTTAGGCTTAGTGATCTTAATTCCTTGTTGTGGTAGAGATAGTAGTTCAAAAGAGCCAATCCACCACTATATAAACATGAACGATACTGGTTCTATGAATCGATAATGCAAGAGCCAAAAATGAAGAAAGAAAATATAGAATAGTAAATGGAAAATCGATTTAACATGCTTCAGACACTTAGAGAGCCTACTGCATATCAAGAACACTCTCTGCACCCATGCACACATTTTAATTCTTTTAAAGAAAATGAAATAGTAATAGTGAAAAAATCAGAGCAACCAAGAGAATAGAGAAAGAGGAGAAATTTACAAATCTTAAATTAAAAAATAATTGTAAACTAATACTCACAATATCAGACCAAATCTACCCCAGAGGTCTTGATCGCTTCATGTTGATGTCAAAAGCACAACTTCTCGGATATTTTTGAATGTCCACCCATCGCTCCTTCTATGGTTCTTGGTTTTGTCATTAATGAAGCCACACTTCTTCCAATTCAGGAAGGATGTCGATCTCCACTATGGACCAACCTTTAAATGAGGCAGAAGGTGGTCAAAAGACTCAGACATGCTCTAATAAAGAGTCTTACACAATGATGTTGGGAGCTATAGAATTTCTCATTGAGAGGAATTGTGGCACCACGATGAATCAAGATTCGATGAAACTGAAGAGATTCACACTTCCTTGGGAAGATATAGGAAGGGGTATTTAAAACCCCATGCGATCCTTTGAAAACCATAACCACATGCCCAATATTGGGCATCCTTGAACCCAAGGTGTGAAACAATAACACCAAATAGAATGGTTGTTCAATAAATAGAGGAAATGTGGATGGGAAGAAAACTATGGGAAGCAAAAACCGTCAACGGTGCACATACCTCTAGGAAATAAAATAGCGATTTTAAGCATGTCAAGTGAGTAGGAAAACCACCCTAAAAATAGTGCGCCAATAATAAAACAAAAAATATATGTGTCCAGCATGACAACCGATATAAAATAGGGTGTATTTAAAACAGTTAAATGGAAGAACAAATATACACAAATTAAAAGACGAATTTTAATTTGAAAATCTAACATGTGAAATTAAATATACAATTTCACAAATCTCAACCATTCTCATTTAAAATTTTTCAATGTGGTTGCACCTAACCTATGAATTTAATCGATAAATCATGATAAAAACCTAATAAAAACAAAAACAAAAATAAATAGTTCCATTCAAACTCTACACCGCTTATGTTCATCATGTGAATCAATGTGATGCACATTTTACCTCATGAATTATATCTAAACTACTACATATACATGTTTATATTTAAATCCTATAAACATAAATGACTAAAACTAATCTTATATTCACAAGCCTAATCCATCTTCTTAGATGATACCAGTGTGGAAGTCCCAAACTACTAAATAGTACCTACACAATAGCATCAAACACAATAGTACCAATTCTCAAAGCATAACAACAATAAAAGGTATGAACCTAAACTCAACAGTTCATATGTAAATAGTACTAAAAAAGAAAACAACTAATTCAAATGAAATAAAATAAGAAAACAAAAAACAAAAAACTTAGTGCAAGAAAATCACTCACTCCACCAAGATCTACGACAAACCCAAAAGACTCTCTACCTATGAAGAAGACACTGCCTAGAACTATGCAATAGGGTAAACCACATCCTAACTTACACTATTGATTGACCGATATAGCCCAGGTCCCCAATCCAACTCAAAACCAAGAGGAAACAACCCTAGCTAGCAAGGGGAGTCTGACATTGACCTTGGGAAAACCCATTCTAGTATAGGCCACTAATGACATCAAGCACCAACATTTCAAGGTACCTATCAAATATAATAAAAAAAATATCATAAGTACCATCATGAAATTTTGGGGTTGGCCAGATATCTCCCCATGAACCTGCTTCTATAACCACTTACCAACAACATACTATCCTCATACCTAGTTACCTCACGAGAAGCCCAAACCTCCTATGACATGAAGAAGGAAAACCCACATTTTAATTCAAAACTCTGCCACTTTAATCACACTAGATAGAGGTAAATGATAAACCAACACAATAAGAGAGTTTCCCCAAAATCGGGAAACCCTGTAAAACCCATGAAATCCCAAGAGTCACAGTGGAAAAAACTGAGGTAATGATAACAACGGGGATCCAAGGGCATCCCACTACCAACTATGAAAACTTATCCCAGTATAACTTCATAATGATATCTAGTAACCACCTAACCTCTATAATGAGACCCTGATAGAACTGTCAAAGAAGCTTGATCATCAACCGACCTTTTCACATGGCACTATCACTCTAAAAATTTCCCAGGCCTGATAACCATTCATAACTGGTCACAACCAAGAGAAACCATCCCAAAACTAAGGAAAACCAAAGGAACAAAACTAATATAAATACCATCTCACTCTCCTAAGGCTAAAGGCAGTAACATGTGATTAAAAAAATATACCATAATATCTTTTCACGCACCCCACTTCTTAACGATACACGCTCACCTAGGACAACCTCGCACAAAAACCACTTAACTTGAACCCAGGACACAAAATAGAAAACTCTGTGATGCCTACAGTCTATACTAGGGTAGAGAAAAAAGTAAATAGGGGTAGAAAACACAAATTTTTAAATGTAAAGAATGAAGTTTATAAAAACTATTAAATAGTGATGCAATAAACAACTTTTGACAAAACTATAACCAGGGTTCACAATAATGGGTATAACCGAACTCTATACATGGTAAGAAAGATGGAAACACCAATTCCATGAAATATGATTACAAAAATAGGTATGAATATTGAAACTATGTTAGGGATACAAATTTAGTAAGGTTGTAAATAGTGGAAATAAAGAAGAAATAGTAGCAGGAGGCATACTGTTTATGAAGAAACATAAGCAGTATGAAATTTGAAAATTTCACTAATGATGTAAAAACAATTACAACAAGGAATATGGAAGAATTCCAAATTTAAAAAACACATCAGCCAGAGAGGCTCTGATATGACTTATTGTGGTAGGAAGGGAAGTGCAAAAGATCTAATCCACCATAATATAAACAAGATCAATGTTGGTTCTATGAATCGGTTTTGAAATAGATAAAAGCAAAGAAAGAAAATAAAGAATAGTAAATGGACAGTCAATTTAACAGACTTCAAACCCTTATGGATCCTACTACATAGAAAGAACACCACCCACACCCACACCCACGTTTTATTTCTTTCAAATAAAATAATATAGTAATAGTACAACAAGCAGACCAACCTGAAGAATAGAAAACGAGTAGAAATATAAAAATTTCATGTTGTAAAATAAATTGTAATCTAATATTTAAAATGTCGGTGAAAATATGGGCCGTCTGTGCTGATTGCTTCATGTGGATGTCAAAAGCACAGAATATCAGATCTATTAGAGTGTCCACAAACTTCTCATTCTAGGGTACCTAGTATCATCGAACATGATGACACACATCTTACAGTTAGGTAAGTAAGTTGATCTCTAATGTAGTGTGGCCTTGAAATGTTCTTGAGGGAGGTTGACATACTTAGACATTCTCTAATAAGAAGTCTTACACCAAGAACCCGAGAGCTACAACAGTGATCATCAAGAGGGATCATGACACCACATCAATGGAAGAGACAAGGAAATCAATGTGATTCACACTTCCTTAAGAAGAGACGAGAAGGGAAATTGAAAACCCCATGCGAGCCTTAGAAAACCATAACTGCATGCCCAATATAGGGCTTCCATAAACCCAAATCATGAAAGAGAATCCCAAAATAGAATGGTTGGACAAACAAATAGAAGGATATGTGGATTACCAGCAAACCATGGGTATAAATATTCATCAACGGTGCACATACATTCAGGCATAAAAATATCCATTACTAGCCTATCTAGTGGGTAGGAAAATTGTCCTCATACAAATTAAACCCTAATAAAAAAAAGTCAAATATATGTATCCCACAAGGAAACCAATATATAACATGGTGTATGTAAAACACTTAAATGGAATAAAATCATACACATATTAAAAGAAAATTATTAATATGAAAATCCTAAAGGTAAAATTAAATACTTGATTTTACATTCCTCATATTTGCTGACTATGAAAGGTGATGTGGTGGATTGTTTGAGATTTTTTTATGTTTTTAAAAAAAAATCAGAAAAAGTTTAGGGAGAAAATATTTTTCAAAATGTTCTGAAAAGGCGGCATCACGGCTGCCACCTTTGCACTTCAGCTGAAAGGCGGCACCTGTGATACCACCTTTCCCCTAACAAAAAAAATTGAATTTTTTATGTTATGTTATGTTTTTTATTTATATTTATTTATATATATAATTCATAAAAATCTTCAAGAGGATACCGCATTTTACCAAACAAAAAAAATTATTATTTTTTAAAATTTTGTTATGATTTTCGGTTTTTTTTTATATTTTTATTTATATATATAATTCATAAAAATTTTATAAATTATCATTTTTGAATTTTTTTTGTGTCTTTTTGTTTATATATTTATTTATATGTATAATTAATAAATGTTGTTCAGGAAAAATAATTTATAAGCTTTCAAAACTGCCTACTTGAAAGTTAAAAATGTTTCAAGTACATTACATTGAAAAACTATAAAATATAAACCATAGGACTAATATAAATGAAACTTTAAACCTTTATTAAACTTATAATCAATTGTTGGAAAAAAATCATTTCATAAAAATTGTTCATGAAAAATAATTTATAATCTTTCAAAACCACCTACCCGAAAGTTAAAAATGTTTCATGTACGTGTCTTTGAAAGACTATAAAATATAAACCATAAGACCAATATAAAAGAATATTTTAAAACTGATTAAACACATAAGAAATTTTTTAAAACAAATATCATTTCATAAAAAATAATTTATAAGCTTTAAAAACCGGCCACTTGAATCCTAAAAATGTTTCAAGTATGTGACTTTGAAAGACTATAAAATATAAACCATAAGTCCAATACTAACGAAACAATAAACATTGATTAAACATATAAGAAATTGTTGAAAACCAAAATCAATTCATAAAAAATGTACATGAAAAATAATTTATAAGCTTTCAAAACCACCTACTTTAAAGTTAAAAATGTTTCAAGTACGTGACTTTGAAAGACTATAAAATATAAACCATAAAACCAATATAAATGAAACTTTAAACATTGAATAAACAAATAGGAGTCAACCCTGCATCAATGTGATGCATGATGTCGCTAGTATCACATACATCTATAATATTTGATGCATGAGAACATGTTATATCTCCTTTCATAGAACAAATAAATCCATTCTTCCACCCGCCATGTCCATATCCATGTCAACATCTAGCCGCATAAGGTTATGGTGAAAGATATGCCACATGAAATGCTCATATTTTCCCATTCCTGCATATACCAACCCCTTTAACACCACCATGCATCCAACCATTATAATTTTTTCCACAATTTTCACCCCATTTTCCCAGGACCAGTTGATCAGATGGAAACACCAACGATTCCACATAGCCAATCGAACTCTTCATCGCCAAATATTTATCCTTTGTAGTCTTTAAAAGGCTACTATAGGACCTCCTTGATCTATCCATTCCAAAAACTCACATATTATACTTGTATGTGAGTGTTTGTAATGGATATATCAAGGAGTTCCTACAATATACTTTTGAAGATGATAAAGGATAAAGATATAGTGATGAAGAGTTTGATGGGCTATGTGGAATTATTGGTGTTTTCATCTGATCAAAGGGGCCTGGGAAAATGGGGTGACAATTGTGGAAAAAATTATAATGGTTGGATGTATGGTGGTGTTGAAGGGGTTGGTATTTGGAGGAATGGGAACATATGAGCATTTCATGTGGCATATCTTTCACCATACCCTTATGCAGCCAGATGTTGAAATAGATATGGACATGGCTGGTGGAAGAATGGATTTCATTTTCCCATGAAAGGAGATATAATATGTTCTCATGCATCAATGATTATAAATGTATGTGATACTAGTGACACCGTGTATCACATTGACGCAGGGTTAACTCTTATATGTTTAATCAATTTTTAATGTTTCATTTATATTGGTCTTATGGTTTATATTTTATAGTCTTTCAAAGTCATGTACTTGAAACATTTTTAACTTTCAAGTAGGTGGTTTTGAAAGCATATAAATTATTTTTCATGAACATTCTTTATGAATTGATTTTGGTTTTCAATAATTTCTTATATGTTTAATCAATGTTTAATTTTTTGTTTATATTGGTCTTATGGTTTATATTTTATAGTCTTTCAAATTGACATACTTGAAACATTTTTAACCTTCAGGTAGGCGGTTTTGAAAGATTATGAATTATTTTTCATTTCCATAGACATAAAACTTATAAATGTACATAAAAAATCAATGTATATGACTATGGTGAGGAGATCCTATCCCACATGTTGGTCTAATAATAGGACAACCGCGGTGAGATCTCTGGGGAGTCTGATGACCTATAGAGGCCTGATTCTCGGGTGCTAGAACGTCAACTGTCATATCCTCCACCTATGTTCCAGTGGAAGAAAATGTCAACTCCACCTCGTACTACCCTCTTGATCCTTCTCCCAATTCAATGGTAGAAGGAACTGACATCATCGTAGTGGGGAAGAAATCATGTTGTGGAACTATACCCCAACTCTATGATGGGTCTAGACCCCAAGGCTGTGATGACTCTGGACCCAAAGATTGCAATCCATATAGACCCCATTATGGAGAAAATTTAGGATATCCCGTCAAAAAAATGGATCCCATTATAGCTAAGGCACAACTTACATCGTCTCAGACTGATCTACTAGAGGTCCAACCTCTTCCTGTGGAACTGGTGAGGCCTGACGTGTAGAACGACGCTATCTATGTCATTGTGGTCATGGATCCTCAGCACCAGCTGTTGCTGTAGGATATTACTATGCGATAGGAACCCACTGTCTCTGTGTCGGACGCTCGAAGAGGCTCTCGGCAAACGCATGGATAGATGAACTCAACTCCAACGCTTGATCATGAATGGTTTCCCATCTGAAGACTCTATCCTCGGCCTCATCACTCATTTGAATAAGACTGTTGGTGTGACTCTCCTGTGAACATATTAAAAATGAATTAGAAAATAACTGAATAAACATAGTAACATAATTTAATTGACTTACAATCATATGCATATCTCTGCTGGCTCGATTAAGATATAGTATAGACATCAGTCTATGCCATGGCTCATACTCGTGCTGCGCTGAAAGAGTGAACTGCATCGTAGGAACTTCCTGGATAAGAAACTCTGTGTGTCTGTTCCAACAGTCGAGAAATTCAACATGTACTCGACGCTAGTCGTCATCCAGCCTCCTTGTCAGCTTCATCCCATGAAGTTGATCTATCTGCCTCTGCGGTAAAGTAATCTGCTAAGTCAAGAGAAACTGGTTCATGACGTTGTTAGGCTGGTGCCACTCAACAATATTAAATTTAATGAGTGGCATTATAGTCCTAACATCATCTAGACCAACCGTGCAGTATGGAGGCAATTGGTCTATAACAGACTAGTATGGAACCCATGAAATAAGAAATAACATATTACCCTTGTTAGAAAAACCCTTAACTAAAATATGATGCTATTATTAAATTTTTTAGAAAATTATAGATTGTATATACATACCTGATGGGGAAAGATAAAGTCCAACTCGAGCCTATATACGGCCAAATCGTGTCTCGGAACCGCATTGAAATTGTGTCGTTGACACCACCTATAAAATACAACATCGATTGTGATAAACAATGAAAAAATAAAATAAAAAAATTGTAATAGCATCAAAAACTAATAGAAATGAGTGATCATACCAGCATCCATGCAGAGTGTCATGCAGCACCACCATCTTGATCGGCGGACCAGCAAGATTAGGGTAGAATGTAGGGATGTGCTCCCATGCCCACATCTGAATAAGGATGATGCATCCCCCGAGACCTATGCACCGACTGTCAGATATTCTGCATAATGCTCTGTATGTGTATGCCAAGAATTCGGATCCCCAACTATACATCCATGCCTGATCAAAGTCCTCTATTAGGGGTAGATACATCATGTGAATGTGCATCCCTAAATGATCCATACACATGGTCCCTCCAATAAGTTATAATATATATGCACGTTCATAACACATCACTGTCTTCTTGTCAGCATCATTAGCAAAAAGTGGAATCTGTGACTCCGGCCAAGGCATGGATATCGATGCTCCATCGGTAGAACTACGATCAGACAAAATGTCAATTCCTAACAAGCACTGAGCATGGTCGGGCCAAGATGCCCGATTGGATCCAATAACAGGTATCCCCTAGATAGGAAGACCAAGAATCATAACCACATCTTGGAGGGTGATGGTCATCTCTCCCTCAGGCAGGTGGATTGTGTGTGTCTCTAGTCTCCACCTCTCCATGAGTGCAGCTAGTAGGTGATGGTCTAAAAATGTAAAATCTAATACCACAATACCATAGAAGCCAACACGATTCAAGTATGGTATAATGGAAATAGGAGGCTTCGTGTGATGAAAATGGTGCACTCAACACACCCTGATCAATCGATCTAGACTACCCTCTATCACAACTTGTGAACAATGGGTAACCTGCTGACTGAGTAGTATGGTGTCATTCATCTACATATAAACAAATGATTATTCACAATGTTTTATGATGTTTTTTTTACCAAAATAAAGGGGAATTTCATCATATTTTTCAAAGCATATTATTAACATTTATTAAGATATTCTTTTACCTAGAATTGGGTGTTTTGTAAGATTTAGTTTTATATATATATATATATATATCATTTGTCTATGTTATATAAATGTTTATTAGAAATGGATGTGATTTATAATTTATATATGATTGTCCACATGATTTTATGTTTCATGATTATTTTCTCAATCAAATAATGTTCTGAAACCCAATGTAAAGGGAAGATGTTTTTGGGTTTATGGTTTATATTTTTCAATTTTAGGATTTAGAGATTAGGGTTTAAAATTTTCCCTTTTGGATCTATGATTTTTGGATTTTTTAACATTTTACGATTTAGGTTAATTATTTGAGAAAAGAATTTCAATATTATGGTTTAGAATGTTAGGATTAAGGTATACAGAAGATATTTTTGGGTTTACTATTATGGTTTTCAGTATTAGGGGTTAGAAAACTGAGGTAAATGGAAGAGATATCACCATAAAATTTACAATATGAGAATCTCCCAATAACGAAAATACATCATTGTGGCTTAGAGTGTGAACTCTATCCAACAATGTTAGGGCATCGTTTTTGATTATGACCTTCTTGATGACATATAGTGCATCTCAAACTCTGTCTTTGTTCATTAGGCCAGTCCATCTCATTTCGTATCATGTTGGCCTTTAGTCTCCCATGGGGATGCAACTGATTCATATCAGGTACCACTATCGGCTGACCTTCGGGAATTGGGAAATAACAAAACTCGCCAATAGGTGTCCATGGTGCTGCATAACAATTAGCAATGGTGTTAATTCAGTACACTAGATCAACATATGCTTCCCATGATATGTTAATAGAGGCACATGTCGTGATGGTGTATGAGCATGGAAACCGTAAGGCCTGAATGTTTCCACAGTGGCATTGCCTCATTTCTAGTAATACCACCATTTTTTCACCAATGCTATTTGTGATGGGGTTCGCCTTCTCTTGAACTTCAAATCGAGAGTCTTCTTGTCGAAATAGGTAGGCTAGATAACCAGAAACTTCTTCAATAATCTTTTCAATATCTCATTAAAAATTTCTTATATACGTTATCCCCTGATGTATTTCATCCAATGATTGTTTTTGTCTATCAACAAAGTACTTCACATAGCGATATAATGTCTTCTGAAGTAGGGAGGTTATAGGTAGCTTGTGAAGCTCTTTGAAGACACCATTGATACACTCTACAATTTTTGTGGTTATGTGTCCATGCCTCTTCCCCCCATCATATTCCAGTGTCCATTTTTCTTTTGGAATTCGCATCATATATTCATAAGCTTCTTCATTAACCTGACAGATTTGTTCGAAACATTCTTCAAACCATCGCTGATCTGACTCATATGCTACACAGAATATATGATATTTCATATATTTTGAATTTATCTTTACGTTGATATACAAAAAAATAACAAATACAATGTGTACCAATTCTGGTGATTTCTTTCTTCATCAGTTCGTTGTGGAATTTTTTAAGCAAGTTGCAAGCAATGTGTCTAATACAGAACTGATGATGTGCATTTGGGTAACTCCATGTATCAGGATCCGCATTGATTGCCTCATTAATTTCTCGATGCCGATCAGATATCAAACAAACACCCCGAATGTTGGGGAAATGGTTGTTAATACATGACAAAAACCAACTCCATGATTCATAGTTTTCTTTCTCTATAATGGAAAAGGAAAGTGGAAGAGGTGAAGGGATTCCATCTTGGGTTGCCGAAATCAACAATACGCCCTTGTATTTTCCATATGGAAACGTTCATTCAATTGGAATGAAGTGTTTTCTGAAACGAAATGCATAGATACATGGGAGGAATGCCCAAAACAATCGATGAAATTGAACACGAGATGGATCAAGTCGGTTATCATGAGACACATATTTTTTTGTATCAATATGGAATACAACTTGGTTACGATGACTCAGTTTAGCTACCAATTGCAGCAATACTCGATATAAGTCATCCCAATCACTATATACCTTCACAATTGCCTTTTGTTTCTCCATCCGTGCCTTATTATACGAATTATTATAACCAAATGTCTGTTGTATCCTCTCTTGAACAAGGGATATCAGAATATCTTGACATGTCCTAATCATCTCAACAATAATGGATGACACAAATTCTGCATCCAATGAAGTATGATCTTGTGTCAGGCTTGGCTGAACGCAAGTATGAGCTGCCTCAATCCTTGAGATTCTCCATCATCCAAATGCAATGTCTGGAGTCACCCTCAATCAAAATCTACAATCATCCCCATACCTCTTACACCATATGACATATTTTCTATGGTATGATTCGTAAAGTACATATCTACAGTGCCTCTCAATGTGAAATCTATTTAGCATACTTTTTAATGCATCTTTATTTGGAAAATTCCATCCAACATATCATGTTTTTCCATCTCACTAAACCTATATCGTATAACTCTGGGAAACTCAGTTGCCTGTGTGAGAACATTATCTTCAAATTTAGGAACATGTGTCATTACTTCTGACCAAGACGCAAAGAGCGGTGGATGACTTATTGTATGTTGAGCCTGCTGTAAAATTAATGCATTCCTCAAAACATCTGTTGTGCCTTATTCATCAGCACTATTATCACCATCTGATTCGTTTTTATGACACTCCTCATCAGATGTCGGGTTAACATGTATATCCTGGTGATCAAGTAGGTTGTCCTCTTCTGCATCATTTGTAATAGTCTCTACTTCATGGGGCGGACTATCTTTAAAGACTCTTGTAA
Organism: Viscum album; assembly: GCA_963277665.1. Taxonomy (NCBI): domain Eukaryota; kingdom Viridiplantae; phylum Streptophyta; class Magnoliopsida; order Santalales; family Viscaceae; genus Viscum; species Viscum album. Next base: position 1,877,805,020 of record OY728146.1, on the reverse strand, counting down.
GTCTATGTCTTTGTACAATGGAATGTTATTGTTGTATAGTAGAAACATCAACATATAACTCCATCATGGTACCATTCGACCGTTGAGAAAACAAATTAATTGTTTGGATCCATTGTGCATCATCAACCAATGGACATTCTAGATGCCACAATGTTGACGGAAACTGAAAATGTCTATAACTCATTGACATGATCTTTTGATCAGGTCCTAGATTTAATGAGCCATGAATTCTGTCTTGAAGGTCACTTAGGGTTTCACAATCAGTTGCATTAACCACTGTTATTGGTTGTGTATTGTAAGAATCTCCTTGATCAGTTTGAATAACCTCCCCATAGCAGTACACATAGGCAAACATTACGCTCTACGTAAAAAAAGTTTTCTGATCAGGATTTTGATAATGTAAGTGAAATTCAGAATCATGGTTACCAATATAAGTTGGATTTTTTTACTTTGAAGGTTTAATTAAGCTACTTATTAAAAATAATTTGGATTTTACCCCATGTTTAAATAATAACTATTACTTCTAAACTATAAAATCTTTATGATAATTAAATTTTAAAAGATCTTATATCCTAAACTAGGATATTTCTTAGTACATTTTTTAATTAGTTAATCATTCATCAATAATTAGTTTTCCTTACTAAATTATTAATTATTTATTCAATAACATAGTAGAGTTAAAATATAAATAACATGGAGTTAAACAAATAAATAACATCATGTTTTGAGCTTCTGACCATTCTTGTAGTGAATTAGATATCAAAATTTCATAAAACACGTTGTCACACGGGTTTTCGGAAATTTTGATATCCAATTCACTCCAATAAAGGCCAGAAGCTCGAAACATGATGTTATTTATTTTTTAACTCCGTGTTATTTATATTTTAACTTCATGTTATTTATATTTTAAATCCTTGTTATTTATATTTTAACTCAATGTTATTTATTTTTTCACTTTCACTCCATGTTGTTTTTTAACTCCATGTTGTTTTTTAACACAATGTTGTTTTTTAACTCCATTTTGTTTTTTTAACTCCATGTTGTTTATGTTATTTAATATCATTTGAACTATAGTTTTATTTTTAAATCTATGTTATTTATTAATTAATTTCTAATTAATCATTCCTAGTAATAACTATCAACATCATTACTAAATTATCAATTTATCATTTCTTTTCATAGATATTTTAGTAGTTTATAAAGAAATATGCATATCTTAAGAATAACCCACAGGAGTGTCATACCAGAATGCAACAAGGCCCGTTTTCATGCACCAGTTCCCGTTTGAGTCTAGCTCAAATCGGTGTTTTCGGGTTTCACCACTAGGTACATCTGTGCCAGAGCCACAATCACGTGCTTGTATCCAGACAAGGATTTTATTGCTTAGATAACATAGTCTTTATGCTACCAAAATTTCATTAAACAAATTCTAAATTAATTTATAGTAATGATAATTATAATTCCTAAATAGATATAACTAATTAAACAATCTAATAAACAAAAAAAAATTAAAACTACTAAACTACTAAAGAATTAAAAAAAATTAACTATAAACAATTCAACTAAATAAAAAAAATTAAATTTACAAAAAAATATTTAACTAAAAACAATTCAATGAAATAAAAAATATTAAATTAAAAACCATACCTCTAAAATATTTCCAAAAATTTCTAGCAGCAAAGGAGAGAAATTGAGAGGTAAATGATTGTTTGGAAGAGAGTTGAAGGGGAGGGGGGCACTGCCCTTTTGGAGGGTGCTGAGGAAAAGGCGGCACCCACAGTGTTTCCTTCGCCATGTCAGCGATCCGCACCGGCAGTGCAAAGGCGGAAGCCGCGATGTCGCCTTTCACCCGAAATGAAAAGGAGGCATCACGGATGCCGCCTTTGCGCCACATTTTGAAAAATATTTTCTCCCTAACTTTTTTCTGCAAAAAAAATTAAAATCGAAAAACAACTTTGTATTGTTATAAAATCAATGAATGTCGTTCTTTTCATCATTGAACATGAGCATATTACAGAAAAAGGCGTGGGTTTCCACATGGGCATGTAATGAATTTTACTCTTAATTTGATGTGGTGTGAACGATGTAGTGTTTTTTGGTATCAAATATATATATTTTAACTTATTTTCATTTTAAACACCTTTATTTTGGATTTAAAATTATAATAAAAATCAAAATTATAATAAACCCCACAAAAAAAATAATTTTGGGCATACATGTTTTTTCTATTTGAAGCTCTATATATTTATGGCGGCACTCTCTTGGGACTAAGGTTCGGGCCGTTTTTCTAACAGAGAAATTCTTATGATTTGTAATAGAGAAATTCTTATGACTATGTAATAGAGAAATTCGTCTCCCCATATTGTATGGTCTTTAAAATATTCTAATGTTTTTCATCACATTTAATCGAACGACAAACATCTACTCTGCATTGTAACAATACTACAGATATGTACTTTAATAATGCGTAAGAAGTCTATTAACAGCACTGAAAACACTACCACAGATCAGGGCAAGGGTAGTGTTGGGTTTAATCAGTGCAAAGTAGTAAGCACAGATAAAAGGGGGGCCTTTATCAGTTTTATCTCAAAGCACTGATAAAATATTTAAATAAAATATATTATTAATTTATATAAAATTATTATATTTATAATAAATAATAATTTTCATTTGTACACATTAAATAAAAAACAATTATTGATAAATAATTTTTTTAAATAATTCAAATACAATATATAAAAAATTTCATTAAATAATGAATATATTTTTTATATTTTTTATATTAATATATTTATATATTTATTATGTTTATAATTGTATATAATAACTTTTTATAAAATTACAATAAATACATTTATTATAATTTTTTAAATATATATATTTATATATTAATATACATATATATATATACATAAAATAATATTTATAATTATATGTAAATATTTATAAATATATTTATAATTATATACAAATATTTATAAATATAGTTATTTAAAAATATATATATATATATATAATTATAAAATTATAATAAATATATTTATAAAAAGAATAATTTTTAAAATATATATAACTAGATAAATATATTTATAAATATATAAAAATATTTATACATATATACAAATATTTATATTAATAATTATAAATAATATTTATATATGTAAATAATTATAAAATAATTATAAATATATTTATTATAATTATAATTATTTATTTATCTATTTATAGTCATAAATATAAAATAAATTTATATATATATATATATATTTAAATATATCTGAAATTAATATAAATATATTTATTAAAATTATAATTATAATTATCAATAAATATTTATTTTTTTATTTATAAATAATATATATATATATAATTACTTATGAAACTAAATTAAATATATTTATATTTATATTTATATTTATATTTATAAATATGATACAAATATTTATTTTAAAAATATTTATTATAAATTTATGAGTTTTTAAATATATATATATATTTATTTAAATAATTATAAAATCATGAAATATATATATATATATTTATTTAATATATTTATTTTAATTTCATACGTTTCTATATATATATATATTTATTTATTTATATTTATATTTGAATTTATATTTATGACTATACATAATTAATATATTTACACTAATTTCATAACTATTTAAATATATATATTTATTTATTTATATTTATGACTACGATTAAAATATATAAGTAATAAAAATATATATACCATTATAATTCTAAATAAATATAGATATATTTAAATATATATTTATCATAAATATAAATAAATGAATATAAGTTTATTGTTATTAAATAATTATAAAACGATAATAAATATATATAAATATTTACAATTATAATTCTAAATATATATATATATATATTTAAATAATAGTAAAATTATAAAAAAGATATCATTTTTATATAATTATAAAAATAATACATATATTTATTATAAATTTATAATTATAAATAAATACATATTTATTATATATCTAAATATAAATAAATATATATTTATTTATAGTTTTTATAATAAATAATTATTTATTTATTTATTATAAATACAATTTTATAAATATATATACAAATATGAATAATTTATTAGCATTAAAATTTACTAGTGTTTTTTAGTGTTGATAAATGCAAGTTTTATCAGCGTTTTTTATTGTAGTGCTGATAAAACATACCTTTATCAGTTCTTTTTAGCTAGCACAATTAAAAGGTTTCCCATTTTTATAAAAAACTCTAACAGTCTCCTCCTCCTCTCACACTAATAAAATTTTAAGAAATTATATATGGCAAATGAATCAGTTATGTGTAAATATGGATTTTTTGGGAAAACACCATTACAGGAGATGATGTAATGCAATCAAGGCCTTATTTAAATAAATTGTGGAATTTTGAGTGAATTAAGAAAATGTGGTGTATTTATAGTGTTTCTGTTGTCCTTATGGTTGTTGGCATAAAATGATTGTATTGAAAAGTTATTCTAAGAAGTGGGTGTTATGGTTGTTATTGTGAGGTTAAAGCGTCACTATTTGTTTGCTTCGTTGTAGTTTCCTGAAAACAATGGATACGAAAACTAGTTTTATCGGACCTATATTTTTGTAGCTGGGTAGAATCATAGTCGTTTTTTCTAGAGTAACTTTGGATGATAGAGAGTAACATCTGTCAGTATGTTCTACTGTCCTTGAAAAGTTCTTAGATTTATTTCCCAAGGACTTCTCTTGGTTACCACACAAGGGATAGGTTGAGTTTATGATTATGTTTTTTCCAGGTGTGGATCTCAAATCTATTCCACCATATAATATGGTTTCTGAAGACATTTGAGAGAAGAAGGCTCAATTGAACAACTTCGAGGTGAATGGGTTCATATGAATGATTATGCCCCCTTGGGGTGCCTTATTGCATTCCATTAAAATTATAATGGATCATTGAGAATATGTGTGGACTATTTGAGGTTATACAATGTGGTAGAAATAAACTTATATCAACTAATACGTATTGATGGACTATTTGATCAACTTTGAGGTGCTAATGTTTTCTCTAAGATCGATTTGATATAAATTATCATCATTTTATGGTGAGGTTTTTTGATATACCCCATACTATATTTAGGAGTATGTATTGTATGGGTATCTAGTGATGTCATTCATTTGAAAAATACAATCTTATTCATCATGACCTAGCTGAATTGGTCCTTACATCCTTATTTGGATAATTTAGTGGCCATATTTTTCAATTATATCATCATTTATTCATAGTTGATGGAGGAACATGATCGATATCTGGAGATCATTTTGAAAAAAACCTAGGGATAATCAACTATATGCCAAGATCTCAAATTGTATGTTTTGGATTGATAATGTACAATTCAAGGGGAAAATGTTATTAGTGGGTATCATATTTTAAGAAACTATGATGTTCTATGTTATATGACATGATCTCAAATGGTGTATTTTTTCTTAAGTAGACACCAAGAAAATGTAAATAGAATTTCAATGATTTCATGGTAGAATTAATGTTCATGTAGTGTATTGTGAATAATTTCTACTATAGTAATGGGTAGTATGATGAGAAATTTTTTCCTTTGACTTCTATATGTGGATGGATTTCTCTTAGTTGTACCAATGAAGGAAATACTGGAAGAATGATTTATCTAGAAGATCCAAAATTATGGACCTTGATATTACCAAATCAAATAGGATGGATATGAATAATGAATTGATGGATGCCAATAGTCTAATAAAATAGTATGATGATAGAGTGAAAGAGTTCATCATGTTTTAAAAAGATCATGCATATGACCCTTCTCAAATCCTTATTCCATGTTTACAATGTTATTGATCAAAAATAATTAGTCCAAAGCTGTTGGAAGAACAATTGATCTATCATGAAATAAATTTATTTTATAAATGTTTGAATAAACATGGAGAAATGTAAATGCAGCTAGTGGTTGGGATAACACTGCATTTTATGGATCATCTGATATGATTACAAGTGTTGACAATGAAGAATACTATATCGAGGATGTCATTGCAGATGTTAATGATGATAAAGATCGTATTGAGGTGATGACAAGGACAATTGATGATGAACTTCATCATTTCCAAAAAATGATTTTGAAGATAAAGAGTTGTGCAAATATGCCATTGAATAGTGGTTGCACTAAATATAATGCATTGTTAGCCGTACTGAATCTGTTTAATCTGAAAGTAGGCTACAGATGGAGTGAAACTAGTTTTATGGAATTAATTGCTCTCTTGAATGACATGATCCCATAAGATAATGAGCTCTTGATCCAAACATAAAATGCCAAATGAATGTTATGCATGATGGGTATATTCTTTGAAAGAATACATGCCTACCTAAATGACTCTATACTATTTTTTAAGGGCCAAAAATCACTTAAATAATTCCCAATGTATGGTTCTTCTCAATAAAAGAAATATGAATATAGTTCTATTAAAGATGTATGACACTTTCCAATAACTCCATGGTTTAGGAGCCTATATATAAGTGAGGAGACTGTAGGGAAATTGACATGACACACATATACAGTAAATAAATATAGAAAACTATATCACCGAGCAGACTCCCCTCACTACAATAGAATTGATCATGAGTATCCGGAATTTGGAAATGAGCTAAGAAACCTTCATCTTGCATTATCTACAGATGGAGTGAATCCTTTTGGTTTTCAAAGAAGCACACACGGTACATGGATAGTTATGTTGGTAAATTATAACTTGCCACTGTGGTTATGCATGAAATGAAAATACATCATGTTATCTATAATTATATCAGGACCAAAACAACTAATTAATGATATTGATGTTTATTTGGCCCCATTAATCGAGGATTTGAAATTATTGTGGGATTTAGGTGTTATGTTGTATGATTCTTACATAAATGTATATTTCACATTGAGAACCATGTTGTACAAGACAATAATTTAATTTCCTTATTATTGAAATTTTCTAGGGTATAGAATTAAAGGAACTCAAGGGTTTCCCATCTATGAACAAGGTACATAGTCAACTAGGATAAACCATTCATTGAAAACTATGTTTCTAGAACATCACAATTTTATACCCCAATGGAATAAGTACATATAGTAGAAGACATCATTCCATAGAAGTTCAGAAGAACATACAACACCATCCCCACTAACAGGTGGTTAACTATTTGAGAAATAAAAATATGTGTACACTACATTTGGTAAACCATTTTCGAAAATCATTAAGAAAACCAGTTTGAAAAAGATATCAGTTTTTTAATTACCATTCTGGAATTTTTTGTACATAATACATTTTCATGATGTTATGCATATTGGAAAAAAAAAGTATGTGGTAGTGTTATATACAAATTTCTAAATGCATCCTAAAAAACAAAGGATGGAATTAAGGATATTTTGGACATGGTTGACATGGGAATATGAGAAGAGTTAGCTCTAGTGAAGGGTGAAAAACTAACTTTTCTGCCTCCAATTGCTTACAGTCTTTCCTGGAAGGAGAGATATCAGTTTTTCAACTTCTTGAATTATGTAAAGGACTCATAGGGGTATTCATCAAATATCAAGAACATCATGTCAATAACCGATTTAATCTTAAAGGGTCTAAAATCACATGAATGGGATGCTTTGATGCAACATATAATACATATAGTTTTATATTGCATTTTTTTCAATAATGATTATCATACATTAACAAAGCATTGTTTCTACTTAAATTCTATATACAAAAATGTTTTAGACCTGGAGAAATTGCTGACTATGGAAAAAATATCCATCATATTATATGAATTGGAAATGATCTTCCTACCAACATTCTTTGATATGATGGTTCATTTGATTTTTTACATAGTGAGAGAGATTTGACTATGTGGTACTATACAATATAGATGGATGTACCCCCATTGAATTTTATATGATGATTTTGAAAGGGTATGTCAAAAATTGAAGTCAGCCCAAGGGTTGAATTGTAGAATAATATATTGTTGAGGAAGCCATTGAATTATGTACTGAATACCTGTCTATAGTGGAAATAATTATTTTATTGAAATATTGTCACACAAAGAAACTTATAGCTGAAGGAATTTCTTGATGATTTTTTATCACAATTAATACTATAGATCAGTAGTAGGCCCACCACTATGTTTTTCATAATATTTTAGCAGTTTACTCATATGTTGAAACCCAAAAAGAAATTATTAGGCCTTTGAATCCATCAAGGGATGAAACATGGATATCAAATACACTTAATCAACATTTTATAGGATGCTTTCAAGACTATATTTTAATGGTGTTAGGTGAAAATCCAGAATTAATTTTTGAATGAATTTGATGGATAAACGGAGGACCAAGTGTATATGTATTGTCATACAATGGTTAAATATTTAATGGTTATACATTCTATACAGATGATCATGAGGAAGATAGTACCATTAAAAATAGTGGAGTTACAATTGTGGTTGAAGAAATTTATATTTCATATACTAAGGACAAACACTACGGGAAAAAGGGCTTTTTGCGACGGGTTATTTGCGACGGGAATAAATCCCGTCGCAAATAGTCCTGTTAAAAACTTATTTGCGACGGGAGGATTTTCCCGTCGCAAATAACTACTTATTTGCGACGGGGAAATCCCACCCGTCGCAAAAAGGTTGTCGCGCATTGCGCGCCAAAACGCGGGAAAATTATTTGCGACGGGTGGTTACCACCCGTCGCAAATAACTGGCGGTGGTAAAAAGTATTTGCGACGGGAATATACCCCCGTCGCAAATAACCGGCGGCGGTAGAAACTATTTGCGACGGGAATATACCCCCGTCGCAAATAGTATGTCGGCAGGTTATTATTTGCGACGGGTCCCGTCACAAATAACTATTTAACCGTTGACCGTAATAAATGCGGGCTAAAGTATTTGCGACGGGTTTCCCGTCGCAAATAGTCCCGTCCCAAATAATCTAACTTATAAATACACCCAGCCATTTTTTTCCATTCACTCTCAACTTCTCTAATTTTAGAGTTCACAGTTTCTTAAGTTTAATTTTTTTTTGCAGATTTGATATTGAAGTCTTCAACATTTATCGGAGATCAACCTCAGATCAATTTTGAAGGTATTTATGTTATTTTTAATTTAATATTTATTTTTAATTTTTTATTAGTTTTAATTTTTTTAATTATTTGTAATTTAATTATGTTTAGATTGTTTTGTTATTTAATAAATTTAAATTATTAGTATTCATTGTTCATAGGTAATGGTAATTAGGAGTAATTAATAATAATTAGAAATAATTAATAATAAATAGGAATAATTAATAATAATTAGTCATAATTAGGAATAATTATAGTTATATATATATAGTTATATTTAGCCATATATTAATATAGATTTATATTAATATAAATATATTTGGTTATATGAATGAATAAATATATAAATATATATATATATATATATTCATATATTAATATATATATTTATTCGTATATTAATATATATTTATTCGTATATTAATATATATTTATTCTATTTGTATATATATATACATATAGATATATATATATATATGTAGTTATAAGTTTTTATTCGTATATTTATTTGTATATTAATTAATATATATTTATAAGCTTAGTTTTAAATAAATTTATAAAATATGTGTTTTTATGTGTATTTATAAATAAATAAATAAATAAATACATATATACAATACACACACACACATACACACACACACACACACACATATATATATATATATATGTATAGTTATGAATGAATACATAGAAATGAGGGGATGAAAATCCTCTAAGAATGTTAAAATGACGATAACTTTTAATCCGTAAGTCCGTTTCAACTCCACAACCAGTCAAATCGAAGAACATGAAACGATCTTCGATATGATATGCGGTACAGGCCAAACGGACATCCGGATCGGAAGTTATAGCAATTGGAATGTTAAAAGGACCATAACTTCTAATCCAGGAGTCCGTTTCAGCTCCACAATCAGTCAAATCGAAGAACATTAAAAGATCTTCGACATGATATATGGTAGAGGTTTATCGTACATCGGGATCAGAAGTTATAGCTGTTTGAACGGTGAAAAACCGGGGTGCCCCGACTAAAAACTCAGTTTTGTAGGCCTTCGGGGCCTTTTTGGGCCTCGAAAAAACCTTGTACGGGTTTCACCCATCCATAGGGCTGTAGAGCTCGTCGCAAGCTTCGATTTGATATGCTGTAGAGCTCAAACGGAGTCCCGGATCAAAAGTTATGGCCGTTTGAAGTTTGGGTTTCATTTTCTTCTTATTTTCCATCTTTCATTAATTTTTTTATTTTTTTTTATATTAAAAGAGTAATTAAATGACTATTAATTGATAAAAATTATGTAATTATTAATTAAAAATATTTTGTAAAATATTTTATAACCCACATTTACTGAACATCTTATACATTCATATTTGATTTTTATTCATCCTTTCTAAAACATATTTTAAAAATACAAATTATATTTATATCAATATAAATAGGTTTATTGATTTATATATTAATAACTAATTTTTTATTTTTTTTAAATTTTTTATTATTATTTGCGACGGGAATATATTCCCGTCGCAAATAAGTTTTTAAAAAAACCACAATTCTATTTGCGACGGCGTTTTCCGTAACGGGCGATTTGCGACGGATCCCCGTCGCAAAAAGGCATTTGCGACGGGATCCCGTCGCAAATGACCCGTCGCAAATGCCTATATTTCCTGTAGTGAAATATCCATTTTATGTGAATATGTCATACTTTGGAATCATCAAAAAATTATGGGAGTTGGATTATACAACATTCTAATTACTGGGTTTTCAATGTATGTTGGTTGATAACAAGTGTGCAGTTAAAATAGATGTATTGGAATTCATATAAGTTGATTTTAGTAAAGAAGGGTACAATGGAAGACCATTTATAATGGAATAATAGTTAGTATGATTATATTATGTTCTAGGTCACATAAACTAAAAGTCTTCAATTGTTCTTTTATCGACCAAAACTACAGAAGGGTCAGATGAAAATTCAACTCTAAATAACCCTATCATTGGGAAATCACAATCATTTCGTAGTGGTCACAATGTAAATGGTGTTTTATATATTAGAGGAGACCACAATGAAGGTATTTGGATCATTGATAGAGGGGTTAGATCCCTTCAGGCTATTAAAAAAATGTAGTTCAATAATATGATTACATTTTTTATAATATACATCATGTTACCTCATGTTATTATATTTTTTCTACTACATTAATATACCATAAATTAACTATTAAACCACATCTGTAGATAATGACTTCCGCATGTGCTGGTAATCCAAATCCTGAGGAACAATAGATCTCAGAACCCGGTACTACTTGTAGTGTAGAGGAATGACCTTATGCATGTGATGGTGATCCCATTCCTGAGGAACAACAGGATCCCCAACCTACTGCTTCACTAAGCTCATATAATCATCAACCATCTACACATAATGATACTACCACTATAGAGGAACATATTTACAATTTTGATTTGGGGAATATGGTTGGCGATGAAAGACTAGTGATATAAAAAAAATAGGAGCATCGTAGTTTGATAGAGTCAGCAAAAAAACATTAAGAAGAAAGTCAAAGCCATAAAATTCCAGGTTAGATAGAATGTGAGGGTCCAGTATGTTAACCCCAAAAAGGTCATGTTCAGTGGTTATATTGGAATTGTCACTCAGTAACACATTCCAATTGATGTATATTCAAGGAACCATGTTATTCCACAGATTATGGAACTGATGCGGGAATAGATTACGATAACATTATGATATCATTTCCTTATTTTACTAAAAACCAAACAATGAAACATTGACTTACTCTTCATCATCCATTGTATAGTTCATTTATAGTAGATGAGCCCCGCATGAAATATGTATTAATGTTTTTTGGAATGAGTCATAGAGGATTTCACACAATCCAAATAAGACATCAGCTTAATGAGGATGTAGAGAAAATAAACCTGCACCCACCGCATATCTATCAATACCTGATAACCAAATAAGTGTGGGATGTATTTTCTGGTCATCAAGCATATGTGTATTTTCAAGTACGTTATGTATAGTAAAATGTTGATTGATGATATATGTATTCAACACTTTTATTGACAGTTTTTTATTTATGTAACAACAATTGAGTGTTGGAACTAAGGAATGACCATCAAAACCAGCGTACCCCTACCATAAAGAAAGGATGGGGGAACTTCACTTGAAAAAAAATGGTACATATTTTAAATCTACCATAATAATTTTTTGTGATAGGAAACAACACCCTAATTATGTATTTATTTTTATATGAATATTGAGGAATCCAAATCCAAAGCCACTCTTATACCATTACATGTGTTAAGGAAGGACATACATGTAAATAAATATGAGATACTAATAGATGAAAACACACAAAATGTTTAGGAAAATTGTGTATGTATCACAAAATAAAAATTTGTTTTTCTTTAAATAACTATTAAATTAAAATGATCAATTATTTTAATATATATAATGTCTAAAAAATTCACCAGAATCATAAACCCTTGTACGAGATGAACACATACTATCGGTGGCCTTGATGTGGCCAAAACAGTATGTCCGTGTTAGAGGTTCATGATTGGGGGTGACACATCGAACCTATTTTGAGAAAAAAAGGGAGTATCAAACTAAATTAATAAAGAATATGAGAGAAAGAATATCTAACCTAGAATAACAATTCAAATGGTGGAGAGAGATAATGGAAACATTTATAGGGTGGAGGCAAGGAAAATAAGTAACTCAAGAACAAACATTGTGTGGAGATCCTTCCCTAGCACACACCATCTATGAGGCTATCCATTCCCCTCAAAGAGATGTCTTTGTTGAGGTAATAAATGTTCTAATAAATGTTTCTGTGAAATTTGAATAAAAAAACACATACCTTTTCTATTATGATATTCTATAGGGTGATAATGACTCTGATTTATATCTATCAAAACCCACCCATCACCTTATAGGGAGGGATACAATGTTCAATATTCAAGATGACACCATCAATCAATGTGAAATTCATGAGTTGTTCATTGATCTAACAATACCAAAAAGTCATGTGTTTGTGTCGATCAATGTATCCAATGAGTCGAGTGTTGAGCTACCTATTCCAATTCATGAGGAATATATTAATTCGGTTGAAAAATCTATTGGAGCATTCATCGCATTGTCATCACATCTTGTAAAAAACTTGTCAGTAAGGAGGTATTCATTTACAATTTACTTTTCATGATATCCCTTTTAAAATTTATGAAGAAGGTATGTACCAATTAATGTTACAACAAATGGATAGAGATAATGGTACGAAACAAAAATATTCATCAAAATCGTTAAAAGATTCGACCAATTGGTCTAAATGATCTATTGAAAGCACAATTACACTACTGGTTCAATATATGTATTTACTATCATTAAAGGATCATGTGGATAAAAAGATAAAATATGGTCCTAACCACATAGTTTATTTTAAAGAAATATGTATGGAGAGAAAGATCAATAATTTTTTGGTGTTGAGAGTGTAAGTGAAATACTCGACAATGAAAGGCTAGGCGGCACAGTTGTAAATGAATACATGATGTATGTTTTCTTGATTTTATTTTTGAAAAGATGGTATACTATTTTAATTATGACTAAATACATTTCTTATTTTTTTAATCATATATATGAAAAACAATTAAATGGAAATTCCACTGAAATAAAATTGTATGTTGTTAGTCGTCACATCTCCTCTACAGAACAAACGGAAATAAAACCCAAAAAAAGAATGAAATAGTGGTATGTCTGATCAAATGATTTGAATGAAATATATCAGATTATAGAATCTATTAAATACCAATTATGTATGGGTAAAAATATAGATATTTAATCATATGAAATATATTTTCACTTCATTCATTACTTATTACAATTTGTGTTTTTAGGAATCATTGGATTCTCATTGTAGTAAATTTTGTTACTCCAAAGATTATTTTCTTGGATTCAATGAATGGATATCCAAAAAACCATCAACACATGATGAAGTTTTCAAATTTTTAATACACAATACACAATGTTTTAGAACTAAACATCATGTTATATACATGATATTATCTTTTAATGACAATTCTCTTATGATATGGTGGTGCATCACTATCCTGAAAAACAAGGAATGAGTCCTGGAGCTAAGCACAAGGATGAAGAAAGGTACTATGACTAGACAGGTATCCAGGTATATATAATAATATTTCTGTATCGAAACACATATCAAAACAAATTAATTATTCTCTTTAATGTTTCTATTGTGTTTGAAAGAATCAAAAATAAAGGATTTTGGTTATTATGTTTTTAAATTAATGAGAGAGATCATATTCTATAAAGAATCCTACTTCCCTGAAGATGAATTTTTAAAGATAATAACTATTTTTAAAAAATATTTATTAATCCTTTGTTTATTTTTATTTTTCAAGTACAACTAATATTATCAAAAATACTCATATTCACAAGATGATATAGATATGCTCAAGAATGAATGGGAAACATACCTGATGGAAGAATGTACCCAAATGGCATGAAGAAGTGACTTCCATATAATTAGTGAATTGTTTCATATTTATTTTTAATTTAATTATTTTGAGTATTACTCACAAAATAATTATTTTCTTATATAGTTGGATTTATTTGTTTGAGTCGGGGAAATTGGTTCGAAGATTCTCATGCTCGTGAGAGATAGGACTTTGAGGTTTCAACCCAGAATTCAATGAGAAGGTGATTTTTTTAATATAATATGTCTTTCCTCATAATATTATCTATTCAATATTACCTTAACATAATATGAATTAAATGATTACCTTCTCATGTAGACAATGTCTTTAACATTCTTATTTTCCATCAAAACCTTGTCACCAATACCTTATCGACTATTATCTATTTCCTTCAATGAAAGTGGAGGGAACGTAAAGGAAACTAATATATTTCAATAATGAAGTGTTGAAATTTCAAAAAAATAAAGAAAATAGAAATCATAGTAATACATGGTGTAGCCGGTATGACTCCAAATGTCACCTTTTGTTTAAAAATGTCATTAATTTAAGTAAAAACAACAAGTGACATAATGAAAACTAAAAAAACACATTCATATTGTTTTGATATTTTAGTAAAATGATTAATTAGTAATTTGTGACATGTATAAATCATCCTCACCTCAATACGATGAACTATGTGGCCGATATAACTCAATGTGTCTCTTTTTATTTAATTTAAAAAACAATTTAAGTAAAAAAACAAGTGGCATACTAAAAACCGAAAAAACACATTTGGATTGATTTTATATTTTAAGAAATTTTCTATTAGTCATTTGTGATGTGTAAAAATAAAATTTACCTCAATAATACACATAGTGTGGCTGCTAAAACTAAAAGTCTAGATTTATTTTAAATTGACATTAATTTAAGTAAAAACAATAAGTGACATACTGAAAACTAAGAAAACACATTTGTATTGTTTTTATACTTTAGGAAACTAATCAATTAGTAATTTTTTACATGTAGGAGTCAGTTTCATCTCAATATGATGCACAGTGATACCATTATAACTCATTATGTCTCTTTTTATTTAAAATTGACATTAATTTAAGTAAAAAAAAGTGACATAATGAAAACCAATAAAATTCATTATAATTGTTTTTATACTTTATTATAATGATCCATGAGTCATTTTTGATGTGTAGGAGTTAATTTCACCTCAATATGATGCATGGTTAGATCAGTATGACTAAAAGTGTACATTTTTAGTTTAAAATTGGCATATTAGTTCAAAACATGTCAGTCACTGAAAACCTAGAATATGTGATCCAATTATGTTGATAATTTTTTATAATGATTCATAATTCACTTGTGACATGTATAAATTAGTCTCACATCAAACTGGTTCATGATGCAACTGGTATGACTCATAATGCGTGTTTCCAGTTTAAAATATCATTTTAGTAAAAACAACAACTGGCCTACTGAAAACCAAGAAAACAAATTCTGATTGATCTTATATTTTAGTAAAAATATCTATTCATAATTTTTGACATGTAATAATCGGTCACATCTCGATGCGACACATGGTGTGGCTGGTGTAACTCAATGTGTCACTTTTTATTTAAAATTGACATTAATTTAAGTAAAAAAATATGTTACATAATGAAAACTAAGAAAAAACATTCATATTGTTTAAATATTTTAGTTAAATGATTTATTTTCCATTTTTGATATTTAGAAATCAACCGCACCTCTATATGATGCACGACATGACTGGTATAACTCAAAGTGTCTCTTTAAATTTAAAATGGCATTAATTTAAGTAAAAATAAGAAGTGACATACTAAAAACCTATAAAACACATTCATATTATTTTGATACAATAGTAAAATGATCCATGTGTCTTTTGTGACATGTAGGATTCATCTGCATCTCAATATGACACTTAGTGTGGCCGGTATAACCCAATGTGCCTCTTGTTATTTAAAATTGGAATTAATTTAATTAAAAAATCAAGTGAAATTCTGAAAACTAATAAAATTTATTTGGATTATTTTGATACATTAGGAAAACAATCCATGAGTCATTTTTGATCTATAAGATTCAACCAAAACTTAATCTGATGCACGGTGTGACACGTATGACTAAAAGGGTCTATTATCAGTTTAAAATTGACATTTTAGTTCAAATCGTGTAACTCACTTAAAACCAAGAAAATTACCTCTGATTGTGTTGATAATTTTGTATATAAATTCATAATTTTTTTTATTTGTATTAAGTAGTATCACATCAATCTGACACATGATGCGACTGGTATGCCTCATACTGCATGTTTTGAGTCTGAAATGACATTTCAGTAAAAAAACAAGTCTGCCATACTAAAAACTGAGAAAATTCATTCAGAATGTTTTTATATTATTGGAAAATTATCTATTAGTCATTTATTATGTGTATAAATAATCCAAACCTCCATACGATTCATGGTGGTTCAATTATTACACAATTTGTCTCTTAATGTTTAAAATTGACATTAATTTATGTAAAAACAATAAGCGGCATACAGAAAATTGAACAAACGCATTTGTATTGTTTTGATATTTTTGGAAGATGATCTATTAGTCATTTATACCATTTAGGAATTAGTCATACCTCAATATAGTTCACAAAGTGTCCAGTATAACTCGAAGTGTCACTTTTTATTTAAATTTGACATTAATTTAAGTAAAAACAACATATGACATACTGAAAAACAAGAAAATTCATTTGGACTCTTTTGATACATTAGTAAAATGATCCATGAGTCCTTTTATATGTGTATGAGTTGGTAACACCTCAATACAATGCACAAAATGGCCGGTATAACCAAAAGTGTCATGTTTTATTTAAAATTGACATTAATTTAATTAAAAAACAATAAGTGACATACTGAATACTATGAAAACGATTTTGGGTTGTTTTTATACTTTATGAAAATGATCCATGTTCCATTATGGATGTGGAGTCAAAAAAACCTCAATCCAATGCACGGTGTGACCATTATGACTAAAAGTTCACAAAATCATGTTAAAATCAACATTTTAGTTCAAAATGTGTCACTTACTAAAAACCAAGAAAACATTCTCTGGTTGTATTGATAATTTAGGAAAATTATTATTTAGTCATTTTTTATGTGTATGAAGTAGGATCACGAAAAAACTGATGCATGATGTAACTGGTGTGACTCAAAATGTGTTTTTCTAATTTGAAATAAAATAATATTAAAATAACACAACTGCCATAATGAAAATTGAGAAAATTCATTCTGATCGGTTTGATACTTTAGGAAAATGATCCATCAGTAATTTATGACAGGTAGAAATTATCAGTGCCTCAATATGAAATACAGTATGGCTGGTGTAACACCAAATTTATCATTATTTAAAATTGACATTGATTTTAGTAAAGAAACAAGTGGCATACTCAAAACAGAGAAAACTCATTCAGACTATTTTGATATTTAAGGAAAACTATCTATAACTCTTTTTTGATATTTAGGAATCAAACCCACCTCAATATGACCCATAGTGTAACTGTTATAACTCCAAATGTGTCATTTCTATTAAATATTGACATTTTATTAATGTATTCTTCCATATTAATGATGAATTTATTTCTTTATAGTATTACTAACATGATATTCATTTTCTTAAATAAAAGGAATATTTTTCTCAATTGATATGATTTGTTTATAAATTGATACCATGGGAGGACGTTTTTGAGAGGGGATGATGGGTGTCAAAAGATGAAATATTAAATATTTTAGAATGTTCATTGGATAATTATATATGTAATTATAAGAAACATTTTTTTGAAATGTAAATAGAATCATTTTTATATATACCATGGTTGTAAATTTTTTCTTCCTGATGTCAATTAAATCTATATAGCATTGTTTGAAGTTATAGCATTGTTTGAAATTATAGCATTGTTTGAAATTATAAGAGGTATATATATATCATTTGAAATGGTAGGTTTTTCTTCTGGGTGTGGTATTATATTAACAACAGATTGTAGGTGTCTAGAACTTTATCAATACTATTTTTATCACTGATAAAGGGGGTCCTTTATCATCACTTCTTTAGTGCTGATAAAGGGGACCCCCTTATCATCGCTTAAATTAACAATGCCTTTCCCACACTGTGAAAAGGTTATTTTCACACCATTAAAGGGCATATGTGTAGTAGTTAAAAACATTTTTATCCTAAAAATTGTTAAAGGGTTGTCCCCTTTATAAGCTATTTCAATAGTAGTGATAAAGGGGGTCTTTTATCAAAGATATGAATAACACTAACCGAAAACTATAGCAACTTGTAATCTATTCACAAAACATATAATATAATGAAATAAATTTTACATCATGAATAAAATAACACCACCATATACATTTCAAATAATGTTTTGTATAATTAAATTATTAATTACTATCCACATGCATTTAAAAGAAATAATGTTTCACCATCCCTGGCACCCATGATTCTTTTTCAAAAAATTCCTCCCAGATTCTGTTTCAAAAAATTCCTCCCATTGTATCAATTACTGAACAAATCACCTCATCCCGAGAAAATGAATCCACCTATATAAGAAAAAACCCTTATGTTATTAATATTATAATGAAATAAATTAAACATCAATATGAAATAATATGTTAATAACATGTGAACTTTAAATAAAAATACACTTGCAGTTATATCGTTCACACTATGCATTGCAATGAGGTCTAGTTGATTCCAACACAAATGAGTTATGGAACATTTTCTAAAGTATCAAAAAATCTGATTTCATTTCCTTGCTTTTGAGTATGTCAATAGTTCTATTTAATCAAATTAATATATATTTTAAATAATGACTCACATGGAGTTATACTGATCACACTATTCATGGGATTGAGGTGTGGATGATTCCTACACGTCAAAAATTATTTATGTATTATTGTTCTAATGTATCAAAAAAATCTGAATGTGTTCAATTGATTTTTATTATGTCACTTTTTATTCACTAATATGTCATTTCAAACTGGAAATACATACTTTGAGTCATATCGGTCACATCGTGTAGCATTTTGACATGAGACTACTTCTTGGAGGTCATAAATGACTTTTGAATCACTATTCTAAATTATTAAGACAACTATAGACCTTTTTAATGGTTTTAAATGAGATACATTAATGGGAAAAAAATTCCTAATGTTTTTTTCTTGGTATGTTTTTGGTGAGGGTGTGTTTTTTGAAAAATCTAGATGACTGTAAATGAGTATGGATGGTGTTTTCTGAAGAAAGGTTTTTATGTTGCATTGTTTATCAGTGTTTTCCAAATTTTTGGTTCTCAAAATGGAATGTATGATGTTGGAAAAAGAAGGATATATTCATAGGGGTGAACTGTATTAAAAATGTTGAAGATAATCAGCAAAGGATGAGAACTGTGTACCAAAATTCATGGATCACGTACCATGTTCTAGGAATGGAATGCGGAGCTGCGGGAATGGTACATCGTTGCTATTCATGAAACCAAATATAGTTTGCGGTTAAAGGTAGTGTGTTCTGCAAATGGTTTGATGTCTTCGGAGGAGATCGATCTCATAGTAAAAAGATAGTACATGGACTGCTTGGGAGAAACGTTTCGCGGGTGAAATGAGGTTAGCAGCGGTAAAAGGATCGGTATGCGGTGGAGGCTAAATCAAAGATTTGGTAAATCATGGATTAGAGGTTTTGTCGAATATCTTTTCCCATATAATAATTTCTAATCCAACAGATTAAATTAGAGATTAATATCATTAGAGAACATATTTTGGGTCTAGAATTTCAGAAAAGATTGAAGAAAGATTGAGAGGGAGTGCGAAGGCTTATGTGGTTCTTGCAGAAGAAATATTTCTGATGGTTTTTTTAGAGAACTGAAAACTGCAAAGGACTCGGTACACAGAGGATGAATCTCTAGTACTAAAGAGAGTGAATTATGCAATTAGTATGTTATGGGGGATCTCCAGTATATAGAAGCAATGATAGTCCGAAAATAAAGAATAGTTCGTAGATAGAGGGCAGTTCGCAGAGGCGGAACGAATGCAGCAGTATACGGAGGCGATAGCGGTTCACAGAAGTGGTAGCAGAACATGGAAGGGGTGATCTGCATACCAAACACGGTACTCAATACATGAGAGAGTGGATGGGTCGTGATTTTCACAAGGAATCTTGTTAAGGCCTCAAATCAGTTTTCAAATGTATTTTTTGATACCTAGCAGTACTTAAAAAGGGGGAATTCATCTACGAGTGAAAATGGGACATCAATAGAGTATCAACCAACAATTGAGGGTGCATTAATTCATGAAAATTAAGGTACCTACATGTCCATAAATATTGTTTTACCAACATTTCAATAAATTTTGTGTGGATTCCTTTCCAATAGTAGTGAGTGAAAGAAGAGAAAGATGGTGACCCTTTCCAACAGTAGTGAGCCAGAGAAAGAGGCATAGGGAGTGAACCTTGAGAATGTATTGAGGAGACCCTAAACTTTGTAAAGGTAGTGAACCAAGTCATAGAAGGTCTAGCACAAACATTGTACTCCTTATTGGAAGTGAGTCTTAATGAATTTGGTACATCTCCATATTGTCGTTGTATGCTTCTTGGGCGTAGCCTAGTGAGGGTGAACCAAGTAAAAATCATTGTGTCATGTGAATGATTTCATATCTGTTCACATGTTTCTATGGTAGTAAGAGATAATTTAGTTTTTTCTAGCAACAAAAGAAGATCTTAATGGGTAAAAAATTTAATCTTTCATACCCTGATTCCCCCCCCCCCCCTCTCATAGGGTATTCGACCATGTGGACCTAAAAGACCTGGGTTTTGAACTAAAATGTCAATTTTAAACTGACAATGGACACATTGAGTCATACTGGACACACCGTACACCAGATTGAGGTGTGTGGGATTCTTACACATAAAAAATGACTCATTAATCATTGTATAAAAGTATCAAAACAATCTAAATGTGTTTTCTCTATTTTCATTATATCACTTCTTCTTTTTTCTAAAATTGATGTCAATTTAAAATATAATCATACACTTTGAGTCATATCAGTCACACCGTTCATTGGATTGAGGTGATGTTGATTCCTACACGTCACACATGATGGATGGATCATTTTCCAAAAGTATAAAACAACTTGAATTCATGTTAATGATTTTCAAAATATCACTTATTATTTTTCCTAAAATTAGTGTCAAATCTAAATAAAAATACACATATATAGTCATACTGGTCACACCATGTGGCGGATTGATGTGCGGTTGATTCCTACACATAAAAAATGACGCATGTATAATTTTCCTATGTTATAAAAACATTACCAATGAATTTTCACCATTTACATTTTTACGAAAATTAATGTCAATTTTATATAAAAAGACACACTCTGAGTCATATTGGACATAGTGTGCATCAGATTGAAGTTTAGGTGATTCATACATCAAAAAAATGACTTGTAGATTGTTTTCCGAATATATCAATATAATCTGAATGTTTTTTCTTGGTTTTTTGTATTTCACCTGTTAATTTTACAAAAAATAATGTCAATTTTAAATAAAAAGAAACACTTAGAGTTACATACCATTCACACCATGTGTCAGGTTGAGGTGAGGTTATTCCTGCACATTCAAAATGACTTATGAAACATTGTCCTAAATTTTAAAAATAATCTTAAGGGTTTTTCTTTTTTTCTTCCATATGTTACTTATTATTTTTCTAAAAATAATGTAAATTTTAAATAAATAGACACACTTGAAATTATACCAGTATCACCATGTGTCATATTAATGTGTGGCTATTTCTTACACATCAAAAATGACTTATTGATAGTTTTAAAAATGTATCAAAAAAATCCTAATTTGTTTTCTCAGCTTTTATTATGTTGCTTTTGTTTTTTAATAAAATGTCATTTTGATTCTAGAAACAAACACTTTGAGTCATACTAGACACATTGTGTATCAGTTTTATGTGAGAATAATTTAAACATGTCAAAAATAACTTATGAATCATTATCCTAAATTATCAAGACAATGTGAGGGTGTTTTCTTGGTTTACAATGTGTGAAACTTTTGTAACTAAAATTCCAATTTTAAACAGATAAGAGACACTTTGATCCATAATGGCATATCATTTATTATATTGAGGTTATGATGATTACTAGATGTTAGAAATTACTCATGGATCATTTTAATAATGTATGAAATCAATCAGAATGTGTCATCTAAGTTTTGAGTGTGTCGCTTGTCCATTTTACTAAAATTGATGTCAATTTTTTAAAAAAAAATACACACTTGGTGGCTTACCAGTCACAACATGTGGCTGATTGAGTTGTAGGTGATTATTACACAATAAAAAAAACCTACATATCATTTTTTTAAAGTATCAAAATAATCCTAATGTATTTTCATAGTTTTCTATTTTTCACTTGTTCTTCATACTAAAATTAATGTCAACATTAAATAAAAAGACGCATAAAGAGTTATATTGATCACATTGTGTGTTTAATTGAGGTGGGGCGGATTTCAACACATTATAAATGACATATGAATCATTTTCCAAATTTATCAATACAATATGAATTTTTTTTTCTTGGTTTTCAGTATGTCACCTATTCTTTTTACTAAAA
This sequence comes from Viscum album, assembly GCA_963277665.1. NCBI lineage: Eukaryota > Viridiplantae > Streptophyta > Magnoliopsida > Santalales > Viscaceae > Viscum > Viscum album. The sequence goes on along the minus strand of OY728146.1, from coordinate 1,877,781,748 downwards.
TGAATGTCAATTTTAAATAAATAAACACACATGAAATTATACCTTTCTCACAGTCTGTCGGATTTAGGAGTTTCTAATTCATACATGCCAAAAATGACTTATGGGTCATTTTTTATAAAGTATCAAAGCAATAAAAATTTATTTTCTCCATTTGGAATATTTCACTGATTTTTTTTAATAAAATGTCATTTGAAACAAAAAAACACACACTTTGAGTCACACTATTCACATCATTTGTCAGTTTGAAGTGATATTTCTTCTAAGACATCAAAAATTACTTATAAATAATTTTATTAAATTACCAATACAATACAAGAATATTGTCTTGGTCATCATTGAGTGACACTTTTTGAACTAAAATGTCCATTTTAAACAGATAGGAGACACTTTGAGTCATTCTATGAACATCATATCTCATATTGAGGTGAAACTAATTACTACACATCATAAATGAACAATGGATCATTTCACTACAATATAAAAACAATCTTAATGTGTTTTATCAGTTTTGAGTATGTCAGATTTCTTTTTTACTAAAATTAATATCAATTTTAATGAACAAGATGAACATGGAGTCATACCAGTCACACTATGCACCAGAGCGAGGTGAGACTGACCCCTACACATCCAAAATGACCAATGTATAATTTTCTTAAAGTATAAACACAATAAAAATGCTTTTTCATGATTATGAGTATGTTAGTTTTAATTTTTACTAAAATTCAATTTGAAACTGGAAACACATACTTTGAGTTATACCGGTCTCATAATGTATTAGATTGAAGTGAGGCTGATTCCTACACATCAAAAATGAATTATGGATCATTTTCTTAAACTATCAAGACATTATGAGAATGTTTTTTGGTTTAAAATGAGTGAAGCTTTTTGAACTAAAATAGAAATTTTAAACTACTAATAGTCACCTTGAGTGATACTGAGCACATCGTGCGGCGTATTGAGCTGTTTCTAGTTCCTACAAATAAAAATGACTTATGAATAATTTTACTAAATTATCAAAATAAAACGAATGTTTTTATTGGTATTTAGTATTCCAGTTGTATTATTTACTAAAACTAATGTCAATTTTATATAAAAAGACACACTTGGAGTCATACTGATCACAATGTGCTTTTTATTAAGGTTAGGTTGATTCTTATATGTCTCAAATGGCTTTAAAATAGTTTTAATGAATTATCAAATTAATCCAAATATTTGTTTTCTTGGTTTTGAGTACATCACTTTTTTTTTACGAAAATGGCATTTTAAACTAAAAACAAACAGTTTGAGTCATATTAGTCACATCGTGTGTTGGTTTGATATGAGACTGATTTCAACACCTCAAAAATAACTTATGAATTCTTTTCCTAAATTATCATGAAAATACAAGCATTTTTTTCAATGAGTGACACTTTTTGAACTGAAATGTCAATTTTAAACTAAGAGCAGACACTTTGAGTCATATCGAGCACAACATGTATCATATTGAGTTTTAGTTAATTCCAACACATCAGAAATGACATATGGATCATTCTCCTATTGTAATAAACAATCTGAATGTGTTTTCTTTGTATTGAATATGTGAGTTGTCTTTTTTACTAAAATTAATGCTGATTTTAAATAAAAAAACACATATGGAATCATATCAGTAACACCGTGAATTAGATTGAGGTGTATGTAACCTCTACATATCCTAACTAGATTATGCTTCTTTTCCCTAAAGTATCATGAAATTTGAATGCATTTGTTTGTTTTTGAGTATGTCAGTTGTTTTTTTTTTCTAAAATTAATGTCAATTTTAAATAAAAAAATGCACTTGGAGTTATACTGGTCACATCATTTGTCATATTGAGGTGTTTATGATTCTTAAATATCCCAAATGACTATTGGATTGATGTATTCAAGTACAAAAACGCACATAACTACAAATGATACCATGATTTTGATTTCCATTCTTTATCTAACTACCAGCACTGCATATTGAGTTGAAGATCTTAGATAAAAAACCTTCCTCTACTCATTTGGATTTAAACAATGAAAAAAAATCATCTTAGAACATAAAATCAATATGAATTGATGGTATAATGACGAAAAAATCAATGGAAATCATGGTAGAATTGGTAGAAAGTAACATGTTATCTATTTTGCGTCTTGTTGTAGGTAGTTTAAAGAAAAATATGAATTCCCAAAATATCTGTGAAAAAAAGAAAACAAGTATTAGATAAAAATGATAGGAAAAATAACATACAAATAGTATATACAATATAGACAAAATTAATTAAATAATTAGTAATAATTCACCTCTTCCTGATTTTTGTATACATTATTGACGAATTTCCTTATTTCCATTATCTTAGTTGTAGCCTCGAAGTCCAATATATCATGATCATAAGTAGATTCAAACAAATCGCCATAACTTAAACAAAGGAATTCACCTATATAATAAAATATTTATAATGCGAGTAATACTAAAAATAATTAAATTAAATATAAATATGAAACAATCAATTACTTCTATGGAAGTCACATCTTTATGTTATTTGTGTACATTCTTCCATAGGGTATTTTTCCCATTCATTTCTAATGAAATCGATATCTTCTTGTTAATATGAGTATTTTTGAAAATCATAGAAGTACCGGAAAAAGATAAACACACATAGTATTAATAAATATTTTAAATTAAATAGTAATTATATTCAAAAATACCACTTTTGAGATGCTAGTTTATTGATAGAATATGATATCTCTCATAAATTTAAAGACATAATAACCAAAATATTTTCCATTTGTTTATATAAAAAACAATATAAATATTGATAAATATAATTAATTTGTTTTTATATTAGTTTGGATAGTGAAATATTATTATTGATACCATGATACATGTCTAGTTAGAGAACTTATCAAGTGCATTGTTCATATTTCTTGTCATCATGCCATGAATTTCATGATATTTTGAAAGTTCACTATCATAAAATAATTATCAATAAATCATAATATAAATTATATAAAATGAATTTTAGTTCAAATATTTTGGCTGTAGTGTTTTAAAAATTGAAAAAATACCATCATGTGTGGTCGTTTTGCTGGGTATCCATGCAGTGAATCCAAGAAATAAATCATTCGATTATCCAAATTGACAACAATGATCATCCAATGATTCCTAAAAACACTAAAAGGAATAAGTAATGAAATATATGAAAATATATTTGATATGATTAAATTAGAAAATTTTACCCCTACATCATTGGTATTAAGAAGATTATGTCATCCTTAAGTTTTCTTTCACATGATTTTTCCTATTTGTTTATCTATTTCATTTATTTTTTGGAATCTATTTATATTTTTTCTATAGATGGGATGTGAGAACTAATTAGTCCAAATTGTTTTCATGGGGTAATCCCTTCAATTGGTATTGATATAAATCTGAAAAAATATGATATATATTTATTCAAAATTGACTTATATATTATCTTTTGAAAACACAAATCATTAAACCATAAATCATGTATACATGTATGACTAAGGCTTTTATCCTTTCATAGTTGAAGATTTAATTTATATTTTAAAAAGAAAAATATATTGTAACTTCATATTCAAACATTTTTTCTTCAAAATAAACTATGTGATTATTACCATTTTGTAAAATTGTATCTGCAGGAACCCTAAATGTTTGTAAATGAAAATATTAAATGGGTGGGGTAAAGTTGATTTCATAAGATATTTTTGATTGATTGGTTGATACTTTATATGGGTTTGAGTCGACCATTAATTTCACCCCTTCCCATTCATTGTCTCTAATAACATTAATTTATTTAGACCATTTTTTTCTAATTGTTAATGGTTAAGAATGAAAAATAAATTGGAAATGAATACCAATTTATAGACATGTGTTATTAAAAGATCTAATAGACATGAGATGAATATTCCAACTTCTTGGTGGGCCGTATGAATATCTTCATCAGTAAGTGGAATAGGTAACTTAGTGCTCAAATCTGGAGATATTCTAATCGCAACACTCACATGACCTTTAATAATATTTTTGTTGTGTAGACTGTCATCATTGATACTAAACACCATAGCCCTCTCTATAAGGTGATGGGTGGGTTTTTATAGATATAAATCATAGTTATTTACATCCTAAATAATATCAGTGCAGTAAATGTTTCATTTTTTATTTGATTCACATTTCATGAAAAAATTATTATAATATTGATTACATCAACTAAGATAGTTCTTTAAGGGGAATAGCTTTCCTCAAAGCTGATAGGGGTGGGGTGGAATATTTATGCAATGGTTTTTCATGATTTATTTCTTCTCTTTACTTTACCCAATAATACTTTCTAGAAACTCATTATTTTATTGAAATTTTTCTTCAATTTTAGCTAATATTTTGTTTATCTCTTCCATTTATTTATCCTTATCCTATTGTTGTTTTTTCTCAAAATATGTTCAGGGTGTCACCATAAAACTTGTAAATCTGATGAAGCTATACTATTCTAGAAACTTCAAGGTCACTGGTAGTAGGATTTTATTCAGTACAAGTATTGTTGATTCCTGTTACTAAGTCGGATTTAAAATATAGGAAAATAAGTAATCATTTTTATATAATATAGATTTAAAGAAAAAAAATTTATGTCAAACTTACACATGTTTCTCCCACTTTTTGTGTGTTTTCATATATTAATATTCCATAATTAATAATATTTTCCTCCTTCCATAGATCATGGAATGAGATGGTAGTGACTTTGGATTTGGATTCATCAATCTGCATATAAATAGAGAAGCATAATTATGTTATTGTTTAATATCATATAAAATTATAATAGTAGATTTAAAATATATACCATTTCTTTCAGGTGAATCGTACCATAACCTTTATTTACTATAGGGATACATTGGTTTTTTTTCCTATTTATTATCTTCATCACTCAGTTATTGTTTCATAAATAATAAATTCTCAATCAAAATGTTGAAAACATATATTTTAAAACAATGTATTACCAGCCATAATGTACCTAAAAATACATCTCTACATGATGTCTAGTAAATGCATCCCATGATTCTTCAGTTAACATATGTGTATACATATGTGGTCAATGTAGGTTTATCTTCATGTTAGCATCTTCAAGATATACTCTCATTAGAATTTTGAAAAAGCCTCAGTGTATCCTTCTAATAAGAATTAATACATATTTTTCGTGGGATTTATCTTCTATAAATGAACTCTATAAGGGATGATGAAAAGTAAATCAATGTTTCATTAATTTATTTTTTTAGTAAAATAAAGAAATGTTATCATAATGTTTCCATAATCTCTTCATACATCCATTCCTTAAGAAAGGACACAATATGGTTCCACCAATCTATATCAATGGCATGAATTTATGAGTGAGGGTTCAAATTTAACTACTGAACATGGAATTGTTTGGGTTAACATGCTGGACCCATTCATTCCATCTGACCTCAAATTCGATGCCTTTGTTCTTTGCCTTAATTTTTTTATTTCTAACACCATCAAACTATGACACACCTATTTTTTCGACATTATCGGTCCTTAATCACCTAACATTTTCTTGGATTAAACATTGTCAAAAGAATTTCATCTATATTGATAGCGTAGACATATATAAAAGGTTTTTTTACCTCTACAATAAGAGCAGCAATAGGCAAAGAAACATTTTGTTTCATAGGATTGGGAGCACCAGCACATGAAAAAGGTCATTGTTCTTATGCACTGGGAGTAACAGTAGGCTGAGAGACCTATTGATCCTCCTGATTGAGAGTACCAGATCATAAGAAAATTAGTATCTATAGAAGTGGTTTAACATTTAATTTATATTACATAAATACAGTAGTGAACCTCTAATAACATATGGTAAAACAATGTATATTACAAAAAAATAAAATGTTATTGTTAAGATCTCTTTTTGTAAAGGTTGAAGGGATTTGACCACTCTATAAATTATCCAAATCCCTTCATTGTAGTATACCCTGATATAAAATACCCAATTTACATTGGGACTACTGTGAAATGATTGTGGAATCCTAATTAAATGTTAATCCTTAGTTGAATTTCCATATGACCTTTCAAAGGTTTTTGTTGATAAAAAACAATTGAATTCTTTTAGTTTTCTGCTCTATAACATAAAATACTTATACTGCCTATGATTCCATTATAAATGGGTTTTATTTGTCCCATTCCTTACAAAAATATTTTTTCATGAATCCCAATTAGTCTATTTTAAAAACACTCTTATTATCAATTGATTTTCATTGGAAAATAGGAACATGGAATTTTGTATAATCTTACTCCCATATTTGTTTGATGATGCCAACGTATGAAAAATTCATATAAATTGGAATTCTATCCTTAGTACCAGAAATGTACATCACTTATTCCACAAGTGAAACTCCACTATTTTTCATTGTACTGCCTTTATCATGTTTATTTTGATAGAACGTATAACCATTAATTGCATAACCATTATAAGATAATACATACACACTTTTTCCTCTAGCTATCCATCAATGTAATTTTGATATTGAATCCATATTTTTATCTCACTCTTTAATAATATGTTCTCACAACCATCCTATAAAATTTTTATTATGTGTATTTGATATCTATATTTCAACCCTTGATAGATTCAAGTGTCTATGAATTTCTTCATGGGATTCAATATATGGTGAAACCTCAAAACTGTTATGAAAAACATAATGGTATGCCCACTCTCTATCTATTATATTGATTGTGACAACATTATTCCATAAATTCCTTCATCCACATGCCACCCAATGTGATAAGATTTTGGTAGATCAATTATTTCTACACTGAATAGGTAGTTGGTACATAATTTAATGGATTACTCAAATATATATCGCTCTATAATACAACCCTCTGAATGACTTCAATTTTTGAAATAACCTTTTAAAATATACATACACAATTTAATGGGGTACATCCATCTATAATATACAATACCAAATAGTCAAATCTCTTTCACCAAGTAAACCATAAGGTGAACCATCATGTCAAATAATGATAGTGGAATGAATATTTCCAATTCAGATAATATGAAGAATTTTATCCCATAGTCATTAATTTCATTGGGCTTAAAAATTTAATACATAGATATTTGAATATTAAATAGAGCTTAGTTAATGTATGATAGACATTATTAAGAAAAATACTATGTAAATCTACAAGAATTAGATCTTGAATCAAAACATGCAAGTCATGTGATTTTAAACCCTTTAACTAGAAATCATTCATTGACATGATTTTCTTGATATTCATTGAATACCCCAATAGAGCCATTAAATCATTCAAAAATTTTAAAAACTGATATCTCTTCTGTATGGATAGAGTGTAAGAAGATGGATGTAGATAAGTTTGTTGTTCACCCTTCAATAGCACCAACTCTTTCCATATTCTCTTGTCATCAATGTCCATCCTAGCCTTAGTTCCATCCTTTATTTTACTGGGATCATTTAGTAACATGACAATTACACTATCACATATTTTTTATTCAATATACATAATATCAATAGAGTGTATGGTGTAAAACCAGTTATAGTATCTTAATTAAAAAAATCTGATCCCTTTTTCAATATAATGTTTATAAGGTTTTTTGAAAATGTTTTACCAAAAGAAATGTCTACATCTGTTACTTTTAGAGGTATTTGATCACCTATTACTAGAGATGGTGTTGTACATTCTTCTGAACTTCCATTAAATTATTTCTTCGAATATTGGTACTTATGTCATTAGGGTAGTAATACATGTTGTCCTAGAAACCCAGTATTTGATTATTGTTTCAACCTAAATGACTGTGTACCTTGCTCAAAAATAGGGAAACCATGCATTACTTTAATTTTTTATCTTGATAAAATTCCATAAATAAGAAATTCATATATCATCCCATACAACATGGAACTCAATGATAAATATTCATTTATGTAAGCATCATTCAACATAACATGTGAATCCAATAATAATTTCAAATATTCGATCAGTGGATCTAAATAAACAACAATATCATTAACTAGTTGTCTTGGTCTTGATATAAGAATATATAAAAATGATGTATTTTCATTTCATGGATAACCATAGTTGAAGGTTATAATTTACAAACATAACTAGCCATGTACTATGATTACTTCTTTGAAACCCAAAAGTATTTTCTCCATCTATAGATAATTCAAGATAAAGGTTTTATCGGCTTGTTTCCAAATTCAGGATACTCATGATCTATTCTCTTATACTAATGAGATTCTTCTGGTTGATGATTTTTTCTGTATTTATTTATTGTATCTATGTGCCACGTTAATTGGTTTGTAGTATCTTAACTTCAAAAGAGGCACATAATCCTTGTAATGATTGGAATGAACCAAACATATTTTATAGGACCTGATTCATCTTTCTTGTATTGAGAAGAACCACTCTTTTAGAATTCATTATATGATTTTTTCTCCTTGAAAAACATTATATAGTCATTTGGGAAGGCATGTATTCATTCAGAGATCATACCCATCGAACAAAGAATTCGTTTAGCATCATATGTTTTCTAGGGAGTTCATTATTTTCTAGGATCATATCATTCGGTTGAGAAAGTAGCTTAGTAAAATTTGAATCACCCCATCCATTTACAGCATTCAAAATTTACAAATTCAATACAGCTAACAATGATTTATATTTAGGGAAACCAATATACAATTGTGTTATTGCACAAATCTTTAACATCTCAAACAATTTTGGAAAATCATGAAGCTTATCTTCAACTATCATTATCATTTCCTCAATACAATATTCATCATCATTAAAACCTGTAATCATATCCTTGACATGTCCTTCTTCACTATCCACACTTGTAATCTTATCAGATGATCCATAAAACATGGTGTTATTCTATCTAATAGTAATATTTTTTTCTCTTTGTTTATTCCAACATTTATAATGTCTATCAATTATGTGAAATAATTAGTTTTCTTCCAACTCTTTTGGACTAATTAGTCTTGAATAAAAAAATCATAAACATATACAAAGTATTTGAGAAGGGTCACATGCATTATATTTTGTAAACATTAGGAACTCTTTCACCCACCTTCTTACTTTTTTTCACTAGATTAGCATATATTCATTATCAATTCATATCCATCCTATTTTATTTAATAAAATTTAAATTTTACTAAAAAATATAGAATATATGTTCAATTGAAGATAGAACTCATGAACTTCTTGATAGAGAATAGAAAGATTGAAAAATGGGTTTTTATCCTGCATGATCAAAATAATTAACATATTGAAGAAAAGTTATAAATATTGTGGGGGATATTTCACTTTAAAAAATATTTTTCACTTCATACATTTAATGATCAAAAAAAATTATGTATGAGTATAAAGGAAGTAAAAAAATAACATTTACATTATAATAAACTGATGAAATATGACTATTAAATGTAATAATGAACAAAAGATATATTATTTGAAAACCCTTTTCATAATATAAAATATAGATATTGAACATAATAAAGGTTTCACAAATATAAAATAAATCATTATTATTTTTAAATTATTATCAACCCTGGCATTGAATTTATTAAATTATAAATGTATTTAACTATCGATAAATTGAAATAAAATTACAATTATAAAAGTAAAAATAACAAATGTATATATATTGATATTAGTATTTAAATTTATATATGTAAATAGAAGTATAAAATTATATATAATATGTATAATAATATATATTTTAAAGAAATATACATAATTAATAAATTTATATATTTTTATAAAACTATATAAATGAACATATATGTTATAAATGTATACAGAATTTATAGAATTATATAGTTTTTCAAATTTATAAAATTATAAAATAATAAAATATAAAATTTAAATTTATGAAAGTATAAAAGTAAATTATTTTATTTTATCCCATTCATGAAATGATCAATCTTGATTTTACAGTTAATAGAAAAACTATTGGTGTACCTCGTTAGTCTCATGAGATCTGCCCTTGGATTTAATAAAACACACTTTTAAATCAATTTAAAAATTCCTATAGAACCCCCACTCATTCTAAAAAGGTAAAGGATCACATGAATGGAACCCCATCATAAATTAAATGAAAATAAAAAATAAAATAAATATACCAAGGGTCATGCACACATCAATCAAGTAGGGGAACTAAAGATGATCAATAGAACCACCTATGCCAAACCACCAACCGATGAAATGATTTCATGGGGTCAACCCTTTGATTCAATGAGAGATAATCCTAGAATTTATCAAATTGGGACTAACTTTAGGCTTATGTTCTATTCTAATAGAAGCAACTTGACTATATTGCACCAATCCTATAATTAGGGGCACTCCCATCTAGCCATATACATAACTAAGGGGAACTAAAAAGGTGAAATGATCTAGTGTAGCATAAATTAATGCTTCTCACATAGTTACTCATGTTCCCATGACCAAAGTAATAGTAATGGTGATAAAAAATCAACAATAAAAACAATCTTGATTGTTCTTCTGCGTAAAATTTTATGTGATAATGTCCTAAGAGTAGTTATCCAACTAAAAAGTCATAAAATTTCCTTGCTATGATGAGAACCCAGAAGTTCTACGACCTTATTCGTAATGTTTTTTTATAGCCGGATGATATAATTTTAGGGACACAAATGAAATAGGATATCATGGGTGGAGACTAATAGGTATTTGAGAAACCCTCTCATAGTGTACACCCTTGGTAATATCTAATGTAGGATATTTTGAGAACAAGAACCACTAGTAGGAAATCCACATTTATATCTGTCATTGGTTGTTCTTATATGCAGATGTGTGTATTTATCCTTATAAATTAATATTATTATTAATGATTTTTATGAAACATGTACTTTTATATGTTGATGAAAACAATGATTACATATGTTCGCAGTGAGGTAGGATAGTTGGGAATGTGGTGACTAATATTTCATTGATGAATAATGCGAGAAAGTATTTTTTCCCTTTTTATTTAATAAAAGTTGATATATGAGACCCTTTTATGGAAATAATACATCGTAAATAATTCCATGTCCATGGTGTCCTATAGGAAAGTTCGAATTCCGGCAAGTGAAAGAAAAATACATCTAGAACATTTTTTGATGAAACTATCATGAAACCTTTTAAATTACAAATATCACATTAAAGGGATTATATAACACTATAAACATATGTATGAGAAATTATTCCATTGTGTGATTATGTTCTTTCTATATGGGTGTCTTGTCATATTGGTAGATTCTAACCGTGGAATTTATGTTGCTTCACCTAATTCCACTGAGAAAGAGGCCCAGAGGGTCACAGACTAAGTGTATCCAAAATCTCAGTTAAATAATATATTATTATTTAATATTTAAAAACATGAAAAAATATTATTTCCATACATCATTTAATAATTATTATTTTTTTCGGGATCATATATATTTCAACACCAGTTATTTGAGAGAATATAATGTGAGCATAATATTATGAAATATTTATTTTCTATTTATTGAATATAATATATATTTATTTATTAGTGTGATAAAATGCTATTTATTTAATAAGAAAATAGTCATTATTCAAGGCTCAATAAAAATTATGGATGAATGGGGGACCATGTTTATTGGTCTGGTATGAAATAATATATATTGAATATAATTTGAATAAATAATATTTAATTTTAATTCAAATTTTAAGAAGATGTAGAGAAATAATAATATTATTCTTATTATTATAGTCCTGGGATTCCACAAGGGATTAAATAAATAGTAATGCTCAATTGTAAAATTATTTAGATTTACCCTAGTAATATATAAACCTAATGATTTTATTTTCCAAGAGATCTAATTCATTAGTTTGGTTGTGTACAACAAATTTGGAGAGTCCAATCAAGACCTAGAGAGCTCCCTTATCTATGAAAGCTCCTAATAATGGATAGTGATATTCCATTACCTCCCACTCTTATGTCAAGAGAGATCAAAGAGAACACTTTTTAAGTGATACTCATGGTGATCAAAGGTGAATGACACAAGCTATATGATCTATCATACTAGCACCCGAAGATACGTACAATGACATTCAAAAACTTGTGGAACATGTGTGGATCACTAATAGAGGGGAGCTACTCTTGATTCCAATAATTCAATGGTCGTACAACATAGATCTATTGTCAGATCCATCAAAGATGAAATATTTAATGGGAGGTAGTTCATTAATTGATTAAATTAATAATGAATGATATGGGATGAAATAACCTTTGGTTTTGAAATTTTATCCATTTTTTTATTTCATTGATTCAATTTCATTTAACACATCATTTATCATCAGGTAGATTTCAGATTGATTATCAGTCAAGAAAAAAGAAACTTTGGTCATGACAAATCACATGCTCCCACTATGCCCAAAATATTCAATACGATGCAGAATATTTGTCCTTTCTTATTTCCTTAGATTTTATTGATAATGATCCTTAAACCTTTAAGATATTTCTTAATGGAAAAGATGTAAAAAATTGCATCAATTCCAAGAATGGAGAAATGCAATCCTTAAAATAAAATACACATTTGGTATATCATTTTTAAATCTCATAAGGCTAATATAATTGGTTTTAATTGGATTAATAAAAAATACAAGGATAACAATACTAAAAAGAAAATCAAGTCTAGATTTTCCACCAAGGGGTTCCTCTATAGAGAAGGAATCGAGTATTCTGAAGTATTTTCACAAGTTTAATTGAATTATTTTTTTTGGTTGCTTCTTAATTTTGTTTCCAATAATGACCTTCACACTGAAGAATTAGATTTAAAAACCATCTTCCTTCCTAGTGACCTTAGTGATAAGTGAAATATGAATCCTACTGATGGTTATTCTAAAGAATTCAAATATAACCAAGTTTTTCAATAAAATAAATCCTTATATGGTTTTAAAAAATACTTGATGCTGTGGTATAGAATGTTTGATTATTTAATTCTTAATAAACATTTTACTATGATATAATATTATGTCTGTGTTTATTTCAAGTCCATCAAAAATAAAATTATTTACCTTCTGTTATATACTGATGACATGCTTATTATTTTAAAGAACATGAAACTTATCATTTATATGAAATATAAATTGAATGTTTCTTTTGTAATGAAGAACTTATGGGAAGAAAAGAATATTATTGGTGTATAAATTAGTAAGGATACACTCAATAAACTGGTATATCATTACCAGCAATCTTGTGTTCTGAATGTTCTCAAAAAATAATTGTTTGAATATCTGAAACCTATTAGTGTACCTTCTGGATATAATTTTAATCATTTAGTAACATAATCACCCATTTATGGTGTTGTTGAAGATTTTATGTCTAAAATTACCTATGCCAACACTGTTTAAAGTGTCATGTATTCCATGATTTGAATCAAACCTGATGTAGCTTTAGAAATTTCCACCATTATAAGATTTATTTCCATTCTAGCGGATCCGTATTTTCATTCCTTGAAGTGGATTCTAAAATATTTTTCATGTGATTTAAACATAAAATTTATTAATGGTAAAAATGATGATACTGATGAGATTATTATTGAATATGTATAGGATGACTATATAGGTAATATTTGTAGCAGAAATTCATTAATCGTGTATTTTTTTAATAATTGTGCTCGCTTTATATCATGGAAATTTAATATGAAATATATGGTTGCTCTTTCTACCATGGAATTAGAATACATAGCATTGACCATGGTTGTCAAATAATCTTTATGGTTCATGAGTTTTTCTTATGTACTCAAACTTTATTATTTTATTATTACTGTATATAGTGATAGTCACTTTTCAATACATTTATGCAAAAAACTAGTATGTAATTATATATCCAAACTAATAAATAAAATAATACGTTTTATTAGGGATTTTATTTGATCTGGAACTATATATGTCAATAAGATCCATGCCGATAATAACCCAGATGATAGTTTTTCATGAAACCCTCCCTCTAAATATTCCCCTCATAATCTAAAATTAGATAAAGGGAGATAATCATTATCGAGTCCTACCTCCAATAGGCTCTGGGGTTCTGACCGGCACCAAGGGTATACAAATCTCATAAAATTGGAGGCATTACCCTTTTCATAGTAACCAAAATCAGGAGATATGATGTGTCAACCTCGAAAATACTCCAACAAAAATATATAAAAGAAAGATAAAACCATTCCATGTGTATGTTTAAAACAATAATGCTACAAATATAAATAAACTCCAAACTATGTTCCCAAAACAAGGCTATGTAGTGACATAAAAATAGTACCAACATCTAAGCATGTAACACCCATCACAGTCCCCATAGGTCTCATTTAAACCTAAAAATAGTTTTATATATATGGCGAACAAACAAGTATACTCAGTAGGAAAAACCAATGTCTCTCATGCCCAAGTGAGAGAATAATACTAATTCCCCCATGAGAAAATAGTAGAAACCAACAACATCTAACAAGGTATACTATCCATACAAACCTCACCAAAGTCACTCTCACTAAATAATGCAATTCAAGTAAAGTAATATATAGAACATCAATTATAGTGTACCCATCACCACTTTCCCACTGATTATCCACTCTCACACCCTAACATAAAATATCATGGCACTCCCACCTCTTCTAAAAGTACCACGTCACAACCCACTCACACACACCTGGGCCTCACATCTAATTCTATGAACAAGAAAAAAAAGGTCATCAAATATCTACAACACATACCTAGGCCTCACAACCACGTCCTTCCCGCAAACACCTCGGTCTCACAACCACATCACATCCCAAAAAACTCATGGGAAATAACAACACATCTCGTCCCAAAGACACCTGGGAAACCACAACTAATCTCATCTTAAAGACACTAAGGAAAACACAACTCATCCACATACACCAGGGACCCAGAAACCACCATCTAGAAGATGGATCAGGGTAGATCGGGTGGCCAGCCATCCATCCTCCCACCTAAGTGTATGGGAAAGACACCCTCTCCCATAACAATGGGGGTGTTCAACACATAGTTCTCAACTAGGGTGGGGTGAATATTGAAAACACAAGGAAATACATGTATATATATAGTATCAAACACTCAAACCCAACCTATGGGTTCGTAATTATACAACTAACCACCCCTTAAAACTTCCAAATTTGATGCTACCTCTAAATGAATATATTTTTGATGGTCACATCCAAAGTTAATAAATAAAAGTCTCTTAAAAACAAAACACAACTCAAAAAATTCCCCCATCCAATCTAATTAACCAGTTCTCATTCTTCATTTACTATTCATTTGTTTATTCCATCACTATTTGGGAAATTATAAAGTACACTACAGAATGAGCCACACAGAAAAAGACACATTGAGGAAGAAGAACCATGGTAAACTAACCCACTTCATAAATCTGATCCATTTAAATCCCATTATTTTTATAAAAAACTGATTCTATGACACATAGTGAAGCTTTTGGCATGATACTCCTATAGAAACTCCAAGTGAATTACCCATACTAACCACCACCATCACCATTCTTCAAATTCATTCCTCCCAATACATTATCTCAATAGAACAATCTCCCAAATGACATCCACAGCTAGAAAAACCTATTATCCCAACCATACTAGGTCGCCCCATTGCACAAGAGTGCCCATCCATTCCACAATCAACAAATCTCTCAACCTGAGATTCCATTACACCACCTGAACCATCCCATATACAAACCTGAGAGAAATCCATGCATCACAAAAAAACAGGACTTATTTAAATTAATAAAAAGGGATATTATTCAATTTCACTTCTTAAATTGAGGGTATGATCACATAATCCATAAGATCCTAGGGAATCCAGTTAATTGACTAAATTTACATGGTTAATTGATTTCATATAAATATATTCATTCAGAGTGGATAAAAAATAAGAATCTACAAGACATTATAGGTTCACAAACAAAGACCACTAAAGGATATGATTTTCAATGGGTGATTAGCCCATACAAAACACAATATCAATAATAATTAATAAAACAGAAGCATGCATCACTTTTCCCTAGACCCTATATATTGATCTTAAACCAATTAAATTACATTTATTTATTTTTAATTATAGTATCTTCACAAATGAAAACCTCATACATCTACTTAGAAAGATTCACAAATTAAAGAGAGAAAATTTGATCCCTACCTTGAAGAAGAACTGATCAACACTTCTGTATTGCACCAAAATAGGGGGTGCACATGCAGTGGGAAGAGCCTCTTGGAAAAACAAAATACAAAATGTGAAACACAAATGCATGGATCCTCTGGGAATAAGTGTTTGAGGGAAACCAAGAGAAAAGGTAAAACACACAAGGAACATGATACCTCGTCTTTAGAAAGGAAAAATCAAAAAAAATAAGAGAAACTATTTTTAAAAGCCATTAAAGGTAGATACAGACCAAGACCACATGGTTTAAAGGTCAAAGGATGCTACAGGTTTTTAGAAGATATATACAATTCAAAATGGCTCCAAAAACAGTCAAATATGGTATTTATCTCTATTTGAATCAGAAAAACATCAATCGGGAGAAACTAGAAAAACTGGATGAAAACTTGAATTTGGAAAAACTATTGGAAATGAATCACTGTTTGGTGAGTCACCATTGCAAGTCACTGGTGGATGAGTCACCGATGTGAGATGTCAGTGGATGAGTCATTTTTTGGTGACTCGCCAATGGGTGACTCACCATTGGATGAGTTACCAGTGGATGAGTTCCCATTGGATGACTCATTGTTGGACGACTAACCATCAAATGAGCCATTTTAGGGCGAGTCACCACTTCTAACCTACAGTCCCACTGTTAGGACCTAACATCGTGAATTACCATTTCTAACTCACTACTCTTGACCCACCATTAGAAGGCACTATCATGAGTCACCAATGTGACTCACCCTTGGGATGACCAACTCTTTGAAAAAGTAGAATTTGGTAAACAGAAAAAATGAGTCATTGTTACCTCCCAGAACACCTTAAAAACCATACCATTAAATAGTTTGAAAATTACATAGAGATTTATGGTCCATTACTTAGTTTGAATAAATTTGTGGTATTTTATAAATTCAAATATTTTTTAGACTGATTTAATTTAGTTCCCACACAATAACCATATGTGTAAGAACAATGCCAATTTTAAATGAAAATGGTGATGATTTTTTAATTCTGGTTTCCATATTGAAATAATAATGTTTTATCTATCTCCCTTAAATTTTTTATAGTATAAAGGCATGGTAAATTATTTTGGAATTATTTTATTCATCTGAAATTATATATTGGATCGCTCTTATTCTATTGGACTTCCTATGTGGGCCACTATCTTGGGTTATTTCCTTAGGTTGGCCTGCTACTCCCTTCCTCGCATTCCCACCACATCATTGATTTTTTTGGATTTGTATCCTGGCCATAGATTAATCTCACCACCCTTTTGACCTAATGTGTCCATATTTTTTATTCTCTCTTAATTGCGGTGCTCCGTCTCTACTCAGTGTGGATCCGTGTTGATTACAAATTTGTCTCATAGTTTCGAGGTGTAGTGTTGTGTTAGTTGGATTTATGACCCTAGCACATGCTTCCCTTCAAAATTCAAACTTAGTTTTGTTCTCCTCTCCCTAGGCATTCATTCATATTTCTCTTTTGTGGAAACCATAATTTAGGAGCTAGGTTCTATGGTGTTGAATCCTATGTTCAATGAATGTCATCTCCAGTTTGGACAGCCAGTGCACTACTCCTGGTGGAGTATTGTGATGATGATACATCCCCAGGAAGAAGTAAAATTATTCTATGGACCGAGAAGATATTTTGCACGAGGTATTACTTTTGTACATTGATGCTTGACACCATCTGCATCCCTTCAAGCTCAAGATATCACCACAGGTGACCGAGAAGTGATTAGGTTTCAAGATTGATTTCATTCATCGCAAACTCTTTCATACCCAACAAATAAACACTTATAGGGTTTGATCATAAAACTCATGGGTGATGGGATTAATTTTTCATTCAATATTATATATGAGGCACCATATTTTAAAGAAAACAATATGAGATAGAATTTACACCTAAAAATCCAACCATCAAACCAAATACCATACAACTAGACCCTCCCTTTAATTATAATCAAACTAATTAAAATCATGTAACACTTGTATCATGGTTTCTCTCTCTATCAAGACAAGCCACCTAGAAACCTTTATCAAGACCCACAGACAAGATTTAAATATGTTTGAGTTTATAAATTTTTTACTCTTATGCTTATTTTAAGATGTTATTTGAATATTTTTGTTTCTATTTTTTGTTCATTTCTTCAGGTCTACTTTTTAATATATTTATTACTTTTTTATGTTAATAAAATGCATGGGTTTGTGGGTGGTGTGTTAGCCATGTGAATAGGTCCAAATAGGACTGAGGTGCTATTTTTTTTATCAAATTCTTATTTATTGTATCATGAAGGTTCTATTTCTGTTTTGATTTAATTATTGTGAACAAAATAACCAAATTGTCCTTTTAGATTTGTGTCAACTGTCCTGGTACACCATTCCCTAATAATACGGAAAAAATGACAACGGATTTAGTTTAATATTTTTTTCATAGAATAGTATGTGTTGATAATATGAAATTAAAAAAATCAGTATCCATTTGGTTGTATCAATATTTTAAAGTCAATTCATCCTCAAACTTTCGGTGGCCCACCGAAAGTGTCTGACCATTAATGTTTCTTCTATATCATATATGGCATCCCAATCAGTCCCATTTTCCAATTTTCCTTAAAAATGTGTATATATATGTACATCACCCGAAAAATGATGATGGAGGAACCCAAAACTCCAGTTATTTTCATCATTATTCTCCCCCTTACCTTTGTCGATGGACGTTGTAACGTTGTAACAGGACCACCACTTAAAACTTTAATGGTTCCATCATTTATTACACAGCTCTTTTTTAGAACCAAAATGTATGTTTCATCATATTCAATCCTTATATTTTAGCATACTATGAATGGAAATGTGGTGGAATATTTGTACATTAAAAAACAACCTTCTCTTTTTCATCCACTACTCCAAAATCACACTATCCAGGTGGTTTAGTCAGATTAACAATTATTTTTACTCAATGATAAGTTTTATATATATATATATATGAACAGATGGATTAAAGAGTGAATTTGGTTGGAATTGGAGGTGGTGAAGGTCTTATTCCTATTTTTAATGAGACTGCAAAGTTTTCACAGGGAAGCATCTCCATATTTAGATCCACCACCCATGACGATGTTTCGAAAAAAATTCATTTGGATGGCCTAGAATCTGACCTAGGCAAGGTATTTATCATAGCATGAAATTGTTTTATATGTAGGCTTATTTATAAAACGTGCATATAAGAAAGTAAAATAATTTCATTATCATCTCTTTGTTAACCAATTGGTGATATTCATTATTCATATTTGCAGGCTTCTCATGTTCTTGTGGTGGATGATTTTTTCATTAAGGAAAAACCTACATTTTGTCAACCACTACTCAAAAATATCACTATGTAGGTGGTTTAGTCTAATTAAAAATTTCTATAACTCACTATTGAGTTATATATATATATCTCTCTAAAAATGGAGCTGAGTGTGAATTTTGGTGTAATTGGATGGGGTGAGGGGCTTATTCCCATTTGGAATGAGACTGAGGAGTGTTTATAGGGAAGCATCTTTAAGAACCCGTGTTTTTTTCGGACTGTCGTTTTGAGTAGAAAATTTGAATTTTTGTTGTTGGATGATTTTGAGGGGTAAAATGGTCATTTTCCCCTACCAGATGATCTTGGATAATTTTTTTGACAACTCTGTTGGTCTCGGAATAGGGATTTTACCCTTGGACAAGAGTTTGGTGGAAATATGAGCTGTTCGAATTTTAGCAGAAAATTTAATATTTAATATTATTAAAATAAATATTAAATTATTCGTGCAAATTATTTTGGAAATAACTTTTAAATGGAGCGTTTTATTGAGATTATTTCTACTTTGTTAAGTCTATAATGGGGAGTTTATCATAGGGAAGGCCTAAACTCATGTCGGGCGTCGGGGTCGGCCTGGACCCATTTGTCTTCTTTTCTTTTTCTTTTCTTTTCATTCTTCCCTCTCCTAATTCCTCCTCCTCCTCCTTGTTCATGCCTCCTCCTTGGACATGTATTTTGGAAAGACACGGATATTGATAATGAGAGAGAGTTGGGAGGCAAGAGGTGTACCGATTCGAAGCTCTCGACGCGTAGAGTCGGCGTGCGGCGAACGTAAGCCGTGAATTCAACTGAAGCTTCAGAGGTTTCCACACAAAGGTAGGTTTGTTTAGGTTATCACCATATATCCCCTTAAAAAAATTAATACTTTAATGCTTTATATTTCTTGGTTGTGACCTCTTAAGGCTGGATCTATTCTTTCAGGGGTGAAAATGGGTGTTTTGGGTGTTTTGAGGGATTTCCCGTCGGAAAACCCAGAATACACGGTGTGTATTCCAGGTGTACACACCGTGTGTTCTTCCCATTCACGGAAGACAACGTTTTCTTAAGTACACGCTGTGTACTTTGAGTACATTCTGTGTATTGGGTGGTCGTGTGACCGTTCATGTGAAATAGAATACCAAATAATGGGTTTTAAGGGGTACACGCCATGTACAGTAAAGTACATGTCGTATAGTGGTACATGGGCATGTGTTTAGGTGAAAACACACACTAAGTGACTTTTTGTGAACACTACATGCCATGTACAAGAAATTACATGTCTTGTACTATTACACCGGCAGACCCCATGGGTCTGGCCATGTGTTCTAGCCATGTTCTACTTCAACTTAGTAATTTGGGGATATCTTGGGCCCTGGATGTCAGAATTGGGTGTGTGAGTAGTTGATTCTGATCATTTTTTCACATATATCACAATGGTGGAATCCTTTTTACATTTATAGTTTATATAAATTATGTTTTGTGGGTTTATATATACATATAGAGGTTCTTCCTCCAGTTATCGATTTCTTTCATCACCTAGGAGTGAGACTTGGCATGAGTGATAGGTTGGGTGTTCGGACCAACCTAGCTGATAAATGTTGAGATGAGATGAGCTATGATTCATCTTCTTTGACATATTTTTTATCATTGTTCCTCTTGTGATATATTACTTTCTGGCCTATGAGGTCGTGAGACCGGATACTTCCAAGGATCCCCTTAGGGGTGCCTTTACTTGTGAGTTGGCCTAGGGAGTCCATTGTAGGATCTCTCTCTTATTTTTACTTTGATAGGACCCATTTTATGGAATTCCTATATTTCCCTTAATTTGATAATTCTATGTATGATTCCTCCCTTACTCTTCACTGAGGATCCCGTGTAGGTTGCCTTCGCTCGGGTTTACTTGGAAGATCCTGAGTATGATTCCTCCTTAGTGTTTGACTTGAGTGACCCAGGGGGTACCCATTGTTTGACCGACCCTGAGTTGTTACATTGGGTTTGGGTAGAGATTGTGATCGGGTTTCACCTAGAACCCGTGCCAAACTGGTGATCCCTTTGGGCTTTGGAAGTATTTTTGGGTAGGGCATTCGGGCCACCCTCATTCGTTTATTTATAGCTGACTTTTTTTCTAATGAAGTAGTGGTTACCAGAGGTGCTTCTTAGTTGGTGGTTTCTGATCTTGACATGAGGTGTTTTCTTGTTTTTTGGGATTCCTTCTTTTGCTTGTGTTCCTAAGTATAGGTGGTTTGATTGTGAATATGCTAATTTACATTTTTTTATGTGTTTTCCCATTTTGCTTGATATTGACCATTTGGTCTAGCTTTTCCAGTTATGCTGCTTTGTTTATCATGCCTAGTGTTGTTGGGATGGAGAGGTTTTATCTGATATGTTATTATATGCTATATACCATTTAGCTAAGTAGTTCTTTGGGGTTACTTTGGTCGTGTTGTATTGCTATTCTCATTTGACTTACACAGGGTTGTGGAAACCTGGGGTAGTAGAATTTAAGAGGAATTGACTGTGTGAGCTTCCTTAGAGAGTCTTTGATTACACATGACTATAAAGGGAATTGATTGTGTGATCTTCTTCAAAGAGTCTTTGATTACACATTACTATAAGGGGAATTGACCATGAGTGATTTCTCAGAGAGTCTTTGTCTGCCTGAGACCAAAGGAGTTAGACTGTGAGAGCTGCCCAGGTGGTCGTATTCTATGTTAGACCTAGGGGTATTGACTGTGAAAGCTACCCGGAGGTTGTTCATGATTCATGTGATGATATGTTATACCCATAGGGTTCAGACTGTGATAGATTCCTAGGTGGTTGTGTGTTTTTTATTGATTGATTTTTCAACAAAGGGGTCAGACTGTGAGAGCTTTCTCAAAGTGTTACTCGATTTTCATTCAATTTCTCAAACATATAATTATAGTGCTAGCCTAAGCAGGTACATGTCTATGGGATTACAGACCCAGAGACCAAATTAATGATACATGGATTTAGTTTCATGACGTCCAACTCAATTCCCTTGCACGGGATGTCCAAGAGATCGGGCATATAGTCCCAAGGATTGACTGCTGATGTTTTTATTGTTATTTGATTCACTTAATCATGAATATTCATATTTATGTATATGTTTGTACAGGTATGGGAATATACATGTGTACGTATATAGATATAGACATCTGTGGTGTCACTTGCTATGTTGATAGGGATTACATTCCCAAGATTCGACTGTGGTTGCATGTTTGTTTTACTTCCTTTGTTGTGTTCCAGCTAGGCTCAGCACGTTGGTGTTGCATACACTTAGCAGCACAGTTATAGGTTTCTTGTCGGGATGCCCAACTGAGATTATTTCTAACCACTACATGTTCACCTCGGTGTACGCGTAGACCTTATGTCTTATTTTCAGTCCAAGCACGAGTTGCATGGTGGATAGGGTTGAGGCGTAGTGTTGCATGATTTAGCGGAGCTACTCAAGTGGTTTTACTAAACGGGATGATGCAGTTCGACGGTGTCTGGAGATCGGGTACGTGGGTTGGCTCAAAGTTAGTAGTTGAGCCCTATACTTTTACTTTTAGTATCTTCTATATTTTTATTTGTATAGTCATCCTGGTGGGTGACTAGTGTTGTATTGTATTGCATAGCTTTTCAGGCTTTTACAGCATTTTACTATTAGATCTTTTTCTATTTCAGTTGTTTATTGCTTTCGCACCCTGTTTTCTTTCTTCTATGTATGATACTTAGTTATTTATAATATTTTCTTACTCTGGTATGAGGTCATAGTCTCCCCACTATCACACCCTAGGCCCTCGCTGCTAGTTGGCAGCCTCTAGCATACGGGGAGGCGCGGTTGAGGCCATTTGGTGAACAGGCTCGGAGAACCAGTTTAGTGGCTTCCGGTTCGGGATGTTACAAAATGGTATCAGAGGAGTTTCTTTTCTTGGTATTCACTATTTGTGAAATGGTATATTAGAGAATTAGGAATGTTTCAGAACCGGTGATGGATATCGATCTGTTGTGTCGAGAACACTTGTTCCGGTAAGAAGTCCTAGTTCCCAGGGTTTGGGACTGATGTTCTAATTTTGCGATGTTATAGTTCTATCTGATTTTTTCCTTGAGCAACACACATTTTTTGTGGTGTTTTGATTTACTATGGATCTCTGGATCTTGGACATTATTAATATGCTAGGGGTGTATTTTGACTCTTGGATAGAAAAGGCAAGAGGCGTCTCATGAATCATACTAGGCACGTAGGATTCACAACATATAGGCCTGCTATTGTGTGTTTTTTTTTTGATAACTGAGACCTTTTGGTCTACTTACACATAATTTTTACTCTGATGGAAGGTTACATGGATCTATATTGAGGAATTTTTGTTGAGTTTGATGACTTAGTCCTCATACATAGGTGGTGTAGTGACCCTAATTGGTCTATGTGGCACGTGATGACTTTTTGTTTAACCCCTTATTTGGTGTTGTTTCTCAGGTTTATGGTTATCTTCTCAAATAGATAATTATTATATCGATAGATACGAAGTCTTTTTTTATGAAATGGGCCTCGTTGTGGTATTTCCATATACGGATACCCAATGAGTGTTAGTTTAGTTTCTCTTTTTCTTGGGTTGTGGACTCAAGGGAGTTGTTTTTTCTGAGGATGCTCGGAGAGGATCAAGGCCCTTGTAGTTTGTGTTTTGGTGTTGAATTTCTTTGTTCATTGTGATACTTACCTTATTAGATGTGGTTTTGGATATTTTTGTCTAGTTGGATAGACCTTGTGACCTAGTAGTGTAGATTTTTCTATAGGGGTACGTGGAAGACCTAGAGACCCTTGGTTTTGACGCGAACCCTTGTAAGTCAATGTCTGTTCCGTTCTAGGTAAACCTGTGTGAGAATGGGTTGCCCATGTTTTCAAATGACTTTTGGTGTTTCTTGTTTTTCGCGACTGTCTTCAATGGGTAGGAATGTTAGGGTGCCTGGCCTGGTCGACCAGTGTTTCTGTTGTTACTGTTGTGGGTGGCATCATTTGAATCTAAATCGGGGAGTGGCCGGGTGCAAGCCAAGGACTGATGTTTCAAGACTTTCTATGGAATCGGATCCTATAAGTTGTGTTGGGATGTCCTTATGTTGTAGAGTTGACATTTTGAAATGTCAGATTACTATGAAATGGTTGACCTGTGCTTGAATCCTGGTCAGGTTTTGGCAGGATGTTAACATGACTCGGAGGGAGTTGGACACGCATTCAGTGAAATCATAGTGTACTCCTGTAAGAGTTGATCATGCAATATCTTGATTCATCTTGAGTATGGTTAGAGAGCTTCAACCCTACATCGAACTTTTATTTTTCTTTCATAATGTTCATCCTTGTTGAGGATGAAACCTGTTCTGTTTGGGCCCTTGGAGCGGTATAAGGAAATCCTTATGGTGGGGAGTGAACCATTGGCCCCTTGAGGGTGGTTTTCCTTGTTTAGGTTAAACTTTAGTGTTTTCCAGGAGCTTCTGAGCTCAAAGTTTTCTTTTAAAATAACAGAATGGGTATTAATATGCTGGGGAGTATCAGTTTGGTCATAGTTGAATATCTTATGTGTATAAGGTAGTTGTCAATTCTATAAGGGTGGTCGTTGGACGGTCCATATAGTATGGTTATACAGATGCTCGGGTTGGGAGCATGGTTTCTGGTCACTTCACTAGGCTTCTTGGGGACGAGAAGGTTTATAGTGGGGATTTTGTTAGAAATAGTGTTTTTTCCGGATAGTCATTTTGATTAGAAATTTTAATTTTTTTTGTTGGATGCTTTTGAGGCGTAAAATTGTCATTTAAACCTTCTAGATGATCTTAGATAATTTTTCTGACAACTCCGTTAGTAATTTGGGGATATCTTGGGCCCTAAAAGTTAGAATTGGGCATGTGAGTAGTCTATTCTGAGTGTTTTTTCACATAGATCACAATGGTGGAATAATTTCTACATTTAAAGGTTATATAAATCATGTTTTTAGGGTTTATATAAAAATTGAGAGGTTCTTCCTCTAGTTATTGACTTCTTTCATCACCTGAGAGTGAGACTTGGCATGAGTTATAGATTGGGGGTTCGGACCAACCTAGTTGAGACTTTTTGAGATGATATGAGTTATATTCTATCTCATGTGACATATGTTTTTTATAATTGTTCCCCTTTTGAGATATTCCCTTTCTGGCCTATGAGGCCATGAGAGCGGATACTTCCCAGGATCCCCTAACAGATGCCTTTAATTATGTGCTAACCTAGGGAGTCCCTTGTAAGATCTCTCTCTTATTTTCCCTTTGATATGAACCCTGTTATGGAATGCCTATGATGTCCTTAATTTGAGGATTTCGTGTATGATTCCTCCCTTACTCTTCACTACGGATCCCATGTAGGATTCCTTCGGTTGTGTTTACCTAGAGGATCCCGAGTATGATGCCTCCTCATTGTTTGACTTGAGGGACCCAGGGGGTACCCGTTGATTGACCGACCCTGTGTTGTTACATTGGGTTTGGGTAGAGATGGTGATTGGGTGTTACCTAGAACCTGTGCCAAACTGGGGCTCCCTTTGGGCTTTGGATGTATTGTTGGGTTGGGCGTTCAGGCAACCCTCACTTATTTGTTTATATCTGACTTGTTTTTCAAATGTAGTAGTGGTTACCACAGGTGTTTCATGGTTGGAGGTTGTTGAGCCTGATGCGAGGCGTTTTCTTGTCAGTTGGGATGCCTACATTGCCTTGTGTGCCTGAGTAGAGGTGGTTTGTTTGTAAATAGGTTAATTTAATTTTTTGTGGATGTGTTTTCCCATGTTTCTTGATATTGACCATTTGGTCTAGCTTTGCCTATTATGCCGCATTGTTTTCCATGACTAGAATTGTCAGGATGGAGTGGTTTTATCTGATATGTTGGGATATGCAGTAGACTGTTTATCTAAGTAGTTCTTGAGGGTCAATTTGGTCATGTTTCATTGCTATGCTCATTTGACTTACACAGGGTCATGGGAACCTGTTGTTGTAGACCAAAGGGGTTAGGCTGCTAGAGCAACCCTTGTGGTTGTATACTATGTTGGACCTGGGGGGTATTGACTATGAGAGCTACCTTGAGGTCATTCATGATTTATTTGATGATATGATAGACCCATAGGGTTCAGACCATGAGAGCAACCCAGATGGTCATTTGTTTTTGATTGATGGATTGTTGAACAAAGGGGTTAGACTTTGAGAGCTTTCCCATAGGGTTAGATGATTTTCATTAGCTTGATCAAAGATATAATTCCAGCATTGGTCGAAGAAGGTACATGTCGATGGGATTACGGGTCCAGAGATCATCTTAATGATTCATGGCTTGAGTGGTACGACGTCAAGCTCAATGCCCTTGCACGTGATGTCCAGAAGATCGGGCTTATGTTCCCAATGATCGACTGCTGATGTTGTTCTTGTTATTTGATTCTCTTAATCGTGGATATTCATATTTATTTATATGTGTATAGGTATGGTACTATAAATGTGTAGAAATATAGATATGGGCATCCATGGTGAAACTTTCCAAGTTGACAGGGATTACATACCCTAGGTTCGATTATGGTTGCATGTTTGGTTTACTTCCTTTATTGTGTTCCATCTAGGATGAGCATGTTGCTATTGCATACACATAGTTGCACAGTTATAGGTTTATTATCAGGGTGCCCTACTGATATTATTTCTCACCCCTACATGTTCACCTCGGTGTACGTGTAGACCTTATGTCTGCTTTTCTGGTGGAGCATGAGTTGCATGGTAGATAAGGCTGAGGCCCAGTGTATCATGATCAAGCGGAGCTGCTCGAGTGGTTCTATTGAATGGGCTAGTGTAGTTCGATAGTTTCTGGAGATTGGGTACACGGGTGGGCTTAGAGTTAGTAGTTGAGCCTTGTAATTTTACTTTAAGTATCTTTTCTATATGTATTTTTATGGTCGGCCTGGTGGGTGACCAGTGCTGTATTATATTGCATAGTTTTGTGGGATTTTACAACATTTTACTATTACATCTGGTTCTATTTCAGCTGTTTTTTGCTTCCACACCCTGTTTACTTTCCACTGTGTATGATACTTAGTTATTTTCATTGTTTCCTTACTCTAGTATGAGGGAATAGTCTCCCCACTATCACACCCTAGCCCCTCGTTGCTAGTTTGCAGCCTATGGCATACAGGGAGGCGTGCTTGAGGCCTTGTGGTGAATAGGCTCGGAGCACCGGTTTAGTGGCTTCCGGGTCGGGACGTTACAATATCTCCATAATTAGATCCACCACCCACAAGAATTCTTTGACGCAAATTCATTTGGATGACCAGGATTCTGACCTATATGAGGTATTTCTCAAAATATGAAATTGTATTATATATATGATTGTTTATAAAATGTACATATGGAAAATTAAATAGTTACTTTATCAAATCTTTTTTTAATTAATTGTTGATATTAATTCCTCGTATTTTTAGTCTACTCATGGCCTTACGGTGGATTGTTTTTCCAATAAGGAACATCCTGTGTTAATTTTATATTACCATATTAAATTTTCGTTGTGGTTTTCATTTATCTTTTTTCTAATACATGTATTTTTTATTTTTTTCAATCTACTCCATCACTAGCCTTCCATATGGGAACCACCCTTTTCATCGTTGTTGCCCAATTTGATGTGTGGTTACCCACCACTGTCATTAGGTTTTAATTTCATCGCTTCTTATTTTCCCTTGCAGGTAGTGCCATATGTAGCAGGAGGTTTTGAGAGATCTTTTTTTCTTCATCGCACGAGTGGTCCGGTTGTTGGAGAAGACAGATTTTATTATGATGTTAGTCTCATCACTAGAAAACCCCCATATTTGGTGATGATTTCATCATTAGAGATGCCCTATCACACTGTTGGAAACCCTCACGTTGCTAGATATTTTTCTCTTCCACAACACTTCTCTCAACAAGACTCTTATCTGAGGTCTATGGGTGAATCGCTCAAGATTGGGTGTATTCATGTTGTGGGCCTCCAGATCTAGCATTTTTCATTCCCCACGGTTCCAAATCCATGGTTTCCTTCATGAAAGTTCAAGATCCACGGTTTTCTTTGGTCATCACACCTCTAGATGTAGATTTCTATTATCTTGCATCAACTCTAATGCACATGTTGGAGAGATCTGGACAGTCGGACTTATTGGGGTCGAGTATTGTCAGTTTCCTTTAACCATTCTTCATTCATATTTTTGC
Source organism: Viscum album (assembly GCA_963277665.1). Lineage (NCBI taxonomy): Eukaryota > Viridiplantae > Streptophyta > Magnoliopsida > Santalales > Viscaceae > Viscum > Viscum album. The sequence continues at coordinate 1,877,752,983 of OY728146.1, read as the reverse complement.
AGTTTTTAATTTTTGTTATGTTCATATGATGTTGTTTCTATTGGTAGAATCTATCATTGTTGTAGGCTCTTTGTAACCGTTTTTTCTTTGATCATAAATAATAAAAGCATATGTGGTGGTGTTATTATCATAGAGTAGGGCCCAAATGGGTTCTAAACCACAAAAATTCTATTTTGTTTCTTTTTGTTTTATTTTTTCCGCATTGTTGCTTGCTATTTTGGTTAATCACTGCTAATCGATTTTGTCTTTATCAATTCCATCATATTGAACAATATTTTTTTGATTTTAAAATTTATTTGAATCAATCTATTTATTTATTGATCCCCAGATTATATTTTTGGGGTTTGTATTCTAATTTTCTCCCACCAAAAAGTTGTATCAGAGCCTCCAAATAAACCATGACATCTATAAAGTACAAAATAAAAGAAATTGATGGAAATAATGAAATTAATTTTTAGAGATTAAAAATATGATCCATGTTAGTCTAGAATGGGATGCAAGATTCCATTTGAAAAACTAAGAAACCCACATGAGTCTGTCCACTAATGGGTAGACTATGACAACCTATTTTGATGTCCCTCCTAACATTTTGATAAAAAAATCATAGCTCTATAACCTTGTCGTTAGGTGAAAAAGTCCAACGGGAGGTTATTTATGACACTTCCACAACATCTATTTGGTCCAATAATGAAAAATAATTATATGAAAACTTCTTTAATTTGATGTTTACATAAGAAGCACAAATTTTACACCTTCAGGATGCGTCCTGGAATGTCCATCTAGACACACCATGATGAATCTTATTAGAACTAGCCAATATTAATGTCAATGTAAAAGACAAAGACCATGACATTACACTTTTAAATTCATCAGACATTTCATGTGAACACCTAGTTGATGCTATGATGTATGGAAGAGATTCCTTGACATTAGAGGAAGTCAAGTATGCCTTTCTTTCATGTGAGTTCTCTAGCAAGGCTAAGGTTAATCCTAGATGTGAGGGTCTGAATGTGAGAGGTCATTCTAATTTTCAAGGGAAGAAGAATGGTAAAGGAAGGAAGGGTAGAAAAATTCATAGAAAATCACAAGAACATCAGTCTAATCCCAATTCAAAGAGAGTTACCTAATCCCAATGTCGAAAACCTAGGCATATTAAACCCAAATTCCCTGCATTGACATTTGGTAAGCCTTCTAATGAATCTATAGATTATTCTCTCTTTTCCAACCAAGGATATGAAAGCACTGAGGTGTAGTTTCTGTCCCATTATTCTCTAGATGTCGGGTGGGTTTTAGACTAGGTATGTTCTTTCCATATGTTCCCATATAGGAGTTCTTTTTCTAGTTTGACCAAGGGAGTTTAAGGAGAGTTTGTTCTATGAAAAAAAGATATGTTGCATCATGGGTAGAGGTTCTATTATGCTAGAGCTCCCAGACCATTCTCATGTCACCTTGTTGGATTTTGGATGGGTTTCATATTTACATAGGAATATCATCTCATTAGGTGTGCTAGAATAGAGAGGTTAATCCTTTATGTCTTATTTTTGTTGTCTTAGAATCTCTAAGGGAGCTCATACAGTGCATAAAGGCTCCTAGTTGAATGGAATGTAGGTGTTGGATGTAAGAACACATGTCAAGCTTTTGGGGAACATCTATGTAATTTATAATTACAACAATATACTTTAGCATAAGCGGCTAGGGCATGTATGTTCCAAAAACATTGAGTAATTGAGAAAGAAGGGGTTGAAAATTCAAGTTACACTAAGAAACAAACCCTCTTTTGAAGACTGTGTAATGGGTAAGTCTAAAAGGGCCTGTTTTCATAGATAAATCTTTAAAGTTGGTAACCCATTTGAGTATGTTCACTGTGATTTGTGGGGACCTTCCATAATTACCTCCCATGGTGGAGGCTCCTACTTTGTTACCTTTATAGATGAATTCCTATAATGTTTGGGTCTATATTATGAAAAATAAATCTGATGTCTTTGAGGTGTTTAAAACATGGAAAGACTATATAGAAAACCAATATGAGAAGAAGATGAAATATTTATTGATAGATAATGGTATTGAATACCTATCTAATACTTTTATCATGTACTGTGAAAATGAGGGAATTTTGAGACACTGAATCATTATTCATACTCCTCAGAATAATTGTATGGCTAAGCATATGAACCATACCATTCTTGAGTGTATTTGTAGCAAGCATTCATTTTTGGGCCTACCCAAATCTTTTTGGGAATAAGTTTTCACTAAAAAAGTTTATTTGATAAATAATTATCCCTCCTTATCCAATGATTTAAGAATTTTATTGAATTATGGAGCAATCACCCCCATCATATTAACATATTAGAGTGTTTGGGTACACTGCCTATGGTCATGTAAATGATGATAAACTTAATCTCGGAGGTATCAAGTGAATCGTTATAGGATATCCTCTTGGAGTGAAGGTCTATAAACATTGAGTAGACAAACCCAACTTTCAAAAGTGATAATTTTCTAGGATGTGGTATTTCAAGATTTTTTTCCTACTAGAGTCTAGCCTCCCACTTATGATATTGATGGTCCTTATATGAAGAGTTATCTTGAGGTTGATCCTCATAGTGTTGGTTAGTCTCATGTTGAAACTCCCACTACCTCTTAGGTGCCCCTTTTTTAGCCTGATCAAGAATCTGGGGCTGATTCTGATGATTCTCTTCATGGTTGATGTTCTAGTGACCTTAAGAGTTATCATCTCACTAGGTATAGGTATAGGAGAGTCAGTAGACCTCCTCCTAGGTACATTCATGATGACATGGTTGCCTTTCCCATAAATTTGGTTTCAAATCAAGGTGGAGAAGATCCCCAAGCTACAATCAATCTATCAATGATAGAAAATATAATCATTGGATTTCATCTATATAAGATGAGATGAAAACCCTAAAAAAGAACCATACTTTGTCCATAGTCAATAAACAACTACTTCTAAGGTGAGTGGCTATAAATCGATATACAAAATTAAATAAGATAATAGAATAGTGAATAAAATTAAATTTAAATCTAGGCTTGTATCCAAAGGTTTCCTTCAAAGAGAAGAATTTGATTACTCAGAAAAGTTATCTCCTATTATAAATTATTCCTCAATAATAATTATTATTGAATTTTCTACCTATATATATTTTCATATAGAACATCTTGATGCCAAAAAATGCATTCCTGCATGGTAATTTAGATGAAAAGTTTTACATGAAGACTCTTGAAGATTTTGAACATGAATTCAAAGATAACCATGTTTGTTTTCTAAATAAATATTTATATAGATTGAAACAAGCTTCTTGACAATGGTATAAGATGGTTGATTCTTTTGTACATGAAAATTGATTCAACATGAGTCAATTCGATGAATGTGTATATTTTAAATCTGCTAAAAAATTCATGCTTTATTTACTTCTTTATGTAGATGACATGTTAATCATGTGTAGTGAAATGAAATTAATCACCCATGTGAAAATGAAATTGAATTTAGGTTTTTAAATGAAGGATCTAGATTGGGCTAAGAAAATTCTTCTCATTGAAAACATTCGGTATTGGAATTATAGACTTATGTATATATCTCAATGTGCATATATCCTTATATTGATTAAGAATTATTTTTTTTAATATATGAAGCCTATTAGTGTTTCTTTAGGTCATACTTTTTATTTCTCTTTGTCTTAGTCACCTGCCACAACTTATGATATTGAATACATGATTAAAATCCCATATGCTAATGTAGTGGGTAGTATTATGTATGATATGATTTTTACATGACTAGATGTTTCTTTTTCTATTGGTGCATTCATAAGGTTTATGGAAAATTTGGGCAAGCCACATTGGCATGCTCTTAAATGGTTGTTGAGGTACATTTTATATACTTCATATCTTTCAATTTGTTATGGTATGAATGTTAATTGATCTGAATTTGTGACTGGTTATGTTGACTAGGACAGTACTAGAAATATAGATACTATGAAATAACTATGTGATTATATATTAACTACATGTGGAGGGCTAATATCATGGAAGTGAAATATGCAGTCAGTGGTGGCCCTCTCGACCACTGAAGCCGAGTACATTGCACTAACAGAAGCCATAAAATATGCCATATGGCTTAATGGTTTTATTTATGAACATAGTATTAGTAATTATATTATTAATGTGCATTTTTATTCTCAATATTCCATTTATTTGTCTAAAAAATTAGTATTCTATGGTAGGTCCAATAACATAAACATTAGAATTCATTTTATTAGAGAAGTTATTGAATGTCGAGCAGTGGGTGACACTAAGATACACACGGATGATAATATAGTTGGTAGTTTGACTAAGGATGTGAGTTTATCCAAGTTCAATCATTTTTTATATATCTAGAACTTGACTCTTATTTAATAACATTATATCTACGAGCAACACCAATTTTCTATTAAAATGGGGGATATTTCATACATTTTTAATTCCATATTAAATTTCCACTTCTTTTTTCATTTAATTTTTTAATACATTCATTTCTTATTATATTAATATGGTCCATTAATGGTAGTACATATAGACACTTATCTTTTCATCATGTTCACCTAATCAGATGTGTGGTTACACACCGCTACCATTAGGGTTGTTTCACATTGATTCTTCTTCTCCCCGGAAAGTTGCGCCATCTATAGCAGGAGGTTTTCAAAGATCGGTGTTTCTTCATCACACAACTAGTCTAGTCATTAGATAATAGAGTTTCTATTGTGCCACTGGTCTCATCACTCGAAAAACCCCATCATTGTCATTGGTTTCATCATGGGAGAAGCCCTGTCATGCTGTTGGAAACCCCTCGCATTGATGGATATTTGAATCTTCTGCAATGCTTCATTCTATAAGATTCTTATCTAAGTTTTTTGTGTGCATCGCTCAAGATCATGTGTTATTTGGATTTTGTGGCTCCAAATCCAGCATTTTCCATTCCCTATGGTTCTAGATTCGTGGTTGCCTATATGAATGTTCCATGTCCAGGGTTTTTATTTGTCCATGGAACCTCTAGATCTGGAATTATCCCATTTTCTTTCTACTCCAATGCCCCTGTTGAAGAGATCTGAACAGCCAGACCTGTTGATATCCAGTGTTGTGATTTAATTTCACCCTTTCTTTGTTCAGATTTTTGTAGTTTCTAATATTTTTTCCACATGATGTTGTTTCTATTGGTAAAATCTATAATTGATGTAAGCTCTTTGTAACCCTTTTTTTTATAGAAAAAAAATAGAATCATGTGTAGTGGTGTTATTTTCATGGACTAGGTCCAAAAAAGGATCCAAACCATTTAAATTATAGTGTCTTTTCTTATTGCAATATTTTTCTTGCATCGTTTCTCACTATTTTGGCTAATTTCTTCTACCCAATACTGTTTGTATCAATTATTGCTTATTGAACATTATTGTTTTGTGATTAAAATTAATTTCCATCTGTATGTTTATTCAATGGTCCTCAATTTATATTATTGGGTGTTGTATTCCATGTTTCCCCCACCATAGCCATATTTTGGTAGTCCACTACTCAAAAATCACTCTATCTATGAGGGTTAGTCATAATAACAATTATTCTAACTCACTTTTGAGTTATATATATATATGAACAGATGGTTCTAAGTTTGAATTTGGGTAGAATTGGAGGGGTAGAGGGGATTATTCTGATCTAGAATGAGAATTATGAGTACTGGGGTTAAACATTTAAACCCTAAATCACCCCTAACCCACAGTCATGTATTTTAGGGTTATTATTTTTATGTGCTTAATTAAAAATTTTATGAAAATGAAACAAATAAAATTCTTCAATAATCAGGCTACTGGAATAACAGAAATTGATTATGCTAAAATGAAAATGACACCATGATTTAGATAAGAGTGATCCTACTAGCACAGAAAGAACACCACCCCTGTCAGTATTTATTTTACCAAATGAAGAATTAGAAAAAAATTATAGATTCTATGAAATAACAAGTAAAAAAAGAAGAGAATCTATCTAAGGAGGCCAACGTTTTTAATGTAGGTGATAGTGGTGAATCATGTCACGTAGATTCAATGTTTTCCACTCCTGGATAGACTAATTCCCCATCTCAAAAAGTATATTGATCTATACATGAAAAAAGAAATTGAATCACTACAAATAAAATAATCTTAATTGAAACCTGGTTATAATGAATGATGGGTCAATATATGAAACCTCCTTGATGTTTAGTCCTTTAGAACCCAAGACTAAGTCGATATCCACTGAGCCTCCACTGAGGAGGTCTTCGATTTCCGAAGGCAGCATGAGCTTGACAAAGGAAAGCACAGATGGCTGGAACACCTTAGTCATCCTTCTTCTATGAGAATCCGTAGAGGTTGCAGTGGAGCCTCACTTTGGGAGAGCTCTCGATGAACCAAACGAGAGACACAATGAACCGAGGGAGAGGATCCCCAAATCAATGTGAAAATAGGGAAATGTTGGTGTGCCAATGGAGTATCATGTGGCGTAGTCAAAAAAAACTGGGATGAAAGTTGTTTGGATGGCCCAGATGTAAACAATGACTCACCTAACAAAAATTAGTTCAAAGAGAGGGACAAATGGAATTGCTGGATTAGCATGGAATTGGCATCAAATATCCTAGCTGAGGCAATGAAATGCAGTGAGGATCAACCAGGGTTGTCATATTGGTCATAATCAATGGTCTTGGAAGATTAAAGTAAATAGGTAAGGATAACCAAATTCCAGTATAAAACAATAACGAAAAACAGAATATGAAAAAACAAATGTGAAAAGTCTCATGCAAAAATAAACACCCCATTAAAATGAAATATACAAGAATCATATATTATATAAATAGATAATTAATTTGAAACATATAAAAATAAATAAATTCATTTAATTAAAATACATACCAAGGAATATATAAACAAATCCCCACATTATAACTAAAATAATTAAAGGATGATGTTCTTGAAGCCTATGTTATAAAATTGAGACTATGTTCTTTAGAATAAGATAGTTTAATAATTTAAACAATGGTACAACCTTAGTTAAACTATTAGCTAGATTATCTCTAATGGGAATCTTATGACACTCATTGTCCGAGATTCTATAACATCCCTTGAGAAATGAACCATAATGTAAATGTTCTTCTATATACCATGGAATACATGGTTTTTAGACAGATGCAATGCTGATTGACTATCACAATGGGAAACTATGCTATCCACAGATCCGAATGGCCCAAAGTCCTTCCTTTTTATTTATTTTTGATAACCCCCCCCCCCCCTTCAATGGATAAGGGGGAACCCTTACAAGGCCCGTAGGCTCATAGATTACATAGCTCGTAGGCTTAGAAGATTACATGACCTGAAGGTCTTAGGGAATTCAACTAGACTATCGACAAGTAACTACCCCTCCCCAGCATCTACATCATGATAGTAGCTCTCCACCTTCACATGGTCATCTGGCTAGGCTTCCTGTGTAAGCAAAGACTGGTGTCAATGGCATAGACATACCCTCTCATTTTGACAAATCCATTTGTTTCTACACTGGTGAGTGTACCTGCTCTGAATCCTCTTATGGGGCTACTACTTTTTTTGTAGTGAGTTTGGGGAAACTGCATGTGGCCCGAAGGCCTTGACATGGCCCAAAGGCCATAAAGGTGGCCTGAAAGCCCAACTGACCTGAAGGCCTGGGTGGCCTGAAAGCTTTAAGAAATCCAAGCCCAAACTGGTGGCCCAAGGTGAATATTTCTAGCTGCTACAGTACCTAATAGTACCTTTCTACAGTGCCTACTACGGTACCCACACAGTGTACAGTTCTACTACCGTACATGTATATTGTATAGTTATTCTACAGTACATGTATAGTGTACAGTTCTACTATAGTACTACTACAGTAACTGCTACAGTACTCCTATAGTAATCTAGAAATATGCCTCTACATGGTTTTAAACCCGGGTATTGTGGATGCACTTAAGGATACCTCACCAACTGGGTTGAGTCTCATGTGCTCCACAGATAAAGACAACTCTGAAATAAAATATTTCAACCATATAGCATATTTTATGACTTCTATCAAGGCTATATACTCTTCCCTAGTAGTGGAGGGTGAAACCACTAACATCATATTGCACTTTTATGAGACTGTTCCTCTATATACTAGAAACACAAAACCAATGATAGTCCTTCATGTGGGGATATTTACAGCACAATTAGAATAAAAACACAATAATGTCATCATTAAAAATATTGTTCATGCCATATCAAATGCATAATATATCAGACCTAGAGACATACCTGATGAGCTATTTCAATTCATGCTAGTGAGGCTTACTAGGTTTTTCAATTATCCTTATTATGGTACACAAAAAATCTATATTTAATATAGAACAAACCATAGAATACATAAGACTTCCTACTACATTATCATATGGAATCTTGGTCATGAAGGAAACCACATCATCATTTATAGGGGATTGATCCAAAGAAATTTTAAAAAAATTTCTTAATAGAATACTAAAAGGTTTAATATTCTCAAAAAATATCTTTTTAATACCTTCTTAACATAAGATGACTTGGATAAGAAAAATGTTCTATCCTTCCTATCTCTTATTATGTCAATACCTAAGATTTAATTATCACTTATTAAGACATTCTTCTCAAATGCATGGTTCAATTGATTCTTGAGAGAGTATATAATTCTAATTTTTTTACAAATTAAAAACAAGCCATCAAAATATAATAAATGGTAAATATATTCATGTTTATAAGTTTTATAATATACACAAGCATCAAATTTACATCTGGAAAACTGATTTTCAGTAAGAAAATAATGAAACCTTTTTCACCATTGTCTATAAGATTATTTAATCCCATAAAAATACTTTTCAAGAAGGAAAACATTATTGTGTTTAAAAAGATTTGAAAATACTTCAAGAGGAGTCATATAATTCATTTCATTAAGGGTACCATGAAAAAAAGAAGTTTTTAAAACTAATTTTTCAATATGAAAATCAAATTTGGAAGCAATATCGAGAAGAATTGTTTTGGATGAATGTTCAACAACTGGAGAGAATATTTTACTATAATCAATTCCTTGAAATTGAATAAATCCTTTAGAAACCATTCAACCTTTGAATTTGTTCTTAGATTCTCCAATGTTTTTTTCTTTCTTCTTATATTTCCATTTAGAACCAATAATCTTATGGTTATTAGGTTTGGAAAAAAACCCAAGTCTTGTTCTTAATTAGTGAATTCATCTCATTTTGCATTAATTATAACCACTTAGTGGATTATTTGGATTCAATAGCTAGCTCATATGTTTTAGGTTCATCATTAAACAAATACTAAACTATATTAAATGGAAAAGGAGGCAATATAATACTGATTTAAATGGGTTGGAGGCCTAATTACTCTTCTTTATTTATCTTGAGTGAGATGACAATTTCTCAGATCATCTGGATCCTCTACTATAGTCTCATAATCTAAATTATAATTGGATTCAATATGATCCTGAAAAACAGGGGGAGAAGGTGCAGCCCTAGATTGGGAATGGTCATTGGATTCTAAAGAAACATCAGTAGTTATGGGTGTCGGTACTCTAGAGGGGTTTTTAGTGTCATCAGAAGATTCTACAAGCAAAATTACCTTATAAATAGAGAGAACATACTTCTAAAACATGAAATATCGACTTATTATACACCTTTTATAAATAGAGAGAACATACTTCTAAAACATGAAATATCTACCCATAAATGATACCCACATAACACCCTATGGATAACCCATGAATATACACTTCACAACCCTAGGAGCTAGCTTATCAGTGAGTGTACAATCATAATCTATGGATCCAAAGGTCTAAAGGAGTGTAAGTATTGGGTGTGATCCAATCTAGAGTTCTTTAGTTGCCTTAAAATAATTATCATAAGATGGTAAATGATTGATAATATTGAATGTTATTGATCCAAGCTCGGCCCTGAAGGACCTGATTAGTTTTGAGTGGGACAACATGTACCTAACCCTCTCAAGAACAAAATTATTCAACTTCTTAGCTATCAATTTTGTTGCAATGTTTCCACAGCAGTCTTATATCTTCTAATTCCCTCATAGTCACATAATTCTATGAATTTAGTGGTTATATATTATAAACCATTATCTGTTATTAAGGCATTGATTTTCTTACCAGATTCACTTTCTAGCCTAGCTTTTCTTTTCTTAAAATTATGAAAGGTATCAGACATACATTTGAGTATATTAATCCATAATTTCCAAGAGACTTCATCGATGAATTTTCGATGTATAAGCCTCCACCAAGGAAGGTGACCCTAGAAGGACCTCATATATCCAAATGAACACATTCAAGGGGTTCTTAATCCTTATACATAGACCTAATAAATCCCACTCTTCTAGAATTTTTATATACACATTCATCATATAATGGGAGACTTCTAAGAGTGATATTACTCAAAAGACCCTATTGTTTGAGTTTATTAAGTCCCTTTGCACAAACATTCCCTAAAATTCTATGCTAAAGGGTATTTTTTTCATGTTCATAATTATAATATATGTTTAACTGAATTCTTTAAACCATACTATCTATCTCATAAATTCCATTATGATGGTTTCCTTTCATAATTTCCAGGGATACTTGGGCAACCTTAAGACTCCTAGAGTCTAACTTAAATATTCAATCCTTCAGGTCAAGGATTTCTAGGGGTATTAGGTAATTTTTTGTTATGTTTCACACTTAACTTCCTCAGTAAGTTTAATAGTTCTATCATGAATCTATAATTAAATTGTGTTTATGCCCATATTGTGAAAACTCCAATTATTCACTAGGAAAACCTCACCAAATTTTATTTCCCAGAACTCAGTATATAAATCCCTCCTAGGACACATGTGGAAAGAACATCTTGAATCCAGGATCCATTCATCAAATATAGCTATGTCAGAAACATTTAACAAATCAGTTGTATCAATGTCCTAATCAACTAAAAAGGAATGGTCATCATTATTGTCTCTATAGACAAATTTCTTATTAGATAAATATATATTAATGTAACCAAGTTGTTTACATTGAAAAAACATGATTACTTTGTTTTTAGACTTATATAGTTTCTTCTTAGACTGACCCCATCATTTGTCCTACCTTTAGAATCACATCCATCTCTAGACTAACTTATGTTCCTTTTATTTAATCCCTTATCCTCTATATTAACACAACCCTTAATTTAATGGTCATTGGAGTGTAAAGTAGATTCTTCAAAAGTTAAAGTGTCTTTTCCATATATCATCAAATATTTACCAAAATTAAAGGACTCATCATACAAATCTAACAGTATTTTGGCTTGTCCTCCTCATCCAATTTAATATCTATATTAGCTAGATCTAACAGTATTTTATTAAATTCATCAATGTGTATCCTGAATGACACTTTAGGGTTCATTTTGAAAGTAAAAAAACTCTTTTTTTTATAATCTACCAAAAATATATTTAGTCATATAAAGGGATTCAAGTCTAGACAATATACGACATTAGAGGATTCGTATGCAACTTCTCTAAGTACTTCATCTCTTAAAGATAAAATAATTAATATACTGTATTTCCTAAGTGTCTCTTTGGGGACATCAATGTAAGTGATGTCAGTCTTCCCATCCAAGGTATGTGTTGTGATTTAATTTCTAGAACCAGCAAGGGAATCAATAATATCATTATGATCTAGTGGGGCAGTCATTTTAATTTTCCACAGATTGAAATCATTTTCAGCATTAAATTTATCAATATAAATGTAGGATCGAAATAGTAATGTAGATGCTCAATATACAAGTGGGGGGGTGAATTGTATACTTTAAAAAATTCCTTTGGAACCTTTAAAGTTAGTTAGGAATAACTATGTTTTCCTTAAGCAAAGGAAAAGGCTAAGTTTAACAAAGTTAAACTAAGCAAATTCACAACACCTCTTAACACCAAATGAAAACTAGGAAAGAGATTCCGAATGAGGGTTCCGGAAATATGGTTCCGGAAGTTGACACTTATCAAAAGATTACAATAAGAGATTCTACCTTAAAGCGTATAGAATCTAAATGAAACAGAGTACATGTAAGGAAGTATAGGAAAGTTATACTTTCCTTATATTACAAAATGCAGCGGAAAATAAACAAGTAGTAAAACTACAAGTAACAAGATATAAGTCTTTTAACCCAAAGAGAAGGGTATCCAACAACCTTGGATAAAGGTCCCTTGATTTATACTTTCAAGCAAGTCTGTCTTACCCACACCAGGGTAAGCCCTCGATACGAAGATCAGAGTCTCTGTCTTGCTATCCCCGCAAGCCCTCAACTTTAAGGTAGTCGGCGACCTCTGTCTTCCTCAGCAAGAAAGCCCTCAAACTTTAAGGTAGTCGGCACCTCTGTCTTCCTATCCCCGAAAGCCCTCGAATGTAATCACCAACATTCAGAGTCGCATGAAGCTTTGAGAGTTAATAAGAGACTCTCTCTCTAGAAATCACTTCAAGCAGATTAGTCAGCCTTTTAGCACTTTTATCATCTATCAGCTATCAGCCCCGAGCTCTTTCAAATGAGATCCTATTTATAGGTAAGGTCAGCTCCTTCTCCAACGGTCATATTTTCCTTAAATATCGGAGGGACCTGTACACGTGTTACTTAGACAACGGTTAGTTTATAACAAAACAGATGACATCGTTTTATAACAAAACAAGTGTAACAGAATGTACGACATCGTTTTAATTCTGACTCAAGGTTCGGAATGAACGCTTCTGAGTGAAGGTTCGGAGTGTAATGAAAATAATAAGAGTAGACAAATATTAGAAGTGTAAGCAATATAAAAGTTCGGAGTCTAACAAAGATATTTTTCGGAGTCTGAATTAATTCAGAGTGTATAAAAAAAAGATACTCAAATTCTGTTTAATAGGGGAATTCGGAATGAGAATTCGAAATAGGAATTCGTCATCAGAAATCATAATGAGAATTCATCATCAGGATTCGTAATAAGAAATTGTCATCAGAATTCGTAATGAGAATTCGTCATCAGAATTCGTAATGGAAATTCGGAATGAGATTTCTTCATTAGAATTTGTAATGAGAATTCTTCATTGGAATTTGTAATGAGAATTCTTCTTCAGAATTCGTATTCTGAATCTGGAATAGAACTTAGTCAGAGTTCATATCCATAATTCGGAATGAAACTTCCTTATAGTTCTTATCCAGAATCCGAATCCTAAAACAGAATTCTTTATATCAAAGTCTCAACGATTCCAAGAAAATATAAATGAATCCGAATATCTTTCTTAAGAAAAATATGGATGAAAATATGATAAGGGTAATTTTTCTTATAAAAGCGATTTTTCTTATAAAAGAAATTTTCCTTATAAAAGCAATTTTCCTTAAGAAAGCAATTTTTCTTATAAAAGAAATTTTTCTTAAGAAAGCAATTTTTCTTATAAAAGCAATTTTTCTTAAAGATAAGGTGTTTGTGATTTTCAAAACAAGAAGGAATGGAAAAGTCATAAGGAAAACCTTATTGACTCAACAATCTCCCCCTTTTTGGAAAGCACAAACATCCTTACGAAAAAGAAATTCTAAGAAGAAAGAAAAACATTAAGGCTTATCTCCCTTTTCTTTAAGGATATTGATGAATACGACTAACTCCCCCTTAGGCTTTGATAATCTAAGGATCGTATTCAGATTTCCGGAGTGACAGATAAGAATGTCTTCTTTAATGAAAAAGCTCCCCCTTAAACAAACTCTTATTTAGAGTTTTTCTTTTTCTTAAGGATCTTTTCCTTCTCCCCCTTTGATAAACTCTTATTAGAGTTATTCTTTTTCTTAAGGGTCTTTTCCTTCACCCCCTTTGTGATTTTTAAAATGAATTGGAGGGAATGGAAAAAAATTACAAAGTACCTGAAATATTAGTAATGACAACAAAAGAAATGAGAGACACAAATTTCATTAGGTTTGAAATCTCGACAACAAAGAAAAAAATTACAACAAAAAGATCGGATTTGGTTATTTCGGATCTTTTTCCTTTGACATCAGCCCCTTTAGAATAGTCTTGATCTTCTTTAGGTCTTTATGATCTTCTTCAGCTTGCTTCTCTAAGACAACTATTCTTTCGGATTGAGCTTCAATTTTTTCTTCCTAGGCTTTCAACTTTTCTTCCTGAGCTTTGATCTTTTCTTCCTGAGCCTTTATCCTTTCTTCAAAATCAATCCGATGATCTCTTTCAAACTTCCAGTTTTGAGAAACGGAATTGAGCTTCCCATTCAGATCTCTTACTTCTTGAATCCAGAAGTTCTTTTCTTCTGTCAACTTCTTTTCAAAGGATGCAGTTAACTCATTTATCTTCTTGTCCTCGGTCTCAAAATCATCTTTAACATTGTCTTGAAACTCGTCGAGCAACCTCATCTCTTCCACAGTCTTCTTCGACCAGTTTGTCATCCTCTTGTAAGATTTTCTATGAGCTTCGTAGCCAACGAAAAACGTTTTGAACTGAGCCTCTATTTCAACACAATTGTCCATAACCATAGATACGGAGTCAGTTTTCTGATTTAAAGCAAGTTGGAGCATCTGGCATCTTGAATCAATACTTGAGAAGGTCGGAATGGTTCCCACCAACTTCTTCAAAGACTGAACAACAAAGTCATGCCCCACCGAAGATGACTCCGAATCTGAAACTTTGCTTGGAGAAATTTCTTCTTCAACAAGTTCAAGCTTTCTCTTTGAAGAGCTACCAACTTCCTTCTTCTTCCTCACTTCTGAGCTCGGAGTATCAGCAAGAATTTGCTTTCCCTTGTCTTTTTCTGGAATTGAATCTTGTTCTAGAGTTCTCTTCTCACTATCAGAAACTTGAACAACATTATCTTCTTCATTAGTGACTTCCTGAACACGAACCCCTACGATTTCTTTCTGAGCAACATCAAGTAAAAGATGTTCTTCTTATCCATGATAAGAAACTTCTTCTTCTCCTTTCTCTTCTTCTATTGCTGGAGTAACTAGATTCGAAGATTCTGCTTCAGAAGTTCGGAGTGATAAGTGTTCCGAAGGTGTCCCCTTGTAAGCATCTACTTGTTTCAGCACATCTCCGGTTTCACCACTTCCTTCAGCACCCTCTTCTACTTGTTCCACTTGCTCAACTTGCTCTACTTCCTCAGTATCCTAAGCAATAGCTTCTTCTGGAGCAACGAGATTTCTTCCTGGAGTCTCAGGTAGAGATTCCAAGGAGAAAGATCTCGGAACAGGAATACTTGCTGAAACAATTTCATTGAATTTCAACAAAGCCTGAGTTACCTCAGCCTCAGACATCTTCTTCTTGAGCTTCTTTTGCTTTTCTTTTTTTTCAAGCTCATTAGCAGTTCTCTCATTCAAGGCCTTAGCCTCCGCAGGGTCCAATCTGAACTGCGGATCCCCTTCTTTCCTTTTTTCTTTATCTGCTCTCCACTTTGTAACAACCTCATCAGGATAGGCTTTCTTCTTCTTTGGTTTTGGAGGTGCGGAATGGACTTCCTTAGACTTAGGATTCTCTGCTTGTACTTCCACTTCTTTCAGCTTTCTCTTCCTTACTGGCTTAGATTATTCCGGTTCAGTAGGCTTCGGAGCCGCTTCTTCTTGATTTGGAAAATCGAAGAACTCACCAGTTTCCTTGTTGAAGGCCACATCCATCCTCTTAAGAGTACCATCGCTGACCAGCATGATCTTGAAAACTCTTGGATTAGATTCGCAAGCCTCCTTGAAAGACTCAAGGCACCGAACAATTAACTTGGAGAGGATTGCTGGATACATAATAATCTGAGCTCTCAGATTTCCTTTCTTCAAATTTTCAATAGTAATAAGAATGTGGTTCATCAAGTTAAACTTCCTTAGACTTATAAGGAAGTCTAAGATATAGATCTCACTTTTCTTCAAGCTATCTTTATCACCATTCCTCGGTACGATAAGTCCTTGCACCCATAACTCCAGAATCCGGAAATTTGTAGATAAACTGGCAATCTTCGGAGCCTTGTCATCAGCCAGTCCGAAAGTTTCTAAGGCTTTTTCCTTGTCGAAGATACCCTTAGATTCTGGCAACACATGTGAAATAAACTCGGCTTCTCCTTCATAAGACAACCCTACCAATCTTGCAGCCTTGGTGTGAGAAAGCTTGTAAGTCTTTCCATAAGACTTAAAAGAGAACTTCTCCCTATTATCTTCCTTAAAGAAGGAAAGTGATTCATAAAACTCGACAAGTAAGTATGAATATACTTCATCTTGGTTCCCAGTTTTTGACACCGCAAAATCTTCCCAGCCATTCAACTTAATGTTCTTTGAAATAAGGGAATCATAGTTGTTGACGAAATCCGGATGGACTAACCTTTCTCTGTAAACTAACCATTGCGAAATAGGCTTAGTGGATGACATTTCTTGAGATGCTATGTCCGCAGACATTCGAATCTGAAGTCTTCTGGGAAGTTCGGAATGGAGAAAACTGAAGTTCGGAACGGCCTTAAATCAGAGAGGCAGATATTCGGGAAGCGAGAGCTTGAGATCGATGTGGTACGAGTATTTGGGTCCCCTTTATATAGGCAACGAGATGACGGTTCACCTTCCATAGTTGATCTAACGGTTGGAATAAGCTGAGATCAGATCTGACGGTTGAAAACTTGAATCCGATCTTTTTGAGGTTTTTATTAAGACAAAGAATTAAGAAAACTATAATCCGAAAACATAATACAAGAAAATTCCAGAAAGAAAAATATGACTACGAAAACTTGAGTAAGGTAATCATACCTTTCAGATTGGATTAGAAGGATTATTCGTAATGGATAATATAAAAAGATGATTAAAAAAACTTTATTATGAAAAGACAAAGTTTTCAAAAAATTTACTATTGAAAATAAACTTAGTACGAAAAACTCAGTACGAAGAAGTCAATACGAAAAACATATTAAAAAAAATCAGTACAAAAAAAACTTAGTATGAAAAAGTTAGTACGAAAAACACATTACGAAAAGAATCGGTACAAAAATCTGGTTATGAAACTGCCAGTACGTAATTTTCCATTCCAGAAATTTTCAATACAAATACTTCCATTCCAGAAGTATTCTATATGAGAATGTTCATTTTGGAAAATTTTAGTTCCGGAAGTTCCATTCCGGAAATACTCGTTCCGAAAAGTTTGAAAACAAATTTTGAAAAACTTTGTTAAACAAACAATCAAATGTACTCCCCCTATGAAAAGGAGTTTATTACTGTAAGGAGATTTTTTTTAACAGAAAGTTAATTAAGAAAGAGTACCTTACGGTTATCATTCATAAATTCTATTTAATATATTCAAATCTATCAGAAGGCAAAGATTTTGTGAAAATATCAGCAAGTTGTTCTTGCGTTCCGATAAACTGAAGAATAATATCTCCTTTAAGTGTGTGATCCCTAAGAAATTGATGCCTAATATCTATGTGTTTTGCACGGGAGTGATGTGCAGGGTTCTTACTGAGGGCAATGGCACTTGTGTTATCACACAAAATTTGAGTTTTAGTAAAACTCAAGCCATAGTCTGTGAGTGTGTGTTGCATCCACAACACTTGTGCACGACAACTTCCAGCTGCTACATATTCAGCTTCAGCAGTGGAAAGTGCTACAGAATGTTGCTTCTTGCAGGACCAAGAAGCTAAAGAATCTCTTAAGAAATGACAAGTTCCGGATGTACTTTTTCTATCCATTCTACATCCACCAAAGTCAGCATCAGAAAAGATTTTTAGAACAAAATCACTTCCAGAAGTATAAAATAATCCTAGATCTGTGGTTCCCTTAAGGTAGCAAAAAATTCTTTTTACTGCCTTTAAGTGAGATTCCTTAGGATTGGATTGATATCTTGCACATAAGCATACTGAAAACATTAATTCTGGTCGACTAGCTGTTAAGTAAAGTAGACTTCCTATCATACCTCTAAAAGATGTTTGATCTACTGGTTTCCCAGCTTCATCAAGATCTAAAGAGTTTGAGGTACCAATGGGAGTACTTATACTCTTAGTGTTGTCATAACCATACTTTTTAAGAAGATCTTTAATATACTTATGTTGATATATGTAGGTTCCTTCTGGTTTTTGAGAAATTTGAAAACCAAGGAAAAATGTTAACTCACCCATCATACTCATTTCAAACTCAGATTTCATTAGACTAGAAAAAGAGTCAGTTAAATATTGCTGAGTTGAACCAAATATAATGTCATCAACATAAATTTGAACAATCAAAACATTTTTCTTATCTTTCTTTATAAAAAGGGTTGGATCTTCATTTCCCTTAACATAGTTATTTTGAAGCAAAAATCCAGTGCGTCTATCATACCATGCTCGTGGGGCTTGTTTAAGGCCATACAAAGCTTTGGTAAGTCTAAAAACATGATCAGGATGTTTTGTATCTTCAAAGCTAGGAGGTTGTTCAACAAAAACTTCCTCTTGAACATAACCGTTAAGAAAAGCACATTTCACATCCATTTGGAAAAGTTTGAAATTAAATAATGCTGTAAAGGAAAGTAGAATACGGATAGATTCAAGTCTAGCTACTGGAGCATAGGTTTCTTCATAGTCTATTCCTTCTTGCTGATTATAGCCTTTAGCAACAAGTCTAGCTTTATTTCTAACAATGACTCCATTTTCATCACATTTATTTCTGAAAACCCATTTTACACCAATAACAGAAGTTTCCTTAGGTCTTTCAACCAAGGTCCATACTTTATTCCTTTTGAATTCATTTAGTTCATCTTGCATGGCTTTAATCCAATCATCATCACCTAAAGCTTCATCAGTGCTTTTAGGTTCTAATTGGGAAAGAAATGCTAGATTTTCTACTTCATTTCTTAAGGAACTTATAGTCCTTACAGGTTGGTTTACATCACCAATGATACTATCACTGGGATGATTCTTAAGAAACACCTGATTTGGGTTTTGTAAAACTTGTTCATCAACATAGGGTAGAAAGTCTTCTGGGGTAAATGTTTCAGAAGTATCTTCTAGAACAATTTCCTTATCAGAAGGTTCTTCTATCAAAGGTTTACAATCAGTTTTTAAAAACACATCCGAAGATGTAAGTTGAGATGGTTTAAAAACAAAAGGATATGACTCATCAAATTTTACATGTACTATTTCTTCAACAGTACAAGTATTTTTAGTAAAAACTCTATAAGCCTTAGAGGTTGTGGAATATCCTAAGAAAATTCCTTCATCAGACTTTGGTGCGAATTTATGTAAGTTGTCTTTAGTATTCAAAATGAATACTTTGCAACCAAAAACCTTGAATTAGGAAAGTCTTGGTTTTCTACCATTCCATAACTCATAAGGAGTTTTATTAAGAAAATGTCTAATCAAAACTCGATTTATAGTATAACAAGCAGTACTTACAGCTTCATCCCAGAAATGTCTAGCAATAGAATATTCACTCAACATGGTTCTAGTTATTTCTTGAAGAATTCTATTTCTTCTTTCAACTACACCATTCTGTTGAGGAGTTCTAGGTGCTGAAAATTTATGAGTAATACCTTTCTCACTACAAAAAGTTTCAAAATCAGAATTTTGAAATTCTCCTCCATGATCACTATGAATAGTTTTCAATGGAAGGTTTTTCTCATTTTTAACTTGAGCTCTAAGACTTTTGAAATAGGAAAAAGCTTTAGATTTCTTTGCTAGAAAATAGACCCAAGTAAATCTAGTGTAATCATCAACTAGAACAAATACATAGTATTTGCCTCCAATACTTCCAGTTTGTGTTGGACCGAAAAGATCCATGTGCACTAACTGTAATGCATCAGTTGTTGAGACTTCACCGATTGACTTAAAACTAGATTTATGTTTCTTGCCATATTGACAAGGATCACAAACTTTAGAAGAATCAAATCTAAGCTCCGGTAGATCCTTAACTAGTTTCTTCTTAGAGAGTTTACATAGGTTCCTAAGATTACAGTGTCCTAATCTTCTATGCCATAACCAAAAATGATCTTCCATTGCACTTAGGCAAGGTAAATCCTAGTTCCTGATGTCTTCTAGGTTCAAAGTGTAGACATTCTCTTGCCTATTGGCTGAGACAATAAATTCTTCCTTGGAATTGTGAACTAAACACTTATCATTCCTAAAATTCATAAGGTATCCTTCATCACATAACTGACTTTTGCTAATGAGGTTGTGCTTAAGACCTTTAACAAAAAGAACATTTTAAATCAAGGTTTTACCTAAAAGAACAATATTACCAATACCAACAATCTCTCCCTTAGCATTGTCTCCGAAAGTTACCTTTCCTCCTTTCGTTTTGATAATCTTTTCAAAATAACTTTTGTTACCAGTCATGTGCCGGGAACATCCACTATCCATGTACCATGTATTGTTGCTGGTACTTTCTTTGTTATCCTGAAATCAAGAAGAAAATTAGACTTTCGGAATCCAAACTTGTTTGGATCCGGGATTTCCAGACAATAAAATTTTAGGTATCCACATTTTCTTAGAAAAGTAAGCTTTGTGAAATCCTAGAGATTGGGTTTTATTTAAGGAACAATTCTTTGCCCAGTGACCACTACATTGAAACTTGGTACAAAATGGGGCACTTTGAGGAACAAAATAATTGTTACTGAAAATAGGTTTTGCATGGGTATAACCAAATCCGGATTTATTTCTTAAAGGTCGTATTTGGGAATACATCTTATCAAAATTTTCTTTACCATGGGTAATGTTTGATAAACACTTCTTTAAGGAAAAAATTTCGGACTTGAGTTTTACAACCAAGTTTTTATCCTCAAAATCATTAGTTTTATAACTAGAGTTAGGCTCGAAAACATTTTTATTAGAAATTACTTTTTCTAATTCTTTAGAAAGTTTGTTCTTCTCAGAACTTACTTCCTCAAGATTTTTTGAAATATTTTCAAAATCAGCATTTTTCTTATCAAGATCTTTAGAAAGATCTGATATCTCTTTTGTAAGAACAGAATTCCTAGATTTTTCCTTATTAAGTTTCTTGTTGAGTTTGGAATTCTCAATCTCAAGAAGTTCAGCAAACCTAGAGACTTCTTCATAAGTGGGTAAAGTATTTTCCTCATCAGAAGATGATTATTCATCAGAAGAGTTATAATACATACTATCATTAGAATTTAAAGAAACATTGGTCAAAGATTCAGCATTTCGTACCTTATCCATAAGACAATGATTATCAATAGGTAATCTGGCTATAAGATCAAGATTCTTCTGTACTAAAGATTCATAATCAGAAGATTCATCTGAAGAGTCACCACCACTGGCACTCCAGGTGTCATTAGCTTTCAGAACTTTCTTAGCTTTAGCTTTATAATACTTCTTCATGTTCCTGTCTGAATGTCTTTCCTTCCTTTCTTTCTTTTTGAGAATAGGGAAATCTGGTCTAATATGTCCAGCTCTTTTACATTCATAACAAGTAACTTCTCCATCTTTCTTATCTTTCCTGTCCTTCTTCTTATACTTAGATTGAAAATTTCTCTGTCCAGCTATCTTGTTCATCCTTCGAGCAAGATTGGCTAATTCATTTTCTGAGACTTCACTCTCACTTGATTCGGATTGGAAAATAACTTTCTTAGACTTGGATCTTGTTACTCTCTCAGGAGTCTTAGCTTTCATCTGATTTGAAGTTGTAGTAAAAGCAACAGTACCATTTCCATTCTTCTTCTTGATGTTGTCAGCATCTCTCTTCATTCTTGTTTCATGTTGTATAAGAGTTCCAAAAAGCTCATCAAGAGTAATTTGAGTTACCTTCCTGTTCTCATCTATAGCTGTTCTCTTGGATTCCCACTCATTGGGCATAATGTCAATTATTTTATCCACAAGTGCTTCATCATCTAAACCTTTTTCTCCCATAGATTGTAGATTGTTGACAATGGTCATAAATCTTTGTTGAACTTTACAGATAGGTTCTCCATAAGGAAAATTGAAGCCATGATATTCAGCTCTAAGTATAGCTCTTCTAGTCTCAATCACTTTGGAAGTCCCAAAGTGTGTAACCTCTAAATTCTTCCATATACAATTAGCTTCTTCACAAGAAGAAATTTGGCTATATATATTTCTGGTCATTGAACAAAGTAAAGTGCTGCGTACCTTATAGTTGAGTTGATATTCTTTCTTTTCTTGATTAGTAAAAGATCTGACTTCCTTGTCAGGAATTTTATAATCACCAGTAAGAATAACAAAGTTGTCTACTCCAGTATTGATAACAAAAGTTTCCATACGATCTCTCCAGTATTCATAGTCATTACCATCAAAGATTGGTGGTCTTGTTTGATTTAGATTATCAATTGATCCAACATTGACTCCTGCCATACTTAAAATAACTTTTCACACAAACTTGTTAGTAGCAAAGAATCGTAATAACAAAGTTCGGAATGGGAAAAGTTCGGAATGGGAAAATTCGTAATAAGATAGTTCGGAATGAGAAAGTGAGCAAGAAAAACTTGTATGTGAGTACAAGTATTTCAGATACCTGCTCTGATACCAAATTTAAGATTGGTATAGAGTAAGAGGTTTCCAACCTCTGATACCAAATGTAGGATCGAAATAGTAATGTAGATGCTCAATATAAAAGAGGGGGGGTGAATTGTATACTTTAAAAAATTCCTTTGGAACCTTTAAAGTTATTTAGGAATAACTATGTTTTCCTTAAGCAAAGGAAAAGGCTAAGTTTAACGAAGTTAAACTAAGAAAATTCACAACACCTCTTAACACCGAATGCAAACTAGGAAAGAGATTCCGAATGAGGGTTCCAGAAATATGGTTCCAGAAGTTGACACTTAACAAAAGATTACAATATGAGATTCTACCTTAAAGCGTGTAGAATCTAAATGAAACAGAGTACTAGTAAAGAAGTATAAGAAAGTTATACTTTCCTTATATTACAAAATGCAGCAGAAAATAAACCAGTAGTAAAACTACAAGTAACAAGATATAAGTCTTTTAACCCAAAGAGAAGGGTATCCAACAACCTTGGATAAAGGTCCCTTGATTTATACTTTCAAGAAAATCTGTCTTACCCACACCAAGGTAAGCCCTCGATATGAAGATCAGAGTCTCTGTCTTGCTATCCCCGCAAGCCCTCAACTTTAAGGTAGTCGGAAACCTCTGTCTTCCTCAACAAGAAATCCCTCGAACTTTAAGGTAGTCGGCACCTCTGTCTTCCTATCCTCGGAAGCCCCCAAATGTAATCACCAACATTCGGAGTCGCATGAAGCTTTGAGAGTTAATAAGAGACTCTCTCTCTCGAAATCACTTCAAGCAGATTAGTCAGCCTTTTAGCACTTTTATCAGCCATCAGCTATCAGCGCCGAGCTCTTTCAAATGAGATCCTATTTATAGGAAAGGTCGGCTCCTTCTCCAACGGTCATATTTTCCTTAAAGATCGGAGGGACCTATACACGTGTCACTTAGACAACGGTTAGTTTATAACAAAATAGACGACATCGTTTTATAACAAAACAAGTGTAACAGAATGTACGACATCGTTTTAATTCTGACTCAAGGTTCGGAATGAACGCTTCGGAGTGAAGGTTCGGAGTGTAATGAAAATAATAAGAGTAGACAAATTTTAGAAGTGTAAGCAATATAAAAGTTCGGAGTCTAACAAAGATATTTTTCGGAGTCTGAATTAATTCAGAGTGTATAAAACAAAGATACTCAAATTCTGTTTAATAGGTGAATTCGGAATGAGAATTCGGAATAGGAATTCGTCATCAGAAATCGTAATGAGAATTCATCATCAGGATTCGTAATAAGAATTCTTCATTAGAATTCGTAATGAGAATTCGTCATCAGAATTAGTAATGGAAATTCGGAATGAGATTTCTTCATTAGAATTCGTAATGAGATTTATTCATTGGAATTCGTAATGAGAATTATTCTTTAGAATTCGTATTCTGAATCTGGAATAGAACTTAGTCAGAGTTCATATCCGGAATTCGGAATGAAACTTCCTTATAGTTCTTATCCAGAATCCGAATCCTAAAACAGAATGCTTTATATCAAAGTCTCAACGATTCCGAGAAAGTATAAATGAATCCGAATCTCCTGCTTAAGAAAAATATGGATGAAAATATGATAAGGATAATTTTTCTTATAAAAGCAATTTTGCTTATAAAAGCAATTTTCCTTATAAAAGCAATTTTTCTTAAGAAAGCAATTTTTCTTATAAAATCAATTTTTCTTAATAAAGCAATTTTTCTCATAAAAGCAATTTTTCTTAAAGATAAGGTGTTTGTGATTTTCAAAACAAGAAGGAATGGAAAAGTCATAAGGAAAACCTTATTGAATCAACAATAAAATCTAGTAGAACCCATTGTGAACATTATAAAAGGCTGTGATACGACTTTTTGGGGATAAACCTTTCAACCCTAAATCACATAGGACCACTGTTGTGTATTTTAGGGTTATTATTTGTATTTTTTCAATTAATCATTTGGTGACAAATAAACAGAACATGTTTCTTCTCTTGTTAGGCTACTAAAAGTACAAAAATAGAAGATGAATAAAAGAAAATAAGACTAGATATAACGTGATAAAGATCAATGTGATCCTACATGAATAATGAGAACACCATCCAGGTTAGTAATTATATTAGCAAACAAAGAACAAGAAAAAAGTTACAGACTTGATGAAATAAGAAGTAAAAACCCAGAGAAGCTATTCGAAGAGGCTGACCTTGTTAAACTAGGTGGAAGGGGTGAATCCTATCAAGTAGATTCAAAATCGTCCACTCCTAGATGAACATAAACACATAAAAAAGGATATATATTGATACATGATAGAATATATTGAAATGATACAGAGCCATGAATCTAAACCGAAACCTGGTTACGATGAATGATGGGTCAAAATCTAAAACCTCCTTGATGTGTAGTCCTTTGGAACCCAAGATAAAGTTGATCTCCACTGGGTAACCACCAGAGAGGTACTCTAATTGTAGATGGTGGAATGATCTCGGAAAATGGGATCACAGATGGTTGTAACCTCTTAGTCCTCCTTCTTCTTCTAGGATAATTCATAGAAGTTGTAGAAGATCCTTACTAAGAGTGATCTCTCGATGAACCAGGTGATACATTCACCAAATCGAGAGAGGGGATTCAAGAATCAATGCATGGATAAGAAAATTATTTAATGCTTGGGGAGAATCAAGCGGTGTATTTAGAAAACCAATGATCATTGTAACATGGATGACCTAGATGAAAACAATGTCTTGCATAACCAAATGCGGTTAAAAGGGAGGAAAAAATGGTGTTGTAGGATTGGCACAGTGGTGGCATCGTGGATCCATGATAAGGAAATTAAACACCAAAAGGATCAACTGAGGTCATAAAATGGGCTATAATTGATAGTCCATTTACATTCAAGTAAACATGTAAAGAAAACACAAGGTCAGCCTCCTCGAATTTCATGGATTGAAAAATTAATTAACCCATAAGTGATCTCATCATCACATATTTATAAATTGGAATTGGTGCGAATTTCATTAGTTAGTTCAATTAAAACATTCGTTCTACCAAAAAAAGAAAACTCTTGATGAGGGACACATCAGTTCAATCTCACCATTTCGGTCGAAGAACCCATTAGTTCATTCGAAATGACACAACTCTTGGTAAGGGACACACCATTTACATTTAAAAAACTCTCTATTTATTTTAATAAGTAATTTGAATAAAATTATAACAATAAAATATTTTGAATGAATTAAATAACAATCCCCCAATTTTATTAATAAAAATTAATTCTCCATATCAAAAGTGATTCATTATACATAATAAAGGTATATTTCAATTTAAACATTTACATAGTATAAATATCTCAAAGTATATCAGATTTATAAGTTGAAGATACATTAAACTTAATAACCTTTATGATAAACCAAATATATCATACATACTATGAATATTTCATACAACATTTCATTTTGTAGAACTTTTATGTCCATGTGCTTATATCCTTTTCATGAACTCTATAAGAAGTAAACCCATTAAATCCTGTGAGAAGCGACACCACTTCTATGTTCACATAGGAAAAATATTAAAATGTTCTTCCATTATTAGTGAACTTAACTCATGTAGTCTTAATAATTTTTTAATAGTTTATAACTCAGCCTCTAATCATAATGGATGATATTGACAAAAAAATGGGGGCTATAATTTTCAATATCATCAATCATCTTTGTAACTTCTTATTACCCATTTAACACTTGATTAGGATCTACCTAAAGGAAATGTTGGATTTCCATTATGGAAATGATTTATTTTTTGTTTTTTTAAACCATATATTTATTATTTTCATGTATAATCTCTCTTGATAGATATTTTATAAAGGGACCCGCATGGTTTTTAAGTGATATCACATAAACAATTGTTATGGTACAATCTTCTGAAAATTGTCTCATATAATCATGTGTCAAACAGATATTTATAGACTTTTGATTTTACGTGAAACTATATTCCCTTGATAATTCTTCTTCACTATACCAACTGAAATAGAAAGGAGGCTTTGGACTAGGCCAAAATCTAATATCCAATAATAGATTCCTAATCCATTAAACTTCCTTTCCACTTGCTGCTTAGGGCGATAACATCTGACTTCATGGTCGAATGTGAAATACATATTTGTTTCTTTATCACCCAAGAAATAGCACAACCTCCATGAGTAAACAACCATCCAGAAGTGGATTGGTTAACAACAATACTGGTCATACGACTTGCAATGATGTATCCTTGTAATACAGTTGGGTAATCATTAGAGTATAAACTTAAATCTTTGGTAATCCTTATGTATCCAAAAAATTCATGTTATACATCACCAATGAACTCCACTAGGATTACTTTTATATCTACTCATTTTACATACTAAAAAATAAATGTCAGGTCTAGTTAAAAGAATCACATAAATTAAAGAACCAATTATACTAGAATAATAAATTTGTGTTATAGCACTACTCAAATTTATAAAACATTTGTCACTAGAATCAAATGGAGTGTTTTCATCTTTGAAACCAAGATAATAAAATTTATTTGAAAAATTTCCTATGTAATGAGATTAACTTAAAAAATAACCCCCACATTGTTTTCAAGCATTAATACCCAGAATATTATCAACTATTCTAGTGTCCTTAAATTTTAAACATATACGATAAGTATTTATTTATCTCAATTACAGCAATCATATTGGTTCCAAAAATTAAAATATCATCCACATATAGACACATAATAACTCTAAATTATTTTGTAATCATTTAATAAAAACATTTATCTGCATTTTTATTAGTAAATCCATTAGATAAAATAATATAATTGAATTCCTTATGCCACTTAATTGGAGCTTGTTTAAGACTATAAAGAGATTTAACTAGTTTACATACCTTGTTTTCATTACCCAGTAAAACAAACCTTTCTGTTTGTTCCTAGTGTATATCTTCATTTAATTCTCTATCATAATTTGAAGTAGGATTCTCAGGAAGGAGAAGAAGAATCGGTTCCAGAATGTAAGAAATCCTCAACACCATATGAAGAAACTTCAACTTGTCTTGCCACTGGGATAAGTTGTTTCCATAGAAATGGTCAAGTTTGACCATGTCATGGTTCATCACATTAATGAATTTAGAATCCATCTTCTAGTTTATTTCTTCAGTATAAAACCCTTTTGATTGTTAAAAAATAAGTAGGCAAAATGAGAATACTTATAGAACCATGATGCATGAATGGAATTCACTGTCACATAGGGTTTGATCCACCCCAACGTTGAGGGTGTAGGGTTCTTAGTGGAAGTATCCCTTGAGGTTTTCACCATGTTTTGGGTAAATCAGACTCTAATTTTCAATTTCCCCACCATATAGATGTTGGGAAAACAATGATGAATTTCTTGGATTGAAAAATTAATTAACCCAGAAGAAATATCATCCTATCTTATTTAAAAATCATAATTGGTGAAAATTGCACCAGTTTGGTCAAAGAACACATTGGTTCGACTGAAACAAGAAAACTCTTGGTGAGTGACACACTTGTTTAATCACACTATTTTGGTCAAATAACACATTGGTTCAAGTGAAATGACACAACTCTTGGGGAGGGACACACCAGTTCAATATTGAAAAAATACACTCTATTTATTTAAATTAATAATTTTAATAAAATTATAAAAATAAAATATTTTGAATAAAATTATAACAATCTCACCATAGATGGGCCTAGTTGGGCTTTCTTTGTGAGGAACATGAATGTCATGTCTATGATAGTGCATCAGTGCCCGGGCATTCACGCTCATGTCCTTAAAGACATGTTATTTGTTGATTCCACATTTTGTGGTAGTGACCACTCCAAAAACATGATAAAGTACGAAGTTTACTCATATTTTGATGTGGTGTGGATGATATTGTGTTTTTTGGTATAAAATAAAATATATTTTTACTTATTATCACATTAATAACCTTTATATTGTCTCTCAAATTATAATAAAAATCAAAATTACAATCTAAGACACATTCATAAATAAATATGGTCGACATATGGATTTTTTGGTGTCCATACCTTGATTACTGATTTGTGAATGGTGTCCACACCTTTCATTTTTTGTTGAGATTGTTTTCTATGTATGGAAATTTATATATTTGGTGGCTCTCTCTTGGAATAATGGTTTTGAGGTTTTTCTAACAGAGAAATTATTCTGGTCCGATTTGTAATATAGAAATTATTTTAGTGAAATTTTATTTCATCTACAGTGGTTTTTAATATATTCTGATGTTTTAAATAATTTTATTTAGACAAAAAACATCTACTCTACATGGCCACACTACTACAGATATTATCTTTAACATCACATAAAAAGGCTTTTAATAGTGCAAAAAAAAATCAGTTAAAGGTGGTCTCATTTAATTTCGCTTTCAATAGTGTTGTTAAAAGTTGGAATTTTTCAATGCTTTCAATAATGGTAATAAAAGGGTTCTTTTATCAATGCGGAAAATAGAGCTGATAAAGGCCCTACCTTTTACAGTGTTTGGTTTGTATAACAGCATGCCCTGTCAACCAGTCACCTATACACAAAATATATAATTAAAATGAATTTAATTTTATATAATGAATAAAAAAACTATTATATATTTTAGATCTAGGTGCTGAGATGACTTGAAATTCATAGACCCGGTGTGGCCAAAATTATTTTTAAAAAAATATTAAATATATTTTATATTGATCATGTGCTACTTCATACAAAAAATGAAATATCTCATAAAATGAAGATAATTTTAGAAATTTGAGTGCATTGTTAAGTCTAGAATGTAGTGATTATCTTAGGAGTGATGTAAAACAGCTTAGTGCGGGATGTTAAGACTCCTTGCTCATTGATGGTATGTTTAATGGATTAATTAATTAATTAATTTTTTTATTTATTAATTTCAAGCCTAAGTGGTTTTTCTAAAAATGCATCTCCATGGATAATTCTTCAGGGTTAGCTGCATAAACCTTGATAGGATTCCAGATCTCCCTCTTCCTCCTTCATTGGAAAATCAACTCAGTTTACGATGGAATTCCATATCAGAATATATCCAGATACAGAAAACAGAACGACTTCTCTCAATCAATTTTAGGCACGTTATTCAATGATGAACGACCCAATCTCTAAGTACGGATTTTCATTTTGTGGTTTACACCCTTGTTGATTAAAATTTTTGAGGAAATTGATTCCTATTTTTGATCTGTGCCAATTACAGCCTAAGCATGCAACTACGTACCGATTTAATTTTGTTTTTTAATTGGTATCTAACTCCGAGTTCTCCATTCATGATTTCTTTCCAAGGAAAATTGTCCAACAATGGTTAAAAAATTGTTGTGGTGTCATTATCCCCATTTTTCTGTATGTTCATCACTGGTAGGACCCCGTGGTCCGGGTTTGAAATTTTTGTGTGGTACTGAGCCCGATCAGACCCTCGGAATCACGACAGATTGAAGAATAATT
Organism: Viscum album; assembly: GCA_963277665.1. NCBI lineage: Eukaryota > Viridiplantae > Streptophyta > Magnoliopsida > Santalales > Viscaceae > Viscum > Viscum album. The sequence goes on along the minus strand of OY728146.1, from coordinate 1,877,723,007 downwards.
CTTGGATCGATGCAATCAGACCAAATCTGAGATCATTGAGAGGAAAATATGACCATTTTGATGATCTAAGATCAATAAATTGTAGGAATAAGGATTGGTGGTTTTGGTTCTAAGGAAAAATCCCCCATGGGTGTGTGAATTGGATTTCCGTCCATTGGAGGGAGAAAAGCCTTTGGCAGATTCTAGATCTTCAAATCCTAAGTGAAACATAACTCAGATTCCATGTGGAGGGATCAGATAGGGAGCGTAGATCATGGATATGGTAATCTGAATAAAACCTGGCTACATGCCATGTATAGGTATGAACACATTACCTATAACCCCTTAAGTGCAGTGGCTATTATTTTGGAAAAATATAAAGAGACACGATGTGTATCCCTCTTACATGTCATGTACCCCTTCCCTGAATGGGAAACCCATGTGGTGGATCACACATACGGGATCACGTGTATATGTACATGGTCTGTTAAATGGTTGTGTACCCGAGTACATGGATATGGCTTGGTCACAAAGGTGGATCCCCATGTGAATAAGCACTTTGTGTACTACAATACATGGACATGCGGTCAGTCCACAAACACAACCAATACCACATTGCCCAATCTCGGTTGGCCTTGAAATGTTGTATAGTCCACATACACAGTGTGTTTTGATACATGGGTTGGAATTAATGTTTCATCTAGGGAAACAACCAGGTGTTGGATCCATACCACACACCGTGTGGGTCCCCTCACATGTAGTGTACCCCTTGGTTCTTTTTTTGGAAACATCAAGGGTTCATATCTCCTTTGTTTGAACTCAGATTTTAGCACAATAGTAGCCTATCCTGAGTTATTTTCAGATAATTTTATAGTTTTCTTCACTGTATATTTTGAGATACAATGTGGATTGTTATAGGAATAACGCTTACTTAGGTGATGCTCGATGATGGATGTGATTGACCCAAATCACTAGAAACTACTAATTTGTACCCTCTAATAGAGTCAGGTAGTGGATTACAGACCCTTTATAGTGGAAACCCCAAAAAAACATGGGTTTGAGTCCTCTAAATCTACCATTCTAGTGGAACACCCCTATTATATATTGTGTGGGTCCTCAATAACCATATTGGAACCCCCTATAGCACTAGGGTGTTGGACCATTACTTCTTAGTGAAAGCCTGTTATAGGATAAGGCGTGGGTCCTCGATTAGTCGAGTGGAACCCCCCGTGTCACTCTAGGGTGTGGGTCCTCAATCTATAGAGTGGAACCCCCATCCACATGAGTGTGAGTCCTCAACAATAGTTAGTGGAACCCCCTATCAGATAGGGTGTGGGTCCTCATGACACTAGAGTGGAACCCCCTAATCAGTATGGGCATAGGTCCTCTATGGATACATGTAGAGTGTAACCCATGATGTCCTATCGAATAGGTCCTCTAATTCAAGTTTGTGCCCCCTCAACTATGTGGTTTAATGAAGATGTGGGGATTTATTTTGACGTATAATTATGGGTTGATGTGTGAGATGATGGGCATCGTTGATGGACTTTCGGAACTATTGGAAACTATTCTTATTATGATAACTTGTGAGATAGAGACCCCATTACTCTCTCATATGGGATTATTATGAATGATCATATATATATTCTTCTGTATCCACAAGATGGATTGAGTTAATCTCTTTCCATGGGAGGTGAAGACGCACTGGGTATGCTACGTGATTTCCATGTTTTGCTTCTCATAGTTGGATGAGTCTACTCCCCTACCATGAATGGAAATAATTGACATGTGGAGCCTCAGAGTGGAAGAATCCCCTTCAACCAGTGGGTTTAGGGTTCACTCAGACTTCTTACCCTACCCTCTTCTTGCACGTCTTGTGCAGATCGGCATATGAATACTTTATCATGGTGTCGGCACAACTGGGTCTGGCGTCTTATGTCTTCGTTTGCACAAGCGAGGCTCTGGTGTGTCATCTTAGTGAAGATAAAATCTTTGTCTTCTTCTCATATTGGAACATAAATTGTGAGTTGAGGCATCTTCTAGATTCATCTTCACATGAGGGGCTCTGGATTCATCTTGGCTTGGTGCGGACCTTGCGAGGCTCCATCTCCTGCTTTATCTGTACAGGAGAGGCTCCAACGATATAGCTTTGTAAAGGAAGAGGTGTTGTCATGTTCTCGACTCAACGATGTTATTTCAAGGTGTGGAGTCTCTAGATTCACATGCATCATCAATCCATCATCTTCTTCTTGGATCGGTGCTAGCCTTGCGAGGCTCCAGTTTGTCTTCTCGGGACTTCATCTTGATGGAGACTCAAAGTGTTCTTGCCACGTCTCGCTAGTGGTCCTAGGACCAGGTTCAACCCAGAGTGGTGCAGAGGGGGGGGGGGACTCTTCTTTTCTCTCTGGATTCATGTGGTTCTCTTGTAGGAATTATTTAGGTGTTTTCTTGTATTTTCTATTTTCGGTGAAATGGTGGTACTGTTGGAATGGTGTCTATATTGGAATTATGTACGACAGCTAGTTTGAGTCCATCACTCCGTATATTTTCCCTCTATCTGTGGTATTCTTGTGCCAGAATTTGTTGAGGGTTCGAATGAAGCTCCAATCTGAGTGGATCCATGCCCAAAGTGTCATTTATGGTTCAGAACATCTCAGACCCCTTTTTGGCGAGGTTCCTTTGGTGTGGCGTTAGGTCATCCAGTCCCAGGAAACGATGGAACTGCTTCTCTTTCCTTGGACCATCATCAAGCCACATCAATTACTGCAGTGACGGTAGGAGTCTTTTGGAGTGTTGTGGGTTTCATCATTTCTTTTTGAATGATTTCTTGTGAATGGTGAAAGTGTTTGAGATGATGTGTTTTGTGATTTTTCTAATGATCTTGATGGTTAGAAGATAGTGCATCTGGATTTGACCACATGGAATAGGCCTCAGAGGAGTATCAAGAGCTGTATTTTCATCTTTATAGAAGTTTTAGAATTTAGTTTTTTGATATGATATTGAGTTATCCATCGAATCAGGCATCTGCTTTGACACAGGACACTTTCTTACTGATTTTCTTTGCAACGGTGGAGAGCTTCATCGTGATTAAATGTCGGGGAGGGGTAGATCCATTTCATCAGTCTGCTTTTAAATTCTTATCCTTCATGTTTTATTTGTCTTACTTCCATGATGTCTATGCGGGTATACCCCTTCATCCCTTAAAAGGGTGACTTTTCATTATAATAATAATAATTAAAGGCCTTCAATCAATTTGACGGATGGACTCGACATGTAGTTCATCTACTCACCGAGTTGATCCCCTTGTGTTAAGAGGTTACTATTACTCTTGGCTTTGGTTAAGCTATTATATTTGACTGTATCTTCCATCCAATATATTTCAATTCATATTGTATCTCTTACTTCCCGCCTTCAGATTTTGGGGTGTCCTACAGGCTATGTATATACTAACCAATTCATGGTCTTTACCTGCACGTGCCATTCCATATGCAGATAACAGACAGGTTGGTGGTGACTTCTGAGGATCCTAAGGATACCTGGTACTTTAGACTACATATGGAGGTCACAACATGAGATTCAGTAGATGGTATCTCTCAATAGTTTACTTTTCTAATTCTATTAGGTTGGGACATATTTCTACTTGGGAATGTATTTTTCCCTTTACATTCCAATTTTCACTGTCTTAATCTTATTAACTAGAGAGGTTATGCATTATTGTTTTACATTATAGATGTATTTATAATTTACTCTTCCCCTCTTCACTACTACCACGGGATGGTTGTGTTTGTGCATACAAGTAATTAGGAAAAGGTATCCCTATATTTGATATGCCTTCAGCGCTGTTCATCACCCCCAATCCTATAGATGCAGGTTTGGGGTAGTTACGGCTCAAGCCCCAGCTTGGCTCATGTCGTGATAAAAGTGGTAAAAGTTTTGACATTACGATCACATTTTTTACTGGGATTATTTATGTTTATTATTCATATGATGAAATATTATAATCCATCTCTCATGAAAATCATTAATTTTCTTCAGTTATGATTATTTTATGAGAATAAAGTTTCCCCTTCATTTCCCTTTTTTTATGTAATCAAGAATTCAAAATAATATTTTAAAAGAAAACCAACATTATTTCTATCTTCAGTCAAAAACACTTTTTTCTTATAAAATCATGTTTTCCAAAAACGTCATCAAATATATTTTTAAAATTATACAAATGATCTATTAAACATATTTTTATCCATGTTTAATTTTTATAAAATGTTTTTAAATAAATCTTCATGTTTTTTTCCAAAAAAATGCACATTTGGATTTTATCAAATATGTGAAAAACATCTTGGTTTTAACATGTACACGAATGAAGTGTAATTCCCGATATCATGTATGGTCAATGATTAAAAGTTTATTTTCTAATTTTCAAGTATAATTTCAAATAAAAATATTTTTTTATATTTTTTAATAAGTGTTTTTGAAATTTGGAAGGATATTTTTTGTAAAAAAAATTCTAATGATTTTACAATAACATTTTTCTTTCTAATGAGGAAAATATTTGATGTTACTTATGCTTTACTAGGGATAATATTGATTAACACCATCCTTATTACTTATATGTATGGTTAATATTTAATATGATGAAATTTTTATTAAACCCATTTATTTTTTATGGGTTATTCTCTGGTGAATTGATGAAATGCTTATAAAACCCAATTTTTTACACTGGATATGATGTGATGATATGATAAATGTTTTATGATACTGTAGAACACATAATTATGGTTTTCATTATGATATGGGTGGTAACTATATATCCCTCTAATTCATTAGGTAAATATATTTATCCCATGATATAACAACGAGAAACAATTTGATGGCCATTATCCACTATGGGAAATAGGTGATTCTTGTTCTACTATGGGAAACAGGTTCCTCATAGTACACTATGTGAATAAAATAATGATTTATGATACACAATGTTTATGTTATTGGAGGTAAAACTTGAAATATGAAATAGATTTCAATTTTTATAATGGTTTCACACTTTTATGACATGATTTTATAGTTCATGATTGAATTATAATGATTCCTCACTCTTATGGGCCATTTTTCAAAAATAATAATGTTTTATTCCATGACTCATGATTATGATGTTTGAAAGGTTGGGTATGAACTAAATAACATACCCTTATGGTTATTTTATTCTTTCATATGATCAATGATTGATATCTCTTATGTTTACCCATACCGATCACGAAATCTCACCATTTCTTGTGTATCCTTCCCCATGTTACAAAGAAAGTTTTAGATGGGATATACTTAAGGGGAGTTCTATGTGAGAATATATTTGTGGGAGATGTTTACGATATTTCATGAAATAAAAATATTTTTCTTCTATTCTCCAATGAAAATAAACTACTACAGTTCTCAGGCGTGTGTTTATGAAATATATTGAATATTCATCTAAAAAGATATGATATTTATGTCTGAAAAACCTAGATCATTATTTATTTCTTATTCCTTTCATCTAGAATATTTTTTTTCTATTTGTATTTGAATATTGTGATCAAAACACAAAACCGATCATTTTAGGTCATGAGAACAATTCTATTGGAGTTTATATTTCCCTAAGAAAGTGGTATCATATCCTCATTGGGTTTTATTTTGTATTTTAATTTGATTCTTTTTTCAATTTATTTTCTGTTTTAATTCCTCTTATCATCCTTTTCATAATTTTCCTCATACCTTTTATATTTTCTATTTTAGTCACTGTAACATCAAATATTTTTTCAAATTCTAATACCTAATTTTATAATCATGCATATCGATTGATCATGGGTGGTTCTTGGGGCCATACACTTATAGTTGTCTGTAACAATTCGACATCGGGTCCTTCATGTAAACATGAAAACAACTAGGTTTGAAATCAAATCATTCAATGGTGTAAATTACTTCAATTTATGTAATACAAATTTGGGAGAATTGTTGTTTTATAATGGGTTAATTGATCCTATGTTTTTCACTAAGAAACCTATTTTTACTATGTCTGAAACTAGAAAAACATATACTATTTATCTTGATGTATCACTTAATTTTTTTCTTAAGGTCCATATTTTTCTACTTCTTTCTTTAGGTGATATAGTGATTAGATAAGTTTATTTTGACACTAATTTTTCTGGTATATGGATTAATATAGAGAAATTGTATATGATAACTTCACTTGTGGGAATACATTATAAGAAACAACTCATGACTACATTTAAAATTAAAATGGGTGTTTCAATTAAATCCTATTTAGATGAATTAAATAAATTCATGTTGGATAAAGCCAACATAATTGTGATTATTTATGATGAAGATCGATCCATGATTCTTTTAATTTATATAGAAAATTTCTACAACAAAATAGTAGATACCATGATGTATGGTTGTCACTCCATGGCCCTAGAGGATGTTAGGTATGCTAACTCTCTAAGTAATTGTATTCTTAACCAAGTGTTAATGGTGAGGTAGAGAGACATTTTAAATTAGGTAGACAACATATTAGTGGTAAGAAGAAATCATATTATAAGGATAAGGGAAATAATAATAATCAATCCAAGTCTATGTCTAATTCTAAGGAAATAAAAATTGTTTGCATCACTAATGGTAAACTCGAGCATACTAGACCTGAGTGTAAAATCTAAATAACCATGAGGCTAAAGAACCTACCGAACAATCACTTTTAGTATATTTTCGATATGACATTGTTGAAGTGTTGAATATTTCCATCCATGAACTCACCCATGAGTGAGTCTTGTACTCATATTTCTCATTCCATCAGTGTCCCTTTAGAGAGTATGTTGGGAAAAATCCCTCAAGGTAGCGTTATTATGATTTTGGGTTGATATTGGTTGTTGAAAAGGTAAGTTTTCATGGAAAATTGTGGAGTTCCAGAGATATTATTGAAAATATATGTTTAAAAATATCCAAAACAAATAAATGCACACTATAGAGGTGGTACAAAAAGTCCATATACAAGGTGGCGATTTTTCCCTATGTTTTCCAGATTTTTAGGTCGAAAATATGGATAATAGAGAAAGGAGTTTTTGGTAAAGGATGTTGCATGAAAGAGTGAAATATTTTTCCAATATTTCATGCAAGTTAAGATTCAAGATCATCACATCAAAATATGGAAAATGAAATAATCACGCGAATGATAGGTTTTTTGCGCGAAAGGCAGTTTGGACACTCCGGTGAAATAATTGTGAAGTTATCAGAGCAGAAGATAATTACACACTCAATGTGAAGTCAAATTTTGTTTTATGTGCTCAGGGGAAAACATAGGTGCATAAAGGAAGAAGTGTGAGGTTCTTGTGTGTAGGGTCAGCCAGGTCTATAAATAAGTGTCTAACCCCTCATTTCAGTCACTCAACCCTTAGATAAATCTTGGTATCTCTATCACATAAGAGTTCTGTGGAAAATGAGTTATCTGTAAAAAGAGTTTCATTCAAAATTTGTTGCATGTAAAGATAGTTTGGTCTAAAGCATACAGGTTGCGCACAATTATATAAATTTGTGTGCAAGACACCCAAAGGTTGCACAAAAGATAGAAGTTTTCCAACAAATCAATGGTAACATGGGTATTCATCAATTGGATAAAAGTGGAGAATAATGATACAAAAAATGAGTTGAAAAACATATTTATTCAATAAATCAACGGAGGATATTCTGAATAATTCATGATCACACTAAAGATGAGAGAGTAGTGAGATTTCATATAGTGATTGGTGGTAATCCAGGAGGGATAGTGAGTCCCCTCCAAACATTGTAAACCACAATGCGCTTTTAGTTGATTTGGTACATCAATACATTATTGTTTTATTATATATGGACGTATCCCGGTGAGGTTGAACCCTATAAAATTTTTGTGTTTAATGCATAACTTAATTTATGTTCATACATTTCTATGGGAAAGAGAGAGAAGAATTTTTTGTTTAAAAATGAAACATGATCTGAATGGGAATTATTTTTAATCTTCCATACCTCAATTCACCCCTCTCTTAAGGTATTTAATCTAGTTGGGATAACAGACTCATTCCTTAGTTTGGTAGAAAGGGTAGAAAGAGATATTTTTTGGGGAAATAATAGGAGGTGTCTAGATATGGTCATATGTGTTTATTTAATAGAACTATATGACCATTCAATTGTTATCTTTCTAGATGTTTACTAGGTTCCTGACCTCTATTGAAACATGATATCCTTAGAAATTCTATACCAATAGGGAATTACATTTAGGTCTAAATCAAGTTGCCTAAAAATATTTAAAGGATCTATAACTATCATCAAGGGTTACCTTATTAATGGGATCTCTTTATTCAATAGGAATATCCATTCTAGATATTTGGGTAGTGTGTATACAACTGATACTATAAAAACGTTATAGAAGAGTATATCAGGGAATGTAACCTCCAAGGGTCTCAAGAAATTTAATAAAAAAATTACACCTACTAACATTCCCTTTAATGAAGATTATGTAATGGGTTAAGATAAGAGAGTTTCTTTGAATAGGTTTAGCTTTAAAGATGGATTCCGCTTAGAATATATTCATTCTAAAATATGTAGACCAAAAATGACTACCTTCCATGATGGGGTATCCAGTTTGTTTACATTAATTAATAACATCTATAGAAAGGTTTTGATTTATATACTCATTATAAAATATGATATTTTTTTAACTTTCAAAACCTGTAAAAATCTATTAACAAATTGGATTAGAAGTAAAAATAAAACAATGAGAACTGATAATGGGTTAGAATTCCTCAATATTGATTTTATTATGTTATGTAAATCTGAGGGCATTGTAAGAAACTAGACTGTTAGGGAAACACCAAAACAGAATGGACTTTCTAAAATAATGAATAAGACTATTCTTGAGAGAGTATGAATAATTATTTCATTCATATGTCTCTCTAAATCCTCTTGGAAGAGGCTACCTCTGTAGAGGTTTACATCATAAATAGGTTATCATCCTCTGCCAATCATTTTAATGCCCTATATAAACATTCAAATGACAATCCAGCCTCTTATAATCAAATAATATTCTCTGGTTTCACTACATATTCCAATGTCGTGACTGATAAACTTGATCCTTGTGCTCCTAAGTATATTTTTGTGGGATATCCCAAGGGAGTTAAAGATTATAAGTTGTATGTTGTTAAACCCAATTACCAAGTCTGCTGAAACCAAACCTTCCACCCAATTTTAGGATAATTTATAGCCTCCTCCAGTTGATCCTCAGTCTATGACCCGTTATGAATCAAAATCTAGATCTAATTTAGATTCAAATAGTGAACCACCTTACAATAATTTAGATTACGAGTTTACCCATGATAAATTTAGTAGGGTCCCTAATCCTCTTTGGTTTAGTCAATATGATATGGAATATTTTTTCCTTTCATGATACCCAGTATCTTGTAGATGACAATCCTTAACCATATAAGGAATCCCTTAAAGATAAATATTCAAAATAGTGTATTTATTAAACTGAATGACTACCATTGATAAAACTCTCAATGTTAAAGAAATTAGTTATAAGTTGATTTAAAAACTAAATGAGGATAACACTATTGTAAGGAAAATAAATTTTAGATCATTCACTAAGGGGTTCCTCCAAAGATAAGCAATTGAATATTCTGAGATATTTTCACTAGTTTTAATGCATTCTTATATTAGGATGACACTTTCTTTCGCTTCCTATAATGACTATCACAGTGAACAATTAGATGTGAAAACTTCCAATCCTCATGGTTACCTTAGTGTGAAGTAATATATGAATCCACCTGATGGATATTCATATAATTAAAATATATAGAAGTTTTTATTTTAAATGAATCTATTTATGGTTTAAAACAATTCTCGTAGAAGTTGTATAGAAAGTATCAATCATTTATTCATAATAACCATTTTTCTAAGATCCAATATGATGGTTTTTTTATTTCAATTATATCAAAAAAGCATTTTTACCTTATGTTATATGTTGATGATATGCATATTACATGAGATAACATGAACCTTATCATTTATAACAAATATCAATTAAAATGTGTTTTTGAAATACTGGACTTATGGGAAGCAAAGAAAATTATATGTATTAAAATTATTAAGGATGGACCCAATAAACTATTATATCTTTCCAAAATTGCTTATGCTATGAAATTTCTCAATAAGATACTTGTTTGATTCTCTCAATCATGTTAGCGAACATTTTGGGGATAATTTTAAACATTTATTACCACATTCACCCATTAATGATACTGATGTAGAGTTTATGTGTAAAATTCTCTATTCCAAAATTATTGGTGGTGTAATGAATTCCATGATTCTAACCAGAATTGATGTAGCCTTTCTGATTTTCACCCTTAGAAGATTTATGGCCAGTTTAGGGAAGCCACATCAAGAAGACCTAAAGTCATTATTGTGATGTTTTTCATGTACTTAAAAGTTATCTTGGTGTTATGGTAAAAACGATGATACTGCTGAGATGATTGTTGGATATTTTGATGTTGACTATATAGGAAATATTAACACTATAAAGTAATGAACCGGGTGTATTTTCACTGCTTGTGGAGGCCATCTGTCGTAGAAATATAATAAGTAATCTTTTCTTTCTCTTTCAACCATAGAATAAACATACATAGCATTCACCAAGGATGTCAGTGAAGCCTTATGGATCAGATTTTTGACTTCTGAACTCAAAATTTATGATTATATTATTATATTATATAGCCATAGTCAATTTTCATTGCATTTATATGAAAATATATATTTCCATGCTAAATCAAAAAAATAGATGTTAGATTATATTTTATTAAATATGTTAATGAGTTTGGCACTATATGTGTCAATAAGATCCATTTTGATAATAATTTGATTGATAGTTTGACTAAAATTGTGGTATTATCTAAACTAAAATATTGTTTAGATAGATTAAATTTGGTTCCCATTAAACAACCTTAGGTGTAAGAACAAGGACAATTTCAATTGATAATGGTGGAGATTTTTGAATTCTGGTTTTCATATTCAAATTACTATGTTTTATTTATCTAAAATTTATTTTTCTATTGTACACAGGAATGAAAATTTATTTTTCAATTATTTTATCCTGCTCAATATATATATTTGTATATCTCTTATGATGTTGGGCTTCCCGCATGGACCTTTGTCTTGGACCGCAACCAATGGTCGACTTGTTGCTCCCTTCGGCCCACACCAACCAAATCCCTGATCTCTATGGCATTATTTTCTGACCATTGATCAATCTCTCCACCCTTTTGATTTGCTTCGTCCACCTTTTTTAGGCTCTCTTAAGGGTGGAACTTCATTTTTTTTAATGTAACTCAATGGTGGATATTGATTCATCTGATAGTTTTGAGGGGTAGTGGCATGTTAGTGGTTTTGATGACCCCTTCACACGTTGTCCTTCAACATTCGGTCTTAGTTTTATTCTCTTCTCCCAATACATTCACTCTCTTTTCTCCTCTGGTGAAACCCTAATGTTGGAATTGGATTCTACAGTGATAAATCCATGGTTCTAAGATTGTTGTATGAAATTAGCATTGATGTTTCACCGCTCTTGGTTGAGTATTATTTTGATGTTCTTATGTTGTGAGGAAGTATGGTTTTTCGACAAACCATGAATATCCAGTGATGTTTTTATTCTGTACACCAAAGAATGTGATTGTTTGCATCCCTTTGAGCTTGGATGATCAACACAGGCATCCGAGAAGTGATGAGGTGTCAAGATCGATTTCATCTAAACCAAAGTTCTCTAGGGGCCCAACATATAAGCTCTTATAGGTTCCATCATAAAACCCATTGGTGGATGGAGGAATTTCACATCCAATATTATATGTGGGACACCATCCTTTGCATAAACCGATATGGTATTGCGTTTTCATGCAACAATTATCCCCTAAAACAAAAGATCACACAACTTGGAATTCCATTAAATGATTATTCATCTGATCTAAATCATCGTGGACTTTCATTACCATTTTCTTCTTCTTTAGGACTCGTCGTATTCCTACTGCTATCGAACATACTTTTTACACCTGGTACCATCATGGATCCACATGTTCATACCTAAGACATCCCTACATCACACCTGGGCTACAGCCTATTTTTGTTGCCATTAGTCATGATTGATTTCGTCCAACTCTATGTCTATCAAGCCCAACACATAAATCCTTCTATGGATCTATCCTAAAATTGCTAGGTGATAAGAGGAATAGTTCATCTACCCTTATATGATTGTTACTTTTCTTTGTGGAAACCAATGTAAGATTAAATTTTCACCGGACATCAGTACCCCTGGACAAGATTTCAATCTGTTTGGGGTTTTAATTTCTTCACACTTATTCTTATTAATAGATGTTGTGTGAAGCTTTTTTTTACTGTTTTTCCTTCAATTCTTTTGGTCTGCTTTATACGATACATGTTTCTTCTTTTCAGCATAATAAAATGGGTGTGGGTGTTGGTGGTGTTCTTGTCGTGCACATAGGTTCAAACCGGATCGAAGCATGTTAAATCATAGTATTATTCTTAACATAATTCTTATTTCTTGCATCTCTAATGTTGTGTTACTATTTGGATTGGAATCATGTGAACAGAACACCACAGTGGTCCTTTCGGATCCATGTACAGTATCTCAGTACACCTTTCTGAAACAATATAGAAAATTTTCAACCCATTTAGTGTATTTATTTCTTCATAGTCTAGTATGTGTTTTTTATATGAGTACTACAAAATTAGTATCCATTTAGTTGTATCATTTTTTCAAAGTCAAGTCATTTCGTCCCACTTTCGGTGGCCCACCGAATGTGGCTCACCGCCCGTGTTTCTGGTATATCATATCTCGGGTCCCAATTTTCTAATTTGAACACAAATTTGTATAAATATGGACATCACCCATGATGGAAGAACCCACAACTCTAATTCTTATCATAATCCTTCACACCCTGCCCTTTTCTGATCGTCGTTGTAACGATGCAGTGACATCACCCCTCAAAACCTTCATGGTTCCATCATTTATTACAATGGCGTGGGCCACCACACAGTGACACAAATAGGGATTGGGAATCTCACCACCGAGGGGGCCCATCGGGCCTGCTATGTGAGGAACATGAGAGTCATGTCTGGAGAACGTTGCAGTACCCGTACCGAGCCACTTTGCTTGAAAACCCCAAGTGTTATAGAGGTTGTGTGTCCCGACATTCGATGTATTTTTATTTTGTAGGGCCTGGGTGTTCGTGCTCATGTCCCTAAGACATGTTATTTGTTGACGCCACCTTTTTCACCAATGACCACTCTACAGACATGGTCAAGTAATGATTTTTACTATTATTTTTGTTCAGTGTGAATGATGAAGTGTTTTTTAGTATCAGACAAAAGTAATTTTGCCTTATTGTCACTTTGAAGACCGATTCAGTGTGAATGATGAAGTGTTTTTTGGTATCAAATAAAAGATATTTTGACTTATTGTCACTTTAGACACCATTAATTTGTCTCAAATTATAATAAAAAACAAAATTATAATCAAACCTACACACATAAATAAATGTGGGTAACAAATGGATTTTTTGTTCTCAATCAATATTATTCTTATTGGAAACTGAAATAGGTTTTTCTAAAAACATTATAATTTGAGATAGCTCTAACCATTATGATTTTTTATGTATAGAACATATTTTTTCCTTTTCCCATTTTGGCATCTTCCATCGAAGGTGATGTTTTCGGACTTGCTTCTTATTATATTGAGTAATTTTTTTATTTAAATTTCTGTAATCTCACATTTCATGAAATGCTTGGATTATATAAAACCATATTATTATCATATTACATGTATCATTGATCCCCATGAGGTGTTTGTTAAATATTTCAAATGTTTTATTAACCATTAATGGTGAACAACAATGAATTTTTTTATAATAAAATTTAACTAAATTCACTACTACACATGCTCTGTAACAACGTGGAAAAGGCCTTTTAACAGCACTAAAAAGTGATGTTAATCGTAGTGCTTGCTAACGGGAGTCCTTTATATGCACTAAAAAAACATTGATCAAGCCCTATCTAACTAAAATGTATTGTTAACATAACAACACACCCAAAAAAACCGAATAGGTATATACAACACACTAAGAAAATGTCACGACTCGTCCTCGGGGCCCGTGTCGTGACTACCCCAAGCCCGCCTTCCATAGGCCAGGGGCTAGTGACTAGCAGCAAGGCGTAAATCCTGGAAAAAGGGAACGCATTGCCTTTGTAAATTAAACAACAAATACCACAGAGTAAGCAGGCAGAAGTAAACACTAAGTAAAAACTGGTACAAAAGTAAGTGCGGAAGTAAGTGGGCCAGAATACAAACACAAACTGAAAGTAAAGTACAACTCGAAAGGAAAAACATTAACTGAAAAGTAAAGCTGCAATGTTGAGTCGTCCACTGGAAGTCCCACCTAAAGGGTGGGTACAGATAGCCTCCACTGCTCCTCGGGTCCAGCCGACCGCTCCGAGTACGTCCCACCTAGTGGTCCACCTCCAGGTACAGTCCTGCTCTGCAAGCCTCCACCACGATCCGCGATGTTCGTCGTCTGCAACCAACACAACGTAGTGCGGACATAGACCGTGTAGTGGTGAGTATAATCTACTCAGTAGGGACCCCAAGACCCCCAAAGGTCTCCCAGAATCCACAAAGGATAATCCACAAAGGAAAGATACAATCACGAAGTAACATCCGACACGGCTTAAGTATATGCCCATACATATACCTAAGTCATCAATTCTCGCTCGGCTCCAACATTTGAGCTCAAGTGAAACATAGTCCACACAGGAAAGCAAAACGTAAATCCACACAGGATAGCACAACAGAATCCACAAAGGAAAGCAAAACGTAAATCTACACAGGATAGCACAACACAATCCACAAAGGAAAGAAAATTAGGGTTTCAGCTCACACAGGTATACTCTTCAAATGACGATAGAGATGATCACTGATCCATCTAAGTCATCGGACCCACAAAGGATTGATAGGTACTAACCCCCGCAGTGACCCACAAAGGATCTGACCCACAAAGGATCGATAGGTAACTAACCCCCGCAAAGACCCACACAGGATCAGACCCACATAGGATCTGTAGGCGCTGGCCCACACAGGACCGCTGAGCGCTAACCCACACAGGATTGGACCCACACAGGATCGGTAGCACTGACCCAAAAAGGATCGCTGAGTGTTGTAGTCATCATCGTTGAATCCACTGAGGATCTCTGCACAGTCGTCGTCATCACAGTAGCAATCGAAGCCAACTCTAGGGTTCCCGCACACAGAAAGCTCGTTCGGGAGGGTCCGCTCCACGAGCCGAGAGGCGGATACATCAACTAACACATAGTCCAGAGTTGAAGTATCCAAAAGTTCCGTATCGTCAACAGGAACTCAATGTCGCAGATGGCGGGTCAATCGGACGCTCGGTCTGAGAATTATTGGTTTTTTCGTCCCAGGGGCCCGGTTGGTTTTTAAGGAAAAACCAACCCGACCGTACTCCACCTGCGTCCAAACCTCGGGTGGAGTAATCCAAAAGATCCGTCTCGCTTAGATGAAATCAACAAAGTCGAAGACACGGCAATCGGACGTCCGAAGCTCAAGATACGAGCGTTTCCGCTCCGAGGTCCCGGTTGGTTTCGTGTACGAACCAACCAGGCCGAACCCAAAGTATTCCGAAATCTTGAGTGTGATATACCAAAACGACCGTCTCGATCCAAGGATCGCAGCGCCACTAACAGTGCGTCGTTCGGAGGCCCGTAGCTCACATTATGAGCAACATAGAAAAAAGGTCCGGAAACGTGGGTTCGGGGTCCGGCCCGACCCGGCCCCACCCCCCCGGGGTCCGCCCGAACCGGGTCGACCCGACCCGGGTCCAGGTCCGATCCGGTTGGGCGTGACCCGGCCCGGCCCGGGCGGCCCGGACCGGCCTGGGCGCGACCCGACCTGGCGGGTGGGCTCGGCCGAGCGGCCGAGTGAGGGAACCGCAGGGCGTGCTGTCCCCGCGGGAAGAGGAGTCGCGGCCCCGCGTGGGGCTGCGCTTGGTCAGCGGATGTGACAAAGCCGTGTCCCGTGCTTCGCCGGACCTGCACGGTCGCGGGTCTGGTCGGCTGCCGCGCCGGCGACCCGCGTCGCCTGTGGATTCTGCAGGCCACCGGAGTTGCTCCGGTGGTCTGATTCCATTTCCGTCTGCGCCGTAGCTCCTCCCGGGTCCCGTTCTTCACTGCGGAATCAACAAATCGTCTCTACGGCACGTTTTGTCATCGTCCGTCGCTCCTCACACCATGAAACAAAGGGCGGTGGGTTCGTACTTGTTTGTTGGTCCACACCCACCGCGTTAGCGGTTTGAAACAATACCAAAAAATACCAGCAATTGATAAACCACATCCTACAATAATATTCTTGCCTTGGAGGAAAAACAAACATAGGCAGAATTATTTTCAAATGACCCCTACCTCATAGCTGTCGTCGCACGAGTGCGAGTACGTCGCGGAATTGACCATCTGGTAGGACGTGATCGTCGCGTCGTAGAAGGGCGTCGCGTCGTCACGGAAGGGTGTCGCGTCGACGAAATCCGAGGATCAAGAACATACAGATTTAATTATAACAATTAAATCCATGTTGTTGTTATAATCCACAAAGAATTAAGAGATTTGACATCTCCTACCTCAAGCAGTTGGTGATTGGAGATTATTGCGGGGAAGAACGTCGCGGAAGGAGAATCGTCGACATTGTCGATCTCTGAGGGTGACGGCGTTCTTCGCGTTCTTCGCATTCTTCGTGTTCATCGCGTTCTTCGCGAAGGAGGATGAAGGCACAGAATCGCCAAATCCTCTAAACACAACGCACCCAAGAAGAAAGGTGTGTTGGTCTTATTTTATTAACATGCCAACAAAAGTAAAACAAACTAAGTAATGACCCATTAATTCATAGAATTAATTTCAACGAATAAACTGCCCAATTAATAGGAGCGTTTAAGAGTTTATAAAACGCGTCAGTTGACTTTCATTTAATAGGGGTTTTCGCGGGTGCATTACTTAGCGGAAAAGAAACGGTGGGGATCATGCGGGCCCCACCTTGACAAATATCCTACCAAGAGGGTAGGATATTTTGGTTTGTACCCTATCCGCATCAACTCAGCTTAATCAGATTTAAGTGGATTCCATGTGGCTTTAAGTGAAATAAAAATAAAGTTGTCACGCCACTTTATTTTATTTCTTAACTTAACCCCAAAAATTTAAAAACCACACCCAAGCAAACGCAACTCCGGAAGAGGCGTTTCTAAGAAAATACCAGTGCTGCGATTCCATCGGTGCCCTCGGAATTTGATTCCGAGCACCGGTTCAAAAGTTAGAAAAATCCACTCGTTCGTTCACTGAACGTACCTGAGCCAAACTTCGGAAAATGATTCCGGGCACACCGGGCCTCGGAATCACGTGCTGTCAAAAACTGTGTTCTTGTAAAATTCCAAAGAAAATTAACAAAAAAAATTCATTGAAATTTACGGGCATTTACATTACTCCCACCTCAGGGCTTTACGTCCCCGTAAAGATACATCATAAGCTAGGGAAACAAATGTGGGTACTGAGAACGCATCTGAGCATCCCGCTCCCAAGTGCTCTCTTGGAGGTTCTCGTGCTGCCATCTGATGCGCACTAGAGGAATCGATCGTTCATGTAGGACCCGCTCCTGTCGATCCTCGATCTCCACCGGGACCTCCGCAAAAGTCGCCCCATCATCAACGTCCAGCTCCCCATGGTCAATGATGTGCGTCGGGTCGTAAACGTATCTCCTCAGCTGAGATACGTGGAAGACGTCATGCACCTGGTGAAACTGAGATGGTAGAGCCAGGCGATAAGCCACCTCGCCAATTCTGCTGAGGACCTGGAATGGTCCGATGAAGTGTGGAGACAACTTGTCGCCTCGACCAAATCTCTGTAAACCACATCGAGGTGAGATATGCAAGAAGACGTGGTCACCATCCTCGAACTCTAGTGGCCTCCGCCTCCTGTCAGCGTAAGACTTCTGCCAGCTCTAAGCTGTCCTCATCCTCTCCTGGATGACCTGGACCTTCTCTGTCGTGGACCGGACCATCTCTGGTCCCACAAGTGCTGACTCCCCAGGGTCTATCCAGTACAAAGGAGATCTGCAAGGTCTGCCGTACAATTCCTGGTATGGTTCCATCCCGATGGTGGAGTGGTAACTGTTGTTGTACGCAAACTCCACCAAGGGTAGGTGGTCCTCCCAGCTGCGACCAAAGTCGAGGACACATGCGCGGAGCATGTCCTTGAGAGTCTGAATGGTCCTCTCCATCTGACCATCCGTCTGAGGGTGAAAGGCGGTGCTCAGACGTAGCTGCGTCCCGAACGCCTCCTGCAACCCCTTCCAAAGTCGGGAAGTAAAGTGAGCATCTCGATCGGAGATGATAGATGATGGCACACCGTGAAGCCGTACAATCTCCTGAACATAGAGACTCCCCAAGCTCTCCACTGAGCCCTGATCTATGATGGGTAAGAAGTGAGCCGACTTGGTGAGTCGGTCAATAATCACCCTAATGGAGTCGTGACCTCTGGAAGTGCGTGGAAGTCCAGTCACAAATTCCATAGATATCCCATCCCACTTCCACTCCGGGACCTCTAAGGGTTGTACCAAGCCTGCTGGTACCTGGTGCTCTGCCTTCACCTGCTGGCAGGTGAGGCATCGAGAAACAAACTCTGCCACAACCTTCTTCATGCCTGGCCACCAGTGCTGACGTCTGAGATCCTGGTACATCTTCGCCACTCCAGGATGTACCGCCAAAGGAGAGGTGTGAAAGTCTCTCATCACCTCCTCTCGTAAAGAGACTGGTACTAAGGTACATCCTCTGAAAAGTATGTCGTGATCTGCTCCAAAGGAGAAGCCATCAGGTGCCTATCCTGAGGATATCTGTGCACACTGCGTCTCACGGCTAGCGTCCCCACGCTGTGCCTCTCTGACCCACTGCAGTAGTGGAGGGGTGACTGTGAGAGACTGAAGGTAGGTTGCTCCATCTCTATCCACGAAAGATATATGCAAAGAGGCTAGCTTCTTTGTCGCCTCCTCAAGTAGTTGAATGCTCATCCTCCTACTGAGAGCATCGGCTACCACATTCCCCTTCCTAGGAGTATAGACTATCTCAAATTCATAGTCCTGGAGGAACTCGAGTCATCGCCGCTGTCTCAGGTTCAGGTCCTTCTGTGAGAAGATGTACCTGAGACTATGGTGGTCAAAAAAGACTGTAAAGCGCTCGCCCATCAGGTAGTGTCACCATGTCTTCAGGGCGAAGACCACTGCTACTAACTCCAGGTCATGGGTAGCGTAGTTCTACTCATGCGGCCTCAAATGACGTGATCCATAGGTGATCACTGCCTGCTCCTGCATCAGGACACATGTGAGTCCGGTCCCTTATGCATCACAGTAGACTACGTACCCTACTCCCTCCTCAGGCAACCTCAAGATAGGTGCGCTGGTCAATCTCTGTCTCAGCTCCTGGAAGCTCTGCTGACATCTGTCTGACCACACAAAGGGTTTCCCCTTCTTCGTCAAAGCTGAGAGTGGTGTCGCAACTCTGGAGAAGTCCAGCACAAATATCCAATAGTATCCATCTAGTCCCAAGAAACTCTGCACCTCCGTCACGCTCCTAGGTGGCTCCCAAGCTAGCACTGTCTCGATCTTCGCAGGATCCACTGCAACTCCCACCTCAGAGATGATGTGTCCCAAGAAGTTGACCTTACGTATCCAGAACTGACACTTTGAGATCTTTTGATAAAGCTGGTGCTCTCGGAGTGTGTCTAGTACAACATGTAAGTGGTAGGTGTGGTCCTCCTCAGTCGTCGAGTAAATCAAAATGTCATTGATGAAGACCACGACAAATCGATCAAGGTATGGATGAAAGATTCTGTTTATGAGGCCCATGAACACAGCTAGAGAATTGGTTATGCCAAATGGCATAACCAAGAACTCATAGTGGCCATACGGACATCTGAATGTCGTCTTCTGCACATCCTTGTCTCGAACTCTGAGCTGATGATAGCCTGACCTGATGTCTTTCTTCAAGAACCACTGTGCTCCCTTGAGCTGATCGAAGAGTTCATCAATCCTCAGTAGAGGATAATTTTTCCTCACTGTCACCTGGTTCAGGCGACGATAGTCGACACACAGTCGCAAGCTCCCGTCCGCCTTCTTGGCGAACAATATCGGGGAAGCCCAGGGTGAAACACTGGGTCGGATGAATCCCTTGCCCTGCAAGTCCTCCAACTGTACCCGCAGCTCTCGAAGCTCAGCAGGGGCCATCCGATACGCTGGAGTGGATATCGGGGTTGTCCCGGGGTACAGGTCAATATAAAAGTCTACCTCTCTGCGAGGAGGTAGCCCTGGAACGTTGTCGGGAAAGACGTCCGCATACTGATCCACCACTTCAGGAAAACTAGGACTCTGTATGTCAATTGCTCCTAGGATGAGGCTAGCCAACTGATGAGTGATGGGTTGTCCTCTCCTCTACGGAAGTCCATCCTGTGCTGTGAAGGCTCCCTTCTCATCGGTGAAGGTGAACCTGCTCCCGTCGGTGCGTACACATCGCACCTTGCGCCAAATACAGTCATTCTATGCATGGACTGTAGATAACCAATCCATGCCCAAGATGACATCGTAAGTCCTCGACGCTGCTACAAGAAGATCCCAGCCGAAGCTCTCACCTCCTATAGTAAGCTCACACTGCCGGAACCAGTGCATAATCGTCGAGTCTGCTCCCGTAGGAGTCTCTAGCCGTAAGGATCGAGCCAACGGCTCTGTCGGAATCTCCGAGCTCCGAACAAGGGCAGCGGCTATGAAAGAGTGACTCACTCCTGTGTCTATAAGAACTACAGTAACGGTGGAATAGACACAGATCGTACCTCAAATCATCTAGGGCACGCCGTGGTCATAGGCCTCCGCTGCCTAGAGCTGTGCTTGTCTCTGCCCGCCAGCTCCCTGTAGTTGGGGTGGACCTCCTAATGGTGGTGGTGGTAGATCCTCAAAGCGTCTCCCACCACCTACTACTCGGCCAGCTCCTCTTCCTCGTCCATCTCCTCCCTGCAAACCACTATGGTCGACCCTCTGCCTCTGCCTGGGTGGCCCCTCAACTGTCTGCTGCTCCTCGGCATGGTTGGTCGGGCAGTCACGAGCCATGTGACCTTGTCTGCCGCATGTGTAGCACTGTCTGCCTCTCGAAAGACTGGCTCCACGTTGTGTTCCCCGCACTGCTGAGCCAGTGTCCTGAGGTCATCTGCATGAGGTTTTGGTCTGCCTGGACCCCTGAGTCATCCGTCAACTTCCTGTTGTGGAAGACTCTACTATGTGCCGCCCCGCGGTAGGTCTCGCTGCTGGAGAAGTCTCAGCAAGAAATCTCTCGATCAAGAGGGCTCTCTCCAGTACTCCTACCCGAGTCAGAATGTTGAGGGAGATCATCGATGACCTGATATCGTGTCTCAATCCCTGCTCAAAGGTCTAGGCGCGGAAGAATGGGTCTCGTACCATGTCGGTCGAGTAGCGCGAGAGATTGATAAACTCACCAAGTACTGGGCGACCGTCAAGCTGCCATGCCGCAGCTAAAGAAGCTCCTGGATGCACACCGCATAGAGGGTGGCTAGGATGAACTCTGAGCGGAAGAGGCCCTAAAAGTCTGTCCAGAGGAGAGATTCCTCATCTTGCACCTGGAGCATCAAGATCCACCATCGGCCCACTGCTTGGTGTAGTAGGCTTGTTGCGAGGATCACCATGAGGTCTGCTGGTGTCCTCACTAGCCTAAAAACTCGTACCACTGCCTCCAGCCAGTCCTCGGCTGCCTGGGGGTTCGTCTCCCCGTGGAACCTGGGCAGTCGCTGGCGCTGGAACTCATGAAGTGCACTAACGCGACGTGCATCGTCAGCGGCTGGGGATGGAAGCATTGGTGGCTCGGCGGGTAGAGGTACCGTCGGTGCCTCTGCGGTCAAAGGGCCCTGTACTGAGGCCTCGTCGCTCGGCGGGTTGTCGTCACGTACAACTCTCGGAACCCTAGATGGCTGTCATCGTGGGGCCATCCTAAAAAGAAATAGGTGTGCCACGGTTAGAACAGTATACCTGGTGAGCTAACATAAAGTAATCACAAAGAAAACTTGTAACACACATGCAATCAATGTTTTCATGCATTAAGTCGGAAATCAGAAGTCAGGGTCCTGGTGTACGGATACGTCGGCCGCCACACCAACACTGGGCTCCCTGTACTGATAACCACACTCAATACGCTTAACAATGTTGCTTCAAATTGAAAAGATCAGAGTCCGCGGTAGAACCGAACTCCTCTGATACCAATTTGCCATGACTCGTCCTCATGGCCCTTTCCGCGACTACCCCAAGCCCACCTTCCATAGGCTAGGGGCTGGAGACTAGTACCAAGGCGTAAATCCCGGAAAAAGGGAAGGCATTGCCTTTGTAAAGTAAACAACAAACACCACAGATTAAGCAGGCAGAAGTAAACACTAAGTAAAAACTGGTACAACAGTAAGTGCGGAAGTAAGTGGGCCAGAATACAAACCCAAACTGAAAGTAAAGTACAACTTGAAAGGAAAAACAGCAACTGAAAAGTAAAGCCGCAACGTCGAGCTGTCCATTGGAAGTCCCACCTGAAGGGTGGGAACAGATAGCCTCTACTGCTCCTCGGGTCCAGCCGACCGCTCCGTGTACGTCCCACCTAGTGGTCAACCTCCAGGTACCGTCCTACTCTGCAAGGCTCTACCACGATCAGCGTTGTCCATCGTCTGCAACCAACACAACGTAGTGCGGGCATAGCCCGTGTAGGGGTGAGTATAAGCTACTCAGTAGGGACCCCGAGACCCCCGAAGGTCTCCCAGAATCCACAAAAGATAATCCACAAAGGAAAGATACAATCACGAAGTAACATCCGACACGACTTAGCTATATGCCCATACATATACCTAAGTCATCAATTCTCGCTCGGCTCCAACATCCGAGCTCAAGTGAAACCCAATCCACACAGGAAAACAAAACGTAAATCCACAAAGGATAACACAACACAGTCCACAAAGGAACGAAAAACGTAAATCCACACAGGATAACACAACAAAATCCACAAAGGAAAGCAAAACAGGGTTTCAGCTCACACAATTATACTCTTCGAATGACAATAGAGATGATCACTGATCCATCTAAGTCGGCAGACCCACAAAGGATCGATAGGTACTAACCCCCGCAATGACCCACAAATGATCTGACCCACAAAGGATCGATAGGTAACTAAACCCCACAAAGACCCACACAGGATCGGACCCACACAGGATCTGTAGGCGTTGGCCCACACAGGACCGCTGAGCACTGACCCACACAGGATTGGACCCACACAGGATCGGTAGCACTGACCCACAAAGGATCACTGAGTGTTGTAGTCGTCGCCGTCGAATCCACTGAGGATCTCTGCACAATCGTCATCGTTACAGTAGCAGTCGCGGCCAGCTCTAGGGTTCCCGCACATAGCAAGCTCGTTCGGGAGGGTCCGCTCCACGAGCTGAGAGGATGATACATCAACTAACACATAGTCCAGATTATATCTATCCAAAAGTTCCGTATCGTCAACAGGAACTCAACGTCGCAGACGGCGCGTCAATCGGACGCCCGGTCTGAGAGTTATTGCCTTTTTCGTCCCAAGGGCCCGGTTGGTTTTTAAGGAAAAACCAACCCGACCATACTCCACCTGTGTCCAAACCTCGGGCAGAGTAAGCCAAAAGATCTATCTCACTTAGAGGAAATCAACAAAGTCGATGGCGCGTCAATCGGCCGTCTGAAGCTCAAGATATGAGTGTTTCTGCTCTGAGGGCCCGGTTGGTTTCGTGTACGAACCAACCCGGCTGAACCCAAAGTATTCTGAAACCTTGAGTGTGATATACCGAAATGACCGTCTCGATCCAAAGATCGCATTGCTGCTGAAGGAGCGTCTTTCGAAGGCCCGTAGCTCATTTTATGAGAAAAAGACCGAAAAGGTCCGGAAATGGGGGTCTGGGTCCGGACCGACCCGGCCCAGCCCCCCTGGGTCGGCCCGAACCGGGTCGAGCTGACCCGGGTCCGGGTCCGACCCGGTTGGGCGCGACCCAGCCCGGCGGGTCGGCTCGTCTCGGCTCGGCCGAGCGGCCGAGCGAGGGAACCGCGGGGCGTGCTATCCCTGCGGGAAGAGGAGTCACGGCCCCACGTGGGGCCGCACTAGGTCAGCGGATGCGGCAAAGACGCATCCCGTGTCTCGCCGGACCTGCACGGTCGCGGGTATGGTCGGCCACCGCCTACGGCTGCCGGCGCCGCCGGTGGATTCTGTGGGCCACCATAGTTGCTCTGGTGGTCCGATTCCATTTCCGTCTGCGCCATAGCTCCTCCCGTGTCCCGTTCTTCACTGCAGAATCAACAAATCATCTATGTGGCACGTTTCGTCATCGTCCGTCATTCTGCACACCAAGAAACAAATGGCGGTGGGTTCAGACTTGTTCATTGGTCTGCACCCACCACATTAGCTGTTTGAAACAACACCATAAAATACCAGCAATTGATAAACAACGTCCCGCAATATTATTCTTGCCTTGGAGGAAAAACAAACATAGGCAGAATTAATTTCAAACAACCCCTACCTCGTAGCTGTCGTCGCACGAGTGCGAGTACATCACGGAATTGACCGTCGCGGTAGGAGGTGATCGTCGCGTTGCGGAAGGGCGTCGTGTCGTCGCGGAAGGGCGTCGCATCGACGAACTCTGAGGATCAAGAACATACGGATTTAATTATAACAATTAAATCCATGTTGTTGTTATAATCCACAAATAATTAAGAGATTTGAAATCTCCCACCTCAAGTAGTTGGTGATCGGATATTGTTGCGGGGAAGAACGTCGCAGAAGAAGCATCGCAGAAGGAGAATTGTCGGCGTCATTGATCTCCGAGGGTGATGGCGTTCTTCGCGTTCTTCACGAAGGAGGATGAAGGCACAGAATCTCCAAATCCTCTCAACACAACGCACCCGAGAAGAAAGGTTTGTTGGTCTTATTTTATTAACATGCCAACAAAATTAAAACAAACTAAGTAACGACCCATTAATTCATAGAATTAATTTCAACGAATAAACCGCCAAATTAATAGGAGCATTTAAGAGTTTAGAAAACGCGTCATTTGACTTTCATTTAATAGGGGTTTTCACGGGTGCGTTACTTTGCGGAAAAGAAACGGTGGGGATCATGCGGGCCCCACCTTCACAAATATCCTACCAAGAGGGTAGGATATTTTGGTTTGAACCCTATCCACATCAACTCAGCTTAAGCAGCTTTAAGTGGCTTCCATGTGGCTTTAAGTGAAATAAAAATAAAGTTGTCACACCACTTTATTTTATTTCTTAACTTATCCCCAAAAATTTCAAAACCACACCCGAGAAAATGCAACTCCAGAAGTGGCGTTTCTAAGCAAATACCGGCGCTGTGATTCCATCGGTGCCCTCAAAATTTGATTCCGAGCACCGGTTCAAAAGTTAGAAAAACCCGCTCGTTCGTTCAATGAACGTACCCGAGCCAAACTTCGGAACATGATTCCGGGCACACCGGGCCTCGGAATCACGTGCCGTCAGAATCTGCATTCTTTTAAAATTCCAAAGAAAATTAAGAAAAAAAATTCCTTGAAATTTATGGGTCTTTACATTACTCCCACCTCAGGGCTTTACATCCCCGTAAAGATACATCATAATCTAGGGAAACAAATATGGGTACTGAGCACGCATCTGAGCTTCCCGCTCCCAAGTGCTCTCCTGGAGGTTCATGTACTGCCATCTGATGTGCACTAGAGGAATCGATCGTCCACGTAGGACCCACTCCTGTCGATCCTCGATCTCCACCGGGACCTCCGGAAAAGTCTCCCCATCATCAACGTCCAGCTCCCCATGGTCAATGATGTGCGTTGGGTCGTGCACGTATCTCCTCAGCTGAGATACGTGGAAAACGTCGTGCACCCTGTACAACTTAGGTGGTAGAGCTAGGCGATAAGCAACCTTGCCAATCCTACTGAGGACTTGGAATGGTTCGATGAAGCGTGGAGACAACTTGTCGCCTCGGCCAATTCTCCGTAAACCACATCAAGGTAATACACGCAAGAAGACGTGGTCACCATCCTCAAACTCTAGTGGCCTCCGAATCCTATCAGCTTAAGACTTCTACCGGCTCTAAGCTGTCCTCATCCACTCCTGGATGACCTGGACCTTCTCTGTCATGGCCCGGACCATCTATAGTCCCACAAGTGCTGACTCCCCAGGGTCTGTTCAGCACAAAGGAGATCAGCAAGGTCTACCATACAATGCCTCGTATGGTGCCATCCTGATGGTGGAGTGGTAACTGTTGTTGTACGCAAACTCCACCAAGGGTAGGTGGTCCTCCCAGCTGCGACCAAAGTCAAGGACACATGCGCAGAGCATGTCCTCGAGAGTCTGAATGGTCCTCTCCGTCTGACCATCCGTCTGAGGGTGAAAGGTGGTGCTCAGACGTAGCTGCATCCCGAACGCCTCCTACAACCCCTTCCAAATCCAGGAAGTAAAGAGATCATCTCGATCGGAGATGATAGATTATGGCACACCATGAAGCCGTACAATCTCCTAAACGTAGAGACGCCCCAAGCTCTCCACTGAGCCCTGCTCTCTGATGGGTAATAAGTGAGCCAACTTGGTGAGTCGGTCGACAATCACCCAAATGGAGTCGTGACCTCTGGAAGTGTGTGGAATTCCAATCATGAAGTCCATAGATATCTCATACCACTTCCACTCCGGGACCTCTAATGGTTGTACCAAGCCTGCTGGTACCTGGTGCTCTGCCTTCACCTGCTGGCAGGTGAGGCATCGAGAAACGAACTCTGCCACAGCCTTCTTCATTCCTAGCCACCAGTGCTGACGTCTGAGATCCTGGTACATCTTCTCCACTCCAGGATATACCGCCAAAGGATAAGTGTGAAACTCTCTCAGCACCTCCTCTCGTAAAGCGACTGGTACTAAGGTACGTCCTCTGAAAAGGATGTCATGCTCTACTCCAAAGTAGAAGCCATCAGGTGCCTGTCGTGAGGATATATGTGCACGCCGCGTCTCACAGTCAGCATCCCCACATTGTGCCTCTCTGACCTGTTGCAGTAGTGGAGGGGTGACTATGAGAGACTGAAGGAAGGTTGCTTCATCTCTAACAAAAAGGATATCTGCAAAGAGGCTAGCTGCTTTGTCACCTCCTCAAGTAGCTGAATGCCCTTCCTCCTACTGAGAGCATCGGCTACCACGTTCCCCTTCCCAGGAGTATAGACTATCTCAAATTCATAGTCCTAGAGGAACTCGAGCCATTGCCGCTATCTCAGGTTCAGGTCCTTCTGCGAGAAGATGTACCTGAGACTCTGGTGGTCAGAAAAGACTGTAAAGCGCTCGCCCATCAGGTAGTGTCGCCTTGTCTTCAGGGCGAAGACCACTACTGCTAACTCCAGGTCATGGGTAGCATAGTTCTGCTCATGCGGACTCAAATGACATGATCCATAGGCGATCACTACCCACTCCTGCATCAGGAAACATCCAAGTCCGGTCCCTGATGCATCGTAGTAGACTACGTACCCTACTCCCTCCTCAGGCAACCTCAAGATAGGTGCGCTGGTCAATCTCTGTCTCAGCTCCTGGAAGCTCTAATGACATCTGTATGACCACAAAAAGGATTTCTCCTTCTTCGTAAAATCTGAGAGTGGTGCCGCAACTCTGGAGAATTCCGGCACAAATCTCCGATAGTATCCAGCTAGTCCCAAGAAACTCCGCACCTCCATCACTCTCCTGGGTGGCTCCCAAGCTAGCACTGCCTCGATCTTCACAGGATCCACTGCAACTCCCACCTTAGAGATGATGTGTCCCAAGAAGTGGACCTCACGTATCCAGAACTGACACTTCGAGAGCTTTCCATAAAGCTGGTGCTCTCGGAGTGTGTCTAGTACACCCCGTAAGTGGTAGGCGTGCTCCTCCTCAGTCGTCGAGTAAATAAAAATGTCGTTGATGAAGACTACAACAAATCGATCAAGTTATGTCTGAAATATTCTATTCATGAGGCCCATGAACACAGCTGGAGCATTGGTTACTCTGAATGGAATAACCAAGAACTCATAGTGGCCATACCGACATCTGAAGGCCGTCTTCTACACGTCCTCGTCTCGAACTCTGAGCTGATGATAGCCTGGCCTGAGGTCTATCTTCGAGAACCGCCGTGCTCCCTTGAGCTGATCGAAGAGGTCATCAATCCTCGGTAGTGGATACTTGTTCCTCACTGTCACCTGGTTCAGGCGACGATAGTCGACACACAGTCGCAAGCTCCCGTCCGCCTTCTTGGAGAACAATATCGGGGAAGCCCAGGGTGAAACTCTGGGTCGGATGAATCCCTTTCCTTGCAAGTCCTCCAACTATACCCACAGCTCTCAAAGATCAACGGGGGCCATCCGATACGCTGGAGTCGATATCGAGGTTGTCCTGGGGTACAAGTCAATATAAAAGTCTACCTCTCTGCTAGGAGGTAGCCCTAGAACATCGTCGGGAAAGACGTCCGCATACTGATCCACCACTGCAGGAAAACTAGGACTCTGCACGTCAACTACTCCTAGGATAAGGCTAGCCAACTGATGAGTGATGGGTTTTCCTCTCATCTGTGGAAGTCCATCCTGTGCTGCGAAGGCTCCCTTCTTGCCGGTGAAGGTGAACCTTCTCCCGTCGGTGTGTACACATCGCACCTTGCACCTAATACAGTCAATCTGTGCATGGACTGTAGATAACCAATCCATGCCCAAGATGACGTCGTAAGGCCTCGACACCGCTACAAGAAGATCCCAGCTGAAGCTCTCGCCTCCTAGAGTAAGCTCACACTGCTGGCACCAGTGCATAATCGTTGAGTTTGCTCCCGTAGGAGTCTCTAGACGTAAGGATCGAGCCAACGGCTCTGTCGGAATCTCCGAGATCCGAACAATGGCAGCGGTTATGAAAGAGTGACTCGCTCTTGTGTCTATAAGAACTGCAGTAAGGGTGGAATTGAAATAGATCGTACCTCGAATCATCTCGGGCACGCCGTGGTCGTAGGCCTCCGCTGCCTGGAGTTGTTCCTATCTCTGCCCGCTAGCTCCCTGTGGTCGGGGTGGACCTCCTGGTGGTGGTGGTGGTAGAGCCTCAAAGCGTCGCCCGCCACATGCTGCTCGGCTAGCTCCTCTTCCTCATTCTCCTCCTCCCTGCGGACCGCCAAGGTCGAACCTCTGCCTCTGCCTGGGTGGCCCCTTAACCATCTGCTTCTCCTCGGCACGGTGGGTCGGGCAGTCACGAGCCATGTGACCCTGTCCGCCGCATGTGTAGCACTGTCTGCCTCTCGAAAGACAGGCTCCATGTTGTGTGCCCTGCACTGCTGAGCCAGTGTCCTGAGGTCGCCTGCATGAGGGTCTTGTCTGCCTGGACCCTTGAGTCATCCGTCGACTGTCTACTGCGGAAGACTCTGCTACGTGTCGCCCCGTGGTTGGTCTCGCTGCTGGAGAAGTCTCAGCAAGAAAGCTATTGATCAAGAGGGCTCGCTCTAGTACTCCTGCCTGAGTCGGAATGCTGAGGGAGATCAGCGATGCCCGGATCTCGTGTCTCAATCCCTACTCAAAGGTCCAGGCCCTGAAGAATGGGTCTCATACCATGTCGGTCGAGTAGCGCGAGATATCGGTAAATCTCGCCGAGTACTGGGCGACTGTCAAGCTGCCCTGCCGCAGCTGAAGAATCTCATGGATGCGCACCGCACGGAGGGTGGCCGGGACGAACTCTGAGCAGAAGAGGCCCTCAAAGTCTATCCAGAGGAGAGATGCCTCATCGTGCACCTAGAGCATCAAGCTCCACCATCGTTCCGATGCTGCGTGTAGTAGGCTTGTTCCGAGGATCACCATGAGGTCTATTGGTGTCCTCACTAACCTGAAAACTCATACCACTACCTCCATCCAGTCCTCGGCTGCCTGGGGGTCCGTCTCCCCGCGGAACCTGGGCGGTCGCTGGCGCTGGAACTCATGCAGTGCACTAAGGCAATGTGCATCGTCAGCGGCTGGGGCTGGAAGCATCGGTGGCTCGGCAGGTAGAGGTATCGTCGATGTCTCTGCAGTAAAAGGGCCATGTACCGAGCCCTCGTCGCTCGGCGGGCTTTCATCACGTACAACTCTCGGAACCCTAGCTGGCTGCCATCGTGGGGCCATCCTGAAAAGAAACAGGTGTTCCACGGTCATAACAGTATACCTGGTGAGCTGACATAAAGTAATCACAAAGAAAACTTGTAACACACATGCAATCAACGTTTTCATGCATTAAGTCAGAAAACAGAAGTCAAGGTCCTGGTGTACGGATACGTTGGCCGCCGCACCAACACTGGGCTCCCTAGACTGATAACAAAACTCAATACGCTTAACACTATTGCTTCACATAGAAAAGATCAGAGTCTGCAGTAGAACCGAACTCCTCTGATACCAATTTGTCATGACTCGTCCGCGGGGCCCGTGCCGTGACTACCCCAAGCCCGCCTTCCATAGCCCAGGGGCTGGCGACTAGCACCAAGGTGTAAATCCCAGAAAAAGGGAAGGAATTGCCTTCGTAATGTAAACAACAAACACCACAGAGTAAGCAGGAAGAAGTAAACACTAAGTAAAAACTGGTACAACAGTAAGTGCGGAAGTAAGTGGGCCAGAATACAAACCCATATTGAAAGTAAAGTTCAACTCGAAAGGAAAAACAGCAACTGAAAAGTAAAGCCGTAGCGTCGAGCCGTCCACTGGAATTCCCACCAAAAGGGTGGGTATAGATAGCCTCCACCACTCCTCGGGTCCAGCCGACCGCTCCGAGTACATCCCACCTAGTGGTCCACCTCCAGGTACCATCCTGCTCCGCAAGCCTCCACCACGATCAGCGATGTCCGTTGTCTGCAACCAACACAACGTAGTGCGGGCATAGCCCATGCAGGGGTGAGTATAAGATACTCAGTAGGGACCCCGAGACCCCCGAAGGACTCCCAGAATCCACAAAGTATAATCCACAAGGGAAAGATACAATCACGAAGTAACATCCGACACGGCTTAGGTATATGCCCATACATATACCTAAGTCATCAATTCTCGCTCGGCTCCAACATCCGAGCTCAAGTGCAACCCAGTCCACACAGGAATGAAAAACGTATATCCACACAGGATAGCACAACACAATCCACAAAGGAAAGAAAAACGTAAATCCACAGAGGATAGCACAACACAATCCACAAAGGAAAGAAAAACAGGGTTTCACCTCACACAGGTATACTCTTCGAATGATGATAGAGATGATCATTGATCCATCTAAGTCGTCGGACCCACAAAGGATCGATAGGTACTAACCCCCGCAATGACCCACAAAGGATCTGACCCACAAAGGATCGATAGGTAACTAACCCCCGCAAAGACCCACACAGGATCGGACCCACATAGGATCTGTAGGCGCTGGCCCACATAGGACCGCTGAGCGCTGACCCACACAGGATCAGACCCACACAAGATAGATAGCACTGCCCCACAAAGGATCGTTGAGTGCTGTAGTCATCTCCGTTGAATACACTAAGGATCTCTGCACAGTCGTCGTTGTCACAGTAGCAGTCGCAGCCAGCTCTAGGGTTCCCGCACATAGTAAGCTCGTTCGGGAGGGTCCGCTCCACGAGCCGAGAGGCTGATACATCAACTGACACATAGTCCCGAGTTGATGTATCCAAAAGTTCCGTATCGTCAACAGGAACTCAACGTCACAGACGATGCGTCAATCGGACGCCTGGTCTGAGAGTTATTGGCTTTTTCGTCCCTGGGGCCTAGTTGGTTTTTAAGGAAAAACCAACCCGACCGTACTCCACCGGCGTCCAAACCTCGGGCGGAGTACTCCAAAATATCCATATCTCTTAGAGGAAATCAACAAAGTCGACGGCACGTCAATCGGACGTCCGAAGCTCAAGATATGAGCATTTCTTCTCCGAGGGCCCGGTTGGTTTCGTGTACGAACCAACCAGGCCAAACACAAAGTATTCTGAAACCTTGAGTGTGATATACGGAAACGACCGTCTCGATCCAAGGATCGTTTCCCTGCTGACGGCGCATCGTTCAGAGGCTCGTAGCTCATGTTATGAGAAAAAGACCAAAAAGGTCCGGAAACGGGGGGGTCTGGGTCCAGACCGACCCGGCCCAACCCCCCCGGGGTCGGCCCAAACCGGGTCGACCGGACCTGGCCCGGCCAGTGCGGCCTGGCTCGGCCTGGGCGGAACATGGCCCGGTGGGTCGGCTCTGCCTAGCGGCCGAGCGAGGGAACCGCGGGGCGTGCTGTCCCCGCGGGAAGAGGAGTCGCGACCCCGCGTGGGGTCGCGCTTGGTCAGCGGACGCAGTAAAGCTGCGACCCGTGTCTCGCCGGACCCGCGTGGTCGTGGGTCTGGTCGGTCGCCGACGTCGCGGCTTCAGCCGCGGCGGCTCCATCCGGCAGTGCGCCGGGGCGCCGCCGCCTCCAGCTGCCGGCCCCACTGGTGGATTCCGCGGGCCACCGGAGTTGCTCCAGTGGTCCGATTCCATTTCCTTCTGCGGCGTAGCTCCTCTTGGGTCCCATTCTTCACTGCAGAATCAACAAATTGTCTCTGTGGCACGTTTCATCGTCGTCTGTCATTCCTCACACCAAGAAACAAAGGGCGGTGGTTTCAGACTTGTTCTTGGTCCGCACCCACCGCGTTAGCGGTTTGAAATAACACCATAAAATACCATCAATTGATAAACCACGTCCCGAAATTTTATTCTTTCCTTGGAGGAAAAACAAACATAGGAAGACTTATTTTCAAACGACCCCTACCTCGTAGCTGTCGTCGCACGAGTGTGAGTACGTCGCAGAATTGACCATCACGGTAGGAGGTGATCATCGCGTCGCGGAAGGGCGTCGCGTCGTCGCGGAAGGGCGTCGCGTTGACGAACTCCGAGGATCAAGAACATACAGATTTAATTATAACAATTAAATCCACGTTGTTGTTATAATCCACAAAGAATTAAGAGATTTGAAATCTCCTACCTCAAGCAGTGGGTGATCGGAGATTGTTGCTGGGAAGAACGTCGCGGAAGAAGCGTCGCGGATGGAGAATCTTCGGCGTCGTCGATCTCTGAGGGTGACGGCATTCTTCATGTTCTTCGTGTTTTTCACATTCTTCGCGAAGGAGGATGAAGGCATAGAATCTCCAAATCCTCTCAACACAATGCACCCGAGAAGAAAGGTGTGTTGGTCTTATTTTATTAACATGCCAACAAAAGTAAAACAAACTAAGTAACGACCCATTAATTTATAGAATTAATTTCAATGAATAAACCGCCAAATTAATAGGAGCATTTAAGAGTTTAGAAAACGCATCAGTTGACTTTCATTTAATAGGGGTTTTCGCGGGTGCGTTACTTAGTGGAAAAGAAATGGTGGAGCTCGTGCGGGCCCCACCTTCACAAATATCCCTCCAAGAGGGTAGGATATTTTGGTTTGCACCCTATCCGCATCAACTCAGCTTAAGCAGCTTTAAGTGGCTTCCAAGTGGCTTTAAGTGAAATAAAAATAAAGTTGTCACACCACTTTATTTTATTTCTTAACTTAACCCCAAAAATTTAAAAACCACACCCGAGCAAACGCAACTCCGGAAGAGGCGTTTCTAAGCAAATACCGGCGTTGCGATTCTATCAGTGCCCTCAGAATTTGATTTCGAGCACCGGTTCAAAAGTTAGAAAAACCTGCTCGTTCGTTCACTGAACGTACCCAAGCCAAACTTCGGAAAATGATTCCGGGCACACCGGGCCTCGGAATCATGTGCCTTCAGAAACTGCGTTCTTGTAAAATTCCAAAGAAAATTAAGAAAAAACTTTCCTTAAAATTTACGGGTCTTTACAGAAAAAAATGTTATTTACATTTAATTGAAATCATGTATACAAAAAACACTGTTAAATACATTCCAAACAATGTTTTATATAATTAAATTTACAATTATCCATCAAACTGTTTAAAACATTAATGTACGGTAATTTACAAGACCCCTCTCGTACATTCATTTGTGAAAATATTGTGTTGGGGGTGGGGGATGGGAGGTCATAATGAATCATTTTAAGAGTTTTTAGTTTTCGAGTTTTTTCCAATGGTGAGTCGTTGTCAATGGGACGCATCAGTGACTCGTTGTCAATAGGTCGTGTCATGGCCCATCCCCTGGGGCCCGTTTAGTGACTACCCCAAGCCCGCCTTCCATAGGCCAGATGCTGGTGACTAGCTCTAAGGGCGTAATTCTCTAAAACTGGGAATGCATTGCCTTTATAACCTGTAAATAGACACACAAACAAACACACAACTGGACATAACACCATGTAAAATGTATAAAAAAAGTGCTGAAAGTAAAAGGGTCCAGAATACAAGCCCAACTGGAAAGTACAAGTATAAATGTAATACAATACAACTGAAGTAAAAAAAAGAGACAGCTACTGGATCATCCTCTGAGGTTCATACCTAAAGTGTAGGTACAGATCTCCTCCTCAGCACTCCATATTCTTCCGTCTCCTCTATGTACTGACTCTTCTTAAGGTCCACCTCCAGGTACCCTCTTGTCCTGCTACTCTCAGCCTCAGTCAGTATTGTCTGTCATCTACAGCCAACGCAACAAGGTACGGGCATAGCCTATTCAGGGGTGAGTATAATGATACTCAGTAGGGACCCCGAGACCCTCAAGGTCTCACAAAAATCATCCAAAGATAAACCAAAAATTAAGAAATCAATAGGTAACCCTAGTTAAGTATATTCCCATACATATACCTAACTTATCATGTGATTCATCTCAATCATGAAGAAAACATAGAAAAACTAACTCATCTCAACCAGCATTTTATTTCTAGAGGTAATATCATGTAGAAACCCCAATCACATTGTCGAAAACTCAATTGCTTTAGAACTCCTCCTCTATCGAGAACAGTGGGTCTGTCACGACACCAAGCGCGCTTACCACTAACCTTGGATAGCTGAGGTACTCCTCCTATTGAGTACTGTGGATCTGTCGCGTCACCAATCACGATCCCCGCCGTGGGTCTTCCGCGTCACAAAGCATGCTCCCCCTCAGAGCCTGCAGTGGTACTTCTTCTGTCGAGTACCATGGGTCTGTTGTGACACCAAGTCACTCCCCACTATGGGTCTTCCGCGACACCAAGGCATTCCCCACTGGGCTAGTAGAGTCACTCCGAGTCAAAACGGTCATCAGTCATCAGGTCTCAGTATGCTACTAGGTCTCCACACTACGCTCTCTCATCTCTAGGAGGATCTTCTCCACAAGCTACTGGTTGATACATCAATTGTCACGAAGTCCCATGAAAAAAGTATCTCAAATGTCTACCACATCATAGGGGTCCCAACGTAACAGACGACGCGTCAATCAGACGCCCGGTCTGTGAGTTATTAGTCTTTTACTCCCGGGGGGCCGGTTCGATTCGTGCTCGATCCAACCTAATCGTTTCCAATCTCAAACCAAAATTTCAGTGGAGTATACTCAAAGGGACCGTCTTTATCCAAAATTTCCAACGTCACTGACGGTTTGTCAAATAGTCGTCTAGTGTCAAAAATATGTCCAAAAGAAAGTAAAGGGGTGCAGTGAGCCCGGGTCCGGTCCGACCGGGTTGGACCAACCCGGACCAAACCAATCTGCACCGACCCGATTTGGGTTGACCTGGCCTGACCTGTTGGGTATGGCCCAACTAGTTGGGCAGGCCAGCCCATTGGGTTCAGCCCGGTCCGCTGGGCCCATCCCAGCAGGCCGCGAGGGGCCGTAGAGAGTAGTGAGGGCACGAACTAGCCATGAGGGCACAGACCGGCCCTGGGTCAGAGCGAGGGCAGATAGACCCAGAAGGTGCTGCGTGGGCGGCTCAGCCCGGAGGGCACCCTGAGGGCGGCTCGGCCCGGGCGCGGGGCCAGTTCAGTTCAGTGGGTCGCAGGGGCACGGCTCGGGGCGGCTCAGCCCGAGGTCCAGGGTGGTGCGGTCGGGGCTGGTTCGGCCAGCGGGTGGCGGGACGGGGGCTGGTTCGGCTAGGAGGCCAGAGCGGCTGGGGCGGCTCGACCGACAGATGACGCGGTGAGTGTGGCTTGGCCGGGAGGACAGGGAAAACGGGGCGTGGCACGGCTAGGGCGAGGCGCGGCTCGGGGCCGGTTCGGCCGGTGACGGCGCGGGGCGCGACGCGGCCTGGGGCCGGTTCGGCCAGGACGCTGGGGCGCCGCGGGGCTGGCGTAGGTCATAGAGGCCACAGGTGGTGATGTCGTTTCCTTTGTTGCCTTTGTCACCTTCGTCGCCTTCCACCGTTTTGAAAAACACAGCAAATCAACACAAGGGTTACAGAGAGGATGGGTCATGTTAGTTTAGCCTGCACTATCCGCCTTAGAGCGGTAGCAAGAGGTTCACAAGAACAAATCACATCAAACCCTCCTGCAAAAATTCTTCCCAACCCACAAAAGAAAAGATGAGGTGTACTTGTGAGGTGATAAACAAATAGAATTAAACCCATACCTTGTTCGTTGTTGGTTGATGTTGTCATGATAAGGTGGATGTCGATTCATTATAGATGAACACGTCCTACGTCGTTGGTGGTATTTACTTGTACACAAGTGTTGCTTT
The DNA here is from genome assembly GCA_963277665.1 of Viscum album. Taxonomy (NCBI): domain Eukaryota; kingdom Viridiplantae; phylum Streptophyta; class Magnoliopsida; order Santalales; family Viscaceae; genus Viscum; species Viscum album. The sequence goes on along the minus strand of OY728146.1, from coordinate 1,877,686,237 downwards.
ATACTTGTTGTTGATCTACTATTGAACTTCTATAATTGTAAATTTGTTTAACCACATAAATATAGTTAAATAAAGGGATGCCCTGGGATTGGTCTTATTTTGTGATCACCCTTGAATTATCAAAGTGGAATTAAAGAATGATTGTTGGTTAAATTTGAATACACCTTTCTCTGTTGGTGTGGTTGTGTGATGTGTTTGGATCTATTGTGTTTTGTGTCCCATGTGGGCTATGTGGCATGGTGAATGGGAGCGTGGCCATGTGTATGAGGTTGTAAAAGTGGTGTAATGAAATATCAGGTTATAAGATCGACTTATAATTGAATGGATGGGCATAGTTTGAGCTGCATGGATATAGGTTTGTGTTGTGATATTTTTATGTTACCGGGTGTGATGGGTGTGGTACTATTATATAGCAGGGATGTTGAGGTGTTTATGATGTGGTTTTTAGTGGGTTTTGACTGAAGTTCGGTGTTTTCTTGTTGAGAGAAAGGATAGGGCGACATGACATTGAGGAATGATAATGGTAGTGGTTTTCTGGGGTGCTATGTGGGGAGGAAGTGTGATGCAGGGTGTTTTATCATACTTTTTTTCCTCTATTTGGCTTGGTAGTGAGGATGGTTGTGTGTTGTGGTTGTTAGTTTCTGGGTAGGGAGTAAATAATTGGTAAATTCATAATAACATCAATTTTTTTGGGTTTTAAGAAGCTTTCTTTTATCAAATTCGAATGTTAACAGCGTTCATTCTGATATGTGCATTTAGAGGTAGCAGAAATGGTAGTTTTGTGGTATAATTATTGTTTCGAACATCATAGGTTGGGTTGAGTGATTTTTACCTTTATATATACACGTAGTTCATGGTGATTTCTATACCCACCTCACCCTAGTTGAGAACCAGGTGTTGAACACCCCCATTGTTATGGGAGATGGTGTCTTTCCCAAATCATCCCAATGGGAGGATGGATGGATGGCTACCTGCTCTTCCCTACTCCCTCTTCTAGGTGGTGATACCCCAAGACAGAACATACAGGTTGTGGTTTGTGAGACCCAGGTGTGTGTGGGTGAATTGTTCTTCTCAAGTGTATTCATGATGAGACATGTGGTGGTTTTGATGTGTCTTTGGGATGTGGTGTGGTTTGTATCCCAGGTGTCTGTGGGCAGGATGAGATGTGTTGTGTTATGTTCGGAAGATGTGGGAGTGCTAGGACGTCTTCTGTAAGGGTGTGTGAGTGTCTAATCGGTGGGAAATCTTGTGGGGTACCCCATCATCAATGTGCTCTATATAACTTTTCTTGACTTTGGTTATTTGGTGAGCGTGCCTTGGGTGAGGTTGGGGTGGCTAGTATACCATCTTAGGTTCTTATGGTTTCTATTGTTTTCTCATAAGAGAATTAGTATGCTTCTCCTCTTGGGCACAGAAGGCTTTAGTTTTCTTACCGAGTGTACTTGTATTCTCAACCTACATTATAAAACTCCTTTCAGGTATCTAAGAGGATTACATGGACCGTACTAGGCAGTACTAGCTCACACATTAGGGAAAATTATTGTGTCGCTGTTTAGCTTTTCATTTGGTATTTACTTTGGAGACTCTTTCTTTTGTATTTGTTTCATTTTGAACATGCATGTGGGATGGTTTGGATTTTATATTATCTATATATTTTTTTCATGGAGTTGTTTGAGGTTGGAACATCTTATCTCATGATCCTGGTTAGTATGAAAGGGAAATACTGCTCATTTTTATGATATTTCGATACCCTTGGTGCTGGTCACCAACCCGGGGCCAACTGGAGACGAGACTTGGGGCTCATTATTTCTGTTCCTTCATTTTCATCTCAGGAGATGCATCTTTGAGGGAAGGGTTCATTACACGTTTCTTCTTTTTGGATAAAATATCAATTTTAAATTGATAACAAACAATTTTATTCATACCGGTCACACCATGTGTCAGATAGATATGTGGTTGAGTCCTACACGTCATAAATGACTCATGGATCTTTTTATTAAAGTATCAAAATTATCTGAATGTGTTTGATCAGTTTTAAGTATGTCACTTTTTCTTTTTGAAAAATTTAATGTCAATTTAATATAAAAAACACATCTGGAGTCAAATCATTTACACCGTGTTTTGGATTGAGGTGTCCTTGATTCCTACGTATTTCAAATGATCTATAGATTGTGTTTATAAAGTATCAAAATAATTTGAATTCATTTTCTCAGTTTTCAGTATGTCACTTGTTCTTTTTACAAAAAATAATTTCAATTTTAAATAAAATGATACATTTTAAGTCATACTGGTCACATTATGAGTCGTATTGTAGTGGGGTTGATTCCTACATGTCTCAAATGACTTATGAACCATTTCCTAAAGTTTCATAATAGCTAAATGTGATTTCTCGGTTTTGAGTAGGTCAGTTTCTCGGATACCAACTCTATTGACCCAGACATTTCATACATAAATATCACATCTTAGTAGATTAATATTCCTTACAAAACATAATGATTCATTACACACTAGTTTAGTTCTAGAGCTTTTGAAAACATGGAAACATAATGAACTTGCTCATAAGAGTCTCTCATTAAGTTAATATTTATTAGAAACCTTCTTAGTCATAGCATTTCTAAAACCATTCTTTATAGTATAAGGATATGAAACATAAAAAAGGGTGATCATAGATGGTCAATAAGTGTAAAAAAAGAAGATATCAATGATCATATAAGGATAACACGAGCATAAAGATGTTAGAATGTGATATTAACATTAGAAATTCACACCTTGCATATGTGAGTTGCTATTCTTTGTGTAAACTGATGTGAGATTGAATTTTGCCAAATATCAGTACACCTGAACATGATTTAAATCATCTTAGGTCAATAATTTCTTCACTCTTCACCTTAATTACAAATGTTCAATACCACAAATACAGGTTTTCATAGTAGTGTCCTTTAATAATGCTAAAAAAGTTCTGATAAAGGTGGCCCCTTTAACAATGTAGTTTTTTATTATGCTGATTGGGGGGTCTTTATAAGCGCTTTTTTTAATAGCACCGAAAAGCGTATATTTCAAAAAACTTATATTTCATTAAAAATAATATAATAATATATAAATATATAAATATATTTCTATTGATTTAAATAGAATATATAATTGTTAAATATATTTTAGATAAGTATAAATAGACATTTACCATAAAAATCTATGATATTTAGTGAAAATAGATTATAAAATAATTAAAAAATATTATTAATTAATAATTTGGTAGTTATTATAGATTAATAGTCATTTAAAATCAATTTGAAGACACAAAAAATCAATACATTTATAAAATATCTAAAATAAGTTGAAAACATAACTCGAACTTCCAACAACCATAAATTTTGATCTGAATGTATGTTTGAGCTCTAACACAATTCCAATCGAATCTTGTGATGATCTCTACACCCTTGGTGACATAAGTAAACCTCTATCAAATTTTTTGAGCCTCAAAAATCCCCAAAGATATTTAAAACCATTTTTTTGGTCAGGATACCCAATGTTTTTAACATTTAATGGAATTTCAGCCTAGTTTAAGGGGGGTATTTTTACCCTTTATCAGTGGGGAATGAATTTATTCTCAAGGATTACTATAATATTGATATTATGTCTTGGAAATTTTATCTTTTTCACAATGTATTGTTATTTAAAATCAAATATATAACAATATTTAGATATTTTTTAATATATAAACACTTAAAAAATTAATTTTATAAATAAATAATTAAACATATTTACATATAAAATATATTTCTCAATATATAAGTCTTATCTAAATATAAATAAATATTTAATTTATTTAAAATACAAATATATGAGTATTTAGATACTTATATAATTTGTGTGTGTGTATATTTGTTTGTATCTATATTTACAAACTAATATATATTATCTATATATTCTAAGATATTTATATACATATGAATATATTATATATTTAAATAAATATAAATATGTATAATTATACTTATAGATACACAAATATAATATATATATATGTGTGTGTGTGTGTGTGTGTGTGTGTGGAAATATATGTAATTATTTATATATAAACAAAAAAATGTTATAAAACTATTTAAAACTAATCTTATAAATATATATTAATGTATGAATAAATTTATAGATATATATATATGAATAAATACATAAATATAAAAATATAACTATATATGTATATATATATTAATATATATATATTTATAAGATACGAATATATATATATATATATATATATATTAATATAAATATATCTTAATATACGAATAAATATAACTAAATATATATATCATTAAATGGAGAAAATAAAATGATGAATGAGTGGTAAAGGTGGTTCAAAACAAAGCGGAGGTAGAGGTGCACGCAGGTGGAGGTTGGGGGGGTGTTCTAGTGCAGTTAAAGGGTGGGCTATGCGTGTTGCTTTGGGGTGCTGTTGAAAGGGGGGTCAAGTGCTATTAAAACCCTCTGATTTGTAGATGTTTTATTTTTTTAAATTTTTTTAACTTTTATGAGCAGTTTAAAAAAATACTGATAAAAATGTATTTTATCTACATTTTTTAGCACTAATAAAGGATTTTTAAGCAGTGATAAAACCCTATTTTGTGGTTTTAGTTGTTTGAAGATTTTTACTCTTTTTTCATTCATTTCTTATCATCATCTTTATACGGTTCAGGTTTCATATTTTGAGCTTTATAAAATGTTTGTGCGAGTAGGTGGTATTCTTGCCATCACATAAGTTCAAATCGGATTGAAGTACATTAAATCATAGTATTATTTATGAGTTCATTCTTATTTCTTTCATCTTGAAGGTTGTACATATATTTAAATTTGAATCCAGTGAAGAGAATGCTCAAATAGTCCTTTCAGGTTTGTGTGAACTGTATTGTGCGCCTTTCCCCAAATATATGGAAAAAATGTCAACCCATTTAGTTGAATTTATTTTTTATAAGTGTAGTGTATATTTCTGATATTGAAATAATAAAATCCATTTCCATTTAGTTTTATTAATTTATAAAAGTCAAGACATCGTCCCACTTTGGGAGGCCCATGGAAATTGACTGACCATTGATGTTTCAGGTATATCCTTTCTCGCATCCCCATTTATGGATTTGAACAGAAATGGGTATAAATATTAAAATCACACATTATGGAGAAATCCACATCTCCCATGCTTCTCATGAACCTTCACACCTTGTCCTTTGTCAATGCCCACCGTAATGCTGTAGTGGCAGCAGCAGTCAAAACCTTCACGGTTCAATCATTTATCGCTCAACTCTTTGTTAGAACCAAAATTTAAGATTTCGCAATCTTCATTACTAAAATTAGCAGACTCCACATGGAGACACCATGAACCATGTGATGGGGAAATTTCTAGCTGCATGGTAGGTCGTTGGTGCACCTACCTCACCAACCAAGGACTTCAAACATGGATGTTGCACATATAGTCCCTATTTTTTTGGCATCCATTGTAAGAACCCAGTTTTTTATGTGAAAGACTTTGGAATATTCTTGATAATATTCCAGGGCAGCGCCATCAGACGGCGTGCGATTCCGAGCCCCAGAGTGGCCAGAATTAAATTTTCAGTGCGTTCACACTGGAAATGCTAAACAAATGAGATAACTCCTAAACAGAGTTCCGGATCAGGGATCTGAGTGTATGGATGGGTCCGGAATGGGGTGTTTTCCCTAGGAACGACATAAAACTTGTCAGCGCGGGACGTTTGGACCCCTCGCCCGCTTCTGGAATGTTAAACGGATAAATTAATTAATTAATTAATTTTTTTTATTGGCGAAACGCAAGTATCTCTTAAACGTTGGATCAGATCAAATAACCAAGAGCACCGTTGAGTTTGGAGCGTGCCGTTTACCCTAGGAGGGGTATAAGTTTCACGGGCGTGGGCCGTTTGTGAAAAATGGCCCCGGGGGCGTTTTCATAATTTGGCGGCCTCGGGCGCTAAGTTTAATAACATTTGAACGGGGTCTCGGAATAAAATTCTGAGACCGCCGTTTCGCTCGGAGCGTGGTTCTTAGCCTAGGGGAGGCTAAATCCTGACCCCGTCGGGAGTTCGGGTTCGAGGCCGTTGGGCGGGCGTTTAAGTGTTTTGTACTTAAACACCCCCTCCCTCTTCTCTTCCCCTTCTCCTCCCTCACACCCTCTCCCCTTCCCTCCTCCATTCCGGCGAGCTCTAGCGAGGCAAGCTCCGTAGATCCAACTCCGGCAAGGCAACGGTGTGGGGCGGATCGCGCGGGAAGCGTCGGGCGAAGCCCCACGAGGTAGGGTTATGTTTTTGAGCTTTAATTCCTGAATCTCCCTTTGAACCGCATTTTTAGCGTAGATTTGTTGTTTTCTCTTCGATCAAAGCCCATGAACGCGTAGTAGAGTAAATTCCCTATCCAACGCATCTTTTGGATTCATATTCCGAGCTCCGTGTCATCCGCAATGATCCGCCGAACTTTGCGGGTTTTCGGGTTCCGACGAGTTCGATCGGCGCCCCGGCTCGGTGGAGGAGGCGACACGCAGGGTGGCGCGGTGCGGAGCAGGGCGGAGGCGGTCGGTCAGGGCTTCGCAGGGCAGGGCAGCGGCGCTTCCGGGAGGCAGCGGCGGCTGTTGGAAGCCGGCCGCGGCGCCGGCCGCGGGCGCCGGCTGCGGGAGCCGGTGAGAGGAAGGTCGGGGTTGCGATGTGCGACCCCGCGGCTGGGCAGAGACCCGCGCGACGCGGGTCTCCGCGTGGAAAGGCCGATCGGCCGGTCGGTAGAGGAACTGCCCGCGCGGCGCGGGCTATGTGAACCGCGGGAGGCGGCTGGGCCGCCGTCCCGACGGGCCGACCGGAGCGGGCCGGCTCGAGCGGGGTGGACCGGCCGGACCAGGCCGGTCCGGCCGAAGAGGGTCCCCTCTTCCTTTTAAATTTTCGGACGCTCGTATTTCGGGCTACGAGTGTCCGTTTTGCGTGCTGTCTACGGCAGCGCGGGCCTGGCGTCGAGGCGAAGCTTTTGAGATGGTTTCAGGAAATTTTAATTCCCGAAATGAGGGGCGTCGGTGGCGCGACACGTACGTCGAGGGATTAGTCCTTTCTTTGGCGTTTCTTGTTTTGGACGGCGCGGACGCATGCGACGTCCGCACTGAGTGTCGTCAGTTGCGTTGGGACCCTGGCGCAGGGGCGAAAGTTTCCAGGGTGGTTTCGAGCGTTGGAACTGGATTTGAGGCGTGGGGCCCACGGCCCGTCTTTTGAGCTGCGTGCAGCTTTTAGCGGATTTTTCCTCGGACGTCCATTCGGGGCATGCGAGTAGTCGATGTTGGGTGTTTTTCTGGGGGCAACGCGTTGGCGGAGTCTGCCCACTGTAATTCGGCATGAGGGTGCGGGCCCCGCGTGGGCCGTTCGGAAGTTGACGGTGATTTCCATTTTTATCACCGGGCGACCGTTTTGGACAAGTGAACAGTCCATTTCGTGTACTTTTAGAGAGGATCGCAACAGTGCGATCCGTTCGTTGAGTTTCAGGACTGAGATGCGGGTCCCACATGGCACCGCTCGTGTGCGGTGCGCCGGGATGAACCTTTTTCTCCGGATATCCGTTGCACTCAAGTGAGTAGTGCTTTTGACGTGTTTTCCCAAGGGGATCACAATGGTGTGATGCACCCGACTGCTTTCGGGGCCGAGGCTCGGGATCACAGCACGCCGTTCGGGCGTGAGGCGGTGTTGGTGACTTTTTCGTCGGATATCCGTTGGAGGCGAGTAAGTAGTCGATCTCACGTGTTTTTTCGCGAGGATTACAACGGTGAAATCCGTTTGGTTGTGCGGAGCCTCTTGCGCGATCTTGTTAAATGTAGAGCATGGAAGGTGCTCCAGTGGTGGTTCACCCTACCTTATTTGTAGCGGGCCCTTGGCATGTAATCACGCACTCTTGGGAGAGTGATGTAAGTGGTTCACAAGACGTGGTTGGCCGTGCCCGGGCCATTGAGTTGGAGATGTTATGTCACGCCTTCGTGTTGACGTTGGGTGTCGTGTGCACGATAACCCTTGGGCTGGAGACGAGGTATACTCTGGGAGTATACGGGAGCGCTTGGAGGTACGTGTGGTTCGTACCTGAGACGTTCGTGCGCTTGGTTGGGGTTGACTTGGGGCCACATGTCATGTGGGCCCCACGTGCGTGTCGTGTTATGCTTGGCGTACTTGGACCTCTCGCGGTGTAGAGGGCCCCATTGTGCATATTTGTTTGGATAGCAGGGTGGATTTTTTTCCCCTGGATTTGTGCTCTGTTGTTTGACTAGAAGGGTTGAGTGGTCTCCCCCTGGTTCCGCTCGCGATGGATCGGCCAGTACCGGTGCTAGTGGCACCCCGTGATGGAACAGGCGTTGATCCCCCTTTGGGTGAGTTGTTCTGGAGTTGGGTGGTTGCACGATACCTACTCCGCATTTGGTTGGCCAGTGTTGTACCCCTCAGTGGATGTGGTCAGGGCAGTTCTGAGTTTTACCCTCCAGCGGGGATGGGCAGTGGGTTACTCATCGACTTCCTCGGGCTTACCCTCCAGCAGGGTTGGGCAGTGGGTTGTTCACTGACCTCTAGGGTGTACCCTCCAGCAGAGATTGGGCAGTGGGTCACCCGACGCTATTAGGGTCTACCCTCCAGCAGAGACTGGGCAGTGGGTCACCCGATGCACTTAGGGTCTATCCTCCAGCAGAGACTGGGCAGTGGGTCACCCGACGACCTCTTAGGGTCTACCCTCCGGCAGGGCTGGGCAGTGGGTCGCCCGTCGTCTATTTCCAGGTCTACCCTCCAGCACGGCTGGTCAGTGGGTCACCTGTCAACTTATACCAGGTCTACCCTCCAGCGGGGCTGGGTAGTGGGTCGCCTGATGATTTATTAAGGTCTACCCTCCAGCGGGGCTGGGCAGTGGGTCGCCGGATGATGTATTATGGTTTACCCTCCAGCAGGGCTGGGCAATGGGTCACCCGATATCTGGTTATGAATTATCCTCCAGCAGGGCTGGGCAGTGGGACACCGGTTGGCTTTCCAGACTCAGTCCTTCCGACTAGGCTAGTCTGTGGCTTTCCTCCGTGATTACCGGAGCGGGACCCTCTGTTGTACGGGTCGGTGATGGAATGACTATGGCTTTGAGGAGACCTCTCGACTGCAGGGCAGTGACGAGGTGTGGTTTGACTTTCCCTAGAACTCTCAAGTATGAGGGGCGCTTTCCCCACCGAGACACGTTCTTGTGACGCGATCTAAAACCGTGCGGGCAAGTCAGTGCCGCCCAAAGCGGATAGTATCGAGGTGCGGTGATTGATCCCCTTGTCTTGTAGTTCAGGGCAGACGTGCGGGATGCTGGGCATCGATGATGGTTATGTCTGGGACTGTTGGAGACTCTTTTCTTGGGATGAGCTACGGGACGAAGATCCCCTTACTAGTTTGTTCGAGCTTCTTGGTAGAGCATAAGGATATGTATATACCTTGTTTCTGGTACCCACTTCTTGGGTTTGGTTACTCTCCTTCCAGGTGAGGCGAAGACGCGCGGGGTATGCCATGTGCTTTCCGTGTCTAGATTCTCGTGGTTGGACGAGTCTACTCTCCTGCTATAGGCAGCGAAGACTTGACCGGAAGTTCATCTTCTCACCATTTCCAGCTCCTTGTGCCGGGATGAGTCTACTTCCTTTCTTTTGTTGGGTTGAGCTGGACTCTCTATTGCACCCTCGGTTGTACCCCTCTACTTTTCTGTTCTCTCTACCGCTCACCCTTCGGTACCTCCTTTGTTGCTCCGTCGAGCCTTCGGGGTATCCTACTGAGTTTTTTTATACTCACCCCTACTTGGCCTTTGCCCACACTTGGTGTGCCCTTGCAGATGACGGACAGGTGGAGCGTGACTTCAGTGGAGTGTAGGAGCTTGGGAGCCTGGACCGCAGGCGGTGGTCATGGCCAGGATCCAGGTGGGAGATCCACCAGCTGTTTCTCTTTTTGTTTACCTATTGCCGGGTTGTGGCACTTTTGGTTGGGCACGTGTTTTGCCCCTTTTCTTTTCAGATTGTACTTTGTACTGATTAGAGGTCGATGCACATCTGTGGTTTATTTTTATAGCAGTTTCCCTTTCCTTTTCTTTTTACTCTGCACTTTTGCATTGAGTGTGGTGCGTGTGGGTGTGTACAGGTACTTAGGCAAAGGCCTCCCCGAGTTGTTGTGCCTTCGGCGCTGGTCGCCAGCCCCTGGCCTATAGAGGCGGGCTTGGGGTAGTTGCGGCTCGAGCCCGGGTAGGGTCGGGTCGTGACATCCATGGGAGAAGTCTATGGTTGGTGGAGGATTGGTGGGAGTTGTTTCAAACTTGTCACCACTCACCATGGATATTTAAGGAGGACATGGGGTGCTTCCTTATACCAGATTAGAGAGCCAAGATATCTAGTGTACTCTTCCTTTCAAGAGAGCTGGGAGAGCTCCATGTGTGATAGGAGAGGTGTAGTTTGGGAGTTTTTAAAAATGCTTTGTTATTGATGAAATAAAGGCTGATTTCTCACTATATTTTTCTCTCTTAGTGGTCATTGAACCACAAAATGTGGTATAAAAGGGTGGTTTCAGTGAAATGAAAATAGGTAGTGGAAATTTTCCAGTGACTAAAACATTCAAGTTTCCCGAAATCGAATTTTGAAGGAATGTTATGAAATCCTGTTTCGAGATGATTCCAATGATGCAAACAACTTAAAAAATGGAACTAAAACTATCTTCCTATGCCTGGTAAAATTTTTCCAAACTTTGGCTGCTGTAGTACCCCCTTGCTAGAGAGGAAGGTATTGTTCCGGTGTTGGTAACTTTTCCAGTGAGTTTTCGACAACTTCACTAGCTGACACGTCCTCACCACGTCATCAGACAATCATAGTCATTGATACTATTTTGATAATTACTTGATCAATTGGTATCCGATTTCGATGATCCAGGAGTCAATTCAACAATTTTCGAATATTCCGGATGCAACGATGAGAACCATTGTACGAGATTCTTCACAAATTTTTAACTCAATTTAAATACAATGGAGGGATCATCCACAAGAGGGTTGATCATGTTGACATCTACAAACTAATCCATTTGGTTGTCTTGATTGGAAGATCTCCTCAATGATAACGATCTTTTTGACCCCATTGAGAATGAGGGAGTCAAACCTGATGACACCAAGGTAGCAGAGTGGAAGAAGTTTAATAAGAAGATGATTGGAAAAGTTCTCCAATGGAACAATCACAACATTTACCACCATGTTTCTCAAGAGACTGGTTTTTAAGAACTTTGGACAATGTTGGAAAATATGTTCCAGTCAAAGATTGCTCGAAACAAGATGTACTTGTTGAACTAGATGATGATTCTTTGAATACAGAGAGGAAGTTCTATAGTCGAACACACCAGTGAGTTACAAAGACTAGTGAACCAGTTGGTGGCTACTGGTAAGAAACTATATGATGAATATTAGGCCAACCTATAACTCTTCACACTTACTGATAGCTAGAATACGCTTGTCATCTCACTCAACAATTCAAATCCTAGAGGCAAAACTGACATGGCGATGGTAAAGGATGCACTGTTCAACGAGGAGGCATGATGGAAGGATGTAGGTTACAACCAGATGAAAACTTTCGTTCTGGAGAAGCAAGGAAGAAAACAATGAAGAGTTGTTTGGGAAGGAATAAGAGGTTGAATAAAGAATAGAGGAAGGTCCACAGATGGTAGGAGGCCAACATAAAAATTCTGCCATTTTGGCATGGATAGACACATGAATAAGAACTACCAAAAGATTATACAAAAAAGGGTCAAAGTAGCAACCATCAAAAAATAAATGAAGATGCTCATATGAGATTCACTGGAGAAGTTATTCTTGGCCTTAAAGATGAAGAAGAGACATGATTTCATACATCATGCCAAGACACAGAATGGGTGGTTGATACTGAAGCATTGTACCACGTCACACCGCATCGTGGGTATTTCTTGACTTATCAAGCCGGAGATATTGGTGCAATCAAGATGGGGAATACCAGTTTGGTAGAGATTGTTGGCATGGGTTATATCCAACACAAGATGAATGTTGGATAAACAAGCACCCTAAAGGATGTTTGGTATATTCCCAGTCTTTGACTCAACCTCTTATCATGTATAGCCATTTATCATCAAGGCTATGACAACATCATCAACAATGAAGCATGGAAGATGAAAAAATGATCCATAATCATTGCTCAAAGACACATATGAGGTATGTTGTACAAAAATCATGTAATGATACGTGCAGATAACCTCAACACCATGGAAAGAGATACGTCATCCAATATATGGAATAGGAGACTCAACCACATGAGTGAAACTGGTTATCTACCCAAATGAAGAATAAGTACATTAGTATTGACTAGGATGCATCATTTGATCCTCTTAAATACTACTTGTATGGGAAGAAACATAGAGTTTCATTCAATACTGCTTCATCACGAAGATCAGAGTTGCTGGATCTGGTGAACTCTGATATATGCGGTCCCATGGAGGTGGATTCAGTTGGTGGTAACAAATATTTTCATTCATTTATTGATGATTCATCTTGAAGGGAGTGGGTGTTCTTCTTGTGGACATAGGACCAAGTACTGGACTACTTCAAAATGTTCCATGCCATAGAGAAGCATGAAACTAGAAGGAAGATGAAGTGTCTTTATTTATACAACAGAGGACAGTACACATCCAGGGAATTTGATGTCAATTGCAGGAGTGAGGGAATTTGACATGAGAGGACTGTCCCTGGCACCCCACAACACTACAGATTTTTATAAAGGATGAATATAACCATCATGGAGAAGGTGAGAAGCATGATCAGTTTGTCTAAGCTCCCTAATCCATTCTGAGGAGAAGCAGTTCAGGTTTCATGCTACCTCATCAACTGATCACCATCAGTCCCACTGAATTTTAATATTCCACAGAAAAGATGGTCCAGTAAACACCCCTCTTACTCTCATTTACAAGTATTTGGGTGTTAGAATTTTTCACATGTATCCAAGTAGTTAAGGCAGATGCTATATGTAAAATATACTCCATGCATATTCATTGGCTATGGAGATGAGGAGTTTAGATACAATCTTTGGGACGTGAAGGGGAATAAGGTGATCAGAAGTAGAGATGTCGTGTTCCATGAGAACCAGACGATCGAGGAAATTAAAAATCCTAGAATGTCTCAAAGGGAAAGTGTCGCGGACTCAATTCAAGATCCAACACATGTACCATCGCCACCTGTCATTGAAGAGGATGAGGTGAAAGAAGACTCATTGATAGTAGACTAAGCGGAAATGGAGGAGGATATTGAGCAAGGGGAGACTCAATCCTCTCCACATTGATTTGTAGAACCATCATAGGAGCTAGGTGATGTTGTTCCTCATGAACCTGAAATTTCATAGGTTTAAAGATCATCACAAGGAAGGATTCCATCAAAAAAATATTCAGATTCAGATTACCTATTGTTGAATGATAATGGGGAGCCGAAAAGATACTAGGAATATGTGTTTCATCCCAAAAAACCCAAGTGGATATATGCAATGGAGTATGAGATTGAGTCTTTTATGAAGATCCAAACATACGATTTGGTGGAATTTCCCAAAGGTAAGAAGGCATTAACGAACAAATGGGTGTTCAGGATGAAGAAGGATGATAAAAAAAGGGAGTTGAAGCATAAAGATCAATTAGTTTTCAAGAGATTCCTTCAGAAGAAAGGATTTGACTTTGATGAGATTTTTTCACCCATGGTGAAGATGGATTCAATCTGAGTCATTTTCGGATAAGTGGCTAGCTTGGACATAGAGCTTGAATAGATGGACGTGAAGACAACTTTTCTTCACAGTGACCTCTCTAAGGAGATAAATATGATAAAGATGGAATGATTTGAGTTTTCTAGATAATTAAACCTCCTCTTCAATTTGAATAAGATATTGTATGGACTGAAAGGTGCTAATAAGAAGTGGTACAAGAACTTTGAAACATTTATAGTGAGTTATGGCTACAAGAGGACACCAGCAGGAAAGTGTGTCTACATCCAGAGATTTCATGATAGTAACATTGTTTCCCTTATACTTTATATTGAAGACATGTTGATCATTAGGAAAGATTCATCGATTATTTTCTAGTAGAATATGGAGTTATCCATGTTTTTTGATATGAAGGACTTGAGAGAATCTCAAAAAAATTTGGGGACGCATAACATTTGTGATAGAAAGAGGAATTTTTTATGGATATCTCAGGATAAGTATATTGAATGTGTTCTAAAATGTCTCAACAAGGACAAAGACAAACCTATGAAAATTCCTCTTCCCGACCATTTGAACTTGAGAAAGAGTGAATGATTGTCATCCATGTAAGAAATCAAGGAGATGGAGATGATACTATACACCTCAGTATTTGGAATCTTGATGTATGCTAGTGTGGGTATGAGACCTGACATTGCACATGTAGTGGAAATCATGTGCTGGTTTCTCTCTAATCTTGGGAAGCAGCACTCGGACGCAGTCAAGTGTATTTTGAGGTATCATAAAGGTATATCAATGTTATCTTTATTCTATGGGAGAGAAAAACCTATCCTAGAGAGAAACACATATGTGGATATGGCCGGAGATCTTAATAGTATGAAGTATACATCTGGATACAACTATAATTTTTCATGAGGAGTTGTATCCTGGAACTCAAGGTTGTAGAAGTGCGTCAATTTATCCACGACAGAAGCAGAGTACATTGTTTCTTAGGAAGCTGGCAAGGAGATTTTGGGGATAAATTGTTTTCTCTAGGAGCTCAGATTTAACCAGAAGAAGTACAAGGATCATTGTGATAGTTAATGTTCTTTGGAATTGTGCAAGAACTCAATGTACCATTCTCGAACGAAGAAAATTGACATTCACTATCATTGGATACGTGAAGTGATTGATTAACAACTACTACGACTTGTGAAGATCCACACAAAGGAGAACCTGAAATATATGTTGACAAAGTTGTTGCTCAGGAGAAGCTAGAACATTATAGATGCTCCAATAGATTGCATTTGGAGGGGGAGAATTGATAGATAAATTTCCAGTTTCATGGTTGGTGGTTGAGGTACCTACCTCACCAACCAAGGACTTCAAACAAGGTCACAGCACATGCAATCATTGTTTTTTGGTATCCATGGGAGAAGTACATGTTATGTGGAGGATTGATGGGATTTGTGTCAAACATGACACCTCCCACAATGAATATTTAAGGAGGCCTTGTGGTGATTCCTTCCAACAGATTAGAGAGCCAAGAGATCTTGTGTGTTCTTCCTTTCAAGAGAGCTGGGAGAGATCCATGTGTGACAAGAGTGGTGTAGTGAGAGATTTTTTTAAATGCTTGGTTCTGGATGAAATAATGGTTGATTTATCCCTATATTTCTCTCTCTTAGTGGTCAATGAACCACAACACCATGAAGGCTTTGGTGTGGTTTTTTTGTTGCATCCTTATTGCGCCCATCAAACTCTCCTACAATTGACATCACCAAGAGAAGGATGATGAATAGAATCACACTTTTGGCTTCCTCCATCATTGTTACCCTAATGATAGACCCTTTTTTGTTTGAATCAAGATCAAGTGATGTACATATATATACAAATTTGTGTAGAAATTAGTCGGTTCCATTTGGAATTAGAAAGATCTATCCTTGGTTATATCATCATTCAATCTCTGAACATGGAGCATCAATCCAGTTAACTTGAGGAGTGGGAATCTCACCATCACATGGCCCGGTCAGGGTTGCTTTGTGAGGAACATGAGCATCTTGTCAGGGATGATGCTATAGCCCCCAGACCCGACTTCCTTAATTAAAAAATGCATGTAATTAATTTTACTCCTATTTTTCTTATAGTGTGAAAAGGGTTGTATTTTTTGGTATCAAATAGAATTAATTTTTACTTATTTTCACTTTAAACACCTTTATTTTGTCTCTCTAATTATAATTAAAATCAAAATTATAATCAAACCCACACACATAAATAAACTTTGGAAAACGAATGGATTTTCTGGTCTCCATACCTTGATTATTGATCTTTAACAAGGGCCACACCTCTCGTATTTTGGTGTGATGGTTTTTTGTCTGTCGCTCTTTTTATTTATGGAACCTCTCTTTTGGGTCTACGGTTTTGGCCTATTATTCAAACAGATAGATTATTCTATTAAGATTTGTAACACAGAAATTATTCTGTTTAGATTGTACTTTGTCTAGTGTGGTCTTTAATTATTTTTTTAATTTATTTTGAATTTTTTATTAAATAGGTTTAGGTTTTTTTTTAAAAAAAAATTTGTACTGAAGGCGGCAGTGCGGCTGCCACCGTTAGGTTTCGGGTGGATTGTAGAACTGTTTTAACTATTTTTTTATTTTATTTTTATTTTTTTTGGTATATATATATAAATAAATAAAACCACAATATTTACTAAAATTTATATGCTATTAAATATCCATCAGTACTATCATTACAACAGTCTGGATTCTAACAAAATCCCTTACCAAGGGCACCCTTCCATAAGAGTGTTTTCCCTGAAAAAATTATTCTATATTTTCAATGTGGGATTTTGGTTCTCTTTTTTCTTCGTAGAACATTTTCCACTTCCGATGTGAGATTCAAAACTGTTTCGAGTATGTAGAATTGAAAGACTGTAAAATATAAACTTTAATGCCAATATAAATGAATCTTAAAAAATTAATTAACCATTGAAGAAATAGTCAAAAATAAAAAGAGTTTCACAACAAATGTTGATGAAGAATATTTTATAAGCCTTCAAAACCACCTACTAGAAACATACAAATGTTTCATGTGTGTGACTTTGAAAGATTATAAAATATAAAGTATAAGTACAATATAAATGAAACTTGAAACATGGATTAAACATACAAGAAATAGTCAAAAATAAAATAAATTTTGTAAAAAATATTGCTGAAAAATAATTTATATGGTTTCAAAGCCACCAAAATGAAACTTGAAAATGTTTCAAGTATGTGATTTCGAATGTCAATACAATAAAAACTATAAGATGAATACGAATGAAACTTAAAACAGGGATTATATATATAAGAAATAGTTTAAAAGTAATTATTTAATTAGTGATATAATTATTAATTATATAGTAATTACTTAGTTACTTAGTAATATAATTATTAATTATTAATTATTAATTATTGATTATTAATTATTAATTATTAATTATAAAATTAATTATTAATTATTAATATAATTTTTAATTATATAATAATTAATTTTTAATATAACTATTTATTATATAATTATTTATTATATTACTAATTAACTAATTAGTTATAATATAATTAATAATTATATTATTAATTAACTAATTAATTATTATATAATTAAAAATTATATTACTAACTAACTAATTAATTATTATATTATAATAATTAATAATTAATAATTATAATTAATAATTATATTTAATATTTTTATTACTAATTAAATAATTAATAAATATATTACTAATTAACTAATTAATTATTATATAATTATTAATTGTATTACTAATAAAATAATTATTTATCATATAATTAATAATTATATTACTAAGTAACTAATTAATTATTAATTATTAATTATATTACTAATTAACTAATTAATTATTACATAATTGATAATTATATTACTAATTAACTAATTAATTATTATATAATTAATAATTATATTACAAATTAACTAATTATTTAATTAATTATATTATAATTATTAATTATATTACTAACTAACTAATTAATTATTATAAATAAAAATTATCTTACCAATTAACTAAATAATTTTAATATAATTAATATTTATATTTCAAAATAACTAATTAACCATTATATAATTAATTATTAATTATTAATAATTAATAATTATATTACTAATTAACTAATTAACTATTTTATAATTAATAATTATATAATAAATAATTATACTGTTAATAAATTATTATATTATTAATGACAACATGAATAATTAAATTATTAATAATTAATAATTAATAATTAATAATTAATATTTATATTACTAATTAACTAATTAATTTTTATATAATTAATAATTATATAATTAATAACTATATTACTGATTTACTAATTTATTTTTAAATATTTCATTGATGTTTACTCTATATTTTATGATTCATTTATATTTTTCATATAGTTTATATTTTATAGTCTTTCAAAGTCATATACTTCAAACATTTTTAAGTTTGAATTTGGTGGATTTGAAAGCTTATAAATTATTTTTCATCAACATTTATTACAGTTTTTTTATTTTTGACTATTTATTATATGTTTAATCTATGTTTTATTTTTCATTTATATCGGTCCTATAGTTTATATTTTATAGGCTTTCAAAGTCACATACTTGAAACATTTTTAAGTATCTAGGAGGTGGATTTGAAAGCATATAAATTATTTTTCATCAACATTTGTTATGAAATTATTTTTATTTTCGACTATTTATTATATTTTTAACCCCAGTTTTATGTTTCATTTATATTGGTCTTATAGTTTATATTTTATAGTCTTTCAATGCCACATACTTGCAGAATTTTTATGATTCAAGTAGGTGGATTTGAAAACTTATAAATTATTTTTCATCAACATTTTTTATGAAATTATTATTATTTACTATTTTTATATTTTTAATCCATGATTTAAGTTTAATTTATATTGGTATTATTGTTTATATTTTATATTCTTTCAATTCCATGTAATTGAATCATTTTTATGTTTCAAGTAGGTGGCTTTAAAATCTTATAAATTATTTTTTTATAAAATTTTTTTACAAAATTATTTTTATTTTCAAATATTTCTTATATGTTTTATCTGTGTTTTATGTTTCATTTATATTGGTCTTATAGCTTATATTTTATAGGCATTCAATGTCACATACTTGACAAATTTTTACGTTTCAAGTAGGTGGCTTTAAAATCTTCTAAATTATATTTCATCAAAATTTGTTATGAATTTATTTTAATTTTTGACTATTTATTATATGTTTAAACCATGTTTTATATTTTATTTATATTTTTCTTTTAGTTTATATTTTATAGTCTTTCAAACATATATATTTGAAATAGTTCTAAATCCCACATCGGAAATGCAGAATGTTCTGCGTAGGAAAGGGAGAACCATAATCCCACATCAAAAATGAAAAATTATTTCCAGGGAAAGCCCTCTTATAAAAGGGAGCCCTGGGTGGGTGTTTCCACATACCATTGAATACATATTACTTCTTACTTCATTAACATATAGAATCTTCTTCTTGAGGGAAACATCATTGTCATTTATAGGGGATTGATCCAAAGAGAGTTTAAAATGTTATTCTAAAGCAATGTTAATATGTTTAATATATTTGAAAACATATATTTTTAAAACCTTCAGAACAAAAGAATATTGGGATAAGTATAAGGTTATAGCCTTCTAATCTCTTATTATTCCCATACCGAAGATTTGATTATCATGTCCTAAGTCTTTCATATCAAAGAAATGGTTCAATTGATTCTTGAGAGGGTTTATAATCCTAATTTTTTTACACATTAAAATCACGTCATCAACATCTAATAATATATTAACAGATTCATGTTTAAAACTTTTATAATATTCACATGCATCAAATTTACTTCTGGAAAATTGATTCTCAATTAGAAAAGAATAAAAACATTTATACCATTATCTAGAAGATTTTTTAATCCCATATAAAGAGTTATTAAGAAGGAAAACATGATTGGGTTTATATATATTTTGAAATCCATAAATAAGAGACATATAAATCATTTCATCAAGGTTACCATGAAAAGAGGTCGTTTTTACATCTAATTGTTCAGCATTCAAATCAAATTTGGCAGCAAAATAAAGAAGAATTCTTATGGATGAATGTTTAAAAAATAGGGAGAATAATTCAACACAATCAATGCCTTCATGTTGATGAAATCCTTTAGAAACCATTAGGTATTTGAATTTTATTTTTTATTCTCCAATATTTTTTTTTCCTCTTATATATGCATTTAGAACCTATAATATTATTTTAATTAAGATTGGAATAAAAAACCCAAGTGTTGTTCTTAAGAAGTGAATTCATATCTTCTTGAATTGCACCTAATAAATTAGTGTATTATTTGGACTTAATATATTTCTTATAAGTTTTAGGTTCACCATTAAACAAATACTATGATTCATTAAATTCATAGGTAGGAATATCATCTTGATTGAACTGGGTTGGAGGACTAATTACTCTTCTTTATCTCTCCCGAGTGAGTTGATAATTCATCAGATCATCTGGTTCCTCTATTATTGGCTCAATATCTGAATTAAAATCAGATTCAACATGACCCTGAACAATAGGAGAGAAGGACTAGTCCCATATTGGGAAAGGTCATTGTATTATAATGTAACTTCAACACCTATGGGTGTTTAGACTCTATAATGTTCTGCTATATCATCAAAAGACTCTACTAGTTCAGTTCCCTTATCACTAGAGAGAATATACTCATGAAAAATGATATTGGGACTTATTATACACTTTTGAAAACACAGTTAATCAACCCACAAAAAATTCCCCTTAACACCCTCTGGAGAACCAATGAATATACACTTTATATCCCTAAAAGATAGCATATTAATCCGTTTTTTAGCATAAGCAATGGATCCAAAGTTTATAACGTGTTCAAGGCTCAGGGGTGAACCTTTCTAGAGTTATTTAGGTTTCTTGAAATAATTATTAGAAGATGGGAAATGGTAGATAAGATAGACTATTTTTGAGGTAGTTGTTTCCTAAAAGGACTTGGGGAGTTTTTAGTGGGTAAACATGCACCTAACCCTCCCAAGAACTATCATATTCATCCTCTCGGCTAGTCAATTTTTCTTTGGAGTTTCCAAAATAGTATGATTCTTATAATTCAATTAGATTCATAGAATTACATGAATTAGTGGATATATATTATAATCAACTATCAATTATCAAGGCATTTAGTGTCTTAGTAGATTAACATTCTACCCCATCTTTCCAATTCTTAAAAGTCTGAAAGCTATTAGACCTATTTTTGAGTATATAAATCCCTAATTTTTTATAGAAGTCATCAATGAATGTCATGAATTATAATCCCCCACCATGGGAGGTGACCCTATAAGTACCACATAGATCTAAATGAACTCATTCAATGGGTTCTTTATCATTATAAATAGACCTAATAAATCTCACTCTTCTAGAATTTCTATATACACAACCTTCATATAATGGGATACTTTTTGAAGTGATATTACTAAAAAGCCCGTGTTTTTTGAGTTCATTAAGACCCTTTTCACTATCTTTACCTAACCTTATATTCCAAAGGGTTGTTTCTTCATGTTTTGAATCTAAATTGGGTTTTAATTGACTTATTTAAACCTTTCCATATAACACATAAAGTCCTTTACAAAGGTTTCATTTCATAAAAGTCAAGGATCCTTATGAAAACTTATGACTCCCATGGTATGACATAAAGATTTAACACTTTTGGTCAAGGATTACATGAGAGATTACACATATTTTCTGTTTGGGTAAATACCCAACTTCGTCAAGTATTTTAATAGTCATATTATGAAGCTATAATAAAACTGAGCTTATTCCCATAATACGACAACTCCAATTATTCCCTAGGAATTCCTCAGCAGATTTTATTTCCCTCAACTTAGAAAAGAATTACCTCATAGTAAACATGTGGAAAGAACATCATGAATCAAGGATCCATTCATAAGTGATGTATATGTTAGAAACATTTACCACATCAGCAATGTCAAATTCCTACTCAAATAATAAAGAATATTTGTTAATATTTTCTCTATAATCACCTTTATTGTTAAGGAAATTACTATTAATGTGAGAAGGTTGTTTACACTAAAAACACTTCATTAATTTTTTTAAAATAATACATTTGATTCATAGATTGACCCTATCCATTTTTCTACCCCTATTATCAATTCCCCCTCAAAAATCATTTATTCTAATTTTATTTAAACCCTCAAACTCTATCTTAAGACTACTCTTCCTTTGAAGGTTTTGGAGAGTAAATAATATTCATCTTATTCAAGAGTGAAAGTGTCTTTTCCATATCATCATAGAATCTTGAGAAGAATTAAAAGATTCATCTAATGAAGTTAACAATATTATGTCTTGGTCCTCATCATCCAATTTAATATCTATGTTGTATATATATAAAAAGATTTTATTAAATTCATCAACGTGTATCCTAACATCCATTCTAGGGTGAATTTTGAAAGTATATAATCTCATTTTTTGTATAATATACCAATAAGTGATTTAGTCATATAATGTGATTCAAGTATATACCATATACCTATAACAAAAGGTTCATATGAAACTTCTCCAAGTACTTTATCTACTGAAGGTAAAAGAATTATGATATTGGATTTCCTAAGAGTCTCTTTCGGGAAATCAATATAAGTGATGGATGTCTTCCCATATAGGGAAGGGGTGGTGACTTTCATTCAATAAATAGTAAGGGAATCAATTAAATAATTATGATCCATCAGGGAAATCATTTTAATTCACCATATATTGAAATCATTTTCAATATCAAATATACTAGAACCCATTGTGAATGTTTTAGAATGAGCTAATACCACTTTGGGGGGTTAAACCATTAAACCCAACATCACTTAGTTCCCACAGTTGTGTATTTTAGGGTTATTATCATTATGTGTTCAATTAATCATTTGAAGACAAAGGAACAAAACAAGTTTATTCTAAAATTGAGTTATAGGAAGAATGAAAATAGAAGATGAAGAAAAGAAAATAACACTAGATATAACGTTCTTTGGATCAATGTGATCCTACATGCATGACAAGAACACCACCCAGGCTAGTCCTTATATTAATAAACATATAACAAGCATCAAACTATATACACAAAGAAACAAGAAGTAAAAACTAGAGATGCTATCTAAGGAGGCCAACCTTAATGAACTAGGTGGTAAGGGTGAATCTTGTCACAAAGATTCAATGTTATCCACTCTTGGATTGAGACACACACACACACACAAAAGGATACATACATATACATGATAGAGAAGATTACATAACTTCATATCTAAGAATCTAAATCAAAACCTAGTTACGATGAAAGATGGGTAAATATCTAAAACCTCCTTAACGCATTGTCCTCCATAACCCATGACCGAGTCGATCTCAACTAAGTATCCACTAGAGAGGTACATCAGTTGTAGGAGGTGGAATGAGCTTAGAAGATGGGATCACAGATGTTCAAAACCCCTTATTCCCCCTCATTCTTCTTGGAGAAACTATAGAAATCATTATAGAGCCTCATGTCGGGAGAGCTCTTGATGAACCAAATGAGAGATACACCAAAACCAGAGAGAGGATTCCCAAATAAATGTGCACATAGGTAAATGGTGGAGTTCTAGGGGAGCTTTAGCTAACCTTGTTAGAAAACATTGGATCATAGTTGCATGGACAACTAGGATAAAAACAGTGGCTCACCTAATAGAATTCAGTTCAATAGGGGGGAAATGGAATTGCAGGTTTAGCATGACGGTGGAATCTCGGATCCAGTCCAAGAAAAATAAACAAGAAATGGATAAACATGGGCTGATAAATTTAACATAACTAGTCATCTAGGTAAATTCGGTAAATAGGTAAGGAAAAAAACAATTATAGTATAAAATAATAATTGAAAACAAATATAGAAAATGCATCTGAATAGTTCAATGCACAAATAAACACCCCATGAAAATGAAATATAAAAGTATCATATATCATATAAATAGAGAATGAATTTGACTCATATAAATAAAAATAAATTCATTTAATTAAAATAAAAGTAGGGGTGTAAATTAATAAGGAGTTTCCATAGGGAAGTGTCTCCATATTAAGATACACCAGCCACGACAATGCTTTGAAGAAATTTTTTTTGGATCACTGGGAATATGAATATCATGAGGTAATTATTATAACATGAAATTTATATATATATATAGTCTTATTTATAAAACATACATCTAAGAAAGCAAAATTGTTTTTTAACCACACTAAATAGTTTACATGGAGTTATTTTATGATGGTTGACATATAACATTTAATGTGTGGTGCCCCAAAGTGGAGGGAAAACAAGAGATAAATATTTCACATATAGAGATTATATATCATTATAGTGAAGATAACATGAACACTATTGAATCTAGTTGTATTGTGAATTTCAAAACCTATCCCAGTGGGGCCCATGTTGAGACTCCCCTTGCCCACCTCCAATAGGCCATTGGTTAGTGAATAGCACTGAGTAGGAAGATCACTAACATGAGAGGTATTGCCTATGTACCTGTATGCACACACACATCTCCAACACCAGAAAATGCAGAAATTTAAAAACCACTAAGTAACCAATGCATTGATGAAACTATTTCCCACAACCATAGTAGAACCATGAGTAATGTAATATAAACAGTGTTGAAAATAATCACATCACATAGATGTCTATAACATGAGTCTAACCTATCAGTAAAAGGTATTGATACTATTGTATAAATCCATAAGAACACACCTCGGTCTGTTCGGAATCAATAAGCACCATCTCCTCTTGGTCCACCAATGACTCTGTCAAAAGGATAATTATCTTTACAAGAAATGACATGTCACGAACCAGCCCAAGTCGACCCTGAACCGGTCACCCAGGCCAGCCCGTGACAAGTCCCGAGAGGCGTTCCCGATCCTCCCGGGATGGTGACAAGCACCAAGGGAATCAATAGAGTACACAAGGGAACGATTTCTCCCATATATAAACAATCAAACAAACAGCGGAAATAAACGGACAGCCCAAAATGAATTTATAGAAAAATTGAACTAAATATTATTTATACAAGAACTAAAATTAGAACAAAACCAAAAACTCAACTGAACAATTCCGATGAAAAAAATAACTCAATGTGACACTTCTGGTCACTCTCCAACACAATGATAAAAAGTCTCCCAAGGTGATCGAACTAAAGATGAAACCTGCACAAGGGCTAAAAAAAAGAAGAAGACTATAGGCGTGAGTATTAAAACTCAGTAGGTTAGCCCGGTATTCTATTCCCAATGCACATTACTTTAAAATAAAAGAAACATCAATTTATAGTTTTAAATTCAATATTTGAATGTATGGTTTTCAAATAAGGTTCCATGCTATAATAATTATTAGACATAAACATGCATGTTTAATAAACAAAAATGCAAGTAACAATTATTTTCAAAGAGGTGAAACTTCAAAATGAAAATAGTTTTCAAGAGGGCTGCTTTAAATAATTTTAACATTCAAATAAATAACACATACTACTGAATTTACCAACCAAACACACCGTATGCCGACGGTGAGTACAAAATAGCCAATGAGCACTAGTCACAGGAATACCCCTAGGCACTAGTTAGTTGCGAGCCCCAGGTACCTCATATCTCGGTGAAAGTAACCATAATAAATATCTGTTCTCGTGCACGAGCCACTAGTAGGGAACATACCCATAACCTAGTGGTCCCAAATCATCAACATGATCATAGTTTAGTTAGTGTTGTCATCGTCAAACTTGCTACGTGAAATAGGGGCCAACCCCCGCAGAATCACTAGCATACTAGTACACGTCCGCCCACCTAGATACCCGGGATTCCCTTTAGTGCTCAATCAAGTTACACATATTATCAAATACACATTTCACATCCCCATTCCATTCCAAAACCATAAAAACACAAACATCCCATAATAATTCTTCACATTTCTTACACTAATCAACAAACCGCTAAATATTTCGGTAAAACAATTTCATGAAGTGTATTGAGGATTTGCACATAAAACTCTTTCAAAAACACTCTTTAAATTATAAACACACATCATAACCAAACCAAATCATATTTGGTAGACCAATAAACATTTAATAAAATCATTTAATGGACCATAAAACAATCCCAATTTCACAACTTGTTATATACAAGTAAAACACTCCTTCATTAGGAAATGCCAAACGGGCCTTTAAACATTTTCTCAAAACTAACCTTTGATGAAGGTATGCATTTTAATTTTATTAAGGATATGTATAAATATCATTTACAGTAGTAAACCTCATTCATAAATCTCTTATAATACTTAGGTTAAATATTCAAAACACAACCATTTTCATAAAGATGTGAAACGGTCCATTTTTGGGCAACTCGGGCCAAAATATGTTGTAAATCAAAACCCACTTGTTTGTAAAAACAACTCCAAATTGAAAATCAATATAAGTACCCAAAAATACCATTTATAATTCTTCCAATTCCTTTATAAATCCAATCAAATAACTTTTAAATCACACATCACACATAAAAGCCAACCGGGCAATTTACCGAACACATGACATGCCCTTTTTAAACAAAACAATTTATTTTATATACATGAAAAGGAATAAAACACCAATTGAAAGCCATATTTTCATTAAAGACACTGTAACATGTTAAAAATACCATAGAATAGATTATAAACCTCACAAAATATTTTCAAAAGATAATGGAACATTTAAACAAACACTTGTTGAGAACTTTCATGACAAAACAACACTACCGTTCACAAACCAATGATTAAAAAACCACTTTGAACACCAATAAAATTATCCAAAGGATGAAAAACAATAATAAACATATATATCTGGTTTTAAATATAATAAAATGATGAAACTTAAATAATAAAGTCATGTGCAAGGGGTATCGTACCTCAAATCTTTGGCGTAATTGAAACGCACACCCGAAATCACCCGCCGCGGGTTTATAAACCCTAAAACTACAAATACCAGACCTAAACAAACATAAAACCCATCAAAAAACATGGTATAACAAAACCCTAGGTCTATCAAGACTAGGGTACAATATAAAACCATGAAATAATGAAAGGAGGGGGAAGAGGAAGGAGAAAGGAGAAGGAATCTCACATTTCACCCTAGAAAACTCTTCGTATTCCATTAGATCTGCAACCCTATAGGGAAGTGAATGACTTGAAAATTCATGGAGATACTCCTAAGATCAGGAAGAACCAGGGAAAGAAAATTGGTGGCCAAAAGAGTATGAATTGAATGAGTTATGGGTGAAACAATTTACCTTCTCAATTCTGGACGTTTTGAGGAAACCAGAGAACATTCTCCCTAATACGCGACCAATATGAGCTCCAAAGTGGTAAAAAAGATATTGGGGGTGAGGATAGGGATATTGGCTTTGGGTGGGAGGTGGAATCACCGAAAAATAATAAAAAATGAAAAAGATATAAATGAAAAAAATTTTAAAACAGGAAATGGGCCCATGGGCTGGCCCAATACCTAAATAAGTGACCCAAATTCGCCTGGCTTATGAATTTCTAATGGGTCCAAAAGGATAAATAAATTTTAATATATCAGTATAGGATAAGTGGGAAGTTTATTGGGTGAAAAAGGATGAAAAACAAAAGAGTTATAAAAGAAACAAATTCAGTTGTTAAAACTGGGAATGGGCCGGATCAATACAAAGACAGAAAAAAAAACCGTGTGTGACAATTCTCCCCACCATTAAAGCTTTCCGCCCCCGGAATGCCATAACACATTCCAGCTGAAAAACAAACAACACATAAGGATTCCAGAATGTACCCCCCACCATTAAGAATCAACTATCCCTAGAAATGTTCTTTGGATGAAAATCCAAGAGACCCATGGTGGGTCTCCCCACCATTAGAAACCAACTAGCAATGAATAGACAAGAATTGAACATGAGCTAAAATTGGGCGTCACTCACAGAAGCCCAAAAAAACCCTCCTAGAAAAACATAATATACCAAGTTAATAGGATTACAAAATGAACATATAAACCACCCACTCCCGAACAGAGGGGACAAGAACTTGGCCAACACATTCAGCACAATTCTGGACCCCCGTCACTTGGGGATGGGAGGGAAGGGGACCCAATAATTTGGCCACTGAAACAACAAAAGAAACAATGAAACTACCCAAAACTCTCCCCCAATGAATAGGTAACACCAAGACTGCATCTTATTTTTACAGGTGGTCCACACAGGGACATTGATTGAAAACCCACATCCATGAAGGAATAACCATAGACACTGTGTGAGGGGTTAAGTCCACCACGCTTGTTGCGACAAAGGGAAATTCATAGAAATGAAGAACCAAAACATTGACATAGTAACTAACTTACCAAAACAGAGGAGTAAGGATCATAATATAGCACTCCACACCTCTGTTGATTTCCTGAATACGTGAAAAGCTTCACTCCGAGGCCTATGGCTGGAGCCCTGATTCTTGAAGCATTTGATGCACCGCAGTCAGGTGATAAGGATCACACCACTCAAAAAACCCACACTGGATCACAAAAAAAAACCTTCATCTAAATAGGAAATAATAGATACATATCAAAATTCCTTATCACTCTAAATGAGGGGCATAATGGACAAGGAATTAGACGAAACACATCAACATCACCGAACACAACTGCTCTATCCAAAAGAATTATCACGACTTAGAAGCACTTTTAATAGATCCCAATCATCTCTATATTCCAACAAACAGGTTGAGGCATCATCAAAAGAGGTGGATTTAAAATTTGAAGGGAATCCTTAGGTTGATCAGTAGGAAATATTTCCAACGGAGAACTATCACTGGCCACATCACAACATCAAACACATCTTTAGAAACCCAATGAAAATTTCTCCAAAACCAAGACACCAACAAGATATCATCTCAAGATACAACAAGAGTATGAATTCTAGATCACAAGGAGGCTTACTGAATAAACAAATCTTCTACAACATAGAAAAATCAAGCCACATAACCATTGGTTTTAAAAAAAGGGCTACAATTTTCAGCTCAAAACAATTTTGAAAAATCAAACTAACTGGGTGGGTTTCCACATTCACCAATGGTGTTTCATCAAGTCTCACCCACATGCACATTTCCATGCCACCCAAGGCACCCAACCACCATACCATATATTTCATCCTTCCAGATATAAATAAATCCATGCATGTGAGCACTCATGAAAACACCAAAGGATAAAACAAAACAACATCATTCCAAAAATCATGTACCTTCAAAAGGAACACCAACCACCAAGTGAAAAACCCTTTTCATATTCCACAAACAAACAAAACCACAATTCATTAAGAACCATTTTCTTAAAAACCTACCCCTTTTCATTTTAAAAAAATACTTTTTAAATAACCAATCCACTCCAAACAACCCCTTCCCATTTTTTTTTAAAAAAAAATCAACAATGTATATTTTTATAATCTGAGGTCCATTGAGACCAATACCGTTTGTAGTAAAACACCAACCGATCAAAACCAATTGCCAAAACTAATTTATCCAATTCAAAAACTTTTTAACATCCTAAAATACCCCATTTAAAAAAAAGATCCAGAATCACTTTAAAATGATTCACAATTTCAAAACATTTTATTTCAACAAACCACAAGTTTAGATTATGGATAATCCAATCCCTATAAATCATTTATACTTCCCTCCATTTTTTTTCCACAAAAACAGAACCTTCCTAAACCATTCTTATATTTAATTATTGAAACCCCATTTTTTTCACTTTTAAAAATCTAATTCTTACATTAAAACCCATTTCCACAATTCTAACACAAGGATTTTAAAAACAAAAATTCAGAATTCATGAAAGGTTCAAGAGACCCAAGAAAAAGGGAACTAGTGTCGGTGGGTGACTTGACCATATGGTTGGCGACCATATGCCAAACACAACACCAACACAGAGAGACTTATTAGGACCATTCCCCAGCTCCACATGGCTTTCCAGGCCCTGTGAGCTCATGGAGGCCATTAGTTAGACTCCCCTTGTCATATCCCAACACCAAAAAAAATCAACCAGAACAAAGGACACTAACAAAACTGGACTCCCTTGGAAACCTGAGGATTAGAACAAGAAAGAGTTCGCGACGCTCTTCATGCACTTACCCCTCAAGTCCCAACAATCCTACTCCATCTACCTTGACATCCCCAAAAAAACAAGGGCGCTCTAAAAGAAAGGTCTGCTAAGAGCCAACCTCCTCTGATACCATTTTTTCACGAACCAACCCGAGTCGACCCTGAACCGGTCACCCAGGCCAGCCCGCGACAAGTCCCGAGAGGCGTTCCCGATCCTCCCTGGATGGTGACAAGCACCAAGGGCATCAATAGAGTACACAAGGGAACGATTTATCCCATATATAAACAATCAAACAAACAGCGGAAATAAACGGACAGCCCAAAATGAATTTATAGAAAAATTGAACTAAATATTATTTATACAAGAACTAAAATTAGAACAAAACCAAAAACTCAACTGAACAATTCCGATGAAAAAAATAACTCCATGTGACACTTCTGGTCACTCTCCAACACAATGATAAAAAGTCTCCCAAGGTGATCGAACTAAAGATGAAACCTGCACAAGGGCTAAAAAAAAGAAGAAGACTATAGGCGTGAGTATTAAAACTCAGTAGGTTAGCCCGGTATTCTATTCCCAATGCACATTACTTTAAAATAAAAGAAACATCAATTTATAGTTTTAAATTCAATATTTGAATGTATGGTTTTCAAATAAGGTTCCATGCTATAATAATTATTAGACAAAAACATGCATGTTTAATAAACAAAAATGCAAGTAACAATTATTTTCAAAGAGGTGAAACTTCAAAATGAAAATAGTTTTCAAGAGGGTTGCTTTAAATAATTTTAACATTCAAATAAATAACACATACTACTGAATTTACCAACCAAACACACCGTATGCCGACGGTGAGTACAAAATAGCCAATGAGCACTAGTCACAGGAATACCCCTAGGCACTAGTTAGTTGTGAGCCCGAGGTACCTCGTATCTCGGTGAAAGTAACCATAATAAATATCTGTTCTCGTGAACGAGCCACTAGTAGGGAACATACCCATAACCTAGTGGTCCCAAATCATCAACATCATCATAGTTTAGTTAGTGTTGTCATCGTCAAACTTGCTACGTGAAACAGGGGCCAACCCCCGCAGAATCACTAGCATACTAGTACACGTCCGCCCACCTAGATACCCGGGATTCCCTTTAGTGCTCAATCAAGTTACACATATTATCAAATACACATTTCACATCCCCATTCCAATCCAAAAACATAAAAACACAAACATCCCATAATAATTCTTCACATTTCTTACACTAATCAACAAACCACTAAATATTTCGGTAAAACAATTTCATGAAGTGTATTGAGGATTTTCACATAAAACTCTTTCAAAAACACTCTTTAAATTATAAACACACATCATAACCAAACCAAATCATATTTTTCAGACCAATAAACATTTAATAAAATCATTTAATGGACCATAAAACAATCCCAATTTCACAACTTGTTATATACAAGTAAAACACTCCTTCATTAGGAAATGCAAAACGGGCCTTTAAACATTTTCTCAAAACTAACCTTTGATGAAGGTATGCATTTTAATTTTATTAAGGATCTATATAAACATCATTTACAGCAGTAAACCTCATTCATAAATCTCTTATAATACTTAGGTTAAATATTCAAAGCACAACCATTTTCATAAAGATGTGAAACGGTCCATTTTTGGGCAACTCGGGCCAAAATATGTTGTAAATCAAAACCCACTTGTTTGTAAAAACAACTCCAAATTGGAAATCAATATAATTACCCAAAAATACCATTTATAATTCTTCCAATTCCTTTATAAATCCAATCAAATAACTTTTAAATCACACATCACACATAAAAGCCAACCGGGCAATTTACCGAACACATGACATGCCCTTTTTAAACAAAACAATTTATTTTATGTACATGAAAAGGAATAAAACACCAATTGAAAGCCATATTTTCATTCAAGACACTGTAACATGTTAAAAACACCATAGAACAGATTATAAACCTCACAAAATATTTGAAAAAGATAACAGAACATTTAAACAAACACTTGTTGAGAACTCTAATGACAAAACAACACTACCGTTCACAAACCAATGATTAAACAACCACTTTGAACACCAATAAAATTATCCAAAGGATGAAAAACAATAATAAACACATATATCTGGTTTTAAATATAATAAAATGATGAAACTTAAATAATAAAGTCATGTACAAGGGGTATCCTACCTCAAATCTTTGGCGTAATTGAAACGCACACCCGAAATCACCCGCCGTGGGTTTATAAACCCTAAAACTATAAATACCAGACCTAAACAAACATAAAACCCATCAAAAAACATGGTATAACAAAACCCTAGGTCTATCAAGACTAGGGTACAATATAAAACCATGAAATAATGAAAGGATGGGGAAGAGGAAGGAGAAAGGAGAAGGAATCTCACATTTCACCCTAGAAAACTCTTCGTATTCCATTAGATCTGCAACCCTATAGGGAAGGGAATGACTTTAAAATTAATGGAGATACTCCTAAGATCAGGACGAACCAGGGAAAGAAAATTGGTGGCCAAAAGAGTATGAATTGAATGAGTTATGGGTGCAACAAGTTACCTTCTCAATTCTGGACGTTTTGAGGAAACCAGAGAACATTCTCCCTAATACGCGACCAATATGAGCTCCAAAGTGGTAAAAACGATTTTGGGGGTGAGGATAGGGATATTGGCTTCGGGTGGGAGGTGGAATCACCGAAAAAGATTAAAAAATGAAAAAGATATAAATGAAACAAATTATTTTTTTTAAAACAGGAAATGGGCCCATGAGCTGGCCCAATACCTAAATAAGTGACCCAAATTCGCCTGGCTTATGAACTTATAATGGGTCCAAAAGGATAAATAAATTTTAATATATCAGTATAGGATAAGTGGGAAGTTTATTGGGTGAAAAGGATGAAAAACAAAAGAGTTATAAAAGAAACAAATTCAGTTGTTAAAACTGGGAATGGGCCGGATCAATACAAAGACAGAAAAAAAACCGTGTGTGACATGACACATGAGGACAAATCCCATACAGGGGTGAGTATAAAAATACATAGTAGTACACCCCGAAACCAAAAATCCATAAAAAAAAGTATGTATAATCAACTATACATAGGTATTTTTCTATAAAAAATATAACAAGAATATCTAGATATACTTTATCCACGAAACAGAATCCAGAGGTATGTCATGAACACCTTATACCAGTAATATAAAATTCATCTTGATGATTGCACAAAGAAATCATCCGGGAGAACAAACTCCTGAGTCTGATATTGCTGATGATGTCCACCCGAGAGATACTTCTTATTAGGTACTATCATGATAGAGAGACACCAGTAGATCTAAAAAGAATAATATAAATATATGAGGATAACATATAGGAATATGGGATGATACCAACAACTCAATTTAGATTAACCCGCTAAGTATATAATTGACGCTCACACGGTGTTTATCACATAGATACCAATAACTTCACCTAGGGAAAAAATATGAATAGAGGACCCCACTCTGAGCCTCTCAAGAGGATTCCAACAAATCTATCTAGGAAGTCCTTCTGAAGGGATCATAGTCCTAGGATTAGGAAATGATTCACCCCGACCTTTGGGGAAAAAGATAAAGGGAATGAACCCTAACAAAACCTATCCAAGATACCAAGGACAAGAAAATCATGCCATGTAGGAAGAGGTATTTTGTGTGTTATATGGTCACACTCCATGCCCCTTAACCCTAGGTTTATCCCATGTACAATGACCACTATAATGTAATCATTTCCATGTATAATAGGGGTACACGGTGTGTATTAAGGGTTACACACTGTGTCCTTCCATCTAGGGTCCACCTGTGTACTCTATCCATGTGCCAGTACATAGTGCCAACCCATGTATCCCTTCTCATGTACCAATAATTTGGGTTACTTGTGTTCTTGGTCCATGCCATATTATGGGGGTCTGTACATGCCGTGTAGGAAACTCGTGTACTCCACCCCATGTCTGTGTACTTCCCATGTACATATTGAGTCGTTCATGGGGGACTACATGCCTGTGTATCGGTTCTTCCAGAAACCCATATTATTCCTCTCTCTCACACCTTCGATCCACTAGATTGTATTCAGGTGTTCAGTTCACCATGAAACTGAAAATACAATATCATTTTCCACTCTGACATCAAATAAATGGGATTTAGGACATCAGTCGTCTCATAAAATGCTTTCATGGGTGTTCTTCATTATCTCCAAAGAATGAATATTCAAAACCCGCAATCCTTCGATACACTTCTATACCCACAATTTCACCACTATTGATTCATCCCAATGTTGGGTCTTTGATTTTGGATCATTGATCCAAGAATAGAAGGTGTAATGATCAATTGTTCAAAAGGGTTTCCAAGTATGGGGAAGAATGATGAACGCACAAAGAATGCCAGAATTGGGGAAGGAAATCACAATAAATCAATAGGGATGAACCTAGATCAATGTTTGTATTGATATTGGTTCATCATCCTTAGAATGGTAAATGAATCAGTCAATATCTCTAATAAAAAATATTTAATCATCCCAAGAAACTCGCAAAATATAATCCCATAGTGAAAATATGATCAATCTATGGGTTAATCTACTCATGGATTAGTCCGCGCTTGTTGTAGAAATCAAGAATGGGAAAATATGGATTAAATTAAAATCCATACGATGATATGAATCACTCTATGATCAAGAATGGTCTCCAAATAATTTTCATTTGCAAGATCTGTCAAGATCGGTGTTCATCGATCATCGATACGAAGTTTCATCATCACCTGATTGAGAGAATTATCCAAATATATCTCTCCAGTGTCTCTATAAGATTTCATGGTTATATAGTTAACCCTGGATCTCTAATCTATGGACAATTTTAAAGAGAAACTCACTACATCATTGCGACAACAAAATTAAATAATATTTCTTAATTTATTTTATTCATTTATGTGATCATGACGAATTTCCACAACCAACCCATGCCGACCAATGCTAGGTCATAGTTAGAGAAAATTCATTTCTCTAAATTAAACAGGGACCTCATATTTAAAATATTAGAACCTTTTTAGATATTATTCCATTTTTTAGGAAAACCGTGAATTCATTCTATTGAATATTTTAATATTCTTGAAGAATTTAATTCGGGTACACCTGGCCTCAAATTTTTATGTAATATTAGTCCCTCATCTCAAAATTAATCAATATAATATTAAAAAATAATAAATGGAAAAATAAAAGACATTAAATTTTCCCCACCTTGGGGATATTTGTCCTCAAAAATCCAAAAAAGGTCTAATAAAAACAATAAGGGTTCCAAGCATGAATATGAGCCTCCCACTCCCAAGTGTTATCTAGGAGATTTATGTGCTGCCATCATACACGCAAAAGAGGAACATACCTCCTCAACTATGACATGTGGAAGAATTCATGTACCCGATCTAATTGTGGAATTAGAGCTAAGCGGTATGCCACCTCACCAACTCTAATCAGTATCTGGAAAGGGCCGATGAACCATGGAGATATCTTGTCGCCCCATCCAAATATATATAATCCATATCAAGGTGAAACTCCTTGGAACAATTGGTCTCCTTCCTAGAACTCCAATGGACTCTTTCATCTATGAGAATAAGACATTTGATGGCTTGGTTTAGTCTTCATCCACTCTAGAATGATCTGAACCTTCTCTCTAGTATATTTCAACATGTATGGGCCCATGTGTGATGACTCTACTGGGTCAATCCATCAGAGTGGTGACCTACAGGGTTTCCCTTAAAAATTCTTGAATGGTTCCATACTGATGGTGGAATGGTAGATGATGTGGTATGTGAACTCCACCAATGGTAGGCGATCTTCCCAACTATGAATAAAGTTTAATATGCATGCTCACAGCATGGCCTTGAGAACTGGAATGGTCTATTCTTTCTAACTATAATTTTTTGGGTGAAATTTCTTGGTCATGTGTATCTGGGTCCCAAACCCCTCCTTTAATCCCTTCCACATATGATATGTATAGCGAGAATCGTGATATGAAACCATCGTTGTTGGAAATTCATTGAGTCGAAATATATCATAAACATAGAGGGGTCCCAAGCTCTCTACTAAACTCTACTCTTAAATATCTTGAATGTGGGGTGACTTATTAAGTTGGTCAACAATCACGCAATAACATCATGTCCCATGAACATACGTGGTAAAACCATAATGAATTTCATGGGTATCCCATCCCACTTTTATTATGGCACCTCAAGGGGTTGATCTAGACCCACTAGAACTTGGTAATCAGCCTTCACTAGCTGATAAGTAAGGCATCTAGAAACAAACTCTTCAAATCCTTACTTCATACATGGCCACCAAAAGTGACATCAGAGATACCAATGCATCTTTTCCATACCTGGATGTACCGCCAAAGGGGATATATGAAGCTCCCTCAATACCTCCTCATGCAAAGTCACTAGTACTACTATGCATCCTCTGAAAAGAACGATGTTCTCCCCACCTTTTGAATGTCTATCAACAGTATTCCCTATGGGTATCTGAGAACATAGGGTCTCACAGTTGGTATCCACAAGCTAAACCTCCATGACTCTTTATAAGAGTGGAGGGGTGATAACCATCAACTCTTGGTAAACTTATCCATATCCATCCAGAAAGGGCAACTACTACGAGACCAACTACTCTGATTCCTTGTTCAGCAACTACGGACCAGATCTCATACTAAAATCATCCTCTACCACGTTCCCCTTCCTATGAGTATAGAACATTTTGAAGTCATAATACTGGAGGAACTCTAGCTATCTCCCCTATATCATGTTGAGATCCTTTTGATAGAAGTTATACATGAGACTCGTATGGTCGAAGTAGATGATTAACTGCTTGCCCATCAGGTAATTTCGCCACATCTTCAAGGAAAAAACTACCAATACTAACTCAAGACCATGGGTTGCATAATTTTTCTCTATGGTCTCAACTTCCATGAACCATAGTAAATCATCACTATCCCCTGCATTAGGAAACAATCAAATCTTGTTCCTGATGCATCGCAGAATAATATGCACTTGACACCCCCTCCAAAATCTCAAGATTAGATCACTCGTCAAACGCTGCATCAATAGCTGCAAAGCCTTCTGGCACCTTTATGTATACATGACTGGATTAACCATTCAAGTGTAAGTTTTCATGGTTGTTTCTATCTTGGAGAAATAAGGTATGAATATTAGATAACATCCTACCAACCCAAGGATTATCCACACCTCTGTCATGCTCTTAGGTCCCATGCTAACACTGCCTCGACCATGGCACGGTCCACTGCAAATCCATATTCTAGGATATTGTGTCCTAGAAAGTGGGCCACCTAAATACAGAAATGGAACTACGAGAGTTTCCTGTAATGAAAGTGCTCTCAGAGTAAATCAAGACTTATCATTAAGGTTCTTGCAAGATCCTCCTCAGACGATGAGTATATATGAATATCATCAATGAAGACTACCCTAAACCAGTATATGTAAGGTTGAAATATTTGGTTCACAATTACCATGATTCTAGGGTGTTTTTCATTCCAATGAGAATCACCATGTACTCATAATGACCGTAACGACATCTTAATTTTATCTTTGGTATATCCTCATCATGTACTTACAACTAGTGATAGCCTGATCTGAGTTCAACCTTCGAGAACCAATGTTCACCTCTCAAATGATCAAATAGGTCATCGATCCTCATTAGGGGATACATGTTTTTCATAGTCACCTAGTTCTGGTGTTAGTACAACACTAAAAACCTCAATCTCATATCTGCCTTTTTGGAAATAAAAATGGTGGATGCATAGGGTGAAACACTCGGTCTCACAAGGCCCTTCCTTTTAAAGTGCTCAAACAACACCCTTATCTCATGAACCACTATTAGAAACATCTGATATGTTGGTGAATATATCAATACCTTCACAGGGTGTAGATCAATGCAGAATCTATCTCTTGGTGGGGAGGTAAACATCGAACATCTTCAGAAAAGATATCATCATACCCTACCACCAGTATAGGAAACTTGAAACTAATAAAATTCATTACACTAAGGAGAATTCTAGCCAACTGGTCAGTAATCAGAAATAACATATTATGCATGAGCCCATCTTGTGATGTTTGGGTTTCAATTTATCCGAGAAAGAAGAATCCAATTCTATCATTGATGACACACCACACCATTTTTCTAAAATATTAAATCTTGTAATGGATCAATGATAACCAATGTATACCAAGATTGATGTCTTAAGGCCTCAATGTTTCTACCACTTGGTTCTAACTAAAACTCTCACCTACATGGTCAAGTTCACACTGTAAAAACAAGGGTGTGATCATTAAGTATTCAATTATAGGTGTCTCCAAGCCAATGGGTCGAGTCAACAGATCAACCAAAATCTTAGGTCTCATACGCAATATGCAGAGAGGATGTTTTGAATATCACCAATGTCTACTAATACTACAGATGAAGTTCAAAAGACATAGATCATATGTCGAAAAAATCCTAGAGCCCATGGGTCATATTACTCGACTCAATGTAGTTATTCCTGCCCATTACCTCAAACTCTCTAAGGCTGGCGCAAACCAATTGGGGGTGGTGGTGGTAAAATTTCAAAATTTCAACCACCTCCTACTAACCTCCCATATTCTCTTCCACTTCCACCACCCTACAAATATTCCTACTGCTTTCATTATCTCTATCTCGATGGTCCTTCTACTATCTCCATATTAGTAGTACAGTGGGTTGGAAAATCTCGAACAAGATGTCCCTTGACATTAGATGAATAGAACCACATCTCCCGAGGCTAACTAGACCGATCCTATGAGTCATGAACAACATATCCTATATCCTGGGACCTCCTCATGAAACATATTCCATTTATAGGTCCTTCAGAATGACATCAACTCATTGTTTCTGAGGTCTCTACTCCTTCTTTCCCACTTTTGAATATCAACAGCTGTATCGACTCAACAAAGAATCATTACACAACCAAGGACCACTCCATAAACCCCAGAATAACTAAGAATTCATAGACAGAAAACAATGGATCAGATGACTTTATGTAGACTTAGTTTGAAGGTTGGATCCCTGATGTATTTATCTAGAACCATATCTATTAAGTACCTAGAATGGTTGGTAATCCTTGATGAATAATCAGCTACTGACAGGATACCCTACTAAAGCTAGAGAAGTTCTGGAATGTGCACAACCCTTAGCATAAATGGTAATAACTCCTATAAGAAAAAGAGCCCAAACTTTTTCCAAAAATGATTTTCCTCATCGTGAGTCTAGGTAACCAAACTCCACCATCGTCCTAATGATCCAGGTTGATGGCCTTCTTCCAGGACCACCATCTGATCTGAGGGTGTCCTGAATAGACAAAAAACTCAGGTCACCACCTCAATCCAGTTTTCAGCAGCCTATGGGTTGGGATCACCTAGGAACATTCGGGGTCTCTTCTACTGAAACACGTAAAGTGTAATCAACCTACGCTCCTCATCTACTGGTAACGCGGGGTCTGCATGCTGCTCTATAGGTGGTGGTATGTATGGTGCACCACCTGGTGGTTACATATGAGTAAATGGTCCATTTATCGATTCCTCGTCACTATGGGGGTCATCCTTGTGATTAAGTTGTTGAATTCTAGATGGTATACATCATGGAGGCATCTCGAAACAAAAAAGATGTCCCAA
The DNA here is from genome assembly GCA_963277665.1 of Viscum album. NCBI lineage: Eukaryota > Viridiplantae > Streptophyta > Magnoliopsida > Santalales > Viscaceae > Viscum > Viscum album. The sequence goes on along the minus strand of OY728146.1, from coordinate 1,877,646,527 downwards.
AATCAATGATTATATATGGAGTTCAGACCTATAACGGACATGGATCACATCCCATTTTTACATGATTCATGTACCATTTGTTTTCCATACAACCTTTGTTCTCATGTACCGAGTCGAAAAAAATGTTATCAGAGTTCTGGTGTGTTGAAACATCATCCGTTGCACCAACAATGGAATCCCTGGCCTAAATGTGGAACTTGAATAACTTAAAATGTTTCGCCAAATCAATCTCCCATACCACCATTCCTAAAGTAGAACTAGCCTCAATTGATGCCACTTTGTCATAACCTGTCCTAGTGAGGCTTTTGTCGTGACTCCCTAATCCCACCTCTAATACGTCTGCGTCTGGAGACTAGAACCAAGTCTACATATCACTATCATGGGAGGAATTGACTATTTACATGTATGAACACACTCATATATAAGCCCAAAAAATGATGAAATTTAAAAAACAACTAAGTTACCAATGCCTGCATACAACTATATCCCACAACCATAGTACGATAGAAAGTAAAGTAAATATATCCAAATACAAGCCCACCATAATGAAGTCTATAACATGAGTCTAACTTGTATGTAAAAGATATCGACACTTATTTCTAAAGCCATAAAAACACACATCAGTCTATCCGGACTCACTAAACACCATCTGGTCCTGATCCACCTAGGCCTCTATTAAAGGTTCAATCTGCTGCACAAGACATGACACATGTGGGAAAAGCTTGTGCATAGGTGAGTATAACAATACATTGTAGGAAACCCTAAAACCAAAAAGCAATAAAAGAAAAGAAATTATAGTCAGCTCTATATAGGTATATTTCTACAACACATATAAAATGAATATCTAGATATAATTGATCCAAGACACACAGTCCAGAGGTAACTCATGACCACCGTATACCAGCACTAGAAAATTCAGCTCGAAGATTCCACAAAGAACTCATTTGGGTGAACACACTCTTGAGTCTGATAGTACTGATGATGCCCATATGAGAGATACCGCTCATCAGGTACTATCATGAGAGAGAGATGATGACAGATCTAAATGGAATACAATACACAGATGAGGATCACAACCAGGTCCATGGAGTGATACCAACAACTCAATCTAGATTATCCCACTGGGCATAGGATCAATGTCTGTGTAGTGTTGGTCACATAAATACTAAGAACTCCGCCTAGGGAACAAAGATGAAAATAAAATCCCACTCCATGCCTCTTATGGGGGTTCCAATAACTCTATCCAAGAATTATTGTGGAAGGGATCGTATTCTTAAGAGCAGGAAGATATTTGCACTGACCTTTAGGGAAAACAATAAAGGGAACAAACCCAAATGAATTTTTTCCAAGATAGAGAGGAAAATAAAATCATGACATGTAGGAAGCCTTACATGGCATGTAGTAGTCTAACATATTGTTTCACTTAACCTCAGGTACTATCCATGTAAAATGTATCATGTCATTCAGACCATGTTGTGTAAAATAGGGGTACATGGTGTGTAGTAAGGGTTAAACATCGTTTCCTTCCATCCGGGGTGTGCCTGTGTACTCCGGCTGCGTCCTAGTACACAATATCAACTCATGTATCCCTGGAAGTGTACCAATAGATGGGGTAACCCATGTACTTGGTCTAGACCATGTCGTGTGGGGGATTATACGCCATGTAGGTAAACCATTTACTCAACCCCATGTTCATGTAATTTTAATGTACATTCAGAGTTGTTCAAGGGGGACTACAAGCCATGTAGTCAGGAACTACACACCGTGTGTATGGAGTTTTCTAAGAAATCACCTTCTTCCTCTTACTCATGTCATTGATATATTAGATTTTGTTTGGGTGTTCCATTCACCTTATAACTCTATATCCAAGCTTGATTTTCCACTCTAACACTGAACCGACGTGATTCATGCATTCAATCAGCTCAAAAAATTCAATTATGAGAGTTCTTCATTATCTATGAAGAATGAAGATTCGGCTCCCATCGTTATTAAATCTGTTAACTTACACAAAATTACACCTCCTTTGAGTTTTCTCAACATTGGATCTCATATTTTGGATCCCTGCGCCATGAATCGAAGGCGCAATGATGGATCTTTCAAAAGGGTTTCCAAACACGTGAAAGAATAAATAACATAATAAGATTACCATAATTGGGAGAAAAGGGACATTAAATTGAGGGGGAGGAACCTCGATCGATGTTCATGTCAATCATGCTTTATCACTATTAGAATGGTAAATTAGTCAATCAATAGTTCTAATAAAAAATATTAAATCATCCTGATAAAGGTGAAAAATATAAAACAATCATGTAAATATAATTAATCTGTGGGATAATCTATTCATTGATTTATCTATATTAATCATAGGAATTTAGAATGGGGAAAGGAATATTAAATAAAAATACCTACCTCGATTCAAATTTCTCAAGGAAGATGAAATATCATTGCATTATTATCGTTTCCAAGATCCATCAAGATCGGTGTTTGTCGATCACTAATTTATGGTTTCTTCATCACCTACCTGAGAGAATACTCTAGATAAATCTATCCAATGCCTCTATAGGATTATAGGGTTATAAGGCTAACCCTAGACCTTTGACATAGGGATAATTTTAATGAGAAACTGACTGCATCACTACATCAACAAAATAAAATAAATTTTCATAATTTATTTTACTCATTTCAGAATCTGTGATGACTATCCAAAACTGGCCCACGTTGACCAATGTTAGGTTGGAACTAGGTTAGATCCATTGTGTTGATTGAAACATTGCCCTATTATTTCTGATTTTGGAATCCTCTTAGAATTTATTCAACTTTTTCAGGAAAACTACACGTGCGTGCTATTTGATATTTTAATATTATTTATGCATTTATTCTAGGCACACTAGGCATTTTACTTTTATGCATTCTCAGCACCTTGTCTTGAAATTAATCCATATAATATTGAACAATAATACATGAAAAAATCTGGGACATTATAGTGAATATCACATCCTCTCTTCCCAAATATTTGTTATTTTGTATTTAATTTTCTGTATGAAATATTGTGATGCTAGAAAGCATGTTCATCTGAGTCTATATGGTCACTGCAATACAGAATTGTTTATTTATTGGATGGTATAATTATATCCTAGAAGATTTTTTTTAAAATAAGTTGATAATGGATGTATCCCATCATCTCATGTTGTGATCCATTAGATAATGAATAATTAATCATGCACTACATTATGTTCCACTAATAAAACATAAAATTTTTCATCTCGTGATTGGAGGTGCTCATAACAAACTTATATTCTATGAAATTCTAGAGAATAAGAATTGTTTTTCAAAAAACATGATTTGGAAATCACATTAATAGTAAATTAATATTATACACCACCAATTTTATAGTTCATCATATCATGGACCCTAACATAATGATGTTTATGTTGGCCAACAAGTAACAAACTATGGGATGCTAAAATCTGGATTATGGAGGCTTTCTCATCAAGATCAACAAATTTATCCCAAGGAACTCGATTTCCCTACATCCATCTATAATAGATCTAAATATATGGATGAAATTATCATTGACAAATTGGATACAAAATACAATTATTTTGAATATAGTTCATGTATTATAATAATATATCTTTATTGGTTGATGGCTTGTAGGTCCCAAGTAACAGAAACTAGTGGTTGCGCCTTCAGGGTGTTCCGGTGGGCAACTGACCATCAATGATTTTTAATAACCTGAATAATGGAACCATGACTGTTCAGTGGGGTGTGTAGGTGATCAACAATGGAGTGGGATACCACCTGGTCATGCAGATGGGTAGGCGGAAATTTTCTAACTAGGGGCCTGGTCAAGCCTGCATTGTGAGGAACATGAGTATCCTATTTTGGATGACACTATAGCACCCAGAACTGACCATTGTACTTCAAAAACCCACCTTTTATAGTGGGATTGTGTCCCCATGTTCCCAATATTTTTATTTTGGATGGACCGGGGATTTGAGCTCATGTCCCTAATGAAATGTTATTTGCTGATAGTACCTTTTGTGGCATCGACCACTCTACAAACATGGGAAAGTAATTAATTTTACTTTTATTTTGATGTTGTGTGAAAGATATTTTTATTTATTGGTATAAAATAAAATTTATTTTTTAATTTAAAAAAATTTATTTTGTATCTTGAATTATTATAAAAATAAAAATTATAATCAAAACCACTCATATAAATATATGTGGGAAAAAATAGATTTTCTAGTCTTCACACCTTCATTATTGATTCATGAATTGTAGATGAACCACTAGTTTTTTGGTTGATATTGTTTTCTATGTGTGACTCTTTCTATCTATGCCATAACTTTCCAAGGACTATGGTTTTGGCTGTTTTTCTAACTCAGAAATTCTTTTGTTCATATTGTAATATAGAAATTTTTTTGTTCAGATTGTATTTCATCTACGATGAGTTTTAATATATTTTTATATTTTCTACTATTTTAGTTTGAATAATAACAACTAATATACAGTGTCCCATTACTAAAAATATACCCTTTAATAGCATGAAAAAAAATTCTTTTAACAATGATATAATATCACGGGTAAAGGGGTTCCCCTTTATCAGAACTTTCAATAGAATTTATAAATGGGGACTTTATGAGTGCTTTCAATAACTCTAATAAAGGGGGACCTTTATCAGCACTACAAATAGAGATGATAAAGGATCCACCTATCGCAATGTTCTATTTCTATAATTTCACATGGAATCAACCTATAATCTATAAAAATGATATATTATTTAAATTAAATAAATTTTACAACCTCAATACAGAAAATACTGTTATATATTTCAGAGATAGGCGTTGACATGGATTGTGATTCCGATGCCCGGTGTGCTAGAAAATAATTTTCAAAAAATATTTTATATATTTAATAATTAACATGAATTTTTTTTAATGAAAATAGGATAATTCATAAATGGTATATCATATTTGAAATCTGATACAATAGTTGAGTCAAAAACATGATGTTTACACAAGGTGTGACAGAAAATGGGTTGGTGCAGGACATTTAGATTCCTCAATCATTGACGATACATTTAGTTGATTAATTAATTAATTGATTTCAGGACCAAATTATATTGATACAAATGAATCACCTTGGAGAATCCTCTGGTGTTAGCCCTATAAACCCTGTGAGTATTCCAAAGCTCCTTGTGCCTCATTCATTGGCGAATCATCTCTGATGATGACGAAAAGGAAGATCAAATAAGTTCAAGATGCTACAAACACAACAACTCCTCTCAATCATTGGCATGCACATTATTTGATGATGAGTGAACCAATATCCAAATATGATTTTTTAATTTATTGGTTTACCCCTTTTTTATTAAACTGATTGAGAAGATTTATCCCTTCTATCGTTCTATTCCAATTGGAGTCTAATGAGGAATTTGTGTACCAGTTTAATTTAGTTTTTGAATTTTTATATTTCCAGAGTATCACCGTTCTTGATGGTTGGCCATAGAAGATTTTCTAACAATGGTTAAACCATTTTTATGGTGTCTTTATTCCCATTTTTCTTTGCATTCATCACTGGTAGGACCCCGCGGTCCCGGTTGGAAATTGGTAGCCGGTACCGAGCCAAATCAGACCCCTATAATTACGACAGATGAATGAAAAAGTCTTATATTGATGAAATAAGAAAAGATCTATGGTCTTTGTGAGGAAAAGGTGATCAATTCAATGACTTAAGAACAATAAATTAAAGGAAGAGTGATTTCTGGTGTATGTGTCAAATGGAAAAACATTTAGGTCAGAGTATACAATGTAACACACAAGAGGGGGGTGAATTGTGTCTTTTCAATTGTCATTCATAATTATGAATTAAGGAACCCTCTATGAATAATGATAATTTGCAGAGTTTGTCTTCTGTAGGAATGTATGAGCATCAGATTAACAAAAAGTAAGAAAAAAACTTTTTATAGTGTTTAGGGGCATAAAGATCCCCTAGTCCACTCTACCAAATACTCACTCTACGGGCTTGGTTAATTTCACAAGATTGGTACTCTTATCACAAGATAATGTGTTTACAACTGAGTGAGGGAAGTTGAAACCTTTACAAGAATAATTAAAAAATCCTTCAGGTTCTATAAAAGAGAAAAAATTATCCACATCTTAGAACAAAAAGCTGATACTCCACCATAACTAAGTACAAGCAGTTGAGACTGAATAAAATAAAACATATATTGATTGATGAAATAGGTTGTAATTCACAATTGCAACAACATTCAATTGACAGTTGATAGATATTCTTCTTTAGAAAAGATAAACTTCAAGAGATAGAATTGTTTGATGTGATCCTCACTGCAGAATGATATTTTATTGTAAATAGAATCAATACAACAATAGTGATCTTTCAGTAGAACAATGAATAATTATATCACCAAAGTGTCACACTCTTTATCATGGTTTATCATTCTTCACAGCACATGAAAAATATTCTCTATGATACAGAAGATGATCACATATATATTATTTACTGATTTTTTCTGAATAAATGCTCTGAAAATTAATATCTCCAATGACTTTCATTGATATTTCAGATCCAAATAAATAGCTAAAATTATCCGGAATATTCAAAATTGAAATTACCTGAAGATTCATAACATCCCATAATAATTGGAATGATAATAATTGATAAACTAAGTGCTTTTAAAATATCAAAATGAACCATGAATCAGTATTTAAATATGACTTGACCATTGAAACAATCACGAATCGAAGACATGGATCCAAGAAATCTCTATGTTAAGAATACAATCAAGGGTTGAGTGCAGAGCATAGGGTTGAAGACTAATCATAGGAAACATTTTCATAACATAGGTATGATTATCCATACATATATATTTTTCATCATAATATCCCGAACATATAATTGATGAAACATACATTCAAATACCCTGAATGCAGGGTAAGAACACTACATCCAGACTCCAACAATGGTTTACCGATCCATACACATATCGATACAAAAATAAACATTTTAAAATAACATAGGTTTGAAACCATACATAATTTTTTGTCCTTATTGTGTAAAGTAGGGAGGAAAATATTATTTCTAGATCCCTTCCCTAATGACTAATCTCATTACAATAGAATATAAAATCATGTACACTTACTCAATAAAACGTCATTAGAAAACAAAAAAAGGTATTTGTGAGCATCAAAATCATCATAAATTATAGAGTATTGTTCAGACAAAATAAGATCAACAATATCCCCCTGTTTAATGATCAATAAACCAATTATAATTCATAAAAAATGATAATGAAATTATAGTATTTTCAAAACCAAAAAGTAAATTCAGATATAGAAAAACATTTTGATTTCACTGAATTTTTTCGATAAAGACTGTTTTCAAATAAAATTTTGTGGTTCAAAATTATTCTCCAAGGATAGATAATTTCTCCTTATTCTCCCCCCTTTTGTGACATCAAAAAGATGAAGGAAAATAATAAACAATATAAACTACAATTAATAATTTATATAACTATGTGAAAAGTATTAATTACTTGATAAATAAAAAATAAATCTTGGTTTGGAAGTAAAATATTCAAATAAAGTAAAAATAAATAATCAGATGAATAAATTGAATTAAACTAAAACATATATTCAAATGTTTTAGAATGATTAAAGTAAAATCTAGAATAACATTGAATATAAAAATGATTGGGATTAAAGCTCGATTTCAATAGGATCAGAGGGCTCTTCTGGATGAGGAATGGCTTTCACTACACTACTAAGATCCACAAACTTTAGAATTTTTTTTAGAAATGATTATTCAAAACTTATATCCAAAGCTCAAGTTACTTATTAGAGTCATAACCAACATTCAAGTTCCCCAGTAAATTAATCCTGAAAAAACAATTCACTTCTTCCTCAGATTGAATGAAAGAAGTTCGCTTGTCTCCAATCTAATTAATCACTGGTCCCAACCAAGATTCATGGGAAGTCAACTGACTGACCATATGTTTTTGGTTTTCCAATAGGACACCCAAGGGGGTGATATCACAATGAAGAGTGTGTAGTCTATCATTAAACTCAGCACAAAACTAAGTAACTTCTTAAAATTTTCTTTGAAATTCTTGTCGGTTTTGTTGATAAGAAAAAATAGAACTTTCCCTAAGAGATTGAATTTATCTTCTAATCATAATCTTGAAATCATCAAAATCTGTCTTCATGACAGACTCATCCTTTAAAGATAAAAATTCCCATGAATTTTGTGCAATCAAATCCATCAAATATCAAATAGATATGATATTTTCCATAAAATATCTCAAATGATGCTTATGAGCTTCATACTTTAACATTGAAATTGAAACAGCATAAAACTCTACAAACTTCATCTTTTTGGCATCCAGTTTCTCTCTTATGAATGAATTTTGAGATTCTAGTCATTGGATATATATTGTATGAGCATCCACCTTATAATTAGAAGTTTCAAGATATCTTTCTCCTCATTGATTGAGCCCAATAATATCCATAATCGGCTCACCATCCCCTTCTAATATGATCATCTAAGGAGATCCACTAACAATATTAGCATCAGAAACATTTGGAGTTCCAGCATCAGGGAACTCTTCCCTATGAAGTTCTTTACATTGAGCCACCTACTCAACTTGCTTGATTACTAGGGTCTCATGCTCAGTTCCTTCTGGTTAACCATGTGGAGTGACATCAACATAACCAAAAGCTACATCAACAACAATATCTAAAACATTAACCAAACTCTTCTTCTTTTCTAGATAAGAGTTTACCCTACCAAAGATGTTTCTTCATGTTCAGGCCTTTCATGAATAGATCCAACTAAGGGGATCACCCTCTACTATCCCCTAAGAACTATCCAATAGCTTCTATTGTTCCTCAGCACCAGCTGTCTGTAAACTGTTGCATGAGTTTCTCAATTAAAATTCTAGATTTTTCATGGTGCCAGCATTCAACATATTGTTGTGGTGGCAGTTATTTCCATAAAAAATATTTAAAATTTTATTATTCATCCTCAACAGAAAAAATACTCTTTCTATAAGGATAATAACTCATATTGGCTTCAGCATGATAACAATGATTGAGATACCAAATACTAAATAGGCTAAAATTAAACATGATTTTGTTTAAAAACAAAAACATAATGAACATGTTTGGATAAATAACCTTATCTAGCTCAACCATCCTTGAAAAAATCCTTGACTATATAAACATCATCAAAACTAGGATATCAGGTGTTAGATCCCTCATAAACTCTTTCTTGACAACCCTTGTTAAAATCAAAGAAAACATGATATCCTCATAAGTATAACATCCATCTCTAAGATTTCTCATGCTGAACTAAAACTCCCCATCATGGAGACAACAAAGAAACTCATCCATATCAACAGAAGATATTGAAAACTCTTTATTATCAATTTTTGAAATAATAGAGTCCTCCTAAAAACCAAAACAAAACTTATCATTTCTATAGTACTCCTTTACTCTTATTTTGTTGACTATTTCCATATTATCTTTCACAAAGGCATAAAAAATCCTTGAAAAATCATTGCTTCCTTAAGAGACAAATCTATGGACTCTAAAAACCCTAAATTAATGACCTTACCTTGAAAGACTTTGTGAGATTTTATAGAACCTTATGTACTTTTGTCTAGCTCATAATAAATGGATCTTCTTGACAATTCCATCTCTGATGGTTGAGAAATATAAGGGTTGTAGGGTTTAGGGTTTTTAATAATCTGGAGTCGAAATGGAGAGAGAGAGAGAGAGAGACTATGTAAGTTCGAAGGGACATGTAGGATTGAGGATGATAAGTTGGAGAAGGAAAACAGTTTCTCGCATCGATTGAGGATTGTACTAATTATTTTTTTTGAAATGAAAATACAAATAAAATAAATAAAATGAAATAACTATTCAATATATTTTTAAATGATTTATTTTTAAATTTTTTTTTGAATTTACCAAGATAAAAACAGAGAGACTAAAAATAAAATTTTACTTGAAATTAAACATACCTAACCCCCCCCCTTAATAAAATCAGAACTATCACTGAGAAGTGTTATAGTAAAAATAACAGAAAATTGATTTTCAGTTTTAACAAATTCTATTGATATATCATTTTTATGAACAAGATCTCTTAGAAAATGATGTCGTATATCAATCTACTTAGTCCTAGAATGACATATAGGATTCATATAGATATTAATAGAACTAATATTATCACATAAAATAATAATACTGTTAAAATTTAGTCCAAATACTAACAAAGTGTTTTTTGTATAAAATAATTGTGCACAACAACTACCAGTAGATATATATTCTACCTTAGTAGTTGACAGGGCAACATAGTGTTTTTTCTTACAAGACCAACAAATTAATTATTTTCTAAAAAAGTGACAAGTTTTGAGGTATTTTTTCTATCTAATCTACATCCTCAAAATTCATCATATTAATATGAAATTAAATTAAAATTATAAGTTTTGGGTTAAATAATAGATTGAAAAAAATTTCCATTTAAATATCTATAAATATTTTTAACTACAGTAAGATGGCATTTTTTGAATTTGATTAAAATATGGAACAAATACATAATGAATAAATAATGTATGGCCTACTAGTAGTAGGATATAATAAACTATCTATCATGCCTCTATATAACTTCTTTTCCACTAGTTTTCTAGCTTTATCCTAATCATATTTTATATTGGTACACATAGGAGTTGCATATGTATTGTTTTTTTCAAGTACAAACTTTTTTAGTAAATCATTAATGTATTTTCTTTGATTAAAAACATTTCCAAAATATTTTTGATAGATCTAAAATCCTAAAAATAATTTTTTTTCTCCCTTCATACTCGTTTCAAAATATTTTTTCATAAATTTTGAAAAATCATGATAATGATTTTGATTAGAAGATCCAAAAGTAACATCATCAACATAAATTTTTACTAATATAATATTAGAACACACTATTTTCTTAAAAAGTGACGGATCTTCCAAACCCACAGTAAAACCATTTTCAAATTAAAAGAACTAAATCTTTCATACTGAGCTCAAGGTACTTGTTTAAGGCCATATAAAGATTTAGAAAGTTTAAAAATAGAATATGGTTTTTGGGGATTTTAAAAAATAAGAGGTTGTTTTACATAAACTTCCTCCAATAAATAAAAATTTAAAAAGGCAGATTTAACATCCATCAGATATAATTTGAAACTCATATGAGATGTACAGGATAAAAGAATTCTAATGGATTCTAGTATAGCTATAAGGGAAAACGTCTCATAATAATCTATTCCATACACATGATTATAACATTTGGATACTAATATATCTTTAAAAATAGTGATGATCCCTTGAGAATCCTGTTAGTTTATAAAAACCCATTTGGTTCTAATTACTAGATAGTTAGTTGGTCTCTGAACAAGTTCCAAAACTTTATTCCACTTAAACTGGTTTAACTCTTCCTGCATGGCTAACATCCATATCTTATATTCTAAGGCTTATTCTGTAGTATTAGGTTCTAACTTGGATATAAAGGTAGATAATTCAAATAGATTTCCTACATTTATTATAGTTCTTTTTCCTGCATCTTCATATCCTATAATAGTTTTAAATGGATGGTTCATTAGGTATCTACACTATCTAGGAAGAACAATTTTAGGTTCTTTAGCTTCACGTTCTTCTAAACTGGACTGAATTTTGGAAATATAAAAATCCAAATCATATTTAAGGGATTAAAGTTTTATGTTATCAAAAGAGTTAGTGACTTCATCATTTTAATCATTTTCATTAATGAAAGCTTCATTTTCATTAAACATCACATGAACCGATTCTTTAAAAATCCTTGATTTTTTATTAATCACTCTATAAGATTTAGAGGTTGAAAAATATACCTAAAATATTCCTTCATTAGATTTTGGATCAAACTTAAAAATATTACCCTTGGTGTTCAGGATATAAACCTTGCATCAAAAAAAATTAAAGTACATTACATTAGTCTTTCTATTGTTTCAATGTTCAGAAGGTGTCTTTTGGAAAATAAGCCGAATCAAAACTCTATTAATGATATATATGGATGTACTTAAAACTTATTCCCAAAAATAGGTAGGTATACTATATTAATTCAGTAAAGTAAAATCCATTTATTTAATAGTTTTATTTCTTATTTCAACAACTCCATTTTTTGATGTGTTCTTGTTGTGTAGAAGGTTTGTTTAACACCCAAATTTTGGGGAAAAAGAATTTAATTCTTGATTCTGAAATTCCCCACCATGATCACTTCTTAATGATATTATTATAGATCCTTTTTCATTTTGAATAAGAAAATAAAATCTCTCAGACATAGAAAAAATATCACTCTAAAGCTTAATAAAATAAACTCATGTAAATCTAGAGTAATCTTCTACTAAAATAGAAACATATGATTTACCAGCCAAACATGCTACTCTGGATGGTCCAAAAAAATCCATATAGATATGTTTTGAATGTTTAGATAAATAAATTTTGTTAATAAATTTGAAATTATATTTTTTTTGCTTTCCAATTTGACATGCATTACAAAATATCTTGTTATCAAATTTAAGATTGGGTAAATCAGAAACTAACTACTTCTTACGCAATTTATGTAAGGTATAAGTATTGCAATTTCCAAGTCTTCTATGAAAAATCCAAGATTCATTTGTGTTGGAAGATAAATAGTACACTTTTTGTTGCACTCGGAATGTAATTCCAAAGTATAAACATATTCATCTCTAGGTACTCTGAACTTAAGCAACTTATCTATAAAAACTGAACAGGAATTGTTAGAAAAATAAACATTGAAAACATCATCATAATGTTGAGAAATACTTATCAAAATGTGTCTTATCCCTTGCACATAAATTAATTTGTTTTTAGATATGGATTTTTGATATCTAACAGTTCCAACTCAAACTATTTTTCCTTTCAAATTTACACTAGAAGTGATAAAGCCACTATCAATTTTTGTCAGGGAATGAAAATTTTATGGATATTCACTCATAGGTCGTGAAGAGACACTATCCATATACAATATAGAACGTTTTTTTCTATGGCCTCTTTCCAACAAAAACATTTAAACAATTTTCTTTTGGTACCCACATGTTCTTGGGTCTAGAAGTATTAGCTAGTAGTGATATGGTAATCCATAATTGGTTTTTTCTATAAGTAGTATCATTAGAATCAATTATGCTCTTAAAAATAAAGGCTCTTTTAATTCCACTTATTTGAGGATTTTTTAAGTAACAATTATTTGTTACATGAACTTTTATTCCCCAAGAAAAAAAATCAAATTTTTTGAATTCAGAAAAAAATACTTCTCATATAGTTTTGGCTTTTCACTCTTACTATACCATATATTCCTATCTTAATAATTTTTTTACTCAGAATCTCATTTAAGATATTTTCTAATTTTTTAAAAACAAGAGAAAAAATATTATATGTTTCCACACCATCTTTTAATTACTTAATTTTGTTTTCCTGATTAATATTGTTTGATGCTGAGGAATTAAACTTTTCATGTAGCTCTAGATGTTGTTTTAACATGGAATCTCTTTCTACTAAAACATAATTATGATTTTTCTTTAGATATTTTTGATTTTTTAATAAAGAATAATATTTTTATTCCACCACTAGGAAATAGGAACCCAATTTATCATTTGAACAGTTAGAATTAGAATTAGAATTAGAAGAATAATAGATTTGTACCTTATTTTCTTCATCCATGAAGAACATATTTGACTTCAAACATGATTATTTATTTTTTGAATCAGGTTTTTATGAGATGATAGAGTCTATAGAAACCCTCCATGTTTCATGCATTTCTCCTATACCTTTATGTTCATAACCAGCATCTTTCTGATATTTATGTTCTGTCCTTCTCTTTTCACCTTTTAGAAGAGGACAACTAGGTCTTATATGACCCAATTTCCTACATTCATAGCATCTGAATTCTCTTAAGTCTTTCTCATCCTTTTTAAAGGGATTTCTGAATCCTCTATTTTTCAAATAAATTTCTTATACTTTCTAGATAACTAAGCCAATTCCATTTCAGAATCAAGTGAATTATAATTATTTTCTTATCTGACTTCTTACTTCATTATTCTGATTTGCTTCTGAGATGTTACTTTTAGAGTTGTATTATCTTTTTTCAAGATAACTTTATGATCTTTAGTTATGGATTTCATTTAATCTTGATAAATCATCAAATCCCCAAGTAGTTATTTCATTTTTATATATTTTACAAGTGATGATTGTCGAATATAAACTAATATACCATTCCATTTTAAAGGTAGTACCCCTAGTAATTTTAAATATTTATCTGATTGACTGATAGGATCACCTAAATATGTAATATTATTCTCTATTTCTATAATAATTCCATTCATTTCAGTAATTATTTCTCCATAAAACATTCTGAATGTAAAGAAATTTAGCTTTTCTATTTCATATTGCATCTATCTTACATTATCTGTTCCTTCATGGGGAACTGCAATAGTTTTCCACATTTCATATATAGTAAGACATCATAAAACATTATTTAACTCATCTGGTCCTAAACCAAAATTGATAGCATTTATAGCTTTTGAATTCATATCATAATCGACTTCAGTTTCATCATCCTAGGTTTCTGTTTTCTTCAGAATCTTATAGGGGTAATTATTTTTTAATAAACTATATATCCAAGATTTTTTGTATAGATGATCTTCCTTTATTTCCAAAAACCATAATTTTCACCATTGAAATAAGGATCATGGACCATAAAGTTTTTTTTTTCTATTATCATCAATTTCCATCTTTTTATAGATTATTAAACTTCTATCTTGCTATGTATTTATAAAAAAATATGCCCTTTTACACTAATTATTAGGTCGGAATATTCAATGTAACACACAAGAGGGGGGGGGGGTGGGTGGGTGAATTTTATATTTTCAAATATCTTTCAAAATTTTGATTTTAGGTACCCAATGTAAATAATGAAGATTTGAATTGTTTGTCTTTTATATGAATGTATGAGTAACAGATTAACAAAAAGAAAGAACACACCTTTTTATAGTGGTTCGAGGCACAAAGATCCCCAAGTCCACTCTACCAAATACTCTCACTAT
This sequence comes from Viscum album, assembly GCA_963277665.1. Taxonomy (NCBI): domain Eukaryota; kingdom Viridiplantae; phylum Streptophyta; class Magnoliopsida; order Santalales; family Viscaceae; genus Viscum; species Viscum album. The sequence continues at coordinate 1,877,631,370 of OY728146.1, read as the reverse complement.
GAGCTTCTTAAATTCCTTAGATCGGTCCTTTTTTAAAAAGGCAACATTTTCACAAATGATTCTAGGAAGTTGAAACCTTTACAAGGCTAATTAAAAAAGCCTTATGGTTCTATACAAGAGAACATATTATTCCCAACATATAACAAAAAGTTTCTACTCCACCAAAACTGAGTATGAGTAGTTGAGACTCAAGAAAATCAAATAGAGATTGATTTGATGAAACAAGTTGTACATCACAATTGTAGTAGCATGAAATTGATAGTTGATAGGTCTTATTCTTTAGAAAATGCAATCTTCAATAGATAGAATAGTATAAAGTGATCCTGATTTCATAATTATCTTAGATTGTAAATAGAACTAGAACAAAAGAAGTGATCTTACAGTAGAACATTGAATAAGTATGTCACCAAACTGTAGCACTCTTTATCAAGGTTGATTGTTCTTCAAAGCACATGAGAAATATTCTCTATGATATAGAATATGATCACATATATATTATTTATTTTTATTTTTCTAAAGAAATGATTTGAAGATAAATATAACCAATGACTTGTATTGATATTTTAGATCCAATGAAATAGCCTGAATTTTTAAGAAATATAAAAATTGAATTTATTAGAGATTGATAACGTCCCCTAATAATAGGATTGAAAATCTTTGATAAAAATTTTTATTTTAAATGATCAAAAGGATCCTTGAATCAGTCTTTAAATCAGACTTGACTATTGAAATAATCATGAATTGGAGACACGGCTTCGAGAAATCTCACCATTATTAACACAATGAAGGGGTTTGGTGCGTAACGTAGGGTTGAACAGATAGCATAGGGAAAATTTCCATAATGTATGGATGATTATCCTTATGGATATATTTTCTATAAAAATATCTTGAATGTTTCATTGATGAAACATACATTCAAATATCCTGAACATAGGGTAAGAACAGTAAATCATGACGCCAACATAGGGTTTCCAATCCATACAAATGTCAATCAAAATTTAAATATTTTAATGTAATATAGGGTTGATACCATACATAAATTTTGTCTTTACATCATAATATAGGGATGAAAACAGTGTTTTTAGAAACATTCTTGTAATTTTAAACTCTACAATAGAATATAAAATCCTATACACTTACTCAACAAAACGTCATTAGAAAACAACAAAGGGTATTTGTGATCATCAGAATAATAATAAATTATGGATTATTGTTAAGATAAAATATGACTAAAAGAAACCCATATGGGTGTTTGGAATTTGATTTTTAGCCACCGAAGGGATAGAATCTGTTTGTGGATGTTAGGTCTGCAAATCCTGAGTGAAAACTAACTCATATTTGATGCTGCAGGATCAGATTGGAGGCCTAGATCATGGATCTGGGAATCTAAAGAATCCACGACTACAAACCATGTATGGGGATGAACACATGATTATTATCCCCTTAACTGTAGTGGCTAGGGTTTTGGAAAAAGGTAATGATGAAATGTTGTGTATCCCTCTTACACATCATGTAACCTTTCCCCAAATGGGAAACACATACGTCGGATCACATAGACGGTATCTAGAGTAAAAGTACACAGCCAGGTATATAGTTGTGTACCTATATACATGGACACAACTAAGCCACACAGGAAGTACCCCATTTAGAGATACACTATGTTTATTAAAGTACATAGACATGGGTTCAGTACACAGACATGACCAGTAGCACACAGACCATTCTTGGTTAGCCATGACAAACCATGTAGTCCACCTACATGGTTTGTGATACTACATGGATTGAAACTTTTGTGCTATCTAGGGACACAACCAGGTGGTGGAGTGATACTTCACATAGTGTGGGTCCCCTAACATGCCATTTACCACTTTCTTCCTTTTTAAAAAACATCAAGGGTTCGTATCTTCTTCATTTGAACTCAAATTTTGTCCCATGACTATCCCGTCCTGAGTGGTTGTCTATGTTGAATGAAATGGTTCCCTTCGATGTAGATTTTGAGCTATGATGTGAAATGTTCCATGAATGATGCTTACTAAGTTGATGCTCAATGATGGCAGTGATTGACCAAAATCACCAGAAACTACCCAATTGTACCCTTCAGTAGAGATGGGAAGTTGAATCTTCAACCATTAGAGTGGAACCCCCCATTAGTGTGGGTGTGAGTACTCTATAGCTACATTTTGAGTTGAACACCCCTATTTTATATGGGATTGGTCCCTGATAACCAGAATGAAACCCCCTTGTAGAACTAGGGAATGGGTATGTGACATAAATTTCACCCCCCATAGGATAGGGAATGGTTCCTCGATGAATATAGTGGAACCCCCTGTCACACTTCGGCGCTGGTCCTTGACCTATAAGGTGAAACCCCCCCATCAGCATGGTTTTAGGTCCTCTACCATAGTGAGTGGAACTCCATTATTAGATAGGGAACAAGTGATCATAACACTAGAGTGGAAACCCCCCCCCCCCCCCCAACCATCATGGGTGTAGGTCCTCTATGGATACATATATAGTGGAACCCCCTTGACGCACTAGGGAGTAGAACCTCTACATCATGTTTGTGCCCCCTCAACTATGTGGTACAGTTACGATGCATGGACTGACTTGGGAAGATAGTTATAGGTAGACGCGTGAGATGTTGGGAATCATTGAAGGACATTTAGAACTATTGGAGTTTGTTATTAATAGGTTGAGTTGTGAGATTTTGATCCCCTTACCCTCTCATCGGAGCTTATTTTGACTAAGCATTATATATTGTTCTATATCAACATATTGGATTTGGTTACACACTTTCCATTGGAGGAAAATATGTGTGGGGTATGTCATGTGCTTTAGATGTTTGAATTATCATGGTTATATGAGTCTGTTATTCTAATAAATGTTAAAAAACTTGATGTGTAGTTCATCTACTCATCAGGTTGATCCCTTTGTGTTTAGATGAGGTTACCATTACTCTTGGTTAGGGATGAGTTGTTCTCTTTGATTGAATCATTCTTCTACTATCTTTCAATTCTTGGGGTATCTCTCAATGTTCCCCCATTAGACTTCAGGGTGCCCTAATGGGTATGTATATATTCACATTTTCATTGGATTTTCCCACACATGTCATGTGTTAGGACCAATAGTGTAACACCCCGAAATTTTATGAAAAATATTCTTTTTAATTTCATTAATGTCTTGTGTTATACGCTACACCAAAAGGAGCTTTCACAACACACATCTTTGACCTGGCTTGAATTACACGCAATCGTGACCTTCCACGATAGCGTGTGTTGTACGCAACACCAAGTTTCGCTAAACAACGATATGCTATTAAGATATTATTAAAACTAGCCATTATGAATAGTAATAACCACTTTTTGAAATTTTGTAAATTTTATTTTTCAAAATGGACTTCATTTATGGATTCGGAGTTTCGAATTTATCCTAAAGTGAAATTTTGGTACTTTTGGATAACTTTCATATTCTGATGAATAGTGAAAATTACTAAATTATAATTAAAAACAACTTTTTTAATTGAAATAATTAATATTGATAAATTATTAATTTGAGTGGTATTAAAGTATATTTAGAATATATTTTTACAATTTAATACAATGTTGGTCATTGGATGTAATTTCACATTTAAACCAGACATAATCAAGTGTCAATCTTTTGATAGATATTGTTCCTTAAAAACACGCTATTTGTTTTAACAGCGGGATTTAATTATAAAATTAATTAATGAAATTTCTATGTTATTAATTTGGTAAAATAGACTTCATTTTTGAATTTGGAATTTGAAATATAGCTTAGGATGAAATTTTGGCATTGTTCTGAAAAACATCAATTTTTGATGAATAGTGAAACTACTAAGTGGTAGTTAAAAAAACTGAATTTTTCATAGAACATAATTTTACCGCTTCGGTGAATGGAATTTCAAAAATCCAAGAGACACGGTTGATGTCAGTAAGTAAAATGTGGTTCAATGAGAGGAAAATAATTTTTGGTGAATAGTAACTTTTTACTTTTTTTACCACGATTAATAGTAAATAGGGTAACTAAGGGTAAATATGATATTACTATTACCCTAAAACATGTCCTAATTCTATTGGATAAGTGTAATGAGACCAAAAACAAACTTATGAATATAATATGACCATTTAGGTCCACCTGGATTAGATTATGACATTTAATATTATTTTATTTAATGAATAGTTAAAATAGTTAAAATCAATGTTTAATAACTAAAACATTTTTAATATGGGGTTATACATACGATAAATTCGACTATAAATATTAATTAGAAAGCTAAAAGGATTTCCTACATAATGATATTTTATTTATAATTTTTAGACTTTAAATAAATTAATTTATTTATGACACAACGATGATGCAGTAATTACCCTTTTAAGGAAATATTAACATAATTGATGTTATAAATGCTCAAATGAATGAAATTTGAGACTTTTAATGACTTACACTAATTTTATAGGTTACTATGATATATTAGTGTTGATTTAATCAACTTGGTTCGAACATATAATTCTGTTATGACTTTCACAAAAATCATATATCAAATAGTGTCAAAATTGACACAAAATAGTTTTTAAATCAAATATTATATTATTAATTGTTATTTTATTCCTAAAAGTCTAAGGTTCGGCAAAATGACTTAGATAAGGATATATATATTAATAATAAAAAATTTGGGGTTCTTTTGGCATGTTATAGTAAGTGTATTAACCATATAGTGAAAGAAAACAAAAAGACACGGTAAAAGTTAAATTATTTAACTTAGAGTTAAATCTAATTGATAAGGTTAAAATAATACCCTAAACTTGTCTAAATCCTATTGGATGATAGGATTTAGACCCATCCCCACTTTAGCTTCGAAATAAGACCCTTTCGAACCATTATAAACCGATTTTGACTTTAATATAAAATAATATTTTGAGATATTCCTAAGGTGCCCCTCTCCTCCCTTATAAAAGGGTACCTCCTCCCCCTCCTCCTCACACAAATTTGAGCACTCAAGCTCGGCCAACCCCTGCCATTTTCTCCTCTACACTTCCCTAGAATAATCCTAGAGGTCCTGGTCTTCTTCAAAGACCAATCTTAGTTCCCTAAGTGGAGGATTCAAAGAGGAGTTCCAAAGAAGAGGTAATATCCATTACCGATCTTTTCAATTTATTTCTTCTTCAACTTCTTCTTCTTTAGTTGTTTCATGATAAAGTAATAACATCAGTATTTATTATATACTGATATGTCATTATAAATATGAAACAACTCTAATTCACCTTCTATCCATCCTACGGAAAAATGAAATCACCGCGCGTGCGTACGTACGGAATACCGTCTCCACGCCGTGGTGTAATCTATTTTCCACCACCACCTTACATGGATGGGTATAATGGTGTAAAGAATAACTATACATAGTTATTACAACATCATATTTATTCTGATATATTGTATAATCCTCTCCAATTCAATTCAATATTTATGGAAATGATATCATCGCTCGTGCGTACGTACGGACTACCGTCTCCACGACGCGATGAGATTCATTCTCCATGTTAACCATTTAAGAATGATTATAAAGTATATGTAAGAAATAATAATGAAATATATGACATTATAAAGCTACTGGATTTATGTATATATATATTTATGTATGTCATCTACTTACTTCCATTCAAGACAATAAGGAAAGGAAAACAGCGTTCATGTGTACGTACGGACTACCGTCTCCATGAATAGTGTTTTTCATTTCATTTATCTATCTATTATATATAAATATACTGAATATATATGATATATATATCATATTTTATATTCTGGATGTAAGTAAATCATGATATAAGTAATAATAATGTCAAGAACAACAAGTCAAAACACCTACGATAAATAAAACGATTTTACCCAAAATGCTTCTTTAACATGAATTTACAAGAGAACGGGTAATATAAAGTCATAAGTGGACCATATATGATATAATAACAATGAATATGATTCTGGAATATGTTAATAACATGATTTAAATCATTATACATGAGGTTCAGACACTTACAAAGCAAGTCGGACCTAAGGTAAGGGAAATATCACAATCTCTTTTTTATCTGAGATTGTTTATAATTTAGTATTTACTGGGGTGTATTTTATCATCCACATCCATGCTTCCTAAATATGTAATATTATTCTCCTAAAATTTTTTAAATCCTATTTTACCCTTCGGTGAGTTTTTAGTAAAAGATATGAAAGGAATATTTTGTCGTTTTTCGTATGAGGTACTTTTTTGACTTTTCCGACAAAAGTACGAAGAATGTTTTTTTAACTTATACGACATGAATGGATTTTTAAAACATTATTTCCAAGAATCTTCCTTTACAAGTTTTCAAGTTTATTTTTAATCAACTTCTTTTAGTTTTAAATTGTAAGACATGTTAAGAAAGGAAAATGTTTTTGAAGTAGAAAGGATATTTTCCTCAAGAATGGATTTCAAGTGTTTTATCAAAATTATTTTCCATCTAAGATAATAAAGGGTTCTGTTTCTATCCCTATTATTACATGGATTTGATTATGTTGTGATGGAAATAATTTTATGAATTCCTTTATCTTATATTTTATTGTTTTATGATGTCATGTTGTTTAAGAATCCCATTTTTATTACATGGGTTATGCAATGATGTATGATTTATGATTTTGTGGCACACATAAGAATGGTATCATTATGAGATGGGTGGGACCTATATCTCCCTCCAATTCATTGGGTAAAGATTTTATATCTCATGAGATAGACAGGGCTGGAACGGTAGGTTATACCGGTTCAGTAAAACAGGACTGAAACGAGGGTTACTCGATTCAGAAAGGGACTTTGTCCACTAAGATAGTCTTGGCAATGAGTCTTGACTAACAAGAAATGATTCTCTATGATTATGTGTGAATGCCACAAAGTTTCATGTTTTAAGTTATGATTATTGTGACTACATTTCACTGCCATGATTTATCCCATGTTATGAAATTATGATCTCTTTTGTAGGTTATGATTTCCAAAAGTTATGTGCTTGTGTATATGATGTGATTGATATTTCTTTTGTTTACCCTTACTGAGCATTTGAGCTCACCCTTTTATGTTTTATTTTCCCCAGGATATATAGAAAAGTTTTAGGTAAAAAAAGGGGAAGATCTTTATGGGAGATATAGAAGATCTTTCACCACGATTAGAAGATTACGTTCTGAGTTTCCAAAGACACTAAACTATTACGATCCTTGTGTGTGTGTTTTTGTTATATACCAAGTATTCCGCAAAAGTAATGTAATGTCCATGTACGTCAAGCTTCGGGTCTCTACAGTTGGTATCAGAGGAAAAGTTTAGTCAACCTTTGGAAACTAGGATGTGAAAACGTTAGTAAGATCCCTAGAGATATTTCTAAGGTATGTCTAGGGATGTCCCTAAGGATAACTATACGTATAGGATATAATCCTAGAACTACGATAACGATCTTATAATTTAACCAAAGATGTTAGATATTAAGGGTACTCCCCCTTTACTATGTTGTTTTCCCTAGCATGATTTTTGCCTCTCACACTATTCTTTTTGGGTTTTAGACGATGGATGGAATCCGAAGGAACCGTGTTGATCAATGCAATGGACAATGCAATGATTTTCCTCCTGAACAAACAAATGTTATGGGAGATGGAGTGATAAATCCTATTGCTATACTTACACAAGCTAGGAATCATTCTGGACTTCCAAATGAGCAGAGAAGGGAACAATATTCTATTGAGTCCTTCATGAGGCAACTTCCACCTTCTTTCAGTGGGTCTTCTGATCCACTTGTTGCTGAACAATGGATCAGTTCCACTGAAAAGATATTTTCAGTTCTTCAATGTTCTGAACATGATAAAGTCATCTTAGCAGTATATCGTTTGGAAGGTGAAGCTGATCAATGGTGGAATCTTATCAAGAATACAAGGCAAAGAGATGAAATTGAGTCCATGGAATGGGACGAGTTCAAGAACTTATTTTTCAATAAGTACTTCCCTCGTATTCTTTGAACAAAGATGGAGAAGGAGTTTCTTAAACTAAAGCAAAAGGATGATGAATCTGTTGGTATATACGAAGCGAATTTTACAAGACTTGCAAGGTATGCATCTGGCATTATCGTCCAACCTGAAAGTAAAGTTGATCGATTTTCAGTGGCTTAAAACCAAGTCTTTTAAGGTCATTAGTTATAAGAGACTTCAGTAGCTATGAAGAAATTGTGCGTTGTGCTATCAAGGTAGAAATGGAAGTTGGTGTTACATATCCATCTCATGGTTTTGACAAGAAACGAAAGATGGAGTTCAAGGAGAAATCTCAGAATAATGGTGAAAAGAAGATGAATGTTTCCTTATGCACAAAGTGTGGAAAGAAGCATGGTGGAGATTGTCTTAAAGGGACTAGAAAATGTTTTAAGTGTGGAAAAGAAGGTCATCGAGCAGCTGAGTGTCGAAGTAATGGAAAAAGGGTTTCTAATGATGTGAATAAAGAAAAAACTGCAGAGAACGCACCACCAACACTTCAATGCTTCAAGTGCAAGGAAATGGGGCATTATGCTAATAAATGCCCTAATCCAAGGGTTAGTGATGATCAATATGAGCAACCACTGAAGGCAAAGGACAAAGGGAAGTCACATGCGATCACTATTGGAAATGTTGAATATGACAACGATGTGGTGGAATGATTAAGTGTTTATGTAATGGGATTCCAAAATAATGTTGTATCATTGAGTATTGCAATATTTATTGATGTGGTATTCAAAGTGATTGAGATATTTTTGTAAATAAGATGATATGCGCATAATGAAGGGAAAACGAGAAAATGAAATGTTTAATAGTATTCATGAGCTCATGATTGATATAAGGACTAAGTGATATCATGGTTTGAGTATATAGAATTTTGAGGATTTTGGTATGTGGAAAGTGTTAACTTTTAACTGCATTCATGTTTTCACTAAGGTATTCAAGAGAATACATGATTAAGGACATTGAATGTTTGGAATGTGACCAACAAAACATATCTTATGATATATGGGGATCAGCGATGGTGTTAAATCTCTGGTAATCGTTTTCACTGTGTTATGAGAGTGGACTGCAGTATTATGGATAAACCTACAGATTGGAATGGATTATGGTAGACATAAGTTAGTATTGTTTAAGGATAGAAGTTTTTTTTCGATATTATTTATGGGATGTTATAGTAATGTAGTTTTAGAAAAAGGACAACCTGCAGGACGGGCTACAGCCCATCGCATCGGACAAGGCTGTGGGAATCGAACCCACAACTGAAGTGCGACTGGCCTTTATCACCTACCACTGGCCTACAGGAAGTCCTTGTTTAGTAGAAACTAGTTTTATTATATTAAGCAGTATGATATATGAAGTATAAGTCCATTTTAGGAACCATATGTGATTAATCTCACTATAGATCAACTTATGTATATAATTTTTGCTAACCTTTTGTTTGAGACAGATGGAATGACCCGTCATTCTATCACATGATCTGATAACACTTGACGAATAACAAATTCAACTTCATTTATTTAAGAGATGAAGTGGAAATTGTTTAAGGCATGAACAACAGTGAGATTGTACCAAAATAAAGAAAGTATTTATTCTAATTCAAATTTTCAACTTTAGGGAAATGATCTTGAAAACCAAAAATGTTGTCCTAGTGATCTTATACCTGATGAATCAGATGGTACCTTAGATCGTCACAAATTTATACATTTGTGATTACTGGATTTTCCATAGCCATGTTCTCTACCACTCTCCATCAGAACATGATGGTTAGATTTCTCTTCCATATCCATATTTTCACCTATATGGAAACCCAGTGATTAGTTTATTTGGGTAACCATTACGTTTCATACTTTTGTTTTTAAAGATTGGTTTTGATATTCCTTTTTACGATGTGGGTTTCTATTAAAGAAACTTTCGAATAGTAAACAATTTATAAGGCCGACGAATTTCGAGGGCGAAATTCATTTTAAGGGGGGTATAATGTAACACCCCGAAATTTTATGAAAAATATTCTTTTTATTTTCATTAATGTCTTGTGTTATACGCTACACCAAAAGGAGCTTTCACAACAGACATCTTTGACCTGTCTTGAATTACACGCAATCGTGACCTTCCACGATAGCGTGTGTTGTACGCAACACCAAGTTTCACTAAACAACGATATGCTATTAAGATATTATTAAAACTAGCCATTATGAATAGTAATAACCACTTTTTGAAATTTTGTAAATTTTATTTTTCAAAATGGACTTCATTTATGGATTTGGAGTATCGAATTTAGCCTAAGGTGAAATTTTGGTACTTTTTGGATAACTTTCATATTCTGATGAATAGTGAAAATTACTAAATTATAATTAAAAACAACTTTTTTAATTGAAATAATTAATAGTGATAAATTATTAATTTGAGTGGTATTAAAGTATATTTAGAATATATTTTTACAATTTAATACAATGTTGGTCATTGGATGTAATTTCACATTTAAACCATACATAATCAAGTGTCAATCTTTTGATAGATATTGTTTCTTAAAAACACGTTATTTGTTTTAACAGCGGGATTTAATTATAAAATTAATTAATGCAATTTCTATGTTATGAATTTGGTAAAATAGACTTCATTTTTGAATTCGAAATTTGAAATATAGCTTAGGATGAAATTTTGGCATTGTTCTGAAAAACATCAATTTTTGATGAATAGTGAAACTACTAAGTGGTAGTTAAAAAAACTGAATTTTTCATAAAACTTAATTTTACCGCTTCTGTGAATGGAATTTAAAAAATCCGAGAGACATGGTTGATGTCAGTAAGTAAAATGTGGTTCAATGAGATGAAAATAATTTTTGGTGAATAGTAACTTTTTACTTTTTTTTACCACGGTTAATAGTAAATAGGGTAACTAAGGGTAAATATGATATTACTATTACCCTAACACATGTCCTAATTCTATTGGATAAGTGTAATTCGACCAAAAACAACCTTATGAATATAATATGACCATTTAAGTCCACTTGGATTAGATTATGACATTTAATATTATTTTATTTAATGAATAGTTAAAATAGTTAAAATCAAAGTTTAATAACTAAAACATTTTTAATATGGGGTTATACATAAGATAAATTCTACTATAAATATTAATTAGAAAGCTAAAAAGATTTCCTACATAATTATATTTTATTTATAATTTTTAGACTTTAAATAAATTAATTTATTTATGACACAACGATGATGCAGTAATTACCCTTTTAAGGAAATATTAACATAATTGATGTTATAAATGCTCAAATGAATGTAATTTGAGGCTTTTTATGACTTACACTAATTTTCTAGGTTACTATGATATATTAGTGTTGATTTAATCAACTTGTTTCGAACATATAATTCTGTTATGACTTTCACAAAAATCATATATCAAATAGTGTCAAAATTGATACAAAATAGTTTTTAAATCAAATATTATATTATTAATTGTTATTTTATTCCTAAAAATATAAGGTTCGGACAAATGACTTAGATAAGGATATATATATTAATAATAAAAAATTTGGGGTTCGTTTGGAATTTTATAGTAAGTGTATTAACCATATAGTGAAAGAAAACAAAAAGACACGGTAAAAGTTAAATTATTTAACTTAGAGTTAAATCTAATTGATAAGGTTAAAATAATACCCTAAACTTGTCTAAATCCTATTGGATGATAGGATTTCGACCCATCCCCACTTTAGATTCGAAATAAGACCCTTTGGAACCATTATAAACCGATTTTGACTTTAATATAAAATAATATTTTGAGATATTTCTAAGGTGCCCCTCTCCTCCCTTATAAAAGGGTACCTCCTCCCCCTCCTCCTCACACAAATTTGAGCACTCAAGCTCGGCCAACCCCTGCCATTTTCTCCTCTCCACTTACCTAGAATAATCCTAGAGGTCCTGGTCTTCTTCAAAGACCAATCTTAGTTCCCTAAGTGGAGGATTCAAAGAGGCGTTCCAAAGAAGAGGTAATATCCATTACCGATCTTTTCAATTTCTTTCTTCTTCAACTTCTTCTTCTTTAGTTGTTTCATGATAAAGTAATAACATAAGTATTTCTTATATACTGATATGTCATTATAAATATGAAACAACTCTAATTCACCTTCTATCCATCCTACAGAAAAATGAAATCACCGCGCGTGCGTACGTACGGAATACCGTCTCCACGCCGTGGTGTAATCTATTTTCCACCACCACCTTACATGGATGGGTATAATGGTGTAAATAATAACTATACATAGTTATTACAATATCATATTGATTCTGATATATTGTATAATCCACTCCAATTCAATTCAATATTTATGGAAATGATATCATCGCTCGTGCGTACGTACGGACTACCGTCTCCACGACGCGATGAGATTCATTCTCCATGTTAACCATTTAAGAATGATTATAAAGTATATATAAGAAATAATAATGAAATATATGAAATTATAAAGCTACTGGATTTATGTATATATATATATATGTATGTCATCTACCTACTTCCATTCAGGACAATAAGGAAAGGAAAACAGCGTTCATGCGTACGTACGGACTACCGTCTCCATGAACGGTGTTTTTCATTTCATTTATCTATATATTATATATATATACTGAATATATATGATATATAAATCATATTTTATATTCTTGAAGTAAGTAAATCATGATATAAGTAATAATAATGTCAAGAACAACAAGTCAAAACACCTACGATAAATAAAATGATTTTACCCAAAACGCTTCTTTAACATGAATTTACAAAAGAACAGGTAATATAAAGTCATAAGTGGACCATATATGATATAATAACAATGAATAGGATTCTGGAATAAGTCAATAACATGATTTAAATCATTATACAGGAGGTTCGGACACTTACAAAGCAAGTCGGACCTAAGGTAAGGGAAATATCACAATCTCTTTTTTATCCGAGATTGTTTATAATTTAGTATTTACTGGGGTGTATTTTATCATCCACATCCATGCTTCCTAAATATGTAATATTATTCTCCTAAAATTGTTTAAATCCTATTTTACCCTTCGGTGAGTTTTTAGTAAAAGATATGAAAGGAATATTTTGTCGTTTTTCGTATGAGGTACTTTTTTGACTTTTCCGACAAAAGTACAAAGAATGTTTTTTTACTTATACGACATGAATGGATTTTTAAAACATTATTTCCAATAATATTCCTTTACAAGTTTTCAAGTTTATTTTTGATCAACTTATTTTAGTTTTAAATTGTAAGACATGTTAAGAAAGGAAAATGTTTTTGAAGTAGAAAGGATATTTTCCTCAAGAATGGATTTCAAGTGTTTTATCAAAATTATTTTCCATCTAAGGTAATAAAGGGTTCGGTTTCTATCCCTATTATTACATGGATTTGATTATGTTGTGATGGAAATAATTTTATGAATTCCTTTATCTTATATTTTATTATTTTATGATGTCATGTTGTTTAAGAATCCCATTTTTATTACATGGGTTATGCAATGATGTATGATTTATGATTTTGTGGCACACATAAGAATGGTATAATTATGAGATGGGTGGGACCTATATCTCCCTCCAATGCATTGGGTAAAGATTTTATATCTCATGAGATAGACAGGGCTGGAAGGGTAGGTTATACCGGTTCAGTAAAACAGGACTGAAACGAGGGTTACTCGATTCAGAAAGGGACTTTGTCCACTAAGATAGTCTTGGCAATGAGTCTTGACTAACAAGAAATGATTCTCTATGATTATGTGTGAATGCCACAAAGTTTCATGTTTTAAGTTATGATTATTGTGACTACATTTCACTGCCATGATTTATCCCATGTTATGAAATTATGATCTCTTTTGCAGGTTAAGATTTCCAAAAGTTATGTGCTTGTGTATATGATGTGATTGATATTTCTTTTGTTTACCCTTACTGAGCATTTGAGCTCACCCTTTTATGTTTTCTTTTCCCCGGGATATAAAGAAAGGTTTTAGGTAAAAAAAGGGGAAGATCTTTATGGGAGATATAGAAGATCTTTCACCACGATTAGAAGATTATGTTCCGAGTTTCCAAAGACACTAAACTATTACGATCCTTGTGTGTGTGTTTTTGTTATATACCAAGTATTCCGCAAAAGTAATGTAATGTCCATGTACGTCAAGCTTCGGGTCTCTACAAATAGGGGCCTATATACCCTGAGAGGGGGGTGAATTAGGGTATAGATATTCTTTTTCAAAGTTCTTCCTGCCCCACTGGATCTTGACCTCTTTCTTACAAGGGTCACATTGTTTTCTCTTGTGTGTAAACTATGATAACTTTTTTACTTATTTATCTAATGATGATTATTTGAATGGAATGCAGGGAAGAAAACAGGCAGACACTGAGATTTTTACTTGGTTCACCCTCACTGGGCTACGTCCAAGGAGCATACGCCGACATGTTTCCAGCCATACCAAATTCCACTATTCTTCACTAGATGTGTAACACTCGAGATTTTTATGAGTAATATTTTGTTTTTATATATCATCAAAGGAATCTTTCACTACACACTTGCTTGGCTTACTTTACACGCAATCACAACCTTCCTCGATAGCTTGCGTCGTACGCAATACCGAGTTTCACTAAACAACGATATACTATTAAAATATTATTAAAACTAGCCGTTATGAATAGTAATAACCACTTTTTGAAATTTTATAAATTTTATTTTTCAAAATGGACTTCATTTTTGGATTCGGAATACCGAAATTAGCCTATGGTGAAATTTTGGTATTTTTCTGAAAACATTCAATTTTTGATGAATAGTGAAACCACTAAGTGGTAGGTTAAAAACTGATTTTTGCATAAAACTTAATTTTACCGCTTCTGTGAATGGAATTTCAAAAATCCGACAGACACGGTTGATATCAGTAAGTAAAATGTGGTTCAATGAGATAAAAATAATTTTTTGGTGAATAGTAACTTTTTACTTTTTTTTACCGCGGTTAATAGTAAATTGGGTAACTAAGGGTAAAAATGATATTACTATTACCCTAACACATGTACTAATTCTATTGGATAAGTTTAATTCGACCAAAAACAAACTTAGGAATAAATTATGACCATTTAGGCCCATTTGGGTTAGATTAGGACATTTATTATTAATTTATTTAAAGAAGGGTTAAAATAGTTAAAATCAAAGTTTAATAAGTAAATCATTTTTAATATGGGGTTATACATAAGATAAATTCGACTATAAATATTCATTAGAAAGATAAAAAGATTTTCTACATAATGGTATTTTATTTGTAATTTTTAGACATTAAATAATATAATTTATTTATGACACAATGATGATGCGGTAATTATCTTATTAATGAAATATTGACATAATTGATGTTATAAACACAACAATAAATGTAATTTTAGACTTTTTATGAATTCCACTAATTTTCTAGGTTACTATGATATATTAGTGTTGATTTAATCAACTTGGTTCGAACATATAATTCTGTTATGACTTTCAAAAAAATCATATATCAAATAGTGTCAAAATTGACACAAAATAGTTTTTAAATAAAATATTATATTACTAATTGTTATTTTATTCCTAAAAATCTAATTTTCGTCCAAATTACTTAGATAAGGATATATATATTAATAATAAACAATTTGGGGTTCGTTTGGCATGTTATAGTAAGTGTATTAACCATATAGTGAAAGAAAACAAAAAGACATGGTAAAAGTTAAATTATTTAACTTAGAGTTAAATCTAATTGATGAGGTTAAAATATTACCCTAAACTTGTCTAACTCCTATTGGTTGATAGGATTTCGACCCATACCCACTTTAGCTTCGAAATAAGACCCTTTGGAACCATTATAAACTGATTTTGACTTTAATATAAAATAATATTTTGAGATATTCCTAAGGTGCCCCTCTCCTCCCTTATAAAAGGGCACCTCCTCCCCCTCCTCCTCACACCAATATGAGCACTCAAGCTCGGCCAAACCCTGCCATTTTCTCCTCTCCACTTCCCTAGAATAATCCTATAGGTCCTGGTCTTCTTCAAAGACCAATCTTAGTTCCCTAAGTGGAGGATTCAAAGAGGCGTTCCAAAGAAGAGGTAATATCCATTACCGATCTTTTCAATTTCTTTCTTCTTCAACTTCTTCTTCTTTAGTTGTTTCATGATAAAGTAATAACATCAGTATTACTTACATAGTTATATGTTATTATAAATATGAAACAACCCTAATTCACCTTCTATCCATCCTACGGAAAAATGAAATCACCGCGCGTGCGTACGTACGGAATACCGTCTCCATGCCGTGGTGTAATCTATTTTCCACCATCACCTTACAAGGATGGGTATAATGGTGTAATGAGTAACTATTTATGATTACTATAAATTAATATTGATACTGAAATAATATATATATACTCCAATACATTTCCACGATCATAGGAACGATATCATCACTCGTGCGTACGTACGGAATACCGTCTCCACGATGTGATGCGACTCGTTCTACATGATCATCATTAAATAGTAATTATATAAATTAATTGAATGAATAAATATGATATATGTTACACTAATACCATTCTGGATATAAGGTATCTATAACCTTAAAAGAAGAATAAGAATTTATTCGGCAAAACACGCATAAGAACAAAAGGCAATAAGGACCCGAGTAACAAGTAACAATGAAATATTACGAACAAGAAGCTAAGAATATGACCATATATGATATCATATAAATATTTATGATTCTGGAATAAGTCAATAACATTATTTAAACCATTATACAGGAGCTTCGGACACGTACAAAGCAAATCGGACCTAAGGTAAGGGAAATATCACAATCTCATTTGTATCCGAGATTGTTTATACTTTGGCATTTACTGGGGTGTATTTTATCATCCACATCCATGTTTCCTCAATATGTAATATTTATATCCTTATACAATAGTTTATATTCAATTTTACCCTTCGGTAAATTTTTACTAAAGGATATGAATGGAATCTTTTGTCATTTTTCGTACGAGGTACTTTTTTTACTTTTCTGACAAAAGTATGAGAAGAATGTTTTTTTTAACTTATACGGCATGAATGGATTTTTAAAACATTATTTCCAAGAAGATTCCTTTACGTGTTTTCGAGTTTATTTTTTATCATCTTCTTTTATTTTAAAGTCGTATGACATGTTATGAAAGGAAAAAAAAAAATTGAAGTAGAAAGGATATTTTCCTCAAGAATGGAGTTCAAGTATTTTATCAAAATTATTTTCCATCTAAGATAATAAAAGGGTTCTGTTTTTATCCCTATTATTACATGAATTTGATTATGTTGTGATGGAAATATATTTATATATTCCTTTATCTTATATGAATTGTTTTATGATGTCATGTTGTTTAAGAATTCCATTTTTATTACATGGGTTACGCTATGATGTATGGTTTATGATTATGTGGCACACATAAGAAAGGATTCATTATAAGATGGGTGGGACCTATATCTCCCTCCAATGCATTGGGTAAAGATTTTATATCTCATGAGATAGACATGGCTGGAACGGTAGGTTATACCGGTTCAGTGAAACAGGACTGGAACGAGGGTGACTCGGTTCAGAAAGGGACTCTGTCCACTAAGATAGTCTTGGCAATGAGTCATGACTAACAAGAAATGATGTTCCATGATTATGTGTGCATTCCACAAAGTTTCAAGTTTCATGTTATGATTATGGGGATCTCATTTTCACTTCTATGATTTATTCCATGTTAAGATATTATGATCTCTTTTGCAGGTTATGATTTTCAAAAAGATATGATATGATTTTTATTTCCTTTATTTGCCCTTGCTGAGCATTTGAGCTCACCCTTTTATGTTTTCTTTTCCCCAGGTCAGGAAGATGGATATTAAGTAGAATATGCTAAAAGGGACCCTAGATATGATGAAATAAATGGGAGACACTGTAGAAGATTTATAAACCAGTTGTTTATGTTTCCCAGTTTCTAAAGAGACTATACCTATACGGTCCTTTGTGGTTTTGTCATATGTTGTAATAAGTGTGCTTCAATTTTAAAGTATTAACAATGTATGTAAAGTATGGGTCGTTATAGTTGGTATCAGAGGAAAGGTATAGTCAACCTTTGGAAACTAGGATGTGAAATCCTTAGTAAAAACCCTAAGGATAAGTCTAAGCATAGAACAGAATCTTAGTGTTTTAGAAATGGCCATGAATAACCTAGGATAAGACCTTAAGTATGAAAATTTTATTCTGGAATTATGTGGTTTTCCTATTATAATTAGTGTTGCTCACACTATTCTTCTTAGTTTTAGTCAATGGCTGGAACCCGAAGGAACCGTGTTAATGCGGAATGCGATGGGAAATGAAATGATTGTCCCCCTGAGCAACCAAACGATATGGGAGCTGGAATAGAAAATCTTGTAGCCATGATCACACAACTTTCTCAAGCTATGAATCATGCAGGACTTCCAAATGAGCAAAGGAAGGAGCAACATTCTGTTGAATCCTTCATGAGGCAGCATCCACCTTCTTTCAGCGGGTCTACTGATCCATTAGTTGCTGAACAATGGATTAGTACTACTGAAAAGATATTTTCAGTTCTTCAATGTTCTAAACATGATAAAGTCATCCTAGCAGTGTATCGTTTGGAAGGAGATGCTGATCAATGGTGTAATCTTATTAAGAATACGAGGAAAAGGGATGAAATTGAGTCTATGGAATGGGACGAGTTCAAGAACTTATTTTTCAATAATTACTTCACTCGTATTCTCCGAACAAAGATGGAGAAAGAGTTTCTTGAACTGAAGCAAAGGGATGATGAATCTGTTGGTACCTATGAAGAAAATTTTATAAGACTTGCAAGGTACGCTTCTGGTATTATTATCCAACCTGAGAGTAAGATCGATCGATTCTTTAGTGGCTTAAAACCAAGTCTTCGAAGGGCGTTAGCCATAAGGGACTTCAATAGCTACGAGGAAATCGTTCGATGTGCTCTCAAAGTCGAGATGGAGATTGGAGTAACCCATCAGTCACATGGGTTTGATAAGAAGAGGAAGATGGAATTCAAAGGAAAATCTAAAGAGCACACTGAAAAGAAGATGATCTTTCCCTTATGCTCAAAGTGTGGAAAGAAACATGGAGGGATTTGTCTTAAAGGGACAAGTAAATGTTTTAAATGTGGAAAGGAAGGTCATCGGGCATTTGAATGCCGCGATAATGGGAAGAAGATGTCTAATGATGCAAACAAAGGAAGAGATACACAGAATGAACCTACTACACTTCAATGTTTCAAGTGCAAGGAGATGGGGCATTATCCCAATCAATGCCCAAATCCAAGGGTTGATGATGATGGTCGACATCAACAAAATCTTAAGGCTAAAGACAAAGGAAAGTCACATGAAATTTCTATCAGCGATGTGGAGTACGATAACGAAGTGGTGAAAGGTACACTTACCATCCACTCTAAAGTAGAAAATGTTTTATTTGATTCTGGATCCACCCACTATTTTATTTCTGAAAAATTTTCTAAGGGTATCACCGTACTACCTCAACAATTAGATGTTGAGTTAGCTGTGACAACACCTAATGGCACAACAGTCGCATCAAAAGTTTATAATTCTTCTCCTATCGAAGTTTGTGGGAAAGTGCTTCCTGCAAATCTTGTGATCCTTCCTTTAGTGGAATTTGATGTGATTCTTGGCATGGATTGGCTTTCTCTACATGGAGCTCATATCAATTGCCAAAGAAGGGAAGTCACATTTCATTTTCCAGATCAATCTACGATCGTCTATCAATGCAAGGATGAACATAACCTTCCAGTGGAAATTTCTTCCATCTTATGGGTATTGATTCCACTAAATGAAGGTTATTTATCTCAAATGGTTGGTGAGAAACTCACGATTAAGAGTATGCCCATTGTACGGGAGTTTGATGATGTCTTTCCGGAGGAATTAACGGGTCTTCCACCAAATCGTGAAGTTGGGTTTTCAATAGAACTCGTACTGGGCGCTTTTCCAATTTCAAAGACACCTTATAGAATGGCCCCAATTGAGTTGCAGGAATTGAAGAAGCAACTCCAAGAGAATCTTGAAAATGGATTCATACGCCCTAGTGCGTCACCTTGGAGAGCACCTGTTCTATTTGTTAAGAAGAATGATGGATCAATGAGACTATGCATTGGTTATCAAGAACTTAACAAGATCACTATCAAGAACAAATATCCTCTCCCACGCATTGATGACTTATTTGACCAACTACGCGGAGCTCAATACTTTTCCAAGATTGATCTTCGTTCAGGGTATCATCAATTAAGGGTCAAAAGGGAGGATATACCAAAGACGGCTTTCCGTACAAGGTATGGACACTATGAATTTATAGTGATGCCATTTGGTCTTACTAATTCCCCTGCTATCTTCATGGATCTAATGAATAGAGTCTTTAGAGACTATCTTGATCAATTTCTGGTAGTCTTTATAGACGATATTCTTGTCTATTCAAAGAGCAAGGAAGAGCATGAAGATCACTTGAGAATTATATTGAAGACCCTGAGAAAGGAGAAGCTTTATGCCAAATTTACCAAGTGTGAATTTTGGCTTCAAAAAGTTGCATTTTTGGGTCACATAATCTCAAAAGAGGGGATATCTGTGGACCCAGCAAAAACATAGGTTATCGAAAGATGGTCAAGACCAACAACAGTAACTGAGATCCGAAGTTTTCTTGGTTTGGCTGGATATTATCGACGTTTTGTAAAATATTTTTCACGATTATCTAATCCACTCACCAAGTTGACTCGAAAAGGAGTTAAGTTTGTCTGGACAAAGGAATGTGAAGAGAATTTCAAGGAGTTGAAAAGAAGGTTATCCAATGCACCTGTGCTCACACGGCCTTGTAGTGGAGAAAGGTTTGTGATCTACAGTGACGCATCCAAGAAGGGATTGGGGTGTGTTCTTATGCAAAATGATATGGTGATAGCTTATGCCTCACGACAGTTGAAAATCCATGAGCAAAATTACCCAACACATGATTTGGAGTTGGCTGCGGTAATCTTTGCATTAAAGATTTGGAGGCATTACCTTTATGGTGAAAGGTGTGATATTTATACTGATCATAAAAGTTTAAAGTATATTTTCACACAAAATGAGTTGAATATGCGTCAAAGAAGATGGTTGGATCTGATTAAGGATTACGACTGCTCAATCCATTACCACCCTGGGAAAGCAAACAAGGTGGCAGATGCATTAAGTCGACAAGACCATGCTAGTTTATCCATGATGAGGATCACAAAAGATCCAATATTTATGGATTTACAAAGGATGGATCTTGGAATTATAATGGAAGGGGAAAAATCTTATCTTTCTCAAATGAATGTTCAACCATCTATACATGTGAAGATTAAAGAGGCACAGAAAGAAGATGTCGAGTTACAAAAGAAGGTGAGAAATGTTCCTGAATTCAACCTTGATTGTGATGGGATAATAAAGTTCAGGAATCGGGTTTGTGTTCCTCCCATCCCCGAATTAAAGAAGGAGCTGCTGGATGAGGCTCATAGTTCATCATTCTCTATTCATCCATGAAGCACGAAGATGTATAGGGACCTGAAAGAGTACTTCTGGTGGGATGGCATGAAAAGAGATGTTGCTGAATATGTCTCTCGATGCTTGGTTTCTCAACAAGTTAAAGCTGAGAGACAGAAGTCTAAGGGGATGTTACAACCATTACCCATACCCGAATGGAAATGGGAAAACATCACTATGGACTTTGTCACAGGACTTCCTAAAACATCCAAAGGCAATAATTCTATTTGGGTCATAGTTGATCGTCTTACAAAGTCTGCACACTTCATTGCTATTAGAGAGGATTTCTCTCTAGATCAGCTTGCCAGGATATATGTAAAGGAAGTGGTAAGATTGGATGGAGTACCACTTTATATTATATCTGATCGGGATCCGAGATTTACCTCGAAGTTCTGGCAAAGTCTTCAGCATACTCTGGATACAGAGTTGAGTTTCAGCACTGCTTATCATCCCCAGACAGACGGTCAGTCTGAGAGAACAATTCAAACCCTAGAAGATAAGTTGAGAGCTTGCTCTATGGATTTCAAAGGAGGTTGGGATCAACACCTACCTTTGGTGGAATTTTCTTATAATAATAGCTTTCACTCTAGTATTCAGATGGCTCCTTATGAAGCTCTCTATGGAAAGAAATGCAGGACTCCAACTTACTGGGATGAAGTTGGGGAAAGAAAGCTATTAGGACCTGATCTCGTTGATGAAATGGCAGAAAAGGTCAGATCTATTCAACAACACATAAGAGCAGCTCAGAGTCGACAGAAAAGTTATGCCGACAACCGAAGAAAAGACCTAGAGTTTGAAGTGGGTGATAAAGTGTTCTTACGAAAATCTCCCTGGAAGAGGGTTATGAGATTTGGAAAGAAGGGGAATTTGAGCCCTAGATATATCGGTCCTTTCGAAATACTGGATCGTGTTGGGAAGGTAGATTACCGATTGGCGCTTCCACCGAATCTCTCTCAAGTTCACGATGTGTTCCATGTATCTCTCCTGAAAAAGTACATACTAGATCCTTCACATGTACTCAGCTCAGAAGTTGTACCGCTGGAGCAAGATCCTTCTTATGAAGAACAGCCGATAGAGATTCTGGATCGTAGCGAAAAAGTCCTACGAAACAAGACCACTCGCTTGGTGAAAGTTTTAAGGAGGAACCACCAACTTGAAGAAGCTACATGGGAGCTTGAGGATATGATGAGGGAGAAGTATCCTCATCTGTTTGTTACAAAGTGACGAATTTTGAGGGCGAAATTCTTTTTAAGGGGGGTAGAATGTAACACCCGAGATTTTTATGAGTAATATTTTATTTTTATATATCATCAAAGGAATCTTTCACTACACACTTGCTTGGCTTACTTTACACGCAATCACGACCTTCCTCGATAGCTTGCGTCGTACACAATACCGAGTTTCACAAAACAACATTATGCTATTAAAATATTATTAAAACTAGCCGTTATGAATAGTAATAACCACTTTTTGAAATTTTATAAATTTTATTTTTCAAAATGGACTTAATTTTTTGATTCGGAATACCGAAATTAGCCTAGGGTGAAATTTTGGTATTTTTCTGAAAACTTTCAATTTTTGATGAATAGTGAAACCACTAAGTGGTAGGTTAAAAACTGAATTTTTGCATAAAAAATAATTTTACCGATTTTGTGAATGGAATTTCGAAAATCCGATAGACACGGTTGATATCAGTAAGTAAAATGTGGTTCAATGAGATAAAAATAATTTTTTGGTGAATAGTAACTTTTTACTTTTTTTACCGCGGTTAATAGTAAATAGGGTAACTAAGGGTAAAAATGATATTACTATTACCCTAACACATGTACTAATTCTATTGGATAAGTTTAATTCGACCAAAAACAAACTTAGGAATAAAATATGACCATTTAGGCCCACTTGGGTTATATTAGGACATTTATTATTAATTTATTTAAAGAAGGGTTAAAATAGTTAAAATCAATGTTTAATAAGTAAATCATTTTTAATATGGGGTTATACATAATATAAATTCGACTATAAATATTCATTAGAAATATAAAAAGATTTCATACATAATGGTATTTTATTTGTAATTTTTAGACATTAAATAATTTAACTTATTTATGACACAATGATGATGCAGTAAATATCTTATTAATGAAATATTGACATAATTGATGTTATAAACACCAAAATAAATAAAATTTGAGACTTTTTATGAATTAAACTAATTTTCTAGGTTACTATTATATATTATTGTTGATTTAATCAACTTGGTTCGAACATATAATTCTTTTATGACTTTCACAAAAATCATATATCAAATAGTGTCAAAATTGACACAAAATAGTTTTTAAATCAAATATTATATTACTAATTGTCATTTTATTCCTAAAAATCTACGGTTAGGCCAAATGACTTAGATAATGATATATATATTAATAATAAACAATTTTGGGTTCGTTTGGCATGTTATAGTAAGTGTATTAACCATATAGTGAAAGAAAACAAAAAGTCACGGTAAAAGTTAAATTATTTAACTTAGAGTTAAATCTAATTGATGAGGTTAAAATAATACACTAAACTTGTCTAAATCCTATTGGTTGATAGGATTTCGACCCATCCCCACTTTATCTTCGAAATAAGATCCATTGGAACCATTATAAACCGATTTTTACTTTAATATAAAATAATATTTTGAGATATTCCTAAGGTGCCCCTCTCCTCCCTTATAAAAGGGCACCTCCTCCCCATCCTCCTCACACCAATTTGAGCACTCAAGTTCGGAAAAACCCTGCCATTTTCTCCTCTCCACTTCTCTAGAATAATCCTAGAGGTCCTGGTCTTCTTCAAAGACCAATCATAGTTCCCTAAGTGGAGGATTCAAAGAGGCGTTCCAAAGAAGAGGTAATATCCATTACTGATCTTTTCAATTTCTTTCTTCTTCAACTTCTTCTTCTTTAGTTGTTTCATGATAAAGTAATAACATCAGTATTACTTACATAGTTATATGTTATTATAAATATGAAACAACCCTAATTCACCTTCTATCCATCCTACGGAAAAATGAAATCACCGCGCGTGCGTACGTACGGAATACCGTCTCCACACCGTGGTGTAATCTATTTTCCACCATCACCTTACAAGGATGGGTATAATGGTGTAATGAGTAACTATTTATGATTATTATAAAGTAATATTGATACTGAAATAATATATATATACTCCAATTCATTTCCACGATCATATGAACGATATCATCACTCGTGCGTACGTACGGAATACCGTCTCCACGATGTGATGCGACTCGTTCTACATGATCATCATTACATAGTAATTATATAAATGAATTGAATGAATAAATATGATATATGTTACACTAATACCATTCTGGATATAAGGTATCTATAACCTTAAAAGAAGAATAAGAATTTATTCGGCAAAACACGCATAAGAACAAAAGGCAATAAGGACCCGAGTAACAAGTAACAATGAAATATTACTAACAAGAAGCTAAGAATATGACCATATATGATATCATATCAATATGTATAATTCTGGAATAAGTCAATAACATTATTTAAACCATTATACAGTAGCTTTGGACACGTACAAAGCAAATCGGACCTAAGGTAAGGGAAATATCACAATCTCATTTTTATCCGAGATTGTTTATACTTTGGCATTTACTGGGGTGTATTTTATCATCCACATCCATGTTTTCTCAATATGTAATATTTATATCCTTATACAATATTTTATATTCAATTTTACCCTTCGGTAAATATTTAGTAAAGGATATGAAAGGAATCTTTTGTCTTTTTTCGTACGAGGTACTTTTTTGACTTTTCCGACAAAAGTACGAGAAGAATGTTTTTTTAACTTATACGGCATGAATGGATTTTTAAAACATTATTTCCAAGAAGCTTCCTTTAAAAGTTTTCAAGTTTATTTTTAATCATCTTCTTTTATTTTAAAGTCGTATGACATGTTATGAAAGGAAAAATGTTTTTGAAGTAGAAAGGATATTTTCCTCAAGAATGGAGTTCAAGTATTTTATCAAAATTATTTTCCATCTAAGATAATAAAAGGGTTCTGTTTTTATCCCTATTATTACATGGATTTGATTATGTTGTGATGGAAATATTTTTATGAATTCCTTTATCTTATATGAATTGTTTTATGATGTCATGTTGTTTAATAATTCCATTTTTATTACATGGGTTACGCTATGATGTATGGTTTATGATTATGTGGCACACATAAGAAAGGATTCATTATAAGATGGGTGGGACCTATATCTCCCTCCAATGCATTGGGTAAAGATTTTATATCTCAGGAGATAGACATGGCTGGAACAGTAGGTTATACCGGTTCAGTAAAACAGGACTTGAACGAGGGTGACTCGGTTCTGAAAGGGACTCTGTCCACTAAGATAGTCTTGGCAATGAGTCATGACTAATAAGAAATGATGTTCCATGATTATGTGTGCATGCCACAAAGTTTCAAGTTTCATGTTATGATTATGGGGATCTCATTTTCACTTCTATGATTTATTGCATGTTAAGATATTATGATCTCTTTTGCAGGTTATGATTTTCAAAAAGATATGATATGATTTTTATTTCCTTTATTTTCCCTTGCTGAGCATTTGAGCTCACCCTTTTATGTTTTCTTTTCCCCAGGTCAGGAAGATGGATATTAAGTAGAATATGCTAAAAGGGACCCTAGATATGATGAAATAAATGGGAGACACTGTAGAAGATTTATGAACCAGTTGTTTATGTTTCCCAGTTTCTAAAGACACTATACCTATACGGTCCTTTGTGGTTTTGTCATATGTTGTAATAAGTGTGCTTCAATTTTGAATTATTAACAATGTAAGTAAAGTATGGGTCGTTATAAGATGTGGATACAAAGTTTGGTCTAGATCACTTCTATGCCCAGGATCACTGCCTTTAAAAAGTTTAGGGTCAGCTTACTGCTTTCCCAAGGGTCACTCCCTGTTTCTCTCTCTCTAGATCACTGCCGGTGGAGAGGATCACCTACTTCCTCTTCCTTTGCTCACTACACTAGGAAGGGATCCACTCACAGTTTATAAAACTGTAGGTCTCTTTATTTGCATGAATACATGCATCATCAACTATTGATAGATAATCTGTTAAAGTCCAACTTTCATCCACTTATGAATACCACTTTACCTCTTAAACACTGGGCAATTCCTTTGGAAAGTACCTTCGCAAATCACCCTACTTCATGAAGCTCCCAATTTCGCGAAGCTCAAACAAGCCTTCACGAAGTTCCTTCCTTTTCGTGAAGCACACAATTTCGCAGAGCTCGGACCATCGCAATGCTCAAGCCTTTGCAATGCTTAGGCCATCACGAAGCTCAAGTCATTGCAAACCGACTTCTCTCGCGAAGCTCACTGAACCAATGCGGAGCACACAACTTTCGCGGAGCTCGAATAGCCGTCGCGAAGCTCCTCTTTCGCGAAGCACACAGGCTACGCGAACTACCTTCGCGAATCGAGAGCCAATGATTTTCTCTGAAAAATATCTCTACTTCTCTCGAGGGGGTCGACCTATATTTACAGGAAATTCCACCAACCATCGACCCTTCTGCGCGAAGTCAATGCCACGTCATCTCAAATTGTGAAGCTCCAAAGTTTCTGCCGGAATTTCTGTCCAAATCACGAAGCACCATAGAAATTTTCCGAACGCAGAGCTCGTCGTAATCGCGGAGCATCACCGTCAACATTCTTTCTCACCTTTTCCGTGAATATCCCTCGCAAAGCCCTTCACCGCCGCGATGCGCTTCAACTCTACCGTTCGCAAAGCTTTGACGTAATTGCGAAGCGTCACCGCCTCTATTTTCTGGTCTTCACGAAATCCAATCCATGAATCCCATATTCGCAAAACATATTCCTTTTCCATATAAAAATATAATCTTTAAGAATATCCTCCTTTCGCGATGCTCTTCAACATCCAAATTTTGGACCCCAAAAATTTGGCAAACATTGGGAAACGGCGCCACCTTGTAATGCTCGTTTGTACGGCCTCCAGATCTTCCATTCCTTTTTCATGGTTCTTTGTCAACATGGATTGTCAACAAATTCTATGGAACTCGACAATTCTCTATGAAAACCTTATTTGTCAACAAACACAAGCAACCCCAAAAATGCTGCAATGTTACCTTGAGGGATTTTTTCCAAACATCATGTCTAATGCTGATGACAGAGAAGTCAGTGGTTACTTTAGGGGATCTTAGGGATACCAGGAACTTTGGACTGTATACGGTGGTCACAGCATGGGATTCCGGAGACAATCTCTCTCAATAGTTTCCTTTTATAGTTATATCAGTTTAGGATATATTTATGTTTGGGTGTGTATTGTTTCCCCTTAACTTTCCAGTTTTCATTATCATGCTCTTATACACCATAGAGGTTATGCATGTTTGTTTTAATTTCTAGCCATGATTTTCTTTTACTCTTTCCCTCTGCACATCTGCATTGATATGGTTGTGTGTCTGTATACATGTACATAGTAAATGGATTTCCTATGATATATATGCCTTCTGTGATGGTTTCCACCCATGGCCTATGGTGGTAGGCTTGGGTTAGTTAGGGATTGAATCCTGACTTGGGTCAAGTCCGGGAAAAAGTGGTAAATTATTTATATTACAATATCATTATTTATTGGGATTGTTTAATTTTATTTTTCCAAAGATAAAATATTATGATCCATCTGTCAAAAAATTCATGAATTTTCTTAAACTCTGGTTATGTCATGAGGATTTATTTTTCCCTTCATTTTCTAATTCTTATGTAATCAAGAATTAAAAAAATTAAATGAAAATCGAATTTATTTCTCTCTTTAGTACAAAATCCCTTTTCATCCATAATTGTGTTTTTAGAAATTGTTTTTAAAACTCTACAAATGATCTATTAAATATTTTTCCACTTTTTAGTTTTTGAAAAATATTTTGAACGAAATATTCATGTTTATTTCCAAACAATTCCCAATTGGATTTTATCAAAAATGTGAAAAAAATCATGGTTTTAACATGTATATATTGAATTGTAATTCCCACTATCATTTATGGTTAATGATTTAATGATTCTTTTCATAGTTTTAAAAATATATTGAAAGATTTTTTTTGATTTTTTTGATTTTTTAATGTTATTTTTTTCAAATTTGAAAGGATATTTTCCTTAAGAATTTTTTCTAATGATCTATGAAAATAATTTTTCTTTATAATGATGACATACTTTGATGTTAATTATTCATTTCTATGGATAATATTGATGGATACAATCCTTATCATATCTATGAATGGTTAATGTTTATGATGTTTACATTTTTAATAAACCCATTTATTCTTCATGGGTTATTCTATGGTGAATTATTTAAATTCTTATAAAACCCATTTTATTTACACATGTTATGATGTGATGATATAATGAATGTTTTATGGTAATGTGGAACACATAAGCATGGTTTTCATTTTGAGATAGGTGGTAACTATGTATCCCTCCAGTAAATTAGGTAAATATTTATATCTCATGATATACCAATGGGAAACAAGTGGATGGAAATGATCTAGTGTAGGAAACAGGTGAGTCATGTTCCACTATAGGAAATAGGCTCCTCCTAGTCCACTATGATAAACATGTGATGAGTCATGATCTAATATGTGGATGGTCTTAGAAGTTAACCTTGAAATATGAATTGGTTTTCAATATTTTTTATGGTTTCACAATTTTGTGAAATGATATTATGTTTCATGATGGATTTATAATGATTCCTCAATCTTATGGGCCATTTTTTGGAAATGATAACATTTTATGCTATGAGTCATGTTTATGATCAATGAAATATTGGCTATGAATTTCGTCATACCATTATGGTAACATTATGATTTTATATGATCATGTATTGATATCTCTTATGTTTACCCTTAACGAGCATATGAACGCACCCTTTATTAGGTTTTACTACCTAGGTTATAAATAATGTTTTAGGTGGGGTATTCTTAAGAGGAGTTCTATGTGAGAATATATTTAACAGATATGTTGATGATATTTTATGAAATAACAAGATTTTGTTTCTAGTATCCAAATACACTAAACCATTATAGTCCACAAGATTGTTTTTATTTAATATATTGAATATTCATCTAAAAAGATATGATACTTATGTATAAAAATCCTACATCATAATAACTTTCTTATTTTTACCCTTAACGAGCATGATGAAATTGATGTTTCAGTAAGGGTTAATTGATTCTACGTTTTTTCCTAAAAATATATTTTTACCATGTCTGAAACTGGAAAGACTTCTATTATTTATTTTGGATGTATCCTCTAAATTTTGTCTTAAGGTCCATATTTTGTTGACTGATTCTTTTAGGTGATATAGTGATTAGAGACTTTTATTTTGAAACTAATATCATTGGTATATGTCTTAAGAAAGAGAAACTGGATATGATAACTTCACTTATTGGTATAATTTATAAGGAACATCACATGATTACATTTAAAATTAAATAAAGTATTTTAATTAAAGACCATTTATATGAATTCAATAAATTCTGGAAAGATTTAGCCAACATAATTTGGAATCATAATGATGAAGACAAATCCATTATTTTTTTATTTTCCTTATACAATTCATACAACACACTAGTGGATACAAAGATGTATGGTTGTGACTCCCTGGCCATATATGAGGTTATGTATAACCAACTCTCTAAGAATTGAATTCTAAACCTAGAGTTAAAGGTGAGGAAGATATCCTTTTTAGATTAGGTCGAAAATAGTTTAGGGGAAATAAGAAATCATATTATAAGGATAAATTCAGGAACAATAAGAAACATAAGTCTAGGTCTATATTTAAGGAAGGGAAAATTGTTTGCATCCCCAATGGTAAACCTGATAAAAAACTATTTTGTTGAATATTTTATTGATAATAAATGATATAATTTCCCCACATTGTGCTAAATATGTTTATTTATAAAATATTTGGGGTTTGATCATTCATTTGAAAATTTGGTGAAAATTCCAGTTTTACCCTTTATAATGCACTGTAGTATTTCGAAGATAAATATTTTTATATTTGTTATTTTAATTTCAAAATTTTCAACAATGTTCCTAACGTAATATTAAACAACTTTAATTCAGGACACTAGAGCTAAAAAGTGCATTTGGATGGAGTGAATGTGCCATTAATCCAATGGTGGGCTGGACTCGGCAGAATGGACATGGGTTCTGTATTTGAGTCATATCTTCTTCATCCTGTCTTGTCTTAATCCCATATTTTGAGATGAGATCGGGGATTCATTTTCACACAAATCATACTTCTGAATAGAGAGCTGGGTCACGCGTTTTCGAGGTCAAATGGGCAGTTCAAGTTGGAATAAAATATTTGGCCGAATTTCCACATTCACACTTAAAACCACTTGTAACCTCTCCTCCCCTCCCCTCTATAAATTGGATTTTTTCTCATTTGGAGGGTTTGTGACGTGCATTTGGAAGTTTAGGACAGAGGGGAAGTGGATCCACTCCAATTCTCCAACCATTTCAATAAGGGTAGCTCTTGAAGCAAGGATCCCTTCGACGAAGCCGTCTTCCTCTCCTTCATGTTGTAATGATTTTGTTTGTGTAATAAACTTATTTGTTATTCTTCTATTTCTTCTCTTTTCTTCTGTTTTGTTTAAATTTCTTCTTCTCTCAATCTTCCTCTTTGGGCTGGAATTCTTGATTAGAAGCGTTATTGGGTTATACCCATTATAAACCTATGCACATGCAAAACGCTTCTACGATGATTACGCCACCCATGGAAGAGTAGTCTTTTAATAATCGATCTATCTTCTACCCTCTTCATTTAATTATTTTGAATCAATGAACTAATTTAATTCACATAATATGATCCATGAATGGTGTTTTAAAATTACAAGAAACTAAGAAAGCAATTGAACAATTAACACAAAAACACGCGAGGTCGGGATTTTGTGTAAATTGTGAGAGCGTAATCTTAATCGGTAATACAAGACCACACGGGATAAATTTGTAGAGTTAAAATATAATCCATAAACACAATTCATCCTCATTTCCAGAATTGATATGTGCTCTAATTAACCACTAACCATAAGCTATCCTTAGAACAACAATCAAAGCAGGGTGCTGCGATTGCGTGTTCCGAAGCTAGCCTAGGGTTTAAGTAATTTCATCTCTATGGTTAAGTTAACTCTCGTAGGGTTCGAGGGATAACAAATTAGGGGATAATAATTAAGTGGATATTTATTTAAATGATAATTATTAATAAGGGAATTAAGAGGTAGAGTTAGATCTATTATGCCTTTTAAAATAGATTTCTAAAAAAACATCTTCTTGTTGTGTCATTTTAATCGAAATTCATTTCAAAACTAAAGACAAAAAAATATACAATCGTCTTCCAGAAAACTTCTTCTATATTCATAAACTATAAAAAACCCCAATCCTTTAATGTAGTGTTTTTATTTTATACTCTTTTATTTTATTTTTAGAATACCTTTAATAAGTTGTCAAATTCACTTCTTCCTTTGAGAGACGACCTTGGTCAGCCACTCTGCTACACCTAAGTACCCCAAAGTCACATTAATCATTGGAGGGTGCCCACGACAGCACTCTATCAAATTGGCACCGTTTCTGGGGATGAAAGTAATTTATTCAACCATTTAGAGGTATTTCTTTTATTTTTCATTTTATTATTTTCTTCACCTCTCTCTTTCATCTTTACCCTTTCTCAAGTTTTCATTTTTTTCATCCTCTTCTTTTCACTTTGGACCGTAAACTCAACTTCTCATTTTTATTTTACTATGGTCCACTTTCTTTCTTTTCATTTTTATTTGATTTATGACATGAACTAATCCCGTAGATCTCTTATATCTTGACCCTGAGTTTGAACGCAGACTTAGGGCTCGAATCAGACATTCTCAGTCTACAGGAAGTTTCAATATTCAACCAGTTGGTGAATTACTCTCTTCTGGAAACATTGAAATTGGAAGCAATTCAAATTCAAACTCAAAAGAAGAACCAATGGCTGGAAATAATGGAAATGAACTTAATAGAACCATTCGAGAATTGGCTGCACCTAATATTAACTATCAACCAAATTGTATTGCATACCCAAATCTCGAATCGGACTTTGAACTAAAATCTTGGTTAATTCACATACTTCCAAAGTTTCATGGCCTCTCTGGTGAGGATCCCAATAAACATTTGAAAGAATTTAATGTGGTTTGCTCAACCTTGAAACCAAAAAATGTATCTGAAGACCAAATCAAATTAAGAGCATTCCCAATCTCACTTGATGGAGCTGTGAAAGATTGGATGTATTATTTATAACCCGAAGATGTAACTTGTTGGACCGATTTAAAACGTCTTTTCTTGCAAAGATTTTTTCCAGCATCAAGGACCACTTCCATTCGTAAGGAGATATCGGGGATCAAGCAAGCACAAGGGGAGTCAATGTATGAGTATTGGGAGAGATTCAAGAAGTTGTGCGCAAGCTGTCCCCATCACCAAATCAGTGAGCAACTCCTCATCCAATACTTCTACGAAGTACTCACACCCATGGAGAGAAGCATGGTGGATGCTGCTGCTGGAGGAGAATTGGTGGACAAGACACCAGCAACCGCATGTGCATTGATCGACAAGATGGCCCAAAACTCCCAACAATTTGGTGATCGAGGTACACCACATATCAGGGGAGTACATCAGGTAAGTCCTTCTTCTCTTGAGAGTCATTTGATTGATTCCAAGTTAGAAGAATTGACAAATATGGTGAGGCAAATTTCATTGGAACAAAAGTCATCTATACCCCCTCCTTCAAGGCCTTGTGGCATTTTCACTGAGACAAGCCACCCAACTGACTGTAGCCCACAACTACAAGAGACAGCGTATTGCACAACAGTATTCCCAGGGAGACCATTTCAGCCACAACAACAACCATATCCCCAAAAGAAGTTTGATTCATTTTCTCCAACATACAACCAAGGGTGGAAAGATCAATCAGACATGAGGTATGGCTCTGGAAAACAACAAAGGCCACCCTTTCAACAAAACTTCTAGCAGCCTCCACCTTACCAGTAGGGTTTCCAACAACCCCAAAGGAGATTTGAAGCTCAAACATCAACGAGTCTTCAAAAAGGGAATCTCCAACACAAGTTAGACTCTAACACTGATGATCTTTTGAAACAAATTTTTCTTAATCAACAGAATGAGCTAAAGAGTCAAGGTTCGGAGCTGAGGGAGTTAAAGACTCAAATGATCCAGATTTCCACCGCCCTCCATGAACTTGTAAGTAAGAATTCTGAAAATCTACCTTCCCAACCCACTCCAAATCCAAAGGGGAATGTTAGTTCCATCACATTGAGAAGTGGTAAGAAAATGAACGATACATCTGTACCTACCATTCCACTGGGATTCACCTCAACTCCAGAGAAGCCGCATTCCATACCAACTGATGAGAAATCCAAGGAGAAAGATAATGGTAAGAAAAATATTGATGATGTTCCTCCTAAACCCCTTCCTTTTCCAAACAGGGTTGTTCAAACCAATAAGATAGCTGAATAAGCAATGAAAAAGGAGGTTTTGGACACATTCAAGCGTGTGGAGATCAACATTCCTCTACTTTAATCCCTTAAGAAAATTCCAAGTTATCCCAAAGTCTTAAAAGAACTTTGCACCAATCGAAGAGGGAACAAGGGAAATGAGAGGATCAATCTTGGAAGGAATGTGCCAACACTCATTACACCAACTCTAGCAATGCCGACAAAGTGCAAGGATCCTAGGACATTCACCATCCCATGTACCATAGGGGAGTTGCACTTCTCTGATGCTCTTTGTGATTTAGGAGCTTCAATAAATGTGATGCCTCACTCTGTATTTTCTTCCTTGCAAGTTGGTGAGTTGAAGGCAACAAGAGTAGTGGTGCAATTGGCGAATAGAGCTACGAAATATCCAGTGGGAGTCCTTGAGGATGTACTTGTCCGGGTAAGAGACATGATCTATCCAGCAGACTTCTATGTGCTTAACATGGAGGATGATCAGGTAAGTTCTCATGCCCCCATTATCTTAGGTAGACCCTTCCTCAAAACTGCAAAAACTATCATAAATTTAAATGAGGGTACACTTTCCATGGAATTTGGAGATGATGTTGTGATATTTAATGTCATGGATTCCATGAATTACCTATCAGAGGACCATTCTGCTTTCGTTATCTCCCAATTTGAACCACCAAATAAAAACTCCATAGAATTTGATTGTCCTATGCTTAGGGAGATTATGAGTATTGGTTCGAGTTTGATGTCTAAGAGCACTTCCACACATGTTTCTGATACACAATCCTCTCTTGGATTTGATTTTGATGTGGATTCATATTCTGTTTTTGATAATGTTCACTCCGATTATGACATGGTTGTTGAGTATGCTGATGGATTTGATGCTTTATTCTCTAATTTTGATGATTTCTATTCTGATACTGATTCTTTTTTTGCACATATTTTAGTTCCTTCAATGTCTCCATCCATACTACACCCTCCTTCATTATAACTCAATCCATTTCCACCAAATATGAAATACTCATACTTATTGAGTGGTGAGTGATTACCTGTTATCATTGCTAACAATCTCCCTTTTGAACATGAAGAAAAGCTTTTGAATATTTTGAGGGAGAACATCAGGGCGATTGGGTGGACCTTGGCAGACATATCCGGTATTATCCCCTCAATTTGCATGCATAGGAATCTCTTGGAGGATGGGGCTAAACTGGTGAGACAACCACAAAGGAGACTCAATCCCACCCTCCTGGAAGTTGTTAAAAAAGAAGTTGAGAAATTGCTCGAGGCAGGTATAATCTTTCCCATTTCAGATTCTCAGTGGGTAAGTCCTATTCAGGTTGTGCCTAAGAAAACTGGTTTTACTATTGTTGAAAATGAGAAAAATGAGTTAGTTCCAATGAGGGTGAAAAACAGTTGGCGTGTGTGTATTGATTATATGAAACTAAATCATACCACTCGCAAGGACCATTTTCCCCTCCCATTTATTGATCAAATGTTCGAGAGACTAGCTGGGAAAACACAGTATTGTTTCTTGGATGGATTTTCTAAATATTTTCAAGTTCTTATAGCTCCAGAGGATCAGGAGAAGACTACATTCACCCGTCCCTTTGGCACATTTGCCTACCAGAGGATGCCATTTGGACTTTGCAATGCCCCAGGTACCTTCCAGAGATACATGGTGAGTATTTTTTCTGATTTTATTGAGACCTGCATGGAGGTATTTATGGATGATTTTACAGTGTATGGATCCCCATTTGATGAATTTCTAAAGAGTTTGGGAAAGGTATTGAATCATTGTATTGAGAAGAATCTGGTCCTGAACATTGAAAAGTGTCATTTCATGGTAGAGCAAGGCATTGTCTTATGGAATGTAGTGTCAAAACATGGGATAGAGCTTGATATATCTAAGATAGACATTATTTCTTCCTGGCCATATCCTACATGTGTGCGTGATGTTAGATCTTTCCTAGGGCATGCAGGGTTTTATCGGCGCTTCATCAAATATTTTAGTAAGATTGCTCTTCCTAAGTCAAGATTACTTCAAAAGGATTCTGATTTTGTGTTTGATGTTTCTTACAGGAAATCATTTGATG
Organism: Viscum album; assembly: GCA_963277665.1. NCBI lineage: Eukaryota > Viridiplantae > Streptophyta > Magnoliopsida > Santalales > Viscaceae > Viscum > Viscum album. Next base: position 1,877,595,055 of record OY728146.1, on the reverse strand, counting down.
AGCTAAAACAATGTCTGACCACTCCACCTATCATACAGCCCCCACGGTGGGACCTTCCATTTGAGCTTATGTGTGACGCCTCCAACTTCGCGGTTGGAGTTGTCTTATCTCATAGGGTGGAAGGACGTTCACATGTGATTGCCTATGAATCAAGGACATTAGATTCAGCCCAATCAAACTACACAAACACGGAAAAGGAGTGTCTAGATGTCATATTTTCTTTAGACAAATTCCATTCATATTTATTAGGCTCTAAAGTAGTTGTTTTTTTTTGACCATGCAGCTTTGAGGTACCTCTTGAAGAAGCCAGATGCAAAGCCATGACTTATCCATTGGATGATCCTTCTTCAAGAGTTTGACCTTGAGATAAAGGAAAATAAGGGGTCAGAGAATTTGGTGGCGGACCACATGAGTAGGCTTACTCACACACTAGAGGATGACACCTTGGACAAGGTACCACTTCGGGACACTTTTCCCGATGAGCATCTTTATTCCATCTCAGGTACGCATCCTTGGTATGCTGATTTAGTGAACTACATTGTTGCCTCTAAAATCCCTGAAAATTTGAAGAAGCATCAAGTCCAAAAATTAAAAAGTGAGTCTGGGTATTATGTGTGGGATGATCCTTACCTCTGGCGCATGTGTAGTGACCAAGTTATTACGAGGTGTATTCCTGATCATGAGTTTGAGTCTGTTTTTCAATTCTGTCATACACTTGCATGTGGTGGACACTTTGGACCCCAATGAACATCTAGGATAGTTTTGGACTCTATATTATATTGTCCTAGCTTGTTCCATGATGCCCATGTGTTTTGTAAGTCATGCTCTCGTTGCCAACACACTGGGAATATTTCTAGGAGACATGAGATTCCCCAACAACCCATACTATTCTGTGAGATTTTTGATGTATGGGGCATTGATTTTATGGGTCCTTTTCATAGTTCATTTGGATTTTTGTATATTTTAATTTCTGTTGATTATGTGAGTAAATGGGTGGAGGCCAAGGCCACCAGGACTGACGATTCTCATGTTGTTGTGGACTTTGTCAAAGCATAGATTGTTTTGTAGGTTTGGAGTACCAAAGGCCATCATCAGTGACCAAGGGACACACTTTTTCAATAGGAATTTTTCTTCCATCCTTATAAAGTATGGGGTGACACAAAAAAAATCAACACCATACCACCCCCAAACAAATGGTCAGGCTGAGGTTTCAAATCGTGAGTTGAAACAAATACTGGAGAGAACCGTGTAGCCAAATAGGAAGGATTGGAGCAAGCACTTGGGTGATGCATTGTGGGCTTATAGGAAATCATACAAGACACCCATTGGTATGTCCCCATTTAGGATTGTTTTTGGGAAAGCATGTCATCTCCCAGTGGAAGTCGAGCATCGGGAATATTGGGCTATAAAGAAATGCAACATGGATTTGGCCCAAGCTAGAATTCAAAGAAAGTTGCAAATTCAATAGCTTGAGGAGATTCGACTGTCATCATATGATAACTCAAGACTCTACAAGGAAAGTTCAAAAGCAGCTCCTGAAAAAATGATCCAACAAAGGGAGTTTCAGGTTGGAGAGAAAGTACTTCTCTACAGTTCACGACTGAAGTTGATGCCTGGTAAGTTGCGTTCTAGATGGTTAGGTCATTATATTGTATCTAATGTTTTTCCTTATGGTGCAGTGGAGATCACACAAGAGGACACTGGAAGGATCTTTACAGTCAATGGGAAATGTTTGAAGAGATACATTGAGGGACTTCCTACAGATGCAGTGGATTTTATCACACTGCATGACCCCATCATCGCTTGATCACGTCAGGCTGTTCCTAACCCTTTCACTTTTATATTATTTGTCCTATTTAAAAATTCTTCATTTCATGTGCATATATCGTCTCATGGGTTCACATTGAGGACTATGCAATATTTTAAGTGTGGGGGAGGGAACCTTTTAGTTTAGTAATTTAAATTGTTTTCCTATTTAAAAAAAACCAAAAAAAAATTGTATGTTTTTCAAATTTTGTGTGTTTATTTTTCAATTTTCTTTGTGTTTTTGAAACTTTTCAGCTGAAATGATTCTCATAACCATTTTTAAATGCATATCAATGAGTGAAACGATTTATCCCATGAAACTGAGCTTAAATGAATGCTGAAAATGAATTTGTTTCAAGTTCAAATATTTAGTAATTTCATGAAAAGTACACTGAATTTTGAATCCCATGCCACATCTCACTATCTTAATATTAGAAATCACTTTCTTGTGAGGCTTCTGAACCATTATTTTCATATTCTTTACATTCACCTCAATTCTTGAGAGAACCAAACCATGCTTGATTTAACCAGAATTTGATCTATTCCTGTCAAAACTTGAGGGTTTGAGGTACTTATGTTTAAATGATTGAGTCATTTGTGTGGTATTAAATCCTCTATTTCAAATAATCCTTTTTTATAATGGCCTAACTTGAATATTTAATCCTTGTAGCCCTTAGAAGCCATGCACAGCCTGTTAGGTTAGCCACATTACAAGACAATTTTCTCTATCCAACCAACTCATGAAGTGAAATTGCATAATCTAGTTGAGCTTAAGTGTGGGGGAATCTATCTTGTGTTGTGCCACCACATTCTGTGATACTTTGGGTGGAAAATTAAATTTTGAAGAGATGTGTTTTCTACTGAAGAAATTCATTATATTGATATTTGTGCCTTTTCTAGAGCTTTCAAGACAAGTGAAGTTGTGCCTTTTCCGGAGCTTCTAATTGAGGTGGAAAGTTGTGCCCATCTGGAGCTTTTAAGAAAATCATGTTTGAGAAGATTGACATTTTTTATGATGAAATGCTGAATGGTGTAAACTTTTCATGACTTTTCATGATGATGGAGCATAATTGATACTATGGGGATTGAGGAGAAGACCATATTTAAGTGAAAATTAGATTAATGCAATTTTTCTTCAAAAAGAGTCAAGCCCTCCTCATTCAGCCTCAGAATTTTTCACATCCAAATCCTACAACTGGAAGCCACATAACAACCCTAAAAAGTCCTCATGATAAACATATGTCCTTTACTCACATCGGGTGGCGATGTAGGAATCTATCAAGCCTATGGTGACCCTTGTATGAGTTTGGATGAGAAAGACATTGCAAAAAAAAATTGATATTTGAGGGATGAGAGAAAATTCAAGAGAGGTAAGTGTTTTGTGCATGGGAGGATAAATAAAGTGGAAATATATTGAATGATATAAATTAAGAACTTGAAATAATGGTTTTTTAGGAGGCATGATATCTTTTGTTTCTTGGTGTGTAATTGTTTGATCTCAAGCATATGTGTTTTAAAATTGGTTTTGATTTGATATTGATGTTTACTTAATATGATATTTTGCTCAGGAGTGCAAAAGAGTAAGTGTGGGGGAGTTGATAAAACACTATTTTGTTGAATATTTTATTGATAATAAATGATATAATTTTCCCACATTGTGCTAAATATGTTTATTTATAAAATATTTAGGGTTTGATCATTCATTTGAAAATTTGGTGAAAATTCCAGTTTTACCTTTTATAGTGCACTGTAGTATTTCGAAGATACATATTTTTATATTTATTATTTGAATTTGAAATTTTTCAACAGTGTTCATAACTTAATTTTATATAACTTTCATTCAGGATACTAGAGCTAAAAAGTGCATTTGGATGGAGTAAATGGGCCATTACTCCAATTGTGGGCTGGACTCGGCAGAATGGACATGGGTTCTGTATTTGGGTCATATCTTCCTTATCCTGTTTTGGATTAATCCCATATTTTGTGAGGAGCTCGGGAATGAAGTTTCCCACAAATCATCCTTCTGAAAGGAGAGTTGGTTCACGAGGTTTCGAGGTCAAATGGGCGGTGCGAGTTGGAAGAAAATATTTGGCCGAATTTCCACATTCACACTTAAAACCACTTGTAACCTCTCCTCCCCTCCCCTCTATAAATTGGCATTTTTCTCATTTGGAGGGATTGGGACGTGAATTAGTAAGTTTAGGGCAGAGGATAAGTGGATCCACTCCAATTATCCAACCATTTAAATAAGGGTAGCTCTTGAAGCAAGGATCTCTTCGACAAACCCTTCTTCTTCTCCTTCATGTTGTAATGATTTTGTTTGTGTAATAAACTTATTTGTTATTCTTTTATTTCTTATATTTTCTTATGTTTTGTTTAAATTTCTTATTCTATTAATCTTCCTATTTGGGCTGGAATTCTTGAGTATAAGCATTATTGGGTTATACCCATTATAAACCTTTGCACATGCAAAACGCTTCTACGATGATTACGCCACTCATGGAAGAGTAGTCTTTTAGTAATCAATATATCTTATACTCTCTTCATTTAATTATTTGGAATCAATGAACTACTATAATTCACATAATATGATCCATGAATTGTTTTTTTAAATTACAAGAAACTAATCAAGCAATTGAACAATTAACACAAAAACACGCGAGGTTGGGATTTTGTGTAAATTATATAAGCGTAATCTTAATCGGTAATACAAGACCACACGGGATAAATTTGTAGAGTTCAAATATAATCCCTAAAAAGAATTCATCCTCATTTCTAGAATGGATATGTGCTCTAATTAACCACTGACCATAATCTATCCTTATAACAACAATCAAAGCAGGGTGCTGCGATTGTGTGTTCCGAAGCTAGCCTAGGGTTTAAGTAATTTCATCTTTGTGGTTAAGTTAACTCTCGTAGGGTTCGAGGGATAACAAATTAGGGGATCATAATTAAGTGGATATTTATTTAAATGATAATGATTAATAAGTGAATGAATAGGTAGAGTTAGATCGATTACGCCTTTTAAAATAGATTTCTAAAAAAAACATCTTCTTGTTGTGTCATTTTAATTGAAATTCATTTCAAAACTGAAAACAAAAAAATATATAATATTCTTCCAGCAAACTTCTTCTATATTCATAAATTATAAAAAAACCCCAATCCTTTAAAGTAGTGTTTTTATTTTATACTCTTTTATTTTATTTTTAGAATACCTTTAATAAGTTGTTAAATTCACTTCCTCCATTGAGAGATGACTTTGGTCAGCCACTCTGCTGCACCTAAGTACCCCAAAATCACATTAATCATTTGAGGGCGCCCACGACAGCGCTCTATCAAAACCCGATCATACTATACCTGAGTGTTACAAGATAAAAACCCTTGAGGATAAAGAACCTACTAAAGAATCCAATTTAGTGGATTCTATTTATAAAAGTGTTTAAGTGTTGAATGATTCCATCCATGAACTCACCCATGATTGATTCTTGTACTTATACTACTCATTCCATAAGTGTCCCTTTACGGAGTCTGTTCAGCATAAATCCATAAAGGTAACTTTATGGTTTTTTTGGGATGACAATGTTTGTTAACAAAGTAGGTTTACATGAATATTTTTGGCCATTAATAGAGATTATTGAAAAGATATGTGGAAAAAGATCCAAGAAAATAGAATTGAGGCTCTGGAGGTGATACAAAAAGTTCATATTTATGGTGGCACCATTTCCCAGTGTTTGCCAAAAAGTTTTCTCTAAAATCTAATGAATTGAGAGAAGTGTTTTTATAAAAGGATATTGTGCACAAGATTAAATTATTTTTACAATTTTTCATGAAAGTTATTATTAAATATCATCACATCAAAATATGGAAAAAGAACTAATCACATGAAGTATTTCTTTTTTGCATTAAAGGGGATTTTTGTGCACCTTAAAAATAAAGATGAAGTGATTGATGAAGAAGAGAGTTACATTCTCAATGCGATGTTGAATATGGTTTTACGCACTTAAGGGAAATATTACATCCACAAAGGAATACGTGTGAGGACCCTATGTGCAGGTTTGGCCAAGTCTATAAATAATAGGTACCCCCTCATTTCAATAGCCTGACCCTTAGAGAAATCTAGGACTCTAAATTGAATAAGTGTTGCATGGAAAATGGTTTCATGTAAATAGAGTTGTGTACAAAAGGTGATTCATGTAAAAAGAGTTGGGTCCAAAGAATAAATCTTTAACACAAGTCTATAAAGATGCTAGAAAGACACCCAATGCTTGCACGAAAGATAAAATCTACTCAGTAATTATATTGTAAAGGTGTACTCATCAAGTAGATCAAAGTGGAACTTAATGGTACAATAAATGAGGTGTAAAAAAATATTAATTCAATAAATAAAAGGATGATATTATGAAGAAGTGGTGAACACACATCAGTTGAGAGAGAAATCAGATTTTATATTGTTATTGATTGTAAACTAGGAGGGACAATGAGTCCACTCTGAATATTTTAAACAATTGTGCTATTTTAGTGGATTTAGTACATCAACACATTGTCATTGTATTCTCTTTGGATATATCCCTATGAGTTTAAACCATGTAAAATTACTTTGTCTCATGTATGATTTAATTTATATTCATATTTTTCCATAGGAAAGAGAGATAAGAGAATTTTGTTTAAAAATGAAACAAGATATGAAAGGGCATTAGTTTTAATATGTTATACCCTGATTCACCCCCTCTTATGATATTTAACCTAGTTGGGATTACAAAGTATTTCATTGATTTGGTATAAAGGTTAGAAATATATATTGTTTTGGAAAATAATAGGTGGTGTCAAGTTATGGTAATAGGTATTGATTTAATTGAACTAGACGATCATTCTATTATTATCTAGCAGGATGGTATCTTGGTTCCTGACCACCATAGAAACCATATATCCTTATAACTTCTATACCAAAAGGGCATTAATATTAAGTCTGAATCAAGTTGTCAAAAAATTTCTAAAGGAACTAGAACTATCATCAAGGGTTCCCTTTTTAATGGGCGCAATTTCTTGAATGTTAACACCCATTCTAATTAGCTGGGTAGTGTGTATACAAATAATACTATTAAATTTTTTTTTGTGGCATAAGAGATCATGGAATATAACATCCAAGGGTCTCAAGGAACTTAATAAAAAATGGTTGTTAACTAAAATTACAACTAGTAACCTTCCCTTTAGTGAAGTTTGTGTAATGGGTTATGATAAGAGAGTAATTTTCAATGTGTCTATCTTTAATGATGAATCCCCCTTGTAATATATTCATTCTGAATTATGTTGAACAGAAATGACTACCTTCCATGATAGAAAGTCCTATTTTTTACCTTAATTGATGAATTCTCTAGAAAGGATTTGATTTAAATACTCAATATCAAATCTTATGTTTTTGAAACATTCAAAACCTATAAAATTCTTATATAAAATAATGTTAGAAAGAACAATAAAACAACAAGAATTGATAATGGGTTAGAATGCATCTATATTGATTTCATTCTATTATGTCAATATAAAGGAATTTCAATACACTATAATATCATAGAAACCACCCAAAATAATTAAATTGATGAAATAATTAATATGGATATTATTGATAGAGTATGAAGAATTCATTACTTATCAGGTATCCTTAAATTATTTTGGAAGAGGCTTCCTCTATGGAGGTTTACCTCAGAAATAGGTCTTCGTCATATTCCAATATTTTTCGATCCCCATAAGAACTTTGTAATGAAAAGACACCCTCCTATAATCACCTAAGAGTCTTTAGTTTCACTTCATATTCCCATGTTGTGATTGATAAACATGGAACTTGAGCTCTTAAGGTTATTTTTGTGGGATATCCCAAGTGTGTTAAATTTTATAAGTTTTATGTTGATAAACCCGATTACCAAGGATGCTGAAACAAAACCTTCCACCAAATTTTAGAATAATGTATAGCCTCATCCACCCCATCCTCATCCTATAACCTGAGATGAATCAAGCTTCATATCTAATATAATTTCATATAGTGAATGTCCTGCCAATAATTTTTACAACAAGTTAACTTGTGATAGAGTTATTAGGGTCCCTAGACCTCCTTCTTAGTTTAATCAATATGATATAGAATCCTTTCCTAATACCCATGATCTTGTTGATGATATTATATTAACATATATGCAATTAATTAATGGTAAAGACTCAAAATAGTGTATTTAATCCATGAATGATGAAATGAATTCCTTAAAATAAAAATCACACTTGGACCATCATTGTTAAATATCTCAATGATAAAGAAATTGGTTATAAGTTTATTTTAAATGAAATGAGGATAACACTGTTGAAATGAAAATAAATTTTAGATCAGTGGATAAGATGTTCCTCTAAAAAAATGAATTAACTATTCTGAAATATTTTCCCCAATTGTAATTCATTATTCTATTAGGATGATGCTGGATTTTACTACCTATAATTACCTTCACAATGAACAATTAGATGCGAAAATATCATTCCTTCATTGCATGCTTAGTGAGAAGTAATATATGAAGCCTCATGATGATTATTCAAAAAATTAAAATATACACCAATTTTCTTTTTAAATAAATACCTTTATGGTTTAAAAAGAATCTCAGGGAAGTGGTAAAGAATATTTGAATCTTTTATTCTTGATAACCATTTTTCAAGGAGTTAACTTGACGATTTATTTTATTATATTCCCAATAAAACAACATGTTTTACCTTATGTTATATGTTTATTATATAGTTAATATATTAAATAAAATGAAGATTATCATTGATATCAAATATTAATTAAAATGTGTTTTTGAAATATAGGACTTCTGGGAAGTAATGAAAATTATTTTCATATAAATTATTAGAGTTGGACCTAATAATTTGTTGTATCATTCCCAACATTCTCGTGTTCTCAAAGATCCATTAAGATACTTTTTTGAATCTCTAAAACCTGTTAGTGAACCTTTGGGAAGGAATTTTAAACATTTATTACCACAATCACACACTAATTATATTGTTGTAGAGTTTATGTCTAAAATTACCTATTCAAAAATTGTTGGCAGTGTAATGTATTCCACGATTGTTACAAAATGTGGTGTATCATTTTCAATTTCCACCCTTAGTAGATTTGTTGCCAGTCCAAGGAAGCCACATTGGCATACCATAAACTCACTGATATGATGTTTTTCATGTACTTCAAACTTATCTTAGTGTTATGGTAAAAATGATTATAATGTTGAGATGATTATTGGATATTTTGATGCTGACTATATAGGAAATATTAATACCATAAATTCATTAACCGGGTGTGTTTTCAAGGCTTGGGGAGGCCCTGTATCATAAAAATATAATATGATTTTTTTCCTCTCTTTGAACCATAGAAGTAGAATACATAGACTTGATTGAGGTTGTCAAAGAAGCATTATGGATCAGAGGTTTGGATTCTAAACTAAAACTTTATGATTATGTTATCACATTATATAGATATAGTTAATTTTAATTACATTTTTATAAAAATCTATCATGTCATGGTAAATCCAAACAAATAGATAATAGATTATATTTCATTAGATATGTTATTGAATCTAGAACTATATGTGTCGGTAAGATCCATGTTGATAATAACATGACTGAAAGTATGACTAATGTCAAGGTACTATCTAAATTCGAATATTTTTTGGATATATTGAAATTTTTTCCCATTCAATAACCTTATGTGTAATAAAAATGTTAATTTCAATTGATAATGGTAGCAATTTTTGAGTTTTGGTTTTCATATTCAAATTATTATGTCGTATTTAATTGTAATTTAATTTTCAATTGTACACATGAATGAAAAATTATTTTAAAATTAGTTAATTTACTCAATTTAAATATTTTATCTCTCTTGTGTTGTTGGGATTTCTGTATGGGCCTTTGTCTTAGATTGTAACCTTTGGTCATCTTTTTATTCCCTTCAGCTCGCACCTACCACATCATTAATATGTACAGATTTATTTTATGTCCATTGATCAATCTCACCACCCTTTTTATTATCTCTATATACCAATTTTAGTCTCTTTTAAGGGTGTTTATTAATTTGTTTTCTGAAGTGGATCTATGGTGGCTGCTGATTCATCTATAATTTTTGAGGTGTAGTGCTGTGTTAGTGGGATAGATGACCCCTGCACGCACTATACTTCAACAGTAGGTCTTAGTTTGGTTCTCTCGTCACCCATAATTCTCTCTCATCTCCTATGGTTAAAACCTAATATTTTTGTTGGATTCAGTGGGGTTAAATCCATGGTTCTAATATTGTTGTCTCTAGTTATCATTGATGTTGCATCGGTCTTTTATGAGTTCTATGATGATGTTTCTACCTTGTGAGGATGTGTTGTTTCCGGTGAACTAGGAAGATCCAATAAAATTATTATTTTTTACAACAAAGAATGAGACTATCTATATACCATTGAACTCGAACAATCAACACATGCCGCTAAACGATTATGTTTCATTATTGATTTCCTCGGGTGAAAAGTCTCCCAAAGTCCCAACACATAAGTTCTTCTGGGGTTCCATCCTAAAACCCATTGGTGGTTGGAGGAATTTCTCTCCCAATCATATATGTAGGACACCATCATTTGAAAAAACTGATATGGTATTTAGTTCTCATGCAATAATTATCCCCTCAAACCAAATATCACACAACTAGGTCTTCCATTCAATGATCATCCACATGATCTAAATCATCTTGCACTTTCATCATTGTTTCCCTCTTCATTCGTACATTCTATATACCTACTATTATCAAGAAAAACTTTGATACAATGTACCATCATGGATATTCATGTTCTTACCTGAGACATCCGTACTTCACACCTGGGCTATAACCTACCTATGATGCTACTTTTCATAATCGATTTCCTCAAGAACTAGGTATTTTAGGAACAACACATAAATCCTTCTAAGGTTCCATCCTAAAATCCCTAGGTAATAAGTGGAATTATTGATCCAAACATACATTTGAGTAAATATTCTATGAGGAAACCGATGTGATATTGAATCTTTACACAATTTTAGGACCCCTGGACAAGATTCAAATCATTTTGGGTTTGTATGTTCATCACTCTTCTACTTATTTATAAATGTTGTCTAATGATTTTTATTCTTGTTTTTCATTCATTTATTCTAGTATTCTTTATACTATACATGTTTGTAAAGACCCGTAAATTTCAAGGAAATTTTTTTCTTAATTTTTTTTGGAATTTTACAAGAACGCAGTTTCTGACGGCGCCTGATTCCGAGGCCCGGTGTGCCCGGAATCATTTTCCGAAGTTTTGCTCGGGTACGTTCAGTGAACGGATGAGCGGGTTTTTCTAACTTTTAAACCGGTGCCTGGAATCGAATTCTGAGGGCACCGATGAAATCGCAGCGCCGGTATTCGCTTAGAAACGCCTCTTCTGGAGTTGCGTTTTCTCGGGTGTGGTTTTTAATTTTCGGGCTTAAAGTTAAGAAATAAAATAATTTTGCGACAACTTTATTTTATTTCACTTAAGCCACTTGGAAGCCACTTGAAGCCACTTAAAGGCGTCTTGAACTGAGTTGAACTGGATAGGATGCTATCCAGAAATATCCTACCCCCTTGGTAGGATATTTGTGAGGTGGGGCCCGCACGAGCCCCGCCGTTTCTTTCCGCTAAGAAACGCACCCGTGAAAACCCGTCTTAATGAAAGTCAACCGACGCGTTTTTTTTTAATTCTTAACAGACCATTTAATTGGGCGGTTTATTTCGTGAATTAAATGGGCTATTTCTTTCGTGAATTAAATGGGTCATTTCTTTCATTGAATTAATTCAACGAATTAATGGATCGTTTCTTAACCAGTTTTTCAAATTCGTTGGCGTAATAATAAAATAAGGCCAACGCGTAACCTCTGGTTATTTGCGCTTGAGAAGATTTGAGGGTATCCCTGTTTCTTCAGCTCCCTCGCGAAGAACGCGAAGAACGCGAAGAACGCGAAGAACGCCGAACCCAGAAATCGACGACGCCTTCGTCCGAGACGTTCTTCCGATCCCCGATCTCCGATCTCCGATCACCGACCATTCGAGGTGAGTGCTTTCGGATTTCTACCCAAGGTTCTTTTCTTTTGGTTTTAAACACAGATTTAATTAATTATAATTTAAATCTATTGTTCTTGGTTCGTTGAGTTCGTCGACTCAACACCGGTTTCCGCGACGACGCGACGCCTCCCCGCGACGACGCGACGATCGATCTCTTCTGCGACGATCTCTTCCGCGAAGAACGCCTGCGCACGACGATCATCAAGGTAGGGATTTCTTTATGGGAGTTACCCCTTTAAAATTAATTCCTGACTTTGTTTCTTTAAAGAAATTAAAGAACCGTTTGTGAACAATTTTAATCCTATCAAAATTGTTGTTTCCTGTGTGGAATCTTTTTCTCCCGGTTGTTTATTTCTAACGCGGAGGGTGCGGGCCAAACGAACACGGCCCGACGACCCTCCGACGTTCTTCGTTTTGTGCGGATTTGACGGTCGACGACGGAACATGCCGTAGCGGACGTTTGACGATCCCGCAGTAAAGAGCGGATCCCGGGAGGAGAAACGGCGCAGACGGGAAGGAAAACGGGCCACCGGAGCGACGCCGGCGGCCCGCGGAAGTTGCCGGCGGCGCGGGTCACCGGCGCGGCGGCGCCGGCGGCCGGAGGCGGCGGCGCCCCGGTGCGCCGCTAGACGAATCCGCCGCGGCTGAAGTCGCGGCGGCGGTGGCCAACGAACCCGCGGCGCGCGGGTCCGGTTCGTCCAGGCGGACGCGGCTCAGCGCGTCCACGGTTCGCCAGTGCGGCCCGCACGCGGGCCGTGGTTTCTTCTCAGGCCGTGGGTCGGCGCCCGCGGCTTCCACTCGCGCCGCTCGACCAAGCCGAGCCGGCCGAGCCGGACCGGCCCTGTCCGGGCCGGGTCGGACCCGGGTCGGGTCGACCCGGTTCGGGCCGACCCAGGGGGGTCGGGCCGGGTCAGCCCGGGCCCGTACCCCCCATCTTCGGACGTTTTCGTTCAAACGCCCGTATCTTGAGCTTCGTGCCTCCAAACGACTCGCTATCAGCGGCAACGCGATCCTTGGATTGAGACGGTAGTTTCGATATATCGTACTCAAGGTTTCGGAATACTTTGAGTTCGGCCGGGTTGGTTCGTCCACGAGACCAACCGGGCCCTTGGAGCGGAAACGCTCATATCTTGAGCCACGGACGTCCGATTGACGTGCCGTCAGCTTTGTTGAATTCCTCTAAGTGAGACAGATCTTTTGGAATACTCCGCCCGAGGTTTGGACGCAGGTGGAGTGCGGTCGGGTTGGTTTTTCCTTAAAAACCAACCGGGCCCTTGGGACAAAAATGCCAATATCTCTCAGACCGGGCGTCCGATTGACGCGCCGTCCGCGACGTTGAGTTCCCGTTGTCGATACGGAACTTTTGGATACATCAACTTCGGACTTCGTGTTAGTTGATGTATCAGCCTCTCGGCTCGTGGAGCGGACCCTCCCGAACGAGCTTGCTGTGTGCGGGAACCCTAGGCTGGCTGCGACTGCTACTTCGACAGCGACGACCGTGCAAAGATCCTCAGTGGACTGCGGTGACGACTGTGCAGAGATCCTCCGTGGACTCCGACGACGACCGTGCAGAGATCCTCAGTGGACTGCGGCGAAAACCGTGCAGAGATCCTCCGTGGACTCCGACGACGACCGTGCAGAGATCCTCAGTGGACTGCGGCGACGACTGTGCAGAGATCCTCAGCGGACTGCGACGACTCCTGCACTCATCGATCCTACGTGGATCAGTGCTTCAGGTCCTGCGTGGGCCCGGTCCTATGTGGGCCCGATCCTGTGTGGGCCCGATCCTACGTGGGTCAGCGCTCAGCGTTTCTGTGTGAGCCAGCGCCTACAGGTCCTTCGTGGGCCCGGTCCTGTGTGGGCCCGATCCTGTCTGGGTCACCTCTCAGCGGTTCTGTGTGAGCCAACTCCTACAGGTCCTGCGTGGGCCCGATCCTGTGTGGGTCACTGCAAGGTTAGTACCTATCGATCCTTCGTGGGTCCGACGACTTAGATGGTTCAATGATCATCTTTATCGTCATCCGAAGAAGTATACCTGTGTGAGCTGAATCTTGTGTTACTCTCCTTTGTGGATTGTGTTGATCTATCCTGTGTGGATTTACTGTTTACTCTCCTTTGTGGATTGTGTTGTTCTATCCTGTGTGGGTATACGTTTTGCTTTCCTGTGTGGACCGGGTTGTGCTTGGGCTCGGACGTTGGAGCCGAACGGGAATTGAAGACTTAGGTATATGTATGGGCATATACCTAAGCCGTGTCTGATGTTGCTTCGTGATTGTATCTTTCCTTCGTGGATTATCCTTTGTGGATTTCGGGAGGCCTTTGGGGGTCTCGGGGTCCCTACTGAGTAGCTTGTACTCACCCCTGCACGGGCTATGCCCGCACTTCGTGGTGTTGGTTGCAGACGACGGACAACGCTGATCGTGGAGGAGGCGTGCGGAGCAGGACAGTACCTGGAGGTGGACCACTGGGCGGGACGTACTCGGAGCGGTTAGGTGGACCCGAGGAGCATTAGAGGCTATCTGTACCCACCCTTCAGGTGGGACTTCCGGAGGACGGCTCGACGCTGCAGTTTTCCCTTTTCAGTTGCTGTTTTTCCTTTCAGTTGTACTTTACAGTTGGGCTTGTATTTCCGGCCCCTTTTACTTTCAGCACAGTTTGTACAGTTTTTACTTAGTGTTTAGTTTTCCGCTTGCTTACTCTGTGGTGCTTGTTTACTTTTCAAAGGCAATGCCTTCCCTTTTTGTTGGGATTTTCGCCTTGGTGCTAGTCGCCAGCCCCTGGCCTATGGAAGGCGGGCTTGGGGTAGTCACGGCACGGGCCCCGAGGGCGGGTCGTGACAAATTGGTATCAGAGGTGGTCGGTTCTACCACAGACTCTGATCTTTCTCCTATGTGAAGCAAAAGTGTTTAGTGTATTGAGTGTGGTTATCAGTCCAGGGAGTCCAGTGTTGGTGCGGCGGCCGACGTATCCATACACCAGGACCCTGACTTCTGATTCCCGACATAATGCACGAAAACATTGATTGCATGTGTGTTTCAAGTTTTCTCTGTGATTACTTGTGTCAGCTCACCAGGTATACTGTTCTGACCGTGGCATACTTGTTTCCTTTTCAGGATGGCACGATGACAACAGCCATCTAGGGTTCCTAGAGTAGGGCGTGGCGATAGCCCACCGAGCGACGAGGCCTCGGTACAGGGCCCGTTGACAGCAGAGGCACCGGCAGTACCCTTACCCGCCGAGCCCCCAATGCTTCCAGCACTGGCAGCTGACGACGCACGACGCCTCGGAGCTCTGCACGAGTTCCAGCGCCAGCGACCACCCAGGTTCCGTGGGGAGTCGGACCCCC
Organism: Viscum album; assembly: GCA_963277665.1. Classification (NCBI taxonomy): domain Eukaryota; kingdom Viridiplantae; phylum Streptophyta; class Magnoliopsida; order Santalales; family Viscaceae; genus Viscum; species Viscum album. Next base: position 1,877,579,789 of record OY728146.1, on the reverse strand, counting down.
AGGCAGCCGAGGATTGGCTGGAGGCGGTCGTCCGAGTTTTCAGGCTAGTGAGGACACCAGCAGACCTCATGGTGATCCTCGTGGCTAGCCTACTGCACGCAGCAGCCGAACGATGGTGGAGCCTGATGCTCCAGGTACACGATGAGGCCACCCTCATCTGGACGGACTTCGAGAGCCTCTTCCGCTCAGAGTTCGTCCCGGCCACCCTCCGAGCGGTGCGCATCCAGGAGCTTCTTCAGCTGCGGCAGGGCAGCTTGACGGTCGCTCAGTACGCGGCGAGATTCACCGACCTTTCTCGGTACTCGACAGAAATGGTACGAGACCCCTTCTTCCGGGCCCGGACCTTCGAGCAGGGTTTGAGACACAAGATCAGGGCATCGCTGATCTCCCTCAGCATCCCGACCCAGGCAGGAGTACTGGAGCGAGCCCTCCTGATCGAGAGCTTCCTGGCTAAGTCCACAGCGAGACCTACCGCAGGGCGACAGATAGCGGAGTCTTTGGCAACTGGTAGCCGGTGGATGACTCTGGGTTCCAGGCAGACCAGACCTTCCGGAAGGCGACCTCGGGACACTGGATCAGCAGTTCAGGGCACCCGGCCCGGAGCCAGCCTTCCGAGAGGCAGACAGTGCTACGAGTGCGGCGGGCAGGGCCACATGGCTCGTGACTGCCCGACCCGTCGTACCGAGGGGCAGCAGACGGTGGAGGGACCACCCAGGCAGAGGCAGAGGGTCGACCGTGGCTGTCCGCAGGGAGGAGGCGGATGAGGCAGAGGAGCTGGCCGAGCAGCAGGTGGTGGGCGACGCTTTGAGGCTCTGCCACCACCACCACCACCAGGAGGCCCGCCCCGACCACAGGGAGCTGGCGGGCAGAGACAAGCTCAGCTCCAGGCAGCGGAGGCCTATGACCACGGCGCGCCAGAGATGATTCGAGGTACGATCTGTGTCTATTCCACCCTTGCTGCAGTTCTGATAGACACAGGAGCGAGTCACTCTTTCATAGCCACTGCCCTTGTTCGGAGCTCGGAGATTCCGACAGAGCCGTTGGCTCGATCCTTACGGCTAGAAACTCCTACGGGAGCCGACTCGACGATTACGCACTGGTGCCGGCAGTGTGAGCTTACTCTAGGAGGCGAGAGCTTCGGTTGGGATCTTCTTGTAGCAGCGTCGAGGCCTTACGACGTCATCTTGGGCATGGATTGGTTATCTACGGTCCATGCTCAGATTGACTACATTAGGCGCAAGGTGCGATGTGTGCGCACCGACGGGAGCAGGTTCACCTTCACCGGCGAGAAGGGAGCCTTAGCAGCACAGGATGGACTCACGCAGAGGAGAGGTCAGCCCATCACTCATCAGTTGGATAGCCTCATCCTGGGAGCAGTTGACGTGTGGAGTCCCAGTTTTCCTGCAGTGGTGGATCAGTACGCGGACGTCTTTCCCGACGACGTTCCAGGACTACCTCCTCGCAGAGAGGTAGACTTTTATATTGACATGTACCCCGGGACAGCACCGATATCCACTCCAGCCTATCGGATGGCCCCCGCTGAGCTTCGAGAGCTGCGGGTACAGTTGGAGGACTTGCAGGGCAAGGGGTTCATCCGACCCAGTGTTTCGCCCTGGGCTTCCCCGATTTTGTTCGCCAAGAAGGCGGACTGGAGCTTGCGACTGTGTGTCGATTATCGTCGCCTGAATCAGGTGACAGTGAGGAACAAGTATCCGCTACCCAGGATTGATGATCTCTTCGACCAGCTCAAGGGAGCACGGTGGTTCTCGAAGATAGACCTCAGGTCAGGCTATCATCAGCTTAGAGTTCGAGACGAGGATGTGGAGAAGATGGCCTTCAGGTGTCGGTATGGCCACTATGAGTTCTTGGTTATGCCTTTTGGCGTGACCAACGCTCTAGCAGTGTTCATGAGCCTCATGAATAGGATCTTCCAGCCATACCTCGATCGATTTTTCGTGGTCTTCATCAACGACATTTTGGTGTACTTGACGACGGAGGAGGAGCACGCCTACCACCTGCGTGTTGTACTAGACACACTCCGAGAGAACCAGCTTTATGGAAAGCTCTCGAAGTGTCAGTTCTGGTTACGTGAGGTCCACTTCTTGGGGCACGTCATTTCTAAGGCGGGAGTTGCAGTGGATCCCGCGAAGATCGAGGCAGTGCTAGCTTGGGAGCCACCCAAGAGCGTGACAGAGGTGCGGAGTTTCTTGGGCCTAGCCGGATACTATCAGAGATTTGTGCCGGACTTCTCCAGAGTTGCAGCCCAACTCTCAGCGTTAACGAAGAAGGGGAAACCCTTCGTGTGGTCAGACAGATGTCAGCAGAGCTTCCAGGAGCTGAGGCAGAGGTTGACCAGCGCACCTATCTTGGGGTTGCCTGAGGAGGGAGTTGGTTACGTAGTCTACTGCGATGCATCAGGGACCGGACTCGGGTGTGTCCTGATGCAGGAGCGGGCCGTGATTGCCTACGGATCACGTCAGTTGAGGCCTCATGAGCAGAACAATGCTACCCATGTCTTGGAGTTGGTAGCAGTAGTCTTTGCCCTGAAGACATGGCGACACTATCTGATGGGCGAGCGCTTCACAGTCTTTTCTGACCACCAGAGTCTCAGGTACATCTTCTCTCAGAAGGACCTGAACCTGAGACAGCGGCGATGGCTCGAGTTCCTCCAGGACTATGACTTTCAGATAGTCTATACTCCTGGGAAGGGGAACGTGGTGGCTGATGCCCTCAGCAGGAGGACGGGCATCCAGCTACCTGAGGAGGCGACAGAGCAGCTAGCCGCTTTGCAGATATCCTTCGTGGATAGAGACGGAGCAGCCTTCCTTCAGTCTCTCACAGTCTCTCCTCCACTTCTTCAGCGGGTCAGAGAGGCACAGCATGGGGACGTTGACTGTGAGACACGGTGTGGACAGATATCCTCGGGACAGGCACCTGATGGTTTCTCCCTTGGAGCCGAGCACGATGTCCTTTTCAGAGGACGTACCTTGGTACCAGTCGCCTTACGAGAGGAGGTGCTGAGAGAGTTTCACACTTCTCCTTTGGTGGTATATCCTGGAGTGGCGAAGATGTACCAGGATCTCAGACGACAGCACTGGTGGCCGGGCATGAAGAAGGTTGTGGCAGAGTTCGTTTCACGGTGCCTCACCTGCCAGCAGGTGAAGGCAGAGCATCAGGTACCAGCAGGTTTGGTACAGCCCTTGGAGGTCCCGGAGTGGAAGTGGGACGGGATATCTATGGACTTCGTGACTGGACTTCCACGCACTTCCAGAGGTCACGATTCCATTTGGGTGATTGTTGACCGACTCACCAAGTCGGCACACTTCTTACCCATCCGAGATCAGGGCTCAGTGGAGAGCTTGGGGCGTCTCTACGTTCAGGAGATTGTACGACTTCACGGTGTGCCATCGACTATCGTCTCCGATCAGGATGCTCATTTTACTTCCCGGCTTTGGAAGGGGTTGCAGGAGGCATTCGGGACGCGACTACGTCTGAGCACCGCCTTTCACCCTCAGACGGATGCTCAGACAGAGAGGACCATTCAGACTCTCGTGGACATGCTCCGTGCATGTGTCCTCGACTTTGGTCGCAGCTGGGAGGACCACCTACCCTTGGTGGAGTTCGCGTACAACAACAGCTACCACTCCACCATCGGGATGGCACCCTACGAGGCGTTGTACGGCAGGCCTTGCAGATCTCCTTTGTGCTGGACAGACCCTGGGGAGTCAGCACTTGTGGGACCAGAGATGGTCCGGGCCACGACAGAGAAGGTCCAGGTCATCCAGGAGTGGATGAGGATAGCACAGAGCCAGCAGAAGTCATATGCTGACAGGAGGCGGAGGCCACTAGAGTTCGAGGATGGCGACCACGTCTTCTTGCGGGTCTCACCTCGACGTGGTTTGAGGAGATTTGGCCGAGGCGGAAAGTTGTCTCCACGCTTCATCGGACCCTTCCAGGTCCTCAGCAGGGTTGGCGAGGTGGCTTATCGCCTGGCTCTGCCACCTCAGTTGCACCGGGTGCACGACGTCTTCCACATATCCCAGCTGAGGAGATACGTGCACGACCCGACGCACATCATTGACTATGGGGAGCTAGACGTGGATGATGGGGCGACTTTTGCGGAGGTCCCAGTGGAGATAGAGGATCGACAAGAGCGGGTCCTACGTGGGCGATCGATTCCTCTTGTGCGCATCAGATGGCAGCACGGGAACCTCCAGGAGAGCACTTGGGAGCGGGAGGCTCATATGCGTGCTCAGTACCCACATTTGTTTCCCTAGTTTTTGATGTATCTTTACGGGGACGTAAAGTCCTGAGGTGGGAGTAATGTAAAGACCCGTAAATTTCAAGGAAATTTTTTTCTTAATTTTCTTTGGAATTTTAAAAGAACGCAGTTTCTGACGGCGCCTGATTCCGAGGCCCGGTGTGCCCGGAATCATTTTCTGAAGTTTTGCTCGGGTACGTTCAGTGAACGGACGAGCGGGTTTTTCTAACATTTGAACCGGTTCCCGGAATCGAATTCTGAGGGCACTGATGAAATCGCAGCGCCGGTATTCGCTTAGAAACGCCTCCTCCGGAGTTGCGTTTGCTCGGGTGTGGTTTTTAATTTTCTGGCTTAAAGTTAAGAAATAAAATAATTTTGCGACAACTTTATTTTATTTCACTTAAGCCACGTGGAAGCCACTTGAAGCCACTTAAAGGCGGCTTGAACTGAGTTGAACTGGATAGGATGCTATCTAGAAATATCATACCCCCTTGGTAGGATATTTGTGAGGTGGGGCCCACACGATCCCCGCCGTTTCTTTCCGCTAAGAAACGCACCCGTGAAAACCCGTCTTAATGAAAGTCAACCGACGCGTTTTTTTTTAAATTCTTAACAGACCATTTAATTGGGCGGTTTATTTCGTGAATTAAATGGGCTGTTTCTTTCGTGAATTAAATGGGTCGTTTCTTTCGTTGAATTAATTCAACGAATTAATGGATCGTTTCTTAACCAGTTTTTCAAATTCGTTGGCGTAATAATAAAATAAGGCCAACGCGTAACCTCTGGTTATTTGCGCATGAGAAGATTTGAGGGGATCCCTGTTTCTTCAGCTCCCTCGCGAAGAACGTGAAGAACGTGAAGAACGCGAAGAACGCCGAACCCGGAAATCGACGATGCATTCGTCCGAGGCGTTCTTCTGATCCCCGATCTCCGATCTCCGATCACCGACCATTCGAGGTGAGTGCTTTCGGATTTCCGCTCAAGGTTCTTTTCTTTTGGTTTTAAACACAGATTTAATTAATTATAATTTAAATCAGTTGTTCTTGGTTCGTTGAGTTCGCCGACTCAATGCCGGTTTTCGCGACGACGCGACGCCTCCCCGCGACGACGCGACGATCGATCTCTTCCGCGACGATCTCTTCCGCAAAGAACGCCCGCGCACGACGATCATCAAGGTAGGGATTTCTTTATGGGAGTTACCCCTTTAAAATTAATTCCCGTCTTTGTTTCATTAAAGAAATTAAAGAACCGTTTGTGAACAATTTTAATCCTATCAAAATTGTTGTTTCCTGTGTGGAATCGTTTTCTCCCGGTTGTTTATTTCTAACGCGGAGGGTGCGGGCCAAACGAACACGGCCCGATGACCCTCCGCCGTTCTTCGTTTTGTGCGGATTTGACGGTCGACGACGGAACGTGCCGCAGCGGACGTTTGACGATCCCGCAGTAAAGAGCGGATCCCCGGAGGAGCAACGGCGCAGACGGGAAGGAAAACGGGCCACCGGAGCGACGCCGGCGGCCCGCGGAAGTTGCCGGCGGCGCGGGTCACCGGCGCGGCGGCGCCGGCGGCCGGAGGCGGCGGCGCCCCGGCGCGCCGCCGGACGAATCCGCCGCGGCTGAAGCCGCGGCGGCGGCGGCCAACGGACTCGCGGCACGCGGGTCCGGTTCGTCCAGGCGGACGCGGCTCAGCGCGTCCGCGGTTCGCCAGCGCGGCCCGCACGCGGGCCGCGGTTTCTTCTCAGGCCGCGGGTCGACGCCCGCGGCTTCCACCCGCGCCGCTCGGCCAAGCCGAGCCGGCCGAGCCAGACCGGCCCTGGCCGGGCCGAGCCGGGCCAGCCGGGTCAGACCCGGGTCGGGACGACTCGGTTCGGGCCGACCCAGGGGGGGTCGGGCCGGGTCAGCCCGGGCCCGTACCCCCCATCTTCGGACGTTTTCGTTCAAACGCCCGTATCTTGAGCTTCATTCTTCAAAACGACTCGCTGTCAGCGGCAACACGACCCTTGGATCGAGACGGTCGTTTCGGTATATCGCACTCAAGGTTTCAGAATACTTTGAGTTCGGCCGGGTTGGTTCATACACGAGACCAACTGGGCCCTCGGAGCGGAAACGCTCATATCTTGAGCCACGGACGTCCGATTGACGTGCCTTCAGCTTTGTTGTATTCCTCTAAGTGAGACGGATATTTTGGCATACTCCGCCCGAGGTTTGGACGCAGGTGGAGTGCGGTCGGGTTGGTTTTGCCTTAAAAACCAACCGGGCCCCTGGGACGAAAATGCCAATATCTCTCAGACCGGGCGTCCGATTGACGCGCCGTCCGCGACGTTGAGTTCCCGTTGTCGATACAGAACTTTTGGATACATCAACTTCGGACTTCGTGTCAGTTGATGTATCAGCCTCTCGGCTCGTGGAGCGGACCCTCCCGAACGAGCTTGCTGTGTGCGGGAACCCTAGGCTGGCTGCGACTACTACTTCGACAGCGACGACCGTGCAGAGATCCCCAGTGGACTGCGGCGACGACTGTGCAGAGATCCTCCGTGGACTCCGACGACGACCGTGCAGAGATCCTCAGTGGACTCCGGCGACGATTGTGCAGAGATCCTCCGTGGACTCCGACGACGACCATGCAGAGATCCTCAGTGGACTGCGGCGACGACTGTGCAGAGATCCTCAGCGGACTGCGACGACTCCTGCACTCAGCGATCCTACGTGGATCAGTGCTTCAGGTCCTGCGTGGGCCCGGTCCTGTGTGGGCCCGATCCTGTGTGGGTCCGATCCTTCATGGGTCAGCGCTCAGCGGTTCTGTGTGAGCCAGCGCCTACAGGTCCTTCGTGGGCCCGGTCCTGTGTGGGCCCGATCCTGTGTGGGTCACCTCTCAGCGGTTCTGTGTGAGCCAACTCCTACAGGTCCTGCGTGGGCCCGATCCTGTGTGGGTCACTGCAAGGTTAGTACCTATCGATCCTTCGTGGGTCCGACGACTTAGATGGTTCAATGATCATCTTTATCGTCATCTGAAGAAGTATACCTGTGTGAGCTGAATCTTGTGTTACTCTCCTTTGTGGATTGTGTTGAGCTATCCTGTGTGGATTTACTGTTTACTCTCCTTTGTGGATTGTGTTGTTCTATCCTGTGTGGGTATACGTTTTGTTTTCCTGTGTGGACTGGGTTGTGCTTGGGCTCGGACGTTGGAGCCGAACGGGAATTGAAGACTTAGGTATATGTATGGGAATATACCTAAGCCGTGTCTGATGTTGCTTCGTGATTGTATCTTTCCTTCGTGGATTATCCTTTGTGGATTTCGGGAGACCTTCGGGGGTCTCGGGGTCCCTACTGAGTAGCTTGTACTCACCCCTGCACGGGCTATGCCCGCACTTCGTGGTGTTGGTTGCAGACGACGGACATCGCTGATCGTGGAGGAGGCGTGCGGAGCAGGACAGTACCTGGAGGTGGACCACTGGGCGGGACGTACTCGGAGCGGTTAGGTGGACCCGAGGAGCAGTGGAGGCTATCTGTACCCACCCTTCAGGTGGGACTTCCGGAGGACGGCTCGACGCTGCAGTTTTCCCTTTTCAGTTGCTGTTTTTCCTTTCAGTTGTACTTTACAGTTGGGCTTGTATTTCCGGCCCCTTTTACTTTCAGCACAGTTTGTACAGTTTTTACTTAGTGTTTAGTTTTCCGCTTGCTTACTCTGTGGTGCTTGTTTACTTTTCAAAGGCAATGCCTTCCCTTTTTGTTGGGATTTTCGCCTTGGTGCTAGTCGCCAGCCCCTGGCCTATGGAAGGCGGGCTTGGGGTAGTCACGGCACGGGCCCCGAGGGCGGGTCGTGACAATGTTATTTATTTTAATCTTAAAAAATGTGTGTGTGGGTAGGTGGTGTTATTTCCATGCACATAGGTTCAAACCAGATAAAAAACATTAAATAATAGTATTATTCTTAACTACATTATTATTTATTGAATCTTGAATATTGTGTTTCTATTTGTATTTTAATCCAGTGAATTGAACACCGAAATAGTCCTTTCATATTCGTTTACATTGTCTCGATACACCATTCCCTAAAAATATGTAAGAAAATTAAATGCTTTTAGTGTATTGAATTTTTAAGTGTAGTTTTTGTTTCTCATATGAAAGAAATAACATTAGTATCCATTTTGTTGTCTCAAATTTTCAAATCCAAGTCATCATACCGCATTTGGTGGCCTACCGAAAGTGGCTCAGCACTGATGTTTCTAATATATCAATCACATCTCATATATTAGTAATAGATTTACCATGATGATGGTAAAACCAAAAACTCCTATGATTCTTATCATCCTTTTTGCCCTGCCCTTTATTGATGTCCATTGTAACACTACAATGAAAACACCAAATAAATCCTGCATGGTTCAATCATTTTATAATTATCCATGTTAATTTAAAATCCCAAGTGTTACAATAAGAATGGGTCTCCATATTACCACAATTTTATTTTAGCGGGATTGGGAATTCAACCTCTTATCCCTGGTGACATGTTATTTTCTGATCCCACTTTTGTGGCAGCAACTACTGTACAAACATGGGAAAGTAATGAATTTTACTCAAATTTTGATTAGGTGTGAACGATGTTGTGTTTTTTGGTATAAAATTAATTTTTTTTATTAATTTTCACATTAAACACCATTATTTTCTCTCTAAAATTTTAAGAAAAATTTAAATTATAATCAAACCCACAATCACAAATAATTGTTGTCTATAAATGGATTTTCCAGTCTCTATATCTTGATTATTGATTCATGAACAGTGCCACACCTCTCATTTTTTTGTCAAAACTATTTTGTGTGTGAGGATATTTCTATATATGGTGGATCTTTCTTGGGACTAAGGTTTTGGTCATTTTTCTAACAGAGAAATTCTTCTCGCCAGTTTTGTAACAGATAAATTATTATAGTCAGATTGTATTTTGGGGGTCTTTAATATATTTTGATGTTTTTAAAAAATTTTATTACAACGATGAACATCTACTCTACTCGGTCATAGTACTATATATATACCCTTTAACAGCACATAAAAAGGATTTTAACAGAGCTAAAAGAGCATTATTATCCTTAGTGTTGTTAAAGGGGACTTCCCTTTATCAGTGCTTTCAATAATGATGATAAAGGGACTCCTTTATCAGTGCTACAAACTTCCCTGATAAACACCCCACTTGATGCAGTATGCTTTTTGTATAACAACCCACTACATAAACATTCTACCTATGCTCAAAATATATAATTTAAATTAAATAAACAATACATCAAGAATAAAAAACTACTATATACATTTCAAATAATGTTTTTTATAATTTCATTTACAATTACTATCCACAACCATCATAAAACATTAATATTTCATCATCTTTAGCACTCGTGATCCACTCTCAAAAAATTCTGCTCATGGTTTGAGTTTCCAAAAAAATAACCTCAACCTGTGAAAAAGAATCCACCTTTATAACAAAACAAATCTTATGATATCAATATTATAATAAAAAAATAAAAATTAATATTAAAAAATACATTAACAAAATTTAAAATTTAAATAAAAATACACTTGATGTAATTCAAGTCACATTGTGCATCATAAGGAGGTGATGTTGATTCCAACATGTAACAAATAAGTTATGTATCATTGTCCTGATGTATCAAAAAATACGAATTCGTTTACTCAGTTTTGAATATGTCAATAGTTCTCTTTAATGGAATTAATTTCAATTTTAAATAAAGACACACTTAGAGTTATCCCGGTCACACTGTGTGTGGAATTGAGGAAATGATTATTACTACATGTCACAAATTAGTTATAGATCTTGGTTATAAATTGTCAAAAAAATTCCCAATCTGTTTTCTTGGTTTTTAGTTTGTCACTTGTGTTTTTCACTAAAATGTAAATTTAAATTGGAAACATGCTCTTTGACTCATAACAATATCATCATTTGTCAGTTTGATGTTATACATCTTACTACACATTAAAAAATAACTTCTAAATCACTATCCTAAATTATTAAGACAATTAAAATTCATTTTCTTAGCTTTCAATGAGTGACACTCATTTTGAACTAAAATGTCAATTTTAAACTGATAAAAGACACATTGATTCATACTGGTCACAAAGTGCATCTTATTGATGTGCGGATGATTCCTACATGTCAAAAATGACTCATATAATATTTTCATAAAGTATCAAAACAATAAAAATTTATTTTCATGTTTTCAGTATGTTACATATTTTTTTTGATAAAATTAATGTCAATTTAAAATTAAAGACACACATGGAGTCATATCGGGCACACCGTACATCGGATTGAGGTGAGAATTATTCTTACACTTCAGAAATGACTCATGGATTATTTTACAAAAGTATCAAAACAATTTGAATGTTTTCTCTTAGTTTTCAGTATGTCACCTACTTTTTCATTACATTAATGTGAATTTTAAATAAAAAAACACAAAATGATCATACGGGTCACATTATTTATCAGATTGAGGTGAAGTTGATTTATACATGTCAAAAATTAATCATGTAACATTTTCATAATGTATCAAAACAATCTGAAGTCATTTTCACAGTTTTTTATACGTCACTAGTTTATTATACCAAAATTAATGTCAATTTTAAATAAAAACACAAACCTAGAGTCATACCAGTCACACTATGCATTATATTGTTATGTGAGTGATTCCTACACATTAAAAATGACTAATGGAAAATTTTCTTAAAGTATCAAAATAATATGTATGTGTTTTCTTGGTTTTCAATAGTTAACATGTTTTTTTTAATAAAATTAATTTCAATTTAAAATAAAAAGATACACTTAGAGTTATACCAGTCACACCATGCATCCAGTTGAGGTGAGGTTTATTTTTACACATTATAAATGATAATCATTCTCCTAAATTATCAAAATAATGTGAATGTTTTTTTTTGGTTTTTAGTAGGCAATTTATTCTTTTTACTAAAAATAATGTCAATTTTAAATAAATAGAAACAATTGAAATTATTCCCATCACACCATGTGTTATATTGAGGTTTGAATGGATCTTACACATCAAAAATTACTTATAGATCATTTTCATAAATTATGAAAAAAAAATTGAATGCATTTGCTCAGTTTTTAGTATCCCGCTTATGTTTTTTAAAAAATGTTATTTGAGACGGGAAACACACATTTTGAGTCATACCAGTCACATTGTGTTTCAGTTTTATGTGAGAATGCTTCATTCATATCAAAAATTAGTTATGATTCATTGTCCTAAATTTTCAAGACCATCCGAGGATGTTTTACTAATTTTCAGTGTGTGACAATGTTTTAACAAAAATGTCAATTTTAAATAGATAATGAACACTTTGAGTCATACCAGGATCATTGTGTATCAGATTGTGGTAAGGATGATTCCTACATGTCAGAAATGTCTCATGGATAATTTTCCTAAATTATCAAAATAATATGAAGGCATTTTATTAGTTTTGAGTATGAAATTGTTCTTTTTACAAAAATTAATGTCAATTAGACATAAAAATACATAATTAAAGTTATATCGGTCACAACATGCTTTGGAATGAGGTGAAGGTGATTTCTATATGTCAAAAATGACATTTGAGTCATTTTACTAAAGTATTAAAAAAATTCTATTGTTTCCACCCAGTTTTCATTTTTTCACTTATTCTTTTAACTAAAATAAATGTCAATTTTAAATAAAAATACACACATAGAGTTATATTGGTCACACCATGTGTCAGATTAAGGTGGGTTTGATTTGTTACACATTAAAAATTAATTATGAATCATTTTCAGAAATAAACAAAATAATTTTAAATTGTTTTCTTCAATTTCAATATGTTACCTATTATTTTTAAGAAAATTAATGTCAATTTTAAATAAATAGAGACACATGATATTATAATAGTCACATTATGCATTGGATTGAGGTGTTATTGATTCTTACATTTAAAAAATTATTTATGGATAATTTTACTAATGTATCAAAACAATTCTGATGTGTTTTCTCTATTTTCAGTATGTTACTTCTGTTTTTTAATAAAATTTCATTCGAAACTCGAAACACACACCATGATTCATACCAGTCACATCGTCTATCAGTTTATATGAGACTACTTATTACACATAAACAATGACTTATAAATCATTTTGGTAAAATATCAAGAAAATATGATCTTGTTTTATTTGTCTTCAGTGAGTGAAATATTTTGAACTAAATTGTTAATTTTAAATAGATAATGGAAACTTTGAGTCACACCATACACATAATTTATTAAATTAAGGTGAGGATGATTACTACATGTACAAAATGAATTAAATATAATTTTACTAAAGTATAAAATCAATACAAATACATTTTCATTGATTAGAGTATATAATTGGGATTTCTTACTAAAGTTAATGATAATTTTAAATAACAAGACACAGTTGGAGTCATACCGGCCACACCGTGTGTCAGAGTGAGGTGAGACTAATTCCTAGACATCCCAAATTAATTATAGATATTTTTTATAATGTATAAAAATAATTAAAATGTGTTTTCTCGATTTTGAGTACCTTAGTTTTCAATTTTATGAAAATTCCATTTTAAAGTCAAAACATGCACTTTGAGTCATACTGGTCACATCGTGTGTCATATTGGGATGAGGATGATTATGACACATCAAAAATGTTTTATTTATTAATCTACTAAATTATCAAGACAATACGATCTTGTTTTCCCAAATTTCAATGAGTGAACCTTTTTGAACTAAAATATCAATTTTAAACTAATAACGAGAACTTGGAGTAATAATATGACCATAATGAGGTTTATTGAGGTGAGGTAGACTAATATACATAAAAAATTAATTATGGATCATTTTATAATGTATCAAAACAATTAAAATGTTTTTTCTTGGTTTTGAGCATGCCAATTTTCTTTTTCACTAAAATTAATCTCAATTTCCAATGAAAAGAACCACTTGGAGTCATAACTATCATATATCATGTTTAATTAGTATGAATCTGATTCATACATATCTCAAATTACGTATGGATAATTTTACTAAATTATCAAAAAAATATAATGTTTTTTCTTAGTTTTCAATACATCACTTTTAAATTTTTTTCTTCTAAAATTTCATTTTAAACTAGAAACACAAACATTGAGTTATATTGGTCACATCATGCCACAATTATATGTGAAACTAATTACTACATATTAAAATGAATTTTTAATCATTTTACTAAATTTTCAATATAATATAATATTTTTTTATTGTTTTCAGTGACTGATATGTTTTGAACTAAAATATCAATTTTAAACTGATAACAGACACTTTTAGTCAAACCGAGCACATCGTGTATCAGATTGAGTTGATTTTTATTCATAAATGATGTATGGATAATTTTAGTAATTTTTTAAAACAATATGAATTCATTTTCTTGGTTTTGAGTATGTGAGATTTCTTTTTACTAAAACTAATGTCAATTTTAAATAAAAAGACGCACATGGAGTCATATCGATCACACCATGCATTCAATTGTGGTGTGGATGATTCCTACACATCTTAATTGACTTATGGATAATTTTACAAATGTATAAAAACAATATAAATGTGTTTTTTTGGTTTTGAGTATGTTAGTTTTCTTTTTTTCAAAAATTAATGTCAATTTTAAATAAATTGATGCACATGGAGTTGTACAGGTCACACTGTGTATTAGATTGAGGTGTTGCTAATTCATACTTATCCCAAATGAATTTTGGATTATTTTATTCGAGTATCAAAATGACCTTAAATTCTAATGTTACAAAACTTTCCATTTCCTTTCTCCATCTTACAACAAACAATACATATTGAGTTGATGTTCTTAGCTAAAAACCTTTCTATACGCTTTTAGTTTTCAATAAATAAAAAACATTTTTATATAATAAAATTGAATCAATATTTATTATAGGAAGGTATATAAATAAAATAAATGGATATCATGGTAACAATGGTAGAAATAAATATAATATCTCTTTTGTGTCTTGTTGTAGATAGTTGAAAAAAAATGACTTCCCAAAAGATCTATGAAAAATACTAAATAAGTATTAGATAACAATGATGGGAAAAATAAATTACAAATAGTAGATAAAATGATGAAAAAATTAATTAAATAAGTAGTAATAATTCACCTATTTATGATGGTTGTATACATTCCAGACCCATTTCCTTTTCATTATATCAGTTGCATCCTTGAAGTCCAATATCTTACGAGCATAGGTAACATAAAAAAACCACCCAAACTGAAACAATGGAATCCAACTGTATAAGAAAAAATTCATATGTGATTAATATTAAAAAGAAATAAATTAATCCTAAATATGAAACAATCCATTACTTCTAGCAAAGTCACATCTTCATGTTATTTGTGTACATTCTCGATTAAGGTATACAACCCATTAATTTCTATGAAAATATATATTCTATTGTAAATGTGAGTGTTTTTCACAATTATAGAAGTACTATAAAAATAAAAATACACAAAGTATTAATAAATATTTTAAATTAAATAGTAATTATATTCTAAGATACCTCTTCAGGGATGTACGTTTTTTGATAGAATATTACCCCACTAATAAACATACGAACATAATAACCATAATATTTTCTATTTTTTTGTTTCAAAAACTGAAGAAAGTTTGATAAGAATAATTAATTTGTTTTTATATGTGTTTGGATTATGAAATATTATTATATATACTTTTCCAATTATAGAACTTATCAGGCTCTTTATTCTTAATGTATGTCCTCATGCCATGAATTTCATGATATTTAATCAATACCCTATCATAAAATAATTCACATTAAAACATAATATAAAATATAAAAAATTTTGTTTAGTTTAAACCATTTGATGTAGTGTATTAAAAATTAAAATATTCAATCATGTGTTGTTGGTTTGTTGGGAATCCAAGTAGCGAATCCAAGAAATTAATCATTGGACTGTCTAAATTGATTGAATTGAGAATATAATTTTTCCTAAAAAATCAAAAAAAAACGGTAATGAAAAAATAAAAATATACTTTATATGATAAAATATTAGATTCTTACCCCTACATCATTGGTATTAAGAATTGTATGTCAACTGTAGGTTTTCATTCAAACTATATGGCTTATTATGTCACTATTTCATTAATTTTTTTGAATCTATTTCTATCTGTTGTATTTAAGTGACAAGAAGACATAGGTGAGAAAATTTATGTTCATGGGTTAATCCAATCAATTGTTACTAATATATACACCTGAAAAAATATGAAATATATTTATTTATAATTGACATCGTATAATAGCCTTTGGGAAAACAAATCATGAAAACAAACCTGATGTATACATACAAAACATAGGCTCATAACCATTCATATTTTTTTATTTCATTTATATTTTAAAGATAAATGTAGTTTTTAACTTAATATTCATACATTTGTCTTTAAAAATTAACTATGTGATAAATTAAATTTTGTAACTTTGTATCTTCATGAACGTTCAATGTTAGTAAATGAAAATATTAAAGGGGTGGGGTAAATGTGGTTTTGGAAGATATTTTTTAATGTTTGGTTGATACTTTAGATGTTTTTGAGATGAAATTTCATTTCACCCCATCTCGTTTCCCATTATTAACATTCATTGGTTCATAACTTTTTCATTATTAGTTAATGATTTAGAATGAAAAATAAATTAGAAATGAATACTTCCTTTCCCATTTTAATTAACGTTTCATAGAAACAATTTTTATAATATTGATTACCTCAACTAAGATATCTCTTTGAGGGGAATGGCTCACCTCAAAGATGGTTTGGGGTGGGGAAGGATCTTCATGTAATGGTTTTTCATGAGTTGTTTCCTCCCTCTATTCCCCCTAATAAAAGTTATTGGTTACTCAATTGGACATTGAATTTTTTTAATCAAGGGAATCTAATATTTCTTTTATATCATCAATTTATTTATCATTATCCTCTTATTGTTTTCTCAAAATATGTTCAGGGTGTCCCCCCAAAATGCGCACCTCTGACACGACCATACTATTCTGGCCACTTTAAGGCCACCGACCGTACGTGTTCATCCAATAATGGTGTTGATGATTCCTATTACTAAGTCAAATAGAAAATATTATAAAATAATTAATCATTATTATATACTAGATATTTAATGAAAAAAATTATTATGTAATATTTACACAGGTTTCCACACTTTTTGTGTGTTTTTATCTATTAATATCCCATCTTTAATTACATGTTCCTCCTTCCAATAGACTTTATGTGTGATGGAAGTGGTTTTGGATTTGGACATATCGATCTTCATATAAAATATGGAAGATAATTATGTTTTTTTTTCATTTCACATAAAATTATTATGGAATATTTAAAATATGATCCAATTTTTTTCAAGTAAAGCATACCACATATTTGCTTTAAAATAGGGGTATGTTGATTTTGATTCCCATTAATTATCTTCAGCACTCAGTTGATGTTTAAAAAATAAAATATTCTCAACGAAAATGATGAATAAAAGTATTGTAAAATAATGTGTTACTAGCCAAAATTTACCTGAAAAGACATCCCTTCACGATGGCCAGTAAACACATCCCTTGTTTCTTGTGTTATCAAGTGTGCATACATAAGTGGTTGGTGAGGGTTTATTTTCCCTTCATAATCTTTAAGATAAAATCTCATTAGAATTACACAATATCCTTTGGGAATCCTTTCAAAAATAATTAATAAAAATTTGTTGTGGGATTCATCTATAATAAATGCACTCTTCAAGGGATAATGAAAATTAAGTCAACGTTACATTATTTTATATTTCAGTAAAATAAATAAAGGATAACAACATGTTACCATAATCTCTTCCCACATTACTACCTTAATCATGGGAACAACATCCTGCCACAAATCTATGTCAATCAGCATGAATCTATGAGTGAGGATTCCAATGTTACTACTTAACATGTCCTTGTTGTGGGTTAACATTATGGACCCACACATTCCATATGATATTAAATTTTATTCCCTTATTTGTTGCCTTAATGATTTTTTCTAACACCTTCAAGCTACAGTGCACCTTTTTTTCTACGTCATCGGTCCTTCATTGCCTACCATTTCCATATATTCAAAATTTTCAATATTTTTTTCCTCTTGATTGGTAGCATTGACATATATAGAATTTTTTGTGCCTATAAACTAAGAGCAACAATAGGTTTAGAAACCTATTGTTCCCAAGGATTGGGAGCACCATTACAAGTATAAGGTCGTTGTTCCTCTACACTAAGAGTATCATCATGTTGAGAGACCTATTGTTCCTTAGGATTAAGTGTTCCAACACTTGTATAAATCATTATTTATATAAGTGGTTTGAAATTTAATTTAGACTACATAAATGTAGCAATTAACATAAAATAACATGAAGTAACACAATGTATATTACAAAAAAATATTACATGTTTACCGAACTATATTTTTTTAATCCTGAAGGTATTTAACCACTCTATCGAGTAACCAAATAATTTATTGTTGTATGCTATGGTATATAAACTCTATATACATTGGGACCACTATGAAATTATTGAAACTTCCTAATGAAAGGGTCATTTCAATTTTAATTTTCACATGACCCTTGATTGGGTTTGGTCGATAACAGAAAAATTGACTACATTTTGTTTGTAGGATCTAGAACATAAATACTTATACTATATGTGATGCCATTATAAATGGTTCATATGTGTCACATTCCTTACTAAACTCCACTTTTATGAATTATATTTCATCTATTTTAACAGCACTCATGTTATCAACCAACTTATATTCAAAAATCAGTACTTGGAATGTTATATAATCTAACACCCATAATTGTTTGATGATTCCAAATATTACATATCTGTATAAATTTTATTTTTATAATTAGTACAAGAATCGTGCATCTCTTCATACACAAATGTAACTCTGCTATTTTTCATGCTAATGCCTTTATCATGTTTATTTTTATAGATCATATAACCATTAATTACATAACCATTATAAGATAATACATATGCACTTGGTCCTCTATCAAGCCATTGAAGTCATTCTGAAATTTATTCTAGATTATCATTTGACTCTTTAAAAATACAGTCACAAAATAATACTATAAATGGTTGATTTTGTGTATTTGATTACGAGATCTTTACCATTGATGGATTCAAATTCCTAAGAATTTTTTTTGTGGATTTTAACATATGAGGGAACGTCAAAAATTTTATGCAAAATGTAAAGGTGGGACTACTCCCTATATGTTATACTAATTTAGACAACATCTATTCAAGAAATTATTTTACCCACAAGATGCCTAGTGTGATTCGATTTTTGTAGATCAATGATTTTTACACCAGATAGGTAGTCGATGCATAATTAATTAGATTCCCCAAAAATATATCACTCCACAATACAACCCTCTAGACAATTTAGATTTTATATATTCCCTTTAAAAATCATCATATGAAGTGTAATGGGGTACATCCTTTTATATTGTATAAGACCACCTATTCGAATCTCTCTTACCAAGTGAGCCATGAAGTGAACCTTCATTTTAATGAATTATGGAGATAATAAGATATCCAATTCACATAATATGGTGGAAATGTCCATTTCCATAGTCAGTAATTTCATTGTTCCTACAAATTTGATGCATATTGATTAAACAATACAGATTTTAGTAAATTTATGATGGTCATTCTTGGGAAAAATGTAATGTAAAGCTACGTGAATTAGATCTTGAATCTAAACATATTAGTCCTGTAATTTTTATCCCTTTAACTTTAAATCACTCATTGAAATGATATTATTGATATTTAATGAATACCCATCTGGAACATTTATGTAATTTAAAAAGTTGAAAAACTAATATCTCCCCTTCCTGGAAAGAGTGTAAGAATCTTGAGGATGAAACTTATGTTTACACCCTTCACGGGTGCAGATTCTTCCTGTATTCCAGTGTCATCCATTTCCAACTAATCCATAATTCCATCCTTTTTATGGCTGCATTTAGTAACAAACCAATTACAATGTCACATACATTTTTTTCAACATGGATAATATCAAGAAAATGCATGATACATATCCAACTATAGTATGTAATTAAAAAAACATATCACTTTTTTCAATTGAGTTTTGTATGTTTTTTTAAATGGTTTACCAAAAGCAGTGTCTACATATTTTACTTATGCAATCAGTTGATCACCTGTTAGTGGGGAAGGTGTTATACATTCTTCTAAACATATATAAAATGATTTTGTCCAAGATAAGTACATATGTATTCATGGTAGAAATTTTTGATTTCCTAGAAAGACAGTATTTGATGATTGTTTCAACCTAATTGACTATTCACCTTGTTCAAAAATGGGACACCATTGTGTTATTTTAATGTTATATCCAAAAAAAATCTATAAGAATAAAATTCATTTATCATCCCATAAAACATGGATCTCAACATGAAATCTTTATTTATGTATGATTCATATAACAAAACACGGGAATCCCACAGTAATTTTAAATATTCTATCAATGGAGACAAATTCTCATCAATATCATTACCCAGTTGTTTGGGTCCTAATATAAGCATATATAACATGATGTGTTTTCATTTCATGATTAACCATGGTGGAATGTTATAACTTACCAACATAACAGGTCGTGTACTATGAGTGATGCTTTGAAAACTAAAAGTATTCCCTCTATCTATAGATAACACAAGATAATAGTTTCTTGGCTCATTTCTAAATTTAGGTTACTCAGGATCAATTCTCTTCTATGGAGGAGAGTCTATTGGGTGAAGAAGTTTTCTATCATTATTTCTTATATTGGTGTGGCTTGTCAATTTCCTTATATTCTACTCACTTTCACATAGGCGCATAAACCTTGTAATGATTGGAAAGTATCATAAAAATTTCATATGACCAAATTAATCATTATTCTATCGATAGGCACCACACTTTGAGAATTATATAATTGATTCTTATTCCTTTTATAACATTATATAGCCACATGGGTAGACATGTATTATTTCAGTGATCATACCCATAAAACAGAGAATTCATTTAATGTCATATGTTCAACTTGTG
Source organism: Viscum album (assembly GCA_963277665.1). Lineage (NCBI taxonomy): Eukaryota > Viridiplantae > Streptophyta > Magnoliopsida > Santalales > Viscaceae > Viscum > Viscum album. The sequence continues at coordinate 1,877,559,402 of OY728146.1, read as the reverse complement.
AGTTCACTATCTTATAGGAAAATATCATTCAATAGAAATTGTAGTTCATTAAAATTGGTGTCACTCTATTCTTTTCCTACTATAAAATTATATAGCTTCAGTATGTCTGGAAATGCTTTATATTTAGTCCAACCAGCATACAATGGTCTCTTTCAACAACTGATTAACTTTTCAAACAATTTTGTAGAATCATCAAGTTTATCTTTAATTATCATTTTCATTTCCTCAATAGGATATTCATCATCATTTATACTTGTAATCACATCCATGATACAGTCTTCTTCATTATACGCACTTGTAATCATATCATATGATCCATAAAATGTGGTGTTATCCAAGCCAATGGCTACATTTTATTTTTCCATGTGTTTATTCAATCGTTTATAACATCAATCTATTCCGTGACATATCAGGTGTTATTCTAACTACCTTGGATTAATTATTCTTGAATAATAACATCATAAACATAGAAAAAATGATTTGATAAGGGTTATAGTCATGATCTTTTTAAAACTTGATAAACTCTTTCATCCCATTTTAATTCTCTTTTGTTATAGGATTAGAATCCATTCATTATCTATTCATTTACATATTCTTTGATTTGGTAATATTAAAATATAAAAAAACAAATATACGAAAGATGTTCAATTGAATACTGTTCTCATGAATTACTTGACAAAAAAAGGAATGATTAAAAAACATATTATCATCCCACATGATCAAAACAAAATATTATTGAAGGAAATTTATAAATATAATGGAGGAGATCTTACTTATAATAATTAATTTTCACTTCATATTTTTAATGATCAAAACCCTTTTCTAAATGAATATAAATGAAGTATAAAATTACATTTACATTATAAAAAATTGATGAAATACAACTATTTAATGTAATAATGGAAAAAAGGTATATTATTTGAATACCATTTTAATAATAGAATATATGGATATTTAATATAATAATGATTCACAAATAAAAAAATATGGAATTTATTAAAAATATTTTTGAACATTGAAATTGAATTTATGAAAGTATAAAAGTATGAAATAATTGAAAAATTAAAAAAAAGTACAAGTATAAAAGTGTAAATTAAAATTTTATATATGTTTATATTTATATATAAAAATATAGGGGTATATAAAAGTATAAAATTATATATAATTTATAGAAGAATATATATTTTAAGTAAATATACAAAATTTGGAAATCTAAATACATTTAGAAGACTATATAAAAGTGCATATATGTTATAAAAGTATACATAATTTATTGAAGTATATGGTTTTAAAAAATTGTAATAGTATAAAATTATAAAATATAATATTTAATTTTATGAAATTATAAAAGTAAATTATTCTATTTTGGTTCATTCATGAAATGATCAATATTGATTTTATGGTTAACAAATAAACTCAAGGTGTGCCTTTCAATTCACATGAGATATACTCTCATCTTTAATGAAACACACTTTTCAAACCATTTTGAAAATACTATTGAACCTCCACTCATGCTACATGGAAAAAGGATCAAATAAATTGAACAATATCATAAATGAAATGAAAATAATAAATTAAAGAAATCTACCATGTTTCCCACACACATTAATAAAATATGGGAAACAAATAAGATCAATAGAACCCTTTATTCCAAGCCACCAACCAATGAGATAATTTCATGGGATCTACACATAGAATTAATGTGACATGTTTCAAGAATTTATCAAACATTGACTAACTAGAGGATTTTGTTTCATTCCAACACAAGTCACTTGAATATCTTTTAGTAATCCTAGAATCATGGGCACTCCTTAGTATTCATATACATAACTAGAGGAACTAGAAGTGTGAAATGATATAGTGTAGCATAAATTGATACTTATCAATTAGTTACTCATGTTACCATGACCAAATTAATATTAATGGGTACAAACAATCAATAATCTAAACAATCATGATTTTTCTTCCATATAACATAATATGAGATAATGTTCTAAGAGTAGATGTTGTGCTAAAAGATCAAAGCAGTTCCCCACTATGATGAGAAACCATAAGTGCTACGACACTATTCTCAAATATATGTTCAATATCCAGATGATATCATTTGGGGACATAAATGATATAGGCTATCAATGGTGGAGACTCATAGTAATTTGAGGCACCATCTCATGGTGTACTCCCTTAGTAATATCCACTATAGGGTATTAGAAGAATGAGACCCACCAGAAAGAAATCCACATTTATATGTGCCATTAAATCCTCCTATCTACCAATGTGTGTATTGATCCTTAGACATTTATTTTTCTATTAATGAGTATTATGAGTCATGTAATTATATATATTGAATAAAACTATGATGACATATGTTCACAACAATGTATGATACGTTGGGTGCATCACAAATAATATTTCACTAACGAATAATTCAAGAATGTATTTTTCCCTTATGTTTTTAACAGGAGTTGATATATTAGACCCTTTGGTGGAAATGATATAGAAATAATAAATCCATGGTCATGGTGTTCTATATGAAAGTTCTATTTTCAGGATGTCAAAGAAAAAGACGTCGAGTGAATTGGATGATGGCAATGACATGCAACCTACTTAATTATAGATATCATGTTAAAGAGATTATATTACATAGTAAGAATATGTATGATCTATTATTCCATTATGCCATTAACTTATTTATATATGGGTGCCTTGACATGTTTATAGAAGATATCCTTGGACTTTAGGGAGCTTCATCGAATACCACTTAGAGAGAGGCCTAGAGGGTCACATGCTAAGTGTATCCAGAATCTCGGTAATACAATATATTATGATTTATTATTTAAAAACTTGAAAAAATATTATTCTCACATCTGGTTTAATAATAATTCATTTCTGATTGATCACATATATTTTTTCACCACTTATTTGAGAGAATATAATTTGAGCAAAATATTTAATAAATATTTATTTTCTTTTCAATGAATATAATATTTATTTATTCATTAGATAATAATGAAGTTATATTTATTTAGTAAATAAATAGACATTATTCAAATCCCAATAAATATCATGGATCAATGGAGGACCATGTTTAATGATTCGATGAAAAATAATAAATATTGAATATTATTTGAATAAATAATATTTAATTTTAATTCGTACCTTAATCACTTGTTGAGAAATAATAATAATATTATAATTATAGTCACGGGGTTCCGCAAGGGACTAAATATATAATAAATGGCACTTGTGAAGTTATTTATTTATAACTTTAGCAATATATAAATCCAATTATATTATTTTCACAGAGAGACAATTCTTTTTTTTGGTTTTGCTCAAAATTTTCGGAGAGTCCACTCAAGCCATAGAGATCCCCCTTCTCTATGAACTCTCAGAAGAATGGATAGTTATATTCCTCCACCTACCACTCTCATGTCAAAAGAGATTAAGTTGAATGCATTGGAAATTATTCTCCTTGTGATCAAAGGTGAATGACGCAAGAGATAGGATATGTCGTGCTAGCACCCAAAGATACTCGTGATGATATTCAGATATTGTTTAAAGATATGTGGATCAAAACTGGATGGGATATTCTCTTGATTCTTACAATGAAATGACCATACTATATAGATATTTTTTCAGGTCCATCAAAGAATAAATAATTCATGTAATATAGTTCTTTAATTGATTAAATTTATTATAAATAATATGTGATTATCCTCCCTCTAGTTCCAATGTTTTATCCATGGTATATTTTGGTTGATTCAATTTCATTTATTATAGTTTTTATCGTCAAGTACATCTTGGATTAATCATTGGTCACAGAAAATGAAATGCTAGGAATAGTTCATTACACACATCCACTGTGCCCAAAACCATCAATAATAATTGGGGTCTTTTTCCTTTCATGTTTCCCTATATATTGTTTATGATGATCCTTAAAAATATAAGACAAAAATTAATGAAAAATATTCAAACCAATGTATCAATTCCCTGAATGAAGAAATTAACTCTTTAAAATAAAAAACACACTTGGCCTATCATTGATAAACCCCAGAGTGCTAAAATAATTGGTTGTAAGTGGATTAATAAACAATATAAGAAAAACACCACTAAAAAGAAAATAAATTCTAGATTATCCACAAAGGGGTTTCTTTAATGAGAATAAAAAGTGTATTCTAAAATGTTTTCACCAGTTGAATTTCATTTTCTTGTTAGGTTGATACTTTCTTTTTCTACCTATAATGACCTTCAAACTTAACAAATAGATGTGAAAACTACCTTCCTTCATGGTGATTTTAGTGAGATCTAAAATATAAAGCCTCATATTTTTATTCTAAAATAATTTAAATATAAAAATGTCTTTATTTAAAAAAATTTGTGCATGGTTTAAAATAACTTTCTATGTAGTGTTAAACAAATTTTGATTAATAAATCTTTAATAAAAAATTCACTATGATCCAATATGATTCATGTGTTTATTTCTTGTTTTTCAAAAATATAATTATTTACCTTATGTTATATGTTGATGAAATTATTATTATATTAAATAAAATTAAACTTATCATTTCGTTCAAATATCAATTAAAAGATGTTTTATAAATGATGAACATAGGGGAAGAAAAAAAAATTCTTGGTGTAGAAATTATTAGGGATAGACCTAGAAAATTATTGTTTCTTTCCTTGAATTATTTTTTCATGAATGTTTCAAAAATATACTTGTTTGAATATATAAAACCTATCAGTGTAAATTTTGGATGAAATTTTAAACTTTTATTAATACAGTCAACCATTAATGTTTTTGATGTAGATTTTATGTAAAAAATTACTTATTCCAACACTATTGGTAGTGTCATATATACCATTATTTCTATTACACCTGATGTATCTTTAGAAAATTTTACCCTTAGAAGATTTATGGATAGTCCAGGGAAGCCACATTGGCATGGCTTGAAGTTCCTACTAAAATATTTTTCATGTGCCTCAAACTTAACTTTGTGTTATGGTAAAACTGATGACACTGCTATGATGGTGGTTGGATATGTATATGTTTACTATGTAGGTAATATTAGAACTATAAATTCATTAATCATGTATATTTTCACTCCTTGTGGATTCCCAATGTCATGGAAATGTAATATGAAATATGTTGTTTCTCTTTGTACCACAGAATTAGAATATATAGCATTGAATGTGGTTGTCAAATAATCCTTATGGTTCATGATTTTGGATTCTATAATCAAAATTTTTTATTTTTTATTACAATATATAGTGATAGTAAATTTTATTAACATTTATCCCAGAATACTGTATGGAATTTTAAATCCAAATAAATAGATTATATAACACATTTTATTAGAGATGTTATTGAATCTGGAACTGTATGTTTCAATAAGATCCATGAGGATACTAACCAAGTTGATATTTTCACTTAAGTCATGGTATGTTAGAAATTAAAATATTGTTTAGATAGATTGAATTTGGTTCACATAAAATAACCTTATATGAACGAACAAATCCAATTTAAATTTAAAATGGTTAATATTTGTGAATTCTGGTTTTCATCTTGAAATTTCTATATTTTATTTATGTACTATTTATTATTATATTTTACACATGTATGTAGAATTATTTTGGAATTATTTTATTCTGTTTAATTTATATAATTGATCACTCTTATTCTATTAGGATTCAAGTGTGGGAAACTATTTTGGGTCACTACCTTAGGTCATCTTATTACCCCCCTTCACCCCACACATTCCACATCATTGATATGCACAACTTTATATCTTATCCATTGATTAATCTCACTGCCCTTTTGACCTAATATGTACACGTGTTTTATTCAATCTTAATTGTGGCACTTTATTTCTTCTTAGTGTGGCTTCATTGTGGAAATTGATTTGTTTGGTAGTTTTGAGGTGTAGTGGCATGTTAGTGGGATTGATGACCCAGATATGCACTGCCCTTTTGCATTGAATCGAAGTTTGGTTCTCCTATCCCCTGTCTTTTGATACTATTTCTCCTCTGGTGAAACCCAAAGGTTGGAGCTAGATTCTGTGGTGTTGAATCCCAAATTCTTTGAATGGCATATCCAGTTCATGTTGCTAGTTCACTACTTTTGGTGGAGTATTGTGATGATGTTCCTCTTCCTTGTGAAGATGTACCATTCTTATATGAACTAAAAGGATATGGTGCACATGGTATTTATTTTTTACATTAAATCTTGACACCAGTCTACATCAATTCAAGATCTGGTGATCACCACCGGTGGTTGAGAAGTGATTAACTGTCAGAATTTATTTCCATTAACCCAAGATCTTTTAGAACCAACACATAAAACTTTTGGGGTTCCATCATAAAATTCATGGGTGATAGGAGTAATTTTTCATCCAAAATTATATGTGAGGCACCATATTTTGTTAAAACTTTTGTGAGATTGAGTTTTGACCCAACAATCCATCCCTTAAACCAAATAACATACAAATGGTCCTTCACTTCAAAGATAACTCATCTAATTAAAATAATCATGAACTTGTAACATCGTTTCTCTTTCCATCGATACAATACACCTTGAAACATTTATCCGGAAACCCTTGAAAACATTTAAATCTGTTCGACTTTGTATGCTATTCAATCTTCTGTTTATTTCAGATTTTGTTTGAAGCTTGTTATTTTTTTTCGTTTATTTATTCGGGTCTACTTTATAATGTACTTTTTTCTTCTTTTCAGGTTAATAGAATATATGTCTGTGGGTGGTGTTCTTTTCACTTGACTAGGTCCAAACAATACTGAAACATGTTAAATCGTGGTGTTATTTTTTATTTAATTCTTATTTCTTGTATCTTGAATGTTATATTTCTATCTGAATTTGAAATTTGTGAACATAACACCCAAATAGTCCTTTCAGATTCATGTAAACTATCCTGGTATACCATTCTCTAACAATATGGAAAAAAATTCAACGCATTTGGTGTATATATTTTGTTGAAGCCAAGTATGTTTTGTTTATGTGAAAATTTTAAAATCAGTATCCATTTAGGTGTATCAATTTTTCAATGTCAAGCCATCCTTCCACATTTTGTAGCCCACTGATAGTGGATCACTTTCTATGTTTCTTTTATATGATATATGGCATCCAAATCAACCCCATTTACTGATTTAAAAAAATGTGTATATATATCTACATCACATGAGCAAAGTTGATGGAATACCCCAAAACTACAATATGTTTCATCATTATTTCCCTTCACCCATTGTCGATGGGGGATGTAATGTTGTAATAGGAGAACCACTCAAAAACATCACGGTTCCATCATTTATTACATGAATTTTATTTAGAAAAAAAATATAATCTTAGTGATCTTGATTCCTCATATTTGCATACCACACATGGAGACTTCATGGACTATGTTGAAATCAACGAACAACATGTTTTACCTCATACTCTCCTAAAAATAACAATATATTGGTGGGTTAGTCAGATTAACAATGAATCTAACTAGCTGTTGAGTTATATATGTACATATATATGAATAGATGGAGCCAAGCATGAATTTTTGTGGAATTTTAGGGTGATATGGGATTATTCTAATATATAATGAGAATGATGAGAGTTGTGGTACAAAATTTAAAACCTAAATTACATAGGAACCAATGCCACATATTTTAGGGTTATTATTTTTATGCCTTAAATTAATCATTTAGAGAAAAATAAATAGAACCAATTTGTTATATAATCGGGATACTGGGAGAAAAAAAAACAGAAGTCATAGAAAATAAAATAACACTAGATGTAACAACCTTCATATCTGTGTGATCCTATATGAATGATGAGAACACCACCCAGTTCAGTATTTATATTTCCAAACAATTAATAAGAAACAAATTGTAGACTTGAATAAACAAGAAGTAAAAATTAAAGAATCTTTTTGAGGAGTCCAGCCTTATAGAACTAGGTTGTAGCGGTGAAGCCTGTCACATAGAATGAACGTCATCCATTCTTGGACAGACTCACACACACAAAAATGGAAACAAATATATGCATGACATAACAAATTGAATTCATATGGAGCTAATAATCTAAAACATAACCTTGTTATAATGAAATACGGGTCAATATATGAAACCTCATTAATGCGCAGTCCACTAGAACCCATGATTGAGTTGATTTCCACTTAGTATCCACAAGACATGTACTTTACTTGTAGGAGGTGACACAAGCTTGAAAAAGGGGAGTTCGAAGGTTGAAACTTCATAGACCTCTATCTTCATCTCTGAGAAGCTAGTGTAGAGCCTCACAGTATCCGAGATCTTGATGAACCAAATGAGAGACACATCAAACCGATAGAGAGGATTCTCAAATCAATAAATATACATGGGAATTATGGCATGCTAGGGGAGGGTCAGCTGGCATAGTAAAAAAACCCAGGATCAAATTCACATGGATGAATAAGATGAAAGAAGAATCTCACATAATAAAAGATGGTTCAATGGGAGGGAGAAATGGTCTATAAGATTTTCATAACGATGGTATCACAGATCCATGTCGAGGAAAATAAACACCATGAGGATCCACTAGGTCCATCTTATGAGCCATAATTGATGGTCAAGGTACATTCAGGTAAATAGGTATGGAAAATAAAATTCTAGTATAAAACAATAATCAAAATAAAATATAGAACACCCCACCAGAATAGTCCCATGAAAAAATAAACACCTCATGAAAATGAAATATAAAAATAATAATATATCTTATAAATAGGGAATGAATTTAACTCATATAAATAGAAATAAATTAATTTAATTTCAACACATTTAGGGGAATAAATTACAAAATATTCACCTTGTAATTAAAATTATTTAATGATGATGTTATCAAAACATAAGTTATTGAATTGGGACTATGTTCATTAGTTTAAGAAAATGCAAAAAGTTTGAAAATGGTATAACCTTAGTCAAACTATCAGTTGAATTATCCACAGTGAGTATTATAGTGACATTTAGTGTCCCATATTCTATAACACCCCTACAAGATGATGTATAATTCTAATTTTCATTGATAATCCATGGAATATATAGTTTTTAGAAAGATGAAATGCAGATTTACAATCACAATGGGCAACCATCATATCAGTAAATAAAGATAGATCGAAAAGAAAACAATTTAACCATATAGACTCTTTTGTGGATTTTATTAAGGATATATACTCTACCTCAGTAGTAGATATTGAAACCACTGACTACACATTTCAGTTCCCAGAAACCGGTCCTCCATATGCATGACACACAAAACCAGTGATAGAATTTTGTGTGTCAATATTTGTAGCATAACCAAAATCAACAAAACCAATAATATAATCATTAAAACTACTATTCTGGCCATATCAAATGCTGAATTTATCATAATTATAGACATAAATGAGGATCCATTTCATTTCATTCCCGTGAGGATTACCATGTTCTCCCAAAAAACTACTTAAGGTACACACAACAAAATCTATATTCGTTCTTGAACATACCATAGAATACATAAAAATTCCTACTAAATTAGTATATAGAATCATATTAATGAATTAATAATCATAATAATTTCTAGGGTATTGATCTAAAGACAGTTTAAAATGTCATCTTAAAGGAATTAAAATGGGTTTAAAAAGCTCTAATAGATATCATTTTAATTCCTTCTTAACATAAGGATACTGGGATAAGTATAAGGTTCTATCCTTCCTATCTCTTGTTATGTCCATACACAAGATTTTATTATAATGTCCTTAGTCATTCATCTCCAAGATAGGGTTCAATTGATCTTGAAAAAGATTATAATCCTAGTGTTTTTACAGATTAAAAACATGTCATCAATATATAATAATAGCTAAACATATTCATGTTTAAAAAATTTAAAATATAAAAATGCATCAACACAACATAGGGAAAACGAATTTTCAATTAAAGAATAATAAATCCTTTTATAACATTATCCATAATATTGTTTAATCCAATATGAAGAATTCTTAAGAAGTAAAACATGACTAGGTTTAAACATATTTGAAAATCCATTAGGAGGTGTCATATAAATTATTTAATTATGTGTGCCATGAAAAAAGGTAGTTTTTACATCTAATTGTTCAACTTGAAAATAAAAATTTGAAGTAGAAGAAAGAATAATTCTTGTGGATGAATATTTAACAAATGGGGAGAATATTTTCATATTATCAATTCATTCACATTGAATAAATACATTATCAACCATTCGGGCTTAGATTTTATTTTATATTATCCCGCATTGTTTTCTTTCTTCTTATATATCGTTTTAGATCCTATAATACATTGATTATTAGGTTTGGAAACAACAACCCAAGTGTTTTTCTTAATAAGTTAATTCACATCTTATTACATTGAATCCTAACACTTAGTGGGTTTTTTGGACATAATATCTTTCTTATATGATTTAATTCTAGTATTAAACAAATCTTAATATACATTAAATTCATAGAGAGAAATATCATCCTGGTTGAAATAGGTTAGAGGCCAAATTTATATTCTTTCTCTATCGTGAGTGAGATGATAATTCCTTAGATCATCTGTTACCTCAGTTATAAGATTAAAATTTGAATAATAAATAGATTCAACTTGAGCCTAAACAATCGGTGGAGGAGGACCAATCCCATATAGGGAATGATCAATGGATTCTAAAGGAACGTTAACACCTATGGGTGTTAGGACACTAGAGGGTTCTATAGAGTCATCAGAAGACTTTATAAGTTAATTTTCATTATTACTGGGGAAGTCAGACTCAAGAAACATCAGATTGTTACTTATTATAAAATTTTGATAACCCAATTTATCCACCCAAAAATAGTATACCATAACACCATCTAGGTAACCCATGAATATACACTTCACAGCCCTATGAGATAGCTTATTAGTGTGTATATGAGAATAAGGTATGGATCCAAAAGTCCTACGGTGTGAAATGATTGTGGGTTAACCTTTTTAGAGTTCATCATGTGTCATAAAATTATTATAATAATATGGGAAATGGTTTATATGATGGACTATTGTAGAGGAAGACTCATCCCAGAAGGACCTGGGGAGTTTTGAGTGGGACAACATGCGACTAAACCTCTCAAGAACAATCATATTCACCCTCTCTACTAGTCCATTTTGCTGTGGAGTTTCCACAATAGTCTGGTATCTTCTAATTACCTCACATTCAATGAATTATATACAATAAGTGGATATAGATTCTAAACCATTATCTGTTCTTTAGGCTATGAGTTTCTTACTAGATTCAATTTCTACCCAATATTTCCTTTTTATAAAAGTCTGAAAGGTAACAGATATACATTTGAGTATATAAATTGAGATTTTCTTATAGAATTAATCAATTATCGAAACTAAGTATAAGTATCCACCATGGGAGATGACACTAGAAGGACCTCATAGATCTAAATGAAGACATTCAAGGGGTTCTTTAGACTTACACACATACCTACTAAAGATCACTCTTCTAGACATTCCATATGCATAATCTTAATATGAGGGGAGACTTCTAAGAGTGATATTACTGAGAGGCACCTATTTTTTGAGTCCATTAAGGCACTTTTCACTAATATTTCCAAACCTTCTATGTTAAAGTGGAGTTGTATCATGTTATGAATCATAGGGGATTTTAATTGACTTCTTTAAACCATAACATAAATAGCATAAAGTCCATTATGAATGTTTACTTTCATAACAGTTAGGGATCCATAGGATACCTTAACCCCCCCAGAGTCAGACGTAATGTTGTAACCCTTCTGGTCAAGGATTACTAGGTATATTAGGGTTCCTTTCAATTCGAGAACCCATCTAACTTCCTATAGAGTTCTCATAGTCCTATTATAAAACTCTAATGAATCTGAGCTTAGGTCCATAATGTAAAAACTTTGAGTAATCTCTAGAAAACCTCACCAAATTTTGTTTCCCTCCACTAAGTAAATAATTACCTCCTAGGAAACTTGTTCAATGAGCATCCTGAATCCAAGATCCATTCATCAGATAAAGATATTTTAGAAAAATTTTACATATCAGCATTTTCAATATCCTACTCAACTAAAAATGAATGTTCATTACTATTGTCATTATAGTCACCTTTTGTATTAGGGAAACCTCTTAATGTGACCAGGATGTTTACATTGAAAACACCTGATTACTTTTTTTTAGATATATAACATTACTTATTAGACTAGCCCCAATCCTTTATCATATCCCTAGAATCACTTCTATATCTAGACTCACTTCAGTCCCTTAAATTTAAACCCTCATCTTCTATCTTGACACTGTCATTTCTTTGAAGGACTTTGGAGAGTAAATAATATTTAACTTCTTTGAGAGTTAAAGTGCCTTTTCCATACATCATTGAATCTTTAACAGAATTAAATGATTATTCTATTTAAGTTATAAGTATTTTGGATTGGTTATTATCATCCAACTTAATATCTATATTATCATGATTTAACAAAATTTTATTAAATTCATCAATGTGTATCCTAAATGTCATTCTAGGGTGCATTTTGAAAGTATACAATCTCGATTTCTTTCATAATCAACCAAAAATAGATTTAGTCCTACATATGGATTCAATTATAGACCATATACTAGCAGAAGAAGATTCATATGAAACATATCTAAGTATATTATCTCTTAATGATAAATTAATTAAGATACATGATTTCCTAAGAGTCTCTTCAAGGAAATCAATGTATGTGATGGTAGTATACCTATCTAGGGTAGGGGTCATGATTTTCTTTCTATAACCAACAAGGGTATCTATTAAATCATTATGAAACAAAAATTTATTCATCTTAATTTTCCACATAATGAAACTATTTTCACCATCAAATTTATCAATATAAAATTTATTAAAACCCATTGTGAGTGTTACAAAAGGCTCTCATACCAATTTTTTGTCATTAAACCTTTAAAATCTAAATCACCAAGGACCCACTACCGGATATTTAGGTTTTTTATTTTTATGTGTTCAATTAATTATTTGGGGAAATATAAATAGAATAGGTTTATTCTATAACTGAGCTACTGGAATAATTAAAATATAAGATATATAAAAGAAAATAACATCTAATATAATTTACTTTAGATCAGTGGAATCCTACGTGCACAACGAGAATTCCTCCTAGGTTAGTCTTAATATTACCAAACAATGAACAATAATCAAATTAAATACTCGATGAAACAAGAAGTAAACACAAGACAAGATATCTAAGGAAACTGACCTTATTGAACAAGGTGGCAGTGGTGAATCCAATCACATAGATTCAATATCGTCCACTCCTAGACTAACTCATGCGCTCACAAAAAAGGGATAATGATTTATAAAAAGACATAAGAAATTTAATATCTATAGATCCAATAATCTAAACTAAAACATAGCTATAATGAAATATGGGTCAAGATATGAAACCTCCTTGAGTCGTATTTCTCTTGAACCCAATACCGAGTCGATCTCCACTGAGTCTCCACCAAAGAGGTACTCTAGTTGTAGGAGGAGGAACGTTCTTGTCAGAGGGGATCATGGATATTTGGAACCCCTTAGTCCTCATTCTTCTTCTCCAAAAAGCCACATAAGTTTCAGAAAATCCTTACACCAGTAGACCTCTCGATAATCCAAATGAGATATTATACAAACAGAGGGAGAGGATTACCATATCAATGCCTATATAGGACAATGATGGCATGCCACATGGGGTGTTAGGTGGCGCAATAAGAAAACATGGGATCAAAGCTGCATGGATGGCTAGGATGAAAATAGGTAAAGAAAACATAATTCCGGTATAAAATAATAACAGAATGAATATATGACAAAACCCACATGAAGTTCCCCATACACAAAAAACCCATAAAATTGAAATGTAAATGAATCATAAAACATATAAATTGATAATTAATTTCGATCATCTAAATAGAAATAAGTACATTTAATTGAAATATATTTAGGGGCACAATTAAACAATGGAGTTTCCATAGGGAAGAGTCCCTATATTAAGATCCACTACCCACAACAATTCTGTGAATAAAATACAATTTGATGACCAATAATATGGAAACTACGATGTATTTCTCAGAATGTAATATAATATTATATATAGGATTATTTATAGAACTTATATATGATAAATTAAAATAGTTTTTTTTAACTATATTAAATAGTTTACAAGGAGGGACAATATGATGGGGTACACATAACATTTAATGTGTTGAACCCCAAAGTAGAGGTGAACGGTGAGATCAGTATTGCACATATATGGATTATATCTCTTAGCAGTGAAGATGAAATGAACACTATTGAAGCTGGTTGGATTTTGTATCTCCCAACCTCTCTTTAAAAATATTTATTCCTTTGTATTCTTTTTTTGTAAGAAAAACTATTATGTTGGTTGAATAGGTTAATCTGAGTCTATATAGTGACCACAATACCAGATTCTTCATTTATCAGACAGTATAACCATAACATAATTTTTTTAAATGTGTTGAAAATGGATGTATACCATCATCCCATGTAGTGATCCATCAAGAAAGGAATAATGATTCAAGAAACACACCTGGTTTGACTAATAAAACATAATATTTTTCATCTCATTATTGGAGGTGCTCCTAACAAACTTATATTGTGTGAATTTCAAGAACATAAGAAGTGTTTTTCAAAAAAATAGGCAGTCATTTTAACAGTAAATTAATATTATACACCACCAAATTTATAATTCTTTATGTCATGGTCCCTCACATAATGAGGTTAATATAATCCAAAAAGATCTAAACTATGGTATGCTACAATCTGGAATGCAGAGGATTTCTCATTAGGAGCAAAAAATTCATTTCGAGGCCTCCATCTCTCCCACATCCATATACAATAGTTATCAATATGATGTCAAAATTATCCTTGACATCATGCATATAATAGAAAATTCTTCTTAAGACATTTCATGTGTCATAACAATATCTTACTATTTATTAATGGTTGCATGATCCGAGTACCGGGAACTGGTGGATGCTTTTTTAGGGTGTTTTGGTGGGCTTCTAGCCATTGGAGATTTTTTATAACCAAAAAAATGGATCCACGACTATGTAGTAGGGTGGAGAGGTGATCAACAATAGTGTGGGCCACCACATGGTGATACAAATGGGGAGTGGGAATCTCTTCGACGACCACTCTATAGACATAGGTTTTTTACACATATTTTGGAGGGCTCGAGCATTCAATCTCATGTTTTTCACAACATGTTATTTGTTGATACAACCTTTTTTGGCAGGGACCACTCTATAGGCATGGTAAGGTAATGATTTTTAATCATATTTTGATGCCTTGTGAATGATTTTGTGTTTTTTGGTATAAAATAAAATTTATTTGTACATATTATCAATTTAAACACCTTTATTTTGTATCTAAAATTACAGTGAAAATAAAAATTATAATCAAACCCACTCACATAAAAAAAATGTGAGTGACAAATATATTTTCTAGTTTCTATTACTTGATTATTGATTGATGAAAGGTGGCCTCACCTCTTGTTTTTTTGTTGAGATAGTTTTCGGTGTGCGACTTTTTCTATATATGGTGGCTCTCTCTCGGGACAAATATTTTGGCTGTTTTTTTAAAAGATAAATTCTTTGGGCCAGATTTGATAATGAGAAATTCTTTTGGTCATATTTTATTTTTTCTACAGTGGCCCTTAATATATTATGATGTTATTCTACAATTTTTTTCGACGACGAACATATACTATACACGGTCATACTACTATATATATTTCCTTTAGAAGTGAACAAAAAGTCTTTTAACAGAGCTAAAAAATCATGGTTAAATGGGGTTCCCTTTATCAATGCTTTCAATAGCATTGAAAAAGTGTGGACTTTATCAGTGCTTTAAATAATTATAATAAAGGGGGTCCCTTATCAGCACTACAAATATAACTGATAAAGGCCTCACCTACTACAGTTTTCTCTTTTTTATGATAGCACAATGAAATAACATGTAACATGTACACAAAATATATAATTTAAATGAAATAAATTTTACATCAAGAATATAAAAATATACTATTATATATTCCTGAGTTAAGCACTGAGGCTGCGTGTGATTCCGAGATCCTATGTTCCTAGTATTAATTTAATAAAAATATTAAATATATTTTATATTATTTTCATGTTACTTCTTAAGGAAAATGGTATAACTCTTTGACGGAATATCGTATCAGAAATCAGAGACAACGGTTGAGTCGAGAACGTGGTGTATACACTTGAAATGGCATAAAACTGGTTAGTGTGGGATGTTCGGACTCCCCACTCATTAGAGGTATGTTTAGTGGATTTATTAATAAAAAAATTCATTAATTCATAAATTTTAGGACTAGAATATTTTTCTACAAATGCATTGCACTGAATAATCCTCTATAGTTACCCTGTAATCCCTGAGAGTATTTTAAGAGATCCTTTGAAATCTTTTGTTGTAGAATCACCTCAGACGACGATGAAATTCTAGATTAGAGAATATCAAGATGTAGTGAACATGATGACTCCTGTCAATCATTTAAAGGTGCGTAATTCCTGGAATAATGTCCCAATATTCATGTAGGACTATTCATTTTGTGTTTTATGCCTTTGTTTATTAAACTAATTGAGCAGATTGATATATTCGATCAATCTGCACTAATTTCTACCTAAGAACACATGTACATACTAGTTTAATTTGGTCATTGAATTTTTATCTAACCCCAGTATCACTATTCTTTATTTATGTCCAAGAAAAATTGGACAATGAGGGTTAAACCTTTTTTTGGTTTCTTTATCCCCATTTTTCTTTGTGTTCATCATTGTTAGGACACTACAGTCCTAGTTTGACATTCTTGGGTGGTACTGAACCCGATTGGACCCTCAAAATTACAACAGATGGACGAATGAGTCCTGGATTGGTGAAATAACACCAGATATGTGATATTAGCGAGGAATAGATGATCATTTCGGCAATTTAAGATTAATAAATCGAAGGTGTAAGGATTGGATATATGATTCAAACAACGAAACCCTCGTGGGTGTTTGGAATCATATTTACATCCACTGAAGGGCAATAATATTTTGTCAGATGCTAGATCTTCAAATACTGAGAAAAATCAAACTTGAATTTGAAGCATTGAGATCAGATTGGTCACATAGATCATGGATCTAGGAATCTAGAGAAAACCTGACTACACATCATGTACAGTTATGAACACACCATGTATATCCACTTAAGTGCAGTGGCTGGGGTTTTGGAAAAAGAAAAAGGTGACACAACATGTATCCCTCTTACACGTTGTGTACCCCTTTTCAGTTGGGAAACCCATTTGGTGGATCACACGGACAAGATCATTTGTTTAAGTACGTGGACAGGTAAACAAAAGTGTACCAGAGTACATGGACATGTCTAGGTCACATAGGAGACACCTCGTGTGAATAAACTTTCTTTGTACTAAAGTACACAAACATGGGGTCCGTACATAGACACAACCAGTAGCACATGACCTAGTCTCAGTTAGCCTTGGCATGTCGTGTAGTCCACCTACATAGCCTATACTACTCCATGGGTTGATATTCATGTGTAGATCACAGTCTTGTCCAGGCAGTGGACCGAGAACACACATTGTATGGGTCCCCTCACATGTTGTGTACACACTGATTTCTTTTTAGAAAACTTCATGGGTTTGTATCTCCTTCATTTGGACTTGGATTTTAGCCCATTAGTAGCCAATCCTGAGATTTTTTCAATGTATAAAATGTTGGTTCTCTTGGGTTTAGATTTTGATATATGATATGGAATGTTATAGGAAATACTCTTACATAGGCAATGCTCAATGATGATAGTGATTGGCAAAAATCACCAAAAACTACCAAGTTATACCCCCAGTAGATTTTGATTATGTATTCCTCATCCTTTAGAGTGGATCCCCCCATATTAATGGGTGTGGGTCTTATACAACTACCTTTCGAGTGGAACACCCTTATCATATAGGGTTTGAGTCCTCAAAGACCATAGTGAAACCCCCTATTTCACCAGGGCATTAGTTCTTAACATCCAAGTGAAAACCCCCAACCAGATACGGCATGGGTCCTCGATGAATAGAGTGGAACCCCCATGTCACAATAGGGTGTGGGTCCTTGTGACAATAGAGTGGAACCACCCATCAACATGGGTGTAGGTCCTTTATAGAAAATTAGATATTGGTACCCCTCTCACACACTAGGGTGTGTTTCCTCTATATCATGTTTGTTCTCACTCTATTGTATGGTAGAGTGAAGATGTGTAGATTGACTTGGAAAAATACTTATGGGGAGACATGTGAGATACTAGGCATTGTTGAATAAATTTAGGAACTTTTGGCAGTTATTCTTATTAGGATGAGTTGTTATATGAACATCCTCATACTATTTTTTAGGGATTCTTTTGACTGAACATATATATATATATATATATAATTATATATCCACTCCTTGTATTGGTTATTGTCTTTTCATCGAAGGAGAAGATGTGTGGGGTATTCCATGTTTTTTCTGTGTTTATATTCTTTTGGTTGGATGAGTCTATTATCCTACTATAGGTGGAAAAGACTCGATGTGTAGTTCATCTCCTCATCATGTTGATCCCCTTGTGTTTGGAAGAGGTTACTTTTACTCTTGGTTTGGATTGAGCTATTCTCATTGACTGTATATTGCATATAATGTCTTTCTATTCTTGTTGTCTATCTTTCCTCCCCCATTTATCTTTTGGGGTGTCCTACTTGGTATGTACACACTCAACCCTACATGGGATTTTACCCACACATGACATGTCATATGCAGATGATAGACAAGTCATCAGTGACTTCAAAGGGTCTTAGGGATCCTTGGTACTTTGAACCAAGTATGTTGGCCATATCTTGGGATTTATGAGATGGAATCTCTAAATAGTTTACTTTTCTAGTTCGGTTAGGTTTGGACATATATCTAGTTAGGCCTGCATTTTACTCATTTACTTTCCAGTATACACTTTCGTAATCATATACACACTAGATGTTATGCATGCTTGTTTTACATTCTACCTGTAATGATATTTTACCCATTCTATCTACACTATTTCATCTACTTGGTTCTCTATGTGAATAAAATTACCTATAAAAAGGCATAAAAGTGTTGGATATTACTTTGGTGCTGGTCTCCACCCATTGACCTGTGAAGGCATTCTAGGGGCAATAGTGTCTTGAGCCCTGACTTGGTCTTAGTCGAGAAAAAAGTTGTAAAGGTTTTGATGTTACGATCTCATTATTTATTGAAATTATTTTTGTTTATTCATATAATTATGAAATATTATTATCCATATCTGATGAAACTTTTTAATTTTCATCAATTCTAGTTATTTCATGAGAATAATTTTCTTACCCTTATTTTCCTCTTTTTATGTAATCAAGAGTTCAAAATAATATTTTTAAAAGAAAAATGATATTATTTCTCTCCTCAGTAGAAAATCATTTTTCTTCCTAAATCATGTTTTGATAAAAATTTTCCCCAATTTTTTGTAAAATTATCCAAATGATCATTTAAATATATTATTATCCATGTTTGACTTTTTAGAAAAATGTTTTGAAATAAATAATCTTGTCGTTTCCCAAACAATGCACATTGGGATTTTACTAGAAATGTGAAAGAAAATATTGGTTTTAACTAGTAAAGAATGAATGGTAATTCCTGCTATCAGGTCTAGTCAATGGTTTAAAGATTCTATTCTGTCTTTGAAAGATAATTTAAAATAAATGTATTTTGATTTTTTTATGTTTTTAAAATGAGTTTTTCAAATTGGAAAGGATATTTTCATCAAGAATTTCTTCTAATGATCTTTAAAATCATTTTTCATTCAAATTATGACATACAATGATTTTACATATGATTTAGTAGGGATAAGATTTAATGATACCATAATTATTCTTTCTATGAATGGTTAATGTTTATGATGATGAATTTTTTATTAAACTCATTTATTTTTCTTGGGTTATTCTATGGTGAATTGAAAAAATGCTTATTAGACCTATTTTCATTAAATAGGTTATGATGTGATGATATAATGAATGTTTTATCATTATATGGAACACATAAGTATGGTTTTCATTATGGGATGGGTAGGAACTATATCTCCCTCTATTAAATTAGGAAAATCTTTATGTCTCACGATATAACAATGGGAAACATGTTGATGGGAATTATCCACTATGGAAAACATGTGATCCATGTTCCACTATGGGAAACATGTACCTCATGATAAACTATGAGAAATAGGTGATGAGTCATGATCCAATATGTTGAAGGTCTTGGAAGTTAACCTAACATGAAAAATGGTTTTAAATATTTTGGATGGATACACACATTTATAACATGGTTTTATGATCATTGATTTATTTACTATTATTCCTAACTCTTATGGTCCTTTTCTTGAAATGATAATGTTTAATAACATAAATCATGTTTATGTTCTATGAATTTTTGGGTTTGATCTTCGACACATAGCCTTATGTTTATCTTATGCTTTCATATGATTATATATTGATATATCTTATGTATAAACTTATTGATAATCTAATCCCACCCTTTCCTATGTTTCATTCCCCAGGTTATGAAGAATGTTTTAGGTAGGGTTTTCTTATAAGGAGTTCCATGTTAGAAGATATTTGTGGGAGATTTTAAAGATCTTCCAAGAAATAAGAATATTGTGTTCCTAGTCTCCAAAGACACCAAACCATTACAATAATCAAGCATGTGTTTATCAAATATATTGAGTAATCCTCAAAAAAGATATGATATTTATAAATAAAAACTAAGGATCATTACTATTTCCTTATTCTATGCATCTTGATTTTTTTTTTCTATTTATATTTTATTCTTGTGATCAAAACATTGAACTGATCCTTTTGGCTCATGAGAACATTCCTCTAGTAGTTCAAGTTTCCCTAACAAAGTGGTATCAGACCCCCCTTGGGGTTTATTTTGTTTTTAAGTTTTTTTATTTTTTCAATTTTATTTATATTTTAATTCCTCTTATCAACCTTGTGATAATTATTCCCTTACCTTTTATATTTTCAATTTATGTCACTATAACATCAAATATTTTTTCTTCAAATTCTGAAACTAAATTTTATAATCACGCATACTAGTTTATCTTGTATGGTTGTTGGGGCCCTACACTAATAGTTTTCTGCAACAATTTGGTATCTAATCCTTCAGGTAAACATAAAAAAAAATAGGTTACAAATCAACAAATTCTATTTTGAAAATGACTTCAATTTATCTAAGATCAAGTTGAAAGAATTGATAGTTAATTAAGGGTTAATCGATGCTATTTTTTTCCTAAGAAACCTATTTTTACTGTTTCTAAAACTAGACTGACCTATACTATTTATATGAATATATCCTCTAATTTTTTTTGTTAATGTACACATTTTTCTACTTCTTTCATTAGGTGATGTAGTACTTAGAGAAGTTTATTTCAAAACTAATGTTTCTGGTATATGGATTAAGATAGAGAAATTATATGTGATAGGTTCACATGTAGGTATAATTTATAATAAACATCACAGTATTACATTTAAAATAAAATAAGGTGTTTCAATAAAACATCATTTATTTTAATTAAATTAATTAATACTAGATTTATCCAACATAAAATCAATTGTTGATGATAAAGATCAATCAAATAATATTTTAATTCTCTTATGAAACTCTTATAACACACTAGTTGATGCAATGATGTTTGGTGGTGACTCCCTAACCCTAGAAGAGGATAAGTCTACACAATTTTCTAAGGAAATAGATTCTTAACCAAGAGTTAATGGTGTGGAAATAATCCATTCGAGATTAGGTAGACAATAGTTTAGGGGTAAGTAGAAATAATTTTATAAGGATACATGAAAGAACAATAAGAAACACAAGTATACATCTAATTTTAAGGAATTAAAATATTTTTCCATCCCCAATGGTGAATTCAAGCATTCTAGACTCGATTATAAAAATATAAAAAACCCAGAGGCTAAAGAACCTACTAAAAATCCCTTTTATTGGATTATGGTAATGTCACTATTGAATTGTTGAATGTTTCTATCCATGAACTCATCCATGAGTGATTATTTCACTCATAATTCTCATTCCATAAGTGTCCCTTTAAGGTGTATTTCATTTATTTGGTTCTAAGGGTAGAAGGATATATAGTTTTTGGAAATAATAGAAGGTGTCGAGTTATGAGAATAAGTTTTATTTTAATAGATATAGATGACTATTATATCATTATATTGGTGGATATTAGATGGGTTCCTTAACTCCATACAAACATGATATCCATTGAAATTCTATTCAAAAAGGGAATTTCGTTTAAGTCTAAATCTAGTTGCATAAAAATAAATTAATGATATAAAACTACCATCAAGGATTCCCATGTTAATGGGATCCATTTATTTAATGGGAAGAACCATTTAGATAGTTGGGTATTGCGTATACATCTAATACTATAACCACATTGTTATGTAATAGGGGATCGGGGAATGAAACCTCCATGGGTCTCAACAAAATTAACAAAAAGTGTTGTTAACTGAAATTACACCTAGTAAGATTCCAATTTGTGAAGATTGTGTATTAGGTTAATCTAAGAGAGTCACTTTCAATAGTTCTATCATTAAATATGGATTCCCCTTAGAATATATTCACTCTTAATTATCAATAATGGTATTTATTTACATACTCAATATCAACATTGATGTTATGGAAACATTTAAAACCAGAAAAATACTTATAGAAAATCGGATTGGAATGAAAAATAAAACAACTAGAATTGATAATGGGTTAGAATACCTTTATATTTATTTCATTCTATAACATAAATATAATGGCATTTCATTAAACTAAACTATTAGGGAAACCCCCCAACCGAATGGGTTTGCCAAAAAAAATGAATAGTACTATTCATGAGAGTGTAAAAAGAAGTATTTCACGCTTAGATATCCCTAAATCCTTTTGGATGAGGATACCTATATGGTGGTTTACCTCATAAATATTTTCTCATCCACTGTCAATCATTTTAAATCCCCATAAGAACTTTGGAATAAAAATTCACCCTCTTATAATCACCTCAGAGTCTTTGGTTTCACTTAATATCCCCATTTCAAGACTGATAACCTTGAACCTTGATCTCCTAAGTGTATTTTTTTGATATCCTGAGGGTGTTAAAGGTTATAAGTTGTATGTTTATAAACCCCATTACCAATGCTATTGAAACCAAACCTTCCACCTAATTTTAAGCTAATATAAAACCTTCTCCACCAGATCCTCAACCTATGACCTGAGCATAATCAAGATCTATATCTAATTTAGATCCATACTATAAACCTCATGCTAATAATTATGTTTTCCAGTTAGCCCATGATAGAGTTAGTTGGGCTCATATAACTCATACCCAGTTTAGTCAATATGATATAACATCCATTTGTCCTTTCATGTTACACATGATCTTATTGATGATGATTCATAAAAATATATACCAATACATAATGTTAAAGATTAAAAATATCATATTTATCCCTTAAATGAAGAAATTAAGTTCTTAAAATAAAAAATAACACTTGGCCTATCATTTTTAAAACTTTGAATGCTAAATAAATAGGTTATAAGTTGATGTATAAATGAAAAGATAATAAAACCACTGAAAATAAATTATATGTTAGATCAGTCACCAAGGGGTTCCTCCAAAAAGAAGAAAATAACTATTCCGAAATATTTTTCACTAATTATAATTCATGATTATATTAGAATTATGCTTTCCTTTTCTACCTATAATGACTTTCATAATGAATAGTTAAATGTGAAAATATCCTTACCTTATGGTGAACTTAGTGAGAAGTAATATATGAATAATCATAATAGATATTCAGAGATATCAAATCCATATAATTTTCTCTTTTAAATAATCCCCTTTATGGTTAAAAACAATTCATAGGTTAGTGTTATATAAAGTTTTAATATTTTAATCTTAATAACCATTTTCTATGATCTAATATGATTATTGTTTTTATTTCAAGTCAATAAAAACATCATGTTTTACCTTATGTTATATGATGATGATATAGTTATTATATTAAATAATATAAAGCTTATAATTGATATCAAATAACAACTAAAATGTTTTTTTATATAAATGACATAAGGGAAGACAAGAAAATTCATTGTATATAAATTATTTGGGATGGACCCAATAAACTATTGATTCATTCCCAAAAAGTTTCTGTTCTGAATTTTCTCAACAATATAATTGTTTGAGTCTCTCAAACATGTTAGTGAAACTTTTGGGAATCATTTTGAATTTTTATTACCACAAACCCCTTGAATTCTACTGATGTAGAGTTTATGTCTAAAATTATTTTTTTTAAATTGTTGGTACTATCTTGTATCCATGATTTTAATCACAATTTATGTAGATTTTTCAATTTTCACCCTTAGTAGATTTATGATTTGTCCAAGGAATCCATATTGGAATGCCCTGAAGTCCCTGCTATGATGTTTTTCATGAACTCCAAACTTATCTTTGTGTTATGGTAAAAATGATGATACTGCAGAGATGATTATTGGATATGTTGATTATGACTATAAAGGTAATATTAACAATATAAACTCAATAACTGGGTGTGTTTTCACAACTTTGTGGGTCTCTATATCAAAGCAATATAATATGAAACCGTAGAATCTGAATACATAACATTGAATGTGGTTGTCAAAGAAGTAGTATGGCTCATCGGTTTGGATTCTAAACTCAAACTTTATTATTCTCTTATTATATTATATAGATATAGTGAATTTAGTTTATATTTATCTATAATCTAGCATGGAATCGTAAATCCAAACAAATGGATATTAGGATACATTTTATTAGAGATGTTATTAAATTTTGAATTGTAAGTGTTAATAAATCCATGTTGATGATAACTTAATGGATAGTTTGACTAACGTCTCAATGTTATCAAAATTAAAATATTGTTTATATAGATTGAATTTGGCTCCCATACAACAACCATATGTGTATGAATAATATCCATTTCAATTGATAATGGTGCAGATTTGTGAATTTTGGTTTTCATATTCAAATTACTATGTTTTATTTACCTTCAATTTATTTTTTCTATTATGAACATGAATGGAAAATTATTTTTTAATTATTTTATTCATCTCAATTTATATGTTTTATCTCTCTTATGTTGTTGGGATTCCTCCATGAGATTCTATCTTGGGATGTATTCTAGGGTTGGCTTGTCACTCCCATTGGCCCACACCTACCACATCATTGATCCATGCATCTTTACTTTTTGGTTGTTGATCAATCTCACTACCCTTTTTATTTAGGCTATCCACTTGTTTTAGTCACTCTTAATGGAGGTGCTTTATTTTTGGTCCATGTTTGTATATGGAGAATTTTGATTCATCTAGATGTTTAGAGGTGGAGTGGCATGTCACTGGGATTAATGAATCATGCACACACTATCCTTCAGCATTCAGACTCAGTTTGGTTCTCCTCTACCCCATCCTTTTCTATCTTTTCTCCTATGGGGAGACCCTAATGAAAGAGTTGGATTTTGTGGTGTTTAATGCCTAGTTTTAATATTTTCGTCTCTAGTTAGCATTGATGCGGCACCACTCCTACTTGAGTGTTGTGATGATGTTCCTACCCTTTAAGTAAGTATGGTTTTCTGAAGAACCAAGAAGTTCTGATGATGTAATTATTTCATACACCAAAGCATGAGACTTTATGCATCCCTTTGAGCTTAGACGGTCATCATCGGTGATTGAGAATAAATTTGGTTTCAAGATCAATTTTATCTAGTATAAGGCATTCGAGGCCCAACACATAAGCTCTTTTGGGGTTCCTTCCTAAAGAACATTGGTGGTTGAAGGAATTTCTCATCCCATATTATATGTGAGACACCATCCTTTTTGGAAACTGATTTGTGATTAAGTTTTTACTCAACAATTATCCCCTCAAATCTAGATCACACAATTGGATCTTCCCCTTAATAATAATACATATTATCCGGATTATTATAGACATGAATTGTTGTTTCCATTTTCATCAGGACACACAGCCTGACTATAATTATCAATAAAAATTTTGATACAAGGCACCACCATGGATCCACATTATCTTATCTAAGCCATACCAACATCCCACATTGGCTAAATGTTGCCTCCGATGCCTCTAATCATGATCATTTTCCTCCAACCGTAGGTCATTCAGGCCCAATACACAATCCCTTCTAATTCACCATCCTAAAACCCTTGGGAGATGAGAAGAATTATTCATCCAAACATATATGTGAGTCACTATTCATTGTGGAAACCGATGTGAGAATGGGTTTTCACCAAACATCAGGACTCTTGGATAGGATTAAAATCTGTAAGTTCTTCACACTTATACTTATTTACAAATGTTTTTGAATCTTTTTGTTCTTTTTTTCATCCATTTCATCTTTGTCTTATTTATAATGTACATGTTTCTTATTTTGTGAATAATAAAATGTGTGTGTAGGTGGTGTTCTTGTCATACACATATGTTCAAACCAGATCAAATCATGTTAAATAATAGCATTTTTATTTAATTCATTCTTATTTCTTTCATCTTGAATGTTTTAGATCTATTTGGATTCGAATCCATTAAACAAAACACCCAAACGGTCCCTTCAAGTTTGTTTGAACTATACCACACACCTTTCCGTAATAAAATTGAAAATATTCCAACCCATTTAGTTATATCAATTTCATAGAAGTTTGGTGTCTATTGATACTATTGAAACAATAAAATCAGTATACATTTAGTTGTATCAATTTATCAAAGAAATTTCATCTTCACACTTTTAATATCCCACTAAAAGTTTCTCATCGCTGGTTTTTCTCATATATCATATATCAAATTCCAATTTAAATATTTCAACAAAAATGTGTATAAATATGTGTTGGGGTCCATCCTAGTCAGGTTTATGTTTTATATTTAAAAATAATCATTTTTTGGAAATTCAAATTAGGGCCTTTCCACTATGTATATTCCAGCATGAGATATAGGTGATATCACATGATATCTTTTTGAGATATATTTTTTGATATCTATTTGAAACAAGATATGTGGAACATGAGAGCCTATAAAAAGGGAGGAAGCGACCCAAATAAAAAAAAGACAATTTTGTGGTGCGTAGTTACTCAAGGATAGATGATACTTGGGTGATAGTTTGTTGGCATGGGCAGCAACGAGAAATAGAAAACTAGGTTGTGAAATGGGGTTCTACAATGACACCACAAGTTCTAGATTTATCTTTGAATGGTGATGTTTGGTCATAGACTATTATCAAATAGGTGATAAGATACGCAAATGGGTTTCTTTTTTTTAACATAGGGTTTTCTATGCTATTTTTTCAATTCAAGCCTCTGTTTTTTCATGGATTCTTTATAATCTCTAATTCATAGTGAATTTTCCTATAGTTGTCCTATGGGTTTTTAATCCTCCCCAAAGAGATTTTTTCATGTGAAATATGCTTCCACATTTATTAATCTACTATTTTTTCTCTTTTCTTATGTTGTTTTGGTGGTTCTCACTATTATTGTTGTTGCAACTGAGTTTTATTCTGGGGTTGATCAACTTATGACCGAACATCTCGTATCAGAGGAGGTTATTCCAGTTTTATTTTTGGTTAAGTATAAAAGATTCACACCATGGTATTTCTAACCACATTGAATTGTTTAATGGTAAAAATGATTTTACAGTTTGGTTGAAAAGAGTTAAAAATATCCTGGTCTGTGAGAAGGCAACGAAGGCGTTGATGAAAGAATCAGATATGTTGGAGGCAATGAATGATGGTGAATAGAAGGATATGCAAGAGTTGGAAACAAGCATGATTCATATGCATTTTGTTGACATATACTACGAGATGTGATGAATTTTAATGATCTAGAGGAGATATTGGAGAAACCTAAAAGAAGGTATAAATCAAAATCCCTTAAAAATCATTTATATCTAAAAAATGTTGTATCATTTATGAATGCTAGAGATTGGAGATTTAGGAAATAATATTGATGATTTCACCAAACATCTGACATAGCTGTCTATGGTGGTGGTCAAGATGGATAATAAGGGTAATACGACCCCAGTAGAAATGGAAAAAAATACAAGGATTTATTTATTTTTGGCTTTGTTACCTGATTCAGGTGATAATATTATAACCACGTTATTGTTCAAGAAAAACACCCTGAAGTTGGTTGATGTGATTTCATAATTGTTGATGAACATGACCCGATGAAATTCCAATGATGGTGAATCTTCATGTAATGGTGGTACTATGGATTTGTTAGATGGATGTGGTAATCAAAGAGGTTAAATGAAGATGAGAAGAAAGGTCATGTGCTTCTTTTGTGATAAGGAGGTTCATATACCAAGAAACAACTATGGTTTGGAAAAATTTTGGAGGAAAATAAGGTTAATGACACCGATTATGAGGATACTGGTGTAAGTATTCTTTAGGGTGAGGGTGATTTACTTTCAATTAGTGTTGATTGTTCCAGGTTAGATCCATACACTAAATAGGTGGTTGATTCAGTAATATCATGACATTTTACACCAAAGTGGGATTTATTTTATTTATACAAAGAAGGAGAATTTGGTATTTTGAATAGAAGAAATATAGATTCTACTAACTTCATTAGTGTTCGTGATATTTTTATCACCATGAATGTTGGTTGTACACTGAAAATGAAGTATGCATAACATGTTCCAGGTATATGCTTTAATTTTTTGTCCGCATGTACTCTTGATAATGATTGATTTAGAATTTTGTTTGGATGTTAATAATCTATCTTTTCTAGAGGATCAATGATTTTTGAATGAGATAGAATAGATGGTATACTTTACAGGATAGATTTATAGGTGGGGAGTGATGTGACGAATATAGTTGAAAAGGGGAATTTGTCATTTTTGTGGCATAGGTGATCGTCATTCTTAAGTTGAAGACCATCAAATATGATGAAAAATGTTTGTAAGCTATAGAATGTTAGGTCAGGTGTTTCAATTATTGCACTAAATTCTATTTCTTCAGATATTCCACTAGGGAATAATGAATTAAAATCAAAGATTAGGGAGATGCATTGAGATTTTCAGACTGCTTGAAGGATGTTGAGCATTGGGATAATTTAATTCCTACAAGTTCTCGAGATTATATGGTGATAAAAATAATGGTGGGATATATATTGTTGATTATTGTATTGGTGGTGAAAAAATTGGTATAATTAATACAATGGCATTTTGACTAATTTTTTGTGGGGGGGGGGCTTTCAGGTTTCCATCCCAAATGTAAAAGAGTGATGTCATATTTTCTATAGAGGATAATGGTTGGTTTGATACCAACCAGTTTTCTTTCCAAATTAGTTTTTTGGATGTCACCTCCTTTGATGGGATAAAGGGGGGTATTTTTAGGGTTCATCCCTCTCATGGTTATATTTTATATTTTAATATATTTTTTCTTTGGAAATTCAAATTGGGGTATTTCCATGGTGTATCAGCCATCATGCGAAATAGGTGATATCTCATGATATATTTTTGAGATATATTTTCAGATATATCATTCAAAGAATATATTTGGAACATGAGATCCTATAAAAGGGGAGGTATAAACTCAAGGGAGGAGGTGATTTTGTGGTGCGCAATGACTGAAGGAGATAAGATACAAGGGTGATGGTTTTTTGGCATGGGAAACGGAAAGCAGTGGAAAATTGGGTTATGCAATAAGGTGCTACAATGATTCCACAAGTTCGAGATTGATATCCAAAAGGGGAAATTTGGTCAAAAACTATTATCATAGAGGTGATGGGAGGCATATCAGGGTGTGATTTTTCAAAAAAGTTTTTCTATGCTATTTTTTCAATTCATGTCTCGTTTTTTAATTAGTTTCTTTGTACTCTCTAATTCATAGTGATTTTTCTCGAAGTTTCCACTTATTTTTTTATTCCACTACAAAGAGGGGTTTTCCACATTAATATCAGTGTCCCCATTTATGATTTTTCCATGTATTTTTTTCTTTTCATACATTGGTGACTCTCAAAATTATTGTTGCCGCAATTGAGTTTTATCCTGGGACCAATACACTTGTGACCAAACAATTTGTATATCTCCTAGGAAATGATAATGCTGAAACCCAAAACACCCATGCTTCTCATAACATGAAATTATTTTATATATAGGTTTATTTTAAAAAATTAAATATGGGAAATTAAAATAGTATTTTAATAGCATTCAATTGTTTAAACAGAGGGAGTGTATAATGGGGGACACAGAACATTTACTGTGTGGAACCCCAAAGTGGGGGGATGTGAGATGAGTATTGCAGAAATAAGGATTATATCACAATATAGTGAATATGAAATGAACATTATTGTAGCTGGTTGAATTGTGTATCTCCCTGCCTCTGTTTCCAAATATTTATTCCATTAAATTCTTTTTTGGAAGGAAAAAAAGTTATGCTGGTGAAAAGGTTCATCTGTTTCTATATAGTGATCTAAATACTAGATTCGCCATTAATTGGATTCTAACATTATATCAGAAATTATTTTTTAAAAGTACAATGATAATGGTTGTCTCCCATCATCCCATGTATTTATACATTAGATAAGGAATAGTGATTCATGCAACAAGTCATATTTGACTAATGATGTTAATGTAGTCCAAAAACTACCAAACTATGGGTGGATACAATGTACAATGCGATGTCTTTGTTATCAAGAACAACTAATTCATCCTAGGGGCCCATCACCCCCACATCCATATATGGTGGAAAAAATATGAGTTCAAAATTCTCATTGACAAGGTGAATATAACAGATAATTATTTGGACGACAGTTAATGTATCATAATAATATCTGTATCAACCTTTAAATGGTAAGACACATAATATAATCTGGAAGACATTTTCTATTTTTATAATAAGACACTGCATCAACCTGTATCCTATGCAAAAAATATATAATTTAAATGAATTAAATTTTAGAACATGAATACAAATACTACTATATAAATTACAACAAATGTTTTGTATAAATACATTTACAATTACTATACACAAGCATTTTAAAAAATTAATGATTCATAGTCATTAGCAACTATGATCCCCTCTCAAAAATCTACTCATGGTATCAGTTGAAAAAGAAACACCTCAACCTGAGAAAAAGAATCCACCTATATATGAAAACTAATCTTATGTCAATAATATTATAAATAAATAAATTAACCATTAATATAAAAGAATACATTAATAGAATTTCATCATTAAATAAAAAGACACATGGAGTTATACTGGTCACACTGTGCATCGTAATGAGATGTGGTTGATTCAAACACGTCAAAAATGAGTTATGGATCATTGTACTTAAGTATATAAACAATTCAAATTAGTTTTATCAGTTTTGAGTCTATCAATAGTTATTTTTAATGAAATTAATGTCAAATTAAAATAAAGAAAAAAATTAAGTTAATCGGTCACACCATTCATGGGATTGAGGTTCAGATGATTCCTAAATGTAACAAATTACTTATAGATCATTGTTATAAAGTATCTAAACAGTATGAATGTGTTTTCTTAGTTTTCGTTATATAACATGTGTTTTTAATTTAAATTTGATTTCCATTTTGAAACACACACTTTGAGTCATACCGGTATCATCATGTATTGGTTTGATTCCAGACTAACTCATACACATCACAAATGACTTATGAATTATTGTACGAAATTATTAAGTCAATCAGAGAAATTTTTCTTGGTTTTCAATGAGTGACACAACTTTTGAACTAAAATATTAATTTTAGACTAATAAGAGACACTTTGACTCATAACAGTCACACTGTGCATCAGATTGAGGTTAGGGTGATTCCTACACGTCATAAATGACTGATCATCTGCTCTCTAAAGCATAAATATAATCCGAATGCATTCTCTTGGTTTTCAGCATGTCACTTTTTCTTTTTTCTAAAATTATTGTAAATTTAAAATAAAAACGACACATTATGAGTCATATCAGTCACACAATGTGTCAGATTTTCGTTTGGTTGATTCCTAAACATCATAAATGAATTAAGGAACATTTTTCTAAAGTATCAAAATAATTTCATTGTGTTTTCTCAGTATTCAGTATTTCATGTATTTTTTCCCTAAAATAAATGTCAATTTTTTAAAAAAAAGAAACACCTGGAGTCATACTGGTCACACCGTGCATCATATTGAGGTGCAGTTGATTCTTACACATCAAAAATTACTTATCTATCATTTTACTAATATTTATAAAAAATACAAATGTGTTTACTCGGTTTTCAATATTTCACTTGTTCTTTTTAGTAAAATTAATGTCAATTTTAAATAAAAGGACACACCTGGAGTCATAATAGTTACACTATGCATTAGATTGAGGTGAAAGATATTCTTACACATCACAAATGACTTATGTATTATTTTTATAAAGTATCAAAATAATATGAATTAGTTTTTTTAGTTTTCAGTATGTCACTTGTTCTTTTTACTAAATGTAAAATAAATTTTATATAAAAAGACACACATAGAGTTATTCCAATCACACCTTGCATCAAGTTGAGGTGAGGTTGATTCATACATGATTTAAATTTCTTATAAATCATTATCCAAAACTATCTAAATAATCTGTATTCATTTTCCCTATTTTCAATATGTCACTTATTCTTTTTACTAAAATTAATGTCAATTTTAAATAAATAGACATAGTTGAAATTATACTATTCACATCGTGTGTCAGATTGAAATGTGGTTTATTATTAGAAATCAAAAATAGCTTACGGATTATTTTCTTAAGGTATAAAACTAATCCAAATGTGTTTTCCTAGTTTTAAGTATGTCACTTGTGTTTTTTAATAAACTGTCATTTGAAACCGGATACACAAACTTTGAGTCATACTGGTCATATTATGTATTGATTTGATTATACGTTTTCTTAAAAGTCAAAAATAAATTATGAATCATTTAACTAAATTATTAAGGCAATATGATTTTATTTTCCCAGTTTTTTATGAGTGACACTTTTTGAACTAAAATGTAAATTTTGAACTAATAACAAACACTTTGAGTCACACTGGGTACATCGTGTATCAGATTGAGGAGCAGATGATTCCTACACATTGCAAATGACACATGGATTAGCTTCATAATGTATAAAAACAATACAAATTCATTTCCTTAGTTTGAGTATGTCATTTGTTCTTTTCAAAAAAAATAATGGGAATTTTAAATAAAAATACACACTTTGAGTCATATCGGCATCACCGTGCATCAGATTGACGTGTGCGTGATTCATAAAAATCAAAAATGACATATGGATTGTTTTAATAATTTATTAAAATAATCATACTATTTTTTCTCAGTTTTCAATTTGTCACATATTATTTTTATTAAAATTAATGTCATCTTTAAATAAAATGACACTGTTAGAGTTATACCGATCACACCATGCATTATATTGAATTAGAGTATAGTTTTAAAAATTATAAATGACTTATGAATCATTTTCATAAATTAAGAAAAAAATATGATTTCATTTTTCTGGTTTCCAATATGTCACCAATTATTTTTTACTAAAATTAATGTCATTTTTAAATAAATAGACACATTTGAAAATATAACTTTCAAAACATGCATCAGATAGAGTTTCAGTTTGTTCATAAACATCAAAATGACTTATGGGTAATTTTCCAAAAGTATCAAAAAATTCCAAATAAGTTTTCTTATTTTTCCATACATCACTTGTGGTTTTTAATAAAATTTCATTCCAAACTAGATACATGCACTTTGAGTCATACCGGTCACATCGTGTATCAGTATGAAATGAGACTACTTTATACACATAGAAAATTATACATAAATCATTTTCATAAATTATGAAGTCCATCCAAGCAATTTTTTTAGGTCTTGAGGGAGTGAAACTTTTTGAACTAAAATATCAATTTTAAACAAATAGCAGACACATTGTGTCATACCAAGGACATAATATATCATATTGAGGTTAAAATGATTCATACAAATCAAATATTAATTTAGGATCATTTTATTAATGTATATAAACAATACTAATTCATTTTCTCAGTTTTGTGTATGTTAGTTGTCTTTTTTACTAAAATTAATTTCAATTTTAAATAAAAAGACAGACATTTAGCCATACCAGTTACATTGTGCATCAGAATGAGGTGGGAAAAACTCATAGATGTCCCAATTGACTTTTTTTTAAATTTTACATATGTATACATACATTTTAAATGTGTTTTATCAATTTGAGTACATCAGCTATCTTTTTTTACTGAAATGTCATTTCAAACTCGAAACACACACATTGAGTCATATCAGAAAATTTGTGTATTAGATTGAGGGGAGGTTAATTTAAATAAATTCAAAATGACTTATGGATAATTTTTCTAAATTACAAAGATAATTTGTGATTTTTTTCTTATTTTTTATTGAGTGAATTTTTTTTAACTAAAATGTAAATTTTAAAATAATAACAAGCACTTTGAGTCATACTAGGCACATCATGTGGCATATTAAGGTGATTCTGATTAATAAAAATTTAATATTACTTATGGATCATTTTATAAAGTATCAAAATAATCTAAATGTGTTTTGTCATTTTTGAGTATGCTAGTTATCTTTTTTACTAAAATTATTGTCAATTTTAAATAAAAAGACACACTTGGAGTTATACGAGTCACATCGTTCATTGGATTAAGGTGAGGATGATTCCTAAATATCTAAAACAACTTATGAATCATTTTACTAAATTATCAAAAATAATATGAATACATTTTAATTGTTTTCAGTATGTCACCTTTCTATTTTACTAAAATGTCTGTTAAAACTAGAAACACACACTTTGAGTCATATTGGTCACATCATGTCTCAGTTTGATAAGAGATGGATTCATATACCTAATTAATGACTTATGGATCATTTTATTAAATTATCAAGATAATAGAAGAATATTTTATCATTTTTTAGGGAGTAACACATTTTGAACTAAAATGTTAATTTTAAACTGATAACGGACACTTTGAGTCATACCAAGCACATCATGTGTTAGAAAGAGGTTTGGTTGATTCTTACACATCATAAATGTGATAAGGATCATTGTATTAATGTAACAAAACAATCATAATCTTTTTTCTTTTTTTTTGAGTATGTGGGTTGACTTTTTTTACAAAATTTAATGTAAATTTTAAATAAGAAGACACACATGGAGTCATATATGTCACACTCTGCATCAGATTATGGTGTGGCCAATTCTTACACATCATAATTGACTAATGGATCATTTACCAAAAGTATAAAAACAATGTGACTGTGTTTTTTCAGTTTTGAGTATGTAAGTTATCTTTTTTCACTAAAATTAATGTCAATTTTAAATTAAAAGTCACACCTAGAGTTATATTGGTCACACTGTGTGTCAGATTGAGGATTCACTAACTCTTACATGTCCTAAATGATATTGGATAGATTTTTTAAAGTATCTACAAAATATGAACATCCAATGTTACAATGATTTCCATTTACTTTATTTGTCTAATTGCTAACAATGTATATTGAGATGACATTCTTACCTAAAAAAACATACCCTTCTCTTTTGTTTTTCAATAATGAGAAAGGTTTTTAGGATATGAACATCAACTCAATATTCAATTTTTACAAGTTGAAAAATAAAATCAATGGAAATCATGATAACATTGGATGAAAGGAACATGTTATCTCTTTTGTGTCTTGTTGAAGATAATTGAAATAAAAATATTAATTCCCAAAAGATATATAAAAAAATAAGTATTAGATAAAAATGATAGAAAAAATAACTTAAAAATAGTAGATAAAATGATGCAAATATTAATTAAATAATTAGTATGAATTCTCCTTTTCATTATGGTTGTATACATTGATGACCCATTTCCTTGTTGTTATTATATCAGTTCTAGCCTCGAAGTCAAATCTCTCATGATCATAAGTAGAATCAAACAAACCACCCCAACTAAAACAAATTAATCTATGTGTATATGAAAAAAAATATTATGTGAGTAATACTAAAAAGTAATAAGTCAAACAAAAATGTGAAACTATCCATTAATTCTATAGAAGTCTCATCTTCATGTTACTTGTGTACATTCTTCCATCAGGTATGTTGCCAATTCATATCTAAAAATATATATATCATATTTTGAATATGAGAATTTTCAACAGTCACGTATGTATTGGAAAAATATAAATACACAAATAATTAATAATTTTTTTAAATTAAATAGTAATTTTTTTTTTCAAAAATACCTCTTTCAGGATGAAAGTTTATTGATGGAATATGATCTCTCTTTTAAAATTATACAAACATAATAACCATAATAATTTCCATTTATTCATTTCATAGACTTTAGAAACATTGATTAAAATAATTAATTTGTTTTGATATGTGTTTGGATAGTTAAATCTTATTTTATATACCATGATACTTGTCTAGTTGTTGAACTTTTTAGGCTCCTTGTTATTTAATGCATGTCATCATGCCATAAATTTCAAGATAATTAAACACTACCCTTCCATAAAATAATTCTCATTAAAACATAATATAAATTAAATAACATGAATTGCAGTTCAAAAATGTTGGATTTAGTGTTTTAAAAATTGAAAAATTCCATCATGTGCGTTCGGTTTGTTGTGTGTCCATGTAGTGAATCCATGAAATAAATATTTGGAGTATCTAAATTAACCGAAGTGAGCTTCCATTGTTTTATAAAAACCCAAAAATGAATAAGGAATGAAAGAAATTAAAATTTGTTTTCTTATGATAAAATTGTTGATTTTTACCCCTGGATCATTGTTATTAAGAAGGGTATGTCAGCAATTGGATTTTTTTCAAACGATCTGTCCAATATTTTCACTATTTTATTCATTTTTTTTAATCTATATTTGTTTGTTCTGTAGAAGTGATGTGAGGACTCATGAGTCTCAGTTTTTGTTCAGGGTTAATCCCTTCAATAGGTGTTGATATATATTCTTGAAAAATATATGAAATATATTTAGTCATAATTGACTTAATATATTATATTTTGGAAAACAATTATGAAAACATACCTCATGTATACATGTAAAACTTCAGCTCCATCCTTTCATAGTTGAGGATTTCATTTCAATTTTCAAGAAAAATTAATTTTTTATCTTCATATTCATAAATGTTTTCTTCAAAATTAACTATGTGATTACTATCATTTTGTAAATTTATATTTGTCGGAACCTTCAATGTTTTTAAATGAAAATGTTGAACGGGTGGGTTGAAGGGGTTTTTAGAAGATCTCTTCAATCAATTGGTTAATCCTTTAGTTGGTTTGGAGTCGACCATTAATTTCACCCCTTCCCCTTTTCTTTCTTTAATAACATTTATTGGTTCAAAACTTTTTTCATTTATTGTTAATGGTTTATCATCAAAAATGAATTGAAAATGAATACATCGTGGTTGACATGTGTTTTTTCAGGATCTGACATCCATGATATGAATGTTCCAATAGCTTGGTCGACCATATAAATATATTCATCTTCAAGTGGCATAGGTAACTCAGCACTCGGATCTTGATCTATGCTATTCACCACTCTAAAATGACTAGGTGGAAGTAGTTTGTTATATAGATGGTAATCTTGGATATTGAATAATGTACCCTCACTACAAGGTGATGGGTGGGTGTTGATTGATATAAATCAAAATCATTTTCACCATGTAGAATACTAGTTCAAGAATGATATCAGTGTCCATCTTATTCACATTTCATATAAACAATTATTAGAATATTTATTACCTCAACAAAGACAACTCTTTGAGGGGAATGGCTCACCTGAAAGCCTATGGGGGGGGGGTCTTCACGAAATGGTTGTTCTTGAGTTGTTTCTTATTTTTCTTCCCCCCCCCCCATAACAGTTGTTGGAAACTCGTTATTCCATTGAAAGTTTTTGTCAAGAGAATATATTCATAATTTCATATCTTCCATTTCTTTATCTGTATCCCCTTGGTTTTTTCTCCCCAAAACATGTTCGAGTTGTTATCCCCAAGCCTACACCTCTGGTGAGACCATACTGTTTTGGTTGCTTCAAGGCCACCAATATTAGGTGTTCATCTAGTATAGGTTTTTATGATTCATGTGACCAAGAAATATATAAAATATAGGAAAATAAGTAATCATTGTTATGTAATATATATTTAAATAAAAAAATTATTATGTCATACTTATATGTATTTCCAACTATTTTTTTTGTTTTTATATATTAATATCCCATATTTATTTAAACGTTCCTCCTTCCATTACACATGTTGTGGGATGTAATTGGATTTGGGTTTGGACTCATTAATAAGAATATAAACAGAGGCGCATAATTATGAAAAATTTTCAGGTCACATAAAATTTTTACAATGGATATAAAATATGTACCATTTTTTCAAGTGACATGTACCCCATCCTTGCTTTATGATAGGGGTACTTTGGTTTTTCTACCCATTACTTATCTTCCACACTCAGTTTAAATTTCATAAATAAAAAATTCTCAAATAAATGATTAATACATGTAATACCATACACAATGTACTTGAAAAGAAATATCTACATGATATCCAGTAAATGCATCCTAGGCTTCTTGGGTTACCAGATGTGCATACATAAGTGGTGGGTTCATGTTAATTTTGCCTTATACGTCTTTAAGATGAAATATCATTATAATTGTATAGAAGCCAATGTGAATCCTTCTAGTAATATTTAATATATATTTGTTGTGGGATTCATCTACTATAAATGCATTCTACAAGGGATGACAAAAAGTAATTCAATGTTTCATTATTTTATTTTTTTAGTATAGTAAAGAAATAATGTCATAATTTTAATATAATTCCATCCCATATCAGTTCCTTAAGCATGGGCACAACATGGTTCTATGAAGCTATATCATTCATCATATGTTTCTGAGTGATGAGTCTAGTGTAACTACTAAACATGAAAATTATGGGATTAACATGCTGGACTCGCAGATTCCATCCGAACTGAAATTTGATGCCTTTGTTTTTTTCCTTAATGGTTTTTTCTAACACCATTAAACTAAGATGCACATGTTTCTTCTACATCATCGATCCTTCATCACCTTCCATTTCCTTGGATTCAATATTGTCAAAATTGTTTTCCTCTAGATCTGTAGCATCGACATATATATATAATGAACCTATAAAACGGGAGAAGAAACAGCTTGAGAAAACTATTGGTCCTCAGGATTGAGAGCACCAACACATGTTTAAGGGCATTGTTACTATGCACATAGAGTAGAAAGAGGATGAGAAACATATTGTTTCTTAGGATTTGGAGTTCCATAACGTGGAGAAGTCATTATCTATAGAAGTGGTATAACAGTTAATTTAGATTACATAAATGCAGCATCAAAAATATAATAACATTATGTAACATAATGTATATTACAAAGAAAAATATAACATAACTATTTAACTATATTATTTTTAATTTTTGAAGGGATTTGAACACTCTATCATGTTTCCAAATCCCTTCATTGTGGTCTCCTCGGATATAAAAAACCCCATCTACATTAGGAGCAATGTAAACTGATTG
Source organism: Viscum album (assembly GCA_963277665.1). NCBI lineage: Eukaryota > Viridiplantae > Streptophyta > Magnoliopsida > Santalales > Viscaceae > Viscum > Viscum album. The sequence goes on along the minus strand of OY728146.1, from coordinate 1,877,519,651 downwards.
CAATGTCCTAATTAAAAAGTCATCCTCTATTGAATTTTCATATGAGCCTTCATTGGTTTTGGTTGATAATTGAAAAACTGAATACCTTCAGTTTGTGGGATATGAAACAGTAAATACTTGTATTTCTTGTGATGCCATTATAAATGGTTCTTATTTCTCCCCTTCTTTACTGAAATCCACTTTCATGAATCCCAATTCATCTATTTTAATAGCACTCATGTTATCAACCCCCTTGAATTGAAAAAATTGGCACTTAGAATGTTGTATAATCTAACACCCAAATTTATTTGATGAATCCAAAGTATAAAATGTTCATATAAATTATATTCCTATCCTTAATACCAGAAACGTTTATCACTTCAGCCAAAAGTGTAACTCCATTATTTTTCATGTTGTTTCCTTTATCATGTTTATTTGTATTGAACATATAACCATTAATTACAAATCCATTATAAGATAATATATACACACTTGGTCCTATAGCTATCCATTGAAGTCAATCTAAAATTGAATCCATATTTTCTTCTGACACTACTAAAAAATTGTATCAAAACAATCATATAAACTGTTGGTTATGTGTATTTTATATCTATCATTCAGCCTTTGATGGGTTCAAATTCCAAATATTTTTTATGAGTTTCAACATATGGGGAAACCTCCAAACTGTTATGAAATATATAAATGTGGGCCTAATACTGATCTATAGTATTTATTGTGAGAAAATCTTTTCCATAAATTCTATCACCCACAAGCTACCCAGTGTGATATGATATTGGTAGATCAATGCTTTCCACACTGGATAGGTTGTCAGTACATAATTCAACAACTTCTTCTACAATATATCCCTTCATAATACAACCCTCTAGATGAATTTGATTTTTGAAATACCCTTTCAAAATATATATATACCATTCAATGGGGTATATCCATCTATAATGTACAAGACCACATAGTCTAATCTACCTCAACAAGTAAACCATCATGTCAATGAACTCCGACAGGAATCAAAATTCCAATTCATATAATATGATGACAATTTACTTTTCCATAGTTGGTAATTCCGCTGGGCCTATAAATGTTTTGCATATTTCTTTGAAAAATAAATAATTCCTGGTTAATGTATGATGATCATTCTTGTAAAAAAATCAAGATAAAGCTATTTGAATTAGATTGTGCATGAAAACATGGAAGCTATGTGATTTCAAATGCTTTAACTTTAATTCAACCATTGAGACAATATTATTGATATTTGATGAATATCCATTTGGAACCATTACGTCATTAAAACTGTTGAAAAACTAATATCTCCCCTTCTTGGAAATAGTAAATTAAGATAGAGGAAGAACATTTATTTTCACCCTTCACAAGCACGAATGTTTCCAATATTCCTATGGAAACCGTGTCGAACCTGGGATTAATTCCTTCATTTTTTGGTCATGTGCATTTAGTATCATGCTGATTTCACTATCACATAAAATTTTTCAACATGGATAATGTCAACAAAATATTTGATGTACAGAAAATTCTAGTATGGTAATTAAAAAAACAATTCAATTTTCCCCACAAATTTTAGTGAGATTTTTCAAAAGTGGTTTACAAAAATAAGTGTCCACATATTTTTATTTCTTAATCAGTTGATCACCTATTAGTGGAGTTAGTGTTGAATATTATTATAAACCTCCATCGAATGATGTCCTTGATGATTAGTACTTATGTCGTCCTTGTAGAAATATGGGAAGTCCTGAAAACACAGTCTTTGATGAATGTTTCGACCTAATTGATTGTACACCTTGTTCACAAATAAGACACCTTTGAGTTCCTTTAATTTTATATCCCGAAAAAATTTCATAAGTAGTAAATGAATTTATCAACCCATAAAACATGGCTCTCAATATTAAATCTTCTTTTATGTATGTTTCAGACAACATAACATTTGTATCCCACAATAATTTCACATATTCGATCAATGGATCCAAATAAACATATATATAATTACACAATTGTTTTAGACCTCATGTAAGAATATATAACATGATTTATTTTCATTTCATACATAACCACAATGTTAATTTATAATTTACCAACATAATTGCCCATGTACTACGAGTACTGCTTCGAAAAACAAGAGGATTCACTCCATATAAAGATAATGCATGATGAAGGGTTCTTGGATTATTTCAAAATTCAGGATTCTCATGATCAATTATATTCTATTGAGGAGAGTTTTCTTTGTGATGAAGTTTCTCAACTTTATTTCAGGTATTTTCGTTCCACATTAATGGCCTTGTATTCTCCTCGCTCCCATATTGGTGCCTAAAAATTGGAATGATTAGAATGTACCATACAACTTTCATAGGACCCAAATCATCATTATTACATTGAACAAAACCACACTTTGTGAATTTATAAGTGATTTTTGGTCCTTGAAAGACATTATACAGTCATTTGGGTAGACATGTATTCTTTCAGAGATCATAGCCATTGAACGTATCATTTGTTTTGTGAATAATGTTTATCTAGGGAGTTCATTATCTTTTGGGAGCATATAATTCAATAGAGGAAGTAGTTCAGAAAAATTAGAATCACTCCCTGTATTTGCTGCTTTCAAATTATACAGATTTATTATGTCTGACAATGTTGTATATTTAGTGAAACCATCATATAATGGTGTATTTTCATAAATCTTTTTCTTCTAAAACAATTTTAAAAAATCATCAAGATCATCTTCAACTGTCATTTTCAATTACTTAATATGATCATCATCATCATTCACACTTTTAATCATGCCCTCGATATGGTCTTATTCATTGTACACACTTATTATCATATCAGATGATCCATAAACTGCAGTGTTATCCATACTATTGGCTATATTTTCGTTTTCACCATTTTATTCCAATATTTGTAACTTCAATCTATTCCATGACAAATCATGAGTTCTTATAACTCCTTTAGACTAATTATTCTTGAATAATATCAACATAAACACACAAAAAAAGATTTGAGAAGGGTCATATACATGATCTTTTTTAAACATGATGAACTCTTTCGCCCCATATTAATACTCTTCTATCATTCAATTGGTAGCAATACATTCTCTATTCATATCCATCCTATTTTATTTAGTAATATTAAAATTTGACAAAATAAATATAGAAAATATGTTCAATTGAAAATGGATGTCCTGAATTTCTTCCTAGAAAATGGAATGATTGAAAAAGGGGTTATCATCCCACATGATCAAAAACAAAAACTTATTTAAGGAATTTTACAAATATAGTGGAGGATATTTTACTATTAAAAACTGTTTTTCACTTTATATTTTCAATGATCATAACCCTTATTTACGAGTGTAAATGAATTATAAATTCACATTTACATTATAAAGAACTAATAAAATATAGATATTAAATGTAATAATGGAAAAAAATCTATATTTTTTGAAAACCCTTTTCATAATAGAAAATATTTCTATTGAATATAATAAAGGATTAAAAAACAAAAAAAATAAATTAATATATTTATTTAAAATATTTTCAATACTCACATTGAATTTATGAAGGTTTAAAAGTAATAACTAATGATAAATTGAAAAAATTTACATGTACAAAATTATAAATTAAAAACATATATATTTATATTATATAAAAAATTATAGACGTATATAGAATTATAAAATTATATATAATTTATAGTAGAATATATATTTTAAATAAATATATTTAATTTATAAATTTATATAATTTTATAAAACTATATAAAATTACAAATATGTTATAAAAGTATACATAATTTTTAGAATTATATAGTTTTAAAATTTTGTTAAAGTAAAAAATTATCAAATATAAAATTAAAATTTATGAAAGTATAAAACAAAACTATTCTATTTTTTTCGTCCATGAAATGACCAATCGTGATTTTATGGATAACAAAAAAACTCTAGGTTTACATTGTGAGTCCCATGAGGTCTACCCTTGGATTTAATGAAACACACTTTTCAAACCATTTTGAAATTCCTATAGAAACCAAACACATGATATATAGGTAAAGTATTAAATGAATTGAACCACATCATCAATGAAATGAGAATAAGAAATAATATAAATCTTTCAAGGGTTCCACACACATAAATTAAGTAAGGGAACTAAATAAGATCAATAGAACCCCCTATGCCAAACCACATACCAATGAAATGATGTCATGGTATATTCCATTGTCTTTAATGAGAGATGGTTTTAGAATTTATCAAGTTGGGACCATGTAACGCCCCGACCCTAGTTACCCAGATTTGGTGCATAACTACATAACATTGGCATGATCACAAGAAAGATCAAGTCTCGAAAGACCGATTAGTTTAGTAGCCTTGGAAACACTAGATATATTCATAAAGTTTACATTACATCATAAAAATGAAAACTACAACAATATAGTCTCCATAGTCCACACTCTTATCCCCTCATACTATCCCTGTAGGTCATTCAAAAATTACTTCTTCACATCCTGAGAAAAATAAAACATAGAAAAGGGGTGAGCTCAAATGCCCAGTAAGGATAACAATATAGCGGAAACTTCCATAAATAAGAATAAACATTTAAGGCAATGTATAACTAAGACAAAATCCTTTCAAACTTAAACTTCAACATAGTATGGAAAAAATAAAATCAAATAATTCCATTTACATATTCACACTGATATTCTACTAATCGAATAATCACATGCAATATCAATAACCACTTTCATAATGATGGAATTCATAATTTCAGACTATCATAACCACATAGCCAAGGCCTCGTGCCGAGACTACAAATAAGATTTTTCCAAGGCCTTGTGCCAAGACACTAGTTTGTCTCATGAGACCTACTGATGCCTCGAGGAGCTATATTGGGCTCCACCCATAACATATTAAGTCCAATGCATTCCTCATATGAACAGGTTTAAACATAACATAAACATTCGTATTAAAACTAGCATACGAAATGTCAATACATTCTCCACAAACCCTGAATGGTATAAAAATAACACATCCACGGTCAAAAAAATCGAAAAAACTTCAATACATTATGGATGTTTTCTATCATAATAAATCAACTTCAAATAAGCGTAAAATCCATCAAAGGATGTTCACATAGATGAAATCAAAACTCTTTTTAGAGAAATATCTCTTTCTATTTTGAAATCATTTAAGAGTAATATATTTATAAAATATAACATTTTATTTGAAAATATTCTTATAATCTTGTAAGGTAATATTTGAGGATTTTATAACAGTGGAAAATAGCCGCACCTTCCGTATAAGTTAAAAAAACATTCTTACCTTAATTCTGTCAAAAATGTTAAAAAAGACCTTGTTTGGAAAATGACGGAAATATTCCTTTATAAACCACTTATAAAAGTCAACAAGGGTATAAATGACTTTAACCCATATTTTAGTAAATAGTAAAAAAAAATTAAATACATTTTTAAGAAACATGGATGTGGATGATAAAGAAGTCCCAGTAGATTATTACATATAAACAACCTCGGATAATGAAGAGATTGCGAAATAAACCCTTACCTTGTACTTTTCCTTGTTTGGGGTAGGTTAACCTCCTGTATAGTGGTGAAATAATTTTTATTAAATTATACAAGAATCATATACATTAATACTATATCATATATGATCTTTTAACATTTATTTGTTAATAATATCTTAGTATTATCGTTGTTTCGGGTGTTAACTTACTCGTTTTCGTTTATATGTTTTCTTACGTAAGTAGTGTTTGTCATGGATAGGTTGTATCTTAATCATATCCAGAATGATATCAAGTCCTTAGATACTATTATTAATCATAAAATGAGAATTATACTTGAATGGATTCGATGGAGAATGAATCTCATCGCGTTCGTGGAGACGGTAGTCCATACGTATGCACGAGCGACAATATCATTGTTTTGGTATTAAAATAATATATAATTGGATGTTATATCATATATACAGAATCATTATCACGTTATATTTATTATTTAAATTAATTAAAAATCATTATTATACCCATCCAAATAATAATATACTGAATAACAATTACACCATGACGTGGAGACGGTAAGCCGTACGTACGCACGTATGGTGACATGTCATTCAAAGGATGGATATAATACTGAATATGGTTGTACCATATTTATAATAACATCACAGTATATATAAGATACTGGATTTATTATTTTATAATGGTAATAACAAAGAAATAATAAGTGGAAGAAGAAAGGAACTTGAAAAAGGGTGGTGTAAACATTACCTCTTCTTCGGGTTCTTCCTTTTTATTTGATCAAAAGGGATAATTTGGCTGGATTTATGACTAAATAAAGGCCTCTAGGATGAATTGGGGGAAGTTTATAGAGTAATTGGGCAGGGGTTGGCCGAACCAAAAGGCTTTGAAGGTGTGAATTAATGAGAAGGGGGAGTGCCCTTTTATAAGAGGGGTGAGGGGACTTTTGGAAAAGCTAGAAATATTATTTTATAATAAATTCATATTAGGTTTCTAATGGATCCAAAGTAAATTATTTATATTTTAAGGTGGGTATGGATAGAAAAAAACTCAACCAATAGGATTTAGACAGGTTTGGGTCACTATATTAACATTATCTTTAAGTATAAACTCTTAGTTAATTAGTTTCACTTTTACAATGTCTCTTTATATTTTTATATTATATGGTTAATAAACTTACTATATACATCCAAGATACCCCAAAGTGGTCCATTAATGACACAACTATCATGATATAAGTCTCTTGTCCGAACCTTAGATTTAAGAATTTAATATCAATTAATAATATAATATTTGTTTTTTAAACTCTTTTATGTCAATTTTTACACTATTCAATAATTTATTTTTGTGAAAATCATAACAGAATGATTACTTCAAAAAAAGTTAATTATGTCAATCCTAACATGTCATATTAACCTATAAAATTAGTTTAATCCATAAAAAGTCTCAAATTATATTTCTTTGGGTATTTATAATATCAATTATTTTAATTTTTCACTATTATGGTAATTACTGCATCATCATTGTGTCATTAATAAATTAAATTATTTATTGTCTAAAATTTATAAATAGATTATCATTATGTAGGAAATATGTTTATATTTCTAATGAATATTTATAGTCTAAAATCCAACATATATAACCCTATGTAAAAATTGTTTTTCTAAAAGATATATGCTTATGTCATTTTTGTATTTATTTTAACTTAATTAATATAAAGTGTCATTATCACTTACAAGTGGCTCCATGGGGTCCAAAAATCGACCCAAATATGCCCATGGTCGGACATGTATCAAAAAATAAGTTTAGGACACGTTTTTGGGTAATTTGTTATTATTATAATATTATGTTTTAACCCTTATTTACTGATTTACCCTTTAACCATGGTAAATAAAATATTCACCGAAGTAATTATTCAAAATTTCTACAAATAAAAGTTACCTATTTACACAATTTGAACATCCTGATTCAAAATTTGGAATCTAAATTTTCCAAATTAAAAACACATAAGTGGCAGAAATTAATTTAAAATTAATTCCCATTGTTAAAACAAAAAGCGTGTTTTTAAGAGATAATAACTATCAAAAGATTGACACTTGTTTATGTCCGGTTTAATTGTAAAATTATGTACAATGACCAACATTGTATTAAATCGTAAAAATATATCCTAAATATACTTTAAAACCACTAAAATTCGTAATTTATTAATATAAATTATTTTGATTAAAAAAGTTGTTTTTAATTAAAATTTAGTAATTGTCACTATTCATCATAATATAAATGTCATCCGAAAAGTTCCAAAATTTCACCCTAGGATAAATTCGATATTACGAATCAAAAAATGAAGTCCATTATGAGAGATAAAATTTATAAAATTTCAAAAATTAAGTATTACTATTCATAACGGATAGTTTGATTGGTTGTGGTGTGTTAGAACTTGATGTTGCGTAAAACACACGCTATCACGTTATTCAAGGAGAAGCGTACCGTAGAATCTTGGTGTGTTACATTATCCCCTCCTTCAAATAATTTCGTCCTTGAAATTTCTAGAATACTACCACATGAAAAGACTCGGGTGGTTCTTCATCATAAGTTCCTCGGGTTCCCATGTTGCCTCTTCCATCTTATGGTTTCTCCACAAGACTTTTACCAGACGAGTCGTCCAGTTTCTCAGTACTTGTTCTCTCATATCAAGAATCTTGATGGGCTCTTCATAATAAGATAGATCAGGTTTCAGTTCTAATTCCTCATAGGTGAGTACATGCGTTGGTTCAGGCATGTATTTCCTCAATAGAGATACGTGAAACACATTGTGAACTTTGAAGAGACTTGGCGGCATTGCCAATCGATAAGCTATAGCCCCAATTTGTTCTAGAATTTTGAAAGTTCCGATGTACCTGGGACTCAATTTACCTTTCTTACCAAAATGTATGACTCCCTTCCATGGAGATACTTTTAGGAAAACATGATCAACGACTTGAAATTCCAAATCCTTCCTTCGATTATCGGCATAGCTCTTCTACCTACTTTGAGCTGCTTTGATATGGTTTTGGGTTACCTTCACCTTTTCCATTGTTTCCTCCACCAGTTCTGAACCTACAAGTTTTCTTTCACAAACTTCATCCCAATAGGTTGGTGTGCGACATCTCTTTCCGTATAACGCTTCATATGGTGCCATCTGAATACTCGAATGGAAGCTATTGTTATAGGAAAATTCTACCAGAGGTAAATATTGATCCTACATACCCTGAAAGTCAAGTGAGCAGGATCTCAACATGTCTTCTAAGGTTTGAATAGTTCGTTCTGATTGTCCATCTGTTTGAGGGTGGTAGGCCGTGCTCAAATGAAGTTCAGTATCCAAGGCTTTCTGAAGTATTTTCTAGAATCTTGAAGTAAAATGGGGATCACAATAAGAAACAATTGAAAGGGGTACTCCATGAAGTCTCACTACTTCATTAATATATAGTCTTGCTAGACATTCCTGTGGTAGATCTTCTCTTATATCAAGAAAATGTGATGACTTGGTAAGACAATCAACAATAACCCATATTGCACCGTTCCTTCTAGGAGTCTTTGGTATCCCCATGACAAATTCCATCGTAATATTGTCCCATTTCCACTCCGGTATGGGAAGAGGATGCATGACTCCTCCAGGCTGTTTCCTTCCAGCTTTCACTTCTTGACAAACCATACATCTTGACACAAAATCAGCAATCTCCCTCTTCATGTTGTCCCACCAAAAATTTTCCTTAAAATCTCTATACATTTTGGTGCTCCTAGGGTGTATAGAGAAATTGGAACTATGAGAATCATCCAGCAATTCCTTTTTTAGATCAGGTATATCGGGAACACAAAGCCTCTTCCCGAATTTCAAAATTCCTTCCTCATACACAAAGTCTCTCAATCTCCCATCATTCACAGCTTTAATCTTCTTTTGAAATTATTCATCATCGGTCTGAGAACTCTGAATCCTTTCTAGTAAAGATGGTTTGGAAACCATTTGAAAAAGCATTGATGTTTCACCTTCCCTGGTTATTCTCATGTTCATCTTCACTAGATCAATGAAAATTGGATCCCTTTCAATTCTCATATTGTTCAAAACTCCATGATATTTTCTGCTCAAAGCATCTTCCTCCTTATTTTCTTTCCTCGGGTGGTAGTGTATCGTACAATCATAATCCTTGAGTAATTCAAACCATCTCCTTTTCCTCATGTTGAGTTATTTTGGTGAGAAAATATACTTCAAACTCTTGTGATCAGTATAAATCTCACATTTTTCACCATAAAGGTAGTTCCTCCATATCTTAAAAGAAAAGATCACAGCTGCTAAATCTAGATCATGAGTAGGATAGTTTTGTTCATGAATTTTCAACTATCGTGATGCATAGGCAATAACCCTATCATTCTGCAGAAGAACACAACCCAGTCCTTTCTTCGATGCATAACTATAAATAGTGAACCCATAATTCCCCGATGGTAGAGTCAATATAAGAGCATTGAATAATCTTCTCTTTAGTTCTTCAAAACATTCTTCACGCTCTTTTTTCCAAACAAATTTAACCCCTTTACGTGTAAGCTTCGTTAATGGGTTTTCCAGTCGGGCAAAATTCTGGACAAAACATCGATAATGACCTACCAAAACAATAAAACTATGTACCTCAGTTATACTCATAGGTTCTATCCATTCTTGGATTGCCTTGGTCTTAGAAGGATCAATATAGAATCCATCTTCAGAGACAATATGTCCAAGAAAAGAAATCTCCTGGAGCCAGAATTCACATTTGCAAAACTTTCCATATAATTCATGACTTCTCAGAGTCTTCAGGATAATGCACAAGTGATTTTCATGATCTTCGTAGATTTTGGAGTATACCAAGATATAATCAATAAATACCACCACAAATTCATCGAGATATTCCTTGAAAACTCTATTCATCAGATCCATGAATATAGAGGGTGCATTAGTCAATCCAAAAGGCATTACTGTAAACTCGTAATGCCCGTACCTGGTTTGAAATGCTGTCTTCGGAATGTCTTCCTTCTTCACACAAAACTGATGGTATCCAGATCGAAGGTCAATCTTTGAAAAGTATTGAGCTCCATGCATTTGGTCAAATAAATCATCAATCTGAGGTAGGGGATACTTGTTCTTTATTGTTATGGAATTGATCTCCCTGTAGTCGATACATAACCTCATAGATCCATCTTTCTATTTAACAAAAGAACAGGGGCTCCCCATGGAGAAACACTAGGGCAAATAAATCCCTTATTACTCAATTCCTCTAGTCGTTTCTTTAGTTCAACTAATTCTACAGTGGCCATTCTATAAGGGGTCTTCGATATAGGCCTTGATCCAGGAATTAAATCAATGGAAAACTCAACTTCTCGTTCTGGAGGATGTCCAGGTAAATCTTCCAAAAATATATCTACATATTCTTTCACAACAGGTACATCCTCTATTTGAACATTCCTTTCCTCACCCACAGTCATTTCATTCTCTTCCTCCCCAATAATTGAATTTAGTTGAGCTACTGGGGGTGGATCTAGATAAGAATTAGGTGGTGAAGATTCTGCTCTAAAGATAAGGTGTTCTTTATCATCATCATCAAAAATTGTAACCTCCTTCTTATTACAATAAATCTTCGCATCATGGTCCGAACGCCAATCCATACTGAGGATTATATCAAACTCAATCATTGTTATGATGATGAAATCAGCATATAAAGAACATTTATGTGCTCTAATGGGGACTGATTCACAAAACTGTGTTGCAATGATACTTCCCTTAGGAGTTTTAACTGACAACTCCATTGTTAAATCAAATTGGAAATATCTAATTTTCTTAGCAAACTGGGAAGATATGAAGCAATGTGATGATCCAGAATCAAATAATGCATTTTCTAAACTTAGGGAAACCATTAAATTACCTTCCACCACGTATTTCGGAGCTTCTACCTCAGCAGTAGTGATAGCATAAGCTTGGCCTTGATCCCTTGGCCTTTTCTGAGGTAAGTTCCCCTGACTCTTAGGACATTCATTTGCATAATGTCCCATCTCCCTCCAATTGTAGCACTAAACATTGGTAGCTTCCTTCTTCCCCTTGCAATCACGAGCTTGGTGGCCTTTTTCACCACACTTGTAACAGACTCCTGTTCTTTTTAAGCAAGTACCGGGGTGCTTCTTCCCACATTTACTACAGGATGGATATTCAACTTTTCCCTTCTTCCCTTTATATCCATTCCATATTGATCAGCAGATCTCTTCTTCTCTTGCCTTTCTTTAATGTCATATGACTTAGATAATTCTTTCTATATCTTGATAGCACATGAAACAATGTCTTCGTACGACGAGAAGGATTATGAGGCTAATGCTCGACGGATAAATGGTTTTAACCCATTAAAGAAATGATCAATCTTAATTATTGGGTTATGCATAAAATCTCCAGCATACCTTTCTAACCTTGTAAAGTTAGCCTCAAACTTTGCGACATTCTCATCCTCCTTTTGTCTCAGACTCAGAAATTGCCTTTCCATATATGCTCGATGGTCACGAGGAAAGTATTTTTATAAAAACAGATCTTTGAACTCTCTCTATTCCATATTTGATACTTCATCATCTTCCTTCATGTTTTGAATCAATAAACACCATTGATCAGCATCTCCAGTGAGGCGGTAAACTTCCATGATAACTTTTTCCTTTTCACTACTTCCCAAATCCTGAAATATTTTCTCTAGAGAACTTATCCATTGCTCAGCTACTAAGGGATTTGTACTCCCATTGAACGTTGGTGGTTGTTTCATCATGAAGCGATCTAACATTGATCCTCCATGCTATGAATAAGGGTGCTCTATACGGGTAAGGTTATTATTCATAACCTGAGTGAGTTGTCCTAGTATGGTGATTAGCTGATCGGCACCAGTTGCATCACCAGCTCCACTATAATTATCTTGAGTAGGAGGTCAATCCCTACATGGAATGTGTGCATTGATACGGTTTCCATTTCTTCCACTAGGCGTCATTTCTAAACAATGGCATAAACTAGATTAGTTTATGAATCAAAACACATAATTCCATACTTATAAAATACTAAACATAAATTGAACTATTTATGGATATAATCCATAATCATAAAAATGTTTTCATTGAGGAAATATATACTCATAAACCCTTCATAATGATTTGTAAATAAAATGAGAGTTATCCTAAGCATATCCCCCGAGAGTGCTGTAACCAAGAGTGCAGCAAGGCCCATTGTCATGCACCAGTTCCCGTTCGAGTCTAGCTCAAAGTGGTGTTTTCGGGTTTTACCTCTAGGTACATCTGTTCCAGAGCCACCTCTACCTACTCGTATCCATACAAGGATGTATTGCTCAGAAAACTCACAAAATCTCCACAATACCAAAATTCTAGGAAGTTCTTCTATACCAATCCTCAAAGTCCATCTTAGGTCTATGTGATCTAATCAGAGTTTATCTAAATCTAGCTTCCAAGGTTTGTACTAAACTTCCTATGATACCAACTATAACGCCCCGACCCTAGTTACCCAGAGTCGGTGCATAACTACATAACATTGGCATGATCATAAGAAAGATCAAGTCTCAAAAGACCGATTAGTTTAGTAGCCTTGGAAACACAAGATATATTCATAAAGTTTACATTACATCATAAAAATGAAAACTACAACAATATAGTCTCCATAGTCCACACTCTTATCCCCTCGTACTATTCTTGTAGGTCATTCATAAATTACTTCTTCACATCCTTGGAAAAATAAAACATAGAAAAGGGGTGAGCTCAAATTCCCATTAGGGATAAAAATATAGTGTAAATTTTCATAAATAAGAATAAACATTTAAGGCAATGTATAACTAAAACAAAAGCCTTTCAAACTTGAACATCAACATAGTATGGTAAAAATAAAATAAAATAACACTATTTACTTATTCACATGGATATTCTACTAATCGATTAATCACATGAAATATCAATAACCGCTTTCATAATGATGGAATGCATAATGCCAGACTATCATAACCACATAGCCAAGGCCTCGTGCCAAGAATAAAAATAATATTTTTCCAAGGCCTTATTCCAAGACACTAGTTTGTCTCATGAGACCTACCGATGCATCAAGGAGCTATAGCGGGCTCCACCTGTCACATATTAAGTCCAATGCATTCCTCATATGAACAGGTTTAAAAATAAAATAAACATTAGTACAAACTAGCATACGAAATGTCAATACTTTCTCCATAAACTATGAATGGTATAAAAATAACACATCCACAGTAAAACAAATCAAAAAACCTTCATTACAATATGGAAGTTTTGTATCATAATAAATAAACTTCAAATAAGCGTAAAATCCATCAAGGGATGTTGACATAGATGAAATCAAAACTCTTTTTAGATATATTTTTCCTTCTATTTAGAAGTCATTTAAGAGTCATATATTTATAAAATAAAACATTTTCTTTGAAAATATTCTTATAATCTTGTAAGGGAAGCTTCGACGATTTTATAACGGTGGAAAATAGCTGCACCTGCCGTATATGTTAAAAAAACATTCTTACCTTAATTCTGTTGAAAATGTTAAAAAGGACCTTGTTTGGAAAACAAAGGAAAGATTCCTTTATAAACCACTTATAATAGTCAAAAAGGGTATAAATGACTTTAACCAATATTCTAGTAAATAGTAAAAATGTTTTTAAATACATTTTTAAGAAACATGGATTTGGATGATAAAGAAGTCCCAGTAGATTATTACGCATAAACAACCTCAGATAATGAAGAGATTGCGAAATAAACCCTTACCTTGTACTTTTCCTTGGTTGGGGTAGGTTACCCTCCTATATAGTGGTGAGATAATTGTTATTAAATTATACAAGAAACATATACATTAATATGATATCATATATGATCTTTTAACATTGATTTGTTAATAATATCTTAGTATTATCATTGTTTCAGGTGTTAACTTACTCGTTTTATTTTATATGTTTTGTTACATAAGCTGTGTTTGTCATGGATAGGTTGTATCTTAATCATATCCAGAATGATATCAAGTCCTTAGATACTATTATTAATCATAAAATTAGAATTATACTTGAATGGATATGATGGATAATGAATCTCATCGCGTTCGTGGAGACGGTAGTCCGTACGTACACACCAGTGACAATATCATTCTTTTGATATTAAAATAATATATAATTTGATGTTATATAATATATACAGAATCATTATCATGTTATATTTATTATTTACATGAATTAAAAATCATTATTATACCCATCCAAATAATAAAATATTGAATAACAATTACACCACGACGTTGAGACGGTAAGCCGTACGTACGCACGTATGGTGACATGTCATTCAAAGGATGGATAGAATACTGAAAATGGTTGAACCATATTTATAATAACATCATATTATATATAATATACTGGGGTTATTATTTTATAATGGTAATAAAAAATAAAGAAGAAGTGGAAGAAGAAAGGAACTTGAAAAGGGTGGTGAAAACATTACCTCTTCTTCGGGTTATTCCTTTTGATTTGATCAAAAGGGCTCCATAGGTTGGCTTTATGACTAAATTAATTCCTCTAGGATGAATTGAGGGAAGTTAGGAGAGTATTTGGGTAGGGTTTGGCTGAACAAAAATGCTTTGATGGTGTGAATTAATGAGAAGGGGGAGTGCCCTTTTATAAGAGGGGTGAGGGGCACCTTTGGAAAATCTAGAAATATTATTTTATAATAAATTCATATTAGTTTTATAATGGATCAAAAGTGAATTATTTATAGTTTAAGGTGTGTATGGGTAGAAAAAAACTCAACCAATAGGATTTAGACAGGTTTTGGTCACTTTATTAACCTTATCTTTAAGTATTAACTCTTAGTTAATTAGTTTCACTTTTACAATGTCTCTTTATATTTTTATATTATATGGTTAATAAACTTACTATATACATCCAAGAGACCCCCAAGTGGTCAATTAATAATTCATCTATCATGATATAAGTCTCTTGGTAGAACCTCAGATTTTTAGGAATTGAATATCAATTAATAATATAATATTTGTTTTAAAAATGCTTTTATGTCAATTTTGACACTATTCAATAATTGATTTTTGTGAAACTCATAAAAGAATTATTAATTCAAAAAACGTTAATTAAGTCAATACTAACAAGTAATATTAACCTATACAATTAGTTTAATTCATAAAAAGTCTAAAATTGTATTTATTTGGGTATTTATAATATCAATTATTTTAATTTTTCACTATTATGGTAATTATTGCATCATCATTGTGTCATAAATAAATTACCTTATTTATTGTATAAAAATTATAAATAAAATATAATTATGTAGGAAATATTTTTATATTTCTAATTAATATTTATAGTCTAAAATAAAACATATATAAACCTATGTAAAAATTGTTTTTCTAAAAGATATATGCTTTTGTCATTTTTGTATTTTTTTTAACTTAATTAATATAAAGTATCATTATCACATACAAGTGGCTCCATGGGGTCCAACAATCGACCCAAAGATGCCCATTTTCAGAAATGTATCAACCAATAAGGTTAGGACACGTTTTAGGGTAATTTGGTATTGTTATAATATTATATTTTAACCCTTATTTACTGGATTTACCCTTTAACCATGGTAAATAAAATATTTACCGAAGTAATTATTCAAAATGTCTAAAAATAAAAGTTAACTATTTACACAATTAGGAAATCATGATTCCAAATATGGAATAAATTTTTCTAAATTCAAAACACAGAAGTGGAAGAAATTAATTTAAAATTAATTCCCGTTGTTAAAACAAAAAGTGTGTTTTTAAGAGATAATAACTATCAAAAGATTAACACTTGTTTATGTCCGGTTTAATTGTAAAATTATGTATAATGACCAAAATTATATTAAATGGTAAAAATATATTATAAATATACTATAAAACCGCTCAAATTCATAATTTATCAATATAAATTATTTTGATTAAAAAAGTTGTTTTTAATTAAAATTTAGTAATTTTCAATATTCATCAAAATATAAATGTTATCCGAAAAGTTCCAAAATTTCACCCTAGGCTAAATTCGATATTCCAAATACAAAAATGAAGTCCATTTTGAGAGATAAAATTTATAAAATTTCAAAAATTAGGTATTACTATTCATAACGGATAGTTTGATTGGTTGTGGTGTGTTAGAACTCGATGTTGCATACAACACACGCGATCGCATTATTCAAAGAGAAGCGTACCGTTGAAGCTTGGGGTGTTAAAGACCAATTGTAGGCTTATGTTTCATCTAACACAATTCACATGAGTATCTTGCACCAATCCTAGAATTAGAGGATATATCCACTACCACTATACATTACTAGGGGGAACTAGAAGTGTGCAATGATATAGGGTAGCATAAATTAATACATCTCACTTAGTTTCTTATATTCCCATGACCAAAGTAATAGTAATAGTGAGAAACAGTCAATAATCCAAATAATCGTGATTTTTTCCTATATAGAATAGTATTTGATAATATCCTAAGAGTATTTTTCACGCTAAGAGGTCGTTGAAATTCCCGACTATGTTGAGAATCTAGAATTTCTAAGACACTATTCGTAAATATATGTTCTATAGAAAGATGATATCATTTAAGGGACATAGATGATATACACTTTTAGGGGTGGATACATATTGGAATTTGAGGTACCTTTTCATGGTATACTCCATTGGTAATATCTTGTGTGGGATGTCATGAGAATGAGACCTACTAGTATGAAATCCCCATTAATATGTGTAATTAGATGTTATGATATGTAAATTTTGGTATTGATTCTTAGAATTTAATTTTATTATTAATGAGTATTATGAGTAGTGTATATTTATATATTCATGAAAACTATGACGATATATGTTTGTAGTGAGGTAGGATATGTTGGGTGGGTCACAAGTAATATTGCATTAATAAATAATTCAAGAAAGGATTTTCCCTTCTATTATTTAAAGGGATTTGATATCTCAGACCCCTTGATCAAAATTATAAAATATAAATAAATCCATGTACATGGTGTTCTATAGTAAAGTTCAATTTTTGGGATGTCAAGGAAATAGATATCAATCACATAGGTTGATGGCACCAACATGCAAACTAGTTGATTAGAGATATCAAATTAAAGGGATTGTATTACATAGTAAGCTTCTGTATGAGCTATTATGAGATTTCTCCATCAACCTCTTTCAATATGGGTTCCTTGACATGTTTCTAAATGCTAACCATGTACTTTAGGCTACTTCACCAAATTCCACTATGAAAGTGGTGTAGAAGGTCACAAAATAAGTGTATCCAAAATCTCAGTTAAAAAATATATTATTATTTATTATTTACCAACTTTAATAAAAATTATTCATATACATGGTTTGATAATTATTCATGTTTTATTGATCGCATATATTTTATCCCTAGTTATTCAAGAGATTATAATGTGAGAAGAATATTTAATAATTTTTTTTTCTATTTAGTGAATTTAATCTTCATTTATTTATTAGAGAATAATGAAGTTATATTTATTTAAAAAATAAATACTCATTATTCAAGTCCTGATAAATATTGTGGATAAATGGTGGACTATTTTTAAGGGTCCAATGAGAAATAATATATATTGAATATTATATTAGTAATTAATATTTATTTTTAATTCATTAGTTAAGAACATGTCGATAAATATTAATAATATTATTATTATAGTCCTGAGGTTTCATAAGGGATTAAATAAATAATAAACTGAACTTGTGAATTTTTTTATTTCTAACTGTAGCGAGATATAAACAAAATTATATTATTTTTCAAGAGAGAAAATTCATTTGTATGGTTGTGTAGCACATATTTGGAGAAACCTTTCAAGCCCTAGAGAGATCCATTCTCCATGAATGATCCCAAGAATGGATGGTGATATTACCCCACCTCCCACTCTCAAGTCAATAGATATGTAGGAGAATGTGTTGGATGTGATTCTCATGGAGATTAACGGTAAATGATGAAAGCGATAGGACATGTCATGTCAGCACCTAGAGAAACATAAGGTAATGTTCGGATATTTGTGGAACATGTGTGGATCACTACTATAGGGAATCTAATCTTGATTCCTAGAATAAAATGATTGTTCAACATAGATTTGTTTTCAGATCCATCAATGAAGAAATAATTCAGATATAGTAGTTCTTTAATTTATTTATTTAATTATAAATAATATGTGATGATCCTCCCTTTAGTTCTGACGTTTTATCCACTATCTATTTTTTTTAATTCAAATTCATTGATCATGGCTTTTGTCATCATGTCTATCTTGTATTGGTCATCGATCATGATAAAGAAAACTTTCAGCATTACCCATCATAGGCTTCCTCTATGCCAAAACCCTTCCAAAAGATTTTTAATCTTTTTTCCTTTCATGTTTCCCTAAGATATTATGAATGATGGTCCTTCAATATTTAAGAAAACCCCTAATGAAAATGATTCAATATAGAATATCAATTCCATGAATGAAGAAATTCAAACCATAAAATTACAAAACACCCCTGGCCTATCATTGATAAAACATAGAATACTAAAGTAATTGGTCGAATGTGGATTAATAAATAATTGAAGGAGAAAACTGCTGAAAAGAAAATCAAGTCTAGATTAGCACTAAAGGTTTTCATCCCAAGAGAAGGAATAGATTATTCCAAACTGTTTTCACTAGTTGAATTCCTTTCATTTGTTAGTTCACTTCTTG
Organism: Viscum album; assembly: GCA_963277665.1. Classification (NCBI taxonomy): domain Eukaryota; kingdom Viridiplantae; phylum Streptophyta; class Magnoliopsida; order Santalales; family Viscaceae; genus Viscum; species Viscum album. The sequence continues at coordinate 1,877,500,338 of OY728146.1, read as the reverse complement.
ATTTTGTTACCAATATTGACCTTCACACTAAACAATTAGATATGAAAATTTAGTTCTTTCATGGAGGCATTAGTGGAAACTAAAATATGAAACCTCCTTATGGTTATTCTAAACAATTAAAATATAAAAAAAAAATTCATTAAAATAAATCTTTGTTTTGATTAATACAAGACTCAATACAGTGGTATATAATGTTTTATTATTTTATTCTTAATAACCATTTTACTATGAGCCAATATGATTCTTTTGTTTATTTGAAGTCCATCAAAATAAAAAATATTTACCTTATGTTATATATTTAAGACATTCTCATTCTATTAAATAGCATGAATCTTATAATTTCTTTAAAAACTAAATTAAAAGGTGTTTTTGAAATGAAGAACACTGGTGAAGAAAAGAAAATTCATGGTGTAGAAATTATTTTGGATAATCCCTGTAAATTGTTATATATTTTCCATCATTATTGTGTTCTGAACGTTATCAAAATAATCTTGTTTGAATCAGTAAAATATATTTTTGTACCTTTTGGATATCATTTTAACCTTTTATTAACATAGTCACTCACTGATGTTGTTGATGTAGATTTTATGTCAAAAATTCCCTTTTCCAACATTGTTGGAAGTGTTATGTATTCCATTATTTTTATCTGTCCTGATGTAGCTTTCAAAATTTTCAACATTAGAAGATTTATGGCCAGTTCAGGGAAGCCACATTGGCATTCCTTGAAGTGGATGCTACCATAATTTTCATGTTCTTCAAACTTATCTTTTTGTTAAGGTAAAAATGATGATATTGATTCCTTCCAAAAAAATATGATATTACTAAGATGATTATTTTATATGTATATGCAGACTACATATGTAATATTGGCACTATAAATTCATTAATCATGTTTTTTTTCACTCCTTATGGAGTACCTATATCATGGAAATGTATTATGAAATATGTGGATGGCCTTTTTACCAAAGAATTAGAATACATAGCATTGGATGAGGTTATTAAATATTCTTTATGGTTCACTAGTTTGGATTATATACTCAAACATTATTATTTGATAATTATAGTATGTAGTGATAGTCAGTTTTCTTTAAATTTATCCAATAATATAGAATGACATTGTAAATAAAAAATATATATATATAATATAATACATTTTATTAGAGATCTTATTGAATATAGAACTGTATGTGTCAATAAAATCCATTGTGATAATAACCTAGTAGATAGTTTGACTAAATTTGTGGTACATTCTAAATTCAAATATTATTTAGATAGATTGGATTTTATTCCCATACAATAAACTTATTTTTAAGAAAAAAAATCAAATTTCAATAGATTATGGTGAAGATTTCTGAATTTAGGTTTTCATATTGAAATTACAAGGTTTTATTTACCTCCCATTTATTTTTATATTGAACACATACCTGTAAAATTATTTTTGAATTATTTTTTTCTGGTGAATTTATATATTGGATCACTATTATGTTGTTGGGATTCATGTGTGGGCCACTATCATAGGTCACTGTCTTAGGTTGTCATGTTACTCCCTTCATCCCACGCCTATCACATCATTGATATGTGTGGATTTATATACTAGCCATTGATTTATATCCACACCCTTTTGATCTATTGTGTCCACCAGTTTTAGTTTCACTTAATGGTGGCACATCGTTTCTACTCGGTGTGGCTCTATGGTGGATGCTAATTCATTTGGTAGTTCTGAGGTGTAGTTAAGTGTTAGTGGGATTAATGACCTCTACATGTGAATCCCTTGAATATTAGGTCTCCATTTGGTTCTCCACTCCCTCAGATTTTTCTCATGTTTCTCCTCTGGTGAAACCCTAATGTTGGGGCTAGATTTTTTTGAGTTAAATCCATATTTCTAAGATTATCGTCTCTAGTTAATTCCACTGGTGCACTACGCTTGGTGAAGTATTGTGATAATGTTAATTCCTCATGAATAAGTATGGTTCCTCAATGAACCAAGAATATTTTATGCATGAGTTATTACTTTTATGCACCAAATCTTGACACTCTATGCATCCCTTGAAACTTAGGCGACAAACACAGGTGACTGAGAATTGGTTATGTACCAAGATTGACTTCCTTTATCCCTAGATCTTTTAGAACCAACACATAAACACTTCTGGGGTTCCATCATAAAACTCTGGGGTGCTCGGAGGAATTGTTCTGTAAAGATTAAATGTGAGGCACTATATTTTGCGAAAACAAATATGAGATTGAATTTTCACCCTTCAATACAACCCTAAAACCTAATACCATACAAATGATCCTCCCCTTCATCAATAATATATCTAATTAAAATCATCTTTCACTTGTATGATCATTTCTCTCTCCATCGAGACAAGCTATTTGAAAAATTTTATGAGGACCCTAGACAATATTTAAATATATTTCAATTAGTATGTTCTTCAATCCTCTTCTTATTTGAAGATGTTGTTTAAATATTATTGTTTCTATTTTTCATTCATTTATTCAGGTATACATTATAGTGTACATGTTTATTACATTTAGGTTAATAAAATGAATGTGTGCATGCGTGGTGTTCTTATCACATGAATATTCCCAAATAAGAATGAATCACATTAAATAATGGTGTTATTTTTTATTTAATTCTTATTTCTTATATCTTTAATGTTTTGTTTCTATTTGGATTTGAATATTTTGAACAGAACACCCAAATGGTCTTTTTGGATTCATGTTAACTGTCTCGGTACACCTTTCACAAACAATATGGAAATAATTTCATCCCATTTTGTGTATATATTTATTCAAAGCCTAGTATGTGTTTCTAATATGAAAACAATAAAATCAGTATCCATTTAGTTTTATCAATTTTCCAAATTGAAGTCATCATCCAACTTTTGTCGGCCCAATGAAAGTGTCTCACTGCTGATGTTTCTTGTATATCATATCTGGTGTCCCAATCAACCCCATTTTCCAATTTTAACACATATGTGTATATATATGTATATCACCCAGGAAAAGATGATTTAGGAACGAACAATTCCCATTATTTTTATCATCCCTCCCCTCCTTCCCTTTGTCGATGGTCGTTGTAACATTTCTGTGGGACAAAAACTAAAAACCTCCCAGATCCATCATTTATAACATGGATCTTTGATAGAACCAAAATGTAAGATATTTATCTTCATTTCAAATATTTTCATACTATACATGTAGACATCTTGGAAATTGTTGACATAAAAAACATCCTTATTTTCATCTTCTACTACTAAAAAATCACACCAACAAAGTGGGTTATTCATATAAAAAATTATTATAACATGGTGTTGAGTTATAAAAATATATGAATAGATGGAGCCGAGAATTAATTTCATTGGAATTTCCTAGAGTGAGGGGAATAATCTGATCTAGAATGAGAATGAGGAGTTTTGGGGTTAAACTTTTAAACCCTAAATCACCCAGGAGCTAGTGTCTTGTATTTTAGCATATTTATTTTTGTGTGTTCAACTAATCATTTGGTGATAATAAATAGAACATTTTTATTCTATAATCAGACTATTGGAAGAATGAAAACATAAGATTTCAATATATAAAATAATACTAGATACATCATCCTTTAATTCGACATGATCGTACATAAAGGTGAGAACACAACCTCTACCAGTCATTATTTTACTAAACAAATGTAAGAACCCGATTCTTATTTTAGAGCTACAGGCTTCTACTTTTCCTTTTCCTTAAGTGTTTTTGAGAAAATGTGGAAAATAGGGAAAAATCCTGATTTTTGGAACTACACGCCCTGTACTTTATCCACACATCATGTACTTTTGTCCGTGTTGGGATGAGTACACGGGGCGTGTAGCCATACCGGCGACGAAGGGTGTAGGAACCACTACACGCCGTGTAGTGGTGAATTACACACCATGTAGTAAGTCAGTAGGCTTGAACAGTAAGGTGGCGGCGTCGCCGCCAGCTGGGCGACAGTACACGCCATGTACTCGAGAGTACATGTTGTGTACTCATGTCGACGTATGAACAGTGTGGTGGTGCCGCCAAATGAACAGTTAAATGAAAGAAGTACACGTCGTGTACTCAGAAGTACTCGTCGTGTACTTTGTTTTTTCGGCTTAAAACAGGCAGTAGCCTCCTCATTTGGCAGAGGAGACTCTTGAACCATTTTGGAGCCAAAGGAGGAGGCCAGATCTTTGAAGGTCCATCGGGCGTTCGTCTGGAATCCGATTTGGATTCGGACGATTTTTTTGGAACCGCACGGGTAAGCCCTCTCCTATCCTTGTACCGTTCTTACCAATTCTTCTCCTAACTTAAGTTATTTACGTTTGAATGAGTTTTGTTATTCATCAGATCTACGCTGTTCTTGGGCGTTTCTGGAGTTGGCGTTCGGGTATAGCACTCGTTGGCATATAAGGTAGGTGGATTTGTGTTTAGTTTTCCAACTACTGTGTGCTTTTTGCGTTTTTGTGCCACGAACCCATGTTGGGGTGTCGTGTGGATGAGGTCGTTGCTATATTAAACACCTAGAAGTGATTAGGTATTTAATTATGATATTAAAATGCTGGTTGGGATCGTTGCTTGGATCTGGAACCACCCCCAGGGTGTGTTTCACTATTTAGCTGTTTGGCCAGGATACCCGAGGGTATGCCTTTGAAGTAGTAATTGTAGAATTTCCTTGAGAGGAATTGATTTTTACTGCTTTTTTACCTATTGGGCATGGCCTGGTTACCTATTTAGCCTGAGGGCATTGTTGTGATTAGCCTGTGGGCACTGTACTGTATTAGCCTGAGGGTGTGACTGTTTTAGCCTGAGGGCTATCGTTATTCCACCTGAGGGCAACCTCTCGTGCCTGAGGGATTGACTTCTATGCCTGAGGGAGACACTTCCTATGCCTGAGGGAATTTTCTGTTACGCCTGAAGGAAATACTTGCGGGTTAGATTCTGTATGGCCTGAGGGCAAGCCTGGGGGCGTGGTTTACTATTTTAGCCTAAGGGCACGGTTCTGGTTGGCCTGAGGGCTTGGTACTGTTGAGCACAAGAATGTTACTAAGATAAATGAATTAAATGAATAATAAAATGTAAATTTAATTGTTAAGTTAGTTACTTGTCAGTACTGCTTACTTTATTGCATTTTACTATTTCACACTGTTGTTGCATGCTTACACGCAGTTGGGAACATGCCTTTGGTGGGTGCCTACTGAGATATATTTCTCACACCCTGTCTGGGCCACGCTTTTCGGCCCAAACAGATTATGTTTCTGCAGGTGTAGATTGGGGCAAGAGTCCCTATCCAGGTACTTGACAGTTGCTGAGGAGTAGGGGGCATGGGACCGAGCCTAGGCTCGCGATGCTGCTGCCAGCTTTTTGCTTTGTTTTACTGTACCATGATTTTTGTTGTACTGTATTGATGTATAACATGTTCTAGCTGTTTTCTTAGAACTTGAAACATGTAGCATCATCACTTATATACTGTTTGTTATATCCACTGCTGTAGTTATTTCAGTTGTGTATGTTTACTGTTTCTACAGTTGTTGTATGTTTATTTTGGTATTCCGATGTGCTACACTTTGACAAATGTGGGCATAGTTTCCCCTCTATCAGACCTGGGCCCGCACTGCTAGTTGGTAGCCTCTGGCGTTTGGGGAAATGCTGTTGAGTTCACGTGGCGAACCGGGCACGGGGCACCCATTGCGTGGCACCCGGGTCCGGGACATTACAAAGTGGTATCAGAGGGGTTTCTTTTCTTTGAATTACTATTTGGAGTTTTAGTCATGGATAGGACGGAACGGTAGTTGGTAATAAGCTGTGCCTGAGGGTAGCTAACCCATGTATAGCGAAAAGCCAGTCTACCATGTATTTTGCATTCTTTTGATTTGCAATTTTACGTTTGATATGTTTTCATCGTTGGGTGACGCACTTAGATTGTGTTGTTTATATTTTATCTGTGGGTGCTATTTAGTTTCAACCCGATCAGATGAGGGTATGTCGTCTCATGCATCATATAGGCACATGCTAGAAATCACATACCATGCATTGTTTCCATGCCATGTAGGTGCATTAGAATTTTCATGTTGTTGTGATAGTTTATGTGCTAAGAAAGCATGCTGTTGTGATAGCTGCGTGATAAATATCTGCCTTGTGATAATGTATTTTAGTTGAGCTTGTTTATAGAATGGATGCCAAACTTCGGTTTTTGGGGAGTATGGGTCCCCATTGACCGGAATTTGGTGGATCATTGACTGTTATTGGTTATAACACAAATGAGATGTCAAACTTTGATTCGTGGGGTGTATGGGCACCCACGGGTCGGAATTTGAAACTTAGGTGTTGTTTTTTAGTATTTTCTGGGTTCCGGGGAAGTTTCTGAGGCATACGGTCCGGAAAACCCAAAATACACACCATCTAGGACCTCATACACGCTGTGTGTGTTCTTCTGTTCGGGAAGAAAAATGAACCTTTCGAGTACACGCCGTGTACCCCGAGTACACGCCGTGTAGTCTCTTCCCGTGTCACAAACCGTGTGGGCAGCGACACAGGGTAGGGAAGGGCTTGGGTAAAACACGATGTGTATCGAATGGACACGCCGTGTAGTGTGACCTGGAGTCCGGCAGTGCAACTAACAACCCTGGTCGGTGAACTCCTGTACAGCATGTCGTGTCAATGATGAACATGGCTTGTAGTGTGACCTGGGGACTCGGCCGTGTACCAAACAACACGGGCAGGTGTCACCTCTCCCTGAACACGCCGTGTACCTTTGGGACACACCGTGTAGTCTTGTCCAAGGACAGACCGTGTGGAGTTAGCCGTGTGGCTGGGAAACAGGATGGTGTACACACCATGTGCAGGTGTAACACACTGTGTGGCGTTAAGCCGAGTAGTCGGTCATGTCACAGACGACACATGCAGTTGGAAAATAACATAGTACACGTCGTGTAGATATTATACACGCCGTGTAGTTTTCTGAAAAGGAAGTCGTGTGGCTTAGCCATGTAGAAGGACCCGGGCAGGGGAAAGAAAGTCAAGTACACGCCGTGTAGGCAGTGTACACGCCGTGTAGTCTTGTTTTGTAAATTTAGAAACGCCTTCTTACTCTTGTTCCTTTGTGGTTCCTTCGCTTCAGTATTAATAATCTTGAATCTGAGGCGTGCTTTTGACCTTTTAGAGTCATGCCTCCTAGACGATAGCGAGTTGTTCGCCAGGAGAGCGGTGACGATTATACGCTGGAGATGGTGGGACATGGGATACCAGTTAATCCACCTGCAAAGCCAGATGCGGCACCAGCTGTTATACCGGACACAGGCGCGGAAGCGCAGTTCCGTGAAGGCTTATTGCGGTTCATGCAGACCTTTTAAGGAGCACCGCAGGCTACCATATCTATGGCCGAGATGACACGTACCTTTCAGCAGCAGCATCCGCCTACGTTTTCAGGGGATGTCAGACCACAGGCTGCAGAGTATTGGCTAGGATCGATGCAAACTATTTTCGATCATCTTGAGATGCCTCCAGGGTGGAAGTTCATGCTCGCGACTTACATGCTGCGTGATTCCGCCAAGAGGTGGTGGGATGTTACCACCCAGTCAGAGCATCACAGGGACATGGTGTGGGAAGATTTTCAGGCAGTCTTCTATGAATTCTTCTTTCCCAAGACGTTGAGGACAGATAGAGCTCGAGAGTTCGTGAATCTGCAGCAGGGCGCTATGTCGATGATGGACTAGTCTGCTTGTTTTACGGAGCTAAAGCGTTTTGCACCCATGCTGGTGGGTGATGAGATGTTGAGAGCCAGACGTTTTGAGGATAGTCTTCAGTATGACATCCGAGCACTGGTAAATGTTTTTAGGTTGCCTATTGTACACGCGATTATGAACCAGGCGTTGATTACAGAGAAGAAACTGCGGGAATCGAGTGGTGTGGGCCAGGGTGGTTCAGCACCAGTTACTGGTACTATTTCTGCTGGCAAGAGGAAGAGACAGATGGACTTCTCTCAGGGCGGCAGTACCAGCCAGGCAGCTTCTTCAGGTGGCCTGATCAGGTGCTACCAGTGTGGCAGAGAGGGGCACAAGAGACCGTAGTGTCCACGAGACCCAGTGGACTGCCGAGCTTGCCGCAAGATGGGTCATCTGTAGCGCTTTTGTAGGGTGTTTCTACCAGTGGATAGTGAGAGGGGTTCTATGTAGACTCCGCGTGCAGGAGCAGGACCAGTGGCTTCTTACCAGTCAGGGAACTGGAATACATTAGGGTGTGAAGGCAGAGATGGTGGTCGTGGCCATGGTAGCCAGACACTAGGATCGCAGAGGCAGTAGGGCGGGACAGATCAGGGTAGCCAGGCTGTGTCGCAGGGTCGTGGCACTGGGCAGGCATATGCAGTGCAACAGACCCAGCAGGAGCAGGATCTCGGACCTTCTACAGTCAGAGGTACTATTCTAGTAGCTTCTATCTTGTCTTCAGTACTTTTTGATATGGGTGCTACACATAGTTTTGTATCTGTACCCGCTGTGGAGAGCCTTGGGATCAGTGTTTCTACTTCTTCTGATATCTTGACGCTAGACACTCTATTGGGGAATAGGATGGTTGGTGTGCATCAATGTAAGGAGTTCCCCCTTGAGGTTGGTGGGTGTCACCCCCTTTGGGACCTCTATGTCCTAAAGATGATGAGCTATGACTTCATTCTCAGGATGGACTGGTTGTTCCCTTTCGATCCTTTGTAGACTGCTATCGTCTTAGGGTTTGTTTCACGTCACCAGAGGGCGGGGAGTTTCTATACAAGGGTGAGTGGGATGTTCAGGCGGGTCGAGTTGGACCAGAGCATCATGGGTGAGGTGGAGTCACTGCCCATATTGCTAGCTTATATCTGGATGACCAGGGGACTTGTCATATGGATTTCCCTCCAGTTGTCGATCGTTTCAGGGATGTCTTCCTGGATGACTTTTCAGGTCTACCTCTGGTGCGTGAGGTGGATTTATCTATCGAGCTTGTGCCAGGAGAAGCACCGGTGTCCATTCCTCCTTATAGGATGGCCACGCCGGAGTTGCAGGAACTCAAGAGGCAGTTAGAGGAGTTACAGACAATGGGTTTTATCCGACCCAGTACTTCTCCTTGGGGTTATCTGGTCCTTTTTGTGAAGAAGGCGGATAGTACCCTCAGACTTTGTGTGGATTATTGGAAGCTGAACCAGTTGACAGTTAAGAACCGATATCCCTTGCTGAGGATAGATGATCTATTTGATCAGCTTTGTGGAGCACGAGTATTCTCGAAGATTGAATTGAGATCCAGATATCATCAGATGTGCGTTAGACCATATGATATACCTCCCATAGCTTTTAGGAGTAGGTATGGTCTATATGAGTATACGGTTATTCCGTTCGGACTGACGAACGTGCCAGTAGTTTTCATGGCTTTGATGAATCGTGTGTTCCATCCGTATCTTGATTCATTTGTGGTAGTATTCGTGGACGACATCTTGGTGTACTCTCACACTCAACATGACCATGCCACCCATCTTGAGATCATATTGAGTACACTAAGAGAGCATCAGCTATATGCTAAGATCTCTAAGTGCCACTTTTTGATGGACTAGATTCACTTCCTGGGTCATATCATCTCAGAAGCAGGAGTTGCAGTAGACCCAGAGAAGGTGAGAGCAGTAGTTTCCTGGGAGCAGCCCAAGAACGTGTTTGAGATACAGAGTTTCTTAGGGATGGATGGTTACTACAGGCGCTTCATACAGGACTTCTCCCGCTTAGCAGCACCGTTGACAGGTCTGACTAAGAAGGGTGTGAAGTTCGTTTGGTCAGAAGCTTGCGAGACAACTTTTCAGGACCTGAAGAGAAGGTTGACATCAGCACCGATCCTAATTCTCCTGGAGTAGGGAAAGAGCTATACAGTTTACTGTGATATATCAGGGATTGGTTTGGGAGCCATTTTGATGTAGGGTGACCGAGTTGTTGCGTACGGGTCTCAGCAGTTAAGGCCACATGATAGGAATTACCCGATGCATGATCTCAAGTTGGTTGCAGTTTTGCATGCGTTGCACTGTTGGAGACAATATTTGTTGGGAGAGAATTTTGTAGTTTTCACCGACCACAAAAGCCTCAAGTATATCTTTACTCAGCTTGACCTGAATCTAAGGCAGAGAAGGTGGGTCGAGTACCTACAGACCTTCGATTTTGAGCTTGCCTATACACCTGGTAAAGGTAATGCAGTAGTTGATACACTAAGCAGGAAGACTCAGATACAGGAAGTGCAGGAGGCTAGTGGTGAGTGGCAGCTTATGGCTTTGTTCTCTGAGATGCATCTGGAGGTGCATGACAGTCAGGGGCAGACTTATCTTTCCTCGTTAGCTGTGACTTCTACCCTCCTGGACATAGTGAGGATGAGGTAGCTATCAGATTTAGAAGGCATAGTTCTACGGGATTCAGTGGCAAGTGAGGACCCTCCTCCCGGTTGGACGATAGGCGATGATGAGTTTTTGTGTCTCCATGGACGTTTATGGGTTCCATGGGATATACGCGAGGATCTAATGTGGGAGTTTCATGCTTCATCTTGGAAAGTTTATCCCGGGGTTACCAAGATGTACCGAGACTTGAGACGTCAGTACTAGTGGATAGGTATGAAGAGAGAGATAGCTAGTTTTGTTACGAGGTGTTCTACTTGTTAACAGGTGAAGGCAGAGCATCATAGACCTACTGTGCTGTTACAACAGTTGCCTATTCCGGAGTGGAAATGGTACGATGTCGTGATGGATTTTGTTACGGGATTGCCAAGGTCACCTCGAGGCAATGACGTCGTGTGGGTTGTTGTGGACAGACTCACAAAAGTAGCTCACTTTATGCCGATCAAGGAGACCTTCGATGTGGATGAGCTCGGAAGGCTGTATATCCGAGAGATCTTACGTCTTCATGGGGTTCCTCGTTCTATTATTTCAGATAGGGATTCTCTCTTTACATCTTGTTTCTGGTAGAGTTTCCAGAGGTCGCTGGGTACACAGGTGCTTCTGAGCACATCATACCACCCTCAGATAGATGGCCAGTCAGAGCGTATGATACAGGTTCTAGAGGACATGTTGCATTCATGCGTCCTAGACTTTGGGGGCTCGTGGGAGAAGAATATACCCATAGTCGAGTTTGCCTATAAAAATAGTTTTCAGGCGACCATTGAGATGGAATAATATGAGGCTTGATATGGTAGGTCATGCCGGTCACCTTTGTGCCGGTTAGAGGCTAGTGAGGCAGCTTTACTGGGGACACAGCTCATGTAGGAGACATCTGAGCAGGTCCAGTTGATTTGAAAGTGGATGGCTACCGCGAAGTCTCGTCGGAAGTCTTATGCTGATCACCGTAGACGACCTTTGGAGTTTTTGGTCGGGGATCAAGTTTTCTTGCGTGTTTCACCGAGGCTGTGACACAAACGGATCAGGAGACAGGGTAAGATTTCACCGAGGTATGTGGGACCATTTGAGATTCTCGAGAGAGTTGGGCTCGTTGCATATCGGTTGCAGTTACCGCAGTGGTACCGAGCCATGCACGACGTCTTCCACGTGTCTCAGTTGCATCTCTACCATTCAAACCTATCTCACACCTTTCAGTCAAAAGAGGTTGAGCTTCAGCATGATGAATCCTTTTAGGAGCATCTGATCCTTATTGTTGACAGGGGCACGAAGGTCCTCCAAGTCCGGTCAGTTCCTCTCGTACGGGTGCTATGGTAGCATGGCCGAGTGCAAGACGAGACCTAGGAGCGAGAGGCCGACGTACGTGCTCAGTGGCCAGAGCTGTTCTGAGCTTATTCTTCACCACCATTGGAAGGGAAATTCGGGGGGGAATTGCTATAAGGGGGGAAGTTTGTAAGAACCCGGTTCTTATTTTAGAGGTACGATCTTCTTCTTTTCCTTTCCCTTAAGTGTTTTTGAGAAAATGTGGAAAATGGGGAAAAATCCTGATTTTTGGAACTACACGCCGTGTACTTTATCCACACGTCATGTACTATTGGCTGTGTTGGGATGAGTACACGGGGCGTGTAGCCATACCGGCGACGAAGGGTGTAGGAACCACTACACGCCGTGTAGTGGTGCACTACACGCCGTGTATTCAGTCGATAGGCTTGAACAGTAAGGGGGTGGCGTCGCCACCAGCTGGGTGACAGTACACGCTGTGTACTCAAGAGTACATGTTGTGTACTCATGTCGACGTATGAATAGTGTGGCGGTGCCGCCAAATGAATAGTTAAATGAAAGAAGTACACACCGTGTACTCATAAGTACACACCGTGTACTTTGTTTTTTCAGCTTAAAACAGGCATTAGCCTCCTCATTTGGTAGAGGAGACTCTTGAATCATTTTGGAGCCAAAGGAGGAGGCCGGATTTTTGAAGGTCCATCGGGCGTTCGTCTGGAATATGATTCGGCTTCGGACAATTTCGTTGGAACCGCATGGGTAAGACCTCTCCTCTCCTGGTACCGTTCTTACCAATTATTCTCCTAACGTAAGTTATTTACATTTGAATGAGTTTTGTTCTTCGTCAGATCTACGTTGTTCATGGGAGTTTTTGGAGTTGGCGTTCAGGTATAGCGCTCGTTGGCGTATAAGGTAGGTGGCTTTTTTGTTTAGTTTTCCAACTGATGTGTGTTTTGTGCGTTTTTGTGCCACGAACCCATGTTGGGGTGTCGTGTGGATGAGGTTGTTTCTATATTAAACACCTAGAAGTGATTAGGTATTTTTTTATGATATTAAAATGCTGGTTGGGATCGTTTCTTGGATCCGGAACCACCCCCGGGGTGTGTTTCACTGTTTAGCCGTTTGGCCAGGATACCCGAGGGTATGCCTTTAAAGTAGTAATTGTATAAATGCCTTGAGAGGAATTGCTTATTACTACTTGTTTACATGTTGGGAATGGCTCGGTTACCTGTTTAGCCTGAGGGCATTGTTGTGATTAGCTTGTGGGCACTGTACTGTATTAGCCTAAGGGTGTGACTGTTTTAGCCCGAGGGCTGTCGTTATTCCACCTGAGGGCAACCTTTCGTGCCTGAGGGCTTGACTTCTGTGCCTGATGGCGACACTTCCTATGCCTGAGGGAAATTTCTGTTATGCTTGAGGGCAATACCTGCGGGTTAGATTCTGTATGGCCTGAGGGAAAGCCTGAGGGAGTGGATTTCTATTTTAGCCTGAGGGCACGGTTCTGGTTGGCATGTGGGCTTGGTGCTGTTGAGCATAAGAATGTTACTAAGATAAATGAATTAAATGAAAAATAAAATGTAAATTTAATTGTTAAGTTATTTACTTGTTAGTACTTCTTACTTTATTGCATTTTACTATTTCACGCTCTTGTTGCATGCTTACACGCAGTTGGGCATGGGCCTTTGGTGGGTGCCTACTGAGATATATTTCTCACACCCTGTATGGGCCATGCTTTTCGGCCTAAACAGATTACGTTTCTGTAGGTGTAGATAGGGGAAAGACTCCCTATCCAGGTACTTGACTGTTGCTGAGGAGTAGGGGGCATGGGGCCGAGCCTAGGCTCACGATGCCACTGCCAGCTGTTTGCTTTGTTTTACTGTACCATGCTTTTTGTTGTACTGTATTGATGTATAACATGTTCTGGCTATTTTCATAGAACTTGAAACCGGTAGAATCATCACTTATATATTGTTGGTTATATCCACTGCTGTAGCTATTTCAGTTGTGTATGTTTACTGCTTCCGCTATTGTTGTATGTTTATTTTGGTATTCCGCTGCGCTACACTTTGACAAATGAGGGCATAGTTTCCCCTCTATCAGACATGGGCCCTCTCTGCTATTCGGCAGCCTATGGAATTTGGGGAAACGTGTTTGAGGTCACGTGGTGAACCGGGCACGGGGCACCCATTGCATGGTACCTGGGTCCGGGAACTTACAACAAAGAACAAGAAAAAAAATTACAGACTCGAAGAAACAAGAAGTAAAAACCAGAGAAGCTATCCAATGATGTTTTCCTTATATAACTAGATGGTAGCAATGAGGCTTGTCACAAAGATTCAACACCATCCACTCCTAGATGGACTCATGCACACACACCAAATGGATATAGATATGTACATCATAGAATAAATTGAATCACTATAGTGATAAGAATCTAAATTGAAGCATGGTTACATAGAAAGATGGGTCAAGATATGAAACCTCCTTGATGTGCAGTCCTCTAGAACCCAAGACCAATTCAATATTCACTGAGTCTCCACATGAGAGGTACTCTGTTTGCAGGATTTGACAAAAAGCTCAAAAGAGGTGACTGCAGATGGATGGAACCCTTATTTCATCCATCTTCATCTTTGAGAAACCACAAAAGTCACAGGAAAGGCTCATTCTTGGAGAGATATTAATGAACCAACTAAGAGACACACTGAACAAAGATTGAGTATCCCTGAATTTGTGTGAATAAAAGGAAATGGTGGATTCCTGATGGAACATCAAGCATCGTATTTAGAAAATATGAGATCCAAGTCACATGGATGACCATGATGATAATCGGGGCTCACTTAATTAAAGGCAGATCAATGGGAGTAAAAATGGTGCTGAAATATTGGCATAATGGTGGCATCATGGATCCAAACAGGGGAAAAGAATCACAATGAGGATCAACCAGGGCCATCTAATGGGCCATAATCGATGGTTCAGGAACATTTTGGTAAATAGGTAAGAAAAACACAATTCTAGTATAAAATAATTAACAAAAAAAATTAAGGAAAAGCCCACGTGAATAATCCAATGCACAAAGAAACATTCCATGAAAATGAAATATATAAGAATCATATATCATATAAATAGACAATTAATTTTAGTCATAAAGATAAAAATATATTCATCTAATTGCAATACATGATGGGGAATACATGAAATAATATTCATTTTTTAATTAGAATAATTAAAGGATGATGTTCTTACAAACTAAGTTATAGAATTGGGAAAATTTTCATTAGATTAAAAAAATGCAAGAATTTTGATAATGGTAAGACCTTAGTAAAACTATAGGCTAGATTTTCCCTAATGGGTATCTTAGTGTCACAGACTGTCCCAGATTCTATAACATCCCTATCAAAATTAATTCTAATGTTAATGTGATTTGATCAACCCTGGTATACATAGTTTTTAAATAAGTGTAATGTTGAGTGACTATCACAATGGAAAACTATTCTATTATAAGAAAAAGGAAGCTCAGAAATAAAACCTTTCAACCATGTAACCTCTTTTATGACTTCTGTCAAGGCCATATGCTCTGCCTCAGTAATTGAGAGTGAAACCACTGACTGCATATTGGACTTCTAGGACATAGGTCCTCCATATAAAAGAAAAACCAATACAGTGATTGACTTTTGAGTGCCAATTTTTTTAACAGGATCACAATCAACAAAACAAACAATGTCAACATTAAAACTAATGTTTTGACCCTATCTAATGTACATTATATTAGGTATAGAGACATACTAGAGGATCCATTTAAATTCATGCTAGTGAGGCATAACAACTTTTCCCAAACACCTGCTTAAGGTAACAAAAAATCTATATCCGGTCTAGAATAGACCATAAAAACATAATACTTCCTATTAACTTATTATATGGATTCTTATTAATAAAATAATCCTCATCATCATTTCTAGGGGATTTATCGAGATACATTTTAAAATTTTAACCTAAAGGAATTATAATAGGTTTAATGTGATTGAATATATATCTTTCTAATACCTTCTCAACATAATCATACTGGGATAATTATAAGATTTTATCCTTCTTATCTCATATTATGTCCATATTTATGATTTGATTACCATTTCCTATGTATTTAATCTCAAAGGAAGATTTTCATTGATTATAGAAAGAGTTTATAATCCTCATGTTTTATAGATTAAAATAATATCACAAACATATAATAACAAGTAAACATGTTCATGTTTAAAAGTTTTATAATATACACATTCATCATATTTACATCTGGAAAACATAATTTCAATTAGAAAAGAATCAAACCATTTATACCAATATCTAGAAGATTGTTAAATCCCATAAAAATACTACTTATGAAGGAAATCATGATTGGGTTTAATAATATTTGTAAATCCTTCAATATATTCATATTAATTATTTTATCTAGGGTACCATGTAAAAAGGGTATTTTTTTACATCTAATTGTTCAGCATGAAAATCAAATTTGGCTACAAAATCATGAAGAATTCTTATAGATGAATGTTTAAAAACTAGGTAGAATATTTCCCTTTAAGTAATGCTTTCATGTTGAATAAATACTTTAGAAACCATTTAGGATAAGAATTTGATTTTAGATTCTCAAACGATGTTTTCTTTTTTTTTAATATCCATTTAGAACCTATAATCATCTGGTTATTATCTTTGGAAACGACAACCCAAGTGTCTTTATTAAGAAGTGAATTCATCTCTTAATGCATTGAACCTAACCACTTAGTGTATCATTTGTACATAATAGCGTTCTTATAAGTTTGAGGATAATCATTAAACAAATTCTAATCTATATTAAATGCGTAGGAATTAATAACATTCATATTGAAATAGGATGGAGGCAAAATTACTCATCATTATCTATCATGAGTGAGATGATAACTCCTCAGATCATTTGGTTCTTCTATTATAGGCTCGTAATCCAAATCATAATTAGATTCAAATTGAACCTAAATAATATGGGAGATGCACTAGTACCATATTTGGAATGGTCTCTATATTATAAAGGAACTTCAACACCTATGGTGTCGGGACGCTAGAGAGTTCTACATTCTCATTGAAAGACTCTATTGGTTCAGTTATATTATCATTGGAATGCCCAAACTAATGAAACAAAAAAATTTGACTTATTATACACTTATAATAACCCTGTTTTTCTTCCCTCAAATGATACCCCTTAACACCCTCTAGATAACCAACAAATATACACATCACAACCCTAGGTGATATCTTATAACTGTGTGTATGATCATAAGTTATGGTTCAAATGGTCCTATGTTGTGAAAGGATAATGGGTGAACCTTTCTAGAGTTCTTCATGTGTCTTAAAATAATTATCAAAAGATGGAAAACAGATGATAAGATAGACTATTGTTTAGGAAACCCCGCTCGAGAAGGATATGGGGGGTGAGTGGGACAACATGCACCTAACCCTCTCAATAATAGTCTTATTCATCCTTTCTAGTATACCTTTTAGTGATGGATTTTACACAATAGTCTAGTATCTTATAATCCCCTCAGAGTCATAGAATAATATAAATTTAGGGGATAGATATTCTAAACCATTATTAGTTCGTAAGGATTTGAGTTTCTTACCAAATTAACATTCTACCATATATTTCAAATTCTTAGAAGTCCAATAGGTATCAGACTTATGTTTTAATATATAAATCTACACATTTCTAGATAATACATAAATTAATTTAATGAAGTATAATCCTCCACCATGGGAGGTGATCCTAGAAGGACCTCATAGATTTGAAAGAACACATTCAAGGGGTTATTTAGCCTTATACATAGAGCTAAAAAATCTCACTATTATGGACTTTACATATACACAATCTTCACTTAATGGGAGACTACTAGGAGTGATATTTCTCAAAATCCCATATTTTTTTAGTTCATTATGGACCTTTTCACTAACATTCCTTAACCTTCCATGACCAAGGGTAGTTGAATCATGTTTTGAATAACGAGAGGTGTTTAACTAACTTATTTAAACCATACCAAGTAACACATAATTTCCATTAAGAAGGTTTCCATTTATAACATTCATGTGTCCTCTGGAAACCTTAAGACTTATAGAGTATGAATTAATATTACAACCCATCTGGTAAAGGATTACTATTAATATTAGGTTTATTTTTAGTTTAGGTACCCACCTAAATTCCTCCAGAGTTTTAACAGTCCTATCATGAAGCTCCAATGAAACCAAGAATATTCCTATAGTCTAAAAACTCCTGTTATTCCCTAGGACAACCTCACTAAATTTTATTTCAATCAACTCTACCCTGAATTCCCTCATAGGAAAAATGTGGAAAGAACAAATTGAATCTAGGATCCATTCATGATGTATGGATTTGTTAGAAACATTTAACACATAAACATTTTCAAATTACTACTCAACAAATAGAGAAGGGTCATTACTATGGTCTATATAGCCGCCTTTATTATTAGAGAAATTCTTCTTAATGTGACTAGGTTGTTTACATTAAAAACACTCGATTACTTTGTTTCTATACTTATAAATTTGATTCTTAAATGGACCAATATCATTTCTCCTACATCTAGAATCAATTATACCACTAGACTCACTTATATACCTTATATTTAAACCCTAAGTCATTGTCTTACCATTAACCTTCTTTTGAAGGTATTTGGAGTGTAAAGTAGAGTTGACATCATTGAGAGTTAAAGTGTCTTTCCCATACATCATAGAATGTTTAACCAAAGTAAAGGATTCATATATTGAACTTAACATTATTATGGATTGATACTAATCATCCAATTTAATATCTATGTTGTCTAAATATAATAATATTTTATTAAATTCATTAATGTTTATCCTAACATCAATTATAGGGTGCAATGAAAAAGTATACAAGATCATTTTTTGTATAATCTATCAAAAACATGTTTGGTCATATAAAGAAATTTAGGTATAGACCATATCCATATAGTATAATATTCTTATGAAACTTCTCAAGGAACTTTATCCATTAATGATAATATATTTAAGATAAAGGATTTCCTAAGAGTCTCTTTAGGGACATAAATTTAAGTGATAAGAGTCTTCCTATTGGGTACAGGGGTGGTGATTTACATTCTAGAACCAAAAAGGTAATTAATTAAATCATTATGATCCACTAGGATACTCATTTTAATTCTCCACATCTTCATATTGTTTTATTAATCAAATTTATCAATATCAAATTCAGAAGTACCCATTTAGAGCATTACAAATCGATCTGATACTAGTTTTTGGTGGAAAACGATTAAAACCTAAATCACACAGGATCCACTATCACGTATTTTAGGGTTATTAGTTTCAGGTATTTGAATAATAATTTGGTGAAAATGAAATAGAAAAAGTTTCTTATATAATCGGGCTACTAAATGAATGAAATTAGAAGTTATGGAAAATGAAATAACACTAGTTATAACATTCTTTAGATTAGAATAATTCTATGTGCATGGAGATAACACCACCTAGGTCAGTTTTATATTACCAAAAAAAAAGAATAAGAAACAAATTATAGGCTCGAAGAAATAATACGTAAAAACTAGAAAAGCTATCCGAGGAGGCCGACCTTGTTGAACATGGTGGAAGCAGTGAAGCCTATCACATGGATTCAACATCACCCACTACTGGATGGACTCACACACAAACACAAAAGGATACATATCTATAAATGATAGAAAAAATTTAATTTCTTTAGAGAAAATAATATAAACCAAAACCTAGTTATGATGAAAAATGAGTCATGGTCTGAAACCTCCTTGATGCACAACCCTTTGGAACTCAAGATCGAGTCGATATCCACTGAGTCTCCACTGGAGAGGTACTCCAGTTGAAGGGGAGGCATGGGATTGGTATAGGGGAGCACAGATTGTTGGAACCCCTTATTCCTTCTTCATATTCTCTAAGAAGACACATAAGTCATAGTAGAGCCTCACATTAGGAGAGCTCTCGATGAACCAAAATATAGACACACCAAACTGAGAGAGAGGATTCTTAAATCAATGTGTAAAGTAAATGATGGCATGATATAGGGGGATTACCCAGAACAATTAGAAAACCCATAGCCAATGTTTTATGGATGACTTGGATGAAAATAGTGGCTTGCCTAATAGAAGGAGTTTCAACAAGAGGGACAAATGGAACTGTAGGATTGGCATGGTGGTGGCATCGCAGGTCCAAACTGTGTTGATGAAACACAATAAGGATTAACTAGGCTTTCATATGGGAAATAATCGATGGTCTAGGCACATTTAAGTATATTGGTAAAGAAAAAACATTTCTAGAATAAAAAATAACTAAAAACAAATATGGAAAAACCATGTGAACAGTCACATTCCCAAATAAACACCCCTTGTAATTAAAAATATTAAAGAATCCTATATCATATAAATAGAGAACGAATTTCACTCATATGAATAGAAAAAATTCATATAATGGCAATAAATGTAGGGTCATAAATAAATAATGAGTGTCCATCAGCAAGCTTCTCCATATTATGATCCCCCACAGACAACAATGCTTCGATGAAAATTTGTTTGGATGGCTAACAAAAGGAAAAACATGAGGTATTTCATAGAACGTGAAATTGTTTTATAGATAGGATTATTTATAAAACATATGGAACATTATTTTCTGATGCAACATTTTGGGGAAATGACCACTCTACATATATGGATAGGTAATGACTTTTATTACTATTTTTAGGTAGTGTGAATGATGTTGTATTTTATGTTATAAAATAAAATTTATTTCTACTTATTTTCACTTGAAACACATTTATTTTTCTCCAAAATTATAATAAAAATAATAATTATAATCAAACCCACACACGTAATTAAATGTGGGAAAAAATGGTTTTTTTAGTTTCTATATCATTTGATTTCAGATGGTTCTATTCGTTGGGAATTTTTATGTATAAAAGATGTTTTTTATATTTCCTTTTTTGGATTTTTCCTTTGAATGTGATGTTTTGAGACATCATTCTTGTTGGATTGAGTCGTTTTTATTTAATACTATGTAATTTAAAATTTATTGAAATGATTGGATTATATAAAACATCATTATTGTCATGTTACATGTATAGTTGATAGCCATGAGGTGTTTATTATGTATTTAAAAGGTTTTATTAAAATTTCATGGTGAGAAACAATAATTTTTTTATATTAATTTTGAAATAAATTGTTTCTACATGTTATGTGTTGAAGAAACAACATGAGGGGAACATTAAAATAAATTTGAACAATAAATGAGATATTGTGGCCCAATTTTATTTTCCAATGAATGTGTCATATGACATAAGATTTTTTTCAATCTAAGACTGATTAACTTCCAAAAAACTATAAAATGGGGGAAATGATTTCTTAATAGTAAAATTTCCTTGAATGGGTTTTAAGGGATTTTTATTTTAAAATAGGTTTATTTTAAATGTATTGTTTTCAATTCTTATTAGACACTTTCAAAATCATGTTCTATTTATAATTGTAAACCTAATTGTTTTCCCCTAGCTACTATAATTTTTATTCACATGGAAATTCTTTATGGAATGTCAATTTTATTATTATTATGATTATTATACCTGGATGTTATTGGGGTTGTAACAAGCAAGGATTTTTTTTAAGTGACATAATGGTTATTTTATATGGATCTTGATGAATCGCCCGATCATTTTTCATTATGAACTATTCAAATTCACTTTAACATGTCACAAGATCATGAGTAACCAATTATAATATTTAACCTAGGTCATGAAAATATTTTTCACCTTATAATACTATGGGAGAAGATTGATATGAACAATTAGAAATTGGATTGTAATTGAGATGACCGAATCTGACCGACTGAGATGATCAGAATGTCCCCATTAGTCCATTGGATGTTATTGGGATATTAATTCCATTATGTATTAATAAGACAATACAATATTTTGGAAATGGTTTTTCTCATGGTGATTATAAAAACTATTGGTATTTATTTGAGAGAATTGTAAAAAAAATTCTTGGTTTTCAATGACTGCCATAGGTCTTGAACTAAAATTTCAATTTTCAACTAACAAAAGATACTTTGAGTCATATCAGTCACATCGTGTGTTAGACTGATGATAAGGTGATTTCTACCCATAAAAAATGTATAATTGATCATTGTATTAAATCATTAAGTCAATATGAATTAATTTTATCAGTTATCATTCTGCCACATGTTTTTTTGCTAATAAATTAATGTCAATCTAAAATAAAAAGACACAATTGGAGTCATATCGGATACACCGTGCATTGGATTGAGGTGAGGTTGATTCCTACACGTCCAATATAATCCATGGATCATTATCCTAAAGTATCAAAACAATCTTAACACATTTTCTCAAATTTTTAGCAAGTCACATGTTCTTTTCCCTAAAATTAATGTCAATTTTAAATTAAAAGACACACCTAGATTCATATCGGTCACAAAATGAATTGGATTAAGGTGTGGTTATTTTATACACATCAAAACTTACTCATAGATTGTTTTCTTAATGTATATAAATTAATTAAAATGTTTTTTCTTAGTTTTCAACATGTCAGTTGTTCTTTTTACAAAAATTGATGTCAATTTTTAATAAAAAGACACAATTATAGTCATACCAGTCACACCGTGCATCATATTGATATGTGGGTGATTCCTACACATAATATATGATATATGGATCATTTTACTAATGTATAAAAACAATACGAATGTTTTTTCTCAATTTACTGTATATCACTTTTTTTTATTACTAAAATTAAGGGAAATTTAAATAAAAAGACACTTCGAGTTATACCAGCCATATTGTGTGTTAGGTTGAGGTGGGGTTTATTCATACACATTAGAAATTACCTATGAATAATTTTCATAAATTATCAAAACAATCTGAATAAATTTTATCAATTTTCTATATGCCACTTATTCTTTATAATAAAATTAATGTTAGTTTCATATAAATAGACACACTTGAAATCATATCGGTCACATTGTGCGTCAAATTGAGGTCTGGATGATTCTAACACATAAAAAATGACTTATGGATATTTTTAATAATTTATTAAAATAATCTGAATGTGTTTTTTAGTTTTAAATATGTCACTTTTGTTTTTAAAAAAGTTTCATTTGAAACTAGAAACATGTACTTTGAGTTATATTGGTAACATAGTGTTCTCGTTTGATATGATATTATTTTAGACATGTGAAAAATGAATTATGACTAATTTTCATAAATTATCAAGACAATCCAAGGTTTTTTTCTCCATTTTCAATGAGTGACACTTTTTGAACTGTAATGTCAATTTTTAACTAATAATAAACACTTTGAGTCATATCAGGTACATCATGTATTGGATTGAGGTGTGGCTGATTCCTAAATGTCAAAAATGACTCATGGATCATTAACTAATGTATTAGAACAATCTAAATACATTTTCATAGTTTTGATTATGTCATTTTTCTTTTTACTAACATTAGTATATATTTTAAATTTAAATACAGACATAGAGTCATATCAGTTACACCGTGAGTCATATTGAGGTTTGGGTGATTCCCACATATCAAAAATAACTTATTAATCGTTTTAGTAATGTATAAAAACAATAAAAATGCGTTTCATTAGTTTTTAGTTCTTCACTTGTTCTGTTTAATAAACTTAATGTCAATTTTAAATAAAAAGAAACACATAGAGTTATAGCAGTCACACCATTCATCAGATTGAGCTGGGATTGATTTCTACATGTTATAAATGAATAATTAATCATTTTAATAAATTATAAAAACAATATGAAGGTGTTTTCTCAGTTTCCAGTATGTCACCTGTGTTTTTTATTAAAATGTCATTTGAAACTGGAAACACACACTTCAAGTTATACCGATCACATTGTGTGTTAGTTTGATGTGAGACTGCATCCTATACACCAAAAATGACTTATAAATCTTCATCCTAAATTATCAAAACAATAAGAGTATTTTTCTTGGTTTTTCGTGAGTGATAATTTTTGAACTGGAATGAAAATTTTAAATAGATAACATAAACTTTGAGTCGTAATTGGAACATCATGTATTAGATTAAGATATAGCTAATTCATACATGTCAGAAATGAATTAAGGATTATTTTACTAAAGTATAAAAATAATCCAAAATGTGTTTTCTTAGTTTTGAGCATGTCAATTGTATTTTTTACTAAAATTAATGTAATTTTTAAATAAAAAGCCACACTTAGAGTCATACAGGTCACATAGTATATTAGAGTGAGGTGAGACCGACTCCTATATATCCCAAATGACATATGTATTATTTTACTAATTTATCGAAATAATTAAAATGTGTTTTCTCAGTTTTGAGTACATAAATTATCTTTTTTACTAAAATGACACGTTAATTTGTAAATGAACACTTTGTGTCATATATGGCACATCATGTATCAGATTCATGTGAGGATTATTCCTACATACCATAAATGACTTATGGATCATTTTCCTAAATTATCATGATAAAATGAACATTTTTTCTCAGTTTTCAGTGAGTGATACTTTTTGAACTAAAATGTATATTTTATATAGATAATGGTAAATTTCATTTATATTGAGCACATCATTTGTATTATTGTGGTTAGGATGATTCATACATGTCATAAATCACTTTTTTATTGTTTTACTAAAGTATCAAATTAACCCAAATGTGTTTCTTGGTTTCGAGTATGTCAAATGTCTTTTTTACTAAAAGTAATGTAAATATTAAATAAAAAGACACACAGAGAGTCATAATAGTCAGATCATGTGTTTTATTAAGGCAAAATGATTACTAAATGTCTCTAATGACATGTGGATCACTTTACAAAATTATCAAAATAATATGAATTTCTTTTCTTTCTGTTCAATATGTAACATGTCTTTTTTACTAATATGTAATTTTAAACTAGAAACACACACTATGAGTCAAATTGGTCGCAACATGTGTCGTATTGATGAGAGACCAATTCTTACAAGTCATAAATTACTTATGAATAGTTTTCCTAAATTATCAACATAATCCATGAATTTTTTCTTGGTTTTCAGTGACTGGTATTTTTTGAACTAAAATATCAATTTTATACTAATAATGGAAACTTTGAGTCATATCGGTCACATAATGTGTTAGATTGGAGTGATGTTGATTCATACATGTTATTAATGACTTATGTATCATATTATTAAAGTATAAAAACAACAAGAATTCATTTTCTCTGTTTTGAGTTTGAGAGATGCCTTTTTTATTAAAATTAATGTCTATTTTAAATAAAGAGAAGAACATGGATTCATATCTGTCACACCATGCATCAATAAGGATTTTGGGCCACCATAAAGGCCTTTGGACCACATCAATTCCTTTGAGAAACATGATCTGTGTATTTACCCTAGAGAAAGTGCACTCACCAAAGAAGAACCAAATGGATTTGGAAGAATGAGAGGGTATGGCGGCGCCATCAGGACCATCCTATTCTTGAATGGGAAGCCTATCAAGAAGTCCATGCGAATATGGGGAGCTACCATCACGATACAGTTTCTAGTGAGGGGAAATTCCTTGTAGTTATTCTAGTTGAATTCCACAAGACCTTCAAGTCATGTAATAACATAAGCCTATGATCTATGTAATATATAAGCCTATGGACCTTGTAAGTGTTTCCCCTCATCCCTTTAAAGGGGGGTTATAAAAAATGAATAAAAATTAAAGACTTCGGGACATTTGGGTAGGGGATATCAAAAAAATGAATGCATTTTTCAGTTTGGAGTAGGTTAGTTGTAATTTTTTTATAAATTAATGTCAAATTTAAATAAATAGACACACTTGGAGTCATATCAGTCACACCATGTGTTGGATTGTGGTGCCACTAATTCATACACATCAAAAATGACATATAGGTCACATTATTCAAGTATCAACATAATAAAAACTTCAATTGTTACCAATATTTCTATTTACTTCCATTGTCTAACTACCAACACTGCATATTGAGTTGATGTTCTTAGCCAAAAATCCTTCCCTACTCTTCTGGTTTATAACAATGAGAAATTATTTTTGGCTAAGAACATTGCCTTAATAAGCAGTGTTCGAAGGTAAAAAAATAAATCCAATGGAAATCATGGTAACATTGGAATAACGGAACATGTTATCTCTTTTGTGGCTTGTTTTAGATAGTTTCACACAAAATATAACATACCAAAATATATGTGAAAAAAATTAATAAGTATTGAAGAAAAATTATAGGGAGAATAATACACAAATAGTAGATAAGATGATGATAAAATTAAATAAATAAATATGAATTCTCCTTTTAATGATGATACATTCATGACCCATTTCCTTATTTCCATTATCTCGGTTGTAGCCTCGAAGTCCTATTTGTCACAAGAATGAGTAGCTTCGAACAAACCACCATCAATTGATGAAAGGTATCAAACATTATAAGTATATAATTATTATGTGAGTAATACTAAAAATAAATAAATAAAACATAAATATTAAACAATACATTTCTCTTATGAAAGTCACATATTCATATTATTTTTGTACATTCATCCATCAAGTATGTTGCTCATTAGTTTCTAAGATAATCAATATCATCTTTTTAATTTGATTATTTTTAACATTCATATATTTAGTGATAAAATATAAATACAAAAAGTATTAATAACTATTTTAAATGAAATTGTAATTATATTCTAAAATACCTCTTCGGTGATGCTAGTTTATTGATGGAATTTGATCTCACACCTAAATATTAAAATATAATGACCACAATATTTTTTATTTTTCTCTTTTATACACCAAACATTGAAAAAAATAAAAAATTTGCTTTGATATGTGTTTGGATAGTGAAATATTATTATATATACCGTGATAATTGTCTAGTTGTATAACATGTCCAACTCCTTATTCAAAATACTTATCCTCATTACATGAATTTCATGATATTTAAACACTATCCTATCATAACATAATTCTCATTAAAACATAATATAAATTATATATCCTTAATTTTATTTCTAAAACATTGTATTTAGTGTATTACAAATTGAAAAACCTCATCATGTGTGGTCTCTTTGTTGGGTATCCATGTAGTGAATTTGGGAAATAAATATTTGGAGTATCTGAATTGACCAAAATGAGCATCCAATATTTCTTGAAAACAAAAAAAATAATTATTTAAATAAATAAAAATATATTTCATATGATTAAATTTTATATTTTTACCCCTGCATCATTGGTATTAAAAATAATATGTCTTCCATATGTATTCATTCAAATGATTTTTCCTATTTTATCACTATTTATATATTTTTTATAATATATTTCTATTTGTTTTGAATAAGTGTTGTGAAGAATAATGTGTCAAAATTTATTTTTATGGGGTTATAACTTAAATTGGTATTGATATATATTCCCGAAAATATTATGAAATGTAGTTAGTAATAATAATCATAGAATATTAGCTTTGAAAAAAATAATGAAAACATACCTCATGAATACATGTAAAACTAAGGATCCGATCCATTCATAATTTAGGATTTAAATTACATTTTGAAGAGCAATGTTATATATTTTTCCTTATTTATAAAATCTTTCATTAAAACCAACTATGTAATTACTACCATTTTCTAACATGGTATTTGTATGAACTTTTAATTTTTATAAAGGGAATATTGAATGGGAGTGGTAAAGGTACTTCTAGATGATAATTTCAATATGTTGGTGGATCCTTAATAATTTTAAGAGTGTAAATTTCATTTCACCCCCTTCCCATTGTCCATCTGTAATAACATTCATTTGTTCGCACCTTTTTTTTATTAATTGTTAATGGTTTTTCATGAAAAATAAATTGGAAATGAATACCTCATTATCAAAATGTAATATTACAAGATCTAAGGGCTATGCAATAAATGTTCCAACAGCTTGGTCGACTATATAAATATCTTCTTCACTAAGTGGAATGGGTAGCTCGACACTCGGCTCATGTGCTATGCTAATCACCACTCTAACATGACATGTTTGAAGTGTTCTATTTTATAGACAAGCATCTTGGATATTAAACAACATATCCATCACTACAAGGCGATGGTTTGGTATTGATAGATATAAATCAGAGTTAGTTTCACCCTATAGAATATTAGTACCAAGAAGGTATCCATGACTGTCTGATTCAAATTTAACAAAAAACAATTGTTTGAATATTTATTAACTCAACTATGATAGATATTTGAGGGGAATGGCTCACCCCAAATCTGAATGGGTGTGGTGGGATCTTCATGAAATATTTTTTGTTAGGTTCTTTCTTCTATTTTCCCCTATAATAGTTTCTAGAAACATATTCTTCCATTGAATTTATTTCAAGGGAATCTAATATTTCTTTTACCTCTTCTATTTCATTATCATTATCCTCTTTTTATTTTTTCTCAAATTATGTTTAGGGTGTCACCACAAAACCCGAACCTCTGATGTTTCCATACTGTTCTGGCCATGAAAAGGTCATCGATAATAGGTGTTCACTTGATACATGTGTTGATGATTCCTGTGACTATTTCAGATTGAAAATATAGAAATATAATTAATCATTTTTATTTAATTGTTATATAATTTAAAAAAAGTTTATTATGTCATACTTACACATGTTTCCCATACATATACTATTTTAATCTATTAGTATTCCATATTTATTTACACATTCTTCCTTCTATAGCACATGGTTTGGGATGGAAGAGGATTTGGATTTAGATTCATCAATCTACAAATAAAAATGGGAACATAATTATGCTTCTATTTCATGTCACAAAAAATTATTATGGTAGATTTAAAATATGTATGAATTTTTTTGAAGTGAAGAATACCCCATCTGTATTTTACGAAAGTGGTATGTTGGATTTACTATATGTTATTTATTTTTAGCACTCAGTTTCTATTTCATAAATAAAAAATTATCAATCAAAATGATGAATACATGTATTTTAGAACAATGTATTGACAACCATAATGTACCTAAAAATTAATATCCACACAACATCCAGTACATGCATCCCATTCTTCCTGCGTTATCTGGTGTACATACATAAGTGGTGGGTGGGTGTTTATTTTCCGTTCAACATATTTAAGATGAAATCTCATTAAGATTGTGTGAAATACTTTCATAATAGTTCTAGAAATAATTAATACATATTAATTATGGGATTAATATACTATAAATTAACTCTTCAAGGGATGATGAAGAGTATGTAAATTATTAATTATTTTATTATTTAGTAAAATAATGAAATGGTATTATAATTTTACTATAATCTCTTCCCTCATTAGTTCCTTAATTGTGGGCAAAAAATATTGCTATGAATCTACATCAATTAGAACAAGTTTTGAAGTGATTAGTCTAATGTAACTACTAAACATGGCCATGTTGGTGTTAACATGTTAGACCCGTGCATTCCATCGGACCTCAAATTTGATGCATTTTATTTTCTCCTTATAGATTTTTAACACCATAAAAGTACAAGGCTCTTATTTTTTCTGCATGATTAGTTATTCATCTCCTAGAATTTCCAAGGATTCAACTATATTCATTTTTTGTTCTTATATATCAGTTTCATCGACAAGCACATAAGGTCATTGTACCTCTACACTAGAATAAGAAATAGGTTTAGAAACCTATTGTTCCTTAATATTGTGAGCACTTTCACTTGAAGAAAGACATTATTCCATAGCACTTGGAGAAATAATAGGTTGAGAGACTTTTTGTCCCTCAGGAGTGGGAGTACCATCATGTGAATAATTCATTATCTAAAAAAGTGTTCTAAAATTAAATTTATATTACATAAATGTAGTAGCCAAAAGATAATAACATGAGGTAAGGTAATCTATATTAAAAAAAATATAACATGATTATTGAACTCTTTTTTAAAATGATTAATGGATTTCACCACTATATCAAGTATCCAAATCCCTTAAATTGTAGTCTCCTATGAATAATAAAGCCACACTCATGGAGTGGGTAAAGAAGGTGATAAAAAAAGTGTTGGCCACCACATGGTGGTGTAGATAGGGAGAAATCATCTCTCTTTTGAGGGGCCTGTTTAGGTCTACCTTGTGAGGAACATGAGAATCATGTCTGGGATGACACTATAGTTCCCAAACCATACTAATTCAATTAAAAAACACAACTATTACCGTGATATTGTGTCCCCCTATTCCCAATATTTTTATTTTTGAGGGACCGAGCATTTGCACTCATGTCCCTGATGACATGTTATTTGATAATACTACCTTTTGCGGTAGTGACCACTCTACAGACACAGGAATGTAATGAATTTTAATCATATTTTTATATAGAGTGATCGATGTTGTTTTTTTGGTTTAAAAAATATTTTTTTACTTATTTTCACATTAAAAACCATTATTTTGTCTCTCAAATAATAATAAATATCAAAATTATTTTGAGTCAATATGGTTTTCTTATGAATTTTCCATTCCTTCATGTTTGGAAAGATTGTTGAGTCAATAAGGTTTCCTTATGACTTTACCAATCCTCATGTTTTTTAAATCACAAACACCTTATCTCAAAGAAAATTTCATATCATTTTACCCTATGTTTCACTTTCATAAGGAAAATTTTCCTTCCACAAGAAAATTTATCCTTACCATGTTTTTCATTGTTCATTATCTTTTTTAAGTGTAAAATTTGGTTTAATATCTAAAAAATTGGAATCATATAATACCTAGATAAAGAGAATTCTATTTTCAAGATCAGAATTCTGACTCTGAGTTCTCTAAATTCAGACTCCAAAATCTTCTGAGTTCTGACCCTGAGTTCTCTGAATTCAGACTCCGAACTCTTCTGAGTTCTGACTCTGAGTTCTCTAAATTCAGACTCTGAACTCTTCTGAATTTTGACTCACAGTTCTCTAAATTCAGACTCCGAACTCTTATGACATCTGACTCTGAGTTCTCTGAATTCAGACTCTGAACTTTGTATGTACTGACTCCGAATTCTCATGAATTCTAACTCCGAACATTGTAAGCTATGACTCTGAATTCTCATGAACTCTGACTCTGAACTTTGTAAGTTCAAATTCCGAATTCATGTGAATCCAGATTCTGAATTTCCTTAAAATTCAAACTCCAGAATTCTATAAAGTTCAAGTTCAGAATCCCTTAGAAAATAGAATCTGAATAGCCTTGTATTAAAGATACCGGAATAAGAAAATTTATTTGCTTACATTTTGAATATTTGATTTTGGTTATGTAACCATATTTTTTCTTACTCTTGTTTTTGTTCTAAAACTATGTCGTTCATTCAGTTACTAACTAACTGTTGTTTGAGTGAAACGTGTACAGGTCCCTCCAAAGTTCAAGGAAAAATATGACCATTGGAGGAGGGAGATGGCCATTGGATTTGTGCCTATTAATAGAATCTCATTTGAAAGAGCTCAATACTGTTATATGAATCTAGAGATTACTTGTTGTTGAAGTGATTTCTAGACAGAGACTCCCATGCTTAGTACGTACTGAACGTCTTGTTCAGATTTTCTTTGTGCGACTCAGAATGTTCTTGATTACATTCAAGGACTTTTGGGGATAGGATGACAGAGGTGCTGACTACCTTAAAGTTTGAGGACTTCCATGCTGAGGAAGATAGAGGTGACGACTACCTCAAAGTTGAGGGCTTGTGGGAATAGCAAGACAGACTATGATCATTGTATTGAGGGCTTACCCTGGTGTGGGTAAGACATACTTTCTTGAAACTATAAATCAAGGGACATTTATCCAAGGTTGTTGTATACCCTTACTTTTGGGTTAAATGATTTATTACTTGTTACTTGGTTTGTTTCAAGTTTTCTGCTGAATTTTGATTATTGAGGAATGTATAACTATCTTATACTTCCTTATACTTGTATAATCTGATTTAGTAAGATTCTATACGCTTTAAGGTAGAATATTTATCTTTGTAAACTTTTATTAAGTTTCATTTTCTTGAACCATATTTTTTGGAATCACTTTCTTGAAATCATATTTCTGGAATCTTTCAAGTGTGTAGAACTAGAGTTTTTGTGAATTACCTTGTTTAACCTTGTTAAAGATAATCATCTTTAAAAGTTCCAATGTAATATTTTTAAAGTATACAATTCACCCCCTCTTGTATTTTGAGCATTATTAGATACTTCATTCAGTATCTATATTATTTTGATTCTACATTTGGTATTATAGATTATATCATACTCCACATACCATCTCAACAATTGGTATCAAAGCAGTTTTCTGAAATACTTATATTCACATATAAGTTTTCCTTGCTCAATTTTTCATTGTTCTACCCTATCCTTACTGAGGAATATTTTCCTTGTTTACATAACCTTACTACTAACAAGTTTGTGTGGATAAAATTTTCTTTAAGATGACAAGAATCAATGTTGGTTCCATTGACAACCTAAATCCAACAATACCAACTATTTTTGATTGGAATTATTATGAGTATTAGAGAGATTGTATGAAGACATTTACTATCAATACTGGAGTAGATAATTTTGTTATGCTTACTGGAGGATATAAAACCCCTGACAAGGAAGTTAGCACTTTCACCAATCAAGAAAACCATTAATATAAACTGAATTTAAGGTACGCAATACACTGATATGTTCCATGACTAGGAACATCTATAGTCAAATATCTTCATGTGAAGCTGGAAACAGTATCTGGAAGATACTTTAAGTTACACATTTTGGTACTTCTAAAGTTATAGAGACATGAAGAGATATGTTAAGATATGAATACCATGGCTTTAAAGATCCTTATGGAGAATCCATAAGAAAAGTACAACAACACTTTATGAAATTTGTGAATAGTTTACAATCCATGGGAGAAAAAGGATTAGATAACGAAGATCTTGTGGATAAAATCATAGACATCATGCCTAATGAGTGGGAATCCAAGAGAATTTCTATTGATGAAAATAGAAAGGTAACTCAGATTTCTCTAGATGAGCTGTTTGGAACTCTTATTCAACATGAGACTATAATGAAGAGAGATACTAATAATGTTAAAAAGAATAATGGGAATGGTAGTGTTTCTTTTACAACAACTTTAAATCATATAAAATTAAAAACTCCTAAGAGAGTTACTAGATCCAGATATGAGAAGGTTGTTATACAATCTGAATCTAGTGGAAGTGAGTCTTCAGAAAATGAACTAGCCAATCTTGCTCGAAGGATGAACAAGATAGATGGACAAGAAGAACTTTAAATCCAGATATAATAAAAAATAAATGAAAGATAAGAAAGATTCATAAGTCACATGTTATGAATGCAAGAGAGATGGACATATAAGACCTGATTTTCCCATTCTTAAGAGAAAGGAAATAAAGGAAAATCATTATGAGAGAAACAGAAAGAAGTATTACAAAGATAAATCTATGAAATTCTTTAAAGCTAATGACACCTGAAGTTCTAGTGGTGGAGACTCTTCAGATGAATAATCAGATTATGAATCTTCTGGATAGAAGAATCTTGGTCTAATAGCCAAACTACCTATTGAAAATCATTTCTTAATGGCTAAGGTACACAATGCTGAATCCATGAACATTGTATCATTTAATGCTAGTAATAGTGATAGAAAATATTATAACTTTTCTGATGAAAAATATTCTTCTGATAAAGATAATACTTTACCTAACTATGAATAAGTATTTGGGTTTGTTATGATTCTTGAGAATGAAAATTCTAAACTCAACAAAAATCTTGATAAGAAAAATTCTAGGATTTCTATACTTACTAAGTAAATATCAGATCTTTCTAAATATCTTGATAAGAAAACCCTTTATTTTAAATGTAATTAAAAAAATATTGAGAAATTAAATTTAGAGAAGGATAAACTTTCTAAGGATATAGAAAATGTAATTTTTAAGAAAAAAAATTTCGACCCTAACTCTAGTTCCAAATCTAATGTTTTTTAAGACAAGAACTTAGTTATCAGACTGAAATCCGATATTTTTTCCTTGAAGAAGTGTCTATCAAACTTTAACTTAGGTGAAGAAAATTTTGATAAGATGTATTGTCAAATCCAACCTTTAAGGAATGATTTTGGATTTGGTTATACTAGTTCTAAACAATTTTTTAGTAACAATTATTTTGTTCCTCAAAGTGATCCTTTTTTCACTATGTGTCAGTGTGGTGCACATTGGGCAAAAAAAACTCAAAACAAATCTCCATCTTTAGGATTTCATAAAGCCTATATTTCTAAGAAAATGTGGGTGCCTAGAATTTTGCTTTCTAAAATTTCTGGATCCAAGAAAGTTTGGATTCCGAAAGTCTAACATTCTTATTTTCAGGAAAATAAGGAAAGTACCTATAGCAATACTTTGTACATGGATAGTGTATGTTCCCATAATATGACTGATAACAAAGACTACTTTGAAAATATTATCAAGACGAAAGGAGGAAAAGTAACTTTCGTAGATAATGGTCAGGGAGAAATTATTGGTATAGGAAACAACATTCTTCTTGGAAAAACTATGATTTTGAATGTTTTGTTTGTTAAGGGTCTTAAGAACAACCTCATTAGCATAATTCAATTATGTGATGAAGGTTACCTAGTGAATTTTAGCAATGAAAAGTGCTTTGTAAAAAATTCCAAGGAATAATTTATTCTTTCAGCCCATATGGAAGAGAATGTATACACACAAAACATAGAAGACCTTAAGAGCCAAGAATTACCTTTCCTTAGTGCAATGGAAGATCATTCTTGGTTGTGGAATAGAAGGTTAGGACACTGTAACATTAGAAACCTATGCAAACTTTAAAAGAAAATAGTAGTTAAGGATCTACCAGAGCTTAGATATGATTCTTCAAAAGTTTGTGATTTTTTCAATATGTAAATGAAACATAAATCAAGTTTTAAGTCAATTGGTGATGTCTCAACTACTGATTCATTACAGCTAGTACATGTTGATCTTTTTCGCCCAACACAAACTGAAAGCATTGGAGGAAAATATTATCTATTTGTCTTAGCTGATGATTACACTAGATTTACGTGGGTCTATTTTCAAGAAAATAAATCCGAAACATTTTCTTATTTCAAAAGTTTTAGAGCCCAAGTTAAAAATGAGAAAAACCTTCCTTTGATAACTATTCATAGTGATCATGGAGTATAATTTCAAAATTCTTATTTTGAAACTTTTTGTAGAAGAAAATTCATTACTCATAACTTCTCAGCACCTAGAACACTTAAACAAAATGGTGTTGTTGAAAGAAGAAATAGAATTCTTCAAGAGATAACAAGAACCATGTTGAGTGAATATTCTATATCCAAAAAATTTTGGGCTGAAGCTGTAAGTTATACTTGTTATACTATAAATCATGTTTTTATAATATATTTTCCTAATAAAACTCCTTATGAGTTATGGAATGGTAGAAAACCTAGACTTTCCTACTTCAAGGTTTTTGGATGCAAGGTATTCATTATCAATAATAAAGATAACTTACACAAATTCGCACCAAAATATGATGAAGGAATTTTCTTAGGCTACTCCACAACTTTTAAGGTTTATAGAGTTTTCAATAAAAACACTTGTATTGTTGAAGAAACAATACATGTCAAATTTGATGAAACTGATCCCTTTGTTTCTAAACAACCCCAACCTACATCTTCGGATGTGTTTTCAAAAACTAATTATCAACCTTTGTTAGAAGATCCTTAGGATAAGGAAAATGTCCAAGAAGATGTTTCAAAAGAATTTACCCCAAAATATTTCCTACCATGTGTTGATGAACAAGTTTTACAAACCCAAATAAGTTGTTTCTTAAGAGTCATCCTAGTGATACTATCATTGGTGATGTAAATCAACCTGTAATAAATATAAGTTCCTTAAGAAATAAAGTAGAACATCTTTCATTCCTTTCTCAATTAGAACCAAAAAGCACTGATGAATCTTTTGGTGATGATGATTGGATAAAATCTATACAAGATGAACTAAATGAATTCTAAAGGAATAAAGTTTGGACCTTGGTTAAAAGTCCTAAGAAAACATCTGTTATTAGAGTAAAATGGGTCTTCAGAAATATGTTTGATGAAAATGGAATCATAGTAAGAAATAAATCTAGATTGGTTGCTAAAGGCTATAATCAACAAGAAGGAATAGACTATAAATAAACATATTCTCCAGTAGCTAGACTTTAATATATTCATATTTTACTTTACTTTGCAGCATTCTTCAACATCAAACTTTTTCAAATGGATGTGAAATGATATTTCCTTAATGGTTTTGTACAAGAGGATGTTTTTTTGAATAAACTCCAGATTTTGAAGACACAAAACATCCTGAACATCTTTATAAACTTACAAAAACATTTTATAGACTTAAGAAAGTCCCTCGAGCTTGGTATGATAGGCTTACATGATATTTGATTCAAAATAACTATGTTAAGGGAAATAAAAATCCAAACCTTTTTATAAAGAAAGATAATAAAAATGTTTTGATTTTTCAAATTTATGTTGATGAAATTATATTTGGTTTAACTCAGCAATATTTAACTGATTCCTTTGTGGATCTAATGAAATCTGAGTTCGAAATGAGTATAATGGGTGAGTTAATATTATTCTTTGGTTTTCAAATTTCTCAAAAACCAGAAGGAATCTATATATCCCAACATAAGTATATTAAATATCCTCTTAAAAAGTATGTATTTGACAACACTAAGAGTATAGGTACTCCTATTGGTATATCAAATTCACTTGATCTTGATGAAGCTAGGAAACCAGTAGATCAAACATCTTTTAGAGGAATAATAGGAAGTTTACTTTACTTGATAGCTAGTTTTCCAGACAAAATGTTTTTAGTATGATTATGTGAAAGATATCAATCTAATCCTAAGGAATCTCATTTAAAGTCAAGGAAAATAATTTTTTGCTACTTAAAGGGAACCATGGATTTGAGACTCTTTTATACTTCTGGAAATGATTTTGTTCTAAAATGTTTTTTGGATGCTGAATTTGGAGGATGTAGATTGGATAAAAAAAGTACATCCGTAACTTGTTACTTATTAGAAAATTAATTAGTTTCTTGGTCATGAAAAAAGAAACACTTAGTAGCACTTTCCATTGTTGAAGCTGAATATGTAGCAGTTGGAAGTTGATGTGATCAAGTGTTGTGGATGAAACACACACTCACAGACTATGGTATGAGTTTTACCAAAACAAAAAATTTTTTGTGATAATACTAGTGCCATTTCTTTAAGAATAAACTCTTCACATCACTCTCGTGCAAAACACATAGATATTAGGCATCACATTCTTAGGGATCACACACATAAACAAGATATCATTCTTCAATACATCAAGACACAAGATCAACTTGCTGATATTTTCACAAAATCATTACCCTCCAATAGATTTACATACATTAAACAGAAGTTAGGAATGATAACCGTAAGGTAATATTCCTCATTAAGTTTCTATTGAAATCAATCTCCTTACAGTAATAAACTCTTTTTTAATAGGGGGAGTACATTTTCTTGTTATTTTTTTTATTTTCTCAAAATTTTTTGTAATAAAGATTTTCTTACTCAAAATTTTCGTAATGAATATTTTCATACTAAAAAATTTCGTAATGATGATTTTTGTACTTAAAATTTTTGTAATGAATACTTTCATACTCAAAATTTTCGTAATGGAGATTTTTGTTTTCAAATTTATTTTTCGTAATCAAATTTTCAGAATCTAAAGTTCTTCAAGAATATTTTTCTTCAATACTAATAATATTCATGGAAATCCTAAAGGTATTTTTCCTTTCTTATGTTTTCATTATCATAATTTAATTTTGGGTATTTTCATTTGTTTTTTAAAATTTGTTGGATTCTCTTTTTCTTAAATTCGAATGATTTCTTAAAAACCTCAAAAGATCGGATTCTATTGAGTTTTCCTTGCAGCTATCATATCAACCATCAGATCTGATCAGAAGGATTTTCAGCCATTGGATTGAGTTTGGAAGATGAAACGAAACATCAAACGCCTATATAAAGGACCCCCGATGCTAGTCCCACATCAATCTCATGCTCTCACGTGCTGAATTTTTGACTCTCTACTTAAGCCTGTTCTGAACTTCTGAGAGTTTTCTTAATTCCGAATGTCTATAGAAGAATCCTATCAGAATGATATATCTACTTTCAAGCCAATTATGGAGTGGAAGGTGTATAGACAATGGTTGGTGAATCCGAAAATCTTCTCTAAGTGTGATTCAATCATTTCAAAGAACATCAAATTGAATGGATGGGAGAGCATTTTCATATCGAATCCAGGGGCTCAAGATTTGGTATATCCAGATTTTCTTGTTGAGTTTTAGGAATCGGTTAGTTTATTCAAGGAAGAAAGAGGAGAGATGTTTTCCATCAAGATATATGGAAATACCAATGCTCTTTTATATACTAAGGCAGCCAACTTAGTTGGTATTCCAGACGAAGGGGAAGCTAAATTCTGTTCCCACAAGTTTCCATATTTCAAAGAAAGATTTGTAAAGGTGAAATCCATGGAGTGCCTTGGTCTTACTAATGTCAAGAATCCAAATATTGGTCACCTCTCTACAAATTATCATATCCTTGATTTATGGGTTCAAGGATTTATCTTTTCAAGAAAAGGTGAGAAGGACACTTTGAAAAAGAGTGATATGTACATCCATGATTTTCTGGTGAACCTAAGGAAGGTTAATTTGGTTAAGAATATTCTGATTATGATTGGGATTATAAAGAATGGGAATATGAAGGCTCATATATCATATACCTGACCATTCTTTCTAAGTTGATTGTTCGGTGCTTAAAATCTTTTAAAATTCATTACAGTTTGAAGCCTAGAAATTGAAAAGTCATGATATTCAGTGATGATACATTGAAGATAATGAACATTGGTTTCTCCAAATACTCCAGAGAATTTTATAACCTACCATAGGAAAATGTTGAAGATGTTCCGAAAAATCAAGAAGTGGCTGAACCATCGAAAAAATTTGGAAAGAAGAGGAAGCTGAAGGAAGTATAAAAGGAAGGAAAAACCCCAAAAACTAAGGAAGCCCAATCCACTTCTCCAAAACCAATGAAACAAAAAGATTATCCAGATGAGGTTGTAGAAAAATGGAGGAAAGATTAGAAAAATAATAAATCAGGGGAGCCATGTTTTGGTTTGGATTCTACTGATGCCAAATCCTTAAAAGAAAAGATAGTATATGAGCTTGAGAAGCAAGCTAAATAGAAGAAACAAAAGAAGAAGATGTCTAAAATTGAAATTGTTAAATCCTTTCTAAGGAATATTGAGAAAGAATCAAAGAATGTCCTAGTACAAAAATATTTCATGGTAGAATCTTTACCTGAGACCCCGGGGAAGAAATTCATGACTGCATAAAAAGCACAATAAAAAGTTGTTGAATTAGAAAAACTTGTAGAATAATGGGAAGAAAAATAAAGAAGTGGTGACATTGAAGATCTCATAAATCAAGTTGAAGACTACTATGAGAAAAAATTTCCATCTGTGAAATTTTTAATACAAACTTCAGAAGCAGAATCTTCAAAACTTGCTACACCTGGGAAAGATCAGAAAGAAGAGGATGAGAAAGCTGAAGATGAAGTGAACAAGCTGTATGAGGAAGAAATTTTGAATCATCATTTTATTAATCCTAAATATGTTGAGGAAGGAGCTGAGAAGGAGAAGATAAATGAAGATAGAATTGTTCAACCATCTAATAGTGAACATGAATCTCTGGATGAGGAATTCTTTCTGATAACTGATAAGTGGAAATAAGTGGTTGTTGATACACCTAATAAAGTCATTTTAAAGAAAAAGGAAGTTGGTGGATTTTCAAAGAAGAAATTTTCTAAGCTAGATAAAGATCTCGTACCTAGAAATGTCTCAGATTCGGAATCCTCGTCTCTAGGACATGATTTAGTTGTCCAGTCATTGAAGAATCTGGTTAGCACCATTCCGATTTTCCCAAGAATAGACTCTAGATGCCAGATGCTTCAACATGCACTAAATTAGAAATCAGATTTAGTGTCCATGGTGACAGACAACTGTGTCAAGCTTGAGGCTGATTTCAAGAATTTCTTCATTAACTACGATGCCCACAAAAGGTCCAGTAAGAAAATGGTTGGCTGGTAAAAGAAGACAGTATAAGATTTGAGAGAACATGATGAATTTCAATATGGTGTCAAGGAGGCATTTGAAATTGAAGATGGTAGGATCAAAGATCTTACAACCAGTTTTAAAGAAAAGTAAACTATGGAACAATGTTCTCGGATTCAAGAAGTGAAGAATCTGAATGGGAAATTGTATTTTGTTTTCCAAAGCAAAAAGAGACAATATGATCTTCGGATTGAGATAGAAGAAAATATTTTCAAGCAGGAAGAAGTCCTGAAGGCTTAGGAAAAGTCTCTTAAGTCTCAAAAAGAAAGAATCATGGCTTTAGAGAACAGAGTTGAGGATCAAGATCAGCTTCTTAAGAAAGCAGATGAAGATCATAAGGAGCTAAAATAGTTGAAGACTATAGTCAAGAAGTTGATACTGAAGGAAAAATTAGGATAACTTTGTTGCAATCCAATCTGTCATTGTACTTTTCTTCCTTGTGAAAATTATTCCTAATCATAATGAAAATTTTGGTTTCTAGTCTATTGGATGTGCTTAACTAATATTTTAGGTTCCATAATTTATTTTCCATTCCATCAAATTCTTTTTGAAAATCACAAAGTGGGAGAAAGGAAAAATAATACTAAGTAAAGAAGAAATATCCCTAAGTAAGGGGGAGTTTATCTAAGGGGGAGTTATCAGTACAAAGATTTTGGTACTCAAGATAATAAAAAATCTCTTTCTAGAAATCTAGAATATGATCCTCAGTGTTATAAAGCCTAAGGAGGAGTTAGCCGTATTCATCTTTGCCCATATGATAAGGGAGATAAGTTTTATTTCCAAAGTCTAGAAAAATATTTTCTATATCTTTATTTATTTCGTAAGGATATTTGTACTTTCCAAAAAGGGAGACATTGTTAATTAAATAGGGTTTTCTTATGACTTTTCCATTCCTTCATGTTTAGGGAGATTATTAAGTCAATAAGGTTTCCTTAGGACTTTAACAATCCCAATGTTTTGAAAATCACAAACACCTTATCTCAATGAAAATTTCATATCATTTTACCATATGTTTTACTTTAATAAGGAAAATTTTCCTTCCCCAAGGAAATTTATCCTTACCATGTTTTTCATTGTTCATTACCTTGTCTAAGTGTAAAATTTGTTTTCATATCTAAAACCTCTGAATCCTATAATACTTAGATAAAGAGAATTCTATTTTCAGGATTAGAATTCTAAATCCAATTTCTCTGAATTCAGGCTCCAAACTCTTCTTATTTCTAACTACAAGTTCTCTAAATTCAGACCCAAAACTCTACTAAGTTCTGAATCTGAGTTATCTGAATTCAGACTCCGATATCTTTTTATTTTTGACTCCGAGTTCTTTTAATTTAGACTCTGAACTCTTCTGAGTTCTCACTTTGAGTTATCTAAATTCAGACTCCAAACTCTTCTAAGTTCTGACTCTGAGTTCTCTGAATTCAGACTCTGAACTCTTCTGAGTTCTGACTCTGAGTTCTCTGAATTCAGACTCTGAACTCTTCTGAGTTCTGACTCCGAGTTCTCTAAATTCGGACTCTGAACTTTGTAAGTACTGACTCCGAATTCTCTTGAATTATGACTCCGAACTTTGTAAGTTCTGACTCCGAATTCTCATGAACTCTATCTCTAAAATTTGTAAGTTCATATTTCGAATTCTTGTGAATCCAGATTTTGAATATACATAATCTTTAGAATCTGGAATTTTATAGAGTTCAGGATCTGAATTCCTTAGAAAACAGAATCCGGATATCCTTGTATTATAGACACCGAATGTGTTTTTGGTTAGACATCTAACATTTATTTTCATACATTCTGAATATTTGATTTTGGTTATGTAACCATATTTTTTCTTACATTTTTTTTTATAAAATGATGTCATGCTTTCAGTTAATAACTAACCATTGTTTGAGTGACACGTGTACAGGTCCCTCTGAAATTCAATGAAAAATATGACCGTTGGAGGAGGGAGTCAACCATTGGAGTTGTGCCTATAAATAGAATCTCATTTGAAAGAGCTCAATACTGTTCTATGAATCTAGAGATTACATTTTGTTCAAGTGATTTCTAAAGAGAGACTATCATGCTTAGTTCGTACTGAACGTCTTGTTCATATTTACTTTATGTGACTCCGAATGTTGCTGATTACATTTGAGGACTTCCGAGGATTGGAAGACAGAGTTGTTGACTACCTTAATGTTCGAGGACTTCCTTGCTAAGGAAGATAGAGGTGTCGACTACCTTGATGTTGAGGGCTTGTGGGGATAGCAAGATAGACTCTAATATTTATATCAAGGGCTTACCCTGGTATGGGTAAGATATAATTTCTTAAAATTATAAATCAAGGGACCTTTATCCTTGGTTGTTGGATACCCTTCTCTTTGGGTTAAAAAATTTATTACTTGTTACTTGATTTGTTTCATGTTTTCCACCGCGTTTTGATTTTTGAGGAAAGTATAACTATATTATACTTCCTTATACTAGTATAATCTAATTTAGTAAGATTATATATGCATTAAGGTAGAATCTTTATCATTGTAAACATTCATTAAGTTTCATTTTTTGGAACCATATTTTCCGGAATCACTTTATCGGAATCATATTTCTGGAATCTTTCAAGTGTGTAGAACTAGAAGTTTTGTGAATTACCTTGTTTAACCTTGTTAAACATAATCATATTTAAAAGTTCCAAAGGGATTTTTTTAAAGTATACAATTCACCCCCCCCCCCTCTCTTGTATTTTGATCATTATTATATACTTCATTCAGTATCTATATTATTTCGACCCTACATTTGGTATTATAGAGTATATCATACTCCACATACCATCTCAACAAATTATAATCAAGTCCATGAACATCAATAGTTGTGGGGAAGAAATGGATTTTCTGATGGTCTCCATACATTGATTTTTTATTCATGAAATGTGGAAGCACCTATCATTTATGAAGAGGGGAAAGTGGGTGTTGGGGCAGATGGGGACATCACCTAGCATTTTTTGGTATAGAAAATAGAAAAAAAAAGTTATACTATGTGTGTTTCATTTTGGGAGAGGCTGAAGATTTTTTGGTGAGATAGTTTTCTATGTCTGTCTCTTTCTTTTTATGGAATCTATCCCTTGGAAATAATGTTTATTTAGTTTTCAGATTTTCAGCAATGAAATTATTTTGGTTTAATAGTATTTATTCTATGACGGTCTTTCATATATTCTGATATTTTTTCACATTTATTCATACAGAAAACATCTACTCTACATGTGAAGATCTATTTGGATTTTGTTATCTAACTAAATTCATGGTTTCAAGTCACTTACAAAGTGTTTCATCTTTTAGACTTTGTTCATTTGACTATTTCCACTTGATGTATTTCCCAATATTAGATATCAATGGGTTTTATTTTTATTTAGCTAAATCATTGTTG
This sequence comes from Viscum album, assembly GCA_963277665.1. Taxonomy (NCBI): domain Eukaryota; kingdom Viridiplantae; phylum Streptophyta; class Magnoliopsida; order Santalales; family Viscaceae; genus Viscum; species Viscum album. The sequence continues at coordinate 1,877,457,031 of OY728146.1, read as the reverse complement.
AAAATTACATTCAGATGATTTTATTTGGCATAACCAATTATCATATGTGACATTGAAATCTAAAGGATCTTATTTTTGTTAAATGAATGCATTATCTAGTGTTTAGTAACGAGAATCCAAAAAAAATGTCTTATAAAGAATTGGGGTTTTACTACTATATATCCAGTTTTTAAGAGCATTATAAATGTAATTTTTCAGTGCTAAGAAAACAATGACATGCAATGCTTCGTTAAAATTTGTTACCTTTAATATAACTAAACTAATTTCATATAAAATTTGGAAAAAAAACTTATTTTTTTAACTACACCCCCCTTTGAAAATGCTTCAACCCCCTGCTCTCACTCTTACACACTCCATTTTTCCAATGCTAGCAATAACCATTTGTGATCATTTTTCCACTACCAAGCAACATGTACACTCGTGTGCACATTGAGTCAATCCCATGACCGCCCTTGTGCAATTAGAACCCATTTATTACTGCCCAAACATATTTTATTCTATAATTTATGATATTTATATTTATTTATATATATTTACATATATCTTTTTCATTCATATATTTATACAATTATTTTTAAATACATTTATAAAATATATGTTTGTGCGTGTTTTTGATATATATATATATATATATTAATATAAATATATTATATATTAAAATTCATTTACATATATTATAATATAAATTATAAATATATATTCATTAGTTAATACACACATATATGTATGTATAAACATTGTACATACATTTTGATAAGTATAGATATATATATTCGTATATTTTTATAACGTAAAAAGATAATTATATATTATTTAAAATAAAATGGTAAATTTTTATTTTTATATGATATATATAATAATTTTCAAACGATTTTTTAAAATATGTTTATATATAAGATATTTATATATAAATTTTATACATTACATATATATTATATATCTATATATTTATATATATATTAAAAGATATTTTAATACAATTTTATATTTAGAAATAAATTTTGTATAATGTATTTATAAATATGTATTGCCAATACATTTAAATTCAATATTTAATGATAATGATATTTCTATAAATATATATATATATATATATATATGATGTATGTACACAATATTGACACACACACACATACACTATTTTATTTTTCACATACACGCACAAATATTTACCTATAAGTATTTATTTACATATATTTGAATATACACACGAATATATTTTTTTCAATGTCAGAGACATATTTATATATAAACATTACTTGTATTCGTATATATATATATATTAATGTATTTTCTTAAGGTAAATAAAATGTATTATTTTTTATTTTAAACATAATAATTACTAAATATTTATTTCTATATGACTAATTTATTTAAAGATACATTTTTATGTAAATATTTTTAAATATTTGTTTACACAACTAATTATTATTTGTAATTATAAAATAATTTGTTTATATTTAATAATAAATAAATCATCAATATGAAAAATGATAACATTTCAAAACCATAAAATATATATGAATGAATCCTTTGGAATAAATTAAGTCTCCACTGAAAAAGATAAGAATATCCTCTTAAACGAAGTTGAAATCCAATGGAATATTAAAAAATTAGGGTATCCCTACTAAAAAATCATTTTATGAGACTTTCTAGTCCTTTTTACCTAAAAAACAGTGGCAAGACAAAAATTTATGTCTATTTGAAGTTCATGTCATGTTTTCAACCTATTTTATATCGCTTATTTATTTATTGAATTATTATTTAATCTAATTTTAATTAAATGAATATTAATCAATAATAATTAACATATTATTAATTAATACTATTTTTTTATTTATATTGAAAGTCAATTTTCCCAAAAATATCTTATATATTAAGTGAAAATGCATATTTAGTATTATATAAATCATATTTAATAAAACAATATTATATTTACATTTGTATAAATATATTTATAAATTAATATATGATTTTTTAATAATATAAATTTTTATGAAATATTCCATTTATTTGTTCTAAAATAGAATTGATAATGGTTCCCTTTATCAGTACCAAAAAAGCGCTGACAAAGTGAAACATTTACCACCACTTTTATCTAGTGCTGGTATAGGATAATGTTGTTTGTCACACAATTTGGAGTATTGTTTGTTCCCGATATAGTTTTTGGTTTCATTATTCAATGGGTTATTGACAACGTGACAAACCATATTGTAAAAATATATCAAGCAAGAACATTGGGGTAGAATCATGAGACCACTTATGTTTCAAAGACAGGAAGTAGTAAATACTTTTTCCTCAAACAAGTGATGACTTTTAGTTAGAAATAAGGTATATATATTTTTATGATTATTTTAGTGACTTTTGAATCTATTTTTATTAGTTATTTGGTATGGGTATAAATTTTTAATATGAAGTTTTAATGGTATGGGTTCTTAATACTATAGCCAATTCATAGAAGGATTTTCAAGTTACTAGAATTGATTCAACTCATAATGGTTCCATGTTATTTATTTATTTTAAAGTCCAATGATTTTAATGAATAAGTAAGGATACATACTTAGAAAAATATCATATCTTGGCCTTTTATTCATAGAGAATAGTGGGAGAAGTCAAGAAATGAATCAGGGACATAGGACTCATGGTAAGATCAAATGCATAATTGAATCCATGTTGAAGTAGAAAGTGTTTGAATGCCATCATTGTGGTAAGAAATGACATGTTAATAAGATTTAAAATTAGTGAAAAAGGGATAATATATTGAAAAAAATCAAAAGATAAAAAATAGTGATGGGGATGAACATGTCACCACCACAATAGGGGGTGATCTTATTATTCTTTATGACTATCAATATTGAATTTGGTGATTCTTGTTGGGTTTTTGATAATAGTGTCTACTTTCACATGACATTGAGGAAGGATTTATTTACATCATACATCACAGTTAATTTTAGGATTTTGAAGATGGTAAATAACGGTCATTATGATGTTGTAGTTATGAGAACTATTTGTTTGGAGACCAGTGCATTATGTATGTTGATTCTGATGAATGTTTGTCATGCACCGGAGGTTCGTTTAAATCGTATTTCAACCAGGTTTCCTGATGATGGTGGTTGTATCAATAATTTTGGTGGTGTCCAATGGAAGACTTTGAAGTGTTCCTAGATATTGGATTGAGTAAGGAATCCCTCATGTTTGTATTGGACTAAAAATTCTATTTATTAGGATATTTCTTTTTCTGTTTAGTTCAATGCTTCTTCCAAGCAATGGAATAAGTGTCTCAACAAGATAAGTTAGAAGGGGAATGATTTTGTGGCCAAGAAAAATTGTCTTCCATCTTTAAATGGTTTCAAATTGGACATTTTAAATTATTGTATGTCCAAAAAAATAGGTTAGGGTGAGTTTTAGTAAAAATTATTTACACAGAAAGTCACATGTACTTAAATTAAAAAATTATGATGTTTTTGGTCCATTGAATTCTAAAACTTTCAGTTTCTATATTTATTTCATGATGTTTATAGATGACTAATCATTTGATCATTGGGTTTACTTTTTAAATTCCCAAATTCATTTATTCATAGTTTTTAAGAAATCTCATGTTTCATTTGAGAGGGAACCTAGTAAGAAACTGATATGTGTTCACACTAATAATGAGGGTGAGTATTGTGGTTGATTTGATGATTATTATAGAAAATAAGGTAATAAACATCAAAAGAACAATTATAATATTCATCAATTTAATGGTGTAGGTGTTCATATGAATATTATTTTTTTAAAGGGGATCAATGTTTAATTTCTTAATAAAAGATTCCAAGAAAATGTTTGGGTGAGGGTTTATTTAATAATTCATAAATCATCAATTTGACACTCATTTTTGTTTTTCATAAAAACACCCCTAAAATATTTTGGTATGGAAAATATATCAAATATGATGACTTTCATGTTTTTGGTTGTAAGGTTTTTTTCACATGAGTAGAGTTTAGATACTAAAGTTTGATGGTAATTCATGAAGGTAAATTTCTATTGTCTATGGACATGATTAGTTTTTATTCTAGTTTTATGATAATTTTTTTGATAAAAATTTTCAGAATTCATGATTTAGTATTAATGGATAATTATATTATTGAAAACATTAATATGGGTGAAAAAATATACTTCTCCAACTTATGATGGGTTTGTCAGTATTGATCTAGTTTTTGATTCATTTTTACCTCATATTGTTGATTTTGATGATCATTTTGATGTGCAGAATGATGGTCAGGGTGAATGGGTTGGATTTGATGTTTCTGATAAACAGGTTTTTTCTTAGGATCCTGATTCATGGGTTATTTTTGAAACCACAAATCCACTCAAGATATCATCACTACATCAGACAACTTCTACTTAGTAATAACCTGATGAGTATGTGATCCTTGATGAAGAGGAAAAACTAGAATCTTTTAATGAGGAACTGTAATGTAATTGGAAAGAAACACGGGTTTCAGTAATGGATGATGATATGAGTCATTGATTAGAAACCATATTTTTGAGAATGAAAAGTTACTGATGGGTAAGGGAGATTTTTAAAATTGATGGATTTATTAGATTAAAAATGATGAATCTAGTTTATTCCATGATCAATGTCATGGTTAGTTATTAAAGGATTTCACTAGAAGAAAAAAATTCATTATGATGAATAATTTTCACATTTTGTCAAGATGTATTCTTTTTGAGTTGTTCTTTGTTTGGATGCTAGTTTTCATCTATAGATTGAGAATATGTATGTAAAGACCATTTTCATTCATGTAGATTTAGAGGATATGATTTATATGGATCATCCTGAGGGTTTTATTTTGAAATGGGTAAAGATAATTATGTTAATAGGTCAAATAAGAGTTTGTCTGGTCTGAACCATGATTTGAAATAGTTTTCTAAGACCTATGAATCTATTATTTTTAACCATTGTTTCTGGAATGAATATTATTATCATTGTTTTTTCATAGATTTAATGTTGATGGTTTCATTATACTATTTCTGTATGTTTATTATATATACATTATGGGCTAGGATACTTCTACAATCAACATATTTGAAGAAATATATTTGTTAAAAAAATTGATGAAAGGATTGGGTCCAGCATGATAAATTCTCAGAATTTTGTTCTCCCATGACACAATGGCTAAGAAATTATGGCTATCAATGGGGAGATATAATGAGAATACAATTCATAGATTTTCTATAGATATAGATAAAGTGTTTAGTATTCATATTTATTTATAATTTTACCTTAGTTGTAGTTAGTCACCTTCTATAAATAAAGAGAGTGAGGAGATGAAGCCATACCCTATTTATCTATTGTTGTTTGGTTTTATGTGACGGTGTGTACCAAAACTGATATAGCTCATGTATTAGGTGTGGTCTATTGTCTTCTATCTAATATATGTAGGTATAATTAGATAGAATTTATGTATATATTTCATTATATTAAGGCAATTTCATATCTGATATTGTTCTTCAGTAGGGGGGAACATTTTCATTTTGGAATTATATATTCTAATATGGTTAGAGATATGGATTCTAAGAAGTTTACTTCAGGACTCACTTTTTTAGGGGGAGATGTAACTTGGTAGTGAATATTATAGGGATTTTTTTCCCTATCTACTAATGAGTCTCAGTATATTGCAACTACAAAGGCATGAAAAAAAATTTGTGGATGGAAATTTTTATTCTAGAGAACTATTTTAATTATGGAATGTATGTTTTAATTTGTGACAATCATAGTGCTATTTTTTTGAAAATTAATCCCACTTTACATGGTATGTTGACACATATTGTTGTTTGGTATCATTAGATATGTGAAATCCTTGATTCAAGATAGTTGGACCTTGATAAAACTCACATATATGACAATGATTTATGTATTATAACCATGATTTTAACAAGTTGTAAATTTTAGACTTTTCGTGAATTTTAGGGTTTGTAGTGATCCCCACTTGAGTTAGAGGGGGGGGGGTTGTTGGTAATTATACTTAAGGGGGAATTTCATGTGACTTTTACAAAAAGATATAGGCTGGGAGTTAAATATTTAGAGTTTAAATTTATTTTTTTGGTAAGGAATTTTTTAGGGCACGATTCTTTCTTTTTACTCTGACACCCTCTTGTGTCTTAGGTTTTGGTCGGTTTACTGATTTAAAAATGAGTAAATTCTTATCATCTAACTGTATTCCATCTATGGTGGTCTTGAATCTAATCTTGGTGTTTTTATTAAATTTTATCTAGAAAATGAATATCTTTACTACATGGTTAAACCTATTTGGATTTCTCTATCATTTTCATTCTTCATTTCAGGATTCTTTTAAACTCTAATTTTCTTTTTTATTTTGATCTTTTATTTTTAAAGATCATTATTTTTGAGATCCCGCTCATATATTGGATTCTATATTGTGTACTCTATATTTTTACTGGATTATTTTTTCTAGACTAGGTCCTATGTTTTTTACCTTTAGGGTTTTCCAAGATAAAAAAAAAATTAGTGTCATCAATTATTTTTTTCACATATTTTTGGCCACTTCACATCTGGTTTACTTTTTCAAAATTTTATGATGGGAAGGAAAATTTATTTCAATTGTGTGTTCATTTTATTGTATTTTTCTGTTCATTTCATACCATCTTCCCCAATAATGGGAAGTTAGGGATTCATGTTTTTTATAATAAATTTAATGATATTATATTTATTGGAATGCTAATGTTGGATAAAATATATTTTTTTAAGATTAATCGACTAATATTTTTATTAATCAAATTTTCACTAAATTTTGAAATTTCAAGACTACATTTTTTCAATATGTGGTATATTTTCTTCTATTTTTGGATAATATTATTTATATTTTTTAATTCATATTTTTTATATGGGTTTTTAATAAGATTATTTTGATTATACCAAGAAATATGATAATTTTATTGATGTGTGTTCGATTACTACATATCATAAATGAATCAATGATTTTTCCCCTAATCTTTTACACAATTAAATTTTAATTTTCATAGTTTTGGCCTCTTTATGTGATTTTTCACTTTAATACAAATCCAAAGGACACATGACTCTTTCTGTCATATTGAGATAATCATGTATCATAATGATGCATGATTTATTCTAGTAGATCATAAATGACTCAAAAATAATATTCCTAAATTTTCTAATTAATCAAAGCTTGTTTCCTTGGTATTGGTCCATACTAGAGTGATTAGATTATTATTAAAAAAGTGTTAATAATATGAAATCATACTTTTCATTATATAGATCAATACGAGTATTGGTTTTTGGCATAGTTGATTCTTGTAGATCAAAAATTATTTAAGGATAATTGCCCAAGATTTTCAAATAATTAAAAACTTATTTTCTTAGTTTCCACCCCCCCCTAATGAGAAATATTTTGTATTAATAAGCATATAAAATTTTAAATGGTGTTTTCAGTTATACCAAAAAAATACAATCATTAGATTGATGTATGGATTACTCTTGTCGATCATTAATAACTTGATAATTATTCTATTAAAATTTTATACCAATATATATATAATTGATCACATCCCCCTAAAAGGTTGATATGCCATTTTAATGAAAGCTTAATGGTAAAATGATACTTCAGATCATACCTAAAAATCTTTTCATCTGATTGAAGAGCGATTGATTCATATAGATCATAAATGACTTGATGATTTTCCTCGTATGTTTTCACACTAATCAATTTGAATTTTCTTAGTTTTTACACGTTTATGTGATGTTTAACTTTTATTACTAATATGTAGTCCAGAAGAAACTTTTAATATTATATAGAACAAAGAGTATCGAATTGATACGTGATTGATTCCTATAGATGAAAAATGACTCAATTAAAATTCTCCTATTTTTTTAATCCAAACTAAGTTATTTTTTATATTACTAAAAACAAAAATATGAAATGAGACATTCAATCAGAATGAGAAACCTGGGAGATAAAAGAAAAACCTCTCCTATGTCTAATGCATCATGTAGGTAACTGGTTTCTACATTTTTTGGTGAATTGGGATAAAAAAATTAATATTATTAGAATATTAATAATTAATGACATATATAATGAAAGAAATTAAATTATAACCAAATGTTTTCATATTTTTATGGCATCAACCTGATTCATACACTCTCATATTACCCTGACTTAAGCTAATAGTTGCACATATTCATCTTTGAATATAGTTACTAGTGCCTACAAATCTATTATAAGTTACCCTATCACAACAATATCTGGATCCACTATCCCAACTCATAAAAATAAAAAATATGAAATCATCAATCCATATGTTATACTCTATCCATGTCAGTCCTAGCCAATGATGCCCTAGAATATGTCATCCCTCCACCTAGAAAGCATTGTTTGGTCCATTGGTATCTATTCCAATTTTTCCTCAAATTGATCATATGTAATATATATATATATACATATATATGTATATATATAATTAATGGAAATTATAAAAAAAATGTAATAAATATATTTTATAGTTTAAACGTTAAAAAATACTATAAGATTTGTAACCTTATGATTATTCTAATCACTAGTTATCATCCACAACAAAATTATATCAGTAAGAAAAAAATTACTATAACTATATATTATTAATATATTAATATGTAACACAAAAAACACATTAAAGGATTATTAGAAAATAAAAATGATAAGTACATCATGTCAATTTTGGGACACATGAAGAGTCGCAAGACTATGAGTAGATAACTATTGGATTTGATAACCTATAACCAACTTATATATACCTTATGATTACCTATATTCATTGTTTTTAGTATTAATAAAATTTATATAACCAAATTATCTTTAGTCTAGGTGATATATCATATGATAATGTCATAAGGGCAACGGTCACACTAAAAGGTCCTTAAAGCTCTAAAAATTGATTAGAACATTGAAGTTCCATGAAAACAATTCTTAAAAATATGTTATATAGAGATATGATATAGTTTAATAGGATGAAAATAATACAAACTATCATGAGTGGATACTCCTAGTACTTTAAGACACTTCCACATTGTGTATGCCCTGGGTAATTTTTAGAGAAAGAGATTATGAGAGAATTACATACTCGTAGTAAATCTATATTTATATGTGTCTTTGTCTATTCCGATTTCCAGACATGTGTAATGGTCCGTAGAGTTTAAGATTATTATCAATGACAATCATGAGTTGTGTACTTTGATGCATTGCTAAAAATTGTGACTTATACTTGTGGGGAGGTAAGATATGTTTGGTCCATCATGAGTGACATTACATTAATGGATAATGTGAGAAAGGATTTGTTTCTTCCCATTTTAGAGGAAATTGATATCTCAATATCTTTGATTGAAATCAAATTTCCTGATTAAGCACATATCCTTGGGGTTTTTATTGGTATGTTTATTTCTATAAAGTCAAATAAAGAGACCTCAAACACATATGTAGATTCTAAAACCTTGTTTCACTATAGCGTGATTTCCAAATAATTATTTAATTTAATTTTTGAGGAGATTTATGTTTTTGATAGTTTTAGATTTGAGTTATAGTTTTCTATTTTTTTTCTTCTAAATAGATTTTGAGGTACATGTTTTAAGAGAAATTGTACGATACCCAAACATAGATAAGCTTCCAATTATTTTTGAACATGCATGGTTTGGCCTCTACTGCAAGTGCATGGTTGGGTTGACTCTTAGTAGTAATATTGAAAACCATATATTCCTTGGGTTTATTGGAACTTAATATACACATGTCTTGGAAAATCATGTGACACTTTTGTGATATAGCTCTATTTTTGGGCAGCATGATGTACATAGTTGGGGCATGGGTAGAGAGACCATGTGTGTACCTAGGAAAAATAGTGTGTATGAGTTTTTTTAGGTAGTTAAAAATAAAAGTCAGTGCATGGTTTACAAAATTTTTATTTCAGATTGCATGATCTATCCAAATTCACTTAATAGTAAAACTATTGTTTTATCCTTTCAATTTTAAGATCCTAAAAGAATTTTTTATTTTTCCTATCATTTTTCCGAGCCAAGTAACACACGAGAGAGGGTTCTCCCTCTCGCTCCTTAGATTTTGAGGCATACCAATACATATTCCTTTGATTTATTTCAGTTATTTCTTTTCTCTTCACTTGGTTTCCTCCTCCTCCTCCTCCTCCTCTCTATGTACCAATTTCCTTCAAATTATCTCTTTCCTATGAACCTTAAGGGATATCGGGTTCAATTTCCAGATTTGGCGTGATTTACTCATAGGGTTTTTATTGTTTAGGGAATAAGGATGATCCCTTGAGGTATTTTGAAGTGAATTCCTTTATAGGTGATTAATTCCTATATAGTTTCCATTGAACCAAATGGTTTTTATACCATTTTGTAACTTGACATGTCATTGAGTGCTTCATGTTTTAAAATGACATATTTTTTAAACTTATCCATTGCGTGATAGATTGATTGGTTTTTAAAAGTGGTTATTTTGGATTAACTTTTTGGAAAATGGTTTCCACTTTTAATTTCAACTAGGACATGAAATTTCAGGTAATGGTAATTTCCAAATGTGGGTTTCAAGTTAAATTTTTCATTTTAAATAGGTTTTTACCCAATTCAGGTCATGAAGTTAAATGATAATTGTGGGTTTTAGCTTCTAGATATTTTATTTGGAATTAAAGTATAGTTTTAAAATTTAAAATGAAATAAAAAGTTGGAGAGGAGAATTTTAAATAGTTTATTCTATTTTGAAATGATTTAACCACATTTTGGTCATTATTGAACTTGGGGTGAGTATTTTATGATCATTGGGGAATTTTAATGTAAAGTATGTTTGTTCATGAAATAGTTCTTCCAAATAGTTTTGAGTGAGTATTTTGGATGGTGATTCTATATGGGTTTTATATTTATTATGTTAATGAGTGGTTTGGAGTGAGACTATAAACCATTGGGAATCTACATGGAATTCCAAGTCATTAATTAAGGCATATTTGACACTTTGGGTATTTTATGTTTCTCTATTTAAGGAATTATCCCATGGATAACCTCTGATTTTTTATCACATTGTGTATGCCCTGGGTAATTTTTAGAGAAAGAGATTATGAGAGAATTACATACTCGTAGTAAATCTATATTTATATGTGTCTTTGTCTATTCCGATTTCCAGACATGTGTAATGGTCCATAGAGTTTAATATTATTATCAATGACAATCATGAGTTGTGTACTTTGATGCATTGATAAAAATTGTGACTTATACTTGTGGGGAGGTAAGATATGTTGGGTCTATCATGAGTGACATTACATTAATGGATAATGTGAGAAAGGATTTGTTTCTTCCCATTTTAGAGGAAATTGATATCTCAATATCTTTGATTGAAATCAAATTTCCTAATTAAGCACATATCCTTGGGGTTTTTGTTGGTATGTTTATTTCTAGAAAGTCAAATAAAGAGACATCAAACACATATGTAGATTCTAAAACCTTGTTTCACTATAGCGTGATTTCCAAATAATTATTTAATTTAATTTTTGAGGAGATTTATGTTTTTGATAGTTTTAGCTTTGAGTTATAGTTTTCTATTTTTTTTCTTCTAAATAGATTTTGAGGTACACGTTTTAAGAGAAATCGTACGATACCCAAACATAGATAAGCTTCCAATTATTTTTGAACATGCATGGTTTGGCCGCTACAGCAAGTGCATGGTTGGGTTGACTCTTAGTAGTAATAGTGAAAACCATATTTTCCTTGGGTTTACTGGAACTTAATATACACATGTCTTGGAAAATCATGTGACACTTTTGTGATATAGCTCTATTTTTGGGCAGCATGATGTACATAGTTGGGGCATGGGTAGAGAGACCATGTGTGTACCTAGGAAAAATAGTGTGTATGAGTTTTTTTAGGTAGTTAAAAATAAATGTCGGTGCATGGTTTACAAAATTTTTATTTCAGATTGCATGATCTATCCAAATTCACTTAAAAGTAAAACTATTGTTTTATCCTTTCAATTTTAAGATCCTAAAAGAATTTTTTATTTTTCCTATCATTTTTCCGAGCCAAGTAACACACGAGAGAGGGTTCTCCCTCTCGCTCCTTAGATTTTGAGGCATACCAATATAGATTCCTTTGATTTATTTCAGTTATTTCTTTTCTCTTCACTTGGTTTCCTCCTCCTCCTCCTCCTCCTCTCTATGTACCAATTTCCTTCAAATTATCTATTTCCTATGAACCTTAAGGGATATCGGGTTCAATTTCCAGATTTGGCGTGATTTACTCATAGGGTTTTTATTGTTTAGGGAATAAGGATGATCCCTTGAGGTATTTTGAAGTGACTGCCTTTATAGGTGATGAATTCCTATATAGTTTCCATTGAACCAAGGAAATGGTTTTTGTACCATTTTGTAACTTGACATGTCATTGAGTGCTTCATGTTTTAAAATGACATATTTTTTAAACTTATCCATTGCGTGATAGATTGATTGGTTTTTAAAAGTGGTTATTTTGGATTTACTTTTTGAAAAATGGTTTCCACTTTTAATTTCAACTAGGACATGAAATTTCAGGTAATGGTAATTTCCATATGTGGGTTTCAAGTTAAATTTTTCATTTTAAATAGGTTTTTACCCAATTCAGGTCATGAAGTTAAATGATAAGTGTGGGTTTTAGCTTCTAGATATTTTATTTGGAATTAAAGTATAGTTTTAAATTTAAAATGAAATAAAAAGTTGGAGAGGAGAATTTTAAATAGTTTGTTCTATTTTGAAATTATTTAACCAAATTTTGGTCATTATTGAACTTGGGGTGAGTATTTTATGATCATTGGGGAATTTTAATGTAAAGTATGTTTGTTCATGAAATAGTTCTTCCAAATGGTTTTGAGTGGGTATTTTGGATGGTGATTCTATATGGGTTTTATGTTTATTATGTTAATGAGTGGTTTGGAGTGAGACTATAAACCATTGGGAATCTACAAGGAATTCCAAGTCATTAATTAAGGCATATTTGACACTTTGGGTATTTTATGTTTCTCTATTTAAGGAATTATCCCATGGATAACCTCTGATTTGTTATCTCCATGGTCTTTTTTATCAAATTTTATTTAAATCATTAGCTGATTGATGTGTAATAGATGTTTGATATAAAACATGATTTTATTGTAAATTTTATGGTTTAAAGTGATTTTGAAGGATTGTTGGATTTATTTCCCTCCACATGTTAGTTAAAATGGGTTAAACGGGTTTTATGCTTTCAACTAGGGATATAAAGTGTTTTTAAAGAGGTATTAAATATTGTGGATGCTTAATATTAAATGGTAATTTTGGTTAATTTAAATTGATTTTGAAATGGATTTTATTATTATAACTTGTTGATGGTGATATTATTGGAAATGAGTAGCACATGGAAGGCCTAGGGTGTGTGGGTGTCCATTACTTAGATGATGTGTGTCTTTTCTAAGGGGTCGATAGATCTTTTCGGAGGAATACTGAGGGATATATTGAATTTTTTTCTAATGGACATAGAGATCACTTGGGAGGAAGATCAAGTGAGATTATAAAATGTTGAACATGGTACCAAGAGAGATCTTGGATGTTTAGGCTTGGAGAAGAGAGAGATTCACCTTTTTATACTTTTTTAGCCAGATAGAAAATGTTGTTTTTGAATAAGTCACACAAGACCATTATGATTAGAACCTAGGGTTCATAATACAAATAACTAGCTAGTTTTTATAGGCTTAATGCATGGTGTAGTGCCTTTTCTGGTTGTGATGCTTTGTGATTATACCCTTTTCTATTTAACTAGTTATATGATATTGCTTTTTCTTGTTCACTTGTTTTTTCCATGTTTGGGTATGTGGATAATGATTCTACCTGGTGGATTTATTGTGTTATTTGATCCTTTTCTTCTCTTATTTTGAATCATGGTTTATTCTAACAAATGATAAAGTTATGTTCTTTGAAATAATTGTTGGGGATTTTTTTTAAAAAAGGGGTTGAGGAATGGGAAAAGGTGGGGTTCAAGTGACTGTTTTCATTGAATAAAAATAAAATCATTTTGTGAAAGTGAGGGTATGATTTTTCTTTTATATGTAACAAATCTTTGAAACCAATATTTTAAATGTATTTTACAAATAGTGTAAAAATGGATTATCTTTTCTAAGAATGACACAGAATTTATGGTGATTACCAAGTAAGATCCATTTGTCTCACAAGTTGTGTATACCATTTGGTATATAAAACATTTATAGATTCACTTCCAGTGTCTCAAATTAGATCTTAATTTATTTTGGATGTGGGTTATATATGATGTTTGAAACAAGATTTTGAGGATGAAAAATAGTCATGTGGAGATTATTGGCAGCTATTTTATTTCATTTTTATATTTTTTGGTTCATTATGTATCAAATTTGTAATAAAAATTATGCTAATATAGATTTGATGTTTATTCATCCTTGTGGATTGTTCTTATGTATGTGATATTTATTCTATTAATATTTATTCACTATTTGATTCATTTTATTTATGTGGCTAACATTGATGTGGATATTTATTGATATGGTTGTTTATTAAATAGATAAATACATTCTCAGTGAATATTTTTTGGGACCCAGGAACTAGATTTCAGTAAGGGATGATGAGGGAATGCTTTTCAGGTATGTATTGGACTGGTTTGGGGATCCGAAAGATGTATGAATTGGGTTGGTTCATGAAAAAATTATATCAGAGTGCACCCTATTGTTATGTGTTGGTTTGTCTTGGTAGTTTAGAAACTATGATTTTTGTTGGACTCTGGTGGATTGTGCAGGAAAGTGTATTTCGAACTCAACATCACATTGAACCTCATGTTTCCATCAGTGTATATAGATTGAGTCATTATTTTGAGTTAGGATTTAGATATCATGATCTATTTTGATATATTAAGATGATTATTCAATCCAATTGAGTGTATTAGTGATTTGAGGGGTTATTTTGAGTAACATAGGTGAATGTGGTGAAGGAACCATGACTGCATGGTAAAATACATTTAGTTACTATGGGGAATGCCACATGGTGACACAGTTGGGGAGTGGGAATATCACCACAAAGGGGGGTTATTAGGTCTTTATTGTGAGGAACATGATCATCATTTCTGGGATGACGCTTCATCCCCTGTACCTAGCCACTTTAATTAAAAACCCAAGTGTTACCATGGGATTGTGTCCCCCTATTCTAACAATTTTTACTATAGAGGGCTCGGGCATTTGCATTCATGTCCCTGAAAACATGTTATATGTTGATGTTACCTTTTTTGGCAATGACCTTTTTATATAGATGGGAATTTAATTAATCTTAATCCTATTTTTATGTGGTGAAAATGATGTTGTGATTTTTGGTATAAAAAAATTATTTTTACTTATTTTTACTTTAAAAATTATTGTATTGTCACTCTCATTATAATGAAAATAAGAATTACAATCAAAACCACATAGATAAATAAATGTGGTATATAAAAGGATTTTTTGGTCTCCATATACTTTGATTTGGGACCACTTATCTTGGAATCAGGTTGTTTGTTGAATATAGACCCCCCATTTTCTTCCACACATTTTCCTCTTCATCCATTCTCTATCAATATGATTCCTATTGGAAACTGAAATAGATTTTTCTGAAAACATTAAGGTTTGAGGTGGGTTTATCCATTGTGTTTTTTTATTTATAGAATATGTTTTTTCCTTTTACCATTTTGGCTTCTTCCTTTGATGGTTATATTTTGCGACTTGCTTCTTATTGGATTAATTCATTTTTTTATTAAAATTTTATAATTTCACATTGCATGATACTTTTTGATAATATATAACTATATTATTATCATGTTACATGTATAATAGATCCCAATGAGGAATTTGTTAAATATTTCAAATGTTTTATTAACCTTTCATGGTGAATAATAATGAATTTTTTATATTAATTTTGAACTAAATTGTTTCTACATGCTATGTGTTGCAGAAAAATCATGAGGGGAACTTTAAAATTAATTTTAACAATAAATGAGAGATTTTGGCCCAATTTTGGTATCCAAAGAGTTTGTCATATGGCCTATGATTTTTGTATCAATCTAAGATTGGCTGATTTCCAAAGGACTCTTAACTGAAAAAAAAATATTTTTTTAATATTTTTAGGCCATTTAATGAGTTTTATGGGATGTTTATTTAAACAAATTTACATTTGAAATGTATTGTTTTTAAATTCCTATGAGAAACTTTAGAAAACATGTTCTTTTAATCATTGTACACATAATTGTGAGCCCCTAGCTACTACATTTTGTATTCACCTTTTAATTACTTATGGAATGTGAAAGTTATTATGATTATGACTATTAATTTTGGATGTTTTTGGTTTGTTACATGAAATGATGTTACATGTGATATTATGGTTATTTTTTATTCATCTGGATGGAGACCTTGATCATTTCTTAAAATGGACTTTTCAAAACCACTTTAACATGTCATTGAATCCTGAGTAACCAATAATAAGATTTAATCAAGGTTATAAATTCATTTTTTACCATATAACTTTATGGGATATAATTTATATGAATGATTAGACATTGTATTCTTTTTTAGATGACCCAATCAGACTGGATTAGAAGATCAGCATTACGTGATAAGGCTATTAGTGATTATTGTAAGATTTATTCCATTTTGTATAAATATGACCATCCTATATTAGTTCATAGGTTTTTTCATAGAACTTATAAAAACTAATGGTATTTATTTGAGACAATTAGAGTGAATTAACATGATTTTCAATGAGTGACACACGGTTTGAACTAAAATGCTAATTTTAAACTAACAACAAAACACTTTGAGTCACCCTGGACACATTGTGCTTCAAATTTAGGTGTGGGTGATTCCTACACATAAAAAATGAATCATCAATCATTGTCTTACCATATCAAAACAATATGAATGCATTTTATTGGTTTTCAGTAGGTCATATGTTCTTTTTTCTAAAAAAATTATTTCAATTTAAAATAAAAGGACACACTTGTAATCATATTGGTCACACTGTATATTATATTGAGTTGTGGTTGATTCTTACACATCAAAAATGACTCATGGATTGTTTTCCTATAGTTTGAAAAGAATATGAATTCGTTTTCTTGGTTTTTAGTATGTTAGTTGTTCATTTATCTAAAATTAATGTTAATTTTAAATAAAAAGACGCAAAAAGAGTCATAACGATCACACCGTTCTCTAGATTAAGATGAGGTTGAATTCTACATGTCAAAAATGAATCATGGATCATTTTTATAAATTATCAAAACAATCTGGTTTTTTTCTAGGTTTTCAGAATTTCACTTTTTCATTTTACTAAAATTAATGTTAATTATAAATAAAAAGACACACATATAGTCATAGTAGTCACACCATGTATCAGATTGAGATATGGGTGATTCTTACACATAAAAAATGACTAATGAAGGATTTTCTTAAAGTATAAAAATAATAAGAATGTGTTTTCTAGATTTGTAGTATTTCACTTGTTCCTTTTACTAAAATTAATTTCAGTATTAAATAAAAAGACGCACATATATTTATATCATCCACACCATGCCTTTGTATGAGGTGGGTTTGATT
The DNA here is from genome assembly GCA_963277665.1 of Viscum album. Taxonomy (NCBI): domain Eukaryota; kingdom Viridiplantae; phylum Streptophyta; class Magnoliopsida; order Santalales; family Viscaceae; genus Viscum; species Viscum album. Next base: position 1,877,439,401 of record OY728146.1, on the reverse strand, counting down.
CCAACACATTTTAAATGAATTATAAATCATTTTTCCTAAATTTTAAAAACAATCTGAATTCATTTACTTGATTTTCATTATGTCACTTATTCATTTTACAAAAATTACTATCAATTTTAAATAAATATACACACATCATATTTTACAAGTCACACCAAGTACTATATTGAGGTGTGAATGATTCGTACACATCACACATGAATTATTGATACTTTTACTAAAGTATTAATACAATTAAAATCTGTTTTCTTTTTTTAGTATGTCACTTATGTTTTTTTAATAAAATGTAATTTGAAACTGGGAACACAAACTTTGAGTCATACTAGTCACATCATGTGTTAGTTTGATATGAGACTATTTACTATACATAAAAAATGAATTATGGATCATTTTTCTAAATTATAAATACAATCATAGGGGTTTTCTTTAATTTTCAGTGAGTGACACTATTTGAACTAAAATGTTGATTTTAAATAGATAATGGAAACATTGAGTCATGCCGGGCACATTGTGCATCAGATTGAGGTTTGGCTAACTCCTAGATGTCAAAAATTACTTAAAAATAATTTTACTAAAGTATCAAAACATTATGAATGTGTTTTCTTGTTTTTGAGTAGGTCAGCTGTTCTTTTTACTAAAATAAATGTCAATTTTAAATAAAAATACACTCTTGGAGTCATATTGGTCACAACATCTATCATATTGAGGTGACTATTATTCAAATAGAATAAAAATGACATATGAATTGTTTTCCTAAAGTATCAAAACAATTCAAATGTGTTTTCTCACTTTTCTATTTGTCACTTGTTCTTTTAAATTAAATAAATGTCAATTTTAAAAAAATATACACTGTTAGAGTTATACCAGTCACACCATGCATCATATTGATGTGGGGTTGATTTATACATGCTATAAATGTATTATGAATCATTTTCCTAAATTTTCAAAAAATAAAAATGTGTTTTATCAGTCTTCAGTAGGTCACCTATTCTTTTTACTAAAATTAATGTCAATTTTAAATAAACAAACACACTTAAAATTATACCAGTCAAAATATGCATCGTATAAAGGTATAGATTATTCTTACATGACAAAAATGACTTATGGATTATTTTTGTAAATTATCAAAAGAATTTGAATGTGTTTTATCAATTTTATATATGTCACTTATGTTATTAATAAAATTCCATTTGAAATAGGAAACACACACTTTGAGGAATACTTGTCACATCGTGTGTTTTTTTTACATGAGACTGATTCCTAAACATCAAAAATGACTTATAAATATTTTTCTTAAATTATCAATAAAATTGGAGTGTGTTTTATTTATTTTTAGTGAGTGACACTTTTTGAACTAAAATATCAATTTTAAATAGATAAGAGTCACATTGAGTCAAACCGAGCGCATCATGTATTAGATTGAGGTGTGGATGATTCTAACATGTCATAAATTACCTATGTATTTTTCTCCTAAAGTACCAAATCAATAATAATTCATTTTATATGTTTTTAGTATGGTAGTTTTATTTTTTATTAAAATTATTGTCAATTTTAAATAAAAAAGATGCACTTGGAGTTATACATGTCACACTGTGTGTCAGAGTGGGGTTCTACTGACTCCTACATGTCCCAAATGACATATGGATTATCTTAATAATGTATTAAAATAATTAAAATTCATTTTATTAGTTTTGAGCATGTCACTTCTCTTTTTTACTAAAATGTCATTTTATACTCGAAACACACACTTTGATTCATACCATAAACTTCATGTTTTATATTGAAGTGAAGATTATTCGTAAATAAGACAATTTAATTATGGATAATTTTCAAAAATTATTAATAAAATATAAGTTTGTTTCATTAGTATTTAGTGAGTGACTCTTTTTGAACTGAAATATCAATTTCAAACTGATAACGGACACTTGGAGTCATACCAGGAATATCTCGTGGAGTATTGAGCTACGGTAGATTCCTACACATAAAAATGTCTTATAGATCATTTTACAAGTGTATCAAAATAATTTGAATGTGTTTTCATGGTTTTGAGTATGTAAGTTGTCTTTTATACTAATATTAATGTCAATTTTAAATAAAAAGACAAACTTGGAGTCATACCGATCACATCGTACATCAGATTAATGTGAAGTTTATTCCTACATGTATAAAATGACATATTGATAGTTTTAATAAATTATCAAACCAATATAAATGTATTTTTTTGGTTTTTAATTTTTCATTTATCATTTTACTAAAAAGAAATTTTAAACTGGAAACACATACATTTAGTCATATCGGTCACAACATGTGTTAGTTTGATGCAAGACTTATTCCAATATGTAAAAAATGACTTATGAGTCATTATTCTAAATTATTAAGATAATATGAGCATGTTTTCTTTGTTTATAGTGAGGGAAACGTTTTGAACTAAAATGTAAATTTTAAACTAATAATGGAAACATTGAGTCACCTCTGGAACATAGTGTATCATATAATGGTTCAGATAATTTTTACATGTCATAAATGACGTAACAATAATTTTCCAAAAATATAAATAAAATAAAGAAGTTTATACTCAGTTTTGAGTATGCCAGTTTTCTTTTTGACTAAAATTAATGAAAATTTTATATAAAAAGACACACATGAAGTCATATTGGTCACACCATGCATCAAAGTGAGGTTCAACTGATTTCTACACATTCCAAATGAATGGTCGATCGTTTTAATAATTTATTGAAACAATTCAAAGGTGTTTTCTTGGTTTTGAGTATGTCACTTATTTTTTACAATAATGTCATTTTACACTAGAAACACACACATTGAGTCATACCGCTCACATCATGTATCATATTTAGGTGAGAATAATTAATATATTTCACAAATTACTTAATGATCATTTTCATAAATTATAAATTAAATTAAGAGTGTGTTTTCATAGTTTTTATTGAGTGGAACATTCTAAATTAAAATGTCAATTTTAAACTAATAACGAGCACATTGAGTGATATCTAGAACATAATGTGGAATATTGAGGTGATGATGATTTGAAAACATCCAAAATAACATATAGATCATTTTCCTAAAGTATCAAAATAATCCAAATGTGTTTTCTTGGTTTTGAGTATGTGAGTTTACTTTTTTACAATAATTAGTGTCAATTTTAAATAAAAATACACACATGGAGTCATACTAGTTAAACTATGAATTGGATTAATGTGGTGATAATTTCTACAAAATTAAAATGACATATGGATCATTTTCTTAATTTATCTAAAGAATAAAAATGTGTTTTACCATTTCTAGTAGTCACATGCCTTTTTTTACTAAAATGTCATTTTAAACTGGAAACACACACTTTGAGACACATTAGTCACCTCGTGTGTCGGTTTTATTCAATATTGGTTCTTAAATTTCATTAATGACTTACTTATTGTTTTAATAAATTATCAAGATAATTATAGTGTGTTTTCTTATATTTTATTAAGTGAATCTTTTTTAACTAAAATGCCAATTTTAAACTGATAACGGAAACTTTGAGTCATATTAGGCACATCTTGTATCTGATTGAGGTGAATTTTATTCTCATATATGAGAAATAAATTATAGATTTTTTTATTAATTTACTAAATCAATGTTAACGTGTTTTCCATGTTTTGGTTATGTTTGTTTTCTTTTTTACAAAATTTAATGTCAATTTTAAATAAAAAGATCCACATGGAGTCATATTGATCACATTGTGTGTTGTATTGAGGTGTGGATGATTCTTACACATCCTAAATGACTTATGAATCATTTTCATAATGTATAAAAATAATATAATTTTTTTTTGTTTTGAGTGTTGTCTTTTTTACTAACATTAATGTCAATTTTAAATAAAAAGATGTACGAGGAGTCATACCGGTCATACCGTGTGTCAGATTGAGGTGTCGTTGAATCCTACATTTCCCAAATTACATTTGGATTGTTTTATTCAAGTAAAAGAAGAATCCAAAAATACATTTTTTACCACAATTATCATTTCATTTCTTTTTCAAACTGCTAACACTTCATATTGAGTTGATTTTATTAGCCAATAAAACATCTTATAATCTTCTAGTTATCAATAATGAGAATGTTTTCCTGAATAAAAAAAAATCGACTTAATATGTAGTGTTGAATTTTTGGAAAATAAAATCAATGTTAATTGTGGTAACAATGTAATAAATATACATGTTATCTTTTATGTGGCTTTTTGTAGATAGTTTAAAGAAAAATATGACTTCCCAAAAGATCTGTGAAAAAACTAAATAAGTATTAGATAAAAATTATTTGGAAAAAACATAAAAATTGAAGATAAAATGATGACAAAATAAATTATATAAGTATTATTAATTCACATTTTCATGATGGTTGTATACATTATTGACCCATTTCCTTGTTTTCAATATCTCATTTGCATCCACGATGTCTAATCTCTCGTTAGCATGAGAAGCTTTAAACAGACTAGCCCAAATCAAACAAAAGAATCCACATGTATAATAAAACACATCTTATGTGAGTAATAATAACAATAAATTAATTAAACAAAAATTTTAATCAATATATTACTTCTATGGAAGTCACATCTTGATATTATTTGTACACATTTTTCCATTAGGTATGCTTTCCAGTCGTTTCTAAGAAAATATATATCGTCCTTTGAATATGAGTATTTTTGGATGACTTATTATTAATGTAATGATATAAATTAAAAAATAATTAATAAATATTTTACATGAAACTATACATATCTTAAAAAATACCACTTTGGGTATGCAAGTTTTTTAATGGAATATGATCTCTATCAAAAATTTACAAACATATTAACCACAATATTTTCCATTTATTTTTTTATACACTATATAATCATTGATAAAAATAATTCATTTGTTTTGATATGTATTTTTATTGTGAAATATTAGTATATATACCTTGATATATGTGCAGTTGTAGAAACTAGCAGGCTCATTGTGCTTAATACGTGTCCTCATTCCATGAATCTCATGATATTTAAACATCTACCTATAATAAAAGAATTATCATTAAAACATAATATAAATTATATAACATTGTGTTTATTTACAAAAAAATTGAATTTAGTGTATTAAAAATTTACAAATTTCATCATGTGTGGTTAGTTTATTGGGTATCAAGGTAGTGAATCTAGGAAATAAATCTTTAGAGTATCTAAATTGATTGCAAAGAGCATCCAGTGATTCAAAAAAACCAAAACATGAATAAGTAATGAAATAAAAAAAATATATTTGATATGATTAAATTTTTTATTTTTACCTTTGCATTGTTGGTATTATGAAGATTCTTTCATCCATACATGTTCATTCAAATGATTTCTCCACTTTTCTCACTATTTCATTCATTTTTTTGAATCTATTTTTGTTTGTTTTGAAGAAGTGACGTGAGGAATAATGTGTCCAAATTTATGTTAATAGGTTAATACCATAAAATTTTATTGATATATATGCATTCAAAAAATATAAAATATATTTAGTTACAATTAACATGGTATATTAGATTTTGGAAAAACAAATCATGAAAACATCCTTCATGTATAAATATACAACTAAGGTTCTTAGACATTCATAGTTGAGTATTTCATTTAAATTTTCAAAATAAATTTAGTTTATAACGTAAATTGTACATTTATTCTTGAAAATTAACAAAGGTATTACTACCTTATTTAACTTTTTATATGCATGGACATTCAATATTAGTACATGTGAATATTGAACAGGTGGGGTAATGGTACTTTCAGAAGATCTTTTCGATCAGTTGGTTAAACCTTTAGATGGTTTGGATCTGATCTTTCATTTCACCCCTTTCACTTTGTCCATTTGTAATAAAATTCATTAGCTCATAAATTTTACATTAATTTTTAAAGGTTTATAATGAAAAATAAATTGTATATGAATAACTTCATGCCAAAAAGTTTTTTACTAGATCTGATGGCCATGCATCAAATGTTCCAAAAGCATGGTCGGCCATTTGAATATATCCATCCTTAAGTGGAATAGGTATATTAGAACTCAGATTTCTATCTATGCTAATCATCACTCTCGCATGACTTGTTGGAACTGTTTTGTTGTGTAGATGGTCATCTAGGATAATAAACACTATATCCCTCACTATAAGGTGATGGGTTGGTGTTGATAGATATAAATCACAATCATTTTTACCCTAGAGAATATCAGTAGAGGCAATGTTTCATTGTATTTTTTGAATCAAATTTCACAAAAAAATTATTAGAATATTGTTTTAACTCAATTAAGATTGATATTTGAGGGGAATGGATTCCCTCAAAGCTGGTGGGGGTGGGGGAAAATCATCATGCAATGGTTGTTCTTGATTTAATTCTTCTCTTTGTTCCCCCCATAATAGTGTCTAATAACTCAATATTCCATTTAAATTTTTCTTCATGGGAAAATAATATTTATTTCATCTCATAGATTTTTTTATCTTTATCCTTCTTTTTTCTCAAAATATGTTCATGGTGTCACTCAAAAAATCACACCTCTGATGCAGCCATACTGTTATGGCCACTTTAAGACCTCTGATTATTAGTGTTCATCTGATATAGGTGTTTTTGATTCCTATGACTAATTTGGGTTGAAAATATTGGAAAAAAAGTAATCATTATTATTTAATTGCAATTTAATGAAAAAAAATTGTTATGTAATAATTACACATGTTTCGCAGACTTTTGTGTATTTTAATCTATTAGTATCCCATATTTATTTAGATGTGCCTCCTTCTATAACACGTGGCATGGGATGGAAGTGGCTCTAGATTTGGATTCATTAATCTATCTATAAATGGTGGAACATAATTATGTTATTGTTTCATATTATATAAAAGTAATATAGAATATTTTAAATGTGAACCAATTTTTTTTCTAGTCAAGCATACTCCATCCATGATTTACAGTAGGGATGCATTGGTTTTTCTACCATTTCCTTGTTTTTAGCACTCAGTTTATTATTAATAAATTTTAAATTCTCAATAAAAATGATAGATACATGTATTTTCGACCAATTGATTTCCATAAATAGTGTACATTTAAGAATATCTCCAAATCACGACCAGTAAACGCATCCCATTATTCTTGGGTTATCAGGTGTGCATACACAAGTGGTGAGTTCAGGTTTATTTTCTCTTCAACATCATTAAGATGAAATCTCATTAGAATTTGGTGAAAGACATTTTGAATCCTTCTTGGAAGAATTTATACAATTTTTTTATGGGTTTCATCTACAATAAATATAATCTGTAAGGGATGATGAAGAGTAATTCAATATTTCATTAATTAATTTTTTTTATTTTTTTGTAAAATAATGAAATGATATAATAATGTTAGTACAGTCTCTTCCCATATTAGTGCCTTAATCATTAGAACAACATAGTTCCATGAATCTAGATCAATAAAAACACATTTTTGAGTGATGATTCTAATGTTACTACTAAACATGGCCTTGTTCGGGTTAACATGATGGCTCAGTGCATTCCTTCTAACCTATAATTTGATGAAATTTAATTCCGCATTAATGATTTTTTCTCTAACACTGTCAAACTATGGCGCTATTTTTTTTGCATCATCAGTCCTTAATAACCTACCATTTCCACAAATTCAACATCATCAATATTTTGTTCCTATAGATCAATTGTTTTAGATCCATTATGTCAAATACTCCGAGAGGGGGTGAATCGGGGCAAGAGGGATTAAAAAAACATTCCCTTTTGATCTTGTTTCGTTGTTAAACAATACTCTCTTCTATCTCTTTCCCAAATAAATTCATGACCATAAATTAAAGCATGCAAGAGACATGAAAATTTTTACTTGGTTCTCCTATATCGGGCAATGTCTAAGGAGCATACAACATAAATGTTCCGAGGTACCAAATCCACTAAAAGATTACTACTATTTACAATGTTCGGAGTGGACTCATTGTCTCTCCTGGTTCACAACTAATCACAATTTTAAAGTTCATTGCACTCTCAACTGATGTATTCTCACTATTTATCTAGAATATGCACTCACAATTAACATAATTATAGGTCCCTTCGTTAACTCTAATGAATTCATCATCCCCTGTATGTAGATTCTCAATTAATGTCCCACTTTTATCTATTGATGAATACCACATTACCATAGATATACCGGGAAACTTCAAATCTTTCACACAACCCATAATATTCCTTGCATGAAATTTTTATTCTTTCCTTACAAAACATATTCTTATTACTAACTTCCTTCCTACATGAAACACCAATCTCACGCACAACTTCATATCTTGTGTGCAACTCCAATTCTTACACACAAATCAAATTTTTTATGCACAACTCCATTTAAATGAAATTCATCATGATTAAGAGCTTTGATTTCCTCTAAGTGTTGAGATTCTAAAATTAGGGGGGTCATCTCTTATATTAATTCATTGTTGACCCCCGTGTGGAAGATTCAACGCATCACGCAAGATCCCCGCTGAGCACACAAAACCCAATTTGACGCCGCATTGGGCACATAAACCTCTTTCACACAACCTCGACTTTCATGAAAATTCCAAATCTTTCACGCACTAACTTCCTTGGACATATTTTGATGTTTTAATCATGAAACATGTCTGGAATTCAACATTCAATTGCATCTTAATTCTTGCGTGAAACGTCCTTTTACAAAAACACATTTATATATTCTTCTGATTTTGTGTCCCAAAAACTTGGAAAACACTTGAAAACGATGCCACCTTGTATACAATATTTTTTACCTCCTCTAGATAATCCATTAATTTATTATGTATTCTTTTCAACATAGTTCGTCAATAATTACTCTTGAATTCCACAACAGACCATAGAAACCCTCTTTATAAACAAACACAATTAACCCAAAAATTCTTCCAAGTTACCTTGAGGAGTTTTTTTAACAAAAGGTAGTACTGAAATGTGTATAAGGTATTGGTACCACTACACTAGAAGTATCAATAGGTTGAGAAAACAATTTTTCATCATGATTGAGAGCACCAAAATCTGCAGAATGTCATTGTTCCTCTACAGTAGGTGTTGTAGTAGGTTGAGAGACCTATTATTCCTCAGGATTGGGAGCACTAACACATGCAGAATCCATTATCTGTATAAGTGAAGATGAATGATAATAAAATATAGTAGCATATAGAGTAGAAACCATGCATGTAATAACCTATTTAAGAATAAAAAAGTGTATGACAACGTAATCTAAAATGTAATGTGGAAAAATAAATGACCAACTATAAAATATGCATCAATCAAGAAAAACTAGAAAATATAGGAAGATAAGAGATCCTAACTCCTATTATCCAAGATATGACCACTGTAAAGAGTCAAATGAACCCAAGTATCTCTAAGATACACTAATACCACCGTCGACTTTTCTGTCATCTACATATGATATGACACTAGTGGGAGATTCCCATTCAAGGGAGAGTATATACATACCCCAAAGGATATTTTGAAAATTAAAGATGGATAAAAAACAATGTATGATAGAAGTATTAAACTCAACCAAAACCCAAAGGGAACAAAATCTAACACATAGATATGTATTCCATAAAATAAATCAAGATGGGAGAGAAAGGGGATCATTTGAAGTGTCCAATGATCCTGTAGTCACACTGAGAGGGGGGTGAATCATGTGTGACCAATTTTAATAAATTATTTTTCTACTTTTAATTTTAACCTCTATCAAATGTTAGGATGATTGGATCATACATGCAATGAAGAAATAAAACAGTACACAAAACACAATATTTTTACAAGGTTCGATACTATGACCTACATACTTTCCATGTTTATTAAACCCCCCACCAAGAATTATCCACAATAATATTTTTATCAATTACAATGGTTCAGGAAGAAAATAGTTATACACCCCAATAATTGATTCTGTAGTTGATTCTGGCTATACCCCCCCAACAATAAAACTATTCATCTTCAGTAGGTTAGACCCCTAATCATTTGACTGGTTAGACCCCCCTAGTCTCTCTCAACACTCTTCAGCAATTGGTTTGACCCCCAGTCACAAGATCCTTATTTCTCTTAAATATAATCCATAGAGAGGATAATAAATTTAGTGTCCTCCTCTATGAGATTACTCAATCAAAATGGATCATGTAAAATTAATGTTCCTTTTCACTGATGTTGTACTTGATCAGATAACTCTGATCACTGAATATAATCTGATGCCTTCGTACAAAATTTATTAGGCATGAATTCATTCTTCTGCTGAAGACTCGGCCTCACTAAACACTAAAAACTCAGAAATACAAATTCTTCTGAAATGCTGATAGAAAAATGTCTCTTCTTTAGTCTCAAAACACTAAACCTAAATTAAGAAACAAATATTCCACATGACCATTACCAAACATCATGCATATCTAAACTATTCACGGTCTTTTCAATTTATGCATGCATTAATTCATGTATTTTATCAATAACTCATATAATGCATAATGTATACTTGCACAAGTTTTTTCACACTCACTATCAAAACTATTCATATCTCAAATTGTGTATATTCACACATGCATAGGCATGCATGGATACATACATGTGGTGTTTTTCTTATGAAATCTGAAAACACTATCCACTTCATCTAATACCTGCACTATTTGTATTATGTGAGGTATTATTTAAGTGCATCAAATTCAAAGTTCTTCTTCTTCTAGCATTCTTACCCGAATGAGTGCAGCCTATTAAAGTGTGAAAGTACTATTCGTAAGATATAAAATAGTGTATCATTTTATTTAGCAAACTAGAATAGTTCGTGGTGCTGCTATTCACAAATACTGTTCAAACTATCACGATATTCATCAAACATTCTTGAAAAAGTGTTAATCTTCTATTATTGAGAATGGTTTCTCTATAACAACACTCTAACCATGGGAGTAACACATTGTGTGCTAACCTACATGCTATGCAAAAACCATTTTCATCCTGAAGCTATCTGAGTGTGAAAAGCACAAGTCAAACACTCACAGCCTTGAAGTCTTATTCATAAAAATAGTAGTATAATGTAAACCTTCACAATCCAAAGAGATCCACAGTGCTTCATTTCTTTAAAAACAAGAGCTTCTCCAGAAAAACTCAGTAGCAACAATACTGAAATCCCCAAATGTTATTTATAGGCAATGAAGATCATTCCATAACCATCAAGAACCACCAACCTTGATCATGTACACCTTATTATATCAAATCATATAGCCTCTCCTTTGCAACATAGGATAACACCATCACTGAAAAATAATATTATATTATATCTTCATTTCATATATTTAATCTTCAATTTTTGATGCAAATGAAATTGAATCATATTTAAATCATCATGGAATTTTTAGAATTATTAAACAATGATAGAAATCAAGGATTCATGTATCTGTCAATGTCATTTCATATAGATCCTATAATGAAATAAACTTCCCTGATGGCTAAGGTAGAGTATGATGTGACCGGATGATCAAATAGATCAAATATTCAGATTAGATTCGATCAGACAGATGTAGTTCATTATGTTTTTTTAAAGAGGATGAACAGAACAACATCCATGATGATGAGATGTGAAGATCATATGGTTCAAGTTCATTTTTTTCAATCTCGCGTCAAAATGAGATGAGGATTCATTCTCATTTATAATAAAAGATGCATCAACCATCTATTAGAAATCTCGTATCTCTCCCTAGTATCGCTATGTACTGGTTCTATGGGTTCACTTCTGTTTCCACCTCTACCATTGTTCCTCCCCGCATGGTGGTGCTATACCACTACTCTCCCTTATGTGGGAGTACCCTAGCACTGGTTCGGCTATAGCCTCATGCTGTATGGCTAAGGGTTGAGCCCCACTACCCTTGAGGTTCTTATACCCCTAGTTGGCGATGGGGGTGGTGGAGAATTTTTTATGTAAGTACCAAATTAGATACGTAGAAAAATTCTATGTAATATAATGACATATAAGACTTCTTGAATTATCAAACCCACATATTTCATTTTTCATTCCTTTTGAAACTCACACACAAATCACTGAACTTTAATTCTGCTCAATGTTGTATAAATTTGATTCAAACTCAAATACACATGTCTTTCGAACTTCAAACTATCTTTGCAATCATTAGATTTGAATTGATTGAAATTTCATCTTCTTATGTTATTGAAAACAATTTTAACTTCAATAAATAAAATGAAAAATTTAATATCCCCATTTGGATTTGTGTTCAATGCACAATTAATATTATTAGTCAATGATAAATTCTCCTCATTGTTGGAATTAAATCCAAAGTTATAAGCATAGGAATGAATTATCATTTCCAAAATTCAAATTCTAATAATATCCCCTTCACATATGAATCGTATTATTTTATTTAAATTTGAGAATAATTAAATCACTACAAACGTAGAAATGTGATAAAATTAACCAACTCTAAGTCTAAATGAACAATGATCTATGTAGAAAACAATAGTGATTAGATTTTATATAAATGTTGTCAATGAATTTCCAACATGTAAAACCAGTCACTAAAACTTTTTAATAATTTCTCAAAAGATTTTCAATTAATCTTCTGCATAAATCTCACCAAACAGATTAAAAACATTCATGTACAATAATATATTTCCCCTTTTTAATTGAATAATAAATCTCTCCCTTGTAGAGTTGATAAATTCATTTCATGAAAATAGGATATGTAATCAATCATACCACAATGATGACAAGCATCAATTTCATGAAATTGTTTTTAAAATTATCATATTAATACCTCTACATTACTTTTGATATTTATATGATGCCAACTAATATATAAATATCATATAAAATATTTTCTATTCTCCCCCTTAAAAGATGTAGAAAATATTTTTTCATCATGATTGACTTTCATAATGAATAATTTCCAAATGCCTTCTAAGATTATAAGAGATGTTTCAAATTGAAAACATGATTCTAATATTACTCCATGATGGACATATTCTTATATATAAAATATTCATATAATTTATCAAATTTAGGTCTCCCCATATATGTATGCTTCACCTTCAATTCCATGCATAAAAATAAAACACTATATATATGGGAATAAGGTGGTTCTTCAGTGCTCCTCAGTTAGACCAACAGGGCTGAGAGTTTCTTCTCTACCAAACAATATTCTTAGATAAAAAGGGTTCTTCATATTTTCTAACAATGAAGTTTCATTTATCTCTGTTTACTTTATATTTCTTTCCTCTTCTAAAAATTCTAGCTAAATGATCAAACACACTTTAGGAAGAGGATCAATCTTCATTATTTCAATACACTTCTTATTGCCAACATTTTATGTTAGAGATAATTTCCAATTATTCATAAAAAAAATTTGACCAGACTACAATTTTAAAAGAAATTACTTGATTGTCTAGACATGTTTAACCTATCACATACAACTTTATAATTCTAAAAGATACCACTTTTAGGAAAAAAATTATATCCTTAATTAGTAATGTCATTAACCAAATAAACCATATTTTTTCTTCTAAATCGACTCCCTCTTTGATTGCATCTTGATTTCTTTAGTATGAATGTTCATGTTCAATTTATAGTGACTCGTGGTGTGACATTTATTACAAGAATTGAAATATTTTTTCATTGGTGAGACACACTTCACATCATTCTTCACAAACATTTTAAGTGTTTTTCATTTAGAAATTTTCTTATTCTAACCTATAAAATTCACTTATTACCTACTTCACATTCAATTGTTATATTCTATTTTCATCAATAGACAATATGTGCATAATCTATACATAATAGAACTCATCATAACATTGACTACCTATATTATATTAATCACAGTAAATTTTAGAGTAAACATATCTTTTCTTGCTAAACTAATTCTCTTTCTTGGAATTATTTTTCTATTTTTTAGGTTTCAAATTTTCTTCAGCTTTGCTAACCCTAAATATTTGCATTTTGTAATTTTTATACAATTAAATTTTTGCCAACAATTAATTTATTGATGCTCAAACATCCAACTGCACTAAGAGTAGCCAAAAAATCTTTATTTCTTTTTCAATATCATATTCTGAATATATTTGGAATTTTTATGTTTTTGGTTAGCCATTTCATCTTCTTCCATTCTTTGGGGAACATGATTTTTTATGTACCCAAGTTTTTCTAGATTTTAATGTTGAATCTACAATAGTCATCAAATCAACATTAGTACACATAGATTTATCAGGACAAAGGGTTACCTTCATTAAATAGTTTACAAGAGATTTATCCTTGGGTAACATCAAACTCTTATTTCCACTAGAGTTATCCTTTTTATAAATATAACTCTTGTCATATGAATCCTTGTAGATATTTATTTTCTCAACAACATGGTAATTGGTATCTTGTGTCTCTTATATATTTCACAATTTCACTTCTAGTTAAATACACATTAAGTTGAGATAAATCATCTCATATTCAACAAGTTTCATGATTTCTTCCCAATAAATATTAATCTTTTAAATCTCTTCTTCATTCATCTAATTTTCCTTTAGTAACAAGTTGTCAATCACCTTAATTCATTCTAATTTATCATTTAGCATGTCATTTTAGACATTCATAGATATACTATGTATCTTTTAAAGTTCTTTAATAACTTCTGTAAAAACAATTTCAAAATTTTATTTCTTACAATCATTACTGTCCAATTCTTCAATAGCTCCAGAATATCATTCTTTTCAAATATGTATTGTTTCTTTTTTTCTTTCACAAGTCTTGTGAGAGTGTTGGTAATGCCAAAATTTTAGTCAATTTCTTTTCCATAGCCTCTTCCTCTTCTTCAATATATAATTTTTCATCCCAAAGTACCTTGAAAGCATTGATCATTCAAGAAAATACTTCTTTGGGACGTTTCTTCAAATGTTTTCCGATTTCATAATTGATCATATTATCATCACATGTTGAGCAACATTCCTAATAATTATAACCAACTAATTTCACTAAAAAAATAAACTTTGAGTTCGTTCAGCTAGTATTTGATATTTCTTTGTCTTTGAACTATTCTTCAGTTTCTTTTCCACTATTTTCTTCCTATTGTTTTGAGTCATTGCTGAAACACCATCATTTCGGCTATTAAGAGAAGATATAGTCTTTTCCATTTGAAGATCTTATAAATTTTTTAAAAACCCAAATCTACACTTCATATTCTTCTGATAAAAATAGATGGAAAAGTATAGTTGATCCAATCAGAGGTTACCTATGCTCTGATAACAATTTAAGTGCCCAAGGATAGTGCATTCACACTAAGAGGGGGGTGAATTAGGTGTGACAAATTTTAATCAATTATTTTTAACCTTTTAATTTGAACCTCTATCATTATTTAGGATGAGTGGATCTTGTATGAAATGATGAAATTAAATGAAACACAACACATAGAATTTTTACATAGTTTATTACTATAACCTACAATCTTTCCATGTTGGTTATACCTCGCAAGATTTATTACCCACAATCATATTATTATCAAAAAAATGGTTCAGGAATCAATTGGTTATACACCCCAGTAATCGATCCTCTAGTTGATTCTAGTTATACCTCACAATAATCCAACTATTCTACCTTAGTTAGTTAGACCCCCTCAATCTCTCTTGAGCCTCTTCAGAAACTGGTAACACCCTCGGTTAAAACATCCTCCTTCTTCTTAAATCTTATCCACATATAGGATAATCAATTTAGGATCCTCCTCCATGAGTTTTATGGATCAAACCGAATCATTTACAATTAAAGTACCATTGTTGTGATGCTGGACTTGATCATATAATTTAGATCATTGAATATAATCAGATGCCTTAGTAAAATATTGATCAGTCAATAATCCATTATTCTATTGAAGACCCACCCTCACTAAACACTGAAAAAGAGGAAACAAAAATTCTTTTGAAACAAATATAGAAAACTGTACCAGATTTAGTCCCAAAATCTACACCCGAATTAAGAAACAAATATTCAACATAAACTTTTTCAAACATCATACATATGTAAATAATTCATGGTATTCTGAATTTATTCATGCATTAATTCATGTATTTTAGAACTGCCTCCTATAATTCATACTATATACTTGAACAAGTTTTTCACAATAACTATCCAAATTATTTGTTCCCAAATGTGTGTATATTCACACATGAATAGGCATGCACAGATACATTCATGTTGTATTTCTCTTATGAAATCAGAACACACAATCCACTTCTTCTAATAGGTTCATTGTATGTATTGTGTAATGTATTTTTTAAGCACATCAAAACCAATGTTCCTCTTGTTCTTGCATGCTAACCCGAATGAGTATAGGCTATTAAACTGACAAGTCTTCTACACAAGACATTACCTAGTGTTTCCTTTTTTTAGAAAACCATAATAGTTCACGGTGCTTCTATTCATAAATGTTGTGCAAACTATAATGATATTCCTCAAACCATAATGAAACATTGATAAGATCTTTTTATTAAGAATTGGTTCTCTGTTACTTCACATAGGACATGGGAGTAACACATTGTGTGAGAACCCAAGTGCTTTGTGGAAACCATTTTTATTGTGATTCTATTTGAGTGTTCATAGAACATATCTAAAGATCATGGCATTAAAGCCTTCTTCAAAAAATCAGTAGTAGTGTGACCGTCTTCATAAACCAGAGGAATTAGGAATGATTTGTTTCTCTGAAAATGAGAGATTCTCTAAAAAAACTCAATAAAAACAAAATCAAATGACTCAAATAGTATTTATAAGAAAAAAAATATCATTCTAAAACCTTCAATAATCATTGAACATTCTTAGGTACACCTTCTTATATCAAATCATATAGCCTCTTCTTTGTGGCATAAGAAAACACCATCACATAAAAATAATATCTTATTATACCTAAATTTATTTTATGTAATATTTAATTTATGATACAAATGAAGTGACATCATATTCTGATCATCCTGGAATTTTTAGAATGATTAAATGGTGATTGGAAGCTTGGATTCATACTTTTATCGACATCACTACATAGTGCTCCTATGGTGAACTGACTTTCGCAAAAGGATTAAGGAAAAGGAAAATGCGGCTAGATGATCAAATGACTCGGATATTTAGATCAGATGAGAATATCCAGATGTAGTTCTTTCAATGTTTTTTAAAGGATATGAACATACCAATGACTAGGATCATGAGATGTAAATATTAGTTCCAATTTATTTTTCACAATCCCACATCGAAACAAGACGAGGATTCCCATTCCATTATAATAATGTATGTAGCATCCATCCATCATAAATCTACTCTCCCTTGCCGGTATCACCCTGTACTGGTTTTGTGGGTGCGCTCATGCACCCACCTCTACCATCATGCCTCCCCGCATGGTGGAACTCTTCCACTCTTATCCCTCACATGGTACTTCCCTTGAACTACCTTAGTTATGGCCTTATGATAGCTAGATGAGGGTTGATCTCAACTTCCCTTGAGGTTATGCTCCCCTTAGCTGGTTATGTGAGTGGTGGATAATTTTTTTAGTAAGGACCATATTAGATACTCATAAATATTAAAAGAAATATAATGACATAAAAACCTTATTCAATTTTCAAACCTAAGTATATCTCATTTCATTAATTTTGAAAATCAAATAAAAATCCCTAAACTATAATTCCTCTCAATGTTTTAGCCATTTGTGTCAAACCCAAATACACATGTCTTACAAACCTCAAACCAACTTTGTAATAATCACATTTGAATTCATTGAATTTTTTTATATATATGTAATTGACAACAATTTTAACTTCACCAACTCAAGTGAACACATCATATTCATATTAAAACCCATCCCAATATGATGAGTCACCCTACAACTCTACTATTCCATCATCAATGGACAACATATTTTTTGTTTGATCAATAAAGTCATAAATAGAGCACAAACTTGACCACTGCTCTATAACGCAAGGGAGTGTAATATAAAAAAATATGTGACCCACTCTTTGTTGTGATTGGGGAACACCATATCTATAAGAAAACTGTGTGTAGAGGACCCACACCCTTGTATAATAGGGTAGTATGGTCTCTAGGGATAGAGGAAGTGTACCATAGTGCGAGTAGGGAGCATTGCCTCTATATTTGTACGGTGAGTATGGATGACTCATTCCCTAGTACAATAGGGTAGTATCAACTTCTTGGACAGAGTACTCACTTCATAGTGAAATAAGGTAGTGATGAATATATATCTATATAATAAGTATAGAGGAACCACTCCCTTGCGTGAAAGGGATGTTCTGTCTTTGTGGATAGATGACCCACGCCCTGGTGTTAAAGGGAATTTCCACATATGTATCTGTATAATGAGTATGGAGGACCCATTTCTCATGTGATAGTGGATTACCTGCTCCATGTATAGAAGATATATTACTTAGTGTGACCATGGAGTGCCTCATCAATATCATTAAAATTGGTTTGGAGGACCTGAACCTAGGTGCGATAAGGGAGTATTGTCTCTGTGCATAGAGGAAATTCACTCAAGTAAAACAGGGGTATATCGCCACTGTATAGAATATAAAGTATGGAGGACCCACACCCTAGTGTGATAGGGTTCTACTATCTCAGTATATAGAGAATACATTCCCAAATACAATAGGGGATTTTTTCCTAAATCTAGTCTCTTGGATAATCCTTCATGATCATTTCCATTATCAAGCATTTCCTAAAGAAGAGTCATTATTTGGACGTCTCACTTCCTATATCAAAATCTACTACAAAGGAAACCTTAATATTCTATGTATAGAAAACATAGTATAATCTACTTGAAGGCCATAATATGAGTAAAAATAAGATATATGAGAGATAAAATTTCTCAAAAATGGAGTACACGACATGTAAGGGACCCACGCAGTGTGTGGTCTCTCTCTGCTACATGGTTGTGTTATCCACTGGACATGGATTTGTGGCCATTTAATTGTACATAGAATTTATGGGGATCATATGGATTTTCTCGACCACCTGGGGCCTACACGTGTTATACTAGATGTGCCCATGTCCATTGGGTCATGCCCGTGTACATGGATGTGTACCTAGTCATGCCTAGGTATTGGTTCATGTCTGTGTACTCCTAGAGTACATGGCATGTCCTCCCACATGGGATCACGGGTGTGTGCCCATTATTATATGTCTTATATACCTAATGAGGGTCACAAGGAATGTGGCCTAGCCACATGTCATGTGATTTTTATCGTCCCTAAACCCCTAACGCCATAGTGAGGGGTATTATATGTTCTATGTTCATCAGACTACATGATGTGTAGTCGGATTTTCCAAAGAATCCATGAAATTTTATTTGGATTATATATATTCCACTCCCATCACTGAATATGTTTATTGAACACTCAAAATCCTTCGAAATAAATTTTAAAGATCCTTAATGTCGATTTGTCAGCCTCTGATGGTCAGAAATTACAATTCGGGCACCCGCACGAACATCCTTCGGGCATTCTAGCCCACCTCCCATCACCATCGCAACTATGAATCCCATATCCATGGATTACAGGAATTATTCCAACCCAATCCATAAAAAAATAATTTATTAAATCATTATGTGTACATGCACCATGAATTTGGGGGTTTGTTCATGCTCGAAATCCCCCAAGAATGTCAAAAATGGCCTTATAGTCTAGTGAAAAAGAATGCAAGGAATATATGGGTAAAATGCATAAGAATAAATATTCATCAACCATTATCCAAGGGATATTTTCAAATTATTATATATTAGGTATATTTAGGGTGATAAACCTGTTATTAACAAGATTTAACATAATAAACAATTTTTTTGATATACAAACACATAAGAAGGAACAAATTAATCGTAGATCTTAGAATAGAAGATAAAAATATGATCAATATTTTAACGAAGAGTGGAAACCACAATTTAAGAGACATTCCTCAATATTTGATCATTTTTTCATGAAAAATGTGTCTTCCAATGATGAGAATGATTTGATATGTGTGTTTCCCATCGATTCACCTCGATATGATCATAGGTTAGTGTCTGATCTAGATTTGACAATGAAAAACATTTGAGATCCTGTCAAAAACCTCCCCAGCTTATGAGACTAACCCTAAAAAAATTCATAATGACATATTTATATAGGACTAGAGTTAGGTCATTTAAATTAAAATAAATAAATTATTCATTTATTTTAATTTAATCACACTAACTATAAGCTGTCTTATCTGAACGTAGAGCACCAACCTACATTAGGTCGTACCTTGAGTAAAACCCATTCTCCAAATTCAACTATTGTTTTATATTTCTTTTTTGAGGATCCACTCCAGATATATTCCATTATTTCTTAAAAACTACATACATTTGATATAAAATATATTTAATATCTTTATAAAATTAATTTCGAGATCACCAGTCCTTGAAATCTCATGTCGTATTATAACCTATCTCCAAAATAATCCTTGATATATTTTAAATATTACATGTAAAAAACACAGTCCTTACAATAAATGTTCTATTTTAGATTAAAATGTGTGGAAGTATCCAAAACTGAGCATATGAGCTCGATTTTTTTCAGAATTTAGGAAAGTAATCCAAAATTCATTTGTTCCATGTAGTGATCAACCATACATCAATACAATATATGATATTATCAGTGTTAAATAAAGTGTTTTTTTTTAATATAAAATTGTCATTAAAGTTTAAAACATGCATCATTATCCAAAACTGAGAAAAAAATCACATATTATTTTCAAACATTAAAAAATGGTCTATAATTTATTTGTGACTTGTAGGAATCAACATAATGTCTATCTGACACATGATGGAGAATGTATTACTGGAAGTGTATGTTTTCAATATAGAAGTTCCATTTTAGTTTAAAATTTGTGTCACATTTCCTAAACCAATAAAAAAATATGATATTGTTTCCAAACATTATTAAAATGACCCATAATTCATTTGTGATGTGAAGGAAACAACTTCACATCAATCTGACACATGATGTGGCCGGTAAGACTTAGCGTATGTTATCAATATAGAAGTGCTATTATAGTTTTAAATTCATATTACATAGCGAATAATGAAAAAATGATCATGGATTTTTTTCAATCATTAGGAAAATGATCCATAATTCATTTGTAAGGATTAGTAATTGACCACACATCAATATAACAAATGATGTGCCAGTATGACTCGATGTGTGTTTTTTAAATTTAGAAGTTTCATCTTAGATTAAAATTAGATTTACATAGTGAAAACCAATAAAATATTCTTAGAATGTTTTAAAAAATTAGTAAAATGATCCAGAATTGATTTATGTTGTGTTAGAATCGACCACATGTCAATTTGGACCACAATGAGGTCGGTATGACACAAGGAGAATTTTTTAATATAAAAATGCTATTTTCATAAAAAATACGCATCATGTGGATGAAACAAAGAAAACGATCTGGGATTGTTTTCAAAAATTTGGACAATGATACATAATTCATTTATAGCATGTAAGAATTGATCACACATCATTAATATATTCGTAAATTTGTAGTATAATTTATATAGATTATTAATTAGCAATGTAATTAATAAATCACAATATAAATATTAATTAATAGTACAATTAACTATTAATAACTAATATAAAATGTACAATATAATCATTAATTATATATTTAATTGTATAACTGATAATATTTTTAATATATATAGTAATTAACAATATAATTTATTATATCCAGGTTATATAACATTAGAATTTAAATATGATTATTTTTTATTTACTATTAGTAAAATAAACATTGGTTTCATTGTAGGGAAATGATTTTGTATTGATTTTAATATTAGGGGAATTCATACTATAAGAGATGTGATTTTATATATTGGTTCTATTTTTTTAATTAATTTTAAATATCACATAAATATAAATATTTTTTATGTTAATTTTAAATTGAAATGATATTGCAATGTTATATTTTCATTTCAATCTAGTTTTTTTTATATATTTTAATTCCAATATGTTGATTTTGATTCCTATTATAGGGATACTATGGAGGTTTTTTTAGTTCTAAAATAGTTGTATTTCATTTATTAGTGAAAAAACCGAAATTCTAATGATTCCCCCTTTATTAGAGGGTTATTTGTAACACCGATAGAGTACCCCTTTATCAGTGTTAAACAAAAAATGTTGATAAATGGATACATTATCCATTATAAAACACAATAGGGATTTCACATTATGAATATATCATTTCTTTTCATAAAACTATTGAATATATTACCACCAAAAACATCACCATGAAGTTTCTTATCGTGAATAGAAGTTCACATCATCAACTAATCCTAGAAATAATTTCACAAATGATGTTTCAGAAGCTATGAATCCACTCTATCAAACATTATTTAGAACATAAAAACCATTATTCACGGAAAGAATCACCACCATTAGTATCATATTTAACTCCAAATCCTTCTCTCCCTTCCTCGATCCTATCAGAGGGCGCCCAACACCCAAAACACACAATGTAATGAGTTGGAAGTGTGAGGGTTATTAAACTAATCTTTATCAGTACTAAAAAAGTTCTAATAAAATTCTCACTTTTAATAGTCATTTTTTAGAAATATTATATTTATCATCACTTTAAGTTATCAATGATAAAAGAATGACATTTATTTGTTTTTTTAGCATTGAATATACATGATTTTTTCGTAGTGATGGGATTGGGAAACATAATTTTCAGGTTCATACTTAGCCATGTGAAAAATAAAACTGGGTAAAACTATCCTACCACTTTCGATGCACTTTCTGATATGTGTGAATTCTGGTTATCATATTAAAATTACCCTCTTTTATTTATTTGGAATTTCTGTTTATATTCTACACATGCATGAAAACTATATTGTAATTATTTTATTTTTCTCAATTTAAATGTTGGATCTCTCTTATATTGTTTGGATTCCCACATGAGCTTCTATCATGGGCTCTATCCTTTGGAAATCCTATTACTCCTTCTGTCTCATGTCTTCCACATCACTGATTTTCATGTATTTATCTTTTTTCTATTGATTAATCTCATCTCCCATTTTTATGACATATTGTTACCTTTTTTAGGTATTTATTGACCCTATATTGATCTAAAATTAATGGATAAATGTTTTTTTAATTATTAGAGTCTAGGTATAATTGTGTTGATGGTTTTATAGGGTTCACTTTTGGTCTGAGTGAGTTGGAGTCCTTTTCTGGGTTTTTCTACATAAACATTATATGTACTGTCTGTAGGATAGACTCACATCATGAATGTAAATCATGACATGAATCCATTTCTTTGGAAGTATCTGTGATATTGTTTCACAATATGAATAATGATGAATTAGTGAATTATTTTCAGAATGTTAAATTGTCAATATTATGATTTTTAACCGAACGTGATACATTTTCCCTATATACATCACTCGAGATATTCACATCCTGAATCATGGATTCACGTTATGAATTAAATATTTCGATTGGAGGTTTATACACATAATCAAGAAAATTACTTAATTATTTATGAAACTGCTTATATTGAACCCTTAGGGCTACAAAAGGTTATTTTTGGGAAATTACATCCCTTTAGGATATCTTAGTTTTTCATTTGATCTCTAGTGAGTTTCCTCTCTATGGTTATCTCCCTATTGTTGCGGTATTTCTTTGGAAGTAGTATGATATTTTGTTTTTGATTGAATCATAGTTTTATCTTGATAATTGGTGATCTAGGATTTGTTTTTTAGTCTCCATCTCTTTCATTGTTCATTAGTATTTCCCATTGTAGTTTTTGATTTGATAGTTGATTAAAGGTAGGTGGTTTGATAAATAATTACCCTAAAATTGAATCATTTAATTTATTGATTGATTTGATAGGAATTTTAAAATGATTTAAAAACATAGATTTGATATAATTGATATTCTATTTCTAAATGGTCATGTAAATTTTGAAAAACCCTAAATTTTAATGGCATTGAAATTTTTGGTGTGATTTTATAAAAATAGGTGGTTTGAGTTGAAACCAAATTTAATGAAATGATTTGTTATTGATTCATGTGATAAATTTCTCAAATTAAATGATTATTTGTAAAGGGAATGAATTTATTAAACACTAGTACTTGTTTTTAAGATAAGAAAGGCTTGCTAAAAACTAAAATTAGGAAAGTGTATTTTTAATTGATTTGAAATGATTGATTGATTCATTCATTCATTTATTGAAGAACATGTGATCCTAGGTAGTTAGTGTAAAATTAGGAAAATCATGCTAGGATCGTGCCCCTAAAAATGGATTGAAAATGAAAATTCTAATATAAACTTATAGTGGCATGATTTTCCCCAAATGGGAGTTGAGCCTTGATGGCCTAAGCCAAGGGATATGTGCAAACATTGATCCGAGATGATGGATTGAGTAGTGTGAAAAACCTATTACCTATAACTAACATAGCGAATGGCCAATTTTATGGTGCAATGAAATATTTGGTTTGATGATTAAATTATATTGATTATTGAATTATTTTATTCATTCCATTTAATTTATATAAAATTTTTATATAAAATTTTCATTTAATAATATTTTTATATAACATACATATCTTTGAGTTGAAAGTATGTTTTCTTTGAAAATATTTATATTCAATGCTTTGCCTTTTTTATTTAAATTAAAATCATGAATGTTTTATTTCTATTTAATTTTTTATGGAGCACTTAGTGAATCCCTATAAGGCTATTTATATCAAACCCTACATTTCCTTTTGGTGTTTCTAGATTTTCTTATGCTCGGTCCAAGTAAAGATAATGTGCCACTTGGAGGTGGTAGATTTTCTTGTGTCTTAGGGCCCTGACTATTAGAGTTGACCAACAAATATGAGATTCACTTGTAACTAAATATATTTATGAGATTTTACCTTTGATGATATTGTGTCTTTTGAGGATGTACTATTTTGAGTATTGTTTTACATATTCTTTTCTAGTACATTCTTTATGAGGAGAGTTAGAATACTAACTTGTATATTTTATCATCCACCAATTCATGGAAAAAACACTCCCATTTTATTCTTGTATGATTCCATGTTTTTTTCACCAACTTGTGGGTAATATGAATGGATTTTAGGCTATGTCAGGTTTGGGTCGTGTAACCGGGTACTAGGGTATCCGATATAGTTTTTGACAAAGTAGTATCAAATGTGGTTTGGATGGGAAAATTTATTTGATGTCATTATGTAGTTGGTTTGTACTGGTAGACATAAGGTAATACTAATGGAACATAAGAAGTAGTTACAAAAAAGTGCCTAGATTGCTCTCATCGTAATGAATTGTTTGTCGCTATTGGAGTTTGGTAATAATGTATTTGAGGAATTTTTTTCTGATTTGTAGAAAATTTCTTACTTTTGATTTGACCATTTTGAAATTCAAGTATTTAATTTTTCTTGGTGGAATTTACGGTTTTGTTAATCATATTTGATTTACAATTTTTTTATCCTTTTTATGCTTTCAATATTGTATGTTGATGTTCTGTAACAGCAAGACGCTAAGAATCCATTTTAATAGTTAGTGGTTAGAATCTTCTGGTGATCCACAATAAGAAAATACATTATTAGACCAAATATTTTTGAGATATTGGTTTGTATGATCCATGCTATAGGACCACTACATGAATGTGTCCACATTCATGCTCTGGAAGTGGAACCTTGAAGGGCTGAATATAGATATTGTGATCAAGAGTTTTTTCATCAGAGACATTTCCAAGTATTTAATGTCCCTCAAGTGGCAGAGGATTTGTGAAAAATATTGAACTTCTTTCTGTGTTCTTGTAAGTTACTCATTCGATTAAAGTGAGGTTTTATACCTTCAAGATTGAGAAAACTAGTAATAGTGGGTGGGATTATATGGTGACATAAATTTAGACTAAGGGATTATAGTATAAAAACTTTATATTTATTTTCACAAATCATTTATATCTAGAATCGATGTCCTTGGAAATGTCTATGGAGTTTCTCAACCTCTAACTGGGTGACAAGACCATGACACTGTATGCAAACCATTTTGCAGAGCCTATGCATTTTTTTACTAAGGTTATATCCAATGAGAAGATTAGGGATTGATAGTTAATAATGGTTATTCAACCTAATAACTGATTTCATGTTTTCCTTATAAATATCACTTCTTATGTTCATTTTATGGATAGATAATTGATGGTTGGTAATAACCTAGCTGGTAATTTAGGGTTGACTGGAGTTCCTTTTTCTCGTATTGGAAGTTCTGTGATTTCATTTAAAGTAAATAGAAATCGTGGTGAGTCTCATTGTGGATCTCGATAGTATGCATTGTCTATACCTCATACAGTGTCTAGAATTCACACTTTGACTTTATTTTAGTGTGAAACGTTTTTTCACTTGAAACAAGTTTATACTAAGGCACTAAAGAACTATAGTTCTTTTGGTCACTCTAGACATCAACTGATGATTGAAAATATATTTTTTGGATACATGTATTGGAACTGAATCATCAACACCAAAAAAATGTGGTGAAATCAAATCCTTTAATAACTAAGGGGTTATATCCACAAGCATCATTAATAGATATTCGTTATATAACAGAAGAGTCTATAGATTAAGATGATGTAGGTCCAAGGATTATGAGAGGTACCATCACTATAGATTTATCTTGAGTGATTGATTTATGTGGCATTGGTGATTCTGACTCATTTATATCAACTCGTGTTTTGAATGTTAGTAATAATTATATGGAGATTTTTTTCTTATGTGATGGATATTACTACGCCCTAAGAACAAAAAGAGAGAAAGGTCTTTCATGTACTATGTTTATTTTCTCTTTATCAGAGATTGATATTAACATGAATTTTCTATTTCTCAATATGAAACCTTTTTACATAACTTTCAAAATTGATTTACCTAATTATCATAAATCCTAGATTGACGGTTACCTTCATCGAGGCTCCATTACTTCTTCTGATGGGGTGTTTTATTACATTCATGGATAATGGGACACGAGGTAGAGTAGATTCGGACCTTATTTTATGGATTTGGGCAGGGTAATATTAGAGTTTATTTCGACTTGGAGTTAGAATCTTTGATTGATCATCTCCCTCTAGTTTTTTTTAGTTTCTTGATGTGTTGTCTTTTTATTTTAATAGATTTCCACCAGTAAAAGAGGTGTATTTTTTTATTGATTAAGTAGATGGTAATTAACTTTTGCCTATTAATTTATACATTAGGGCACCAATATAGTTGAAAGCGTTTAAATTTTAGATGGATGATATTATAGAGAGAGTATTCATATACCTGATTGTGTCACCTTGGGAGGAAACTATTCTCTTTTCTGAGAATGCTGATAGAACACTTAACCTATATGTTGATTACTAAAAACTCAATCATGGTATAGTGAAGTTAAAGTATTTTCCTCCATAGATTCATGATCTATTTGACCATTTTAAAGGGTTGATATGGTTATTTAATATTGTTCTTCAATTTTTATATCATCGGTTAGAATACTTCCTTCAAGAGTTGGTATGAAAATTTTGAGTTTATTTTCATGAATTTGGTATAACCAGTGATCTATCAGTTTTTATGGTTTTGATGAATATAATATTTCATGAGTACATTGACATTTTTATAGTGGTTTATGTGGGTGATATCAAAGTTTTATCTTAGACTAAGGACCATGTGAGTCATTTTCAAGCAGTTCAAGAAGTTTTGTGAAATCATATACTTAACATGAATCTTTCGAAAAGAAGTTTTTGGAATTGGGAAGTGATGTTATTGGGACATGTGAATGTGAATCATTGTATTTTAGTTGATACTGAGGATGTGAAATATTTTATAAAATGGGAACAACTTTTTAATAATTTTTAGATTCATATCTTTTTTGGTTTGGAGGGCTATTATCGTATATTCGTCATACGCATCTTGAAGTAGGCTATGGTTCTAGATAGAAGAAAATAGTGTTGAATATAATAGTTTTTGGGAAAGGATATGTGTTTTTTTATGCATCAGGTTTGAGTTTGGATGGCATCCATATGAAGAGTGATCAAATGGTATCATGTGGTTCTTGACATATTTGAGCACACTAGAAGAATTATCTAACCCATAATCTCAATATGAAATCTATGATACAAAATATTACGAGTTGGAGATAGTACCTTTTAGGTGAATAGTTTTTTTGTTAATTTTGACCACAAAATCTTGAGTTATATCTTCTCTATAAAATATCTAAACCTCCAATAGAGATGTTGGGTAGAGTACATAAAATCATTTTTTTACATTGCCTAAAACTGAAGAAAATAGAATGTCGTTGCCCATGATTTGAGAAATAAACACCTAAACCAATCCATGAAAGAATCATCAAAATAGTATAATAAGATGTCTCTCAATACTCAGTTGAATTTGGGAGTCCTGAAGAATGATTTTGAGGTTTTTTTCACAATAATTAAATTGAACTCCACTATTCTTGAGATGATTCTAGAGGAAAATAATCTTGATGATGAATTTAATCGAATTAGGGAATATATTTATAGTGGGGACACCATTGGTTAGTTTTCATTCACTTCTAAGGGTATACTATGTTTTTGAACTCAGTTTTTTACCTTTTCCTATTAAAAAGGTCATTATGGGGAATTTACTTAATTAACATTGGGAGGTTCACCCTAAAACCATGTAGATGTTGTATGATATGTTGCAATTATTCTAGTTTTTATGTATGTGATGAGACATCTCTAACATCATTTCTCATTTTTCTACCTGTGAAGAGGTTAAAATTGAACTCTAAAGACCTCTAGGTTTCCTTCATCCACTTATTGTTCTAAATTAGAAGTAGTATGGGATTTATGTGGAATTTTTTGTTGGGTTTCACTGTACCCCTTGAGAGAATAATTTGATTTGGGTGGGGATCAACAGGCTGAAAAAATCAGCTCACTTTATACCCATTCAAGAATACAAGAAAAATTAAAGACATGGGATGTCTCTACATGTATGATATTTTTAATTTTTTTAGAGTTCCATATGTTATAGTCTCTGATAGGGATCCATTTTTCACTGAACTGTTTAAAAGAGGCCGCTTGGATGTAATCGGATTGCATGTTCAGTTGAGAATGTAATATCATCCAAAGATGGATGGCTAGACAAAATATATAAGGTTTCTTGAGGACGTGCTACATACTTGCACTATTGAATTCAGGGGATCTTTGGATTACCATTTGGGACTGGTTGATTTTTCCTACAACTAAAGTTACCAATCCAATATTAGAATGGATGCTTTTTAGGCCATCGATAACCATAATTATATATTTGTGTTGTGTCAGTTGGTGATTGGTGATAGTTCCTTTGTTTGACTGAGTATAGTCTAAGAGATAATGATGAATATTTATTTTATTCATCAGAAAATGGTGAATACATAGTGGAGGTACAAATCCAATGTGGATATTCATTATAAACCATTGCAATTTTCTATTGGTGTATAGGTTTTTAAGAGTTTCACCATGGTTAGATCACTGACATCTTTCAAAATTGGGAAAGATTACATTGAGGCTTGTGGGTCCTTTTGAGATTATTGTGAAAATGAGGAAAGTGGCCTTATATTTGTCACATTAATTGTAGTTGACTTAAATCAAAAATTTGTTTCATATATTATATATTTGTAAGTATCTTTATGAATTGTAATATCTCAGGATTTCTGTGTAAATTTTTTTATTTATATGGATTTATTTTGAGACAGAAAAATCTGACGACATGTGATTTCGATGCCCGAAGTGCCCAGAATGATCAGTCGAAAAAGTGCTAAACATTAAATATCTCTTGAGAATTATTCCTGAAAAAGTGGAATAACACTTTTATGGTTTTCTGGATTAGAAATATATGAGCATTTTTGCATTCAGAATGGTGGTTTTACCCTATCCATGACTTAACATTAATCAGTGTCTGCCCATAGTGAGAAAACCCAAAAATGGAATAACCGTAAATAAAATAATTAAATGAATTTATTTTATTTTTCAAATGATTATTACTCATAAAAGGTGACTCGGATTTAAAATTCAAGACCACTACTGAACTCTTGATTGTATGCTTTCCTTAGGCAGATACTAACATTGGTTATCCCGAGATACCAGAGGAAGTTAGTTTTTGGTCGTAAGTAAAATAATTAAGTAAAAATTATTTTATTGTAAAATCTTTAACATCTAAATGGAAACTCGGATTGAAAATGAGAGAGTACCATTGAACTCGTGAGTTCATGTTCTTCTTAGGCAGAGCCTAACATCGATTGTCATGGGTCAAGGGTGACTGTTTATAATTTTTGACCTTTTTTTAAGTTACATTCAGTAAACGTTCGGGTTGTGAATTCTATCTTTTGAACCAGTGCTCGGATTAAAAATCCAAGGGAATTGTTGAATCTACAGCACTGGGATTCACTTAAGAGAATCTTAACATCGACCGGCAAGGTTTAGATGAAAAATTTAATTTTTGGCCTTAAAAAAATAACATAACTTTTGGTTATTTAATTTTTTGTGTAACCATTGGAAAAACTGTTTTGGGACTGCAATACAACGTCAAAACCATTTAATGGATTGACTCATAATTTTTTATAACCACCCCATTAGGATATTTAAATGAATGTGTAACAACCCCATTGAGATAATTAAAGAGGTTCATTAATTATATTCATTAATGAACCTCATTAATTTTTAAGTGCATTGATCCTATCCTCCCTTCTATTTAAAAGAAGCTCGGGCATGGGTTTTTGTTATGCAAGAGGGGAACCTCTGATAAAGTGCAGTGACGACTTCCACCAACCTAGAAAGAATACTCGAGTGATGGATGTTGTAGGAATAAAAGGGCGATAGAAAGTTCTAGATAACACCTTCGTACATGGAAACATCTTTTTCATCATCAATACCTTACAACGATTACAAGGCATGGGGCTATATGTTTAATTCCTCCCCTTTTTACCTTGTTCTTGAATATTAGGAAGAAAACAGGTCAATCGTCCAATGGGTTGACCCGTGTTTCTCTCTTTAATGTGGGAGGATAATGCAAGTCTTAATTAAGGGATTTTTTATTATCTAATAATCATTCCCATGTTATAATGCTAACGCGGAGGGAGCCGTCCAAACGAACAAGGCCAGGACCCTCCACTGAACCCATTATGGTTGCGTTCTATGTGGGTGACCGGAAGAATTGGTGGAATTACAATAGAACATGGTGGGACCATTTACTGAGGGAAGTGGTGACCAACACCCGCTGGACACAAAGGAACGGTGCCACCCAAAGGCACCGTGACAGTCAAGGGGTGGCCGACCAATGCCAGCCGCATTGAAGTGGGGTGGCACGCCGCGGTGGAAGGCCACGACATCAAGCCACGGTGTAGGGTGAACCCACACCCTTGGGTTTGCAGTGGGCCAAGTGATGGAGTTCCACTTGGATTTGGGGCTATGATGACCCAAATGAATTCAGCCATTTGAGAGGGGAGCGGTCCCCTGTGCTCGGCCGGTGGGATGAGAGATTTCATAACCTGGCAGGCCATGCCCAACTAGGTGGGCCGGGCCAAACCCACAGCCTAGTGGGCCAAGCCCACAACCTAGTATTCCATATTAGGCCTAACTGAACCAGGATGATCCTAGACCCTTCAGGTCGGGACTATTGGGCTATGTCTGGTCGGTCAAACCGTGTCATACTGGACCCAGACCCACTTATAGCCCAGCTCACTTAAACGAGCATATCTCCTAAACCAAACATCCATTTGAAGAAACATCTGTGGTGAAAAAAACCCTTATGAAGAGTAGTTCCTTTGGTTTTACTCCACATTAATTTAAAATAATGTTGGAGTTGTTTAGGTTGGATCATACCTGAATCCAACCTGGCACCCAATACTAAAATGCCTATAACTTTCATACTGGGTGTCCGGTTGACACGTTGTCTGTTTTGTTGGAACCCTTATGACATAAAGGATCATTAGGATACTTCCATTTGGAACTTCATGGTGGTTGAGGAATGATCAATAAAATAAGTAGAAAAACTAGGGTTTTTCTTGTAGTGAGAGTTAGGATGGTTACTCCCTTGATGACTCAAGGCGCATGTATTCTTTAATACTCTGCTCTGGTAGAGACGGGACTCCCCACATCTTGAGTGTGGGTTAGTTTTCATCTGATATAGTTTTACAATCTTTGGAGTCGGTAATCCCCTATTGGACTTGGGCGTGGGTCCTCCATACTTAACTCACATAGAGTCAGGTACTCCCCAACTGGGTACGGTGTGGGTTTACTATGTTAGCAGTAGGTACTCCCCTATCAACCTAGGTTGCAGGTCCTCTTTATGAAGTGATACAGTAGAGTCGGTACACCCCTTTCATTCTAAGGTGTGGCTCCTCTATCCTTGGGTTGGTACTCCCCTGACGTACTAGGTCATGGGTCCCACACAGTGAACAAAACTACCAATGTTTTACTCCCCAGTCAGGTAGAGTTTGGGTCCTCACATATGGAGTAGTACTCCCCTATATCTGAGTAGAAATTGGTAGCGGGTTCTTCAGGGGATTAGGATCTCCCTTGACTATAGGACATAGTTACGAGGAGTGGTCCCCTTCACATGATGTAATCGATACCTAGGGTAGATGTTAATACTCCCTCAATGGAAAGATGTGTGGACCACTTCTTACTGGGGAGACTGAGATGTCATTGGTTAGATTGGAGCAGTTCGCCCCCAACTGAATGCAGTGTCAAGGAGTGGGCCTCTTAACTTGGGTTCCCTTGGTCTTTCCTCGACTGCAACACTATGACTATGAGACCTCTAGTTTCGGGCACTAGAGGTAGTTCTAGAATAAAGTTCCTGATGGAGCACATCCTTCCAGATGTTCTATTAGGAATGGTTGAGTTTTACATGATGGAGTACATCTCTCAGAAGGGTTCCATCAGGGATGGGTAGTTCATGGAGCGTGTACTCCTGATCCTTGAGTTACGCATTGAGCCCTCATTGGAAATCCTAGAAATGGATTGAGGTCAGGGACTTATGTTTCTTTGTGGATAAGAAAGGTATATCAGGATGACCTAGATATATGCAATGGAATATACCTTTGTGTATATGACTATACATAATATTTTTGGTTTACTTCGTGGTTGTTTTGTGTTATTTTTTACTTTATGGATTTCTGAGAGACCATCGATGGTCTCAGTGTCCCCTACTAAGTACTGAGTTACTCACCACTGCATGGGATTTTCCTGCATGTGTTGTGTCTGGTGAAGATGTTTGACATTTCAATAGAGGCGATAAGGGAGACGTGACTGGTGGACGAAATGATAGTGGACTTGGTGGGCTAGGACTATGAGGGGTCCAGTAGGACTAGGAAGACATGATATACTACTTCGGCTTCCAGTAGCTTCACTAATCCAGTGATTAGGTGGGATCTTCCACAGAAGGTCGTTGGTTCTCCCTTTGTACCTTTCAATTTTTAGTTCTATTA
The DNA here is from genome assembly GCA_963277665.1 of Viscum album. Lineage (NCBI taxonomy): Eukaryota > Viridiplantae > Streptophyta > Magnoliopsida > Santalales > Viscaceae > Viscum > Viscum album. The sequence goes on along the minus strand of OY728146.1, from coordinate 1,877,405,885 downwards.
TTGGGCTTTTATACTGGCCCGGTTAAACCACTCAGTGCTTTAAATGGTTTTGTACTCTAGTTTCTGATTAATTAGTGGTCACCTTTCATCTTTGGGGCTTTTTTGTGAGTTCATGTGTGTACAGATATCCAAGAAAATGCCTCCCACATGCAAGCTGATTCCTTTGGCACTATTCACCAACCCCTGTCCTATGAAAGGTAGGATTGGGGTATGTCATAGCACATACCCTGAGGGACTGGTTGTGACAAAGTGGTGTCAGAGGTGGTCGGTTCTACCTCAATGAGCAATGGTATATATTTTGTTGTGAGCAATAGTGTTAAGTGTTTCAAGTTTGGTTTTACGCCAAGGACTCCAGTGTTGGTGCGGTGGATGACGTATCCAAAAACTAAGACTATGGACACCTATTACAAAATTAGGTACATGGAAACACTGGTTGTAGGGAAAAAAAATACATATTCATCTTGTATTGATGGTTTTGATTTCCATATTCCTTCTCGTGATAGCTCTCCGGATATAATCTTTTAACTGTGGAACATCTTGATCTATCTCTAGATGCCTCCTTGTGGATGACCTGCCAGGATTTCAATATGAGGATGTGAGGATAGCCTGCCTAGAGACAAGGTATCCATTTAGGGACTAGTGGTTGAGAGGGCCCCACCGAGTGGTGCACCAGGGCTACCACCACCCAATGGTCATCATCTAATGTCGGCGTCTCTGGCAGAGGACATTCTTAGGCTCAGTTCCATACATGATATCCAGAGGCAGAGAACTCCCAGGTTTCATGGAGAGATATATCCTCAGGTAGATGAGGATTTTCTTGAGGTTGTTACGCGTGTTTTCTGCCTAATGAGGACCCTGCCCAACCAGATGGCAGTCCAGCCTGCAAGCCTTCTTCAGGGCTCAGTGAGAAGATGGTGGAGTTTGATGATTTAGACTCAAGATTTGGTGACCCTCACTTGAACATACTTTTAGAACCTCTCCAGAGAGGAGTTCTTTCCAGTAACTTTACACTCTGTATGCATATAGGGGCTGCTGCACCTACGGTAGGCCAGCATGACGATAGTAGAGTACTCAGTGAAATTCACAGATCTTTCCCTCTACTCCGAAAATATGGTGAGGGACCCTTACTTTAGGTCCTAGCCCTTAGTATAGGGAATGAACTAGGAAATTAAGGCATTGGTGATGCCTCTCAGCATTCTGATGCATGCTGGGTACTATAATGATCCTTAGTGGTTGAGATATTCCTAGCAGAGGAGTAGGTGGATGTGACCAATGGGAAAAGTCACAATGTAGAGGTTTCTAATAGAAATAGTAGACTAAGGGAAACAGGATCGTGACATAGGAGGAATAACCATGCCCGGACACAAACACGTGGGTCTATGGAACAACATCAGTGCCAAGGAGTAGATCAGCTGCAGGAGAGGTAGTGCTATGCTTGTAATGGTTGGGGGTATCTCACTATAGATTTCCCAACCTACCATACTGCTGAGAGGGATCCAACAGACGATCCTCTTTTGCAAAGAAATTTCTTCGAGCATGGAGTTTCACAAGTGGTTAGGAGGGGTAGAAGAGCTGGACGGGCAGTAGGGGGTGGTCCCTGCCAGGATCAGGGAGCTGGAGGACGTGGGCAAAGATAGCTTCATGCAGTCCTAACTCATGACTAAGAAACTCCTGGATAAGTTTGAGGTATGACTTGTGTCTTTTCTTTTCCTTCCTTTCTAATTTGACACAGGTTCTAGATGTTATTTTTCCGTGAGTATTGTTCGATTCTTTGAGGTTTCTGTTGGACCGTTGACTTGAACCTCATGCTTAGAAACTCATGATGGAGGAGACCCGCCAATTGTGTGACCTAGCTCATGGAGGAAAGAGTTTATGTTGGGACCTCTTATTCATCACGTTGAGACCTTATGACATCAATCTGGGTATTGAATACTACCTTTCATGCCCGGAAAGACGATTTTAGGCAATCTATATGGTATATCTGCATGGTGGATAAGGGATTTCCTTTGTAAAAAAGGTTGGGAAGCCCAGACGACATGGTCTGGACTCTTGTAAAGAGTCCCGCTTGAGTCGTTCTGTGGTGGCGGAGTTAGACCACAAGATGATTTCGTAGTGAGGAATGGTTCCTAGACATCCAAAATCAGTGGAGATGTCATAATTTGGAGTGGTCATGCCTTGTTTTGGCTTTTGGTGAGGCTACTGGAGGTTCTAGGAAATGGGCCACTAACCCCATGATTGTAGATGTATCGTGATGCTTAGTGTTTTCCCCACTTGTTGCAGCTAAAGAAACATGTTCCGGTTGCAGCATGATGTTGACCTAGAAATACATGGACATAAGAGTGGTTGATCTCTATATTACCTCATGGAGTGTGCTTGGAAGTAGCACAATAACTTTTGTTGGACCCAGTTTTTTTCCCATCAGATTGGGCCTTATATTTTCACGGATGAATATTCTAAAGGTGGTGAGAATGTAACGGCTCATAATTTCTGTGTAAATTTTTATTATTTATATGGAATTATTTCAAGATCACAAAATCTGACGGCATGTGATTCCGATGCTCGGAGTGCCTGGAATGATCCATCGAAAAAATGTTAAGCTTTAAATAGCACGTGTGAGAAGTTTTCCTAAAAAAGTGTAATAACACATAAATGGGTGCCCTGATCAGAATTATGAGGGGGGAATTGCATTTAGGATAGTGGATTTACCCTAGGCGTGACTTAACTTTTGTCGGTGCAAGCCCCCAATGAGAAAACCAAAAAATGGCATAACCATAAATAAAATAATTAAATAAAATTATTTTATTTTTTAAATGCTTATAACTCAAAAATGGTGACTTGGATTAAAAATACGAGACCAGTTCTGAACTCGTGAGTGTATTATTTCCTTATTTAGATACTAACATTGGTCAGTGTGGGCAACCAGTGGAAGTCAGTTTTTGGTCGTAAATAAAATAATTCAGTAACAATTATTTTATTGTAAAAATTTTAACTTCTAAACGGAAACTCTGATTGAAAATTTGATAGTATCGTTGAGCTCGTGGGGTCATGTTCCCTTAAGGTAGAGCCTAACCTCGACTAACACTGGTCAATGGTGAATGTTAATACTTTCTGAACTTTTTTTAGGTTACGTTCAGTAAACAGGCGACATCGAATTCTATCTTTTAAACCGGTGCTCAGATTGAAATTTTGAGGGCACCGTTGAATCCGTAGTGTCGGGATTCACATAATGGAATCTTAACATTGACTGGAAAGGGTCAACTGAATAAGATAATTTTTGGATATTACAAAAAATAATAAAATCAATTTTGGTTATTTTATTTTTTCTTTGTGCAACCATTGGAAAAAAGGTGTTGGGACTGCAGTGCAACATCAAAACTATTTAATGGCTTGACTATAAAGTTTATGTAACCACACCATTGGGATATTTAAATGAATGTGTAATCACACCGTTGAGATAATTAAATAGGTTCATTAAATATACCCATTAATGAATCTCATTAATTTTGTGGTGTGTTGATCCTCTCCTCCCCTCTATTTAAATGTAGCTCGGGCATGGGTTTTTGGCATGCAAGAGGGGAACCTCTGACCAAGTGCAGTGATGAATTCCCCCAACCAAGAATGGATATTCGAGCAACAGATGTTGGAGTAATAGATGGGCGATGGAAATAACCGATGAACACCTCTGGACATGGACACTTCTCCCTCATCCGTAGCACCCTCCATCGATTACAAGGTTGGGGGTTATATGTTTGATTCATCCCCTTTTTATGACGTTCTTGAATATTATGAAGAACACGGGTCAACCATCCAATGGTTTGACCCATGTTTCTCTCTTTAATGAGTGAGGATTATGTTGGGTTTCATTATGGGAGTTTTATAATCTAATAATCTTTCCCATGTTATAATGCTGACACGGAGGGCGCAGGTCGAACGAATAAGGTTGAGACCCTTCGCCAAACACATTATTGTAGTGTTCTAAATGGGAGACCGAAAGAAGTGGCAGAATTATGATGGAATGTGGTGGGATTGATGACTGTGGTAGTTGGTTACTGGCACCCATCAGACACAAAAGAAATGTGGTTCTCGAAGGCACCACGACGGACAAGGGGAGGTCTGCCGAAGCCGATCGTGTTGATGTGGGGTGGCGCGCCACAGTGGATGGTCACGACATTGAGCTGTGTTGGAGGGAGTACCCATGATCGATGGTCTATAGTGGGCCAAGTGATGTGGCACCACTTGGCACCATGGAATTAAAGACCGGAATGACTTCGGTTGTTCGGGAGGGGAGCAGTCCCCCACGCTCAGCCAGCGGGCCGAGCGATTCAGCAACCCGGTGGGCCACGCCCAGCTGGGTGGGTCGGGCCGAACCCGCTGCCCAGCATGATAGACCTGGTACGACCGACCCGATCAAAGCCCAGAATGTTCATTCTGGGCCCCTCGGGCCGGGTTAGGTCGGTCTGACCGTGTCAGACTAAACCCGGAGCCACTTATGGCCAGGTTCCCTTAAACGACCATATCTCCTAAATCAGACGTTTGTTTGATGAACTATTTGTAGTGAGAAAACCTTTAGGATGAGATATTCTTTTTGAGATACTCCTCATGAATTTTTGAGAAAGTTTTAGTTGTCCAGGTTGGATCGTACTCAAATCTAATCAGGCCCTCAAAACTAAAATGGCTATAAATTTCAGACCGGGTGACTGGTTAATGCGACGTTTGTTGCATTGAAACCCTTATGAAATGATGGATCATAGGGTTACATAATTGTGGAACTTCATGGCTATTGAGGTATGAATTATAACCAAATGATAAAAACTAGGGTGTTTCTTGTAGTGAGAGTTAGGATGGATACTCCCTTGAGGACTCATGGCGCGAGTATTTTTTACTCCTCTGATCCGGTATAGACGGGACTCCCCACATCATTAGTGCAGGTTCTTTTTCCTCAGAGATGGTATTCCTATCATTGGAGTGAGTAATCCCATATTATAATAGGGTGTGAGTCCTCCATACATAACTCACATAGAGTCAGGTACCCCCTACCGGGTAGGGTATGGTTCCTCTATGTTAGGAGAAGGTACTCCCTTATCAACCTAGGGTGTATGTCCTCCTTATATAGTGCTACAGTAGATTCGGTACTCCCCTACCATTCCAGGTTGTAGGTCCTCTGGCCTGGTGTTGGTACTCCCCTAATGTACTAGGGCGTGGGTCCCCCACAATGAACAAAACTATGAGAGTTTTACTCTTCTATGAGGTTGGGTGTGGGTCCTCACATATGGAGTAGTACTCGCTCGTCTCTGAGTAGCAACAGGGAGCGGGTTATTCAAGGGAGTTGGAGATCCCATGACTGTAGGAAATAGTTATGAGGAGTGTTCCCCTCTACTTTATTTAATTGATAATCATGATATAAGTTAATAATCTCTTGACAGACTGAGGTGTGATCCACTTCTTATGGGGGCAACTGTGATATCATGTCTTAGACTGGAGCAGTGCTCCTCCAATTGAATGCAGGGTCGAGGAGTGGTCCTCTTCACTTGGTTTCCCTTGGCCTTGCCTTGGTCACAATACTGTGACTACGAGACCTCTAATGACGGGAACTAGAGGCAGTTTTAGTATAGTGTTCCCAATAGATCGCGTCCTTTAATACGTTCTGTTATGAATGGTTGATTTGTACCTGATGAAGTACATCTCTCAGATGGGTTCCATTAGTGACGTCCTTTTCCTGGAGTGTGTACTCTAGATCCTTGAGTTACGCTTTGATCCTTTGTTGGAAATCCTGGAAATTTATTGAGGATGGGGCTTTATGTTTCATTTTGGCCGACATGAGTATATATGGATGACCAGGGTGTATTCAATGGAATATACCTAAGTAGATATGACTATGCATAATCTTTATGTTTTACTTCATGTTTTCTATTGTGATATTTTTTCCTTGGTGGATTTTTGAGAGAACAATGAGGGTCTCAGGTTCCCCTACTGAGTACTGAGTTACTCACCCCAGCATGAGCTTTGCCCACACGTGTTGTGTCTGGTACAGACGTTCGATGATTCGACAGGGGCGCTCAGGGAGACAGGACTAATGGATATAACAATAGTGGACTTTGTGGCCTAAAACCATGAGGGGTCTAATAGGACTAGGTAGATAGAACATACTACTTCGGCTTCTAGTAGCTTCACTACTCCAGCTATCAGGTGGGATCTTCTCAAGACGGTCATTGGTTCTCCCTTTGTACCTTTCTATTTTCAGTTATTTTGTTGGGCGTGTATACTTGACTAGTTACTCCAATCAGTGCTTTACTTGATGTTGTACTCTATTTTATGATTACATAGTGTTCATCTTTCATCTTTGTGGTTTTTTGTGAGTGCAAGTGTGTATAGGTATCTAGGTAAATGCCTCCCACTTGCAGGTTGATGCCTTTTGGCGCTAATTGCCAACCCTGGCCTTTGGGAGGCAGTCTTGGGGTATGTCACTACCCGAGCCCTAGGGGACGGGTCATGAAATGACCCTCATCATGTCATGATTTATGAATATATTTATGTTTCACTTGATTTATCCATGACTAAAAATCCAATCATTATTTTTGATTTTTGAGAAAATGTTTCTTTTTGATAAGATGATTCCATTGGATAATGTGTTGTAGAAGCATAGTTCTAGATCCCATGAGACTTGGGATCAGGAAGCATTGGTGAAATATTTATGGCCACATATCTTTGATAAGGAATCTTCTTGATAGGCTTTATTGTGAAAGAAAGTGTTTATTATAGGGAGGTGGTAACATCCCATTAACTTTTTCAAGAATTTCATAACCATTTTTGTCTACAATTTATGGATATATGTTTGTTTTAATTAATATATTATATTTATAAATGTGTCTAATTGTTTATAGGGTTCTATTTGGATTTAGTTATTTTGGATGTCTTTTATGAGTTTTTCAGCATGGAATGGATTTGTATCATCTATTGGAAAAATTCACACAGTCTATGTAAATTAGTACATGAATATATCACTTAGAAAAATCCATGAAATAGTTTAATTAAATGAATGATGTCCAAGCTGTGATTTTATTTCATAGTGTGAAATGGTTGAGATCTGCTTTTTTAACTTTTCACAACACCTTTTTTTGTATATGCATCTTGGGATATTCATGTTGTGAATTGATGATCCAAATCTTGAATTTATTGTTTGTTATGGGGTTTTGTTCACTAAATCTTGAAAATTCATTCATTAGTTGTGTATCCTATTCACATGAATAGATAGGGCTACACCAGGTGATTTTTGGTAAATTCTTTCCCTTCGTGATATCTTGGTTTGGAATTTGATCTCTGATGAGTTTAATTTATATTTTTATCTCACATTTACTCTAATATTTCATTCTTAGTGGTTTGATATTGGGTTTCTGGTTAACTCTAAGATTTTTCTTGGTGATTTTTTATCTAGGATTTCCTTTTTGATCTCCATTACCTTTATTATTAATTATATTTTTTCATTGCAGTTATTGATTTGATCATTGATTAAATATAGGAGTTCCCTTAAATATTTACCCTATAATTGAAACCATGAATTTAATGATTGATTTGAAATGAGTTTTTAAATGATTTAAAACCTATATTTGAGATATCTAATGTTTGATTATGTAAAGTAAAAGAAATTTTGAAAACCCCCAATTTCAATGGAATTGAAATTATTTGGTGGATTTGAGAAAAATTGAAGGCTTGATTTGAAGCCTGATATGATAAAATGAGTTGATACCAATTATATAGAAAATGGCTTAAATTGAAATATGATTTGGAAAGGGAATAAATTGATTAAACCTAAAGATTATTTTTGAAATGACAAGATTTTGTTGAAATCAAAAATTGGTAAAATTATATTTCGAATTGATTTGAAATGATTAATTTTCCCATGATTAATTGATTAACTAATTAGAGAACATTAGAGCCTATGTAGTTAGTGGATAATTAAGAAAATAATACTATGATTTCACCTCTAGTAATAAATTTATGATTAAAACACTAACATAATCTTACTATGACATGATTTTCCCTGATGGGTTGTTGAGTCCCAATGGCCTGAGTTGAAGGACATGTGCACACATTGAACTAAGATCATTAACTAAGTCATTTCAGGATAATATTTCTAGTAAATAATATAATATAGGTCCCATTACATGGTGCTATGTTTTTTTTATATGATTATTACATTCCATTGATTATTGAATTGTTTTATTCATTCTAATAACTTTATATAAATGTTCTTTGTAAAATGATCATTTAAGCCTATTTTGATACAACTTTCTTAATTTTGACTTGAAATATTTTTTTGAAAATATTTAAATACCATGGAATTCCTTATTTATTTAAATTTAAATCATAAATGGTTTATTACTATAGTATATTTTTATGTAACACTTGGTGTGACCCTTCTGGGATTTCTATCTCCCAACCTACCAATTCCATCAAGAGTTTTTTTCATTTCTTATGTCAGGTATAGGAAATATGAAATTGCCTCTTCAAGGTGGTAGATTTTATAGATCATTCGAACCCTGAGTGATAGAGGTGATTGGTGGAGATTTTATCAACTTGTTACATGGGATATGTCTGAGATTTTCCCTTGGCATATGTGTTTTCTTTCGATGATGTACTGTTTTGGGTATTGTTTAACCTTTTTTGGTACTTTATCATTGAGGATTGTTTTCATACTAACTTCAATTTTTTTATTACATTTTTGTGGAAAAATAATTCTCTCTCTATTCATGTATTGTGTCATGTTCAATTCACAAACCCATGGGGATCAAGAAAACACTTTAGGCTATGTTATTGTCAGCTCAGGTATCAGGGAACTAGGGTATCCAAGAATGTTCATGAAACATTTGACCTGTATCCTCCACATACTATAGTTAGTATTAATGATAGAAAATTATTTCAATAAATCATGGATTCCTAGTGGATTTTGATTCATCTTACAGTTTCAAGGTGTGGCGGCGAGTCAGTGGGATTGATGATACCCACACATGTTGTTCTTTGGTATTTTTTATCAGTTTTTCTCTCCTCCATAATATGTAACTAATGTTTCACATTTGGTGAAACACTAATGTTATACCTAGATAATATATTGTTGAATCAATGGTTCTAATACTTTCATCTCTGGTTTTCATTGTCGGTGCACTACTCATGATGGAGTATTGTGGGGACATTACCTCCTTGCGAAGAAGTTTGGTATTCTGATGAACCAATAATATCCATTGAGGTATTGATTCCTTACATTGATTCTTGATATTTTCTTCATCCCTTAGAGATCATAAAATCAGTACAGGTGATCGATAAGTTATCAAAACCCCCATAAAAGATTTAATTCTATCTGGTTTTGTATGTTCTTCTCTCTTCTACTTATTATTACAAAAGTTTCTTGAAGTTTTTTGTTAATTTTTTTCATTCATTTCATCTTTTATTTTTTATACATATTAATGTTTTATCTTTTGAGATTAATAATAATTGTGTGTGGGTGGGTGGGTGGTTATTTTTCTCTCCATGCACATAGGTCCAAAATGTAGTGAATCACATTAAATCATGGGGATATTATTTAGTGCATTTGTAACACCCTGATATTTTGTGATATATTTTTTGAAAATAATTTTAATCATTTTGATATTTTTCATTACACGCAACACCGATTTTAACTTTTATTACATGAAATAATGATTTTAGATTTTGTTACATGGAACAATGTTTTTATTTTGTGTTAAAAATAACACCGAGTTTAAATGAAATTTGTATTATTTTTAAAATGTTAATATTTAATATGATAGGTATCACCTAGAAGTTTTAATAAGGGGAATGGATAGGATTAAATAAACTGTGAAAAAATATGGTTAAGATATATATATAAAATGAATTCACTAGTGGTAAATTAATTAGAAATGAAAATAAAAAATATTTGAAAATAAGGGAATTATTTTTCTAAATTGTTATTTTTATGCATGAAAATAAATTTTTCTAAGAGGAAGTTTTTTCACATTTTTTGGAGTTTTTAAAATTAATTTTTGATACTTTTAGAAATTTTATTTTGATAAACTTAAATTAATTTTGGAAATAATCATGTAAAAAATATCTTAGGGTGAATTTTTGAGAATTTTTTGAGTAGCTAAATTTTTTGATTAATAGTGAAAATTACTTGTTTTTATTAAGAATTATCATTTATTTTAAGTGTTATAATAAAATAAAAAATGATTTATGAAGGATTTAAAAGTTAAATTATTTCCATAATATATATATTAATTCAATTTATTTCATTGGAATCAAGTTTATATTAAATGTTTATATAATTTCTTAATCATTTTAACATTTTTTCTTTGGAAAATCCCTTTTCCATCTCATATGAAGGTATAATTTTAAAATAAACTTTTCCACTTCTATGAATAAATTTTCAAAAATGGATTCCAAATTTGTTATAATAATAATTTATAATATATAATATTTCCAACTTCATTTTTTTCATAATTAATAGAAAAATTAGTAAAAATTATTTATCATGATTAAGGTAAAAATGGGTTTACCGGGGGTTAAACCCAAACGATATTGTTTAAAAATGAAAAAAAACGTTTCCAAAACTGATTTTTTAAATATAAATAATATTTATTCTAGATTAAATAATTTCCCATTTTGGACCATTTTTTCATGTCAAATACATGGGAATGCCTATTTTCTTTTTGAAGATTACAAGTGTACCACTCACCTCAATTATAAAATTACACTCCTATCATCTCCTCTTACCACATAAAAATCATTAAATTAGCAAATAAAAACACAAATAACTTATTTAATCATCTAAAATTTTCTTATATGTCTTACTTTTGTAAAAAATCCATCCTAATAAGTTTTTTCATGAAAAACAAAAGAAGATGTCTTAAAAAGTGGTAACGTCCCAGATCGAGCATTTTATTTTTTTCTTCCTCCACATCATTAAATATTTATTAAACCATGATTATACAGTAATATATGTATATTACATATTATTATGTTAATTTATAAACCCAAATCATTCTCATCTTATATCAAATGGGTTGCAAAATCATTATTCGTGTGTATGGAAGACTACTGTCTCGCAAACCGATGTTATTTGTTTTCCATAACCACCTCTCACAATTATATATAATGATGGATTTATTAATTTATATTATTTTTATGATATTATTATTAGTTTTTAATTATAATATCACATATTCCTTCTTACTTTCTATTCACTGGGAATATGATAACATCTTTCGTGTGTACAGCGGACTACTGTCTTGCGAAGCGACGTGATTTGTTCTTCACATACACTTTACATGGATGGTAATATAGACATGTTAAGTTAAAAAATGTGATATATATGAAATTAAAATTATTCCATAATGTTGAAATATTATTTTTATTTCTTTTATTTCATCCTTTGATAAAATAGAAATAGCATTCATGCGTATGTACGACCTACCATCTCCATGAACAATGTATTTCATTTTCAATCTATAACATTTATGTATTACTATAAAATACATATATAATGAATATATAAGATATTTATATCATTTTCAAAATTTGGGATATAATTGAACCATGATCAATGTAATAGAACAAAAAATACCAAATCAAAACAAACATGAAAAACAAAAGGAGTTATTACCTGAAAGATGACATTAACATTAAATTGTTAATAAACAGGTAATAAAATGACACAGGTAAATAATATATGGTCTGATATGTATAATTATGGTTCTTAAAGGAATTTATAATAAACTTATATTTATTATATAGGAGTTTAGAATGTGTACAACATAAGTTGAGAGTTATGGTAAAGGATTTTTTTCTCACCTTTTACGTCTTTGAGACATATGCCATAATCACCATCTCATTTTTTATATGGTGTTTATAATTACTATGAATATATTTTATTATAATTTTCCATAAAATAATGGGTATTTACATATAAATTTTAGGAACTAACTTTCATGTGGTTTACAGTTCATAAAATTTCGAAGTTGTAAGGGATTTTTGTCCCAATTTTATTTATTTGGGACATATGTTATGTTATGCACCTATCTTCTTCCATGAGGTGTATATAATTCCCTGATGACATGTTATATCAATAATATAATTTTTTCATTATATTCAATTTTTTATTTGATGTTATTCATTAACGGTTCCTATGATTCCAAATAAGCCAATGTGGTAAAGGTTTGATGTTAAAATAAATATCTGGATTGTTTATATTAATGCTTTTGATGATGAAATATTATGATACATATCTCAAAAAATTAATGAATTTTATTCTAATATGTTTATTTCATGAGAATAATTTTTACCTTAATCTTCCTCTCTTTATGTACTTAAGAGTTTGAAATAAATTTTTAAAAGAAAATTGACTTTATTTCTCTCTTTAGTTGAAAATTATTTTTATTCAGAGATCATATTTTCAAAAAACGCTTCGAAAAATGTTTTTAAAATTATAAAGATGATTTATTAAGGTCATTTTTAAAAAAAATTACTTTATAAAAAAATGTAAAGGAATATTCATGTCATTTTCTAAATAATGTTATTTTATATTTTATTGAAAATGTGAAAAGTATCATTTTTTAACGTGTACAACATAAACAGCAATTCTCACCATCATGACCAATTAATTATTTATGTTTTACTTTCAATGTTTCAAGGCTATTTTTAAAGAAAATTATTTTGAAAATATTTTATGTGTTTAAAATTTTTTTTTCAATGTGGAATGATATTTTCCCCAACAAATGTTTTTAAGTGATTTTTCAAAATCACTTTCCCATCTAAGATTACCTCCTTCTATTTTACTTATGATTTAATGGGGATAATGTTGTGTGATACCATCCTTATTATTTATCTATATGGTTAATTTTTATGTTTATGAATTTTTTATTAAAACCATTTTTTCACAGGTTATGATAAGGTGAATTTATGAAATTTTTATCAAACATATTTTATTTATATTGGACATGATGTGATGATATGATGAATTTTATATGATATTGTGGCATAAATAATTATTTTTTTCATTTTAAGATGGTTGGGACCTATATATCTCTCCAATTCATTGGGTAAATATTTATATCACATGATATAAAAATGGGAAACTATGTAATGGTCTTGATACACTATGGGAAATAGGTGAGTGTTGATGCATTATAAGAGATAGGTGTGTCCTGATTCACTATAAGAGATAGGTGCGTCCTAATCCACTATGGGAAATATGTGCATCTTGAGCCACAATTCGAAATAGGCGATGATTCGTAATCCGCTATTTTTATGGTCTTGGTAATTAACCATGAAATATTATTATTTTTGAATATTTTTTATGGATCAACAATTTTATGATATGAGGTTGTGGTTCTTGATTGATTTATGAAGTTTTATCACTCTTATGGCCCCTGTTTTCGGAAATGATAAAGTTTTTTTCCATGAATTGCGTTTATGATCTATTACCAGTTGGGTATGAACTTTTTATTTCTTTTCATTATCACATACCGTTATTATTATCATATTATTTCATATGGTCATATATTTATAACTCTTATGTTTACCCTTACTAAGTATCTGAGCTCACCCTTTCTTATATTTCCTTCCCAATGTTTTGATGAATGTTTTAGGTAGGTTTGTATGAAAAGGATTTCTATGTGAGAGGATTTCTGTGGGAAATGTTGAATATATATCATGAAATATGAATAATTTGTTTCTAGTTTCCAAATACACTAAAATATTATAGTCCTTGGGCGTGTGATTATAAAATGTATTGAATATTATTCTAAAAATATGTTATATTTATGTATAAAATACATGGGTCACTATAGTTGGTATCCTAGGAAAGGTTTAGTGAGACTTTGGAGATTAGTATTAGAAAAAATTTATAGATATCCCTATGGATATTCCAAATAATATTTTTACTGACATTTCTAGGTATATTTTTATGGATAAGTCTAAGGATACAGTTCGCCAATAGTTTTGGTGGAGACCATGCAGGAAAATAAGATTCAAATTACTTTATTTCAAGAATTTGGGTAGAATCATTCCAGGGAATGTCTCAAAGGAACATGAATATGTATTGAGTTTGGAAAATAAGGACACAAAGTGAGTAATTTCAAAATAAAAATGAAATATTTAGTAAATTAAATGGATCAGAATAATGGTCTCCTTATGATATAATTGATGGTTGAATATTTTAAATGTGGAAAATATGGGCGAATTTTTTGAAAATCCAAATCTTATTAGGAATTATAATAAAGAATCATCAAGTTTGTATGAGTAATGGTTATATTTATGATGAAGAAGAGACTCTGAATGAAATATAAAAGGTATATCCAATTCTAATAGTATTATTTATCTTAATTGTTTGAATCATGATTAAATTGATGATGATGAATGTTAATACATTATTCATATTTCATATTATAGAAGAGAGGAATTTAGGAATAAGATGATGAATTCTAGTTAATTTTTTAAGAATAAAATATAATTATTGATGTGTTTATGTATTTTAATTGAAAAATTATTAATTTTATAATGATTATTTAGTACAAGTTTTTATTTATGGATTTTCAAGAATATGTTGAATTGTGTTTATGACCTTGAAAATTTATTTAATGGAAAGGTTATGTTTTACGGAAAACAAAATATTAAAGAAATATAACCCTTAATATGATGCTTATGTTGGAATAATTGTGTTGGGGTATTGAGATGGTTGTAAAGGATAAATTAAATTGGATAGTACATATTTACTTGGAATTGATTAATGATTTTTTTATAAAGTTATTGATTTCATTATTGATGGAATTTATATTATTTTTGGATTTAAGTAATATATCCATTAATTTGTGTTTTATTTAAGTAATAAGGAATAATGTATTTTTGTAATGTGGTTTTATTATAATTCATGTTAGTACCATATTTAAAGAGAGTACTTGTTGAAGTTATTCATATGTTTGGTATTAAAAAGTAAAGAGAAGGTTCATGTTCTTTAGGGGGTTTAATGATAAGTTGATTTTCTAAATTTAGTGAAATTATTTATAAATATTTAGAATTTAATCTTTTGGAATGTTCATAAGGTTAACCATTTATGAAATTATTTATTTTTTACTTTGTATTAGACTTTAGAGAATAAGGTATTACTTCCCCACATGAATATTTATACATATTGGATAATCGGTCCTAAAAATTTTGTTATGATGATAAATATAGATAGAAGTAATCACATATCATTCTATTATAGATATTTAGATCTATTAGGGATTAAATAATATAAAAATTCTTCTTCATTTCTTAAAATTTTAAGTGGAAATTGATCAAATCAAAACTAAATAATGAAATTATGATTACGATACAAGGGAATGTTATTCCCTATCTATATTGGCCCTTTGATATTGTTGATTATATTGAGACATTAGGTTATCCCTTAATTCTTAAAACAAACTATAATTAGGTTTCTGATGTGTTCTATGTATATCTCATGATGAAGTACATACCTAATCCATCGCATATACTAAACTCAGAGGATGTATTGTTGGAGCATGATCTTTCTTATGAGGAACAATACGTGGGGATTCTAGATCATTCATAGAAAGATATATAAAACAATACCACTCACTTGGTCAATGTTTTGATGTGAACCCACCATTCTGAAGAAGTTACATGGTAACTTTAGGATTTATTGAGGTAGAATTAGCCTCATTTTTTGGTACTAGAGTGTTGAATTTCAAGGGGAAATTCATTTTAAGGGGGATAGAATGTAACACCTCGACATTCAATGAAATTTTTTTAAAAAATAAATTTAATCATTTTGAAATTTTGAAATACAAACAACACCAAATATATATTTTGTTACATGAAACACCAATTGTATCTTGTGTTATATATAATGATGATTTTATCTTGTGTTACGGGTAACATGATGTTTAAACGAAATATGATATACTATTTAAATATTATTATTTAATATGATGGTGATCACATTTACATTTTAATGAAGGGTATAAATTTTATTAACTAGATTATTAAAATATATGTTTTATACATGTATATCAAATTGAGTCTCTAGGGACCAATTAATTAGAAATTAAAATAGAAAAATATTTGAAAATAAAGGAATTCTTTTTCTAAAAAACTATTCTTATGCACACAATCATATTTTACCTAAATGAATTAAAAAATATATTTTTTTAATTATTTTAACCACATTTATATATTATAAATTAAATAATATGTTTTACCTTCATCTTATGTGTTTTCTATACTAGATATAAGAATAAATTTAATTTTGCACTTGAAAACTGTTTTTAAAAAAAGGATTTGTCACATTTTTCAAACATTCTAAAATTAAATTTTGACACATTTCGAAAATTTATTTCAAAAAATGTATGTAATTTTTAAAATCTCCATTTCAAAGGTATCTTAGTGTAAATTTTTTAATATTTTATTAGATGATAAAATTTTCAAGGAATAGTAAAAAATACTAGTTCTCATTCCCACTATCATGTATGGTCAATGATTTAAAGATTGTTTTCTTATTTTCAAGGATAATTTCATATAAATACATTTTTAAATTTTTTTTATTTTTTAAAAAAAATAATTAGAATGGATATTTTCATCATGAAATATTTATTAGTGATCTTTTAAACTAATTTTTCCTTCTAATCATGAAATCCTTTGATGTTACTTATGTGTTAATAGAGATAAGATTGATTGATATCATCCTTATTATTTATATGGATGGTTAATGTTTATGACGATGACATTTTTATTAAACCTATTTATTTTTAATGGGTTACGCTATGGTGAGTTGATGAAATGTTAATAAATCCCATTTTCTTTAGATAAGTTATGATGTGGTGATATGAAAAATATTTTATGATATTTTGGCACACATAAGTATGATTTCCATTATGAGATGCGTGTGAAATATAACTCCCTCCAATGCATTTGATAAAGCTTTATATCTAATGATATAAAAATTGGAAACAAGTAAATGGGCTTGATCCACTATGGGAAACTAGTGATTCGTGTTCCACTATGGGAAATTGACGTTTCATGATCTACTATGAGAAACATGTGATGATTCCTCATACACTATGTTGATTATCTTGGTAGTTAATTTTGAAATATAAATGCTTTACAATATTTATGATGGATACACACTTTCATGACATGATTTTATGGTTAATGGTTTATCTATGATGATTCCTCATTCTTATGGGCCATTTTTTCAAAAATGATAAATTTTTATTCCACGAAACATGTTTCTAATCTATGATTGGTTAGGTATGGACTTACTAACATACCCTATGGTTATCATATTATTTTATATGATTATATATTGATATATCTTATGTTTATCCTTATTGATAATCTTATCTTGCTCTTTCTTATGTATCCTTCCCCAGGTTATGAGGGAATTTTTAGGAAGGTTGTGCTAAAGAGGAGTTCTAGGTGGGAAGTTCTTTTTGGGAGATGTTTATGATCATTTAAGAAATAAGAACATTGTGTTTCTAATATCCAAATACACTAAACTATTATTATCCTCAGGTGAACTTTTATGAAATATGTTCAATATTCATATACAAATATATGATATTTATGTACGAAAATATTGGATAATTATATATTTATTAGTCCTTGAATCTAGAATGTTTTATTTCTAATTGATTCAAATATTTTGATCAAAAAAACAGCTGATCCTTTCAGGTTTTGGAGAACTATCCTCTGACAGAGAAAATTTCCCTAAAAATTTTGTGTTAGATCCTCATTGGGGTTTATTTAGTTTTTTAATTTGTTTCTTACTTAAATTTAGATTAATTTTAATTCATCTTATCAACTTTTTATTAATTTTCCCATTAACTATTCTATTTCCAATAGAATTCACTATAACCTCAAATATTTTTTTTAATTCTAATACATAATTTAATAATCATGAATTCTAGTTGATGTTTTCTTATTATTGGGGGAATACACTTTTAGTTGTCTACAAATATTTGGTATCAAATCCTTCAGGTAAACATGAAAACAACTAGGCTTAAAATAAAAACAATGGTGGAAATGACTTCAATATATAGTAGATCAACATGAGAGCATTGGTGGTTCAATAAGGGTTAATTGATTATATTTTAACCCTAAAAACCTATTGTTACTTTGTATGAAACTATACATACATATATTATTTATCTATATGTATCCTCTAATGTTTTTTTATTAAGGTGCACAATTTTATACTTATTTCTTTAAGTGATATAGTTTATAGAGAAGTTTTGTTTGAATCTAATGTTACTGGTATATGGATTAATATAAATAAATTGTATATAAAAAGTTCAGATATTGGTAGAATTTATAAGAAACATCGCATGTTTCCATTTAAAATGAAATCAGGTATTTAAACTAAATCCCATTTAGATGAATTCAATAAATTCTTGCAGGATTTAGCCAACATAAATGTTACTATTTATGATGAAGATAAATCCAAGATTATTTTAATTTACATAAAAAATTCCTATAACACAATAGTAGAGACAATTATGTATGTTCATGACTCTCTAACCCTATAAGATTTTAAGTCTACCCAACTCTCTAAGGAATTTTATTCAAAACCTATAGTTAAAGGAGAGGCAAAGAGCATTTTATATCAGTTGAACAATTGTTTAGGGGTAAGAAAAAGAATATTAAAAGGATAAAGGAAATAATTGTAAGAAAACAAAGACTAGATCTATGTATTAGGAAAGAATTTTTTGCATTCCCAATGGTAAACCCGACCAAACTAGACCTGGGTGTAAAAAACAAAAACCATGAGGATAAATAACCTACTGACTGGTCCCTTTTAGTGGATTCTAGTTATGAAACTGTTAAAGTTTTGAAATTGTCCATCCATGAATACACCCATAAGTGAGTCTTGGACTCAGGATGCTTATTCCATAAGTGTCCCTTTAGGTATTCTTTCATTGAGTTTATAGAAAGGGTATAAGGAGATATTGTTTTGGTAAATAAAAGGAGGTTTCGTGTTTTTGGAATATATTTTTTAATAGAAATATATTACCACTCTGTCATTACCTTGATGCACGATAGGTGGGTTCATATCCTCCATGGAAACATAATATCTTTAGAAATTCTATACCAAATGAACATTACTTTTTGGTATTAATCTGGTTACCTAAAAATAAAGAAACAATCTGATCTATAATCAAGGGTAACCTTGTAAATGGGATCTATGTATCAAATGGTAAGACCCATTCTATATAGTTGGGTAGTGTGTATACAACTAATAAAAATAACACATTGTTATGGAAAATGATATTAGGTCATGTAACCTCCAAGGGTCTTGAGGAGATTAATAAAAAGGGGGATTTAACTGAAATTACCATCTAGTAACCTTCCATTTTTTGAAGATTGTGTAATGGGTTAATCTAAGAGAGTTGGATTCAATAGATCCATCTTTAAAGATGACTTCCCCATAGAATATATTCATTCTGAATTTTGTGAATCAGAAATGAATACCTCCAAGATAGGGGGTTCAATTTTTTACCTTTATTGATGAATTCTCTATAATTGTTGGGATTTACACACTCCATATCAAATATTATGTTTTTGAAACATTTAAACCTATAAAAGAAATGTATAAATTCAGGTTGGAAAAAAACATAATACAATGAAAACTGATAATGGGTTAGAATGCATCTCTATTGATTTCATTTTGTTCTATCAATATAAGGGAATTGCATGACACTAAACTATTAAGGAATATCCTTAATATAATGAACATTCTTGGAGAATGAATATGACTTTTATTTAGATAGTACAAATACTTATTTCATGCTTGGGTCTCCATAAACAATTTTGGAATATTCTACCTCTATTTCGGTTTACCTCATAAATAGGTTATCATCCAATGAAAATCATTTTAAATCTCCAAAAGAACATCCAAATGACCATCCATTCTCTTATAGGCACCTAATAGTCTTTGGATTCACATCATATTCTCATTTCAATACTGATAAACAAAAACCTCATACTTTTAACTATATTTTTGTTTTATATCCCGAGGGTGTTAAAGGTTATAAGTTGTATGTTGATAAATGTAGTTTCTAAGGATGCTAAAACCAATACTTCCACCAAATTTGAGTCTAATTTACAACCTCCTGCACCTAATAATTATCCTATGACCGGAGCTGAATCATTCTTAATATTTAATTCATATTCAATCAGTAAACCTCCTGCTAATAATTTTTATTACCAGTTAACTCGGGATAGAGTTAGTAGGTTCCCTAGACCCCCTTCTTGGTTTATTAAATATGATATATAATTTTTTCCTTTCATGATTCCTGGTATATTTTTTATGATGATCCTTAAATATATAATCATTCCCTTAATGATAAAGATTAAAAATTAATGTATTTATTCCATGAATGAATAAATGTTGTCTTTAAAATAAAAAACACACTTTTCCTATTATTGATAAAAATCTAGATGCTAAAGTAATTAGTTATAAGATTATTTATAAACAAAAGGACGACAACACTGTAGAAAAAAAATAGATTACTCTATAAGGTTTTCTTCTAAAGAGAAGGAATTTAATATTCTAAATTATTTTCTCTAGTTATAATGAATTATTATTTTATGTTCATTCTTGATTTTTTGTCCTATAATGACATTCAAATTGAATAATTAGATGTGAAAACTACCTTCCTCCATAGTGATCTAAGTGATAAGTAATATATGAATCCTCCTAATGGTTATTAAAATAATTAAAATATACACAAGTTTTCCTTCAAAATAAATCCTTGTATGGTTTAGAAAAAATTATTGGGGTAGTGGTATAGAAAGTTAGAATCTTTTATTCTTAATTACCATTTTCTAGGATCTGATTTTTTTTCTTATTTATATTTCAAGTCAATTCAAATAGAAATATTAGGTAATATGTTGATCACATGACTATTAGATATAATAACATGAAGCTTATCATGGCTATCAAATCTCATTTATAATGTTTTTTTTAATCCAATACTTAAGGGAATCAAAGAAAATTCATTGTATAGAAATTATCAGGGATATACCGAATAAATAGTTGTATCTTTCCTAGAATGATTTTGTAATGATATTTATCAATAAGATACTTGTCTATATCCCTAAAACATGTAAATTAACCTTTTTTGAAATATTTTAAACTTTTATAACCACAGTCACCCACTAAGGCTACTATTTTAGTGTTTTTGTCTAAAATTATCTATTATAAAATTGTTGGCAGTGTCATGTATTCCAGGATTTTCACCAAATATGATTTTTTGACCCTTTTAATATTTATTTCTAGTCTAAGGAAGCCACATTAATGTTTCTATAATGTTTTTCATGTACATAAAAATTATCATTGTGTTATGTTAAAAATTAGGATACTACTGAGATGATTATTGAATATCTTGATTCTACCAATAAAGGTAGTATTGACACTATAAATTCATTAACAAGGTGTGTTTTAACAATTTGTGAGGCCCTATATCC
Organism: Viscum album; assembly: GCA_963277665.1. Lineage (NCBI taxonomy): Eukaryota > Viridiplantae > Streptophyta > Magnoliopsida > Santalales > Viscaceae > Viscum > Viscum album. Next base: position 1,877,384,369 of record OY728146.1, on the reverse strand, counting down.
TAGAAATAAGATATAAAATATGTGTTTGATCTTTCAACCATAGAATCAAAATAAATAACATTGACTTAGGTGGTCAATGAATCCTCATGGCTTAGGGGTTTTTCTTTTGAACTAAAACATTATAATTCTGTTATTTTATCATATTGATATAGTCTATTTTCTTTAAATTTATCCAAAAAAATTAGAATTGCATTGTAAATACAAACAAATAGATATGAGATGAAATTTTAATATAGATGTTATTGGATTTGGAACTGTATTTGTCAATAAGATCCATGATGATAATAACATGACTAATTGTTTGACTAATGTCATAGAATTATCTAAATTAAAATATTATTTAAATAGATTGAATTTAGTTCCCAATAAATAATCTTAGGGATAATAAAACCCACAATTTTAATTGATAATGGTAGAAATTTTTGAATTCTGGTTGTAATATTCAAATTTATATGTTTTATTTATTGAAAATTTTTATACTATACAATTGAATGAAAAACTATTTTGGAATTATTATAATTTTCTCAATTTAAATATTTGATCTCTATTATGATGTTGGGATTCCCACTTGGGCATCTATCAAGGGCTGCTACCCTTGGTTGGCTGGTTATTCCCTCTGGGCCACACCTACCACATCACTGATATGTGTGGCCTTATTTTCTAGTTATTGATCAATCTCGTCACACTTTTTATTTTCTTCATCCACCTATTTTAGTCTATATTATGTGTAGTGCTTGTTTTTGTTTAGTTTTTCTATGTGGTGGCTGCTGATTCATCTGGAAGTTCTGAGGTGCAGTGGTTTGTTAGTGGGATTGATATCCCTTGCACACATTCTCCTTTAGCATTTGGACTCAATTTGGTTCTCCTCTCCCCCTATTTCTTTCACTTATATCCTCTGTTGAAACCCTAATGTTGGGGTTAGATTCTACAGTTTTAAATCCTTAGTTCTAATATAATCATCTATAATTATAATTAATGTTTCAACACTCTTGTTTGAGTATTGTGATGATGTTATTACCTTAAGAGGGAGTATGGTTTTCTGACAAACCAATATGAAATGGTGACATATTTAATTTTTACACCAAACCAAGAGAATGTATGTATCTATTTGAGCTCAAATGATCAACATAGGCAATTGAGAAGTGATCATTTGTCAAAATAAATTCTATAGAGACTCGGTTTTATCCTTATAGAACATTGAAATACTTCTATATATATATATTCATAACTAGGCGTTGAGACGATGTGTGATTATGAGGTCCCGTGTTCCCAGAATTAATTTTATAATAATAATAAATATATTTCATATTTTGGGAGAAATAAACCTCAATAAAAATGAGAAACTCTTAAACAGTTGATTGAATAAAAAATATAACACTGTAGGTGAGTTTATAACTCGGTGTTTACCCTAGGAATTACAAAAATATAATCGGTGCAGTACGTTTGGACCCCTCGCTCATTGGAGGAACATTAATAGAATTTATTTAATAATTTAATTAATTAAATTAATCATAAGATAAATGATAATGAATAAATTGTTTTAGTTATTTTTCAAGTGTTGGACTTACAATCCTATGATTGCTGGAAAAGCTCTCCCCATCCTCCGTTGATGAATCATTTGGTGAGCGATGACAAAATGTCAAATCAGATCAAGTCATGACTCGATGACTGCAAACAATTCTCTTGATCATTAGAAGTTGTGTTATTCACTGTAAATTGACAATAAATTGAAGTAGGATTCATCAATTGATGTTTTTAGACCATGGATTAAATTATTGAGTTTTTTGACAGTTGTTCTTCGATCTATGCCCTGGTTACAAAACATTCCATATGCCTGAGAACATAAATATTCATTTGTTTCAATTAATTTATAATATGATCTTCCCATAATAGATTGATTGTCCAAGAACAATGATCCTCAATCAATTGACCTTTTTTTGTGCCTTTTCTCCCCCATTTCTTAACATTCTTCTTTGGTTGGATCCCTGAAGTCCTAGTTTGACATTATCAGGAAACACAGAGCTCGATCAGGCCCCTGGATTCATGGAGGATCAAAAAATGGGAATGTATCAACAATAAAAGTGTAGATATTTGAACCATTCAAGTTATGAGTGATTCTTTTGGCTATTTGAGGTTAAGCAATCGTATTTGGAAGACTTCGGGTGTGCATAGTGTGATAGGTGCGTACGACATTGAACGGATTTGGAAACAAATCATGTTTCTAGCCATAGAAGGTTTCGAATATATTGATCGGCCTTAGATCCACTAATTTCATCTAGATATAGGGCTAAAATAGTAGTATTGGACCAGATTTCAATGAAAAAAATAGATATGCAGTTTTTGTAAAAATCATGACTACATGTCATGTCAATGAAGAACATACGGCGTGTATCCCATTTCCGCTGCGGTGGCTAGGTTTTGAGAATGTTAAGGATGAAATGGAATTTAGTCCCCCTAAAACACATTTTACCCCCTTCCTAGTTGGATAAATCATGTGAAGGGTCACCCAGACAGTATCCAATGTAGGATTACATAGGGTTTGATACACGATCATGTACTCCAGTACACGGACACAGAAAGCATCAGATGATCCTAGTCCCGATTTTCCAGGACACACCATTTAGTCCACCTACACAACATGTACTTCTACAAAGACTAGAACCTATGTTCCAACCTGTGTCATGGAATGGTAGTGAAGTGGGGTCACACGTCATGTGGGTCCCCTCACATGTTGTGTAGTCCACCTACATAGTATATACTACTACATAGATAGGAAATTGTGTGACAACCAGTGAGAGGGCCAGGTTGTGAAGTGGGGTCACATGTTATGTGGGTGTTCTCATATGCCGTGTATTCCTTGAGATATTCTGAGTTAACTCTGACCTTTCATACATCCTTTGTTTGAAATCTGTTTTTTTTTCACCAGTGGTCTATCCTGAGTGTTTTTTTCATTTATAAAATTATGGTTCCATAGGATTGAGATTTTGAGATATGATGTGAAATGTTCCAGTCTTGGGATGCACTAAGATGAAACATGATGGTGGAAGTGATTGTGCAGGACCACCAGGACATTTTAAAGGTTTCACCCTCTATTAGGGCATGGTAGTAGAGTTCCCCGATGATTTTTTCCTAGGTGATACCCTCAAACAGGTCTGGTAAGTGGAGTTCCCTGATGAATTTTTCTTGGAATTACCCTCTTGTAGGTCTAGGTAGTGGAGTTTTCTAATGGCTTCATTCGGATGTTACCCTCCAGCAGGGCTGGGTAGTGGAGTTCCCCGACAACCACTTTTGGTAATTACACTTCAGTAGGGTTAGGTAGTGGAGTTCCCCAAAACCCAGTTTTGGGCATTAACCTATAGCAAGGATGGGAAGTAGAGTTCCCCTAATGAACTCTACTAGACGTGACCCCAAGTAGGTCTGGGCATTAGATCTCCCCGATGACATTCCCAAGTGTAACCATTGAGTAGGGTTGGGAATTAAATTTCTTACATGGATACAAGAGTGAACCACCCTATTATATATGGGTATGAGTCCTCTATCTAGAAATTGAATCCCTTAAACTATGTGGCACAGGTCGAGAGATGGTTTGATGTAGCCTTAGACTCATGAGGAAGAGGGATGATTTCCAAACATAGATGAATATTTATGACGTGACCTAAAACTGTGTAGGTGAGTTAGTTCTTACCGAAGAGGATAGTATCAAGTTTTGGTGATTATGTTCCTTATAAATGTGAGTTTGGGCCGACATGTGGGATGTTGAGAAACATTGATGGATTTTTGGAACTGTTGGGTAATATTCTTCTTTAGATGAGCTCGCATATAGAGATCCCCTTACTCCCTCATTTAGGATTCTATGACTAATAATATATATATATATATATATATATATTATTACTATATTTAATCATGGATTTAGTTATTCTCGTTCCCTGATTGGTGGGAAGTTCATCTAATCACCATGGTTATCTCCTTGTTCTGGGATGAGATTACATTCACTCTTTATTGGTATGAGCTATACTCTTTCAATGTACCTTGTGTTTATACTTTCTTTATCTTCCTATTGTATCTATTATTACATTCTTATTATCTTTTGTGGAATTATACTGAGTATTTATATACTCACCCATGTTTGGAATGTTCCCACACATCTCGTGTCTTTTGTAGGCGACGGATAGGTTAATCATGAATATAGAAGATATTAGGTATTTTGGGTTCTTGGATCATGTATAGTGGTCATAACTTGGAATTCATAAGAGGGAATCCCTTTTAGATATTTTCTTTTCTAGCTTTGACTAGTTGGGACATATTTATGGTTGGGGTGTATTTTTTCTCTTTTTCTTTCAGTTCACACTATTGTACTCTTTTACTATATAGAGTTTTATGCATGCTTGGTTAACTTTACAGAAGTGTTGCATCTTTTCTTCATTCCCTCTACACTTTTGAATTGATTTTCATGTGTACATTTGTTCATGTTATTAGGAAAATACCTCTCTGAGTATGTTATGCCTTTAGTGCAAGCCACCACCCCTAGCCTATAGAGGTGGTCTTAGGGTATTTGTGGATCAATCCCTAGCTTGGTTCGGTTCGTGATAGATTGGTATCAAAGTTGGTTCAATCCTTGTTACATTGTTAATATTTTCCCTTAAAAGGATTTGGGTGGGTTTAAAGTAAATAGTTTCAAAGTGTCTCAAGTGCGGCTCTCAGGACAAAGAGTCCAGTGATGGTCCAATGGCTGATGTAGTCATTCACTCAGACATTGGACACTTTCTTGTCGACTCGGCATGTCGAGACCTTTGTTACAGGGAAAAGTGGTACATGAATGATATATGATTGATTCTATTATTGTAATTTTTGAGTAATATCCCCATTTTTGTTGATATATATATTCTCATCTGATGATGGAACTCGTTGATAACATTCAGGATACCTTTGTGATAAGATCCAGAAAGTATACCATCATTGGTTCATGATGATATTTCTATAAGAAATGAGGACTTAGTTCAGGTCCATCCCATAGTCCCCATACCCCCGGTGGGTAGGTTGCAACACCTCCACATATCGAGTAACAGATCATCCCAACAGAGAAGGTTGAGGACATACATAGGCTTAGCGTACTCTGTAAGTTCCATCATCAAAGACCATTAAGGTTCCATGATGAGACAGATCCCTAGGAAGCAGAATACAGGCTAGAGTTTGTAGTCAATATCTTCTGGCTTATTCAGGACCTAACAGATCATTTGGTTGCTGTAGAATCTATCCTTTTCCATGGAGTTGTTGGGTGTTGGTGGAGCCCGGTTACGGAGATGCACAATGTGTCAAAACACTCATGGGATGACTTACAAAAATTGTATCATGAGGAGTAATACCCCTCCTTCCTACACTCAATCATGATCCAAAAGATTCTGGAACTTCATATGGGAGGGATGATGGTGGATGGGTATGAGACAATGTTAAAAGACCTTATGTGCTACTCTCATAACATGATTTATGATGGATAATTTCGAGCATGGAAGTTTGTGCAGGGACTCCACGAAGAGATTTGAGCCATTGTTGAAGCCTAGTGTATCCCTACCTATGTTTGGGTGCTGGAGAGGGAACTGGTGACAATGAGATTTTTATTATAGGGAAACTAGGTAGTTAGAGCTAGAAGTGGGTGTCCCAAAGTTGAGTCATCTACAGTAGTTAGCAGATGCCAGACATTGGGATCTTAGAGTAGGATATCGTTCAGTGAGAAAGCTTGGTCTTGTAGATGTATGGGGCCGAGAAAGTGCATAAATTCAGTGTAGCCCAAATAGGGGAGTTGTTTTACTTGTGATAGTTGAGGTCACATGGAAAGGGACTGTAACATCCCGGATCCGAAAGCCACACGACAGGTGCCCCGAACCCGGTTGGTCACATTACCTCAAGCGCATTTCCCCAAACGCCAGAGGCTGCCGACTAGCAGTGAGGGCCCAGGTCTGATAGTGGGGAAACAATTCCCTCATTTGTCAAAGTGTAGTGCAGTGGAAAGGATAAATAACATAAAACAACGGAAGAAGTAAACAATATACAATTGAAATGGACAACTGAAGTAAAAGAGAACCAGAAGTCATATATACAAAGATGCATCATGTCACTAATTCTATGAAAGCAGCCAAAATATGATACACTGCAATACAATACAATACAACTCAAAGTACATGGTACAACCAAACAAACCAAGTAGAGTAAATAGAACGCAGTAGCATCGCAAGACTAAGCTCGGTCACATGCTCTCCTACTCCTCTGCTATAATCATGTACCAATATAGGGATGTTTTCCCCTGTCAACACTTGCAGAAATATAGTCTTTTTGGGCAAAATAAATGACCCAAACAAGGTGTTAGAATGAAATCTCAGTAGGCACCCACCAAAGGCCCGTGCCCAACTATCAGTGAAAATGTGAAATAGCAGAGTGAAAAATTAAATGAAGTAAACTAGTAAGTAATCAAAAGTAACTATAAATACCAGCTTCCTTTCCATTTTAATTATTTCTTATCACCTACAAGCTTGAGCTTCGACTTGGCAGGTACAACATATAAAATCGCCATAGTGAATATTCTAAATAGTCGTGTCCTCAGACATACTATCCTTACCCTTAGGTAACAAAATCAAATACCCGCAGGTGATTTCCCTCAGGCATAACGATCATTTCCCTCAGTCACATAAACTACTTCCCACATGCATAAACAAGGTTACCCTCAGGCTAACCAAACACTGCCCACAGGCTAAGTAAACCACTGCCCACATGCTAGTAGAATATTTCCATCAGGTTAAAGGAACCGGGCTGAGTCCAAAAAATAAACAACAATTTATATAAACTTTCTCTCAAGAGAATTCAATGCATAATATAATCATGGCATACCCCCGGGTACCCTGGCCAAACAGCTCAATAGAGGAACGCACCCCCGGGGTGGTCCTGGATCCAAGCAGTGATCCCAAATAGTAGTTTAAACTTATCATTAGATTATCTATGCAATTATAGATATCTATTCCGCAAAGGCGTCAGCCATACGACACCCCAACCATGGGCACGTATCACAAAGGTACACAATTGCAACACAATAGTTGAAAGGAACATCAGACCATATACCCTGATCGTATCTGATCGGTATACGTGAACGAAGCCTCCCGAATCATCCAAGAATGATGTAGATCTGGGATAAATGTTCACTCACTCAAACTCAAATAACTTCCCCTCAGAAAATAATTGGTAAGAAACACACAAGGGGAGGGAATAACTCTCCCGCACGGTTCAATTGAGACCGTCAAAGAAGGATTTGGATTCCGAGTGTGTGGTCAGGAGATCTCTGAGGCTCCGGCCTCCTCTCTCATCTCCAAAACAAACTCAAAGCCTCTTATGTTTAATGAGGATGCTACTACCCATTTTATGTGAAAAAAATAAACTACACGGCGTGTACTCTCACATACACGTTGTGTAATTTTCATTTTTTAAATTGTTCCTCTGGCGGATTCTTTCCACTGTGGCACTGTTCATCCATCGACATGAGTACACGTCATGTATTCCTGATTACACGGCGTGTACTGTCGCTCCACTGGTGGCTGCCTCCACAACGTTACTATTCACCTGCCGACTGATTACACGGCGTGTACTAATTTTTTACACCCTTCGTTGTCGAAAGGCCTACATGCCCTATTTACTCATCTCACACGGCCAAAGTACATGGCGTGTGGAAAAGTAGATGGCATGTACCCACAAAATTTGGGGTTTTTCCACATTTTTCTTATTTTCTCAAACACATTTAAGGAAAAGGGAAAAGAAGAGACCTGTGCCTCAAAAAAGAACCAGGTTCTTACAAACTCCCCCCTTAAAGCAATTCGACCTTGAATTTCCCTTCCAAGGGTGGTGAAGATACAGTTGTGAACAACTCTGGCCACTAAGCACGTATTTCGGTCTCCTGCTCCTAAGTCTCGGCTGGAACTTGGCCATGCTACCAGAGCACCTGATTGAGAGGAACTGACCGGACTTAGAGAACCTTCATGCTCCTATCAACAATACAAATCGGATGCTCCTCAAAGGATACATTGACCTGAATATCAACCTCCTCGGGTTGAAAATGTGAGATGGGTCTCAATGATAGTGGCATAGTTGAGATACATGGAAGACATCGTGCATGGCCTGGTAACACTGTGGTAACTGCAACCGGTAGGCAACTGACCTGACTCTCTCCAGAATCTCAAACGACCATAGATACGTTGGGTAAATTTTACCCTGTATCCTGATCCGCTTGTGTCCCAACCTCGGCGAAACACGCATGAAAACTAGATCCCTGACCATGAACTCCAAGGGTCATCTGTGGGGATCAACATAAGATTTCTGATGAGATTGTGCAATAGCCATCTGCTTCTAAATCAACTAGACCTACTCAGAATTCTCCTTCACGGGACGTGGTCCCTGTAAAGCTGCCTCACCTACCTCCATCCAGCACAATGGTGGTCGCTATGGCCTACCAAATAATGCCTCGTAAGGTTCCATCTCAATAGTTTCCTGAAAACTATTATTATATGAAAACTCGAACAGGGGTAGATGCTTCTCCCAAGAGCCCAAAAATTCTAGGACGCATGCACGCAGCATGTCCTCTAGCACCTGTATCGTATGCTCTGACTGGCCACCGGTATGAGGGTGGTAAGTTGTGCTCAGAAGCACCTATGTACCCAATTTCATCTAAAAACTCTTCCAGAAATGAGACATAAAGTGGGAATCCCTATCAGAAAAGATAGAACAAGGGACCCCATGAAGACTTACTACCTCTCAGATATACAACTTTCTGAGCTTGTCAACACCGAAGGTCTCCTTGATCGGAAAAAAGTGAGCTACCTTCATAAGTCTCTCAAAAAAACCCACATGACATCACTGCCTCGAGGTGACCTTGAAAACCAGCTCACGAAGTCCATCATGACATTTTCCAATTTCAACTCCGGAATGGGTAACTATTATAATAGTCTGGCTGGCCGCTGATGCTCCGCCTTCACCTGCTGATAGGTGGAACATCTCATAAAAAAACCAGCTACTTCCCTTTTCATACCCGGCCACCAATACTGAAGTCTCAAGTCCTGGTACATTTTGGTAACACCGGGATGAACTGCCCATGAAAAATCATGAAACTCCCACATCAACTCCTCGTTTATATCCCCTAGGACCCACACTCATCCATGGAAACGCAGTACCTCATCATCTCCTATCAACCATCTAGGATGAGGGTCATCACTTTCCACCGACTCCTGTAGAACTAGGCCTTATGAATCTGATAGTTATCGCATCCTCACTCTATCTAGGAGGGTAGAAGTCACAGCTAAAAAAGAAAGATATTTTTACCCCTGACTATCGTGAACCTCCAAATGCCTATCAGAGAACAAATCCATAAGCTTCCACTCACCACTGGCCTCATGCACTGCATGTGTCTGAGTCTTCCTACTCAGTGCATCAGCTACTACATTACCCTTACCGGGTGTATATGCAAACTCAAAGTTGAAGGGCTGAAGGTATTCGACACACCTTCTTTGTATCAGGTTTAAGTCACGCTGATTAAAAATGTATTTGAGACTTTTGTGGTTAGTGAAAATCACAAAATACTCTCCCAAGAGATAATGTCTCCAACAGTGCAATGCATGAATAACTGTTTCCAACTCGAGGTCATGCGTCTAGTAATTCCCCTCATGTGGCCTCAACTGTCGAGACCCATATGCAACAACTTGATCACCCTACATCAACACTACTCCAATCCCAATACATGATGCATCACAGTAAACTATATAGATCTTCCCATGCTTTGGAAGTATCAGGACTGGTGCTGATGTCAAATTTCCCTTCAACTCTAGAAAGGTTATCTTGCAAGCTTCTGACCAAATGAACTTCACACCCTTCATATTCAAACCTATCAATGGCACTTCTAAGTGAGAGAAGTCCTATATAAAACTCTTTTACTAACCATCCATCCATAAAAAACTCTGTATTTCAAACACGTTCTTAGGCTACTCCCAAAAAACTACCGCTCTCACTTTCTCTGGGTCTACTGCAACTCCTGCCTCTGAGATAATATGACCCAGGAAGTGTATCTAGTCTATCCAAAACTGTAAATTTGAGATCTTGGAATATAGTTGATGCTCTCTTACTGTACTCAGTACGATCTCAAGATGGGCGGCATGGTTGTGTCGAGTGTGAGAGTACACTAAGATATCATCCACAAAGACTACCACAATAGAATCTAGATAAGGATGGAACACATGATTCATCATAGCCATGAAAACTTTTGGCGTGTTTGTGAGTCCAAACGGCATAAACAAGTACTCATATAGACCATATCTGCTCTGAAAAGCTTTAAGCAGTACATCGGATGGTCTAACACGTAACTGATGATATCCGGACCTCAATTCAATGTTCGAGAACACTCGTGCTCCCCGAATTTGATCAAAAAGAGCGTCAATCCTCAACAAGGGATATTGGTTCTTGACCATCATCTAGTTCAACTACTAATAATCCACAAAAATTCTGAGGGTATCGTCCACCTTCTTAGCAAACAGGATAGGAAAACCCCAAGGAGAAGTACTGGGTCGGATGAAACCCTTTGCCTGCAACTCCTCCAACTGCCTCTTGAGCTCCTGAAACTCTGGTGTAGACATCCTATAAGGAGGAATGGACATCGGTGCTACTCCTGGAACTAGCTCAATAGAAAAATCCACCCCTCTCTCTGGAGGTAGACCTGAAAAGTCTTTCAGGAAGACATCCCTGAAATGATAAATTACTGGCGGGAAATCCTTCTAACAAGTTCACTGATCATCCAGATATAAGCTCGCAATCTGGGTTGTCACCCCTACTCACCCATGATGCTCAGGTCCATCTCGATTCACCTGGACATCCCATTCACCCTTGTATAGAAACTCTCCTCCCTATGGTGATGTGAAACTCACCCTATGACAATATCAATTCGCAAAGGCTCAAAAGGGTATCAACCAGTCCATCCTGAGAATGAAATCATAAGTTGGCATCTCTAAGACATATATGTCCCATAGGAAGTAACACCCACCAACCTCAAGGGTCACTCCTTGCACTGATGCACACCTACCATCCTCACTCCCAACGGAGTGTCTAGTGTCATGGTATCAAAAAAAGAAGAGACACAGAGACCAATGCCCTCCAAAATGGGAACAGATATAATGATATGTGTAACACCAGTATCAAAAAGTATAGAAGACATAACAGAAGCTACTAGAATAATACCTATGAAAGTGGAAGGTCTGGGATCCTTCTCATGTTGGGTCTGTTGCACTACATATGCCTACCCAGTTTCGTGGCCCTACGACACAACCTGGCTACCTTGAGCTGACCCACCCTATTGTCTCTGAGATCCTGGTGTCTCGCTACCATGGCCACGCCCACCATCTCTGCCTGCACGCCCTGACGTTCCCAAATTTCCAGACTGGTAAGAAGCTGTTGGTCTGGCTCCCGCACACTGAGTCTGCACAAAACCCCTCTCACTAGCCACTGGTGGAAACGCCTTGCAAAAATGCTGGAGATGACCCATCTTTCCGCAAGCTCGGCACCCCAATAGGTCAAACGGACACTGAGGTATCTTGTTCCCCTCTCTACCACACGGGTAGCACATGACCTGGCCACCTGAACTATTCTTCTAGGTAGTACTACCACAATGAGAGAAGTCCATCTACCTTTTCCCCTTACAGGTAGAAATAGTACCAAAAACTGGTGTCAAAACACCCTGGCCCACACCACTAGCTTCCTGTAGGTTCGGCTCATTAATCAGTGTCTGGTTCATAATAGAATGCACTTTAGGCAACCTGAAAACATTTAACAGTGGTCAGATGTTAGTTCAAAGACCATCCTCAAAGCTTCTAGCCCTCAATGTCTCATCACCCACTAGAATAGGTGAAAAACACTGAAGCTCGGTGAAGCAGGTGGAATAATCCATCACTGACATGGCGCCCTGCAACAGATTCATGAACTCTCGAGCTCGATCTTCCCACAGAATCTCCAGGAAGAAGAAGTCATAGAAGGATGCCTGAAAATATTCCCACTCCATGTCTCGATGATGCTCAGATTGGTTGGTAACGTCCCACCACCTCTTGGAGTAATCACGTAGCATGAATGTAGTGATTTTTACCCTCCTCCCAAGAGGCATCTTCAGATGCTCAAATATTGTCTACATCGAATCCATCCATGACTCTGCACCCTATGGTCCACTATCCCCTGAAAATGTAGGCAGATGCTACTCCTGGATGATACACATCAGCTCTGCCATAGATGTGGCGGCCTGCGATGCTCCCTGGAAGGTCTGCATGAACCGCATGAAGCCTTCACGGAACTACACATCCGCACCTGTATCCGGTATAATGGTTGGCGCCGCATCTGGCACTGCTAGAGGTTCCACTAGTAGCCCATGGCCTACCATCTCAGGAGTATAATTGTCGCCGCTCTCTTTGAGAACAACCAGTGGTCGTCTCGGCAGCATGACTCTACAAGGTCAAACACACACCTTAGATTAAGTTCATCAAGGACTGAAAACAAGGATTCAATGAAGGGAACAGGAGAAGAAAAGCATTCAATTTTTAATAAACTTGACTACAAGACGTGTATAAATACTACACGGTGTGTTCTCACTGGCCATCCATATGGGAGTGTACTCCAGCTAAAACTGGTTGTGTAACACCCCAAACACATGGCGTGTTGTTTTAACACAAAGTGTGTACTCTAATCCTTTTTCTCTACCCAATTCCTTCTACACAGCTTAAGCCACAGAGCTCTACTAAAACAAGACTACACAGCATGTTCAGAGGTAGACACGGTGTGTACTCTACAAGCTTTCATCATCCCATGTTGTTCGTGACATGGCTGGGTACCTGGGTCCGACTACACGACGTGTTCATGGTATACACGACATGTATGTCTTAAGTTTTCTTTCGTTCATGTTGTTAGTTACACAGGCAGACACTGGGTTTTCACTACATGGCATGTACAACCGATACGTGGTGTTTTCCTCCAAGATTTTCCCTACCCCATGTCCCCACCTACACGGCCTATGAAATATGAAGAGACTACATGGCGTGTACTGAGGTTACATGGAATTTACTTAAAAAAATTTCTTTTCTTCCCAAACATAAGAATACACGACGTGTGTCCATAGAACTACACGGCGTGTATGCTAGGTTTTTCTGAACAGTAATCCTCAGAAACTACTCTGAAACCCAAAAAAACATGGAACAAACTCCTAAGTTCCAAATTCCGATCCGTGAGGGCCCATACTCCCTCCGAATCAAAGTTTGGAATCTTATACATGTTATAACAAGGAAAAACACATTAATGATCCACCAAATTCCGGTCATTGAGGTCCTATACTACTCAAGAACCAAAGTTCGGTGTTCATTCTATCGAAACCTCACACCAAAATACACTAACCAAAAGCAAGTATTTATCAATGCAGCCATCACAATAGCATGCTCTTCTAGCACATAAATTATCACAAAAAATTCAATTCATAATGCACCTACCTAGCATGGAAGGAATGCATGACATGTGCTTTCTAGCATGCACCTAAATTATGCATGAGGTGGCACGCCCTCATCTCATTGGGTTGCAACTAAATAGAACCCATGTATAGCATATAAACATCAAAATCATAAGTGTGTCACCCAATGGTGAAAATAAAATCAACTATAAAATTTCAAAACCAGTAATAATTGCAATAACGAGGTAGATTGGATTTTCTCTGTGCATGGGTTAGCTACTCCTAGGAACAGCTTATTACCATCTACCATTTCCATCCTATCCCAGAATAAGGCTCTAAATAGTAAGTCAATAATAAGAAACTTCCTCTGATAACACTTTGTAATGTCTCGAATCTGGAAGCCACACAACGAGTGCCCTGAACCCGGTTGGTCACATGACCTCAAGCACATTTCCCCAAATGCGAGAGGCTACTGACTATAAGTAAGGGCCCAGGTCTGATAGTGGTGAATCTATTCCCTTATTTGTCAAAGTGTAGTGTAGTAGAAAAGATAAATAACATGCAATAGTGGAAGCAGTAAATAATATACAATTGAAATTATCAACTGAAGTAAAAGAGAACCAGCAGTCATATATACAAATATGCAGCATGTCACTAATTCTATTAAAGAAGACATAACAGTATACAATACAATACAATACAACTCAAAGTACATGGTACAGCCAAAAAACAAGCATAGTAAATAGAACGTAGCAGCATCGCAAGCCTACGCTCGGTCCCATTCTCTCCGACTCCTCTGCTACAATCATGTACATGTATAAGGAAGTTTTCCCCTGTTGACACCGGCAGAAATATAGTCATTTTGGGCCCAAGACATGACCAAAATAGGGTGTGAGAAAACAATCCCAGTAGGCACCCACTAAAGGCCCGTGCCCAACTGTTGCTGAAAATGTGAAACAACAGAGTGCAAAGGTAAATGCAGTAAACTAGTAACTACACAAAAGTAACTATCACTACCTTTTTTCTTACCATTTTAATTATTTCTTATCACCTCCAAGATTGTGCTTCGGCTTGGCAGGTAAACATAGAAAATCACCGTAGTGAATATTCTAAATAGCCCTGTCCTCGGACATACTATACTTACCCTCAGGTAACAGAATCAAATACCCATAGGTGATTTCCCTCATGCATAACGATCACTTCCCTCTGGCATAAAGACTACTGCCCGCAGACATAAATAAGGTTACCCTCAGGCTAACCAAACACTGCCCACAGGCTAAGTAAAACACTGCCCACTGTCTAATAGAATGTTTCCCTCAGGCTAGAGGAACCGGGCCGAGCCCAAAGCATAAAAAAAAATTATATAAAATTTCTCTCAAGAGAATGCAATGAATAATATAATAATGGCATATCCCCGGGTACCATGGCCAAATGGCTAAACAGAGGAATGCACCCTCGGGGTGGTCCTGGATCCAAGCAGCGATCTCAAACAGCAGTTTAAACTTGTCATTAAATTATCTACGCAATTATAGATATCTATTCAGAAAAGGCCCCATCTATACGACACCCCAACCATGGGCTCATAGCACAATGGTACGCAATTGAAACATAAAAGTTGAAAGGAACCTCTGACCACCTACCTCGATCGTCTCTGATCGGTATACGTGAACGACACCTCCTGAATCATCCAAGAACGATGTAGATCTGGGATAAACGTTCACTCACTCAAACTCAAATAACTTTCCCTTGGGAAATAATTGGTAAGAAACACACAAGGAGAGGTAAGAAGTCACCTGTACGGTTCAATTGAGACCATCCGAGAAGGATTCAAATTCCCAGTGTGGGGTCGGGAGATCTCTGAAGCTCCGACCTCCTCTCCTAACTCCAAAATGAACTCAAATCCTCCTCTGCCAAATGAGTAGGATACTTCGCATTTTAAGTGAAAAATAACTACACGGCGTGTACTCTCACATACACAGTGTTTAATTTTTATTTTTTAAACTATTCCTCTGGTGGTTTCTTTCCACCGCGGCACTGTTCATTCATCGTCATGAGTACATGGTGTGTATTCCTGATTACATGGTGTGTATTGTCGCTCCCCTGGCGGCTACCTCCACCGCCTTATTGTCCACTTGCTGACTGATTACACGGCATGTAAATACAAAGTACACAATGTGTAGTCTATTTTTCCACCCTTCATTGCTGACAGGCCTACACGCCTTGTGTACTCATCCCACACAACCAAAGTACATGGTGTGAGGAAAAGTACAAAGCATGTACCCACAAAATTTAGTGTTTTCCCCCATTTTCATTATTTTATCAAAAAAATTAAGGAAAATGGAAAATAAGAGACCCGTACCTAAAAAAGGAATTGGGTTCTTATAGGGACTACCAGACCAGAAATGCTGACTAGCCTAGGATGAAATTTGATGGACCTCCATGACAGAGGCAGCAACATGATCGGGGATCTACTATGCGAGGAAAAGACAGTCCCCAAGGAGGCAGATTTGGTGGAGGAGCAGGAGAATATTTGGATGGTGTACATTGCTATGATATCCTTCCATTTCCACTGTTAGGCATCCCACTTCGGGCATAGGGAGCTAACAGTCAGGGCCATGGGTAGTTGGAGGCTATGGATGTCTACGATCCCGCAACACATGAGATGATTCAAGTTATGATCTGTGTTTATTCTTCTCATGGATTAGTATTAATAGAAATATTTTCTAGTCACTCCATTATCCTTAAATTTCAGGTGTGATAGTTAGAGTTCCCAATCAATATTCTACCACAATAGCTTCATCATATGGTTCATACAGCAAACACTTCTTATGTATCCTTCATCGACCAGTAGTGCGAGCTATCATCTGGAGGATAGCGGTTCACATAGGAAATTTTTTTCATAACGTTGTAACCCTATGATTTTATATATTTTTTTGGATTGAATTTCCATGGTCTGAGCTCAAATTGATTTTCATCGTTGTCATTTCATATGTCTACGCACATATGGGACAAGATTCCCCTTTTTTGGTGAACGAAGTCTCATGGAAGGATAGGTGGATGCTTCGAGTAGGAGGTTGTAACCTATCACCCATTTATCGGTGAGTGTATACCTTGGTGAAGTAGGATTTTTAGGCATCTAGGATCCTTCAATTTTGAAGGATCATGTGGATGTCTTCTCCGAAGAGTGTTGGGACTACCTCTGAAGTGGGAGATTGAGTTTTTCATTGACATGAATCTTGGGACAACCTCAATATCTTATAATAAATATTAGATGGAGCATAATAAACATCATGAGATATGTTTGTAGTTTAAGAAAATTCAAGAGAGTGTTTTTATATGACCTAGTGTGTCCCCTTGGCAGCTCTCATCCTACTACCAAAAAAAAGAAGAAGGGAGGTTGTGACTTTTAATAGATTATCTTCACTTGAACCAAGACATGATAAATAACAAGTACCCCTTTCCAAGGATTTACAAGCTCATTATCCAGTTAAAAGGTGTGATACATTTCTCGATGATTGATCTTAGGTATGACTAACAACAGTTGAGGATTCGCGTGACTAAAATTCGAAAGTTGGAATTCCAATGCTGCAATGAACACTATTAGTTCCTGGTGATAAAAATTTATGCGATGAATGGACACTCTATGTTTATAGATTGGATAAAACAGGTATCCCATTAATAATTGGACCATATCATTTTTGTCTTTATTGGTGACAAACTCATCTACTCTATATCATAGGAGGATCATGTAGTTCACTTGATAATAGATTTTTATTTACATCGAGACCAACAACTTTATGGAAAACTCTCAAAGTTATAGTTATAGATTCATGAAGATAAATTTTAGAGGCAAGTCATTTCTGAAAAGTGATTAGTCATGTATCCAACAAAGATCAAGGCATTTATTTCTTGGGATCCACCCAAGAAATTGTCTAGGGTACGAGCTTTCTTGGCTTGGCAGGGTTTTACAGGAGTATTGTGGAAGAATTATCTAGAATCTTAGCCCCTTGTACTTCCCTTACATAGAAATTTAATTAGTTAACTCGTTCTACATAGTAATAGAGGGCCATTGATGATTTGAGATAGAATATGAAGTGTGGTCCAGTGTTCAGACTACTAGAGGAGGGCATGGAGTATATAGTGTATTGTGATCCCTCAGGAGCTGGGATCGACTACGTCTTGATTCAGTGATTGGTAGTTATCACATACGGGTTGAGGAAGTTGAGAACCCATTGGAATAACTTCGAAACCTATGGTAGTTTATACCTAATTATTTAGAGACACTACCTTTTGGGAGAGTGCATTTTGGTTCACTCAAACCACCATAATCTCAAGTACGTCTTCACTGAGAGTGACCTAAACCTCTGACAACTATGCTAGTTAAAGTTCTTATAGGACTATGACTTTGAGATAGTGTATAATCCATGGAAGGTAAACATTATAGAAGATTCTCTTAGAATAAAGTCCCATGATTTCTTAGTAGTGGAGTATTTGGAGCAGTTAGCTTCCCGATAACAGACCCTGGTGGAGCTTGAGGGTATAACCATTCTTCATTCAATGGTGTTGAATCATTCGATTCTAGAATGTGTAAGAGAGTCCCATATAGAAGACATCAATTGTGAGGTCTTACATGATTTTATATCCATAAGTGATTCATCAGATAGATATTCATAAGGAGGGAATCACATCATCTTGTTCCAGGGGTGAACAGGGGTTCCAGTCAAATTATGAGAGCAGGTGATGTGGGAGTTCAACACTTATCCCCTGGATGTACATCTCGGTTTAGGGAAGATGTAAAGGGACCTTCAGTGGTTGTTTCGGTGATCCATAATTATATTTAACATTGCTATGTTTATCTCTCAGTGCCTCGGTTTTCAATAGGTAAAAGCTAAGCACCATGTTCCACCAGGTTTTTTGCAGCCCCTAGATATCCAAGAGTGGAAATAAAACAACATATACATGGACTTATTCACTAGGATTCCATGCATAGTGAAGATACATGATTTCATGTCGGTGATAGTTGACTGAATAATGAAGCATGAACACTTCCTTTCCATCAGAGTGTAAATTTTGGTGGAGATTCAGTTGAAGAAATATGTATGGTCGATCATTCACCTTCACAGGGTTCCTTCAATGATTGTCTTTGATCATGATGTGTGGTTTATGATACAATTATAGAAAGTCATGTATAATGAATTCAAGACCCAATTTTGGATGAATATAGATTTTCACCCCCAGAATGATTGGATGATTTAGTGAACTATGTCAGTGTTGAAGGATATGGTGAGTGCATACATGTTAGACTTTGGCCAAAGATGGGAGGATCAACTACCCTTGGTATAGTTTTTCTATAAAAACAAATTCTAGTCTGGCATTGGCATGACACATTTTGAGGCCATATACCAGAGACCCTAAAGGATAATTTTGTTTTGGATAGAGATTGGTGAGTCTTCTAGTTTGGGCCTAGAGTTGCTATAGGAGGCAATGGAGAAGGTCCAGGTCATCTGTGATGGGATGAGGATAGCCCAGAGTAGGCAGAAATCTTATGCAGATCATCATCATAGGCCCTTGGAGTTTGATAAAGGAGGCCATGTTTTATTTTGAGTCTCCCCATGATGAGGATTTTAGAGGTTCTACCAGGGAAGAAAGATATCCCTGAGGTTCATCGAGATGTTCGAGATCATGCAGAGGGTTGGCAAGGTTGCCTACCACCTCACCCTACCCCCCACAACTAGAGCGCATTCTCAACATCATCCATGTGTCACATATAAGGAGATATGTGCATGATTATACACACGTCCTCGACTAGGGACATATAGACATCTAGGATGGATGAAACTTTGTGGAGCAGTTAGTAGAGATCGAGTACCAGAAGGATTATACTCTATGTATACGGGTCCACCCTTTTTTCTGAATGCTATGGATGCATGGAAACATGCAGGAGAGTTCCTGGGAGTGAGAGTTCCAAGTGTGGGCTTAGTATCCCTAGTTTATTTTCCTAGTTTTTATATTTGGGGATGATAATATTTAATGAGGGAATGATTTATAGACCCAATTTTTTCCTTGTAAGACATTAAAATATTTCTATATATATATATATCTAGAGATAGGTACAGAAATGACATGCG
Source organism: Viscum album (assembly GCA_963277665.1). NCBI lineage: Eukaryota > Viridiplantae > Streptophyta > Magnoliopsida > Santalales > Viscaceae > Viscum > Viscum album. The sequence continues at coordinate 1,877,364,746 of OY728146.1, read as the reverse complement.
ATTATGAGTCCTGGTGTTCCCAACATTAATTTTATAAAAATATTAATTAAATTTTATATTTCATGGGAATTACACCTCAAATAAAAAAATAACTCTTAAAAGGTTGATCAAAATCAAAAATCTGAGAGCACTGTTGAGTCTGAAACACAGTTTTTACCCGAAGTGTAACATAATGTGAGTCAGTGTAGGAAGTTTGGACTCATTTCTCATTGATGGAACGTTAAGTGAATTTTTTTAATTATTTAATTAATTAAATTAATACATATAAACTTAAGCTAAATTATTATTTGTATATATTTGTAGATATTTTTCTATGGTTAGCCACAGAATCCTGAAATCTTCAGTGAAGCTCTCTCCCTCCATCGTTCATGAATCCTTTGGCGAGCAAAGATGAAATGTCAGATCATATAATATCAGGATGTGGAGAATGAAAAGGCTTCTCCATATCATTGGAGGATAAATTATTCACCAGAAATAAATCCAAAACTGAGGTAGTAATCAAAAATTTATGTTTTTACACCCTTGATTAAAGGATTGAGTGGATCGATAATTTTTCTTAGATATGTTCCCATGTTGTAAACCACTACATGTTCCCAAGAACTAAAATATTACTTTTTTTCAATTTTTTTATAAACCAAACTACCTTGTATTTATTTATTGGTCAATAATTCTTGGCCTCAAAAAATTTACTTTTGATCTTGTGCCTTTTCTCCCTCATTTCATCACATTCTTCGCCGAATGGATCTATGCGGTCTTGGTTTGAAAATTTCGAGCAGCACCGAGCTCGATCGGGCCCTCAAATTCATATCGGATCAAAAAATTTGGAATTGATCAATTAAATAAGTGTATATATGTGAATATATTGAGTTTTGAGTGATCCTTTTAGTGATTTGAGTTCAAGAAATTGAAGGCCAAAGAATCTGGGAATGCGTGGTGTGAGGGGTGTGTACGACTTTGCATGATTTGCAACCAGATCATATTTTTTCCACTGGAGGGATAGATTCCATTTATCAGTGTTAGATACAATAATTTATGCAAAAAATAGGTCCATAATGAAATTCATGGACCATATTTTTTATTGTAAATTGAATCTATTGTTTTTTGGGAAAATCTCGACTACACGTCGTGTTTAATGAAGAACACACAACATGTATCCCCTTTCCACGGTGGTGTCTAGGGTTTGAGAAAGCTAAGGATGAAACAACATGTAGTCCAACTAACACTTCATGTATCCTCTTTTCAGTTGGATAAATTGTGTTAAGTGTCACATGAATAGGAACCTGGTAGGAGTTTATGAGATTTGATACAAGGTCATGTACTCCAGTGCATGGACATGATGAGTAGCACATGACACAGGTCTCAATAAGCATGGACACACTATGTAGTCCACATCCACAGAGTGTGTTGCTACACAAATAAGAACTCATGTACCTAATATATACATGAATAGTCTATGAAGTGGGGCCTCACGTCGTGTGGGTCCCCTCTCATGTAATGTACTCCTTGAACTCTTCTGAGAGAACATAAACTTTCTGTATCTCCTTCATTTGAACTCAGATTTTGACCTGGGAGTAGTCTATAATGATTTTTTTTCTATATATAATATGATGGTTCCCTTGGATATGGATTTTTTACATGATATTAAATTATTTAGGCTTTTCATGCACTACGAAAACTCCTGAAGATATCGTATATCGTGAAGTATCACCAGAAATTTTTTCAGGTGTTACTGTCTAGCAGGGTTGGGAAATGGAATTCCTCAAATACATCTTCCAGTTGTTACACTCAAATAGTTCTAGGAATTGAATCTCAAAATAAACCTCACTTGGGTGTTATACTTCAGTAGGGCTAGGTGGTGGAGTTCCCTAGAGTACCTATTTCGGGTGTTACCCTCTACTAGGACTGGGTAGTTGATTTCCCTGATGACATTCCTGAGAGTTACCTATCAGTGGGGTTGGGTACTAAAGTTTCTCAATGACTACCAGAGTGGAAACCTCTTATTTTATCATGCTATGGGTACTCTATATAAAATTTATGTCCCTTAAACTGTGTGCCATAGTGATGAGACTTGGTTTGACATTGCTTTGGAATCACAATGAAGAAGGACGCTTTCCCCGTGAACATTCACTTTTGAGATGCAACCTAAAACTGTGTGGGTGAGTCAGTGCCACCCAGATCAAATAGTGTCAAGGTGTGGTGATTTATTTACATAGAATTTTTCAGCATTGTTGATGGACTTTTGAATCATTTTTTTACTATTCTTATTAGGTTATGTTGTCAGATTGAAAAGCCCTTACTCCCTTGTTTTATCTTCTTTCACTGAGCATATATATCCTATTACTGTATCCACTACTTGGATTTGGGTACTCTCCTTCCAGGAGAGGTGAAGACATGTGGGGTATTCCACATGGTTTTCATTTCTATCTTTACATGATTATATGAGCCTACTCTCCTACTATATGTGGCCAAGGATTGACGAGTAGTTCATCACCTCACATTATTTAGGTCATTATTATTGGATGGGCATACATTTTCTCTTTTTTATGTTGAGTTGTACTCTTTCAATGTGCCTCCTGTATTGACTATCTTTCTATTCATCTTGTATCTCTTACTTCTCCCCCTTAGTTTTATGGGTGTTCTACTAAGTATTTATATACTCACCCCTACATGGGCTTTGCTCACATGTCTCATGTCTTATGCCGGAAATGGGAAGGTTGATTGTGACTACATAGGATCTTAGGGATACTTGGGTCTTGTAATGCATATGATGGTTGTAACAAAGGATTTATGAGTGAGGCTCTCTTTTAGCTGTTTTCTTTTCCAATTTATTCTAGTTGTGTCATATTTTTTGTTGGGCATGTATTTTTTCCCATTTTCATTCAGTTTACACTATTGTACTCTTATACTATCTAGGTGTTCATGCATTATTTGTTTACTTTATAGAATTTTTTAATCTTTTCTTATTTACCTCTTCACTTTTGTATTGAGATGGTCGTGTCAGTGTGTACAAGTTCTTAGGAAAATGCTTCCCTGAGTTAGGTATACCTTTAACGCATGTCTCCACCCCTATCTTTTAGAGGTGGGCTTGGGTTAGTTGTGGACCATACCCCATCTTGGTTCTGGTCATGACATATTTCTTTCTTTTTATGGTCTTCCAGGACCAACACATAAACTCAACTTGGGTTTTATACTAAAACCCATTGGTGGTTAGAGGAATTGCTCATCAGATGATATATGTGGGCCACCTTCCTTTGTGGAAACTAATATGGGATTGAGTTTTCATGAATTAATTATCCCCAAAAATGAAAGCTCACACAACTAGGATTTCTATTCAATAATAATCCATGTGATCTGAAACATCTTTCACTTTCATCACTGTTTCTCTCTTTATCAGGACAGACACTACAAAATAAATAGTATATTTGCAGTAGTATTTTAGGGGGGTGGGGTTATGCCCAACCCCCTCTAAATTCAGTTTATATGGGGTTACACACAACCCCCACAAATCATCTAATTTAGAGAGTCTTTATAACCCCTTCTAAATTTTTTAGTATTTTTTCTTTGTAATATTTGGTTTTATTTTAGAGGCAATTTTGCAAAACCACCTATAATTTAATAATTAATGGCCCTACATATTTGTTAGGATTTTATAAGCATTATATATATATATATATGTAATTCATTTGTATATAAGGGGATATATATATATATAGTAAGGAAATCATTTTTTTAAAGGAAATAGTGGGGATTCACAACCCCCTTTAATCCCATAAATTAGAGGGGGTTCATGAACTACTATTAATAACTTAGATTAGAGGGGTTTTTGTACCCCTTATAATTTATGAAATTGGAGGGGGTTGTGAACCCCATTTAATATATGACATTAGAGGGGGTTTTGAACCCCTTATAATTTAAGAAATTAGAGGGGAGTTATGAAGCCCCGCTAATTTATGACATTAGAGGGGGTTCATGATTCAACGTTAATCCCTTTGATTAGTGTAGTTTTTTTAACACCCTCTAAATTTTTATTTATTTTTTAGAAAAAAGCCCATGTAAATTAAAGTTTTATAATATATTTTGGTGGGTGCACATGTGTGTGTACATATATATATATATTTAAGTATATTACATATACAAAATATAAAAATGTATTTAAATGAATTATAAACATGGACACACACACACACACACACATATATATATAAATACATTATAAAAGTAATTTAAATGAATACTTATACATATAAACAAAAATGGATATAGTTATAAATATTGGTTTAAATAATATAAATGTAATTATAAATATATTTATTAAAATATATAAAATTAATATACAGTTTTATAAATATTATACATTTATATTATGATTTAAATTGTACATATATTATATTAAATAAATTTTTATTGTGTATTTATGCATAAATACATTTATTTTATATTATGTATACAAAGAAATATAATATAGGAAAAATTATATATATATATAACATATTTTATATAAGAAATATTTTATTACATATAAATTTATATATATTACCTAATTATTATATATATATTTCAGTATACCATATTAATTATAAATTAATTTGGTAAATATATATATCAGTTGATTATATTATATACTTCCACTTATATGGTTGTATTTAATTGTATTTACATGTATACATAAATATAATTGTATAATTTTATGTACATTTATATATATTTGTATAAATTGTATTTCATATAATATAAATTATATATAACATACAATTATATTAATATTATATTAATATATACCTAAATATAATTTATTTAAAAAAATTATCATATAAAAACCCTAGATTGTAGTTTTTATAATTTATATTGTATATAATTAATATTATATAATATACAATTTATACAAAAAAAATATATTAATGTACACAATATTATACAACTATATTTATTAAAATACATATATATTAATTCATATAATATTATACAATTATATTAATTTAAATATATATATATATATATATTAATGTGTATAATAATAAATACGTGCATTGAAATACATTATATAAATATTTCTATAAATTGTATTTTATATGTCATTAATTAAATATTTCTATAGGTTTTAGTTCATAAATAATATTTGTATAAGTTATATTTCGTATAATATTAATTATATAAAATATATATATTTATATAAAATTAATTTCATATATACGTATTTAATATAATACTAAGTATATATAATATTACACAATTTATACAAATAAATATATGCTAATGTTCATAATAATAAATATATGTATTGAAATGCATTAGATAAATATTTTTTTAAAGACATTATATAAATATATTGAATAAATACTTATATATATATATTATAAATAAACATGTGCATAATATATAAATATGTATTTAAGTATATCAATAATTTAAATACATATATATATATATATGTGTGTATATAAATATATGTTTATATACATAACATAAATAGAATTATAAAATGTATTTAGTCAAATGTATGTAAATACACATATAAGACATATTGTTTATAAAAATGTATAAATTGAATTTAATATAAATTTATAATAATATAAATAAATAACCATATTATATATATAAATATATTAATTAGTATAAATATATATGTAGGATGTTTATTTATATGTATTTAAATATTTATTCAAATAATATTTATTTAAATTTTCTTACTAATACATATATATATATATATAATAATAATAATGTTTATATATAATATCAAAAAATGACTACCTTGGTGGAAGAGGCACTGGGCATTTTCGTTGAGGTGAGGGGTTCAAAACCCACTGGAAATCATTGTATGAGCCCTTGTAATGGAGGTGCGGTGGTCGTGGGTGTCTCACTGCATGGAACTGGATGGTGGGTGGAGTGTCACATGGGTTGGGAACTGGTGGGTGTGGGGGGGTGGATGGTGTGGGTGGGGTGATGCATAAGAAGGGAACCGGTGGGTGTGGGGGAACTAGATGGCGCGAGTGGGGGGTGGGGTGTCACGCGACAAGGGAACTAGTGGGGTGGGTTGGAGGGGGTATGTTACTCGGAACTGACACTACAACAAATCGGCACACGGGCATCGCCAGCTTGAATGAGCACTAAGAAAAATGTTCTGATAAAGGGGAGGGGTCTATATCAGTTAAAGCTAATAGCACTAATAAAAAATATTAATAAAGAATATTTTGATTTTATATGAAATTATTATATTTATATTTAAAAATAATGTTTATTTATATACATTAAATAAAAAATGCATGTTTATAATTAATATATATTTTTTAATTAATCAAATATATATATATAATCTTTTTCAAAAATTATTTATAAGATTATAATTATATATATATATATATATATAAAATAAGATTATAATAAATGTTATTAAATTATAAATATATTTATTATATTTATATTTATATATTAATAATTATTTATAAATACTTTTTAAATATATATATTTATAATTATAATTATAAATATATATATATTCATATATGATTCTAATGAATTTGATCAACAAATATATTGATACATGAGTATAATTTATGATCATTTATTATATATTCATCTTGAATGTTCATTTATACAGTATACCATCATTTTTATTCATGTTGTATATATATGTGATCACTCATTTTTTTATTATCTATTTTTTACTAGGTATATGATTCATCATGTAACACCCATTAATCTATTATGTTTTCATAAATACTCAGAAAATTAAAAATAAATATATTTAAATAATAAATATATTTTTTATAATTATAATTATAAATTTTTAATTATATATAAATACATTTTAAAAATATGAATTTAAAATTATAATTATTACAATATATATAGATAAATAATTATAAAATTACAATAGATACACCTATTATAATTTTATAAAAATATATTTATTTATATATTTATTTATTTATAATTATCTATAAATATATTTATTTATATTTATTTATGATAATAATAATAAATAAATAAATATTTATATAAATCATCATAAAATTATAATAAATATATTTATTATACTTATAAAGTTATATTCTCAGATGTTTCAGGATGTAGGCAAACCTGATCCTAAAAAATTTATTAAAAGATTAAAAGATATAAAGAACCAAGGATGGAAGGGGTCAAACAAGAATGTGACCTTATCTAAAAAAGGAAAGCTACAAAGTAAGAACATGAAAAGTCCCTTAACACTGATGAGATTCATCACCATCATCAGTAGTTTCCCACTCAGACTGTGAGGTATTTTGACTGAAGATCACATAATACTTCTCCCTAAGCTTTTGATACTCCAGAGTGAGCTGGCTACTAGATTCCATGGAAGAGGACCTGGTAGATCGACCACAGCTGCATGTAGAATACTCATGGACACATCATATTTAATTGCATTTTGGAAGTCGACCTCGTCTACTTGTCGTAGGAGGGACCTCTACACATTGTTCTTCTATCATGTGTTGAAACACTGATATTTTCTCCACTTCTCCTACAATATCATCATGTTGAACAACCTCAGTGTCACAAGTCGTATGTCCAAAGATAGACATAGGAATTTCCTCTTATGGAAGGTCCACCTACAAGAGTTCTTGAGTAGGATATGTCTGTACTAACTGAACTGGAAGATCAGAAGACACGGACTTCCAATAGGGAACCATTTGGAAACCCTCATCATCAATCAAAACTTTAACACCTCCATATTCAACTACCTAAGGAGCTTGGCCAGATCTTCTTTTTCATATTTTGAAATGGAGACAAAATCAATCACATCATTTTCCCTTTTGCATCCACCTACTACAAGTAAGAACCTATCATGCATGATCTGGGCCTCTAGAATAGCTTGTACTTGTAACTCACGATTGGAGTCACTTCCAATCAAATTTTCAAACTCCTCAGGGAGTGATTCATTAACCCTCCCTTGAATAGAATATCTTTGCATATCCTCTTACACATTAGTGAGTAAAATTCCCCTAAAATAGAGGGATTTATTTTCACCAGCTGGATTCAAAGTAGCTTTATCTTTCCTCATATCTTCTTAATTTTTTAAATCAGCCCAATTGTAGGGGCCACTATTTTTTCCAGCTGAGGGTATTGCATTCAGCATCATGTTCTTTTCCTTAAAATGTGTTTGAGATGTTACTTTTTTATGATCCTACACCACGATCATGGTATCCTTTACTTCCTTCCTATGACAATGATCATTTAGGTGGCACTCCATCCCACATTTCTCATAAGAAATACTTCATCGACATGACTCCTCCATATTACCAACTACCATGTAATAATCACAGAAAAGAGGTTTCTTCTCATATTCCGCATCAATGCTGATGTCATAAGTGGGAGTGGGATGAATAACCATGTCAATGATGGTGAAACTAAGATTGATCTCCCTGAGCTTCCTAGAAAAATGTCTAAATCGCACTTTCTTAGTTTCCTTATCAAGGCAAATGAGTGTTCAAATTGTAGAAGCAATGTCATGCAAAATCATTGGGTGTTAAAGGACCCAATTGAGTCGGTGCTGAAAAATACATACTTAAGTGAACACATTATTTCCTTATAATATGTTGAAGTCTAGATACCATTCATGTAGGTGAAGTTATCCTAGATTCAAAAAAGAGATTTAAAACTCCACACACAAAGCATAGATACATCATAGGGGAAATGGAGGTGAAAAAATACCTGACCATGAATGACACACCTCCAACCCAAAAATCACCATATAGATGAAACCATACAAACAAAATCATCTATCTTTTAGGGCTTCTCAACATTTGGTATAATGTTCTGCACAATGAGGGAAGGTTATGCCATGGAAATCCTTTCAGTGAAGGAATCTGGGTTTTCCTCGACATAATCCACAAAACCCTTGAAAAAAATACTCCCAAAACTAAAAACATTGCATGAGGCTACCACAGAAGAAGGGTGATTTGAACCTGCCAACATTGATGCATGGGATCTCCATTCTTCATCCACTAGCCAATTCGTGGAACCCAAAGTCTGATTCAAGGCTGCGGCCGCACCATCACCACCATATATACACATCCACCTTACCCTTATGATCACCTATGCCTTCTTCATCACCAACGGTGGAAGGCCATAATCTTTCACCTGTGAAACCATTGAACAGGCCGTCTCACTAGATCTTCCCTTCACCACTGCAGATTAGGATGAAATATACACCATAGATGCAACCCAAAAAACACCTTTTATAAGTGGAGATCAGTGAGTGTCGCCCTTATCAGCCACATTCATCACTTTCTAGGGAAGACCAGAGTAGCACGATCTGTCGAAACCCTTATCCCCAAGTCGTCGCTCATTGACAGAGCCCTCGCCTCTAGCCAGAAGCATCGAGCTAAGGTAATGAGGAATCTGTGTCTTTGATAAAACCTTTGTGTCAATAGATCAGTAAACTTTCAAAGGAGACGAAACCTATATATCTAGAAGTAGTGAATCATCACCATAGAAGCCATATATGAGAGCAATTGAACCCCATCCAACTTAAAATGTTATATATATATATAATTGAATAAATATATTTATAAATATATAAAAATATTTACAAATTCATACTAAAATTTATAATTATAATTATAAATAAAGAGATATATATATTTAAATAATTATAAAATTATAATAAATATAATAATAATATATATTTATAAAATTATAAATATAATAAATATAGTTGATATGATTTTATAATTATTTAAATATATATAGATATTTATAGTTGTAAATATAAATAAATATTAATTTATTATAATTTTTTAATTACAAATAAATATATATTTATTTGTAGATATAATTATAAATAAAAATATATTTAATTAAATAATTTTAAAATAATTAAAAATATATTTATTATACTTATAATAATAGAAATATATATAATTAAATAAATATATTTATAAATATATACATATAATTATAATTATAATTATAAATAAATATAGATATAATTATATAATTATAAAATAATTATTATTATATTAATTATATATATTAATAAAATTATAAATATAGTACATATATTTCTTATAATTTTATAATTAATTAAATAAATATATATTTATTATTGTTTTTCAATTATAAATAAATATATATTTTTTTATACTTATAATTATAAATAAATATTTATTAATTTAATTATTTAAATAATTATACAATTATAATAAATATATTTATTATACTTATAATGTTATAAATATATAGAATTAAATAATTATATTTATTAATATACACAAATATTTATATATAAATAAAAATATTTATAATTATAATTGTAAATAAATATTAATATATTTAAATAATTATAAAATTGAATTAAATATATTAATTATATATATTTATAAAATTATAAGTATAATAAATATATTTATTCTAATTTTATAATAAATATATATTTATTATACATATAATTTTATGAATATATATAATAATATAAATAATTTATTAACATTATATATTTATCAGCACATTTTTTGCAGTGCTAAAGATAGTTTTTATTAGCACTTTCTATTTTAGCACTGCTAAAACATACCTTTATCAGCACTTTTTAGAAAATGCTGATAAAAGTCTTCCTCGATGTTTTAAAAATAAGCCTAACAAATCCTTCTTACTAATGACTTAAAACTATCACAAAACTATCTCCCTGTCCAGTCGTCTTCTCCCTCTACCTCATCGCCTTCTTTCCTTAATTATCCACCCTCTATGTCCTTCGTTTTTACCACCGTCAATTCTCCCTACCTTTCCATCATTTCTCCCGCTAACGTCGCCCCCTACACTACTACCATCCCTCCCATTTAGCATCATTCTCTACCAGCGTCACTCCCTACCACCGTCTCTCCCTACCACTATCACTCATGGAAAGGTAAGCTACTTTGATGATGAATAATATTAATGTATCATGTAAGGTTTTTCTCTTTACCATGTTTCAATATATGCTCAGTTGGGTCAATGTTTCTTATGTATTCCACACCATTGATAAATTCTTCTATGTTATTTTTTATTTCTAGATTTAGCCTAAAAATTATTTAAGAGTCTGTTGAACCACTTCCTCTGTTTCTAAAACATGATACATCATATTTTTAACATTTTTTATCTTCAATTAAACTTCAAAAAATAATTCTTCTAGAACACATCATTATATTTTTAGAATTATCCCATTATGAATAGAATATATTTTTTATAAATATAGATGTTCATTACCTAAAGAGGATAAAGAAAATCATACCATAGTAATGAAACAGATAGTTATAAATGTTAAGATACCAATGTTAAAATATTTTAATATATGATAAGATCATTCTAAGATAAGCTACATATCAAAATGAGGATTAAAAATTACTATATTATAATTCACATTAATGGAAGATACATGTTTAGGTTGGTTTTTAAACCCATGAATTAAGATTAAATGAACGTTTTCGTAAACAAATTTAACACTCTAGTTGAAATCCCTTGAAACTTAGAGAATATTTTTTAAGAAAAACATGAATGTCACATTAAACTAGTTATTATAAAGATATTGATCTACATGATATGAAAAGGAGTTGGGGTGCTCAATTCTATCAATGAATTCAGGTAGCATGATATTTAGAGATTTCAAGATAAGGATTATATGAAGTAGTACAGAGCAGTGTGAGACAAGAATAATAGTGAGAAGCTATATTTTATTAAAGTCGCTTTAAATGAAATTTTATCCAATATTAGGACATAAGAATATGAAAGGTACGTGAAATTATTGCTCTGCATATCTATTTTATGGTCAAGTTTTCATTTAGAAATTTTAAAGATAACTTTTAATTATAAAAATTCCATTAAGTTTGGATATAAAGGAGAACAACCCCACCCTTTTACAAGTATCTAGAATTTGGTTTTTTATTTAATTTATACCAATATTCATTCTCTCATAAACTCTATACCCATCCATAGAATTTCAATAATGGGAAAATGTTTCTAGTGATCTGTTTTAAATTTATCCAGAAAAAATATTCAATTCTTCTATGTGACTCAAGGTTAGGGTATTTTTTACAATAAAAAATATTATTTTTATGTTTTCTAGTATTTCTCTTAATTTCTCTCTATGTAATTTCCAAGAACATTCTTTCTCGGTGGTTTTTGTGAAAAAAAATTATTTTTAATGATATTAGTTTATAATTTTGTGTTCATGGATTGAAAATGAATTTTTAATGAGATTTATGATAGAAAATGTAACCTTATAAATATTTGGTTCAAATTTTGATATTTGGGCGGTGTGGACTTAATTTGATACTTTTTTCCCGCATACCTTTTGATAATTTAACAGAGTTTTAATGTCAAAATGTGTTTTTATGTAGAATTATTTAATATTCATTGTTTTGTAATGAAATTTCTATTCTTTTAATATTTTAATTAAGATTTTAGGTTTTAGATAAAAAGTTATTAATTTTTATTATATTATTCTTCCAATATTTTGTGAAAAAATATTCTAATGTACTATTTTGTGAACATTTACATTATCTTTTTATATTACTCTTAACCCATTCTATGGATCATCCTAATTATAATTGGATTATGTGTCATTTATGGATATACTTTGGTTATATTTTATATTTTCTTCCCATTCCTTGCTACATCTTGTTATTTTTACATGCATTCTTATATACCACGTTCCCTTTCTTTTTATTTATCCATCAATTTTTATATATATTTAAATTACTGTTGTTTTGAAAGTGTTTCCTTATTATACATATGTATATATGAGTTCCCTTAAGGTATAAATGGTTTTATTCCTTGTTATGTAATGATATTCGATGATAAGTGGTTGAGAAAATTCCGAAGTGGATTTCAAAAAATACTGCTTTTTGTTTTTAAATTAGTGTTAATCCCCAAATTGATGTTTTAAAAATTATTATTGTGTTATTTGTATTTCAAACCAAAATTTTGTGTGACTTGAAATTTTTACAAATGTTGGAAAATTTTGTTTTATTTTAAATTTGGTGAGTTAACCCTTATGATTTATATTTAAAACCACTTTTTTATCATTGGTTAAATTTTATATCCACATTTTGGGTTTTTTAAAGAATTAAATATTTCCAATTGGGAAAGATTAATTTAAAAGGGCATGTTTCCCATGTGGATTGGATTTTCAAACTTATTGTCTCTATCAATGTTTTCCAATGGCCTGTTAAATGGTAGTGTAAATTTCCATTTGAGTTTTAAAGGTGTTTAAGTAAAATATGTATGAAGAGTATATTAGGATGACATTTATAAATGATAAAACGTCTTGGAATTTGATGCATTTTTTGAAAAAAGAATTCCCATTTGAAATATTATTAAAAATAAGTTCTCCTAAAAGGTGTGATACCCTCTTAAGCCACTTTGATTGTATTATGACCATTGTATCTTATGATCCAATGTGGAGTTGTTTATTATTGACGACCTAGTTTGATGGGACTTTTGGCTATGTGGATAGTTTTAGTTGTGATGACCTAGTTTCTTTATCTCTAGATCAATTCCTTTTATTAATACTTCTTAGTGACAATGCCCATGAAACTAAAATCCTTTTTAGGATTTTTTAGGGATTCTATCTCTCAATTTCTATTGTATCCACATCTATTTATATTATTGTTTGGAAAATATTTTCATATTATTTTCATCATGTCATGTGACTTGACATAGTGGTTCTTGACCATGTTCTTTCTTATTTCTTTTTATGGATTGATTTGAAGATTTTTTTAAAAGGAATTGTGATAGGTTTTTAATGAAAAAAGGAAATAATGATTTTGAAGTGTATTCAAACTATTTTAAGAATCAGTTTGAAAATTCTTCTCAAATGAGAAAAGTTATAATGGTTTGTATTTAAAACTCCAAGAATGTGTGAGTATTGAAAATGTGGTTTTATACCACCATGCCTAGTTTTATGTAAATGGTTTGTTTTCAAACATGTTTTCAGAAATTTTATGATAGTTAGAAACCTCTTTGAGTTTTTAAATGTGTATTTCAAAAATAGGTGTTTAAGAAATATTTTAAAGTTATATTTTTAAAATTTTATTTGACCAAGAGTTATTGGGAGAGGAAAAATGTTTTCTAGGTGATTTTTTCCATTTAATGAAACTCTTAGAGAAAGGGTTTTAACACAATTTTATGTGTTACTTCTTATTTAGTAAAACTATATTGAAAATGTTTATTTTTCTAATGTATTTGAAACTATATTTTTTGGGATTTAATAATAAAGTGATCTATTTTATTTAGTAGGTTTTTGTGACCTACTGTACATTTAGATTACGCATATATTTTTTAGGTTTAGGTTTGTTTTGGTTTATTTTTCTTCCTTTTGATCTTCTAAGAGGGATATATAGTTAGACTGTGACCCTATTTCAACATATTTCGTGTATTTATTTTGTTAAATATTAATATTAACGAATCAAATACAATTGATATGAATTAATAATGGATGGATGAAAATCTTCTGATAAAAGAGTATGAAGATTGAGTGAAAGGGTTCTTTAACATTGAAAAAGATAATGCATATGACCCTTCTCAAATACTTTGTCTATGTTTACATTGTGGTTATTCATGAATAGTTTTTTATAGAGGAGTTATAAGAACATGTGATCTATCATAGAATATATTGAATTTATAAATGTTGGAATAAACATAAGGAAAAAGTGAATGTTGCTAGTGGATAGGATAGCACTGTGTTTTATAGATAATCTAATATGATTATAAGTGTGGATAATGAAGAAGAATGTATCGATGATGTGATTATAAATGTGATTGAAAATGAATATATTATTGAGGAAATGATAAGTATAGTTTAAGATGAACTTCGTGATTGCCCAAATATTTTTTATAAGTTAAAGGGTTATTCAAAGACATCGTTATATGTTAGTTACACTAAATATATTGATTTGTAAGAGGTACTGAAACTATATAATTTGAGGTAATACAAATGATGGAGTGATGCCAGTATTATGGAACTACTTTATCTCTTGAGTTAAATTATCCCATAAGATAATCGGCTCTTGAGCTAAATATAAGAGACCCAACTAATGTTACGCCCTATGGTTATGATCTCTGAAAAATACATGCCTACATGAATGACTGTATACTCTTTCAAAAGGACCAAAAATCTATTACAGAATGTCCAAACTATGGTTCTTCTCGATACAAGAAAGATGAATCCAGTTCTATGAGATATTTTTGGTACATTACAATCAATATTAGGTTTAGGTACTTATATGGAAGTGAGGAGACTATAGGGAAATTTATGTGGCATGTAGATACAAGATTTAAAGATAGGAAAATATGAAACCTAGAAGAATCTCATCAGTGGAAGAGAATGATCATGAGTATCCTAAATTGGAAACGAGCTAAGAAAAATTCATCTTTAATTATCTACAAATGGAGTAAATAATTTTGGTTTCCAAATTATAACTCATATTATATGGTTGGTTATGTTGGTAAATTATAACATTCCATTGTGGTTATGCATTAAATGAAAATACATCATATTATCTATGCTTATATAAGAACCAAAGCAACTGGGTAATGATATTAATGTTTATTTGTATCCATTGATCAAGGATTTGAAATAATTGTGGGATTCAAGGGTTACGTGGTATGATGCTTATATAAATGAATAGTTCACATTGAGAGCCATGCTATATGGGATGATAAATGACTTTCCTAATTATAGAAATTTTTATCATATATAATTAAAGGAACTCAAGGGTTTCCCATTTACAAACAATGAACACAGTCAATTAGGTTACTACATTCATAAAAAACTATGTTTCTAAGACATCATAGATTTCTACCCCAATAGAAAAAGTGCTGATATTAGACAACATCATTCAATGGAAGTTCATAAAAACATACAACACCATCTCCATCAATAGGTGATCAACTATTAGTGAAATTAAAATTTAAGGACACTAATTTTGGTGAATCATTTTCAAAATATCTTATGAAACCCGATTAGAAAAATGGATCAGTTTTTTTTTAGGTACCATATTGGAATTCTTTGTATGTCATAAATTTTCTTGATGTTATGCATGTTAACAAAATTAATGTGATAGTGTCATCGACATATTGATTAATGCACCCAGAAAAACAAAGCATGGAATTAAGGCTAGTTTGGACATGGTTGACATGAGAATTCAAGAAGAGTTAGTGTCTGTTTAGGTTAAAAAACAAACTGTTCTTCCTTCAGCTACATACACTCTTTCCATAATGGATAGATATTAGTTTAGCAACTTCATTAATGATGTATGTTTCTAGAGGGTTAACCATCAAATGTTAAGAATATCCTACCAATGATCTATTTAAATTCAAAGGGTCTGAAATAACATAACTTACATGTTTTTATGCAATATATTATTCCTATAGCTTTACATTTCATTATTTACAAGAATCCCCTTCATACATTAACCAAGATATTTTTCTTCTTCAAATCTATATGTAGAAAATTTATAGACCCAAAGAAATTACAGAATATGGAATGAGAAATTCCCATCATATTATATGAATTGAAAATGTTGTTCCCTCTAAAATTCATTGATATGATGGTTCGTTTGATGGTTTACTTGGTCCGAGAAATTCAACTTTGTGGTAGTTTACATTATAGATGGATGTACCCCATTGAACATTATATAATGATTTTCAAAGGGTATGTCAAAAATTGAGGTTAGTCATAGGGTTGTATTTCTGAGTGATATATTTTTTAGGGAACCATTGAATTATGTACCGAATACCTATCCAGTGTGGAAATCATTGATCTACCGATATCACATCACACTGGGTGGCTTGAGGGTAAAAGAATTTCTATAAGATATGTGGTCATATGAAATATTATAGATCATGATCAGTCCCATCTTTACATTTTTTATAATAGTTTTCAGGTTTCCCCATATGTTGACACCCAAAAATAATTTAATAGGAATTTGAATCCATCCAGGGTTGAAGGATAGAGATCAAATACACGTAATCAATTGTTTATAGGATGGTTTTAGGACCATATTTTTAAGGAGTATGATGAAAATATGGATTCAAATTCAGAATGACTTTGATGGTTATCTAGAGGACCAAGTGTGTTTTTATTATATTACAATGTCTATATAATTAATTGTTAAACATTATATACAAATGAACATGAAAAATATAGTAACATATAAAATAGTGGTGTAACACTTGTGGCTGAAGAGATTCATGTTTATGATACTAAGGAAAGAAATCCAATTTACACTAATATTTCATACTTTGGCATCATCAAAAAAATATTGGAGTTGGATTACATAACATTCTATGGTCTAATTTTTTAATGCATGTGTGTTGATAAATGGAGTGCAATTAAAATAGATGAATTAGGATTCATTAAAGTTGATTTTAGTAAGTAAGGGTACAAATATAAATCATTTATTAAGGAATCATAGGCTGAACAAGTATTTTATTTTCCAATTCCCACAAACTGAAATTGGTAAATTGTTTTGTTATCAACCAAAACCATTGAAGGGTCAGAAGAAAATTCAACTAAGGATGACCCCTTCATTGGGACATCATAATAATTTCGCAACTATCCCAATATAGATGGAATTTTTTATGCCAAAAGATAACACAATAATGATATTTTTATATTTCGTAGAGGGGTCAAATCCCTTCAACATTTAAATAAAAAAGAGAGTTAAATATTCATGTTATATCTTTTTCTAATATACATCATGTTACCTCATGTTATTATCTCATCATTACTACATTTGTACACTATAAATGAAACGTTAAACCACTTATATAGATAACAATATCATCATGTGACGGTGCTTGAAATTTTTTAGAACAATTGGTCTCTCAACCTGTTTTTAGTCACAGTGCAGAGGTGCAAGGTCCTTCTACACGTGCTAGTGCTCCCAATCCTAACGAACAATAGGTTTATCAACCTATTTCTACTTCTAATGAAGAGGTAAAATGACCATGTACACATTCCGATGTTATTAATACATAGGAAAAACATATTGACGATTTTTAATCTGAGGAAATTGTAGGTGATGAAGGGCTGGTGACCCGTAAAAAACAAGAGCGCCATAGTTTGTGGGTGTTAGAAAAAATCATTAAGGACAAAATCAAAGGCATCAAATATGAGGTCATATGGAATGCGTAGGGACAAAATGTTAACCCCAACATGGAAATTTTCAGTAGTTACATTAGAATCATCACTAAAAAACATGTTCTAATTGATATAGATCATGGAACCATGTTGTTCCCACTCTTAAGACACTGATATGGGAGGAGATTATAGTTACATTATCATATCATTTCATTATTTAAAAAAATGAATCATTGAATTAATATTCATCATCCCTTTTATAGTGAAATTATAGTAGATTAATCCCATAAGAAATATGTATTATTTATTTCTGTAAGGTTTTACAAATGCTTTAACAAAATTATAAAAATACTTTATCTTAATGATTCTGAATGTAAAATAAACTTGTACACAACACTTATCTATTTACACCTAATAAGCTGAGAAACATAGGATGTGTTTGATCATCATTTGAATGTTTCCATTCACGTAAATTGTGTCTAGTAATATGTTGTTTGAAGATAAGTGTATTCATTACTTTGATTAACAATTTTTTTTTGAAATAGTAAATTAGTAATGGAAATAAGAAACGAGCAAAAAAACCAATGTCCCCCTACCGTAATGTAAGTTTGGATTATCAATTAGTTGAAAAAAATTGGTACATATTTTAAATATATCATACTACTATTATGTGACATGAAACAACATAATTGTGTTCCTCTATTTATAAGCAGGTTTATGGCTCCAAATCCAAAGCCACATCCATCCCACTCCCTGTGGTATGAAAGGAGGCACGTGTAAATAAATATGGGATAATAATAGATGAAAACACACAAAAATTGTTGGAAACATGTGTAAGTATGACTTAATAAAATTTGGTTTTTCTTTAAATCTCTATTATATAAAAATGATTACTTAGTTTCCTATATTTTCTATCTGACATGGTCCCCAAAATAAGAAACACATATACCGGATGAACACCTACATTCAATGGCCTTGAATCATCCTGAATAGTGTGGTCACATCAGAGGTGAGGGTTTTGGGGTGAAACCCTGAACGTATTTTGAGAAAAAAGAACAATAGAAGGATAAATATACAGAAAGGATAGAGATAAAAGAAAGAATATCTTCCCTTTAAGGAAACATTATTTGGAATTCTGAGTTACAAAGAAAATGTTTTTGGGGGAAGCAAAGAGAAGAAGAAACATAAGAATAAAGATTTTATAAAGATACCCACCACCCCCACTAGATTTGAGGTGATCAATTCCCTTCAAAGAACTATCTTAGTCATAGTAATCAATAGTCTAATAATTGTTTCTATGAAATGTGAATCAAACTGATATTGATACCTTTCCTATACTGATATTCTATAGGGTGTAAATGACTGTGATTTATATCTATCAACCCACACCCATGACCTTGTAGTGAGGGCTATGATGTTAAATATTCAATATGATAGACTACACAACTTACCACTTCCAACATGTCATGTTAGAGTGGTTATTAGAGTATATCCTAAGAAGAACATCGAGTTACATGTTCCACTTGCTGGCGTAGATATTCATAATTTCAACCAATCAGTTGAAACATTCATTCCATGGCCATCATATCTTGTAAAAACCAATTTTGAAAAGGATTTATTCACATCCAATGTATTTCTCTTCCTAAACCATTAATAATTAATGAAAAAAGATCTGAATCAATGAATGTTATTACAAATGTACAATAGTAAGGGTTGTAATGAAAGGTTTAATGAATATCATCTAAAAGATCTACCAACTAATCAAAAATATCTTCTAAAAGCACATTTACACATCCCAATGAATATCATAATTTAATAACATTGATGTTTCATGAAGATGCAATGTTACAAATTTTTAGTATTCAAGTATTTCATTTAGAAGAAAAATGTATGGAATGGATGGTAATAAAAAAATTGGTTTGGATAATGTAAATTAAATCCTCAACTATGAGTAGATATGATCCTGAGTTGTAATTGTATACATGAGGTATGTTTTAATGATTTAATTGTCAAAAATCTAGTATATTATGTTAATTATAACTAAATAAATTTCATGTTTTCAGTAGGCTCATATATCAATAACAACTTAAGGGATTTTTGCATGAATTTGTTTGGACTCATTAGTTCTCACACCACCTTTATAGAACAAAAAAAACCATCCCAAAAAATAGATGAAATATTAGAAAAATATTCCAAATACATTGAAATAAAACATAGAGATTACATAATATTCTTAATACCAACATTGTAGGGGTAAAACACTACAATTTTATCTTATCTTATATATTTTCATTCATTCCATTACATATTCCTTTTTGTGTTTTTTGGAAATATTTGATTCTCATTGTGGTCAATTTCGATACTCTAAGTATTTTTTTCCTTGATTCACTGTTTGAATTACCAACAAACCGACCAAACATGATAGAATTTTTCAATTTTTAATACACTATATCCCAGGTTTTAAAACTAAACATCATGTTATATGATGTATATTATGTTTTAATGAGGATTCTATTATTATATTACGATCTCTGATTATCATTTGAGGCATGGAATGAGGAAAATAATTATGCACAAGGACCTTAACAAGTTATACAACTAGATAAGTATTAGGGTATATGTAGTAATATTTCACTATCCAAAAAAATTTAAAAAAATTAATTATTTTCCTCAATGTTTATGTAGTGTCTAAAACAAAAAAATGGAAAAGGTTGTTGTTTTATGTTTGTAAATTTATGAGATAGATCATATTCCATAAAAAAAACACATACCCTAAGTGGTATTTTCAAATATAATTACCATTTCATTTCAAATATTTATTAATCCTCTATGTATTTATATTTTTCCATTACTATGATAACTGTTGAAAAAATCTTATTCAGAAGACAATCTATATTTTCTTAGAAATGAATGGGAATCATAACTGATCATAAAATGTACAAAAATAGCCTAATGAGGTGACTTCAATATAATAAATGGATTGTCTCAAATTTATATTTAATTTTTTTTTATTATTACTCACATAAGTGTTGTTTTCTTAAATAGGCAGATTGCATTGTTCGATTTTCGGTGGTTTGTTTAAATTTTCTCATGCTTGTGAGAGATTAGCCTTTGAGGTTTCAACTCAGAATTAAATTAGAAGGTAATGGTTTTTTTAGAATACTTTGTTTTTCCATATACTATTATTAAATAGTCTATTTTTATTTAAAATTAAAATTAATTCTTGTAAAAAGAACTAGTGACGTAATTAAAATAGAGAAAATGCATTTGGATTGTTTTGACACTTTAGGAAAATGATCCATTAGTCATTTGTGATGTGTGGGAATCAACCACCCTCAATATGGTTCATAGTGTTACCGGTGTGTCCAAAAGTGTCAGTTATCTGTTTAAAATTGATATTTTAGTTGAAAATTTTCCACTCACTGTAATCCAAGGAAACGTGCTCTTAATATTTTGAAAATTTTGGAAAATGATTCATAAGTAATATGTGATGTGTAGAAGCTGTCTCATGTCATACTGATACACGATGTGACTAGTATGACTCAAAATGTGTGTTTCCAGTTTGAAATGATATTTTCGTAAAAAAATAGAAATTGGATTACAAAAAATCAAGTAAACACATTTGGATTATTTTGATACATTAGTAAAATGATACATGATTCATTTGTGATTTATAAGAGTCAACCACACCTCAATATGATGCACGATATGCCATTATGACTCTAAGTGGGTGTTTTTATTTGAAATTATCATTAATTTAAGTAAAAAGAACATGTGACATATTTAAAACCTAGATCAAACATTTGGATTATTTTTATACGTTATAAAAATGATCCATGAGTCATTTGAAATGTGTAGGAATCAATGATGCCTCAATTTGATGCATGGTGTGGCATGTATGATAGAAAGTGTTCGTTATTAGTTCGAAATTGACACATTAGTTCAAAACCTATCACTCACTAAAAACCAAGAAAACACACTCTGATTGAATTGATAAATTATGAAAGATATTCATAAGTTACCTGTGATGTGTAGGAAGCAGTCTCAGGTCAAAGAGACACATGATGTGATCAGTATGACTCAAAATGCGTGTTTTTTGTTTTAAATGACATTTTAGTAAAAAAACACAACTGGAATACTAAAAAAGTGAAAATGCGTTTTATTGTTTTGATACATTAGTAAAACAATCCATAAGACATTTTTCACATTTAAGAATCAACATCACCTCAATATGATGCATGGTGTGGCCAGTATAACTCAAATTTCCTCTTTTTATTTAAAATTGATATTAATTTTAATAAAAAGAACAAGTGATAAACTAAATACCAAGAAAATTAATTTGTAATGTATTTATACTTTAATAAAATGATCTATTATTAATTTATTACAAACAAAAATCAAAAAAACCTCAATCTGATTCACGATGTGATTGGTATGGTGAAAATTTTCCATTATCACATTAAAATTGAAATTTTAGTTCAAAATGTTTCACTCACTAAAAACAAAACAAACTCACTTTGATTGTATTTATAATTTTTGAAAATGATTCATTAGCTATCTTTTATGTGTATGAAGTATTCTCACATAACACTGATGCACAATGAAACCGGTATGACCCAAAATCCATGTTTCCAGTTTGGAATGACATTTTTGTAAAAAACATAACTGGCATAATAAAAACTAAGAAAACACATTTCGATTATTTTTATAATTTAGTAAAAAAATATATAAGTCATTTGTAATGTGTAGGAATCAAATGAACCTCAATATGATTCATAGTGTGGCCAATATAACTCCAAGTGGGTCTTTTATTTTAAATAGAAAATAATTTTAGTAAAAATAAAATGTGACATAATGAAAACTAAACATACATATTCATAATGTTTTGATACATTTGGAAAATTATCCATGAGACATTTTTGATGTATAGAAATCTACCCCACCTCAATTTGAGGCATGGTGTCGTCGGAATGACAAAAAGTGTCCATTATCAGTTTAAATTGACATTAGATTTCAAAACGCACACTCAGTGAAAGCCAATAAAATGAACTCTGATTGACTTGATAATTTAGGGAAATGATTAATAAGTCATTTTTTATGTGTATGATGCATCCTCACTATAAAAAATGAACTATGTGACTAGTATGACTCAAAATCCTTATTCCCTTTTTGAAATGTCATTTTAGTAAAAAAAATCAACTGGTATACGAAAAACTGATCAAACGCATTCAAATTGTTTTGATACTTTGGGAAATTGATATATATTTTTTATAGGAATTAGCCACATCTTAATATGATGCAAGGTGTGATTGGTATAACTCAAAGTGTCTTTATTTATTTAAAAGTGGAATTAATTTTTCTAAAAAGAAGAAGTGACAAACTAATAACTGTGAAAACACATTCAGATTGTTATTATAATTTAATAAAATGATACATGAGTAATTTGTGATGTGTATGAGTCAACCAAACCTTAATACTATTCACAATGGGACTAGTATGACTCCATGTTGGTTTTTTTATTTAAAATTGACTTTAATTCAAGTAAAAAAAGAGACATACTGAAAACTGAGCAGGCACATTATGATTATTTTGATACTTTTGGACAACAATCATGAGTCATTTTTTATGTGTAGGAAGCCCCCACACCCCATTTCTATGCATTGTGTGACCGGTATGACTAAAAATGTCCATTTTCAATTTAAAATTGACATCTTAGTTCAAAATGTGTCACTCACTAAAAACCAAGATAATGTGATCTGATTGTCTTGATAATTTAGGACAGTGGTTCATATTTCATTTTTGATGTGTATGAAGCAGTCTCATGTCAAAACAATGCATGATACGACCAATATTACTCAAAAAATGTTTTTACAATTTGAAATGACATTTTAGTAAAAAATAAAACTAGCATACTAAAAATTTAGAAAATTCATTATGTTTTTTTTGATACTTTAGAAAAAATGATCAATTAGTCATTTGAGACATGTTTTAATCAAACACACCTCAATATAATGCACGGTGTGGTCGGTATAACTTAAAGTGTCTCATTTTATTTAAAATTAACATTAACTTTAGTCAAAATAAAAATTGACATACTGAAAACTGAGAAAACTCATATGGATTGTTTTGATAATTTAGTATAATGATCGATGAGTCATTTTTTATGTGCAGGAGTCAACAACACCTCAATACGATGCATGGTGTGATAGGTATGACTCTAAGTGTGTCTTTTTATTTATAATAGACATTAATTAAAGGAAAAAATAATAAGTGACATATTGAAATACCAGAAAATAAAGTCAGATTGTTTTGATACTTTTGGAAAATAATCCATGTTTTATTTTTGACATGTAGGAATCAACCAAACCTCAATCGGACGCATGGTATGACCATTATAAATAAATGTGTCTATTATGAGTTTCAAATTTACATTTTAGTTAAAAAAAAGTCACTCACTAAAAAACAAAAACGCATGCTTTGATGTTTTGATAATTTGGGAATGAAATTAATAATTCATTTGGGACGTGTATCAAATAGACTCATGTCAAACTGATTCATGATTCGACCGGTATGACTCAAAAATCATATTTCCATCTTAAAATTAATTTTTAGTAAAAAATTAGAATTGGCATACTAAAAACTGAGAAAATGCATTCAAAATTTTCCAATACATTAAGACAACAATCCATCGGTATTTTGTAATAAGTAGGAATCAGATGTACCTCAATTTGATGCACAGTAAGACTAGTATAACTCCAAATGTTTCATTATTTAAAATTGACATTGATTTTAGTAAAATAACAAGTGACATAATCAATACCAAAAAAACACATTCATAATTATTTTTAATTTTAGTCTAATGATCCATAACACATTTATGACATGTGTGAGTCAACCCCACCTCAATAAGACATATAAAGTGTCCCATATAACTCCAAATATATCTTTTTTATTAAAAATTGACATTTTATTAATTTATTCTTTCATATTAATGTTTAATTTATTTCTCAGTAGTATTACTAAGGTAATATATTTTTTCATATATAGGCAGAATATATTTCTTTGGTTGAGATGATTTGTTTGGAAATTGATACCATGGGTGGATATTTTTGAGAGGGGATCAGGGGAGCCAAAAGATTGATCATTGATGTTTTTAAATTCTTGTTGGATAGTTGTAAATGTATTTTTTTAAAATATTGTTTGAAATGTATTAGTATATACCATGGGAAGACATTTTTATATTCAAGATATCAGTTAAATTTTTATAATGTTTTTTTAAATTACTGGTTTTTATGAGTGTCCTATTATATTAACAACACATTGTAACAATATAGGCCCTTATTAGCATTATTTTGAGATCTTATAAAGGCCATCCTTTGTAAGCGCTACTTAATTCATTGATAAAGGATGGCCTTTATCAGCACTAAAAATAGTGATGATAAACGATAGACTTTATCAGTGCTAAAATAGAGCTGATAAAGGGTGGAATTTATCAATTCATTTTTTAAGATGGATAAAGAATCCAATATATCAGTGTTGTGATTAACTGTGCTTTTTTAGGGCTGTTAAAAGCCTTTTTGTGTGCGGTTAAAAGAAATATATTTAGTATTGTGAAGAGGGGAATATTTGATTAGAAATAATAATAATTATTGGTGGTTAAATCAACCACCGCTAATATGGATCAATTATATATGGTTAAACCCACCTCTAATTTAGTCTTAAATAGAGGTGGTTCCTTTAACAAATTCAAATATATTACAAAAACTCATTGAGCGGCTATTTTCAACAGCCTCTAATTTGACTAATACATTATAGGGTGTTAAAATCCCCTCTAAACTAATATTACGTGGCGACATTATAGGGGGTATTTACCGCCACTAATACAATCACCTATAAATTTGACATTAATTTACTAGTGGTTCCTCAAAACCACCTCTAACAATAGTAGGTGGGAACATTAGCGGTGGTTCATCATTACCATCGCTAATGTGTTTAGAAGGTGTTATAACACCCTCTAATTTGGTTATTTTTTTAATGACACATCTTTCCAATTGTTATCATGAAAAATTTTGATACAAGGTACCATCATGGATCCACATTTTCTTACCTTATCCATCCCTACATCACACCTGGGATACAACTTCCCTCCAAAACCACTTATCATGATCCATTTTCTCTTGACCTAGGTCTTTAATGCCCAACTCAAAAACTCTTCTAAGGTTCCATCCTGAAAACCCTGAGTGATAATATAAATTGTTCATCCAAACTTATATGTGAGTCATTATTATTTATAGAAATCCATGTCAGATTGAGTTTGCACCAGATGTTAGGACCCCCAATCAATATTTAAATCAGTTCAGTTATGTAAGTTCATCACTCCTTTTCTTATTTAGGGATGTTGTTTGAATCTTGTTATTCCTATTTTTCATTCATTTATTTTGGTCTAAATTATATTGTACATGATTCTTTTTTCAGGCTTAATAATATTTTTGTGCATGTAGGTGGATTTATTGCCATTCACATAGATTCAAAATTGATCAAAGCAAGTTAAATCATAGTATCATTCTTGAATACATTATTATTTATGCATCTTGAATGTTCCAATTCTATTAGGATTGGAATCCTGTGAAGAGAACACCCAAATGGTCCTTTCAAGTTTGTGTTAACTATACCACGCACCTCTCACTGACAATATGGAAAAAAATTCAACCCATTAAGTTGTGTCAATTTGTTCTAAGTCTAGTGTGTTTTGTTAATATTAAAATAATAAAATCCATATCCATTTAGTTTTTTCAATTTTTCAAAGTCCAGTCATCATCCCACTTTTTGTGGGATGGTTTTTTATATGCAACACTTTCAATCTATGGTTCCTCTCTCTTGGGACTAAGGCTTTGTCCTAATTTTCTAATAGAGATATTTTTAGGAAGAGATTTGTAAAAATGAAATTATTTTGGTTGTATTATTATTTTATCTAGGGTGTTATTTAATGTATTCTGGTTTTCTTCTACACTTTTATTTAGAAGACAAACATCTACTTTACATGGTCACACTACTGAAGATATGTGCATGTACAAAAGATTGTAATAGTGTTAAAAAACATTTTTATCCTCTACACTATTAAAGGGTTAACCCTTTATCGGAACTTTCAATAGCACTGATAATGGGGGGACTTTATTATTGCTAAAAATAACACAAAAAATACACTTTAGTAACCTATAACCTTTACAAAAAATACCTAATGATAAATTTTGTTCTTCATTAGTGTTAAAATTTTCACTAAAAACACTCTACAGTAACATGTAACCTTTAAAAAAATATATAATTTAAATGAAATAAATTTTAAATCAAAAATACAAAAAAAACCCAACTATATACATTTCGAGAAATGTTTTTTATATTTACATTTATAATTACTCTCTAAAAACATTTAAAAATATTAATGTTTCATCATATTTGACACCTGTGATACCCTCTAGAATAAATCTTCTCTTTGTATCAATTTTCAAATAAATCACCTCAACCTGAGAAAAATAATCCACCTATATAAGAAAACAAATCTTATTTAAGTAATATTATAAATAAATAAATTGAACATTAATATGAAAGAATAAATTAATAAAAAATTTACATTAAATAAAAATACACTGGAAGTTATACAGGTCACACTGTGAATCGTAATGTCGTGCAGTTGAATCCACCACATCACAAATGAGTTATGGATCATTGTCCTAAATTATCTAAACAATAAAAAATATTTTCTGTAGTTTTTATTATTTCAATAGTTCTTTTCAAAAAAATATATGTCTATTTTAAATATAGACACAATTGATGTTATAAAAATTACACCATTCATGAGATTGAGGTGAGGATGACTCATACATGTAAAAAATTACTTATGGATAATTGTTATAATGTATCAAAATATCCAAAATGAATTTGCTCAATTTCCAGCATGTCACTTGTATTTTTCACTAAAATTTCATTTCAAACTAGAAACATGCACTTTGAGTCAGAGCATTCACATTGTGTATTGGTTTAATGTGAGACTACTTCCTACACATCACAAATGACTTATAAATCAATTTCCTAAATTATTAAGACAATCAGAGTGAATTTTCTTAGTTTTCAATGAGTTACATGCATTTGGAACTAAAATGTAAATTTTAAACTGATAATGAACTCGTTGAGCTATACCGGTCACACCGTTCATCATATTGAGGTGCGGGTGATTTTTACACATCCAAAATGACTCATTGATTAATTTAATAATGTATCAAAACTATCTTATAGTATTTTCTCATTTTTCAATACATCACTTCTTCTTTTTTGATAAAATTAATGCTAATTTAAAATAAAAATACACACTTAGGGTCATTTCGGTCACACCATGTGTCAAATTGAGGTGTGGTTTATTACTACACATCAAAAATAACTCATTAATCATTTTCTTAAAGTAAAAAATCAATATGAATTCATTTTCTTGGTTTTTAGTATATCACTTATTTTTTTACTTAACATTAATGTCAGTTTTAAATAAAAAGACACACCTAGAGTCATACTGGTCACATTGTGCATATTATTGAGGTATAATTGATTACTACATGTCACAAAGTACTGATGTATCATTTTTCTAAAGTATCAAAATAATCAAAATCTATTTTCTCAGTTTTCAGTATGTCACTAGTTCTTTTTACAAAAATTAGTGCCACTTTAAAATAAAAAAACACACTTGGAGTCATATCAGTCACACTTTGTGTCCGATTGAGGTTTGGGTGATTCTTATATGTAAAAAATGACTTATGGATCATTTTTATAAAGTATCAAAACAATCCGGATGTAGTTTCTCTATTTTTAGTATATCACATGTTCTTTTTATTAAAATTATTTTCAATTTTAAATAAAGAGACACACTTTGAGTTATACCAATCACACCATTCTCTAGGTTGAGGTGAGTTTAATTCATACAAATTAAAAATTACTTATGAATTTTTGTCCAAAATTATCAAAATAATCAGAATTCATTTTCTTAGTTTTCAGTATGTCACTAAATATTTTTAATAAAATTAATTTTAATTTTAAATAAATAGAAAAATTGAACATATACCAGTCACACCATTCATAGGATTGAGGTGTGGTTAATTCATACCCATAAAAATGACTTATGGATAATTTTCTTATGGAATCAAAATAATCCAAATGTTTTTCACAGTTATCAATTTTTCACATATGGTTTTTTAATATAATGTCATTTGAAACATGAAACACACACTTCGAATCATACTGGTCACATTGTGTGTCGGTTTGATGTGAGTTTACTTCCTACATGTAAAAAATGACATATGAATCATTGTTTTAATTTATCAAGATAATTTTAGAGTGTTTTCCATGTTTTTATGCAGTGACACTTTTTGAACTAAAATGTCAATTTGAAACTGATAACAGACACTTTGAGTCATATTAGGCACATAATATATTAGATTGTGTTGTGGATGATTTCTGGATATCATAAGTGACTCATGGAACATTTTCCAAAATTATAAAAACAATACGAATGCATTTTCTTAGTTTTGAGTATGTTACATGTTATTTTTATAAAACATAATGTCATTTTTTATAAAAATACACACTTAAAGTAATATCAACCCCATTGTGCATCAGATTTAGGTGAGAGTGATTCCAACACATCAAAAATTATATATTCATCATTTTTAAAAAGTATAAAAACAATCCTAATTCATTTTATTAGTTTTCAGTTTTTAACTACTTATTTTTATTAAAATTAATGTCAATTTTAAATAAAAATACATACTTAGAGTTATATCAGTCACAACATTCATTAGATTGATGTAGAGTTGATTTATTAACATTATAAATGACTTATGAATCATTTTACTAAATAATATAAACATTACAAATGTGTTTTCTTGGTTTTCAGTATGTCACATTTTATTTTTACTAAAATTATAGACAATTTTATATAAATAAACACACTGGAAATTATAACAGTCACACCATGAATTGGATTAATTTGAAACTAATTCTTACATATCAAAAATTACATATGGGTAATTTCCCTTAAGTATCCAAAAAATCTAAATATGTGTCTTTGTTTTCAGTATGTCACTTTGGTTTTTTAATAAAATATCATTCAAAACTAGAAACATGCACTTTGAGTCATATCAGTCACATAATTTGTTGGTTTTAGGTGAGACTTCTTCTTAAAAATAAAAATGGATTATAAATCATTTTGATAAATTATTAAGATAATCTGATCATGTTTTCTTGGTCTTCAGTGATTGACACATTTTCAACTAAAATGTCGATTTTAAACAGATAATGGACACATTGAGTAATACCTTGAACATCATATATCTGATTAAGGTTCAGAGGATTCCTATACATCAAAAATGAATTAAGGATCATTTTGATAACGTATAGAAATAATACTGATGTTTTTTCCTAGTTTTTAGTATGTCGGTTGTATTTTTTACTAAAATTAATGTCAATTTTAAATAACAAGACACACATAGAGTCCTACTGATCACACTTTGCATAAGAGTGAGGTATGATTGACTCCTACATATCTCACAATGAGTTATGGATCATTTTCCTAAATTATGAAAATAATTAAAATTGTTTTTTTTTTGTTTTAATTACATTAAATGTTGTTTTTACTAAAATGTCATTTTAAATTAGAATCACCCACTTTGAGCCATACCGGGAACAACATGTATCAGATTGAGGTGAGGATGATTCCTAAATGTCCCAAATTACTTATGGATAATTTTCCTAAATTATCATGATAATACAAGCATGTTTTCTTTTCATTTAATGAGTGAATCTTTTTGAACTAAAATATCAATTTTAAATAAATAACAAGAAATTTGATTCATACTGGGCACATCATGTAGTGTATTGAGGTGAGGTTGATTCCTTCGCATCAAAAAATACTTATGGATCATTTTATAAGTATCAAAACATTCCAAATGCATTTTTCATGGTTTTCAGTATGCCAGTTGTCTTTTTTACAAAAATTAATGTAAATTTTAAATAAAAAGGCACACTTCGATTCATACTAGTAACATCATGTATTGGATAAAGGTTGCATAGATTCCTACATGTCTCAAAATAATTGTGTATTATGGTACTAAATTATAAAAAAATACAAATGTTTTTTTTTGTTTTTCAGTATATCACTTTTCTTTTTTACTAAAATATTATTTTAAACTGGAAACACATACTTTGAGTCATATAGATCACATCATGTATCAGTTTGATGTGATAATAATTCCTACATGTCACAAATAATGTATGAATAGATTTTCTAAATTATCAAGATAATCTGACCATTTTTATTGGTTTTTAGTGAGTAAAACCTATTAAACTAAAATGAAAATTTTAAACTGATAATAGATTGTTTGATTCATATCGGGCACATAATTTATTGAATTGAGGTGCAGTTGATTCCTACAGGTCATAAATGACATATGTATTTTTTTCATAAACTATAAAAATAATTTGATTTCATTTTCTTAGGTTTGAGTATGTGAGTTGTATTTTTTACAATAATTAATGTCAATTTTATATAAAAAGATACACATGTAGTTATATTGGTCACACAGTGCATAATGTTGAGGTGTGGT
Source organism: Viscum album (assembly GCA_963277665.1). Lineage (NCBI taxonomy): Eukaryota > Viridiplantae > Streptophyta > Magnoliopsida > Santalales > Viscaceae > Viscum > Viscum album. The sequence goes on along the minus strand of OY728146.1, from coordinate 1,877,333,009 downwards.
TGATTCCTGGAAATCCTAATGGTCTTATGGATCATTTAATTAATGTATCTATACAATATGAATTTGCCTGTTTAGTTTTAAGTATTCTAGTTTTCTTTTTTTCAAAAATTAATTTCAATTTTAAATAAAAAGATGAACCTGGAGTTATACTGGTTACACTATGTGTCAGATTGAGGTGTCACTGATTATTACATTTACCAGATGAATTTTGGATTTATGTATTTATGTATTTACACAATATGAACTACCAATTTTGTGATGATTTTTATTTCATTTATTTGTATAATTTCTAACACTGCATATTAAATTGAGGTTATTATCTAAAAACCTACCTCTACACTTTTGGTTTTCAACAATTAGATAGGTTTTTTCTCTAGTAACATAGACACAATATACAGTGTTGGTAGGTGGAAAAATAAAATCAATGGAAATCGGTGTAACATTGGATAAAATTAACATTTCATCTATTTTGTGGTTCATTGTGGATAGTTGAATGAAAAATATGACTTAACAAAAGATATGTGAAAAAAAATAAGTATTAGATAAAAATGATTGAAAAAATAACATAAAAATAATAAATAATATGATGAATAAATTAATTAAATATATAGAACGAATTCACCTTTTTATGATGGTTTTATACATTCTTGACCCATTTTATTATTGTTATTGACTCAATTATAGCCTCGAAGTTTAATCTCTCACGAGCATAAGTATCATCAAACAAACCATCCAAACATGGAAAAATAAATCCACCTATATAATAAAAAAAATTCTTATGTGATTAATACAAAAAATAAATAAATAAAACATTAATGTTAAATAGTCCAGTACTTATATGGAAGTCACATATTCATGTTATTTTTATAGCTTTTTTATACTACCCATTCGTTACAAAGAAAATCTATATTGTCTTGTGAATATGCATATTTTTTACAGTCCTAAAATTACTAGAAACATATAAATAAAAAGGTAATTAATAAATATTTTAAATTAAATAATAATTATATACAAAAATACCTCTTAAGGGATAAAATTTTATTAATGGAATATGATCTCTCTCACAAATTTACAGACATAACAACAATAATATTTTCCATTGGTTTGTTTCATAAATTTCATAAATAGTGATAAAAAAGTAATTTTTTGATATTTTTTTGGATAGTGAAATATTATTATATATTTCACAATAATTTTTGGGTTGTAGGACTTTTCAGGCTCTTTATTCCTAATGCTAGTCCTCATGCCATGAATTTCATGATATTTAAACACTGCCCTATCATAAAATAATTCTTATTAAAACATAATGTAAATTATATAACTTGGAGTTTATTTATAAACTATTGGATATAGTGTATTGAAAATTGACAAATGTCATCATGTGTGATTGGTTTGTTGGTTATACATGTAGTGAATCCATACAATAAATCATTGGAGTATCCAAATTGATCATAATGGGAATCTAATGTTTCTTAAAAAAATGGAATAAGTAGTGAATGAAAGGAAAATATATTAAATATGATTAAATTTTATATTTTGACCCCTGTATCATTAGTATTAGGAAGTGTATGTTTCTCATATGTTTTCATTCAAGTGATTTGGCCCATTTTTTCACAATTTCATTCAATTTTTTTAATCTATTTATGTTTGCTTGGTAGAAGTGACCTGAGGACTAATGAGTCCAAATTTATGTTCATGGGTTAATCCCTTAAATTGTTACTGATATATACGCCTGAAAAAAATAAAATTTATTTATTAATAATTAACATAGTATATCAGCTTTTGGAAACAAATCCTGAAAAAATACCTCATGTATACATGTATAACTGAGGCTCATAAAAATTAATAGTTGAGGATTTCATTTAAATTTTCAAGATAATTGTAGTATGTAACGTAATATTCATGTATTTATTCTTCAAAATCAACTATGTAATTATGACCATTTTGTAACTTCATATCCACATGAAACTTCAATGTTACTAAATGTGAATATTTAATAGGTAAGGTAAAGGTGCATTCAAATGATCATTTTTATTGGTTGGATGATCCATTAGGTAGTTTTGAGTTGACCATTGGTTTAACCCCCATAACTTTGCACATCAGTAATGACATTAATTAATACAAAACATTTTTCATTATTTGTTAATGGTTCAACGTCAAATATAAATTTAAAATGAATACCACCTTTTCGACATGTGTTTTTACAAGATATAATGGCCATGAGATAAATATTCTAATATCTTGGTCAACCATATGAATATCTTCATCATCAGGTGGAACAGGTAACTCAACACTCATCTCATTATCTATGTTAATTTCCACTATCATATAACCTATTGGATGTGGTCTGTTGTGTAGATGGTTGTCTTGGATATTGGACACCATAACCCTCACAACCAGGTCATGGGTGGGTGTTGATAGATATAAATCAAATTAATTTTCCCCATATAGAATATCATTACAAGAAAGTTATTAGTGTCTTTTTTATTCACATTTCATAGAAACAATTATTAAAATATTGATTTTATCAACTAAGACAACTTTTTGAGGGGAATGGCTCTCCTCAAATCTGGTGGGGGTGGGGAATGATCTTTACGCAATGGTTGTTCATGAGTTATTTCTCCTCTTCTCTCCCCCCATTATAATTGCTATAAACTCATTATTCCATTGAAATTTTTCTTTATGGGCAGAAAATATTGCTTTCATCTCATTGACTTCTTTATATTTATCCTCTTGTAGTTTTTATTACCAAAATTTGTTTGGGGTGTGACCCAAAAACCCACAACTCTAACACGTACATACTGTTCTGCCTGATTTAGAGCCACCGATAGTAGGTGTTAATCTAGTATAGGTGTTGATGATTCGTTTGACAATGTAAGATAGAAAATATATCAAAATAATTAATCATTATTATGTAATAGATATTTAAAGTAAAAAAATTATTATGTCATACCTGCACAAATTTCTTATAATTTTTGTGTGTTTTCATATATTAATATATCATCTTTTTTTACATCTTCCTCCTTTTATAGCACATGGTGTGGGATTGAAGTGGCTTTGGATTTGGATTTATCAATTATCATATAAATAGAGGAACATAATTATGTTGTTGTATCAGATCACATAAAATTATTCAAGTATATTTAAAATATGTGCCAATTTTTTCAAGTGAAGTGTACCCTATCCTTTTTTAAGATAGACATATGTTGATTTAGTTTCCCATTACTTATCTTCATCACTAATTTAATGTTTCACAAATAAAAAATTATCAATCAAAATGATGAATATATGTATTTTTGAAAAAGGTATTAGCATCCACAATGTACCTAAAAATACATCTCCCCGTGATAGCTAGTAAACACATCCCATGCTTCTTAGGTTATCATGTGTACATATATAAGTGGTGGGTGTGGGTTTATTTTACCTTCAACATATTTATGATGAAATCTTGTTATAATTGTGTCAATGGATCAGTAAATCCTTCCATAAATAATTAACAAATATTTATTGTGGGATTCACCTACTCTAAATACACTCTAAAATTGATGATGAAATATAAGTCAATTTTTCATTATTTTTTTTAATTAAAATGAATAAATGGTATCATAATGTTTCCATAATATCTTCCCAAATCAATGCATTAAGAATGGTAACAACATGGTTCCACAAATCTATATCAATCAGAATGTGTTTCTATGTGATGAGTCTAATGTAACTACAGAACATGGCCTTGTTGGGGTTAACATGTTGGACCCACGCATTCCTTCTGACCGCAAATTTTATGCCTTTTTTAACCATAATGATTTTTTTAAACACTATTAAACAACGAAACACCTATTTTTTTCTGAATCATCAGTCCTTCATCACCTCCCATTTCCATAGATTAATCATTGTCAAAATTTAGTTCCTAAATATCGGTAGCATTGGTATATGTAGAGGGTTCTTGTACCACTATATTTGGAGAAATAGAAAGTTGGGAAACATGTTTTTCTTCAGTATTGGGAGCACCAGCATGTATAGAAGGTCATTTTTACTCTACACTGGGAGCAGCAGTAGGTTGACAGATATGTTGTTCCTTAAGATTAGGAATAATATAACCTGAAAGAGTCATTATCTATAGAACTATTTTAACATTTATTTTAGATTACATAAATGCAATAGTTAATAGATAATAACATGAGGTAACACAATGTATAATACAAAAAATATATAACATGATTACTCAACCCACTTTTTATATAAAGGATAATGTAATTTTTTTCACTCTATCAAGTATCCAAATCCCTTTATTATGGTCTCCTATGATATAAAAAACCCCGTCTATAATGGGACTGATGTGAAATGATTTCTACGTCTTAATGAAATGGTAATACTTAGTTGAATTTTCATATTCCCCTTCAGTGGTTTTCATCGATAATAGAACAATTTCCTACTTCTAATTTTTGGGATATAGAACATAAAATAATTGTACTTTCTTTGGTTCTATTATAAATGGTCCATATTTTTCCCCTTCCTTACTAAAATACACTTTCCTGAATCCAAATTCATCTTTTTTAATATCACTCCTGTTATCAACCCACATTCATTGAAAAATCATCACATGGAATGTTTTATAATCATACTCTCATATTTTTTTGATGATTCCAAAGTATAACATATTTTCTAAATTTGATTTCTATCCTTAGTAACCGAAACATGCATCGTTTCAGCCATAAGTATAATTTTACCCTTTTTCATACTAATTCCTTTATAATGTTCACTTGTATAGAACTTATAACCATTAATTACAAAACGGCTATAAGATAATATATTCACATGTGGACCTCTTACAAGCTATTGAAGTTGTTTGGAGATTGAATCCAAATTTTCAACTGAATATTTAAAAATATTCTCTCAAAACAATCCTTTAAACTATTGATTATGTGTATTTGATATCCAGCATTCAACCATTGATAGATTCAAATTCCTGAAAATTCCATTGTGGATTTCAACATATGATTCAACCTCAAAACTATTATGAAAAATGTAAAGGTCTATCTACTCCTTATCTGTGATATTGATTGTGAAAACATCTATTCTTGAAATTCTTTCACCCACAAGACACCTAATGTCATGAGATTTTAGTAGATCACTACTTTACGCACTGAATAGGTTGTTGGTACATAATTAAATATCTTCCTCCAAAATATATCACTCCATAATAAAACCTTTTGGATGACTTTTATTTTTGACATACCCATTCAAAATCTTCATATACCATTCAATGGGGTATATCTATCTATGGTGTACAGGACCACATAGTCGAATCTCTCTCACCAAGTGAAAAATTATGTGAACCAACATGTCAAAGAATTATGAAAAGAAAAACATTTCCTATTTAGATAATATGATAGAATTTTCCTTTTCCCTAGTCCGCAATTTCATCAGGACTACAAATTTTTGGCATATTTCTTTGAAAAAGAAATATAGCATGGTTAATATATGACAAACATTCTTGAAAAAAATGTAACATAAAGTCATAAGAATTAGATATTCCATCAAAACATGGAATTACTATGATTTCAAACCCATTAAAATTAAATTATTCATTGAAACAATATTTTTCGTATTTGATGAATACCCCACAGGAACCATTACATCATCCATGAAGTTAAAAAACTGATATCTCCCCCACTTAGGTATATTGAAAGAAGCTAGAAAAAGAAATGTTCTTTTTTCACCATTCACTGGAACCAACTCTTCCTATATTCCCATGTCAACCATGTAAAACCCATCCTTAATTCTATCCTTTATTTTTTCAGGTTAATTTAGTAACATTCCAATTACACTATCATGTACTTTTTTTTCAACAAGCATAACATCAATAAAATGTATGATGTATAGAAAATTCTAGTATATTAATTAAAAAAACAGATCACTCGTTCCAACTAATTTTCATAAGTTTTTGCAAAAATGGTTTACCAAATATTGTGTCCACATATTTTACTTTCACAAGTAGTTGATCACCTCTTAGTAGAAAAGGTGTTGTACAATATTCTGAACTTCCATCAAATTTTTTCCTCCAAGATCAATACTAATTTCGTCAAGGTAGAAATTGATGATGTCCTAGAAACATAGTCTTTGATGAATGTTTTAACATAATTAATTGTGTACCTTTTTTGCAAATGGGACACCCTTGTATTACTTTAATGTTGTATGCTAACAAATTTGTATAAGCTAGAAAGTCATTTATCTTCCCTTACAACATTGATATTAAAATGAAATCTTCATTTATGTTATCATCATACAATGTAACATGTGAATCCCACAATAATTTCAAATATTGATCATTATATTCAAATAAACATCAATATCAATACTCTCTTGTTTTGGTCCTGATATAAGTATATATAACATGATTTATTTTCATTTTATACATAAAAATGGTGGCAAGTAATAATTTACCATTATAATTTTCCATGTACAGTGAGTGATACTTTGAAAACCAAAATGATTCACTCCATCTGTAGATAATGCAAGATGAAGGTTTCTTAGCTCATTTCCAAATTTGGGATACTCATGATAAACTTTCTTCTATTGAGGAGACTCAACCAGGTGATGAATTTTCCCATATTTACTTCTTGTATTTACATGCAATGCTAATTTCCATGTAGTATCCTTACTTCCATATAGGCGTTTAAACCTTGGAATAATTGGAATGTACCATGAAACATTCATAAGAAAAGATTCATCATTCTTATATCAAGAAGGACCACCCTTTAGGAATTAATTAACTGAATTTTGATACTTTAAAACATTATACATTCATTTGGGATGGCATGTATTCATTAAGATAAAATACTTATCGAACATAGAATTTTTTTAGCGTCATATGTTTGTCCTAGGAGTTAATTATCTTCTAGAAGGATATCATTCAATAGATAAGGTAGTTTAGTAAAACTGGATTCACTCTATCTACTTAATTATTTATAATTATACAGCTTCAATATAGATGATAATGTTATATATTTAGTGCAATCAGTATACAATGGGGTCTTTTCATAAATCTTTAACTTCTCAAACAATATTCTATAATTCTGAAGTTCATATTAAATTGTTATTATCATTTCTTCAATATGATCTTAATCAATATTCACACTTGTAATCACATCTTAGATATTTTCTTCTTCATTATAAACACTTTTAATCATATCATATGATCCATAAAACATGGTGTTATCTGAACCACTGGATATATTTTCTTTTTATCCTTGTTTATCAAAATATTTTTAACTTAGATCTATTTTGTGATAGATAAAGCATTCTTATAACTCCATTGTACAAATTAGTATTGAATAACAATAAAATAAACATGTATAAATGATTTTAGAAGGGACTTATTCATGATCTTTGGAAAATGTGATGAACTCTTTCACCTCATTTTAATACTCTTTTATCGTATGATTGGTGTCAATTCAATCTCAATTCATATCCATCCTATTTGATTATTTAATATTAATATTTAACAAAATAAATATAGAAAATAAGTTCAATTGAAGATGGATCTCATGAATTGATTGACATAAAATGGAAAGATTGAAAAATGGTTTATCATCCCACATGATCAAAAATATAAACTTATTGAAGGAAATTTATAAATATAATTGATGAGATTTCTATTTTAAAAATTATATTTCAATTCATATTTTTAATGATTATTACAATTATTTACATTTATATATTGATGAAAACTATGATGACATATGTTCGTGGTGAGGTAGGATTCGTTGGGTGTGTGATGAGTAATATTGTATTAATGAATAATGTGAGAGAGGGGTTTTTTCTTCTTTTCTTTAACAATAGTTGATATCTTATACCCTTTGACAGAAATGATATAGGCTAAATAAATCTGTGGCCATTATGTTTTGTAAGAATGTTTGATTTTATGGAGGTCAATGAAAGAAACATTGAGCACATAGGTTGATGGCATTGGCATGAAACCTTCTTGATTAGTGATATCAGGTTAAAGGGATTATATACATAGTAAGAATCTATATGTTCTATTATGCCATTGAGCCATTAAATTAATTCAATATGGGTTCATTGGCATTTTTTAAGGTGGTATCCTTAGACTTTAGGCTACTTCGCATAATGCCACTAAGAAAGAGGACTATAGGGCCACACACTAAGTGTATCAAGAATCTCATTTAAAAAATATATTATTATTTATTATCTAACAACTTTATTAAATATTATTCCTAAATGTGATTTAATAATTATTCATGATTTCTTGATCACTTATATATTTTCACCAATTATTTTAGAGACTATAATGTGATAATAATATTTAATAAATGTTTATTTTATATTTTTTTAATATAATATTTATTTATTTATTGGAAAATAATGAAGCGATGTTTATTTAATAAATAAATATCCATCACTCAAGGCCTAATAAATATTGAGGATGAATAGAAGACTATTTTTAATTTTCTGGTGGAAATAATATATATTCAATATTATTTGAATAAATATTATTTAGTTTTAATTCATAAGTAAAGAACATGTCGAGAAATAATAATATTATTATTATTATTATTGTAATGGGGGTTTTCAAGGGATTAAACAAATAATAAAGAGAAATTGTGAAATTATTTATTTCTAACCATAGTGATGTATATACACAATTATATTATTTTCTTAGAGATACTATTCATTTTATTGGTTGTGCAAAAAAAGTTAGAGAATCCTCTAAAGAGCTACAAAGATCCCTTCTCCCTGAACACTCCTAATAGTGGATAGTGATATTATTTAACCCCACACTCTCATGTCAAGAGAGATCAAGGAGAATAAATTGGAAGTGATTCTCATGGTGATCACTGGTGAATGATTCAAGTGATAAGATATGTCATGATAGCACCCATAGATACCTATGGTGACGTTCAAAGACTTGTGAAACATGTGTAGATCACCACTAGAAGGTATACACTCTTGATTCCTACAATGAAATGACTATACAACATATATTTGTTGTCATCACCATTAATGAAAAATGGATTCATGTAAGGTAGTTCTTTAATTGATTCAATTAATTATAAATAATATGTGATGAATCCTCTATCTGGTGTTGATGGTCTATTAATTTTTTGTTTTTGATTATTCAATTTCATTGATTAGGGATTTTACCATCATGTAGATATTTAATTGATTATAGATCATGATAAAATCTAACATAGGTCATAGCACATCATATGCTTCCACTGTTCCTGAAACCTTTAATATGATATAGCGTATTTTTTCATTCATGTTGTCATGGATATTATTAATGATGATCCTTAAAAATTTTAGAAAAAACTATAATGAAACAGATTCAAAATAGTGTATCAATTCCATGAATGATGAAATGAACTACTTAAAATTTAAAAAAACACACTTGGACTATCATTAATAAACCATAGAGTGATAAATTAATTAGTTTTAAGTTTGTTAACAAACAATAGGAGGATAAAACTGGTTAAAATAAAATCATGTCTAGATTATCCACAAATGGGTTCATCCAAAGTAATGGAATGGATTATTCTTTAATATTTTCACTAGTTGAATTTAATTCTATTGTTAGGTTGATGTTTTCTTTTGATACGTATAATGACCTTCACACTTATCAATTAGACATGAAAATTTCCTTCCTTCATGGTGAACATAGTGAGAAGTAAAATATGAAACCTCCTGATGGTTATTCTAAATAATTCAAATCTATGAAAGATTTATCATTAAAATAAATCCTTGTATGTTTTAAAATAATACTTGATGTAGTGTCATGGAAATTTTGATTATTTTATTCTTAATAACCATTTTACTAGGAGCCAATATGATTCTTGTGATTATTTCATGTCCCTAAAACACATCATTATTTTCATTATTTTATATTTTTATGACATTCTTGTTAAATAAAATAATGTGAAACTTTTCATTTCATTAAAATATCAATTAAAATGTGTTTTTTAAATGAAGAACATAGGGGAAGAAAAGAAAATTATTGGTATAGAAATTACTGGGTATAGACCCAATAAACTAGTTTATCTTGCCCAGTATGCTTATGTTATGAAAGCTCTCAAAAGTTACTTGTTTGAATCTCTAAACCCTATTAGTGTACCTTCTGGATTTCATTTTAATAATTTATTAACAAAATCACCCATTTTTCTTTCTTATAAATATTTTTTGTCTAAAATTCTCTATGCCAACATTGTAGGATGTGTGTTTTACTCTATGATTTATGTGATACCTAGTGTAGATTTATAAATTTTCACCCTTAACAGGTTTATCTCTAGTCCATAGAATCCAAATTGTCATTCCTTGAAGTGGCTCCAACAATATTTTTCATGTTCTACAAAATATAGCTTTTTATTATGGTAAAAATAAAGATAATACTGATATGATTATTAGATATGTATAAGTTGACTATGTAGGTAATATTATCACTATAAATTCATTAAAAATGTATGTATTGACTCCTTGTGGAGGACTTATATCTTGGAAAAGTAAAATGAAATATGTGGTTTATCTTTCTACCACAAAATCTGAATAAATAGCATCGACCATAGTTTTCAAATAATCCTTATGGTTCACAAGTTAGTCTTTTGTACTCAAACATTATTATATTGTTTTTATAGTATATAGTGATAGTCAATTTTCATTAAATTTATCTATGATTCTAGTATGGCATTGTAAATCCAAACAAATAGAGAATAGAATACATTTTATTAGAGATTTTATTGAATCTAGAAGTTTATGTTCCAATAATATTCATACTGATAATAACCAAGCTAATAGTTTGACTGAATTTGTTTTATTTTATAAATTAAAATATTTATTAGATAGATTGAATCTGGTTCCCATATTATAACCTTATGTGTAAGAACAACACCAATTTCAATTGAAAATGGTAAAGATTTGTGAATTCTGGTTTTCATATTGAAATTACAATGTTTTATTTATCTCACATTTATTTGTATATTGTACAAATTCATGAAAAATTATTTTAGAATTATTTTATTCTAATGAATTTATATATTATATCACACTTGTGTGGTGGGGATTACACTATGGTCCACAATATTTGGTCACTTCCTTATATTGTTCTATTACTCTCTTTATCCTACACTTTCTACATCATTGATATGTGCAGCTTTATATACTTTAAATTGATTAATATTGCTACCCATTTGATCTACTATATCCACATGTTTAGTCACTCTTTATAGCGGAACATCATTATTTAATTGTGTGGATCTATGGTGGCTGCTGATTCATCTTTTAATTTCGAGTTATAGAGGTGTGTTAGTGGGATTGATGACATCTACACAAAGTGCCCTTCCGAATTCAGTTTTAGTTTGGTTCTTCTCTCCCCTAGTTTTCACTCTTATTTCACCATTGATAAAACCCTAATGTTGGTTCTAGATTATGTGGTATAGAATCCATGTTTCTAATCCATTCGTTTCTAGTTCATGTTTTTGGTGTAGTACTCCTAGAGAAGTATGGTGATGATGTTATTTCCTCGTGAAGAAGTGCGGTTCTTCGACGAACCAAGAAGATATTGTGCAAGAGTTGTTTCTTTTTTACATCAAATATTGACACTTTCGTCATCCCTTCAAGCTCAGGATATCACCACAGGTGACTGAGAAGTGATTAGGTATCAATATTTATTTCATTTAGCCTTATCTTTTTTAAACACAACACATAAATAGTTCTGTGATACCATCATAAAACTAATCGGTGGTAGGAGGAATTGTTCGTCCTACATTATATGCAAGGCACCAAATTTTGTGGAAACCAATGTGAGATTGATTTTTCTCCGAATAATCCAACCCTCAAACCAAAAAATGTACAACAGGAACTTCCATTCATTGATAATCCATCTAATTCAAATAATATTTCACTTGTATCTTCATTTCTCTCTCCATTGAGACTAGCCTCCTACCAACTTTTATCAAGACACCTGAATTATATTTATATCTCTTTGATTTTGTAAGTTATTCACTCTTCTTCTTATTTGAACATGTTGTTTGAATCTTGTTGTTTCTATTTTCTATTCATCTTTTAGCATCAACATTGTAATGTACTTGTTTCTTCTTTATAGGTTAATAAGATGTGTGTGTTTGGGTGGTGTTCTACTCATTTGAATAGGTCCAAACTAGACTTAAGCACATTAAATCATGGTATTATTCTTTATTTCATTCTTATTTATTGTTTCTTGAATTTTCTGTTTCAATCTAGATTTGAATGTTGTGAATAGAACACCCAAATGGTCCTTTTGGATTCGTGTCAACTTTCCTTGTACACATTTCTCTAACAATATGAAAAAATTTCAACCCATTTGTTATATTTATTTTTTCAAAGCATATAATTTTTTATAGATATGAAAATTAATAATTAAATAAATATCCAATTAGTTGTATTATTTTTTCAAATTCATCATCCTAATTTTGGTGGCGCACCAAAAATGTCTCACTGCCGATGTTTCTCATATATAATATCTATTATCCCAATCACCACCCTTTACTGATTCCAAAACAAATTTGTATATATATATATACATCAACTAGGAAACTATTATTGTGGAACCCATTACTCTCATGCGTTTCATCATCCTTCTCCTCCCGCCCTTTGCTGATGGCCTCTATAACATTACAACAGGAACACAACTCAAAACCTTCACAGTTCCATCACTTATTACACAGATCTTTGATAGAACCAAAGTTTATGGTTAGTGATATTCATTCCCCATATTTTTAGACTGTGTATTGAGATTTTTTGTACTATTTGAACATAAAAAAAGCATTCTTTTCATCCTACACTCCTAAAAAGTTACACTATCTAGGTGGGTTTGTCTGATTAACAAAGATGCTAACTCACTGTTGATATATATATATATATATAAACAGTCAGATCTGAACAAGAATTTGGGTGGAATTGGAGGGGGGCTTATACTATTCTAGAATGAGAATGTGGGCTGTTGGGTTTAAACCTTTAAACACTAAATCACTTGAGACCCACAGTCATGTATTTTAGGGATATTAATTTTATGTGTTCAATTAATCATTTGGAAACAAGGAAACAAAATAGATTTCTTATATAATCATGTAACAAGATGAATGAAAATAAAATACATAGAAATGAAAATAAAACCATATATAACATCCTTCGGATATGAGTGATCCTATGTGTATGCCGAGAAAACCACAACAACCAGTCATTATATCACCAAAAAAATAACACGAAAAAAATTACAGACATGAAGAAAAAAATAAGTAAACACTAAATCTATACAGTGAGGATGGAAATATTAAACTAGGTGGTAGTGGTGAAGCCTCTCATGTAGTGTCAATGTCATCCACTCTTGTAAAAACTCATTCACACACACAAAAAAAGGATATAGGTCTATATATGATAGAAGAAATTGAATCATTCCACTACAATGAATCTAAACTAAAACCAAGTTACGATGAAAGATGATTCAAGATATGAAACCTCCTTGATGTGAAATCCTTCAGAACCCAATGCCAAGTCAATATCCATTGATTCTCCACCAGAGAGGTACTCTGGATGTTGGAGGTGGAATGGACTTGGAAGAGGGGAGCACGAATGTCTAAAACCCCTTAGTCATCCCTCTTCTACTCCAAGAAGCTATAGAAGTTGCAGAAGATCCTCGCATCGAGAGATCTCTTGATGAACTAAATGAGAGACACACAAAACTGAGAAAGAGGATTCCCAAATCAATGTACAGACAGGACAATTATGAAATGCCTGGGGAGTGTCAAGTGATGTAGTAAGAAAAACCAGGATCAAAGCTGTGTGGATGGATAGGATGAAAAGAATGTCCTGCTTAACAAAAAGAGTTTAAATGGTAGGGACACATGGCATTGTAGGATTGGCATGAAGGTGGAATCACAGATCAAATATGATGAAAATAAACACATTTAAGATCAAGTAGGTCCATCAGATGGGCCATAATCAATGATCCAGGTATATTCAGGTAAATATGTAAGGAAAATGAAGTTCTTGTATAAAATAATAACTGAAAAAATATTGAAAAACCCACATGAATTGTCCCATACACAAATAAACACCTCATGAAAATGAAATATAAAGTAATATTAAATCATATAAATTGAGAATGAATTTGAATCGGATAAATAGAAATAAACTTATTTAATTTCAATACATGTAGGGGAATAAATAAAAAATTCATCACCATGTACTCAGAAGAATTTAAGGATAATTTTCTCACAACCTATGTTATAGAATTGGGACTAATATCATTAGTTTAAAATAGTGCATGAATTTAGAAAATGGTACGGCCTGAGTCAAACTATCAGCTGGATTGTCCCCAGTGGGTATCTTAGTAACACTCACCATCCCAGACACTATAACATCACTAAAAACTAAATTCTAATCTCAATTTGTTTTTATCTACCATGAAATACATAGATTATAGAAAGATACAATTCATATTAACTATCATAATAAAAAAATACAATCAGTAGTTAAAGACAGCTTGTAAAGAAAAACTTTCAACCATGTAGCCTCTTTTATGGGTTCTTCCAAGGCTATATACTTTGCCTCAACAATGGAGAGTGAAACCACTGACTTCATATTGCACATCTAGGAGGTCGGACCTCCAAATGCAAGAAACACAAAACCAATGATAGTTTTTGTCCCACCTGGGTTTTTATTTTTATTTTGGACCCAGTTCAATTTTGGGTTTTGAGTTTTCTCTTGGGAACTGGGTGTGACGATTCTAGATTTTTGATGTATTATTTTCTTTTATTCTTATTCTAGATTTTTACCTTGGGTCAATTTGTGTTTTTGGATAAAACATGATTGTTTTGGGTTGGTAGATTTATTTTCATAGTTGGCGCATTGTTTGTCAAAAAGTGTGCCATTCTCCAGGTATCTATGTCGTATGTTGAAACTTTTGGACAGAATAAACCACATAGATTACTCATGGTATGTTAGGCCATGTGGACTAATAGTGATGTAGGATCCTCATATACATAGATTGGCACATGGTCGCTGCACAGTTTGACAAACCATGTGGGCTAACCATGCGCGATGTTTAGGTCATTAAAAATTATAAAATTAACATTGTTTCCTTTATGGATTTAACACTAATTCCACCCCAATTCACACCACTCATGATTTTTAACCATGGGAGCCTCATACATTCTATCCTTGGATCCTTGGGATCTTTTACATTTCTAGGTTTTCCATTTAAACTCCATGAAATATCTAAGTAAGTTCTTCCTCCTTTGATTTCATCCTCTTTTCAGGGGTTTCCTTTATTTTTCTTTGGGGTTTGTTTGGACAATGGGTTGGATGGTATTATTGGGATTTTTTCTAGTTTATTAGGAACCAATCATATTTTTTATAGTTTAGTGTATCCATTATAGTAATATCTTGAAGCGTGGTTGTGGTTTTGAAACATTTTTGAGAATGTTCTACACTTGAGGTAAGTCGTTCCATGCCCTAGCATTTTTAGATGATTTTATTTTCCAGTTTGTCTAATTTTTACTTGATTTATTTCTTATTTGTGTGATTAAAATTTTATTTTAGAATATCTAGTCAATTATATGTGATGGGAATGTATTTTATAATAGAAAATGTCTTTGGCTTTGTGTGTGCTTTATTGTGGTGTTTCCTGGAGGTGTTTTATGGGTTGTTTGAAGGGTACAAAAAGTGTTTTCAAAGAAAATCGAGGTGAAAAGTGTTTTAAAGTATGTTTTAAAAGGAAAATGTAATAATTCAAAAAAAAATATTTGTATTGTGCACCCATAAATATAGAATTTTAATTATCTAAATGAAGAAAATATGTTTTAAAAATGATCATTACTTATGTGTGGATTTAAATGGGGGATTGGACCCAGGAATTGCTTGATCAATGGTGTTATTTTATTATTCTTTTTCATATACGGATTAATTAATTGTGTATGTGATTGTAAATGTATTTTAAATTTGTTTTCGGTGTTTGTAATATGGAAAGTGGATTGGTTTGTGGAAAAAAGTTATTTCTCGGCATGTTTATAATGCTTGGCATGTGTATGTGAAAGAGGGTGTATTGTGTAACATGAGAAATGGGATTGAGAACTAGGGAATCTCAGGTATCTGGGTGGGTAGACTAGAACTAGTGTGGTAGTGATAGAGAAGTGGATTGTACCAGTTCCACTTAGCTAGATTGATGATTACAACACTAACTAAACTATGATGATGAAGGATCTCTAGTGGAATTTTGGATATTTCTCCTATCTAGTGGCTTTTACATGACAACACTAAACGTTTTGGTTATTATACCACATTTCACTGAGGTAAAAGGTTCTAGTGACTCACTAAATCTAGATCCCCATTAGTGATTTACCTATAGTGCTCTCTAGTGACATTATAATTCGGTGATGTGGTTCCATCTATCGGAATACAGAAATCATTGAGTGTATTTCATTTGAAATCATGTTTATTTTAGTAAAAGTTTCATTTCTGTAATGTTACCTTTAAAGGTGTTTTTTAATGTTTCATTAATGATATGTTTTCCATTGAAGTTGTTTTCCCTTAACATGGTTCTTCTCATAAATGTTATCTTTAAATATGTTTTAAAGGATTTTATATGAAGCAGCATGTTAATTTATATTTTAATGTTATAGAAAGGAATCCTTCTTTTGGGTGGCATTATACTGGGATTTTTCTCACACCATATATACACCTTTGGGTGTTTGTAGACATTTTTTGTATGACCCTTTTAGTATATGACATTATGGCTTCAGTTTCTAGAGTTTCATATCTTTTAAGTGTCAATATTGGTGAATTTAGGGTGATGACCCTCTTGTCGCATAGAGACCTTGGGTTAGGTTTGATTTCACTTTCTAGCTTTCATATTTGTGGTTTTTGATTAGAATAATTAAACATTGATTCAGAAAATCTATATACCCTGTTCGGATTCTGTCATTTTTTGGTTTTGTATTTATTTTTGTTTTTCATTTATGCTTGTGTAAATGGATGAAATGGTTCCCAATGAATAATAATGATACCCAGGAACTTGTATCCACCTGTGGGGATTGAGAATGCCCCTATGGCCATGCACTAGACTGGGTTTGGTGTCGGCTCGGATGGAACTCTAACTTGTTTCAAGATAGACTTCCGAGTGTCAATATTTTAAGCATAATAAGAATCAACAAGACCAACTTTGTCATCATTAAAAGTAATATTCATTCCATATTGATTGCAAAATTTATCAGACATAATGACATACCTGAGGAGCTATATCAATGCATGCAAGTGAGGCTTACCATGATATCTTATAAAACTACTTAAGGTACACACAAAAAAATCTATATACAGTCTATAATAGACCATACCATACATAAGACTTCCTACTACATTAGCATATGGAATCTTATTCATGAAAGAATCCTAATTCTCATTTCTAGAAGATTGATCCAATTAATGTTTAAATTGTTTCCTTGAAGGAATTCTATCAGGTTTAATATGCTTGAGTAGATAACTTTTTAACACCTTCTTAATGTAAGCTGATGTAGATAAGTATAATGTTATATCCTTACTATTTCTTATTATGTCCATACCTAATATTTGATCTTCATGTCCAAAGTCATTCATCTCAAAGACATGGTTAAATTGATTCATGGTTGAGTTTATAGTACTCATGTTTTTATAGATTAAAATAATATCATCAACATCTAATTATAGGTAAACAAATTCATGTTCAAAAGTTTTTTGATATACACATACATCCAATTAACTTAAAGAAAACTTATTTTCAATCAGAAAAGAATGAAACCTTTTATACCATTGTCTAGAATATTTTTTAATCCTATACAAATAATTATTGAGAAGTAAACCTTGATTAGGTTTACGTAGATTTGGAAATACTTCTGTAAGAGTCAAATAAATCATTTCATCAGAGGTGCCAGGAAAAAATATGGTTTTTACATCTAATTGTTCAACAATTAAATCAAATTTGGCATAAAATTCAGGAATAATTATAATGGATGAATGTTTAACAACTGGGGAGAATATTTTACTAAAATAAAATTCTTTACATTTAATAAAGCCTTTATAATCCATTCATGCTTTGAATTTGATTTTAGATTCACTAACATTGTTTTGTCTCATCTTATATTACCATTTAGAACCTAAATTATTATGGTTATTAGGTATGGAAACAACAATTGAAGTGTGGTTCTTAAGAAATGAATTCATCACTTCTTGCATTCAACCTAACATATTAGTGGATTCTTTGGACTTAATAGATTTCTCATATGTTTTAGTTTCATCATTATAAAAAAAATTGAGATACATTAAATTCATATGTAGCAATATCAGCCTTATTGAAATGAACTGTAGGCCTAATTTCTCTACTTTCTTTATCCCAAGTGAGCTTATTCAACTTGATCCAAAATAAGAATAAAAATCAGATTCAACTTGAGCCTGAATAATATGGAGAGGAGTAATAGTCTCATATTAGGAATTTTCACTAGATTCTAAAGGAACTTAAACATCTATGGGTGTTGAGACTCTAGAGGGTTCTACAGTGTCATCAAAAGACTCTATTGGTTCAGTTCCATTATCATTAGAGAGATCAAACTCATGAAACCTAACATCTCAAATTATTATACACTTTCAATAAATTAGTGTATCTACCCAGAAACAATACCCTTTAACACCCTCATGATAACCCACAAAATAGACTTCACAACCCTAGTATCTTGCTTATCTTTGCACGTATGAGTATAAGTTATGGAACAAAATGTCCAAAGGTGTGAAAGGCTTGGGGATAAACTTTCTATATTTCTTTACGTGTCTTAAAATAATTATCATAAGATGAGAAACAGTTGATAAGATTGAATATTGTTGAGGTATCCTCGACCCAAAAGGACCTACAGAGTATTGAGTGGGACTACATGAACCTATCCCTCTCAATAACAGTCTTATTCATCCTCTCTACAGTCCATTTGGTTGTGTATTTTACTCAATAGTTTAGTATCTTCTAATTCCCTCGGATTTATATAATTCTATGAATTTAGTGGATAGATATTCTAAACCATTATCAGTTATTAAGGATTTTTGTTTCTTACCAGATTCACTTTCTACCCCATCTTTCCATTTTGTAAAATTCTGAATGGTATAGAACTTATGTTTGAGTATATAAATCTAGACATTCCTAGAGAATTCATAAATGGATGTCATGAAGTATGAGCCACCATCATGGGAGGTGACCCTAAAAGGACCTCGTAGATCTGAATGAACACATTCAAGGGGTTCTTTAACCTTATACATAGACCTACTAAAGCTCACTCTTCTAGAATTTCCATATACACAATCATCATAGAACAGGAGACTTCTAGGAGTGATAATACTCAAAATCCTCTATTTTTTGAGTTCATTAAGGCCCTTTTCACTATTGTTCCATAACCATATATTCCAAATGGTAGTTACATCATGTTCTGAATCATAAGAGGTTTTTAACTAGATTCTTTAAACATTACCATATAACACATGAAGTCCATTATGATGGTTTCTTTTAATAACAATTAGGGATCCTCAGAAAACCATAAGAATCATAGAGTCTGAATTAAATTTGTAACCCTCCTGGTAAATAATTCCTACACACATTAGGTTTATTTTATGTTTGGGAACCCACAAAACATCCTAAATGTATTTAACAGTCTTATCATGAAGCTCTAATGAAACTGAGCTTATTCCCATAATGTGAAAACTCCTATTATTCCCCAGGAAAACCTCACCAGATTTTATTTCCCTTAACTCAGTAATGAATGGACTCATAGGAAAATGGTAAAAATAACATCTTGAATCTAGGATACATTCATTATAGATAGTTATGCCTGAAACATTTAACACATCAGTAGTGTCAGATTCATAATAAACTAATAATGAATGGTTATTAATATTTTCTCTATATTCACCTTTCTTATGAGGGAAATTCTTCTTAGTGTTTCTAGAATATTTATATAGATAAAACATGATTACTTTTTATAGACATATACTTTTTCTTCTTAGAAAGACCTGTATCCTTTCTTCTACCCCTAGAATTACTTCAGCCCCTATACTCAGTTTTTTCCCTTATATTTAAACCCTCAGCCTTTGTCTTCACAACACCCCTCCATTAAAGGTCTTTGGAGAGTAAAATATTTTTAACTTATTTGAGAGTTAAAGTGTCTTTTCCATACATCATATAACCTTTAAATGAATTAAAGGATTCACTTAATGAGGTTAGCATTATTATGGTTTGGTTCTCATCATCCAATTTAATATCTATGTTGGATAAATATGAAAAGAATTTATTAAATTCATCAATGTGAATCCTCACTGTTATTTCAGGGAACATTTTGAAAATATACAATTGCATTTTATTTGTGTAATCAAAAAACAATATATTTAGTAATATAATGGAATCCATTTCTAGACCATATTCCAACAGTATAAGATTTCTATGCTACTTCTCTATGTACTTTATCACCTAAAGAAAAAATAATTCAGATATGGTATTATTGAAGAGTCTATTCTGGTACATCAATGTATGTTATGGTAGTCTATGTAATGTCCCAAAAATTCCGTATAAATTTTTTTATATGGAATTATTTCGAGATCGAAAAATCTGACGGCGCGCGATTCCGAGGCCCGGAGTGCCCAAAATGATTCGTCGATGTTTTGTTAAGCTTTATTTAGCACGTGTAAGCAGTTTTTATGAAAAATGTGGATTAACTCTTAAACTCTTTCTCAGATCAGAAATCCAATGGTACCATTACACTCAAGATGGCGGGTTTACTCTAGGCGCGACTTCAGTTTAGTTGGCACGATCCTCCTGTGAGAAAACCTGAAAATGGAATAACCGTAAATAAAATAATTAAATAAAATTATTTTATTTTTCAAATGCCTACAACTCATAAATGGTAACTTAGATTAAAAATATGATACCACCACTAAACATTTGAGGGTATTCTTTATTTAGGTTGATACTGATATTTTCCGGTACAATCCACCAGTGAATGATAGTTTTTGGCCGTAAATAAAATAAATAATTGACTGTTATTTTATTTTAAAATTCATAACATTTAAACGATATCTCGGATTGAAAATATGAGGGTACCTTTGGGTTTATTGGGGTGTGTTCCACTTAGGAAGACCCTAACCTCGACCGGCGGGGGTCGAGGGTGACTATTGATTATTTTCCAAATATTTTTTCGGGTAAGATCAGCAAACGCGCGAATGGTGTTTTGTAACTTTTGAACCAGTGCTTGGAATTGAAATCTGAGGACACCATTGAACTCACAGAATCAATATTCTCTTAAGGATACATTCACCTTGACCATAGTAGTTCGAGGAAGGGTGAATGTATGTTTTCAGACCTTTTGTGGGTGTGTTAAAAGAATAAAAATAAAATAAAACATCTTTTATTTTATTTTTCTTTGTGAAACCTCCCATTTTGAAAATAATTGTGGGGACCACCAGACCCTTGAACTCCCTCTTTAATGTGGGAGGTTACTCTTGGTTTCTCCCTCGAATTAATTGTGCCATATTAAACTTAATTATTGTGCCAACTCAATTAGTTTAATTTATATGTGGGCTCCTGACCTTTCTCTAGGTTGCGGGAATTGTTGGAAAGGAGATCACTTGGAGGGAGTGCTTTGGAGAACGCATTTTCCAACCAAGGAGATTCTCCAACAAAGATCAAGGACGATTCTTGAGCCCATATCGGAAGTGTCTTGCGGAAACGACGAATGCTGACATCCCCTCAATTGACTTAGTCTTATTCCTCATGTCGTCTCGAGGAAACAAGGTAGGGGTTTTTAATATGATTGAATTTATTTATAAATCCTTCATATTTTGAACTCACGACAACAATGGCCAAATGAACAAGGTCATCATCCCACACTTAAACCTTGCCTCTTCCCTTTTTATTCTCTATGTGTTCTTCATGCGTTCCTCAAAGACAAATATTTATTGACGTTGGAAACACAATATTTGTTGAGGGTGACATATGGACATGGATCCCTCGACCTGAGGATTGTGAATATGAGATTGTTTAATTTTTCAGGCTTGGAATGAAACCTTAATGCCTCGTGGAAAGAGGTGGCGGCCAACACCTGGCCAACCGCATGAAGGGAGGGTGGCATGCGTCTGTGCCACCGGATGAGAAAAAGGTCACGGCCCGTTGGCTGTGGTGAAGTAAGGGGTGGCAGTTGGCACACCATCTGACTGTGTAGCGAAGCGTTAGTGCGTTTCAGCACTGCCAGTGGAAAAGGAGGTCATGGTCGCTTGGCCGCGACGAAGGACAGAGGGCGACCAACATCTGGCTTACCGCGTTTGAGTAGTGGCGCGCGACCGCACCGCTGGGAAAAAGTCCAGCTGGCCACACCACACTGGGCAGGACCCCTCCGGCAGGTCCCATGTTTGAGCAGTTGAACGGTCCACAAACCATTCGGGAAGACCGGGGGGTGCCTCCCCCCAAGTGTCAGTCGCGGAGGACCCCGCCTCGACAGACCACTAACCAAGCAGGCGGCACCGCAATGGGTCATGCTGCAGTGGGCCGCGCCCGCAGGCTACGCCACCGGGCCGCACCAGCGGGCTGGGCCAAGCCCCCCCCCCCCCCCTTCGGGTCAGACCCTTGTTGGGATGGGTCAACCCAAACCGGTTCGGGTCGGCCCGACCGGGTCAGACCGGACTTGAGCCCATTCAGACCCATCTTATTCTTTATATCCATATCTTGAGAACCAGGCATCCGTTTAACAAATAGTCTACGGTATCAAAATCCATGGATCGAGAAGGTCCTTCTAGTATACTCCACTTCAGTTTTGGATAAAGTTGGAGTACGGCTTGGTTGGATCATATCCCGAATCCAACCGGACCCTTGGAGAGAAAATGTTAATAACTTAGAGACTGGGCGTCTGATTGACGTTCCATCTATCACATTAGGTCCCTTATGACGTGATGGACCTTTGGGATACTTCTTTGTAGGAATTCGGGATGATTGAGTTATGACTGATGGCTTGGGGAGTGGTTCTCCCAAGTGCACTATGTATGTAACCCTACGACTAGATGAGACTTGACGACTGTTGACCATTATGACTTGGAGTGACTCGATAGACCAAAAGGGGAGCGCCATTGTGTGACACAACAGACCCCCGATGGGAAGAACCTCTGTGTGACGTGGCTGACCCATGATACTCGATAGGAAGAGTACCTCATCATGCCACAAGGGGAGCGCCTCTGTGTGATGCGACAAACCCATGGTGGGGAGCCGCTCTGTGTGATGTGGAAAACCCATGGTACTCGATAGGAGGAGTACCTCAGTAGTCCAAGGATAGTGGAAAGTGCCTCTGTGTGATGCGGAAGACCCATTGTATTCGATAAAGGAGCAGTTCTCCAGCAGTCGAGGCGTTCGATGTTGGGACTGGGGATGTTACTTGTTACTACCCCTAGAATAAATCCTGGTGTTAGCTGTCTTTACTTTGTTCTTGTGATTGAGGTCATGCTATGTGGTACTCTACCAGTATAGTACTTTACCTTCATGGTGTTACCCTATGGTTTTTATTTGTGGAATTTAGGAGACCTTTGGGGTATTGGGGACTCTATTGAGTATCGTTACACTCACCCCTACACAGGCTACACCTGAACCTTTTTGTGTCTTGTGCAGATGATGAATAGATGGGATGAGGTTTAAGGGATCTAGAAGAACTAAGACTGATATTTTTGTGAATTAGTAGTGTTAAGTATTATGGGTGTGTTTTTCAGTTTGAGGAGTCTAGTATTGGTGCAGCGGCCTATGGATCCATACACCAGGACCCTGCATTCTGATTTCTGACTCAGCACAAGAAAACACTGATTATGTGTGTTTTTGAAAAGTTTTTCTTTTTATTTCATTGGATTCAACTCACCAGGTATAACTTAATGGCCATGGTGTAACTATTCTTTATCATGATACTGACATAAATATATCCACCCTGGTTTCCCGAGAGAGTACACGATGACGGCCCACCGAGCGATGAGGCTCTAGTGCAGGGCCCTCTTACTATGTTGGAACATTTAAGTGGTGTACCAGTAGCACCACCACCAGTTAGGCAGCAGGTACAACAGGTGGTACTGGTTGAGGACACATTTAGGCTTAGTGCCTTACATGAGTTTCAGCATCAGATACCCCTTAGGTTCTGATGTGAGCCTGACTCAAAGGTGGCTGAGGACAGGCTTGAGGTGGTGGTTGAGATTCATTAGAGCTTCTACAGCTTCAGTAGGATGACATTTCAGTATCTGAGTATTCATCGAGGCATACTGACTATTCCTAGTACTCGATGAATATGATATGATCAGTGTTTTAGGTATCGGACTTCTGAGCACAGTGTGTTTATAGATGTCTGAGCCAGCACTATTCCTCTATGCATTCCTACCTATGTTAGGGTTATGAAGTGAACCATTGAGGTTCAATGTTATTTCGTTGAGAAGATACAGCTAGTGAATGTTAGTAATGGGAAAACAGGAATCTGGTGCCAGTCTCAAAGACTTGGGTGTGTAAAAATGTTTCGGGAAGAAGAAGTGATAGGGACAGATGAATCTACAGTGTTGTAGACATGGAAGCAGAGCTAAGAGAGTACCATGAGGTGGTGTACATTCTTACATGTTACAAACACCCCCCTTTGTGGTCCCCACCAAGCTCAGGGAGCCAGAGCTCAGGGAGTTAGAGGACAGGACATGGGAGTATCTGCATGCGGTCAAGGAATGCTACCCAAGGGCTCAAGGAATGATTCGAGGTATGGTCTGTGTCTAATACTAGTTGTTGTATTAATATACATAGGTACCAAACATTCCTTCCTTCCACGAATATTTTCCATGACCTAGAGTTTCCAGTTAATCTGTTTACTTTACCCTCACGTCTGGAGATACCTTTGGGAGGAGACTCGATAATCACACGTATGCCGACGGTGTGATCTGACCCTTGAGGTGAGAGTTTCGGTTGGAAACTCTTGGTGGAAACGTCGAGGACTTACGATGATAGTTTGGGAATAGACTGGACATCCACAGTTCATACTCAGATTTATTGTATTAGGAAAAGAGTTTTTAGTTGACCTAAAATGTTAGAATACGATTTTCCTTGGTCAGTGAAAGAGGAAACCTAGAAAGAATAAGATAAACACATGAATAGGAGGGTTTAGCCGATCACTCTTGAGTTGGACATACCAACCCTCATGGAAGCAAGAGTTTTGAGTTTTCAATTCCATACTGGAGTGGCAGAGCATGGGGACATGTTTTCAAAATATTTTACCAGGATTACCTCCCCGAAGGGAGAGGGACGCCTGCTTTGTCTAGATACTACCAAATATTTGTGCCTGACTTCTTCAGGGTTGCAAAACCCTTATCAGCATTGAAAAATAAGGGGCAACCCTTCATGTGGTCAAAGATACATAAACAAAGTTTCTAGGAGATGAGGAAAAGACTGACAAGTGCCCCCATCTTGAGGCTACTGGAGGAGGGCTTTGGGTATGTAGTCTACTACGACACATCAGGGACTGGGCTTGGATGTGTCCTGATGCAGAAGCGAGAATTGATCACGTATGGTTCTTGACAGATGAGATAGAATTAGCAGAACTACACTACCCATGACCTAGAGTTAGCAGTAGAGGTCTTCACCATGAAGATGTGGTGACATTAATTGATGGGAGAATGTTTTTAAATATACTCTGATCATAAGAGTCTCAGGTATATCTTCTCACATAAGGACTTGAACCTGAGATAGCGGCGTTGTCTTGAGTTCCTCCAGGACTATGAATTAGAGATAGTCTATACTCCTGAGGAGGAGAACGTAGTGGAAAATTCACTCAGCAGGGGATCTGGTATATAGTTGTTGAGTGAGGAAAATGGAGCAGCTAGCTGCTTTGCAGATATCCTACGTGGATCAAGATGGAGCAGCTTATCTTCAGTCTCTGATAGTCATTCCCCCCACTCTATCAGCGAGTCAGGGAGGTGCAGCTTTGGGACATTGACTGCAAGGCTCGACATGCTCATATATCCACAGGACAGGCACCTGATGGATTTTCTGAAGGTGGGGAGCACGTCATCCTCTTCATAGGGTGTACTCTACTGCCGATGGTGCTACCGGAAGAAGTGTTGGAGGATTTCCATACATCCCCTCTAGAGGTACATCCAAGAGTGGATAAGATATACCAGGACATTCGGGGTCATCACCAGTAGCCAGGAATGAAGAAGGGATTGGCGGAGTTATCTCTTGGTGCCTCACATGTCTGCAAGTAAAGGTAGAGCATCAGCTTCCAGTAGGCTTAGTTCATATATTAGAGGTTCCATAGTGGAAGTGGGATAGAAATTCTAGGTACTTCGTGACAGGACATCCTCACACATCCAGGAGTTAGGATTATATCTGGGTGATCGTTGACCGACTCACCAAGTCAGCCCACTTCCTACCTATCAGAGAGTAGAGAATATTAGAGATTGTGGATGCCTCTATGTACATGAGATTGTATGACTTCATGGAGTGCCATCTACGAGTGTCTCTGATCATGATGCATGTTTCACTTCCCGACTATGGAAGGGGATGCAGGAGGAATTCGAGACACAGCTTCGGTTGAGCACCGCCTTCTATCCTCAGACAGATGGTTAGACAGAGTAGACCATTTAGACCATCAAGGAAATGCTACGTGCTTGCGGCCTTGATTTTGGTCGTAGTTGGGAGGATCACTTTCTTTTGGTGGAGTTCACATACAATAAAAAATTTCACTCTACTATCTGTATGGCACCATTCGAGGTGTTGTACAGGCGACCTAGCAGATCACCACTATGCTGGACTGACCCAGGGGAGTCAGAACTCATGGGACCAGAGGTTTTATAGGCTACCACGGAGAAGGTGCAGATCATCTAGGATGAGATGAATACTGCACAGAGTAGGCATAAGTCCTATGCGGATAGGAGGGGAGACCTCTTGATATTGAGTATGGTGACCATGTCTTTCTATAGGTCTCACCTCGATGAGGTTTGGGGAGATTTGTCTAGGGAGGAAAGTTATCTCTGAGGTTCATCAGACCCTTTCAGGTCCTCAGTAGAGTTGGCATGGTGGCATACCGCTTAGCTCTTCCACCGTAGAAGCATTGGGTGCACAAAATTTTCCACGTATCCTAACTAAGGATATATATACATGATCCTTCAAAAAACACTAACTGGGGTGAACTGGACATCGATGATGAGGCGACATTTTCGAAGGTTCCAGTGGAGATTGAGGATCGACAAGATTGGGTCCTTCATAGGCAGTCGATACCTCTAGGGCGCGTTCGTTGGCAGCATGGAAACCTCCAAAAGAGCACATGGGAGCGGGAGACTCATATTTGTGCTTAGTACCCCCCACTTGTTTTCCTAGTCTATGTTGGGGAATTTGGGGACATAAATCCCTAAGGTGGAAAGAATGTAATATCTTATAAATTCTGTATATTTTTTTATATATGGAATTATTTCATGATCAAGAAAACTAACGGTGCGCGATTCTAAGGCCCGAAGTGCCTGGAATGATCTGTCAAAATTTTGTTAAGATTTATTTAGCATGTGTAAGAATTTTTCCTAAAAATGAGGAATAACTCTTTAACGGTTTCTCAGATTAGAAATCAGAGGGCACCATTTCACTCAGGATGGTGGGTTTACCCTAGTTGTGACTTATGATTAGTTGGTGTGGGCCTCCTGTGTGAAAACTTGAAAATGGAAAAACCGTAAATAGAATTATTTTATTTTTCAAATACTTATAACTCACAAAGGGTAACTCAGATTAAAAATCTGAGATAACTGCTGATCTTGTGATGGTATACTTTCTTTAGGTAGATACTAACATTGACCGACACAATCCACCAGTGAAAGTTAGTTTTTGGCCATAAATAAAATAATTAAGTGACAATTATTTTATTATAAAATTCATAACATTAAAACGGTAACTTGGATTGGAAATATAAGGGAACCATTGGGTTCTTTAGGGCGTGTTTCACTTAGGTGGATCCTAACCTCGATCGGCGTTGGTCAAGGGTGAAAATTAATAATTTTCAAAACATTTTTTCAGGTACGTTTAGATTATGCATGAGCGGAATTTTGTAACTTTTGAACTCGTGCTCAGAATTGAAATATGACGACACCATTGAACACGCAACGCCGATATTCACTTAAGGAGACCTCCACCTCAACTGTAGTAGGTAGAGGGTGAAAGTGAGTTTTCAGACCATTCGTTGGTGTGTTAAAAAAACATCTTTTATTTTATTTTATTTTTTGTGAAACATCCCATTTGAATTCAGTGGTGGGGTCCACCCAAGCATGAATCCTCCCATTTTGAAATTAATGGTGGGGACCACCTGACCCTTGAACTCCCTCTTTAATGTGGGAGGTGCCTCATGACTGAAAGTTATTTTTTTTTATTATGAAAACCTTAAAACTTGGGGATACACATCACAGAGGACAGATGTAATGAAGGCCAAGTGAGGCCAAGTGGGAGGTGCCTCATGGTTTCTCCCCCGAATTAATTGTTCCAACTTAAACTTAATTGTTGTGCCAACTCTATTAGTTTAATTTATATGTTGGATCCTCACCTTTCTCTAGTTTGGGGGAAATTTTGAAAAGGATAGAAGTTGAAGGGAGAGATTTGGAGAACCCATTCTCCGACAAAGAAGATTCTCTAACAAAGAACGAGGACGACGCTTGAGCCCGGATCAGAAGCGTCTTGTAGAAGCGACGAACGCTGACGTCCCCTCCATCGACTTCATCTTCTTCCTCACGTTGTCTCCAATAAACAAGGTATGGGTTTTTAATATGATTTAATTTATTTATTGATCCTTCATATTCTGATTTCACGACGACGATGTCCAAACAAACATTTCCATCATCCCGCACTCAAACCTTTCCTCTCCCCTTTTGATTCACCACGCATTCTCCATGCGTTCTTCAAACCCAAATATTTATTGATTCTAAAAACACAAAATTTTGTTGAGTGCGACATATGGATGTGGAGCCCTCAATTCAAGGATCGTGAATATGTGATTGTTTAATTTTTAGGGCTTGGAACAAAACCACAATGGATCGTGGAAGGAGACAGCGGTCGGCACCCAGCTTGCTGCATGAAGCGAGGGATACACACATCCACATCGCCGGATGAGCTAGAGGTCGTGGCCCGTCAGCCACGAAGAATCAAGGGGAGGTGGCTGGCACGCCAATCGGCCACGTAGCGGAACAGTGGTGCACGTCTATGTTGCCGGTGGAGCAGGAGGCCGCGGCGGAGGCCGGAGGGAGTCCAACATCTGGAGGTCCAATGGGGAGCAGCAACACACAACCGTGCCTCCGGGAAGAAGTTCGGTTGGCCACGCCACACTGAGTGGGACCCCTCTGGTGGGCCCCACGTTCTAGTATCCGAATGGACCCCAAACCGCTCAAGAAGACCGGGGGAACCTCCCCCTGGGTGTCAGTAATGGTGGACCCCACCTCGGCAGACCACTAGCCGAGCGGGATGCACCACAACGTGCCGCGCCCAGCGGGCCGCGCCATCGGGCCGCACCTCTGGGCTGCCCCCTTCATGGGATGGGTCAGACCATGGCCCAATGGTCCGGGCCTGCCAAGGCCCAGGCCATCTGGGTCGGACCGATGTCGGGGCAGGTTGGACCAGACCCAGGCCCATTCAGACTCATTTTCACCTTTATGTCCATATCATGTGAACCAAGCATCCGTTTCACGAACCGTCTATGGAACCAAAATCCTTGGATCGAGACGGTCCTTTTGGTATACTCCACTTTATTTTTGGATAAAGTTGGAGTACGTCCAGGTTGGATCGAATCCTGAATCCAACCAGGCCCCCGGAGCAGAATCACTAATAACTTACAGACCGGACGTCCGATTGATGTGCCATATTTTTCATTAGGTCCCTTATGATGTGGTGGACCTTTGGGATACTTCTTTGGGGGTCTTCAGAATGGTTGAGGTACGACTAATGGCTTGGGGAGTGGTTTTTTCAAGCACGCTACGTAGGGAACCCTACGATTGGCTAAGACTTGACGACTACTGACCATTATGACTCTATGTAAGTCGACAGGCCCAGTGGGGAGTGCCTCTGTGTGACGCGGTAGACCCACGGTGGGGAGAACCTCTATGTGACACTATAGACTCATGGTACTCAATAGGAAGAGTACCACAGCAGGCCATGAGGGGGAGCACCTCTATGTGACGCGGAATACCCCTGGTGGGGAGCGCCTCTGTGTGACGCGGAAGACCCACGGTACTCAATAGGAGGAGTACCTGAGCAGTCCAAGGTTAGTGGGAAGTGCCTCTGTGTGACCCAGCAGGCCCACTTTACTCGATAGAGGAGGATTTCTCCAGTAGATGAGGAGTTTGACCTTGTGATTGGGGATGAAACTTGTTATTACCCCAAGAATAAATCATGGTTTTAGTTGTCTTTACTTTTTTCTTTTGATTGAGGTCATGCTATATGGTACTCTACCTCTGTGGTACTTTACCTTCGTGGTGTTACCCTGTGGTTTTTTCTTTGTGGAATTATAGGAGACCTTCGGGGTCTCGGGGTCCTTACTGAGTATCATTATACTCACCCATACATAGGCTACGCCCACACCTTTTTTTGTCTTTTGTAGACTACAAGCAGCTGAGTTGAGGTTTGAGGAAGCCAGGACTAGATGGTACACAGAGGAGATGGGCAGACGTGGAGTGCTGAGGAGACGATCTATACCTACCCTTCAAGTATAAACCTCGGAGGACAACCTAGTGGTTGTATTCCTTTTTCTATAAGTTGTATTGTATTTTCAGTTGTACTTTTACCTTTATAGTAGTACATGTATTCCTTCCGCTTTTACTTTCATCACCCCTTTACTACAGTAGTTTACTTCATAGTTTATTCTTGTTGTGTTCTTGGACCGTGTGTTTGTAAAGTATTAAAGTCAATGCATTCATATTTTAGGGAGTATGCCTTTCGGTGCTAGTCAACATCCCCTGGCCTATGGAAGGCAGGCTTGGGGTAGTCCCAACATGGGCCCCAGGGGATGGGTCATGATAGTTTACCTATCTAGGGTGGAGGTGGTGATTTTTTTTATAACCAGCAAGAGAAAGAATTAAATTGTTAAGATCTAGAAGGGTAGTCATTTTAATTCTCCACAGATTGAAATAGTTTTCACCATCAAATTTATCAATATAAAATTTAGTATAACCCATTATGGACATTACAAAATACTCTGATAACACATTTTGGGGTTAAGGCTTTAATAAATAAATCACGCAGAACCCACTATTGAAAATTTTAGGGTTATTATTCTTATGTGTTCAATTAATCATTTGTCTATAAAGAAACATAATAGGTTTCTTCTATAATCGGGCTACTCAAAGAACAAAAATAGAAGATGCAGAAAAGAAAATAACACTAGATATAATGTGATTCAGATCACTGCAATCCAACATGCATGCAAGAAAACAATAATCTTTAATCTTTATATTACCTATCAAAGAAAAAGAAACAAATTATAGATTCTAAGAAACCAAAAGTAAAAAACCATAGAAGATATCTGAGGAGTTCAGCCATGTTGAATTAGGATGTAACGATGAAGCATGTCATGTAGAGTCAACACCATCCACTCTTGGAAGGAATCATGAACATAAATAAATAGGATAAAGATCTATACATTATAGAATATATTGAATTAATTTATATCCCATAATAAAAACCAAAATCTAGTAATGATGAAATATGGTTCAAGATCTTAAAGAATCTTGATGTGTAGTCTTCTAGAATGCAAGACTGAGATTACCTCCACTGAGTCTGTATCATAGAGGTACTTCGGTTCTAGGAGGTGGTATGAGCTCACTAGAGGGGAGAGAAGATGACAACAAACCCTAAGTCCTCCTTCTTCATCTTGTAGAGGCCACATACGACATAGTAGAGCCTTATTCCAAGAGATCTCTTGATGAAACAATTAAAATACACACCCACTGAGAGAGAGGATTCCGAAATCAACATGAAAATAGGGAAATGATGGCATGCTAGGGGTGTGTTAAGAGGTGCAGTCAGAAAAAACGGGATCAAATCCATGTGGATGTCCATGATGGAAATTTTGGTTAGCCCAAATGAAGGTGCTTCAATGGGAGGGACAAATGGTGTTGTAGGATTGGTAGGGCGGTGGAATATTAGTTCCAAACTGAGGCAAATAAACACAAAGAGTATCAACCAGGTCCATTAGATGGTCTATAATCAATGGTCCAACTACATTTGGGTAAACAGGTGAGGAAAACACAATTCAATTTTAAATGAATAACTGAAAAAAAATATGTAAAAACCCACATGAACAATCCCTTACACAAATAAATACCTCATGAAAATGAAATATAAATGAATAATATATCACGTAAATAGTGAATGAATTTGACTCATATAAATAGAAATAAACTAATTTAATTACAATGCATGTAGGGGAATAAATCAACGAGTGTCCATAGGGAATTGTCTCTATATTAAGATCCACCACCCACAATAATTCTTTAAATAAAAATCATTTGGATGAACTGGAATATGAAAAACAAATGGTATTTCTCAGAATGTGAAATTGGATTATATATAGGATTATTTAGAAAATAAACATATGAGAAAGTAAAAGAGTTTGCTTAACATAATTCAATAGTTTAAATGGAGGGATTTTTGGAGATAAACCTTTAAACCCAAAATCAATAAGGACCCATTGTAATGTATTTTAGGGTTATTATTTTCAAGTGTTCAATTAATCATTTGAAGACAAAAAAATAGAATAGATTTTTTCTACAATAATGCTACTAGAATAATTAAAATAGAAGACACAGAAAATAAAATAACACAATATATAAAATCCTTTAGATAAGCATGATCCTATGTGCATGAAGATAAAATCACCCTGACCAGTATTTATATCAACAAACAATGAAAAAACAACAAATTACAGACTTGAAGAAACAAGAAGTAAAAACTGAAGCTATCCGAGGAGGCTCTCCATGTTGAACTAGGTCGCAGTGGTGAAGCTTGTCACATAGAGTCAATGTTATCCACTTCTAGATAGACTCATGCACACACACATAAAAGGATATAAATCTATATATGAGAGAATAAATTGAATCATTACACTTCTAAAATTCTAAAATGAAACTAGGTTACGATGAAAGATAGTTCAAGATATGAAACCTCCTTGATGAGAATTCCTCCAAAACCCAAGACCGATTCAATCTCCACTAAGTATCCACTAGAGAGGTACTCTGGTTGCAAGAGGTGGCACGAACTTGGAAGAGGAGATCATCGATTTCTAGAACCCCTTATTCCTCATTTGTTTTCTCTAAGAAGATATATAAGTCAGAGAAGATCCTCATGCCGAGAGAGATCTCGATAAACCAAATGAGACACACACCAAATGAGAGATATAATTCTCTAATCAATGTGCAAATAGAGCAAAGATGGCATTCCAGGGGAGCATCAGGTGACATTGTAAGAAAACCCAAGATCAAATCTGTGTGGATTTCTAGGATGAAAATAATGGCTCACCTAAAAAAGGTGAATAAATGGGAGGGACAAATGGCATTGTAGTGTTGATAAGGAGGTGGAAACATTGATCCAAGATGAGGAAAATAAACACATATAGGATGAACTAGGGTCAATGGATGGGTTATAATCAATGATCTAGGTATAGTCAGGTAAATATGTAAGGAAAATAAAATTTACTTATAAAAGAATAACTGAAAACAAATATTGAAAAACCCACATGAACTGTCCCATGCACAAATAAACACCCCATGAAAATGCAATATAAAATAAATAAATAAACATATAAACGGATAATAAATTTGAATCATATAAATAGAAAAAAAATCACTTAATTTCAATGTAGGTAGTGGTATAAATAAAAAAATCTTCACCTTATTTTAAAAATAATTTGATTATGATGTTCCCGCAACCTAAGGTATAGAATTGGGACTAAGTTCATTAGTTTATGAAATTGTTAGAATTTATAAAATGGTATGTACTTAGTAAAACTCCCATATATATTGTCCCTAGTGGGTATCTTATAAACACTCACTATCCCAGACTCAATAACATCCCTAAAAATGATGTATAATCTCAATTCGTTTTTATCCACCATGAAGTACATAGATTTCAGATAGATAAAATTCTTATTGACTATTATTATGGAAAAATATGAAATCATTAGATAAAGATAGCTTGGAAAAGAAAATCATTCTACCATATAACCTCTTTTATATATTTTTTCAAGGCTATATACTCTTCTATAGTAGTAAAGAGTGAAACCGCTGACAACATATTTCACTTCCAGGAGACCGATCCTCCATATACAAGAAACACAAAACTATTTATTTATTTTTTCACAACTAGGTTTTAATTTTGGTTATTTGACCCAGTTCATTTTTGGGTTTTGAGTTTTCTCTTAGGAACCAGGTCTGACAATTCTGAATTTTTGAGGTATTATTTCCATTTATTCTTGGTGTAGATTTTTCCTTAGGGTCCTATTTGATTTTGGGAATAAAATATGAAATTTTTTGGTTGCCATATTGATGTGCATGGTTGGATAATGGATTTTAAAACCATGATCCATTCTCAAGGTATCTTTGTGGTATGATGAAACATTCTGACATAAGCAACCACATGTCTTCCTCATGGTATTTAAGGCCTTGTGGACTAATATTTTGGTTGGTGCCTCTTAGAGATAGTGGGGCCTATAGTCGTTGCATGATATTCCAATCCATGTAGGCTAACCATGCATGAATTTTAGTTTATTAAAAACTTCTAAAATTCCCTTTGTTTCCTTTCGGGATTTAACCCTAATTCCACCCTCATTCGCATGACTCAATATTTTTTTCTATGGGAGCTTCATAAAATCTCTCCAAGGCTCCTTGGGATCTTTTACATTGGTAGTTTTTTAATGGAAACTCCATGAAATCTCCATGTAAGTTCCCCCTCCTTTGATTTCCTCCTCTTTTCAAGGGGTTCCTTCCTTCTTCTTTGGGTGTTTGCTTGGACAACAGGTTGGGTGGTCTTCTTGGGATTTTTTTGGATTATCATGAATCAATATTGATGTTTATAGTTTAACATTTACATTATAGGTATCACATGAAGTTTGGTTGTGTTTTTTCACCATTTTATAGAAAGTTCTACACTTGTGTGAGGTGGTTCAACACTATAGCATTTTTAGATGATTTGATTTTCTTGTTTGGTTAATTTTTACAAGTTTTATGTCATATTTTTGAGATAAAAATTGTATTTTAAAAGATATTGTTCTGTTTATGTGATGGGAATGGATTTTATACAAAATGGCTATGTCTTTTTGTGTGATTTATTGTGGTGTTTCGTGGAGGGGTTTTATCGGTTGTTTTAAGGGTGATAAAAGTGTTTTAAAAGGAAATTAAGGTGAAAATATGTTTTAATGTAAATTTTTAAAGAAAAATGTAATAATTTAGAAAATTGGTTTTTATTCTGCACCATTAAGTATGTATTTTAAATTATCTATTTGATGAAATAATGTTTTAAAAATGATCATGGTTTATGTGTGAATTTAAAAAGTGGATTGGCCCATGGAATATCTTGATCAGTGGTTTTATTTTCTTATACATTTTAAAAAGAGGATTAATAAATTGTGTAAGTGATTGTAAATGTATTTGAAGGTAGTTTTTGGTGTGTGTAAAATGGAAAGTGAATTGGTTTATGGAAAATGGTTACTTCCTCACATGTTTATAATGCATAGTATGTGTATGTGAAAAAAGGGTGTTTTGTGTAACATGTGGACTGGGATTGAGCACAAGAGAATCTCAAGTATCTAGGTGGGTAAACTACAACTACTAAGCCAAAGATACATAAGTGGCTTGTCCCAGTTTCACTTATCAGGATTGATGATTACAACACTAACTAAACTATGATGATGATGGATCACCACTGGAATTTTGGATATTTCTCCTATCTAGTGTCTTGTGCATGAAAACACTAACAGTTGTGCTTATTATACCACATTTCACTAAGGTACGAGGTTCTACTGACTCACTCGAGCTTGATCACCATTAGGGATTTACCCATCGTTCTCTCTTGTGACATGATATATATGTGATGTGGTTTCATATGTTGGTATACAGTGGACATTGAGTGTATTTCATTTGAAATAGAGAATATTTTAGTAAAATAATCTTTTTGTAATGTTACTTCTAAAGGTGTGGTTTTGAAAATGTTTCCTATATGAGATGGTTTACTTCGAAGGTGTTTGCCCTAATCATGATTTATCTCATAAATGTTTTCTTTAAGAATGTTTTAAAGGTTTTTATATGAATTAGAAAGTTAATTTATATTTTAATGTTATAGCATGGAATACTTATTTTATGCGGCATCTTACTGGGCTTTGGCTCACACCCTACATACACCTTTGGGTGTATGTAGACATTTTTTGTATGACTCGGACAATATGTGATGTGGTGGCTTCACTTTCTAGAGTTTCATCTCATGTAGGTTTTAATGGTGGTGGCTTGAGGGTGATTACCCTCTTGTTTCATGCAGACCTTGTATAAGGCCCTAGCCTTAAACCTTACTTAATATTGAATTAAATGAATAATTCACCTTGAGGATATTTTCAGGTTTAGAGTTTTAGAGAATTAGAACATAACTATTACATCTTAAAAGATTACAAATTAGACACTTCTACTAAGTCTCCATAAAATAAAAACTCTTAAAAAGAAAGATGTCTAGATTCCATGTTTTAGATAGCATGAAATTACCTTGATCCCATCCTTGACCTTATTCCACTTTAAGTCATGTGAAAAACATTTCAAAAAACTTGGGGTGAGCATAAAAAGCTCAGTAAGGGATACACAAAGAATGAAAACTGTTAGTTTTTCAAAATCAAGTAAACCATGTATACTCTATCAAAGTAATACCTTCACCTTCATGAAGTAGTAAAAACTCTTCACTGAATAAAGTATCATTACTTACCTTTTTGTAACCAAAGGATTACCATAAAACCCATATAAAGAACACATAGAATATATAAAGGTAACTTGGGACATAAACATACTTAAGTGGAATAACCATACGGTTGACTTCCACACATATCACTTAATGGAATAGCCATACGGCCAATTTCCATACATACTTAATGGAATAGCCATACGTCCGACTTCCATACCCAATTCATTGGAGGTTATAACGTAACCACCCGTCCTGGTATTCACGGCACCACCCATCATATGGTTTATAATGTAACCACCCGTTAAAATGTCCAAGTACCAGTATAAAATCATAAAACATAAAACCAATATAAAGGAATGATAACATTTCCACATTTCAATAACAATATATCATAATAGAATCCTTTATCAAAACCATTTTCAATACCAAAATACATACAAGAGTATATGGTATTTATTCCATTTTAAAAACATAACGGCTTGTTGAGGAAGCCAAAGACCAAATAATACTCGTGGTGGCGGAAAAGGTTTTTGTCGCCGCGTATGTTAAAAGAAACATTCCTTTTTGTCGTTTTGTAAAACGCTTCGTATAAAAAGATTCCTTTTGTATAAAAGTAAAAGTCAAAGGGGTTTTATACACCGTATAAAATAAAGTTGTGTATAAAATAAAATATGCCTCAATGAAAGGAGATTGAGACGAAGTCCCTTACCTCGGGTCCGACTTGACTCGATCGTTCTTTAACGTCCTGAATAATAAACTTGAGTTAATTTATACTTGATTAAGAAACTTTTTAGAGTTCATTATTCCTTTTATATCACTTATTTCCATGTTATAAACATTATGTAACCATTTGAGTTAATAATGTTTGTTTTGTCAATATTTGGTTCTTATGTCGAAAGTGGACTTCTTACAATTACATGTTGTTCGTGTGGTCAAAAGTTCTTTATATCCAGAATGAAATTCCTGATTTGGATATCATATATATCATATATATCCAGCATATACATGTATATATAATATTACATAATCATTTATAGGTAAGAAATGAAATGCACCGTTCATGGAGACGGTAAGCCGTACGTACGCATGAAAGCTACTTTCATTTCTTTGTCATATTAATGGAATTAAAACTAAATGAGAGGTATGTATATTTTAATTACTGAATTATATTCATCATTTAGATATATCATTAATTATATATATCCATTATATACATGTAATTTTAATAGTACATTACATTTGGGGATAAGAAATGAAATGCACCGTTCATGGAGACGGTAAGCCGTACGTACGCATGAACGCTACTTTCATTTCTATCTCATACTTTAATGGAAAGAAATAATAATGATATATAGGTATATTATAATTCCAGTATAACATCATATATAATAACTTTAAATCCATCCTTTACATGTACCACATATGGTATTAACGAATCACATCATTTTGAGGGGGCGGTAGTCCGCACTTCCTTAAATGAAGATATCGTGTTTACCCATAATGGAAACCATAAAGGTATGCCAAAAATGAAAAATACAGAAGCTTAAAGAAAACATAAACATATTATATATCATATATAAAAATAGTTACATCATAATGGCCACCTTTGAAGGTGTTAAATGAGTATTGAACAATCATCATTTCGGGAGGCAGAATTTCGCCATCCACGGAAACCGTATGTTCTTTAACCATTTGATGTAGTTGTGTGAGAGTGTAGCTTGAATAAATATTATAAAAACATCCTAGTATATTTAATATACTGGTTTTGTTACAAAATAAGTAAATAAAAAGATTTTAGAGGGTTGGAGAAGCAAAATAAAACAAATGAACAAGAGAGAATGAATTACCTTTAAAAGTGTAACTCCCTTTTGATTTGAGCCTAAAGGATTCCTTTGAAAGGATTATGCCCAAAGGGAATCCTCTAGGATGAGTAGAGGGATATGGAGAGAGTAATTGGGCAGGGTTTGTCCGAGCCAAAGGCTTGAGAAGTGTGTGAAATGAGGTAGAGGTGGGGGCCTTTTATAAGAGGAGAGGAGGGGCACTTTTGGAAAGTAAAGAAATATTACTTTATTTGAAAATGTGTTTCGGTTTTAAAAGGTACCACATTGATATAATTCGTGGATAAGGTGATAAGGGTTATAAATCCACTCATCCAATTAGTTTTTTCCATGTGTAGGATTTAGAGTTTTCATTATCTTTCCATTTTATTTAAATCGTCAAATAATGATGTCATCGCTGCATCATTATTATGTCATAAATAATTTAATTTATTTAATGTCTAAAAATTATAAAAAAAATACTATGATGTAGGAAATATTTTTATCTTTCCAATGACTATTTATAAACAAAATTTGGACTTGTATAACCCCTCTTAAAAATTATTTTAGTAAACCAATTTATGTTAGTGTTATTTTCACTTTAACATTAAATAAAAATATATTAATGTCATTTTCCAACTAAAGTGGCTCCATGGGGTCCCCAAGTTGGCCCATGGCTTGTCTTGGTCGTCCATGACTCACCCAATAGGTGTAGGACAAGTTTCATGGTGTTTTCACATTCTTATAATACCATTTTTACCTTAAACTACATTAATTACCTCTAATCGCGATTAATGAAAAAAAGTTAATATTCACCAAAAAAATATTTTAATCTCATTGAACCACATTTTACTTCTTAATGACAACCATGTATGTCGGATTTTCAAAATTCAATACACATTAGTGGTAAAATTTCATTTAACTGAAAAATCAGTTTGCTTGATTACCACTTAGTGGTTTCACTATTCATCAAAAATTTAAGTTTTTCAGAAAATTACCAAAAATTCACCCTAAGCTATATTTGATATTCCAAATTCAAAAATGAAGTCCATTTTAAAAAATTCAAAACATATAAGTCAAATTAATTAATTTAATAATTAATTTCTGCTGTCATGACAAATAGCGTGTTTTTGTGAAACAATAAGTATCAAAAGATTGACACCAGTTTAAGTCCAATTTCAAAGTGAAATTGATTCCAATGATCACCATTGGATTAACTGGTAAAAATATTTTCTAATTTCACTTTAAAACCAATTAAAACAATAATATAATCATATAAATAATTTAGATTAAAAAGAGGTTTTGAATTAAAATACAACATTTTACACTATTCATAAAAAAAATGAACTTTATCAGAAAGGTACCAAAAATTTACACAAAGTAAATTTTGATGTCCCGATTCTAAATAAGAGTTATATTTGGTCCCATAGAATGTATAAGAGTGATCAAAACTATATTTAATGACAGTACGCCATCAAAAGGCGATAAGTGAACCTTTAGTGAAAACTAGAGTATATATGCCCTAAAATTGAACTCTTTCCGTATTTTAAGCCTTTATCTTTTATTGGGTAAATGTATAAACATTTAAAAACATATCTAATCATATTTTAGTTATTTCTATCCATTCCTGCCAGTACAACGGATACTTGTTAACTAACATTTAAAATAATATTATTTTATTACTAGTGTGCTACGTAAGTTTCAAAGAAACTCATCGTTGCGTATCGGGTACGCTATCGAACATAGCAACCCCTTTAAAATAAAATTAATATTTAATTCATAAATATTAATAAATATGAAAATTCTTTATTCTTTATTTACCTAGGATGTTACATCCTTCCCCCCTTTTGGTAATTGCGTCCTCACAATTTTATTGACTTATCAAAATAAGTGGGGGTATTTATCCCTCATAGCATTTTCAGATTCCCACGTTGCCTCTTCAATCACATGGTTTTTCCACAAAACCTTTACCTGATAAATCACCTTATTACGTAACACTTGCTCCCTGTGGTCAAGAATCTGGACCGGTTGTTCCTCATAAGATAGGTTCTCTTCCAGCTAAACTATCTCTGGACTCAAAACATGAGATGGATCTGGCATATACTTTCTCAACATCGAAACGTGAAAAACATTGTGTACCTGAGATAAACTCGGAGGTAAAGCCACTCGGTATGCAACTGATCCAACTCTTTCCAGAATTTCGTATGGTCCAACCAACCATGGACTCAACTTTCCTTTCTTACCAAATCTCATCATACTTTTCCAAGGAGAAACCTTGAGAAAAGCATGATCACCTACCTCAAAAGATAGATCCTTCCTCCGGTTATCCGCATAACTCTTCTGCCTGCTCTGAGTTGTTCTCATGTGTTTTCTGAATCAACTGAACTTTTTCTGCCATCTCTTCTACCAATTCTGGTCCCATCAACTTCCTTTCACCCACTTCATCCCAAAATGTTGGAGTTCGACACCGCTTCCCATATAATGCCTCAAATGGTGCCATCTGTATACTGGAATGAAAACTGTTATTATAAGAAAACTCAACCAAAGAAAGTTGTTGGTCCCAACTTCCCTGATAATCCATAGAACAAGCTCGTAGCATATCCTCCAAGGTCTGAATTATTCATTCTGACTGCCCATCTGATTGAGGATGAAAAGCTGTACTAAAATTTAATTCAGTACCCAACGACTTCTGAAGTCCTTTCCAAAAGTTAGAAGTAAACCTGGGATCACAATCTGATACAATGGAGAGAGGAACTCCATGTAACCTGACTATCTCTTTAAGATACAAACGGGAAAGTTGGTCTAGAGAGAAAGTATCTCGTATAGAAAGGAAATGAGCAGATTTGGTCAAGCGATCAACAATAACCCAGATTGCATTATTACCTCGAGATGTCTTCGGTAATCCAACAACAAAGTCCATGGATATGTTTTCCCATTTCCACTCTGGCACTGGTAAAGGCTGAAGCATCCCTTTCGGTAACTGCTGCTCTACTTTAACCTGTTGACATGTCAAACACTTCACAGTAAAATCAGCAATGTCTCTTTTCATTCCATCCCACCAGTAATACTCCCGCAGACCTCTGTACATCTTAGTACTACCATGATGAAAAAACAACTCATTCTTCAACTGTGAATCACAAGGCACACATAACCTCTTCACAAACCTCAAAACACAAACACAAACTTATCCAAGAACTCATGGAAAATTTTATTCATAAGGTCCATGAATACAGCAGGTGAATTGGTTAACCCAAAAGGCATAACTACAAATTCATAATGGCCATATCTAGTACGGAACGCAGTCTTCGGAACGTCTGCTTCTTTTACTTTCAACTGATGGTACCACGACCTCAAGTCAATCTTTGAAAAATACTGAGATCCCTGGAGCTGATACCACTTCATTCGATGGACCAACATCTGCTGATGTAACACCCGAGACTTTTATGTTATATAAATTATCAAAGGAATCTTTTTCTACGCAACACTTGCTTGACTTGCTTTACACGCAATCGCGACCTTCCTCGATAGCTTGCGTCGTACGCAATACAGAGTTTCACTAAACAACAATATGCTATTGAAACTAGCCGTTATGAATAGTAATAACCACTTTTTGAAATTTTATAAATTTTATTTTTCAAAATGGACTTCATTTTTGGACTCAGAATATCGAAATTAGCCTAGGGTGAAATTTTGGAATTTTTCTGAAAACTTTCAATTTTTGATGAATAGTGAAACCACTAAGTGGTAGGTTAAAAACTGAATTTTGCATAAAACTTAATTTTACCGCTTCTGTGAATGGAATTTCGAAAATCCGAGAGACACGGTTAATATCAAGGACTAAAATTTGGTTCAATGAGATGAAAATAATTTTTTGGTGAATAGTAACTTTTTACTTTTTTTACCGCGGTTAATAGTAAATAGGGTAACTAAGGGTAAATATGATATTACTATTACCCTAACACATGTCCTAATTCTATTGGACAAGTGTAATTCGACCAAAAACAAACTTAGGAATAAAATATGACCATTTAGGCCCACTTGGATT
Source organism: Viscum album (assembly GCA_963277665.1). Lineage (NCBI taxonomy): Eukaryota > Viridiplantae > Streptophyta > Magnoliopsida > Santalales > Viscaceae > Viscum > Viscum album. The sequence goes on along the minus strand of OY728146.1, from coordinate 1,877,290,150 downwards.
AGATTAGGACATTTATTATTAATTTATTTAAAGAAGGGTTAAAATAGTTAAAATCAAAGTTTAATAAGTAAATCATTTTTAATATGGGGTTATACATAAGATAAATTCGATTGTAAATATTCATTAGAAATCTAAAAAGATTTCCTACATGAGGGTATTTTATTTGTAATTTTTAGACATCAAATAATTTAATTTATTTATGACACAAAGATGATGCAGTAATTATCTTATTAATGAAATATTGACAAAATTGATAATATAAATACCAAAATAAATGTAATTTAAGACTTTTTATGAACTACACTAATTTTCTAGGTTACTATGATATATTATTGTTGATTTAATCAACTTGGTTCGAACATATAATTCTGTTATGACTTTCACAAAAATCATATATCAAATAGTGTCAAAATTGACACAAAATAGTTTTTAAATCAAATATTATATTATTAATTGTTATTTTATTCCTAAAAATCTAAGGTTCGGCCAAATGACTTAGATAAGGATATATATATTAATAATAAACAATTTGGGGTTCGTTTGGCATGTTATAGTAAGTGTATTAACCATATAGTGAAAGAAAACAAAAAGACACGGTAAAAGTTAAATTGATTAACTTAGAGTTAAATCTAATTGATAAGGTTAAAATAATATCCTAAACTTGTCTAAATCCTATTGGTTGATAGGATTTCGACCCATCCCCACTTTATCTTCTAAATAAGACCCTTTGGAACCATTATAAACCGATTTTTGACTTTAATATAAAATAATATTTTGAGATATTCCTAAGGTGCCCCTCTCCTCCCTTATAAAAGGGCACCTCCTCCCCCTCCTCCTCACACCAATTTGAGCACTCAAGCTCGGCCAACCCCTGCCATTTTCCCTTCTCCACTTCCCTAGAATAATCCTACAGGTACTGGTCTTCTTCAAAGGCCAATCTTAGTTCCCTAAGTGAAGGATTCAAAGAGGCGTTTCAAAGAAGAGGTAATAACCATTACCGATCTTTTCAATTTCTTTCTTCTTCAACTTCTTCTTCTTTAGTTGTTTCATGATAAAGTAATAACATCAGTATTACTTACTTACTGATATGTTATTATAAATATGAAACAACCCTAATTAACCTTCTATCCATCCTACGGAAAAATGAAATCACCGCGCGTGCGTACGTACGGAATACCGTCTCCACGCCGTGGTGTAATCTATTTTCCACCATAACCTTACAAGGATGGGTATAATGGTGTAATGAGTAACTATATATGATTATTATGAAGTAATATTGATACTGAAATAATATATATATATACTCCAATACAATTCCACGATCATAGGAACGATATCATCACTCGTGCGTACGTACGGAATACCGTCTCCACGATGTGATGCGACTCGTTCTACATGATCTTCATTTAATAATGATTATATAAATGAATTGAATGAATGAATATGGTATATACTACACTAATACCATTCTGGAAATGAATTATCTATAACCTAAAGATAAGAATAAGAATTTACTCGACAAAACACGCATAAGAACAAAAAGTTATAAAGACCCGAGTAACAAGTAACAATGAAATATTACTAACAAGAAGCTAATAATATGACCATATATGATATCATATAAATATGTATGATTCTGGAATAAGTCAATAACATTATTTAAACCATTATACAGGAGCTTCGGACACGTAAAAAGCAAATCGGACCTAAGGTAAGGGAAATATCACAATCTCATTTTTATCCGAGATTGTTTATTCGTAAGTATTTACTGGGGTGTATTTTATCATCCACATCCATGTTCCCTCAATATGTAATATTGTTTCCATCCACTTGAAATAGTTTAAATCCAATTTTACCCTTAGGTTAGTTTTTAGTAAAGAATATGAAAGGAATCTTTTGTCGTTTTTCCGTACGAGGTACTTTTTGACTTTTCCGACAAAAGTACGAAGAATGTTTTTTTTTAACTTATACGGCATGAATGGATTTTTAAAACATTACTTCAAAGAAGCTTCCTTTACAAGTTTTCAAGTTTATTTTTAATCAACTTCTTTTATTTTAAAGTTGTATGACATGTTATGAAAGGAAAAATGTTTTTGAAGAAGAAAGGATATTTTCCTCAAGAATTCAATTCAAGTGTTTTATCAAAATTATTTTCCATCTAAGATAATAAAGGGTTCTGTTTCTATCCATATTTTTACATTGGTTTGACTATGTTGTGATGGAATTATGTTTATGAATTCCTTTATCATATATGAATTGATTTATGATGTCATGATGTTTCAAGAATCCCATTTTTGTTATATGTGTTATGCGACGATGTATGTTTTATGATTATGTGGCACACATAAGAAAGGATTCATTATAAGATGGGTGGGACCTATATCTCCCTCCAATGCATTGGGTAATGATTTTATATCTCATGAGATAGACATGGCTGGAACGGAAGGTTATTTCGGTTCAGTGATACAGGACTGAAACGAGGAGTGAACTCGGTTCAGAAAGGGACTTTGTCCACTAAGATAGTCTTGGCAATGAGTCATGACTAACAAGAAATGATTTCCATGATTATGTGTGCATGCTACAAAGTTTGAAGTTTTATGTTATGATTATGGGGATCTCATTTTCACTTCTATGATTTATTCCATGTTAAGATATTATGATCTCTTTTGCAGGTTTTGATAAAGATATGATATGATTTTTATTTCCTTTATTTGCCCTTGCTGAGCATTTGAGCTCACCCTTTTATGTTTTCTTTTCCCCAGGTCGGGAAGATGGATATTAAGTAGAATATGCTAAATGGGACCCTAGATATGATGAAATAAATGGGAGACACTGTAGAAGATTTATGAACCAGTTGTTTATGTTTCCCAGTTTCTAAAGACACTATACCTATACGGTCCTTTGTGGTTTTGTCATATGTTGTAATAAGTGTGCTTCAATTTTAAAGTATTAACAATGTATGTAAAGTATGGGTCGTTATAGTTGGTATCAGAGGAAAGGTATAGTCAACCTTTGGAAACTAGGATGTGAAAGCCTTAGTAAGAACCCTAAGGATAAGTCTAAGCATAGAACACAATCTTAGTGTTTTAGAAATGGCCTTGAATAACCTAGGATAAGACCTTAAGCATGAAAATTTTATTCTTGAATTATGTGGTTTCCTATTATAATTAGTGTTGCTCACACTATTCTTCTTGGTTTTAGTCAATGGCTGGAACCCGAAGGAATCGTGTTAATGCGGAATGCGATGGGCAATGCAATGATTGTCCCCCTGAGAAACCAAACGATATGGGAGCTGGAATGCAAAATCTTGTAGCCATGATCACACAACTTTCTCAAGCTATGAATCATGCAGGATTTCCAAACGAACAAAGGAGGGAGCAACATTCTGTTGAATCCTTCATGAGGCAGCGTCCACCTTCTTTCAGCGGGTCTACTGATCCATTAGTTGCTGAACAATGGATTAGTACTACTGAAAAGATATTTTCAGTTCTTCAATGTTCTGAGCATGATAAAGTCATCCTAGCAGTGTATCGTTTGGAAGGAGATGCGGATCAATGGTGGAATCTTGTTAAGAATACGAGGCAAAGGGATGAAATTGAGTCTATGGAATGGGACGAGTTCAAGAACTTATTTTTCAATAAGTACTTCCCTCGTATTCTCCGAACAAAGATGGAGAAAGAGTTCCTTGAACTGAAGCAAAGGGATGATGAATCTGTTAGTACCTATGAAGCAAATTTTACAAGACTTGCAAGGTACGCTTCTGGTATTATTATCCAACCTGAGAGTAAGATCGATCGATTCTTTAGTGGCTTAAAACCAAGTCTTCGAAGGGCGTTAGCCATAAGGGACTTCAATAGCTACGAGGAAATCGTTCGATGTGCTCTCAAAGTCGAGATGGAGATTGGAGTAACCCATCAGTCACATGGGTTTGATAAGAAGAGGAAGATGGAATTCAAAGAAAAATCTAAAGAGCACACGGAAAAGAAGATGAACTTTCCCTTATGCTCAAAGTGTGGAAAGAAACATGGAGGGAGTTGTCTTAAAGGGACAAGTAAATGTTTTAAATGTGGAAAGGAAGGTCATCGGGCATTTGAATGCCGTGATAATGGGAAGAAGATGTCTAATGATGCAACCAAAGGAAGGGATACACAGAATGAACCTGCTACACTTCAATGTTTCAAGTGCAAGGAGATGGGGCATTATGCCAATCAATGCCCAAATCCAAGGGTTGATGATGATGGTCGACGTCAACAAACTCTTAAGGCTAAAGACAAAGGAAAGTCACATGCAATTTCTATCAGCGAGGTGGAGTACGATAACGATGTGGTGAAAGGTACACTTACCATCCACTCTAAAGTAGCAAATGTTTTATTTGATTCTGGATCCACCCACTCTTTTATTTCTGAAAAATTTTCTAAGGGTATCACCGTATTACCTCAACAATTAGATGTTGAGTTAGCTGTGACAACACCTAATGGCACATCAATCGCATCAGAAGTTTATAATTCTTCTCTGATCGAAGTTTGTGGGAAAGTGCTTCCTGCAAATCTTGTGATCCTTCCTTTAGTGGAATTTGATGTGATTCTTGGCATGGATTGGCTTTCTCTACATGGAGCTCATATCAATTTCCAAAGAAGGGAAGTCACATTTCATATTCCAGATCAATCTACGATCGTATACCAATGCAAGGATGAACATAACCTTCCAGTGGAAATTTCTTCCATCTTATGGGTATTGATTCCACTAAATGAAGGTTATTTATCTCAAATGGTTGGTGAGAAACTCACGATTAAGAATATGCCCATTGTACGGGAGTTTGATGATGTCTTTCCGGAGGAATTGCCGGGTCTTCCACCAAATCGTGAAGTTGAGTTTTCAATAGAACTCGTACCGGGTGCTTTGCCTATTTCAAAGACACCTTATAGAATGGCCCCAATTGAGTTGCAGGAATTGAAGAAGCAACTCCAAGAGAATCTTGATAAGGGATTCATACGCCCTAGTGCGTCACCTTGGGGAGCACCTGTTCTATTTGTTAAGAAGAAAGATGGATCAATGAGACTCTGCATTGATTATCGAGAAATTAACAAGATCACTATCAAGAACAAATATCCTCTCCCACGCATTGATGACTTATTTGACCAACTACGCGGAGCTCAATACTTTTCCAAGATTGATCTTCGTTCAGGGTATCATCAATTAAGGGTCAAAAGGGAGGATATACCAAAGACGGCTTTCCGTACAAGGTATGGACACTATGAATTTATAGTGATGCCATTTGGTCTTACTAATGCCCCTGCTATCTTCATGGATCTAATGAATAGAGTCTTTAGAGACTATCTTGATCAATTTGTGGTAGTCTTTATAGATGATATTCTTTTCTATTCAAAGAGCAAGGAAGAGCATGAAGATCACTTGAGAATTATATTGAAGACCCTGAGAAAGGAGAAGCTTTATGCCAAATTTACCAAGTGTGAATTTTGGCTTCAAAAAGTTTCATTTTTGGGTCATATAATCTCAAAAGAGGGGATATCTGTGGATCCAGCAAAAACAGAGGTTATCGAAAGATGGTCAAGACCAACAACAGTAACTGAGATCCGAAGTTTTCTTGGTTTGGCTGGATATTATCGACGTTTTGTAAAAGATTTTTCACGATTATCTAATCCAATCACCAAGTTGACTCGGAAGGGAGTTAAGTTTGTCTGGACAGAGGAATGTGAAGAGAATTTCAAGGAGTTGAAAAGAAGGTTATCCAGTGCACCTGTGCTCACACTGCCTTGTAGTGGAGAAAGGTTTGTGATCTACAGTGATGCATCCAAGAAGGGATTGGGGTGTGTTCTTATGCAAAATGATATGGTGATAGCTTATGCCTCACGACAGTTGAAAATCCATGAGCAAAATTACCCAACACATGATTTGGAGTTGGCTGCGGTAATCTTTGCATTAAAGATTTGGAGGCATTACCTTTATGGTGAAAGGTGTGATATTTATACTGATCATAAAAGTTTAAAGTATATTTTCACACAAAAGGAGTTGAATATGCGTCAAAGAAGATGGTTGGAGCTGATTAAGGATTATGACTGCTCAATCCATTACCACCCTGGGAAAGCAAACAAGGTGGCAGATGCATTAAGTCGACAAGACCATGCTAGTTTATCCATGATGAGGATCACAAAAGATCCAATATTTATGGATTTACAAAGGATGGATCTTGGAATTATAATGTAAGGGGAAAAATCTTATCTTTCTCAAATGAATGTTCAACCATCTATACATGTGAAGATTAAAGAGGCACAGAAAGAAGATGTCGAGTTACAAAAGAAGGTGAGAAATGTTCCTGAATTCAACCTTGATTGTGATGGGATAATAAAGTTCAGGAATCAGGTTTGTGTTCCTCCCATCCCCGAATTAAAGAATGAGCTGCTGGATGAGGCTCATAGTTCATCATTTTCTATTCATCCTGGAAGCACGAAGATGTATAGGGACCTGAAAGAGTACTTCTGGTGGGATGGCATGAAAAGAGATGTTGCTGAATATGTCTCTCGATGCTTGGTTTGTCAACAAGTTAAAGCTGAGAGACAGAAGTCTAAGGGGATGTTACAACCATTACCCATACCCGAATGGAAATGGGAAAACATCACTATGGACTTTGTCACAGGACTTCCTAAAACATCCAAAGGCGATAATGCTATCTGGGTCATAGTTGATCGTCTTACAAAGTCTGCACACTTCATTGCTATTAGAGAGGATTTCTCTCTAGATCAGCTTGCCAGGATATATGTAAAGGAAGTGGTAAGATTGCATGGAGTACCACTTTCTATTATATCTGATCGAGATCCGAGATTTACCTCGAAGTTCTGGCGAAGTCTTCAGCATACTCTGGATACAGAGTTGAGTTTCAGCACTGCTTATCATCCCCAGACAGACGGTCAGTCTGAGAGAACAATTCAAACCCTAGAAGATATGTTGAGAGCTTGCTCTATGGATTTCAAAGGAGGTTGGGATCAACACCTACCTTTGGTGGAATTTTCTTATAATAATAGCTTTCACTCCAGTATTCAGATGGCTCCTTATGAAGCTCTCTATGGAAAGAAATGCAGGACTCCAACTTGCTGGGATGAAGTTGGGGAAAGAAAGCTATTAGGACCTGATCTCGTTGATGAAATGGCAGAAAAGGTTAGATCTATTCAACAACACATAAGAGCAGCTCAAAGTCGACAGAAAAGTTATGCCGACAACCGAAGAAAAGACCTAGAGTTTGAAGTGGGCGATAAAGTGTTCTTACGAATATCTCCCTGGAAGAGGGTTATGAGATTTGGAAAGAAGGGGAAGTTGAGCCCTAGATATATCGGTCCTTTTGAAATACTGGATCGTGTTGGGAAGGTAGCTTACCGATTGGCGCTTCCACCGAATCTCTCTCAAGTTCACGATGTGTTCCACGTATCTCTCCTGAGAAAGTACATACCAGATTCTTCACATGTACTCAGCTCAGAAGTTGTACCACTGGAGAAAGATCTTTCTTATGAAGAACAGCCGATAGAGATTCTGGATCGTAGCGAAAAAGTCCTACGAAACAAGACCACTCGCTTGGTGAAAGTTTTATGGAGGAACCACCAACTTGAAGAAGCTACATGGGAGCTTGAGGATATGATGAGGGAGAAGTATCCTCATCTGTTTGTTACAAAGTGACGAATTTCGAGGGCGAAATTCTTTTTAAGGGGGGTAGAATGTAACACCCGAGACTTTTATGTTATATAAATTATCAAAGGAATCTTTTTCTACGCAACACTTGCTTGACTTGCTTTACACGCAATCGCGACCTTCCTCGATAGCTTGCGTCGTACGCAATACCGAGTTTCACTAAACAACAATATGCTATTAAAACTAGCCGTTATGAATAGTAATAACCACTTTTTGAAATTTTATAAATTTTATTTTTCAAAATGGACTTCATTTTTGGACTCAGAATATCGAAATTAGCCTAGGGTGAAATTTTGGAATTTTTCTGAAAACTTTCAATTTTTGATGAATAGTGAAACCACTAAGTGGTAGGTTAAAAACTGAATTTTGCATAAAACTTAATTTTACCGCTTCTGTGAATGGAATTTCGAAAATCCGAGAGACACGGTTAATATCAAGGACTAAAATGTGGTTCAATGAGATGAAAATAATTTTTTGGTGAATAGTAACTTTTTACTTTTTTTACCGCGGTTAATAGTAAATAGGGTAACTAAGGGTAAATATGATATTACTATTACCCTAACACATGTCCTAATTCTATTGGACAAGTGTAATTCGACCAAAAACAAACTTAGGAATAAAATATGACCATTTAGGCCCACTTGGATTAGATTAGGACATTTATTATTAATTTATTTAAAGAAGGGTTAAAATAGTTAAAATCAAAGTTTAATAAGTAAATCATTTTTAATATGGGGTTATACATAAGATAAATTCGATTGTAAATATTCATTAGAAATCTAAAAAGATTTCCTACATTAGGGTATTTTATTTGTAATTTTTAGACATCAAATAATTTAATTTATTTATGACACAAAGATGATGCAGTAATTATCTTATTAATGAAATATTGACAAAATTGATAATATAAATACCAAAATAAATGTAATTTAAGACTTTTTATGAACTACACTAATTTTCTAGGTTACTATGATATATTATTGTTGATTTAATCAACTTGGTTCGAACATATAATTCTGTTATGACTTTCACAAAAATCATATATCAAATAGTGTCAAAATTGACACAAAATAGTTTTTAAATCAAATATTATATTATTAATTGTTATTTTATTCCTAAAAATCTAAGGTTCGGCCAAATGACTTAGATAAGGATATATATATTAATAATAAACAATTTGGGGTTCTTTTGGCATGTTATAGTAAGTGTATTAACCATATAGTGAAAGAAAACAAAAAGACACGGTAAAAGTTAAATTGATTAACTTAGAGTTAAATCTAATTGATAAGGTTAAAATAATATCCTAAACTTGTCTAAATCCTATTGGTTGATAGGCTTTCGACCCATCCCCACTTTAGCTTCGAAATAAGACCCTTTGGAACCATTATAAACCGATTTTTGACTTTAATATAAAATAATATTTTGAGATATTCCTAAGGTGCCCCTCTCCTCCCTTATAAAAGGGCACCTCCTCCCCCTCCTCCTCACACCAATTTGAGCACTCAATCTCGGCCAACCCCTGCCATTTTCCCTTCTCCACTTCCCTAGAATAATCCTACAGGTCCTGGTCTTCTTCAAAGACCAATCTTAGTTCCCTAAGTGAAGGATTCAAAGAGGCGTTTCAAAGAAGAGGTAATAACCATTACCGATCTTTTCAATTTCTTTCTTCTTCAACTTCTTCTTCTTTAGTTGTTTCATGATAAAGTAATAACATCAGTATTACTTACATACTGATATGTTATTATAAATATGAAACAACCCTAATTAACCTTCTATCCATCCTACGGAAAAATGAAATCACCGCGCGTGCGTACGTACGGAATACCGTCTCCACGCCGTGGTGTAATCTATTTTCCACCATAACCTTACAAGGATGGGTATAATGGTGTAATGAGTAACTATATATGATTATTATGAAGTAATATTGATACTGAAATAATATATATATATACTCCAATACAATTCCACGATCATAGGAACGATATCATCACTCGTGCGTACGTACGGAATACCGTCTCCACGATGTGATGCGACTCGTTCTACATGATCTTCATTTAATAATGATTATATAAATGAATTGAATGAATGAATATGGTATATACTACACTAATACCATTCTGGAAATGAATTATCTATAACCCAAAGATAAGAATAAGAATTTACTCGACAAAACACGCATAAGAACAAAAAGTTATAAAGACCCGAGTAACAAGTAACAATGAAATATTACTAACAAGAAGCTAATAATATGACCATATATGATATCATATAAATATGTATGATTCTGGAATAAGTCAATAACATTATTTAAACCATTATACAGGAGCTTCGAACACGTACAAAGCAAATCGGACCTAAGGTAAGGGAAATATCACAATCTCATTTTTATCCGAGATTGTTTATTCGTAAGTATTTACTGGGGTGTATTTTATCATCCACATCCATGTTCCCTCAATATGTAATATTGTTTCCATCCACTTGAAATAGTTTAAATCCAATTTTACCCTTAGGTTAGTTTTTAGTAAAGAATATGAAAGGAATCTTTTGTCGTTTTTCCGTACGAGGTACTTTTTGACTTTTCCGACAAAAGTACGAAGAATGTTTTTTTTAACTTATACGGCATGAATGGATTTTTAAAACATTACTTCAAAGAAGCTTCCTTTACAAGTTTTCAAGTTTATTTTTAATCAACTTCTTTTATTTTAAAGTTGTATGACATGTTATGAAAGGAAAAATGTTTTTGAAGAAGAAAGGATATTTTCCTCAAGAATTCAATTCAAGTGTTTTATCAAAATTATTTTCCATCTAAGATAATAAAGGGTTCTGTTTCTATCCATATTTTTACATTGGTTTGACTATGTTGTGATGGAATTATGTTTATGAATTCCTTTATCATATATGAATTGATTTATGATGTCATGATGTTTCAAGAATCCCATTTTTGTTATATGTGTTATGCGACGATGTATGTTTTATGATTATGTGGCACACATAAGAAAGGATTCATTATAAGATGGGTGGGACCTATATCTCCCTCCAATGAATTGGGTAATGATTTTATATCTCATGAGATAGACATGGCTGGAATGGAAGGTTATTTCGGTTCAGTGATACAGGACTGAAACGAGGAGTGAACTCGGTTCAGAAAGGGACTTTGTCCACTAAGATAGTCTTGGCAATGAGTCATGACTAACAAGAAATGATTTCCATGATTATGTGTGCATGCTACAAAGTTTGAAGTTTTATGTTATGATTATGGGGATCTCATTTTCACTTCTATGATTTATTCCATGTTAAGATATTATGATCTCTTTTGCAGGTTTTGATAAAGATATGATATGATTTTTATTTCCTTTATTTGCCCTTGCTGAGCATTTGAGCTCACCCTTTTATGTTTTCTTTTCCCCAGGTCAGGAAGATGGATATTAAGTAGAATATGCTAAAAGGGACCCTAGATATGATGAAATAAATGGGAGACACTGTAGAAGATTTATGAACCATTTGTTTATGTTTCCCAGTTTCTAAAGACACTATACCTATACGGTCCTTTGTGGTTTTGTCATATGTTGTAATAAGTGTGCTTCAATTTTAAAGTATTAACAATGTATGTAAAGTATGGGTCGTTATAGCTGAAGTTGTTGCAAAGGATTTTACCACCCCTTTCTGCTTGTAGTCTAACTGCTTCCCATCACTCAAGCTCCTTGTCGGACACTCGTCTGCATAATGACCCATTTCATTACACTTAAAACATCTTACTGTTGGCTTTTCATTTCCTGCTTGATCATCTTCCTTACAGTTACGAGCAATATGACCAGACTTACCACACCGAAAGCACTTACCAGACTTGGATAAACATTCTCCAGGATGCATTTTACCACACTTCTCACAGGATGGATATTTGGATTTCTTACCTCCTTGCTTCTTTGATGAATTCTTCCCCTTTTCCTGCCAACTAGACCTCTTATTCTGTTGTTTGTCATAGAACACCTGATCATCGGCAAACTCCATTTCCACCTTCTCCGTACATCGAACAAGTTTTTCATAACTTTTGAACTCACGATAAGCTAAAGCGCTTCGATACTTTGGCTTTAACCCTGAGTAAAAACGGTTTATTTTACTATCAAGATCTCGTATGAAGTTTGGAGCATACCTTGCCAATCGAGTGAACTTTTCTTCTTAAGCAGCCACTGAATCATCCTCCTGCCTCAATTCTAGGAACTGTTTTTCCATCCTAAGACGAACCACCTTAGGAAAATATTTCTCAGGAAACATACCTTTGAATTCGTCCCAGTGAAGATCCTCAATCTCATCATTATCCCTTATATTTTTCACCATCGACCACCACTGATCAGCTTCACCTTCAAAATGGTAAATAGCAAGACTAACCTTTTGATGTTCTGAACACCCCATGACATCAAAAATCTTCTCCAGTGCTTTAATCCACCCTTCTGCTTGCACAGGGTCAGATGATCCTTTGAATGATGGGGGATGTTGCCTCATGAAATGTTCCACCACTGACATGTTCCTCTACGGTTGATCTGGCTGATCTCGTGCATGGATACCACCACCATTTATATCCTGAGTCAACTGTGCCATCACTGCAACAAACTGTTCAGTTCCGATTTCGACCATCTCAGGTTGCTGATTTGGAAGGTTATCTTCCTCCTGATGTCGTCCCAACATAGCTGCTTTGTTTCCTCTGCGGAAAACCATTCTGAACACCGAAATATCTTAGGCGAAGCAACATGGTAATCCGTAAATGATATATCATTTCAATCATATTATAATTTAACACTTTTCTAACTCCTAAAGTTGTCTAAACCGTCCTCTGATACCAACTATAAGGCCCCAGCCTTAAACCTTACTTAATATTGAATTAAATGAATAATTCACCTTGAGGATCTTTTCAGGTTTAGAGTTTTAGAGAATTAGAACATAACTACTACATCTTAAAAGATTAAAAATTAGACACTTCTACTAAGTCTCCATAAAATAAAAACTCTTAAAAAGAAAGATGTCTAGATTCCATGTTTTAGATAGCATGAAATTCCCTTGATCCCATCCTTGACCTTATTCCACTTTAAGTCCTGTGAAAAACATTTCGAAAAACTTGGGGTGAGCATAAAAAGCTCAGTAAGGGATACACAAAGAATGAAAACTGTTAGTTTTTCAAAATCAAGTAAACCATGTATACTCTATCAAAGTAATACCTTCACCTTCATGAAGTAGTAAAAAATCTTCACTGAATAAAGTATCATTACTTAACTTTTTGTAACCAAAGGATTACCATAAAACCCATATAAAGAACACATAGAATATATAAAGGTAACTTGGGACATAAACATACTTAAGTGTAATAACCATACGGTTGACTTCCACACATATCACTTAATGGAATAGCCATACGGCCAATTTCCATACATACTTAATGGAATAGCCATACGGCCGACTTCCATACCCAATGCATTGGAGGTTATAACGTAACCACCCGTCCTGGTATTCACGGCACCACCCATCATATGGTTTATAATGTAACCACCCGTTAAAATGTCCAAGTACCAGTATAAAATCATAAAACATAAAACCAATATAAAGGAATGATAACATTTCCACATTTCAATAACAATATATCATAATAGAATCCTTTATCAAAACCATTTTCAATACCAAAATACATACAAGAGTATATGGTATTTATTCCATTTTAAAAACATAACGGCTTGTTGAGGAAGCCAAAGACCAAATAATACTCGTGGTGGCGGAAAAGGTTTTTGTCGCCGCGTATGTTAAAAGAAACATTCCTTTTTGTCATTTTGTAAAAAGCTTCGTATAAAAAGATTCCTTTTGTATAAAATTAAAAGTCAAAGGGGTTTTATACACCGTATAAAATAAAGTTGTGTATAAAATAAAATATGCCTCAATGAAAGGAGATTGAGACGAAGTCCCTTACCTCGGGTCCGACTTGACTCGATCGTTCTTTAACGTCCTGAATAATAAACTTGAGTTAATTTATACTTTATTAAGAAACTTTTTAGAGTTCATTATTCCTTTTATATCACTTATTTCCATGTTATAAACATTATGTAACCATTTGAGTTAATAATGTTTGTTTTCTCAATATTTGGTTCTTATGTCGAAAGTGGACTTCTTACAATTACATGTTGTTCGTGTGGTCAAAAGTTATTTATATCCAGAATGAAATTCCTGATTTGGATATCATATATATCATATATATCCAGCATATACATGTATATATAATATTACATAATCATTTAGAGGTAAGAAATGAAATGCACCGTTCATGGAGACGGTAAGCCGTACGTACGCATGAACGCTACTTTCATTTCTTTGTCATATTAATGGAATTAAAAATAAATGAGAGGTATGTATATTTTAATTCCAGAATTATATTCATCATTTAGATATATCATTAATTATATATATCCATTATATACATGTAATTTTAATAGTACATTACATTTGGGGATAAGAAATGAAATGCACCGTTCATGGAGACGGTAAGTCGTACGTACGCATGAACACTACTTTCATTTCTATCTCATACTTTAATGGAAAGAAATAATAATTATATAGAGGTATATTATAATTCCAGTATAACATCATATATAATAACTTTAAATCCATCCTTTACACGTCCCACATATGGTATTAACGAATCACATCATTTTGAGGGGGCGGTAGTCCACACTTCCTTAAATGAAGATATCGTGTTTACCCATAATGGAAACCATAAAGGTATGACAATAATGAAAAATACAGAAGCTTAAAGAAAACATAAACATATTATATATCATATATAAAAATAGTGACATCATAATGGCCACCTTTGAAGGTGTTAAATGAGTATTGAACAATCATCGTTTCGGGAGGCAGAATTTCGCCATCCACGGAAACCGTATGTTCTTTAACCATTTGATGTAGTTGTGTGAGAGTGTAGCTTGAATAAATATTATAAAAACATCCTAGTATATTGAAGATACTGGTGTTGTTACAAAAGAAGTAAATAAAAAGAGTTTAGAGGGTTGGAGAAGCAAAATAAAACAAATGAACAAGAGAGAATGAATTACCTTTAAAAGTGTAACTCCCTTTTGATTTGAGCCTAAAGGATTCCTTTGAAAGTATTCTTCCCAAATTGAATCCTCTAGGATGAGGAGAGGTATGTGGAGAGAGTAATTGGGCAGGGTTTGTCCGAGCCAAAGGCTTGAGATGTGTGTGAAATGAGATAGAGGTGGGGGCCTTTTATAAGAGGAGAGGAGGGGCACTTTTGGAAAGTAAAGATATATTACTTTATTTGAAAATGTGTTTCGGTTTTAAAAGGTCCCACATTGATATAATTCGTGGATAAGGTGATAAGGGTTCGAAATCCACTCATCCAATTGGTTTTTTCCATGTGTAGGATTTAGATTTTTCATTATCTTTCCATTTTATTTAAATCGTCAAATAATGATGTCATCGCTGCATTATTATTATGTCATAAATAATTTAATTTATTTAATGTCTAAAAATTATAAAAAAAATACTATGATGTAGGAAATCTTTTTATCTTTCAAATGACTATTTATAATCAAAATTTAGACTTGTATAACCCCACTTAAAAATTATTTTAGTAAACCAATTTATGTTAGTGTTATTTTCACTTTAACATTAAATAAAAATATATTAATGTCATTTTCCAACTAAAGTGGCTCCATGGGGTCCCCAAGTTGGCTCATTGCTTGTATTGGTCGGACATGACTCACCCAATAGGTGTAGGAAAAGTTTCATGGTGTTTTCACATTCTTATAATACCATTTTTACCTTAAACTACACTAATTACCTCTAATCGCGATTAATGAAAAAAAGTTACTATTCACCAAAAAATTATTTTAATCTCATTGAACCACATTTTACTTCTTAATGACAACCATGTATGTCGTATTTTCAAAATTCAATACACATTAGTGGTAAACTTTCATTTAACTGAAAAATCAGTTTGCTTGATTACCACTTAGTGGTTTCACTATTCATCAAAAATTGAAGTTTTTCAGAAAATTACCAAAAATTCACCCTAAGCTATATTTGATATTCCGAATTCAAAAATGAAGTCCATTTTACAAAATTCAAAACATATAAGTCAAATTAATTAATTTAATAATTAATTCCTACTGTCATGACAAATAGCGTGTTTTTGTGAAACAATAAGTATCAAAAGATTGACACCAGTTTAAGTCCAATTTCAAAGTGAAATTGATTCCAATGACCACCATTGGATTAACAGGTAAAAATATTTTCTAATTTCACTTTAAAACCAATTAAAACAATAATATAATCATATAAATAATTTAGATTAAAATGTGGTTTTGAATTAAAATACAACATTTTACACTATTCATAAAAAAATGAACTTTATCAGAAAGGTACCAAAAATTTACACAAAGTAAATTTTGATGTCCCGATTCTAAAGAAGAGTTATATTTGGTCCCATAGAATGTATAAGAGTGATCAAAACTATATTTAATGACAGTACTCCATCAAAAGGCGATAAGTGAACCTTTAGTGAAAACTAGAGTATATATGCCCTAAAATTGAACTCTTTCCATATTTTAAGCCTTTATCTTTTATTGGGTAAATGTATAAACATTTAAAAACATATCTAATCATATTTTAGTTATTTCTATCCATTCCCGCCAGTACAACGGCTACTTGTTAACTAACATTTAAAATAATATTATTTTATTACTAGTGTGCTACGTAAGTTTCAAAGAAACTCATCGTTGCGTATCGGGTACGCTATCGAACATAGAAACCCCTTTAAATTAAAATTAATATTTAATTCGTAAATATTAATAAATATGAAAATTATTTATTCTTTATTTACCTAGGATGTTACACCTTGGGTTAGTATTGATTTCTCTTTCTAGTTGTCATATTTTTAGTTTTTATTAAGAACTATTAAACCTTGATTCATAAACTTTATAAACCTTGTTTGAATTTTGAGATTAATAGTTTTTATATTTCTTTCTTTTGTCATTTATTTTTGTGTAAATGGGTAAAATGGTTCCCAAGGAATAATCATGATACCCATTAACTTGATTCCACCCATGGGGATTGGGAATGCCCCTCGGGCCATGCCACAGATCGGTTCGGGTGTTGGGTCGGTTGGAACTCTAGCTTAGTCCATGATAGAAATTCATGTGTCAATATTTGAAGAATAATTAGAGTAAAAAAACCAACATTATCATCATTAAAACTATTATTCATGAGATATCTAATACACAATTTATCAAACATAGATACATACATGACGATCCATTTCAATTCATGCTATTGAGGATTAGTAGGTTTTCTTATAAAAGTACTTAACGTACAAGAAAACTATAACCAGCCTAGAATAGACAGTAGAATACAAAACACTTCCTACTATATTAGCATATGGAATCTTATTCATGAAGGAATCCTCATCACCATTTCTAGTAGATTTAACCAAATACAGTTTAAAATGTGGTCTTAAATGAATGATAATAGGTTTAATATGATCGAACTAATATTTTTTAATACCTTCTTAATATAAGCATACATGGATAAGTACAAGGATCTATCCTTCCTATATCTTATTATTTCCATACCTAATATATTATTATCATTTTCTAAGACATTCATCTCAAATATATGTTTAAACTATTTCACAATAGAGTTTAAAATACTCATCTTTTTACAAAATGAAATAATTTCATCAACATATAATAATAGGAAAGCAAATTCATGTTAAAAAGTTTTATAATATACACCTGAAACAAATTTACTTCTAAAAAAGTGATTTTAAAAGACAAAAGAATAAAACATTCTATAACATTTTCTAGAATATTTTTTATGCCCATACAAAGAATTATTAAGAATTAATACTTGATTAGGTTTAATTATATTTGGAAATTCTTTAGGAGTCATATAAATCATTTTATCAAGGGTATCATGAAAAAATGTGGTTTTGACATGTAATTGTTCAACATTCAAATAAAAATTGGCAAGAAAATCAAGAATAATTTTTATGGAAGAATGTATAGCAACTAAGAATAAAATTTCACAATATTAAATTCCATTACATTTATGAAATCCTTTTTCCACCATACAAGATTTGAATTTGATTTTATATTCTTTAAAATTGTTTTCTTTTTTCTTATATTACCATTTAGAACCTATAATATTTTGGTTATTAGGTTTGGAAACAAATAGTGAAGTGTTGTTCTTAAGATGTGAATTCATCACTTCTTGTATTGAACCTAACCAAATAGTGGATTCTTTGGACTTAATTGATTTCTTATAAGTTTATCATTAAAAAATATTGAGCTACATTTAATGCATAGGAAGCAATATCGGCCTTATTGAAATGATTTGTACGCCAAATTACTCTTTTTTCTCTATATCGAGTGAGTTGATTCAACTTGAGCCTGAACACAAATCAAAGTCGGATACAACTTGAGCCTGAATAATAAAGAGAGGATGACTAGTCTCATATTGGGAATGGTCATTAGATTCTAAAGGAACATTAACACCTATGGGGTGGGAACTCTCTAGGGTTCTGTAGTATCATTAAAATACTCTATTGGTTTAGTTCCATTATCATTGGAGAGGTCAGGATCATGAATCATGACATATCAACTTTTTATACACTTCTGATAACTCGGTTTATCTACCCAAAAACAATACCCCTTAATACCCTCTTGATAACCCACAAATATACACTTTACAACCCTAGAAACATTCTTATCAGTGCGAGTATGAGCATAAGTTCTAGATACAGAGGACTTATGGTGTGCAAGGATTGGGGGTGAACCTTTCAAGATTTATTCAGGTTTCTTGAAATAATTATCGGAATATGGGAAATAGTTGATATGATAAACTATTGTTCAGGCATCCTCAGTCCAGAAAGAGCTGTGGAGTTTTGAGTGGGACATCATGTTCCTAAACCTCTTATGAACAGTCTTATTCATCCTCTCTTCTAGTCAATTTTGTTGTAAAGTTTCCATAATAGTCTATTATATTCTAATTCCCTTGGATTCACAGAATTATATGAATTCAGTGGATAGATATTATAAACCATTATCAGTTCTTATGGATTTGAGTTTCTTACCAAATTCACTTTCTTCTAGATATTTCCATTTCATAAAAGAATGAAAGGTATAAAAATTATGTTTCAGTATATAAATCCAGACATTCCTATAGAATTCATCAATTAATTTCATGAATTATAAGCCTCCACCATGGGAGGTGACCCAATAAGGACCTCATAGACATTAATTAACACATTCAAGGGGTTTTTTATCCTTATACATAGACCTACTAAATCTCACTCTTCTCATATTTACATATACAGAATATTTATAAAATGTGAGACTTAGAGGAGTGATAATACTCAAAATCCCCTATTTTTTTAGTTACTTAAGTCCCTTTCACTAATGTTCTAGAATCTTTTATTCCAAAGGGTAGTTTCATCATGTTCTGAATTGTAAGAGGTTTTTAATTGGATTTATTAAACCATACCATATAATACATAAAGGCCATTATGAAGGTTTCATTTCATAACAATCAGGGACCCTAGGGATACCTTAAGACTCAAAGAGTCTAGCTAAATGTTGTAACCCTTCATGTAAAGAACTCCTAGGGAGATTAGGTTTCTTTTTTTGTTCAGTAACCCACCAAAATTTCTCAAGAGTTTTAAAAACCCTATTGTGAAGCTCTAATTAAACTGTTCTTATGACCATAATGTGAAAACTCCTATTATTCCCTAATAAAACCTCCGAGATTTTATTTCCCTCAACTCACAAAAAATTCATTCTTAGGACATAGGTAAAAATAACATCTTGAATCCAAGATCCATTCATCATAGATAGCTATGCCAGAAACATTTAACACATCAGTGGTAGAAAAGTCCTAATCAACTAATAAATAATGGTCATTACTATTTTCTATATAGTCCCCTTTATTATTAGGGAATTACTCTTAATGTAACCATGATATTTATATTTAAAAATGTTTATTACTTATTTTAGACTTAGACCTTTTCTTCTTAGACTGGCCCCTATCCTTTCTCCTAAACATGGAATTAATTCTGCCTCTAGACTCACTTTCATCCCTTATATTTAAACCCCCTGCCTCTATCTTCACACTACCCTTCCATGGAAGGTATTTGGAGAGTAAAACATCTTTAACTTCTTTGATAGTTAATGTGTCATTTCCATAAATCATAAAACCTTTAAGATAATTAAATTAATCACCTAATGAAGTTAACATTATTATGGTTTGGTCCTCATCATCCAATTTAATATCTATGTTGGCTAGATCTGACAAGATTTTATTAAATTCATCAATTTGAATCCTTGATATTGTTCTAGTGTGCATTTTGAATGTATAAAATCTCATTTTTTTTATAATCTATGAACAATAGATTTAGTCATATAATGGAATTAATGTCTAGACCATATTACAGTAGTAGAAGATTCTTATGAAACTTCTCTATGTACTTTTTTTCCTAAAGAAAAAATAATTAAGATATGGTATTTCCTAAGAGTATATTAAGGTACATTAATGTAAGTTATGGTCATCTACCTAACTGGGGAAGGGTGGTGATTTTATTTCTATAACTCGCAAGGGAATCAATTAAATGGTTATGATCTAGAAGGACAGTCATCTTAATTCACTACAAATTGAAATCATTTTAACCATCAAATTTATCAACATAAAATTTAGTAAAACCCATAATGGACATTATAGAAGGACCTAGTGCCACTTTTTGGGGTTAAGACTTCAATAACTAAATCACCCAAGACCCACTATCACTTATTTTAGGGTTATTATTTTTACATTTTCATTAATAATTTGGTGACAAAGAAATATAACATTTTTCTTCTATAATCGGGAAACTCGAAGAACTAAAATAGATGATGCAGAAAAGAAAATAACACCAGATATAATGTGATTTGGATCAGCATGATTCTACAGGCCTAGAAAGAACACCATCTAGGTCAGTTTTTATATTACCAAACAAAGGACAAGGAACAAATTATAGACTCGAAGAATCAAGAATTAAAAACCCATATAAGCTATTTAAGGAGGATGACCATGTTGAATTAGGTGGAAGTGGTGAATCATGTCATGTAGAGTCAACCCAATCCACTCTTAGATGGACTCATGAAAACACACACAAAAGATATAGATCTATACATGACAGAAGAAATTGAATCTCTTTAGAGCCAAAAATCCAAACCAAAACCTGATTATGATGAAATATGGGTTATGATCTAAAATCTCCTTGATGTATAGTCCTCTAGAACCCAAGACTAAGCCAACATCCACTGAGTCTCCACCAGAGAGGTACTCCATTGCAGGAGGTAGCACAAGCTTAGAAGAGCAGATAGGAGATGGAAGAAAACCCTTATTCCTCCTTCTTCTTGTCCAAGAAGCCGCAAAAAGTCACAGTGGAGCCTCACACCAGGAGAGATATCGATGAACCAAATAAGAGACACACCAACATAGAGAGAGGATTAAATATTCAATGTAAAAACATGTAAATGTTGACATGCTAGGTTTGCGTCAGGCAGCACTGTCGCGACCCTTCCACCGGGGCCCGTGTCGTGACTACCCCAAGCCCACCTTCCATAGGCCAAGGGATGGCAACTAGCATTGAAAGGCATATTCCCTAAAAGCCAGGAAGACATTTCCTTTTTAACCTATATACACATGAAACCAATCACATAGAAAGATACAAACACAAGTAAACTGTATAGTAAAAAGAGTGTGTAAAGAAAGAAAAAGGTGCCATAATACAAGCCCAACTAGAAAGTACTAGAAAACTGAAAAGTACAAGTAAATTCAATAGCTCCTATGAACTCCCACCAAGGACCCTACTTGAAGGGTAGGTACAGCTCTCAAATAGCTATCTCTGCACTATGCCTCGTTTAATGTCCATCTCCGAGCTACCTCCAGTACTGGTACTCTTGTCCACAATCAGTGTTGTCCATTATCTGCACCAAACACAACAAGGTGCAGGTGTAGCCCATGCAGGGGTGAGTATAACGATACTCAGTAGGGACCCCGAGACCCACAAATGTCTCATAAAATTCACAAAGGATAAACCACAAAAAATTAAAACAATTTTCAACCCTACTTAGGTATATGCCCATGCATATACATAAGTTATCAAGTATACCCATCTCATTGATGAGGAAACACAAGGCCCAACTCATTAGCTCAAAGATCAAATATTCCATGAAGGAAATGATACCACGAATGTAACACCACAAAGTTAAGTACCACAAAGGTAACACCACACAGAATAATACCACCAAGGTATCACCATGAAGGAAAGAACCATATAGGTACACCACACAGAATAATACCACAAAGGTATCAAAATGAAGGTAAGGACTCATCTCACACTAGGTATAACTTAGGTATGGTAGTAATGATGATTAGATGTAACTAATAAATCATCTTACTTTGTTAAGAGGCAGAACCATGAAGGATCCTAAATCATCAGACCCACGTAGAATACTAAATCATCATCAGACCCAAATGGAATCCTAGTACATCATCAGACATACACAAGATCCTAGTACATCATCTAACCCACACAGGATCATAGTACATCATCAAACCCACACAGGATCATAGTACATCATCAGACACACACAGGATCCTAATACATCCTCAGACCCACACAGGATCATAGTACATCATCAGACCCACACAAGATCCTAGTACATCATCAGACCCATAAAGTATCCTAGTACATCAGTAGACCCACACGGGATCCTAGTACATTACCAGACCCACACAGGATCATAGTACATCATCAGACCGACACAGGATCCTAGTACATCATCTGATCCACACAGAATTGCGGAGAGTTTGGACCATGTTTGTTTGGACCGCACCCTCTGAGTTAGGGTAGTAGCAAGTAGCTCAATAATTCTTGAATCAAAAAGAACATCAAGAAAGGGTAAGGGTCTATAAATCAACAACAAACCATACCTAGTTAATGATAGAGAAACTCCCACAGTTGAGGAATTGGGTCAGGGCCCGCCGTTCCCACAACAGCTTCGAATGACGTTGCTTGATCATCAATCCTCGTTTGGGGTTTCGGTGTCGATCCCCACCACTTTCTGGAACCGTCTCCATCTTCCAAGGGATCGATGTCATGGAACTCCTTTAGTACTTCGTTGTTTGGCGAAGATGTGCCAACACCTCTCCCCAAGATCCATATAAATAGGAGAGGGGGTATCTAATGGTGTTGGTAATTAATGGAAGTACATTTATTTGGAAGATACCCAAATTCTCCAATGAAGTAGTTACTAGGATTGACGGGTCAAGCCATTTATTGGCTTGACACGTCGCCAGTCCCACCTTACCACTCATTCATTGGAGAAATTGAATAAAAATAAAATAATAAAGTTATTTTATTTATTCTATTAAAAGTTCAAAAACTAAATTTTTCTCCAGACCTACAGTAGTCTAAGTGAAGGTCTCCATAAGTGAATATCAATGCTGCGAGTTCAATGGTGTTCTCAGATTTTAATTCTGAGCACCATTTCAAAAGTTACAAAATGTTTCTTGCGCATTTATTGAAAGTACCTGAAAAAAAGTTCATAAAATTATTAACAGTCACCCTTGACTCGTGCCGGTCAAGGTTAGGATCTTCCCAAGTGAAAGACACCCCAAAAAACCCAACTGTACTCTCGGATTTACAATCTGAGTTAGCATTTAAATTTTATGGATTTTATAATAAAATAATTTTCACTTAATTATTTTATTTACGTCCAAAAACTGACTTTTAATGCTGGCCCACGCTAGCCAAAGTTAGTATTTTCATAAATAAACCATACCCTCACGAGTTCATTGGTGGTCTCATATTTTCAATTTGAGCTACCGTTTGTGAGTTATAAGCATTTGAAAAATAAAAAAAAATTATTATTTTATTCACGATTATGCCATTTTTGGGTTTTCTCATAGGAGGTTCGCACCGACTAAACTTAAGCCGCACCTAGGGTAAACCCGCCATCCTTAACGCAAACGTGCCCTAATATTTCTGATTCGAGTTACCATTTAATATTTATTCCATTTATTTATTGAAACTACTTATGCGCACTATTTAATGTTTAACAAAACTTCGACAGACCTTTATGAGCACTCCGGGACTCGGAATCACACGCCGTCAGATTTCATGGTCTTGAAATAATTCCATATAAATAAAAAAAATTATATGAAATTTCCATAACATTAAATTCACCCCACCTTAGGGATTTACATCCCCGAAAGCCACAACAAAGTCAAAACAACCAAAAGAGGGTACTGAGCATGAATCTGAGCCTCCTACTCCCATGTGCTCTCATGGGGGGTTCTTGTGCTACTAGCATATGCGACCCAGAGGTATCGACTTCTTATGAAGGACATGCTCCTATAGATCCTCAATATCTACTGGAACCTCCATAAATGTCACCCCATCATTGAATTCCAGCTCACCGTGGTCGATGATGTGGGGTGGTTCGGGCACGGATCTCCTCAGGTAGGATACATGGAAGATATCATGCACCCTCTCCAACTGCGGTGGAAGAGCCAAGCGTTATGCTTCCTCACCAATCCTCTGAAATATCAGAAAAAGACCGATAAACCTCGGTGATAACCTGCCTCCTCGGCCAAATCATCATAGTACCTATCGAGGAGATACTCACAAGAATACATGGTCCTCCCTCCTGTAACTCCAAGTATTTCCATATCTTGTCGGCATAATACATCTTCCATCTTTTTGCAGT
Organism: Viscum album; assembly: GCA_963277665.1. Taxonomy (NCBI): domain Eukaryota; kingdom Viridiplantae; phylum Streptophyta; class Magnoliopsida; order Santalales; family Viscaceae; genus Viscum; species Viscum album. The sequence continues at coordinate 1,877,265,647 of OY728146.1, read as the reverse complement.
CTTTACTTGATGACAAGTGAGACATAATGATACAAAATATGCCATTACATCCTTTATCTGTAGCCACCAGTACTGATTCCAGAGGACCTAGTACATCTTCACCACACTATGATGTACCACCATAGGGGATGTATGGAACTCCCTCAAAACCTCCTCCCGAAGCATCACCGGTACCATGGTACGTTCTCTGAAGAGGATGACGTGCTCCCCACCTTCAGAAAATTCGTTCAGGAGTCCATCCTGAGGAAATATAAGCACGTCGGGCCTCACGGTCAATGTATCAAGCTACACCTCCCTGACTCGCTAAAGGAGTGAGGGTGTGACTATCATATAATGGAGGTATGATTCTCTATCTCTATCCACGAAAGATATATGTAATGTGGCTAGTTACTCTACCACTTCACTTAGGAACTGCAGACCAGACCTCTTGTTGAGTGCATATTCTACCACATTCCTCTTACCATGAGTATAGACTATCTCAACGTCATAGTCCTAGAGGAACTCTAGCCATTACAATTGGGAACCAAAAACTCAAAACTTTTGCTGCCACGAGGGTAAGGCTAGCCGATTCAAGAGTGATCGGTTGCACCCTCCTATGAAAGAGTCTATCCTATGCTACCAAGGTTTTCTTTTTCGCCGACTAAGGAAAACCTCATCCCAACATTTTAGATAAACCACATTCTTTTTGCCTAATCTAGTCAATCTGAGTATGAATTGTGTATGTCCAGTCATACCCAAACTAACGATGTAAGGCCTCGACACTGCCACCAAGAGGTTCCAATCAAAACTCTCGCCTCAACGGTTAGATCACACCTTCGGTGTAAGTGTGATTATCAAGTCTCCTCCCAAAGGTATCTCCATATGTGAGGGTCAAGTCAATGGTTTAAAATAAAACTCTAGGTCTTGTACAATATTTTTTGGAATGAATGAATGATTGGTACCTATGTCTATTGATACAGAAGCTAGTAGTAGACACAGACCATACCTCGAATCATTCCTAGAGTCCTTTGGGTCACACTCCTTGACCGTATGTAGCTACTATCTTCCCATGTCCTCCAGCTCCCTGAGCCTAGAGGGGACCAAAAAGGGGGTGATTGTAACATGTTGAAAATTACAGCACCTCATGATGCTCTCCAAGATCCACTTCCATGTCTTCTTCCCTACAAATTCATTTGTCCTGATCACATCTTCTTCCTGAAACATTTTACATGCCCATGTCTCTAAGACTGACACCAGTTTCCTGCTTTCCCACTACTAACATTTCACTGGATGTATCTTCTCAGCCAAAGAATATTCAACCACAAAGTTTCTCTCTAGCACCCTAACATAAGTAAGAATGCATAGAGGAATAGTGTTGGCTCGGATGTCCTTAAACACACCTTGATCATAAGTTTGAGCCCTGATGCATTGATTGTATCGTATTTATCAAGTACCAGGAATGGTTAGTACGCCTCAATGAATAAAGATCTATAAACTTGTCATCCTACCAAAGTTGTATAAGCTCTAGAAAACTCTCAACCACCTCCTCAATCGATTCCTCAGCAGCCTATGAGTTGGGCTCGCCTCAGAACCTGAGGGGAATCGGAGGCTAAAACTCGTGTAAGGCACAAAGACTAAATGTGTCCTCTACCGGTACTACCAGTTGTAACTGCTAACCAACGGGCAGTGATATAGCCGACACACTACCCGAAGGTACTATCTCAGGAAATGGTTCACGCACCAAAGACTAATCACTATGCAGACCATCCTCATGGTCACTTACTGGAAATGACTAGAAGGTAAGATCACCAACTGCTCTATTGGTGTCTCGACTAGGTAAAAAACTCTAGCCAAAGCCTCTAGCTAGCCCTTAGCTATGTGGGAATCTTTCTGACCTCGAAACCTCGGAGGCCTCTACTGCTAGAACTCATTAAATTCACTTTGTCGGCATGCACCGTCCGCCAGTGCGGCTGGTGGTAACTGCTACCCAATGGGTGGTGGTGCTTCTGGTACACCACATGAAGGTACCAACATAGTAAGAGGGGCCCTGCACTGGAGCCTCGTTGCTCAGTGGGCAGTCATCGTGTACTCTCTCAGAAATCTTAGCTGGTTGTCTACATAGAGGCATCTTGATAAGGAATAGGTTCACCCTAGTCATTAAGTTATACCTGGTGAGATGACTCCAAGAAAACATAGGAAAACATTTCAAAACACACATGCAATCAGTGTTTTTGTGCGCTGAGTCAGAAATTAGAATTCAGGGTCCTAGTGTATAGATATGTCATCTGCCGCACCAACACTAGACTCCATGAACTGAAAACCACAGTCATAATACTTAACACTATTACTTCACAAAAAAGATCATATTCCTAGTTCTTCGGTAGAACTGACTCCTCTGATACTAATTTGTCATGAACCATCCCCCAGGGCCCGTGCCGTGACTACCCCAAGCCTGCCTTCCATAGGCTAGGGGATGGTGACTCACACCGAAAGGTGTACTCCCTAAAAATAGGAGAAGGCATTGCCTTTTTAACCAGTAAACACAAGCAACCAAACACACAAAAAGATACAAACACAAGTAAACTGTAGTAAAAAGATTGTGTCAAATAATTAAAATGTACCAGAATACAAGCCCAACTAGAAGGTACAAGAAAACTGAAATGTACAAGTAAACTGAATAGATCCTATGAAATCCTGCCAAGGACCCTACCTGAAGGGTATGTATAGCTCTCAAACGGTCATCTCAGTGGTATGCCTCATCTAATGTCCACCTCTGAGCTATCTCCAGTCCTGGTACTATCATCCTTAGTAAGTGTTTTATGTCATCTGAACCAAACACAATAAGGTGCAGGCATAGATCGTGTAGGGGTGAGTATAACGATACTCAATAGGGATTCTGATACCCTCAAAGGTATCACAAAATCCACTAAGGATAAACCACAAATCATGAAAACAACTATCAACCCTACTTAGGTATATGCCCATACATATACCTACGTTATCAAGAATACCCATCTCATTCATGAGGAAACAAAATGCCCAAATCATTAGATCAAAGCTCAATTATTCAATGAAGGAAAGAATACCATGAATGTAACACCACAAAGGTAAGTACCACAAAGGTAACGCCACACAAAAGAATAACACCAAGGTATCACCATGAAGGAAAGAACCACACAGGTATGCCACATAGAAGAATACCATAAAGGTATCACCATGAAGGTAAGGAATCAACTCACACCAGGTATAACATAGGTACAGTAGTAGTGATGATTAAATGTTACTAATGAATCATCTTACTTTGTTAAGAGGAAAACCCACAAAGGATCCCAAATCATTAGACCCATGTAGAATCCTAAATCATCATCAGACCCACCTGGGATCCCAGTACATCATCAGACCCACCCCAGATCCTAGTACACCATCAGACCCACCCAGGATCCTAGTACATCATCAGACCCGCACAAGATCCTAGTACATCATCAGATAGACACAGGATCCTAGTACATCATCTGACCCACACAGGATCCTAGTACATCATCAGACCCACACAAGATCCTAGTACATCATCAGACCCACACAAGATCCTAGTACATCATCAGACCCATGTTGGATCCTAGTAAATCATCATACCCTCACAGAATTGCGGAGAGTTTGGGCCATGTTTGTTTGGATTTCACCCTCTGAGTTAGGGTGGTAGCAAGCATCTCAATAATTCATGAATCACAAAGAACATAAAGAATGGGTAAGGGGGTATAAATCAACAACAAACCCTACCTCGTGAATGATGGAGAAATTCCCGTTGTTGAGGAAGTGGTTCAGTGTTCACCATTCCCGCAACAACCTCCAATGACGTCACTTGATCATCGATCCTCGTTTAGGGTTTCAGTGTCGATTTCCACCACTCACCGGAACCAGCTCCATCTTCCAAGGGCTAGATATCATGCCACTCCTTCACCACTTCGTTGCTTGGAAAATATGTGTCGACACCTCTCCCCAAGATCTATATAAATAGGAGAGGGGGGTGTCTAACGGTTTCGGGAATTAATGGGAGTACATTTATTAGGAAGCATCCCAAATTCTCTAATGAAGAAGTTACTAGGAATGATGGTTCAATCCATTTATTGGCTTCACACGTCGTCGGTCCCACCTTACTGCTCGTCTGTTGGAGGAATAGAATAAAAATAAAATAATAATGTAATTTTATTTATTCTATTAAAAGTTACAAAAACTAACTTTTTATCTAGACCTACTACGGTCGAAGTGAAGGTCTTCTTAAGAGAATATTGAGGCTGCGAGTTCAACGGTGTCCTTAGAATTCAATTAAGAGAACTAGTTCAAATGTTACAAAATGTCGAATGCATGTTTATTGAATGCACCTGAAAAAAAGTTTGTAAAATTATTAACAGTCACCCTCGACTCGCGCCAGTCAAGGTTAGGCTCTGCCCAAGTGATACACTCCCCATAGAACCCAAAGGTACTCTCTGATTTCCAATCCAAGTTACCGGCTAAAAGTTATGGATTTTATAATAAAATAATTTTCACTTAATTATTTTATTCACGGACAAATACTAACTTTCCCTAGTGGCCCACACCAACCATTGTTTGTATCTACATAAATAAAGCATTCCCTCACGAGTTTAGCAGTGGTATTATATTTACAATATGAGATACCGTTTGTGGGTTATAAGTATTTGAAAAATAAAATAATTTATTTTATTATTTTATTCACGATTATGCCATTTTTGGGTTTTCTCACAGGAGGCATGTGCTGACTAAACTTATGTCGCGCCTATCGTAAACTTGCCATCATGAACGCAACGGTGCCCTCGTATTTCTGATCTGAGTTACCATTTAAGAGTTATTCCACTTTTTTAGGTAAAATGCTTACGTGTGCTATTTAATGTTTAAAAAACTTCGACAGACCATTCTGGGCACTCCAGGCCTCGGAATCGCACGCCATCAGATTTCACAGTCTCAAAATAATTCCATATAATTAAAAAAAATATACCGAATTTCCAGGACATTACAGGCACAGTCAAAAAAATCCAGGATCAAAGTTGTGTGGATGTCTAGGATGAAAATAATGACTCTCTTAACAGAAGGGGCTTCAATGGGAGGGACAAATGGTGTTGCATGATTAGCGGGGTGGTGGCATTGTAGATCCACGCTGAAGAAAAGAAACCTATCAGGGATCAAACAAGGTCATTATATGGGCCATAATCGATAGACCAAGTATATTTAGGTAAACATGTGAGGAAAATAAAATTCCAATATAAAATAATAACTGGAAAAAAATATGGAAAAACCCACGTGAACAATCCCATGCAAAGATAAACATCTTTTGCAAATGAAATATAAAAAAATCATATATCATATAAATAGAGGATGAATTTGACTCTTATAAATAGAAATAAATTAATATAATTTCAATACATGTAGGGGAATAAATCAATAAGAAGTGTCCATAGGGAAGCATCTCCATAATAAGATCCACCACCCACAACAATTCATTGAAGACAATTCGTTTGGATGACCAGCAATATGAAAAACATAAGGTATTTCTAAGAATGTGAAATTTGTTCATATATAGGATTATTTTTAATTCATACATATGAGAAAGTAAAATAGTTTTTTTTAATATTCAATAGTTCACATGGAGGGTGTGTATGATGGGGTAGACTGAACGTTTAATGTATGGAACCCCAAAGTGAAGGGGAAATGTGATATGAGTATTTCATAGATATGGATTGTATCTCGCAACAGTAGGTGATGATGAAATGATCAGTATTGAAACTGGTTGTAAATCACGTATCCCAACCTCTCTTCACAAATATTTATTTTTTTGTATTCTTTTTTTGTATAATAAACTATTATGTCGGTGAACAGGTTCATCTAGGTTTGTATGGTGATCGCAATAAGAGATTATTCATTTATTGGATGGTATAATTATATCATACAAGATTTTTTTTAATATATATTGATAATGGATGTCTCCCATCACACCATGTATTGATCCATTAGACAAGGTATAGTGATTCATGAAACACATCATGTTCAACTAATTTAACATAAAATTATGCATCTCATGGTTAGAGGTGCTCCTAACAAACTTATATTGTGTGAATTTAAAGAACATAAGATGTGTGTTTCAAAACACAAGCTTTGGAGATCCATTTAACAATAAACTAATGCTATGAACCACAATATTTATAGTTCATCATATCATGAGAATATCATTAGTGAGGGGGCTGGTTAGGTCTGCTTTGTGAGGAACACGATCTTCATGTCTTGAAAAACTATGCATCACCCATACCTAACCACTTTACTTCAAAACCCCAAGTGTTATTGTGGGATTGTTTCCACCCATTCTCAGTATTTTTATTTTAGAGTGCCCAAGAATTATCATTCATGTCCCTGATGACATGTAATTTTCTAATACTACCCTTTGTGTCAACGAACCCTCTACAAACTTGGGAAAGTACTAAATTTTACTCAAATTTTGATGCATTGTGAACAATGTTGTGTTTATTGGTATAAAATAAAATTTATTTTTACTTATTGTCACACTAAGCACCTTTATTTTGTCTCTAAAATTATGATAAAAATCAAATTTATAATCCAACCCACACACATAAATAAATATAAGAAACCAATGGATTATCTAGTCTTCATATCCTTTGATTTGGGACCACTTATCTTGGAATCATGTTGTATTTTGAATATAAACCCCCATGTTCTTCCACAAATTTTCCTATTCTTCCATTATCAATCAATATTATTATTATTGAAAACCAAAATGGATTGTTCTAAAAACATTAGGGTTTGATATGTGTTAAAACATTGTGGTTTTGTAAGTATATAATTAGTTTTTTCCTTTTCTGGTTTTGGATTATTCCTTTGAAAGCGATTTTTTGAGACTTTATTCTTATTGGATTGAGTCATTTTTTTATTAAAAATTTTGTAATTTCACATTTCATGAAATGATTGGATTATATAAAACCACATTATTTTCATGTTACATGTACAATTGATCCTGATGAGTTGTTTGTTAAATATTTCAAATGTTTTATTAACCTTTCATGGTGAACAATAATGAATTTTTTACATTAATTTTGAACTAAATTGTATCTACATGCTATGTTTTGAAGAAAAATAATGAGGGAAATATTAAAATTAATTTGAATAATAAATGAGAGATTGTGGTCCAATATTAGTTTCCATGGAATGTGTCATATGGCCTGATATATTTATTTCAATCTAAGATTTACGGATTTCCAAATGACTCTAAAATGAGGAAGATGATTTTTTAATCATAATAGATCCTTGAGTGGGTTTTAATAGATTCTTATTTTAACTTATTTACATTTTAAATGTATTGTCTTAAATTATTATTAGACACATTATAAAAAATGATCTTTTTAAAATTGTACACCTAATTATGAGCCCCTGGCTACTACATTTTGTATTCACCTGTTCATTCTTTATGTAATGTGAATTTTATTTTTATTATGATTATTACGTATGGATGTTATTGTGGTCTTTACATGAAAGGATGTTATGGGTGATATTACTATTATTATATATTCATATTGATGTATCCCTTGATCATTTTTCATTGTGATCTATTCACATCCACCTTAACATATCACGGAATTATGAGGAGCCAATTGTAAGATTTAATCTTGGTCATACGAATATTTTTCACATTATAAAACTATGGTAGATAATTGATAGGAATAATTAGACATTGGATTCTAATTGAGATGACCCAATCAGACTGGTGGAGAAGATCAGCATGACCAAATAAGGCTATTTGTGCTTATTGGTAGATTTGTTACATTGTGCATAAATAGGACAATCCTAAATTAGGACATTGGTTTTTTTCAGGGAACATATAAAAACTAATGGTATTTATTTGAGACAATTGAAGTGAATTTTCTTGGTTTTCAATGAGTGACACATGTTTTGGAATAAAATGTAAAATTTAATTAGACAACAGACACATTGAGTCATAAATTTCACATCGTGTGTTGGATTGAGGTGTGGGTGATTCCTACACATCATGAATGACTCATAGATCATTTTATTAAAGTATCAAAACAATATAAATTTATTTTCTTAGTTTTCATCATGTCACTAGTTCTTTTTACTAAAAACCTAATGTCAAATTGAAATAAAAAAGACACACTTGGATTCCTATCAGTCATAGCCTGCATTGGATTAAGGTGCAGTTGATTCCTACACATCAAAAAAACTCATGGATTTTTGTCATAAAGTACCAAAAAAATATGAATGTGTTTTATTGGTTTTCATTAGGTCACTTGTTCATTTTACAAAAATTAATGCCAATTATAAATAAAAATACACACCTAATGTCATACCATTCACATCGTGAACAGAATTAAGGTGTGGTTGATTCCTACATGTGACAAATTAATCATGGAACTTTTTCCTAATGTATCAAAACAATCTGAATGCATTTTATTGTTTTTAAATATGTCACTTGTTCTTTTTACTAAAATTAATGTCAATTTTAAACAAAAATAGATTCTTGGAGTCATGTTGAACACACTACGTGTCGGATTTTGGTCGGGTGATTCATACACATCACAAATGACTTATGGGTTATTCTAATGTATCAAAATAATTAGAATATGTTTTATCTATTTTTAGTATGTCACTTGTTCTTTTTACTAGAATTAATGTTAATTTTAAATTAAAATACACAGCTAGAGTTATACTGGTAACACTATGCATCGGGTTGAGGTGGGGTTGATTTTGTACATTAGAAATGACTTATGAATCATTATCCTAAATAATCAAAACAATATAAATGTGTCTGCTCAATTTTAGTATATAACTTATTATTTTTACTAAAATTAATGACAATTTTAAATAAATAGACACACGTTAAATTATATTGGTCACATCATGTGTCAAATTGAGGTTTGGATAATTCTTATATATCAAAAATGACATATGGATTATTTTCCTAAGGTATCAAAACAATCTGAATGTTTTTTCTCGGTTTTCAGTATGTCACTTTTGTTTTTTAATAAAATGTCAACTGAAAATGGGAATACGCACTTTGATTCATACTGGTCACATCATGTATTGTTTTGATAAGATACTTCTTTCTAGACGTCAAAAATTGATTTACGGTTCATTTTCCTAAATTATCGTGGCAATCTGATGTTTTTTCTCAATTTTTAGTTTGTGAACTTTTTTGAACTAAAATGTCAATTTTAAAGTGATTATAGGAACTTCGAGTCATACTAGACACATAATGCATCAGGTTGATGTGATACTAATTCCTAAATGTCATAAATGAATCATGTATCTTTTTTATAAAGTATAACTCATTTTCATGGTTTTGGGAATGTCAATTACTATTTTTACTAACATTAATGTTAATTTTAAATAAAAATACAAACATGAAGTAATACCAGTTACACTGTGTGTCATATTGATGTAAGGATGATTAATATATGTCAAAAATAACTTATGGATCATTTTCCTAAAGTATCAAAACAATCCAAATGTTTTTTCTCAATTTTCAATTTTTTACTTGTTCTTTTTACTAAAATTAATATTGATTTTTTTTTTAAAAAAAGTGAAACATTGAGTTATATCAGTCACACCATACGTTAGATTGAGGTGGGTTTGATTTCTATATGTTATAAATGACTTATGCATCATTTTCATAAATTATAAAAAACAATCTGAATGTGTTTTCTCAGTTTTCAGCATGTCACCAATTATTTTGACTAAAATTAATGTAAATTTTAAATAAATAGACACACATGAAATTATATCAGTCACACCATATGTCGGATCGAGGTGAGGATTATTCAGACACATAAAAAATGACTTTATAATATTTTTAATAAAATATCAAAAAAATTAAAATGTTTTTTCTCAGTTTTCAATAGGACACGTGTGTTTTTTTAATAAAATGTCATTTGAAACTAGAAACGTGTGTTGTGAGTCATACTGGTCACATCATGTGTCATTTTGATGTGAGACTGCTTCCTACACATCAATATTGAATTATGAACCTTTTGGTAAATTATAAATCCCATATGAGCATGTTTTATTGGTTTTAAATGAGTGAATCTTTTTGAACTAAAATGAAAATTTTTAACAGATAACAACCACTTTGAGTCTTACTTGGCGCATCGTGTATCGGATTGAGGTGAGGCTGATTCCTACATGTCATAAATGACATAAGGATCATTTTTCTAATGTATCAAAACATTATTTTTGCATTTTTTATTGTTTTAAGTATGTCAGTTTTATTTTTTACTAAAATTAATGTCAATTTTGAATAAAAATACGCACTTTGAGTCATACCGATCACACTATGCATCAGAGTGAGGTGAGACTAACTCATAAATTTCTTAAATTACTTATTGATCATTTTAATATAGTATCATAACAATTAAGCAAATTACTTTTTTTGAGTATCCACTTGGCTTTTTTTACTAAAATGTCATTTTATACTAGAAACAAACACTTTGAGTCATACCGGGCACATCGTGTATCATATTGAGGTGATGATAATTCCAAAAAATCAAAAATTAATTATGGATGATTTTCCAAAATTATTAAGATAGTACTAGTTTGTATTATTATTTTTCATTTAGTGAATTTTTTGAACTAAAATGTCAATGATAACCTCATAATAAGAAATTTCAGTAATATTGGGAAATATATTGTGGAATATTGAGATGATAATGATTCCTACACATCAAAAATGACATATATATAGTTTTATAAAAGTATCATAGTAATACGAATTCATTTTCTTGGTTTGGAGTTTGTCAGTGGCCTTTTTTACTAAAATTAATGTCAATTTTTATTAAAAAGACACACATGAAATCATATCAGTCACATCATCTGTTGGATTAAGATGATTTGGATTCATACATATCTTAAATTAAATATATATATTTTTCCTAAATTATAAAAACAATACAAATGTGTTTTATTGGTTTTTAGTATGTCACTTGTCTTTTTTACTAAAATGCCAATTTAAATTGGAAACACACACTTTGAGTCATATAAGTCACATAATGTGTCAGTTTTATGTGAGACTAATTATTACACATAAAAAATGACTTATTAAATATTCAAACAAATTATCATGATAATAAAATCATTTTTTCTTTGTTTTCAGTGAGTGGCACTTTTTGAACTAAAATATCAATTTTTAACTGATAACAGACACATTGAGTCATAGAGGGATTATATTGTATGTGATAGAAGTGTGGTTGATTCCTACATGTCATAAATGAATAATGTATCATTTTTATAAATTATCAAAATAATACAAATTCATTTTCTCGTTTTTGAGTATGTGGTTGTCTTTTTTACTAAACTTAAGGTCAATTTTAAATAAAAAGACGCATGTAGAGTCATATCGGTCACATTGTATATTGGATTAAGGTGTGGATGGTTCCTACACATCCTAATTGATGTATGTATCATTTATCTAAGTTATTAAAGCAAACTAAATGGTTTTTTTTGTATTGATTATGTCTGTTTTCTTTTTTTCAAAAATTAATTTTAATTTTAAATAAAAAGACGCACCTAAAGTCATATCAGTCAGACTATGTGTATTATTGAGGTGTAACTGATTTTTACACACCCTAAATTACTTTTGGATCACTTTATTAATGTTTAAACACATATAAACTACCAATGTTACCATAAATTCCATTTAATTTCTCTTTTTAACAACCAACGCATCATATTGAGTTGATGTTATTAGCCGAAAAACCATCATGTACTCTTATTATTTTCAATAACAATAACAGATTTTTCGATAAGAAAATTAACCCCACATACATTTTTGTTACATTAAACAAAAAAATAAATGTAAATCAAGGTAGCATTAGCAGAAAGAAACATGTTATCTCTTTTTTGGCTTGTTTTAGATAGTTAAAAGAAATATATGACTTCAAAAAAGACTTATGAAAAAATATAAATAATTATTAGATAAAAATGATATGTAAAATAACTTATAGATATTATAAAAATGATAAAAAAAAAATTAAATAAGTAGGAATTCTCCTTTTCATGATGGTTGTATAAATTCTTGACTCATTTCCTTATTGTCATTATCTCAGTTACATCTTTCAAGTCCAATCTCTCATGAGTATGATTAGGTTTGAACAAACCAACCAAAATCCAAAAAAATAATCCACATATATAAGAAAGAAATTCTTATATAATTAATACAATTAAGAAATAAAAAAACATAAATATGAAAAAAAATACAATACTTCTATGAAAGACACATATTTAGGTTTTTTGTGTACATTCTGCAATCTGGTTTGCGGCCCATTCATTTCTAAGAAAACCTGTATCTTCATGTGAATGTGATTATATTATACATTCTTATATGTAGTGAAATAATATAAATACAAAAATTATGAATAAATATTTTAAATTAAATAGTAATTTTTTCGAAAATACCTCTTTGGGGATGCTAGTTTGTTGATGGAATGTGATCTCTCTCATAAATTTTCATACATAATAACCACAATATTTTTTATTTTTTTATTTCATAAATTTTATAAACATTGATAAAAATAATTTATTTGTTTGAATAAATTTTTTGGATAGTGAAATATTATTATTTGTACCATGATATTTTTTCAGTTTTTGAACTTGTTAGGATCCTTATTCTTAATTCATGTACTCATTCCATGAATTTCACAATAATTAAATACCACCCTATCATAAAATAATTCCCATTAAAACACAATATAACTTATATAATGTTAATTTTAGTTCTAAAAAGATGGTTGTAGTGTATTAAAAATAGAAAAACACCATCATGTGTGGTCTGTTTGTTGTGTATACATTCAATGAATCCAGAAATATATATTTGGAGTATCCAAATTGATCGTAATGAGATTCCAATATTTCATAAAAAAAAGTAAAAATTAATGAAATAAATTAAAATATATTTTATATTATTAAATTATAGATTTTTACTGCTATATCATTGGTATTAATAAGAGTATGGATTCATTAAGTTTTCTTTCAAATAATTTTTCATGTTTTGTCACTATTTCATTTATTTTTTGAATCTATTTCTATGTGTTCTAAATAAGTGACATGGAGACTAAAGAGTCCCAATTTATGCTCATGGAATAATCCCTTCAATTTATTTTTATACATACACCAACAAAAAATATGAAATGTATTTATCTATAATTATCATAGTATATTCTCTTTTGGAAAAACAAATCATTAAAATATACCACATTAATAAATGTACAATTGAGGCTCCTAACAGTTCATAGTTGAGGATTTCATTTACATTTTCAAGAGAAATGTAGTATATAACAGCATATTTATACATTTTTTCTTCAAAATTAATTATGTGATTACTACCATTTTTTAACTTTTTATCTGTGTGAACCTTCAATGTTTGTAAATGAAAATATTGAATGAGTGAGGTAATGGTTTTTTTAGAACATATTTTCAATCAATTGGTGTATCCTTTAGATGGTTTTGAGTTGAACATTTATTTCACCCCCTTCCCTTTTTATATCTATAATAATATTCATTATTTTAGTCCTTTTTTCATTAATTGTTAAAGGTTTAGTATGAAAAGAAAATTTTAAATGAATACCCCCTGTCTAAATGTGTTTTTACCAGATCTAATAGTAATGTGAAGAATATTCCAACCACCTGGTCCACTGTATAGATATCTTTTTCATTAAGTGGAATAGGTATCTAAAAATTTTTCTCATGAGCTACATTAATCTCCACTTATGCATGATAGATTTGAAGTGGTTTGTTGTATATATAGTCATCTTGGATGTTTAACACCATAGTCATCACTACAGGTAAATGGGTGCACGTTGATAGATATAAATCACTATCATTTTCACCCTTTAGAATATTAATACAGCTACAGTATCAGTGTCTTTATGATTCACATTTCACACCAAGAGAAATTGACATAAAAATGTACTATGTTCTTTTCATTGATGATTACAGCAGAATAGAATGGGTATTTGTTATTTACCATAGGTCTGATGTGTTTAGCTACATAAAATAGTACCGGAGGGAGTGTGAAAGGATGCTTTGACAGAAAATTTTGAAGTTTTCGTACTAACAATGGTATGGAATTCACAAACAGTCAGGTGGAATGCTATCTTGAGAAACATGGGATAAGGCATCAAGTCTCCTTAGTAAGAACTCCCCAATTGAATGGAGTGGTTGAAAGGAGAAATTGGATCATCAACAACATGGCTAGAACGATGATTAATGAAAAATACCTACCAGAAAATTTTTGGAAGGAAGCAGTTTTGACATCGGTATATATTTCTAACAAGGCTCTGTTGTGTCCGAAGGAAGGAAAGACTTTGTATAAGATGTGGTATGGAATGAATCCAACACTAAAATACATTTGAATATTTGGAATCAAGTGTTTTATCCTCAATAAGGAAAAACATAGGAAATATGAGTCACAAGGAGATGAGGGGATATTCCTAGGCTACTCAGGAAAAAGAAAAGCATACAAATGTTTTAACAAAAGGCTTTGAAAAGTTGTTGAGAGCAATGATGTCACTGTAGTGGAGAATGAGGAGATCATTCAATAGCGCAGTGAAAAATTTCCTGATGAAAGTGATGAGGAGGAAAGCAACGCAGGGGGAGTAGAAGTGATTGATTTTGATTCAGAAGAAGATACTAATGATGATCGTGAGGAAGTAAAGTTTGTATCTGCACAAAATCCAAGGAATCAAGCTGAAATTGACATGAAAAATATCATTGGTGATCAATCAGCTCCAGTTCAGACAAGAAGAATCAAGTCGCTACAGCAGATATCTCTCTTATCTCAGGTAGAGCCTAAATGCTTTGTTGATGCAACTGAAGATGAAAACTGGGTTCAGGCCATGAATGAAGAGCTATATCAGATTGAGAAGAATCATATGTGGGAGATTGTTTCGAGGCCAGCAGATAAGAATGTCATTGGGACTAAATGGGTCTATCGTAACAAGATGAATGAAGATGGAACAGTGATTTGGAACAAAGCATGACTAGTGTGCAAGGGATACTCCCAAATAGAAGGAATAGATGTTTATGAGACATTTTCACCAGTTACGAGGCTAGAGACAATCAGATTATTTCTAGACATTTCAGTGCAATGAAAGTTAAAATTTTTCCATATGGACATCAAATCAGCGTTTTTTAATGGGGTTCTAGAGTAAGAGGTGTATATTGACTAGCTAGATGGTTTTCTCATTCATGAAGACGAGAACAAGGTTTGTAGACGGAAGAAGGCTTTGTATGGACTGAAACAAGCACCAAGAGCATGGTACTCAAGGCTTGATCAGTACTTGAAGAAGCTTGGTTTCCAGCATGGAGGAGTTGATTACAATCTCTATTTTAACAACAACAGTAGTCAAAGTATGATGGTATTGGTTTATGTCTATGACATAATATTTGGTGGATCAGATGAATCTCAGTGCCGATAGTTTTCTGAATTCATGAAAAGTGAGTTCGTAATGTCAATGATTGGAGAGATAACATTTTCCCTTGGTCTACAGGTGACACAAGGAAGGAATTGAACATTCATTTCTCAATCCAAATATTCCAAGGAGTTTTTGAAATGATTTTGAATGGAAGATTCCAAGGAGATAAAGACTCTGGTTTCTACCTGGATGAAATTATCGAAAGATGATGATGGCAAGGTAGTTAATATCACATAATACAGGTAGATTATTGGGAGTTTACTGTACCTAATAGTAACAAGACCTGATATTGTTTTTGCCACCTTCCAAGCAGCACGATATCAAAGAAATCCCAAGGAAATCCACATGCTTTCAATAAAAAGAATTCTTCGGTATATCAAGGGAACGGTGTACTTCAGCTTGATGTATAATGGAAAATCTCAGACAGAGTTATTGGGATATACTAATGCAGATTGGGCCGGTTCAGTGGATGATAGGAAATCAATGTCAGGAGGTGCATTCTATCTTAGTGGACTATGTATTTCTTGGCTAAGTAAGAAGCAATATTTCATCTCATTAAGCACCGCAGAAGCTGAGTATATTACAGCCACTCAAGTATGCACACAGTTATTGTGGATGAAACAGCAGCTTGATGATATGGGAGTTGAAGTGAAGTCTCTGATCAGAATCCAATGTGATAACTCAATTTCTATAAATCTTAGCAAAAAATCATTTCCATCACTCAAGGATAAAGCACATTGACATAAAGTATCATTTTATCAATGAGAAGGTTGAGCAGTGAATCTTGAAGTTTGAGTATATGCCTACATAACTATAAGTTGCAGACATTCTGACAAAGGCCTTACCCAAGGAAGCGTTTGAAAGGCATCGATTAGCTCTGGGAGTTAAGTCAACTCCCCACACTTGAACGAGTGTGGATGTGGAACACCCCCTCTCCTTGAGGTATTGCGTGCTTTTATCTACTGTGCTAACGTGTTTTCTTTCCAATATCTCCAACCATATAGGAGTGTCATTTTGGGTTTGTTGATAAAGAGGGAGAAATAGTGACTCTTCAAGGGGGAGAAACTGTGTCTAATGAAGGGAGAAAATGTATTTGTCAAACACATGGGGAGAAGCTGACAGGTGGAGCAGTGAGATAGGGGGAGAGCAATGATATAGGGGGAGCGTTTTAAATCTGACGATGCTAGAAGTGATTGATCAAAGATTAGATATCACGATAGCTAAGGATCATAGTAAAAGATGAATAGTGATGTTGGAATGGTGTGAGCGGGTTTCCAGCTATCACCAATTGGTATCAGTATGGTTCAACAATTGGTATCAATTTAGCAATTGGTATCAGTTTGGAATCGACAATTGGTGTCTAACATAAAGTGATTCATTGATGAACTTCTCATACTATTGTTTCTCACGCCGAGCATTGCTCATGTGGGCTTAGATTATGTGTTAAGTGAATCCTTGAATACTATCTGAATCACAAGAGTCAAATGGTGTTAGATGATGGAAGGAGACTCATTGAGGTATCAACATGAAGAAACTCATTCTGAGAAGAGTTTTCAACAAAACCAAAGGGGGAGATTGTTAGGAAAAATCCCTCAAGGTAATATTGCATCATTTTTGGGTTGATTGTGTTTTTTGACAAAGTAGGTTTCCATGGTGAATTTTCAAGTTCTAGAGATATTGTTGTCAATCTATGTCAACAAAGAACCATGAAAAAGGAATGGACGATTTGGAGGCGGTACAAAAAGAGCAGTACAAGGTGGCGTCGTTGTCCAGTGTTTGCCAAATTTTAGGGGTCCAAAATTTGGAGTTTGGTGAGCATCGCGAAAAGTGGATATCCTTGAAGATCTAATTTAAATATGGAAAAGGCATGAGTTTCACAAAGATAGGCCTCATGATTTGGATTTTGCGAAGACCAGAAGAATGTTGATGGTGATATTTCGCAATTACATCAATCTTTGCAAACGACAGATGCTGAAGCGCATCGTAGTAGTGAAGGGCTTTGCGAGGGATATTCATGGTGAAGGTGTGAAGGGATTGACGTCAATGCTCTATGATTACGTCAAGCTCTGTGATCGGAAAATTTCCGTGGTGCTTCGCAGTTTTTAGAGAATTTCGGCGGGAACTTAGAAGCTTCACGATTTGAGATGACATGGCGTTGACTTCGTGCGGAAAGTATGAGGGTCAGTGGAATCGCCTATAAATAGGCCTCAACCCTTTCAAGAGAAGTAGAAGATAAGAGAGATTTTTTCAGAGAAAATATTTTGCTCTCGGTTCACGGAGGTGGTTTGCAAAGGCAGTGTGCTTCGCGAAAGAAGAGCTTCTTGGCGGCTAATCTAGCTTTGAAAAAGTTGCAAGCTCTGCATTGGCTTAGTGAGCTTCGCAAGGGAAGTCACTCTACGATTACTTTCACTTCGTGAGAGTGCTTTATGAGAGTGCTTTGTGAAAAGGGCAAGAGCTTTGCAAAGGCTTGTTTGAGATTTGCGAAATTGGGAGCATCGCGAAGTAGGGTGCTTTGTGAAGGTTTTTTCAAAGGATTTACCCAGTGTTCTGGGGAAAAGGTGTATTCATCAGTGGATGAAATTTGGACTTCAAAAAAGCATCTAAATACAGTGGAGGATGTATTCATTATTGATAATGAAGAGAACTACAGGTCTATAAACTGTGAGTGGATCTTCTGAAGAAGTAGTGAGCTCACTTCAGTTGAGAGAGCAGTGAGTTCTCAAATTGTGAGTGGCTGTAAACTAGAAGAGACATTGAGTCCACTTCGAACTTGTAAACAGAAGTGCGCTTATAGTCGAATTGGTACATCGGCACACTACCGGTGTATTCTCCTTGGACGTAGCGCAGTAAGGGTGAACCAAGTAAAAATCATTGTGTCATGTGCATGCTTTAAGTTTTATTCATACTCTGCATTTGGAAGGAGAGAGAATATGGTTTTGTCTAACAAAAAAACAGGATCAAAAGGGGAAGTTGTTTTAATCTTTTATACCCTGATTCACCCCCCCCCCTCTTAGGGTATCTAGCCTAGTGGACCTAACATGATCCATGACAGGACGCTCTAAAACTGGTCCTCGTCTGCTAGCTACAATGCTAATCTGCATAGGGTCACTATGATATTGATCCACACAGGGTCTCTATGATACTTATCCACACAAGTTCACTATATGCTGATCCTCACAGGGTCTCTAGATGATGATCCACATAGGGTCCCTAGATACTGATCTACATAGGGTCGCAATGATGCTGACTCACACAGGGTTGCTACATCAAATACAGTCGGTCACGGAATTTCTGCTCATAGCACACTTGATTCTGGGAGAACTACTCATCAAGCCATTTTTCATATTTCAAATGGTACGATGTCCCGCAAAAATCATACCCAAGGGACCTCCACATCAAAGGGGTCCCAACATGAAAGACGGCGCGCCGATCGGACTCCCGGTCTATGAGATATGATTACTTTTGTAAAAAAGGCCTTGTTTGATTAATGTCTGATCCAACCCAAGTCGCATTTCAAACTCCATAAAAACCCACTTAGAGTATCTCCACAGGAACTTCTTGTGAAAAGGGTCCTTTTGAAACAGACGGCGCATCGATCGGACACCCAGCCTGTTATTTACATACCTTACTGTGAAACAAGGGTGATCGCACCTCTGTCCGGCCTGGCTCTGTCGAGCCCACCGGAATATGCCAAAGGGACCGCTTCCCAAAAGGGGTCCCAAAACCACTGAAGATGTTTCAAACAGACACCTAGTTTGTCAGTTACGCGTGTTTATTTATTCAGGGGCCGGTTGGGTCAGGGTCTGGTCCGACTCGATCTGACCGGCCCAACCCAACGGTTCTTAGGGTCTACCTGACCCCGCCTGGGTCCAGCCTGTTTAGGGTCAACCCAGTTCACTGAGTTTGGCCCGTCGGGGTTGGCCCATTGGTTCATGGGCCCATGCGGCGGTTGTCCCGAAATGTCGGGTGGGGCTCAGCCCACTGGGCTTTGGGTTCGGCTCTCTTGGCAGGCCTGTGTTCAGCCCGATCTGCCAGAAGGCGGACCACCATCTCGACTGGCCTAGCAGTTTTGGGGTCGTTTTGCTCAGCCATTGGGGCACAACTGTAAGAACCCGGGTTTTTAGAACAGGTAAAAATCCCGACCCTGTTTGAATTTTGACTTGTCTCTAAGAAAACTGGAGAAATTGGGCAGTTTTTGGAAATTTCTAGACTACATGAAGTGTACTTTAAGTACACGTCGTGTATATGTTAGGCGATTGATTGGCCCAGTGCTCACCGAGTACATGTCGTGTGATGATAGTGTAGAAATTTATTACTACATGACATGTAGATTTAGACATTCCATGTACTTGTGACCATGTGGAGGCCATACAAGGCGTGTAGGCCTGTTGGCCAGGTAGAATCTTTTAACCAAGTACAGGTCGTGTCCTCCTTGGACATGTCGTGTAGTCTGGCTATGTATGGGGGATATACATGGCATGTAGGCCTGTTTCCTGGGTAGAATCATTTAACCAAGTACACATCGTGTCCTTCCTGGACACGCTCTGTAGTCTGGCTGTGTATGAGAGAAATACAAGGTGTGTGGGTAATTCGGCGAGGAAGAGAAGAAATACCAAGTACACGCCATGTACACCTAGGTACACACTGTGTACTCATGTCGGAAGGTGTTGTAAAGTAGGTTGGTGGAATTTCAGCTATCTTATGAACAATTAAATGATATACATAGAATTTAGTCATGAACTACATGCCGTGTACTTTCTTTTTTTGCTAAAATGGGCAATAGCCTCGTTTTTTAGGAAGAACCTCATTTCTGCGTCGGGTTGAGTGGGGAGAGCCGGTCGGAGCTCATTTTTTCTCCTGTTCCTTCATTTGAGACCTAATTCGAACACCAACTGATCCTTTGGAACCCCCTCGGTAAGGCCTTGATTCCCCTTGATCCGTTTTTCTTGATTTATGTTCTAGAATGAGTTATTGGGGTTTGGTCGGTTTTGATTCTTTTGTAGATCTACCACATTTCAGACCAAATTGGAGGCTGTTATTAGAGAAGTATCATTGTTTGAGTCTCAATTAGGTGGTGCATTCCTCTTTTTTTGTTTTCATGGTCATTTGGGTGATGCGGCCCTCGGCGCATTTTTTGGTATTTTGAGCGGGACCCGTTTTATCTTCTATTACATTTTGAATAGATTGTTGACCTATGGGATGCCTTTGGGTATGCCCTGTTACCAGTTTTTCTTGAGCAGGGCTGGGTGAGGGGTCATTTCTAATTAGGTAATTTTTGTTGGGGAATTCCAAAATGGTTATATTTTAATTATATTGTTTTAAACGGTTGATTTTAGTTATTAAACCTTGATATGAATTGTTAGAGGCATTCCAGACCTCAGTGTTGTTGTTTGATAACTGTTGGGTTAGTGCAATTCAACTGTTTAGATTGTTTTGACTGTTTATGTGTTCTATTTAAATATGTTATATATGAAATTACTGATTTTCATATGCTAGACACTTTGGGTTGTGTTGGGCATGGCCTGGATATTCTTGAGTGATGCTGATCACAGGTTGGGCTTGGCCCGGGTTACGTTGGGTGGTTCTAACCACGAGATTAGGCTTCATGGGCGTCGGTTTGAGGCAGGATGACTATCAGGTTGGGCATGGCCCGAGTTACTGGGATGGAAAGGCCATCATACTTGAGCGGCATGGTCGCAGGGACACAAGGTGTCAGAGTTGTTGTGGCTTTGGTACAATTTTGGTGATTACCGCTCACTTGGAAACTTTGAGTAGTGTGCACACAGAGATACTCTGTGATGAGGTAGTTTTGAAAACTCATGTGGTTAGAGGCCCCCGTTAGTTGCGGTTTAGGTACTATTGGTTTGGGGGTTCTTGTCATAGGAAGCCACATGGAGGGTGAGGAGCCTTCAGGGGAGAGCATTGAGACTATCGGGTTGGGTAAAAGGCTCGCCATTATTTGAGAGTAGATATCGCTATCCCTCCAGTTACCTTATTTGAGGGCAGAAATCGTTGTCCCTTGGGTTAACTTATTTGAGGGAAGACATTGTTATCCCTTTGGTTACGTTATTTGAGGGAAGATATCACTGTCACTTTGGTAATTATTTGAGGACAGTCATTGATGTTCCTCAGGGTTACTATTGTTGGGCATGCCTTCGAGAAGTCAGTACTTGAGACACGCGGTGTCAGGGGGCACATAGTGCCGGGTTACACGACAGAGATTCCAAAATTGGCCGAAGCATGTGACACTCCATGGTGGCTACTGAGCACCAGTGGAGTTTGTGTTTATTTGTACATCATTATGATTACTACTTTCCTTATAAATGCATGCCTTCTTAAACACTTATATTAGGTATGCACCGTTGGGTGGTATCCTACTGAGCTTTGTCTCACACCCTGCATGGGCCCTTCAGGATGCGTACAGACTTTATGGATTTTCATGAAGGAAAGAGGCCAGCATCAGGAGATGGGATGTATTAGCTGTTTCATGGAGATGGTATGGACCTTGAGGTCTTTCCTAGCTGTAGTTTACCTTGTTTTTATTTTTCCTATGTCACCATGCTTACCTATTTTGTAGCTATAGTTGGTAATCCATTGGCGCCCTTTTTATATTCAAATATGTATGACCTGCTTTGGATGCATGTTTTATTGTTCAATAGTAGTTACAAGTGATTAGCATGTTGTTGTGTTTATTTCCACTGATGTTGGTTATATTTATTGCTTTCGTTGTTTGTTTATATTGAATGTGCTTCCGCTCCGTGGGTATGGTTCAAGTATGCTGATTCATTTATTCCACTTCGTCTATCTTTTTATACATGGACCAGTACCATTATTATTATCCTTCGAGAGGGTATATATTCCCCACTATACCTATAAGACCCTCACTGCTAGTCGGAAACCGTTGGTGTTTGGGGAGGTGCACCTAAGGTAGTACCACCCAACCCATTTAGCACTTTTCAGGTGGCTTTTCGGATCTGGTTCGTTACAAAGTGGTATCATAGGAGTTCTTGGTAGGGATTTAGTAGCATCATTTTACTGGATACTAATGATATTGAGAATTATCTTTTATTTTTGTTGGTTTTACTATTTGAGATATGGTTGAATGCAGATAGTTTGTTACTGGAAATGGGTTTCTAGGTTGTGCTTGGGTGCCTGTAGCCCCAGGTACAAGGGATGGACCAAGTTTCCATGGGTGGGAATTGTTGTTTTCTTTTTGCTCAGATTACAGTTTATATTATTTCTTCCTCAATGGCTCACTTGGTGTGTGATGTTATTGATTGTGATTTGTAACCCTTGACCTGATGCGGTAAGGGAGAATTGGACAATGTCCTGGTATGGAAAGGATTGTTTTCTTGGCTTTTCATAGGCATAATTTTAGGGTATTTCAATTTCATAAATGCATGTATGCTTTGTGAAGTGATAATACCATGTGAAGAAAATCAAATTCCATACTTTGTATGCTATGAGATGTGAATAGGTGAAATTATTGATATAATTTCTTGTCGTTGAAATGTGTATTCCATGCTTTATATTTTTTGTATAATTGCTTGTGATGGGGTATTTGGGTCTAGCTCTTGTACGAGCAGGAAGGTACTATCAGTTGTGGTGATTTTGATCACCAGGATTGGGTGACTCGGTTGTCAGTTTGAGGCAATGTTAGTTGTCAGTATGGCCATGTCCTGAGGTACTTTTGATACTTGGATCTCTTAGGGGTGGGTAAGGAGGCCATGAGGCCGAGATACCGTGGGGTATGGTTGCACTGGGGGAGATTAAGGGTGGTAGTTATGTGCTGTATTTTACTACTTTCTTATCTGCATTGAATATATATTGTTATAAATATATATGGGTTGTCAGACCATTTATGGTATTCAGTAGGTTCTTTTTTGGGCGACTCAGATGAAGTGACATATGGGAGATAGTACAGTGCCATAGGTACATGATCAGGTTCAGGATCCTGTGTAGGCAGAGCAGGAGCCCCAGGTACAGGCTTAGGGACAGGATCAGGTTCATGATCCAATGCAGGCAGGACAGAAGCTAGGTTTGGCAGCGTTTGGACAATGGCTCGATGAGCATCTCCAAGCTATCCTAGTGCGTGTCTTGCAGGGGATCGATAGAGGCGTGCAGGGTACAGATCCATCTATGGAGAATCTGATGTGGGAGTTCCAGTCACAGCACCCATCGCTTTTTCTAGGTGAGGGTGGTCCATAGGTGGCTGACAACTGGATAGAGATCATGCAGATGATCTTTGAGCAGCTCGAGATGCCTCCAGGGCAGAGGGTCAAGCTGGAAACATACATGCTGCAGGTACTGACAAAGCATTTGTGGGATGTGCAGGTTTAGGATTGCAGACATGAGGGACTAGCGTAGAAGGACTTTGAGGATAGGTTATTTGATCACTTTTACCCAGAGACACTGAGAGCAGAGAGAGCTCAAAAATTCTTGAGTCTTCAGTAGGGAGACATGTCTGTCATGGACTATGCATCTACTTTCACTGAGTTGTCTCTCTTTGCACCTGGTATGGTAAGAGTTGATGTGGCTAGGGTGAGGCACTTTTAGGATGGCTTACAACACACCATTTAGATCCAGGTGAATATATTCATGCTGGGTTCTTTTTTCAGAGGCGGTGAATCAAGTGCTCATAGCAGAGGGAAACTAGAGGGATAGGCCTCAGGTTGGCTGGAAATGGCTTCAGGTGAGGGTTTGGACAGCAGGAAGCAAGGAAGAGATGAGTTCCAATAGGGCATTCAAGCCAAGGACTCATCTAGACCACCTCATAACAGTTCTTTAGTGGTTTTATTTCAGTGTGGATAGCCAGGGCATGTTCGGACTCAATGTGATAGGCCTCCAAAGGAGTGTCGGGAATTTGGATAGGTCAGGCATCTGGAGAGGTTTTGCATGCAGCCTTCTCAGACAGCCGGCAGGTAAGGACCAGGACAGACAGTGGCATCTGGAGTTGGTTCAGGTTTGGTACTAGGAGAGGGTAGTCGAGGTTCGGCTTCACATAGAGGACATGATAGAGACAGTGAGATCCAGCTGAGGGGTCAGTGGCTGGTGGCTGGAGCAGCACCGCGGGGAGGTCAAGCATCAGTCAGCCATACTTCAGGCCAGGTGCATGCTGTGGAGCTACCAGAGGCTGAGCAGGATGGTGAGCCGATGATGGTTAGAGGTACACCACGAGTTTGGCCTTGATTTCCATGTTTCCTTTTTGGCATGACCTATAGAGGCATGTCCGTTTTGAGTGAACGTGATGCACATGATCTATGTGGACTGACTAGATGCTAGTTAGTGGGATTGGCACCATATTAGGTGCGTGATATATATATATATGAGATGCGTAGCATCAGGGTCATTGAGGATGCGGATTACTTGAGGTGTTGTGGGCATTGGGGCATCGAGGATGCGAGTTACATGAGGTGACTTGGGCAGTGGGGCATCAAGGATGTGGGTTACCTGAGTTTCTAGGCACTAGGACCTTGTGGAGGCATACACCGAAGTGGTGTGGGATACGTTGGGTTCCGGGAACGACACAGGAGCACCCATGAGGCGCAGGGGTGATGACGCGTCACAGAATGACTTTGTGTCTGGAAAACAGGTTAGTGAACCTTGTTTACTTTGAGTTTTGTCATGTTGACACTAAGTTAGGCGATTCTTAAGGTGGGGAGCCCCTTGAGGAATTTATTCAGGACCTATGAGACCGGGGAAGTTCGGGTAACTTTGATCAGGGTGGTATGTTCGGGGCCATCTTCGGGTTCCATTTGATAGCTTAGGGATGAGTTATATTAAGGTGGAGAGATTGTAAGAACCCGGGTTTTTAGAACGGGTCAATATCCTGACCCTGTTTGAATTTTGACTCTTCCCAGAGAAAACTGGAGAAATTGGGCAGTTTCTAGAAATTTCCAGACAACACGCCGTGTAATTAAGAACACGTTGTGTATATGTTAGGCGAGTGACTGGCTGTGTGCTCTCTGGGTACATGTCGTGTGATGATTGTGTAGAAATTTATTACTACACGGCATATAGTTTTAGTCATGCCATGTACTCGTGACTGTGTGGAATCCTTACATGGCGTGTAGGCCTATTGGTCGGGTAGAATCATTTAACCCAGTACACGTTGTTCCCTCCTTGGACACGCCATCTAGTCTAGCTGTGTATAAAGGATATACATGGCTTGTAGGAATGTTGGCTGAGTAGAATCGTTTAAACATGTACACATCGTGTCCTTCCTGGACACGCCATATAGTCCGGCTGTGTATGAGAGAAATACATGGCGTGTGGGTAAGTCAGTGAGGAAGAGAAGAAAAACCATGTACACATCGTGTACTCCTAGGTACATGTCATGTACTCATGTCGACAGGTGCTGGAAAGTAAGTCGGTGGAATTTCATCCATATTATGAACAGTTAAATGATATACACAGCATGTATTCATGATGTACATGCCATATACTTTATTTTTTTCTAAAATGGGTAGTAGCCTTGTTTTTTAGGCAGAACCTCATTGTTGCATTGGGTTGAACAGGGAGAGCCATTTGGAGCTCATTTTTGCTCTCATTATTTCATCCAAGACCCGATTAGAACACCAACTGATCCATTGGAACCCCCTCAGTAAGGCCTTGATTCCCTTTGAACCATTTTTCTTGATTTTTGTTCTAGAACGAGTTGTTGGGGTTTGATCGATTTTTATTCTTTTGTCAATCTACTGCATTTAAACATAATTAGAGGCTGTTATCGGAGGAGTAGCATCGTACAAGTCTCACGTAGGTGGTTCATACCTCTTTTTGTGTTTTCGTGGTCAATTGGGTGACGCCTCCCTCAGCGCGTTTTCGGGTATTTTGAGCAGAGCCCATTTTATCCACTATTAAATTTTTAATTGATTATTGACCTATGGGATGCCTTTGGGTATGCTCTATTACCAGTTTTTCTTGAGCAGGGCCGGGTGAGGGGTTGTTTCTCATCAAGGCATTTTGGTTGGGGAATGCGAAAATGGTTACATTTGAATTATGTTGTTTTAACCTATTGAGTTTAGTTATTAAACCTTGATATGAACTATTAGAGGCATTCAAGACCTCGGTACTATTGTTTGATAACTGTTGGGTTAGTGCAATTCGAATGTTTAGATTGTTTTGCCTATTTATGTGTACTGTTTAAATATGTTATATATGTAATTGTTGAGTTTCATATGCTGGACCGTTTGGGTTGTGTTGGGCATGGCCTGAATATTCTTGAGTGATGCTGATCACAGGTTAGGTTTGGCCCGGGTTATGTTGGGTGGTTTTGACCATGGGATTGGGCGTGATGAGTGTCGGTTTGAGGCAAGATGACTGTCAGGTTAGGCGTGGCCCAGGTTATTGGGATGGTAAGTCCATCAGACTTGAGCGGAATGGTCGTAGGGACACAAGGTGTCAGAGGTGTTGTGACTTGGGTACTATTCTGGTGATTATCGCTCGCTCGAAAACTTTGAGTAGTATGCACATAGAGAGACTCTGTGATGAGGTGGTTTTGACCACTTCTGTGGGTAGAGGCCCCTGTTAGTTACAGTTTAGGTACTATTGATTTGGGTGTGCTTGTCATAGGAAGCCACGTGGGAGGTGAGGAGCCTTCAGGGGATAGCATTGAGACTATCAGGATGGGGGGAAAGGCTCGCTGTTATTTTAGGGAAGATATCATTGTCCATCCGGTTACCTTATTTGAGGGAAGATATCGTTGTCCCTCTGATTACCTTATTTGAGGGTAGACATCTTTTTCCCTCCAGTTATGTTATTTGAGGGCAGATATCATTGTCCCATCAGTACTTATTTGAGGACAGACATCGTTGTTCCTCTGGGTTACTACTGTTGGGCGTGCCTTCGGGACATCGGTACTTGAGAAACGTAGTGTCAGGGGGCACATGGTACCGGGTTACACGACAGAGATTCCGGTGTTGGCCGAAGCAGGTGACACTACATGGTGTCTACTGAGCACTAGTGGAGTTTGTTTTTATTTTTAAATCGTTTTGTTTACTGCTTTCCTTATAAATGCATGCATTCTTAAACACTTATATTAGGTACGCACCATTGGGTGGTATCTTACAGAGCTTCTACTCACAATCTGCATGGGCCCTTCAGGACATGTGCAGACTTAATGGATTTGAGTGTAGGAAAGAGGCCAGCTTCAGGAGATGGGTTGTATTAGTTGTTGCATGAAGATGGTATGGACCTTGAGGTCTTTCCTAGCTAGAGTTTACCTTGTTTTTCTTTTCCCTGTGTTATCATGCTTACCTATTTTGTAGCTATAGTTGGTTATCCATTGGTTCCCTTTTTATATTTATATATGTATGACCTTATTTGGATGCATGTTTTATTGTCCAATAGTAGTTACAAGTGATCTGTATGCTGTTGTGTTTATTTCCACTGTTATTGGTTATATTTATTGCTTCCGCTGTTTATTGATATTGAATGTACTTTCGTTCTGCAGGTCTGGTTCGAGTATGCTGAGTCATTTATTCTGCTACATCTTTCTTGTTATACTAGGATCAGTATCATTATTATTATCCTCCAAGAAGGTATATCCACCCCACTATACCTTTAAGACCCTCGCTTCTAGTCGACATCCTTTGGAATTCGGGGAGGTACGCCTAAGGTAGTTGCACCCGGCCTGTTTAGCAATGTTAGGGTGGTTGTTTGGGTCCGGGTCATTAGAGAAGCCGCATTGCAGGAAATGGTCAGCCATTTGGTAGACTGGAATATGCCAATGCAGTGCGGCGTAGGGCTCCTCCTCACACTCCTACTACGGCCTAATGTTCGTGGCTACATCCACCAGCGGTGCCTGCAGGCACCACCCTTTTCCGGCGTAGCTGGCTTGGGCCGGCCACCTCTGGATTCCATAGTGTGCGATAGCTTACTTCTTCCCACCACCTGTGGCTAGTTTCCATGGGTCTTCTTGGGCCACCGCTGGCCGCCACCGACATGTCACACCGACGGTTCATTCCATAGGCCAATAAATGCGTTCTGGTGGTCTATTTTTGGTGTTGTCAGCGCCTAAGAGGATCCTAGGTCACTGTCACCACTGTGTGTCCTTCGGTTTCATCATTCCACTCCGTTTGGAAAACTGTTCTAGAAAAATGAGACAAATACCGAAGAAGCAGAGGGTCTAGGCCTTGTTCGTTTTTCCCGTGCCCTCCGCATTATCATTGTATCAGGCGGTCAACAAGTTATCTCATAAAGATGAACTTTACAACAATCCCTCTACATAGATAATACATCCATTGATGACGATCGAAAGATCTTCTTTCTTTGTTCTCGTTGGTTCATGATTCAGTGGCGCTCATCACCGCTCACTAAAACAGGTCTCGTCCTCTAGGTGGTTGGCTTCATGGTACTTTACAAAAGCTTCATCGCTTAGTGAATCTGTTCCCACACCCCACCCTGATCTCGATATAAATAGGTGAGGGAATATGTGGGTTATGCTCTGAAGAATTTAGGGGGTTTATTTTATTAATGGGCCACCCAAATTCCCAATGGTACAGTTACAAGTAATTGAGAGTCAATCCATTTAATGGCTTGACATGTCGTCGGTCCTGCCACCACTGCTCGTCCGTTGGAGGAAAGGAAAAAAATAAATAAAATAACATTGTTATTTTATTATTATTTTAAATGTCCAAAAATTATCCTTTTCTCCCAACCTTTTACGGACGAAGTGAATCCTCCCATAAGTGAATCCTAGCACTTTGGATTCAACGGTGCCCTCAGATTTTTAATCCGAGCACTGGTTGAAAAGATAGAAAATTTTGCCCGTGTGTTTAATGAAAGTACCTTAATAAAGTTCAGAAATTCATTCCATCCACACCAAGCCTTGGAATCAGGCGCCTTCAATTTTTTCAGACTCATAATAATTTCGTATAATTAAAAAAATTACATGGAATATATGGGTCCTTACATCCATCATCATTGTCGAAGGTCTCCCACTCAGAATGTGAGCATTTTTTATTTAATATCGCAACATACTTATCGCTGATCTTCAACTGCTCTGGAGTGATCTTAGACTGGGAACACCCTAAATCTTCATGTCCAGGACCATGCTCGCCCCCTTTTGAAAGATGACATTGTATCCATGTTTTTGGTACTTTCTAGTTCTCTTCTAGTTATGCTTTTCTAGTATCCATTTGAAGTGGAACAAAATGTTGGTGCCTTTCCCATCCAAGCACTTCAAATGTATTTGATGTGGAAACTTGCACAACATATAAATGATCCATATTAATTGGATCTAAAAGAGTCTTGGATAACATGTGAAATTTTTAAATATTAATGAGATGCTTCCCTTTATCAGTTTTTCCAACAGATGCCACCCCTGATATTTACATGCCTCGGCTTGTGAAGCCTCTTGCACTAGCTGTTTGGTAATAGCTTTATTGACATGGTCAACACAAGTAAGGAAAGCGTTATCTTGGGAATCCGTGATAGTATCCACCATATAAATATCATCCCAATACTGTGTCAAAATAAGAGTCAAGGTTGTAACCTTCTTCTTCTGGTTACTATGATCTTCCCCTTTCCCATGCTCAAAACCATGAGGCTTCTCATGCTATAAAAGAGTTCCAATGGCCTACCCACCTGACTGGCCACCCACCTATACAATCTCAACCATTGACCACACATCATCCATGGGGTCCTTACCAATAGAACCTCTTGGATAATCACTTATTGTATCATCATAAACTGAATCCCTTATGAGGGTAACCTCAATGGTATCAAGAGAAGTAGGAAAGGATCCTACAACATTCCCATCCAAATTTAAATATGCATTTTTACCATTAGCAGCATGAGGCTTAGCCCTATAAGAGTCACTCTGATGACCAGTCCTCCTATATAGTGAGAAAAATATGTTCATGCAACATTTCTTAGGAAGATGCCTGATATAATTACAGACATTACAAAAATCTGGACATCTCTCATACTCAATAGATAGTTCAAGATGATGCTATGTAGCCACCAAAATAACAAACTCAATCAATGTAGAAGAGAATTCTACTTCAATAAGGATCCTTACAAACCATCCATACTGAGGTCGTTCTATATCTATGTCAATCTAAATTGACACACCAATAGTTGATGCTACATACCATAGGAATTATGGATTTAAAAAGTGCCAGCTTAGACAATGGATTTGAATCCATTTTTGAGCCACTTGTTTAGAATTATAATAATAAATATTTGTACTTATTTATAAATAATTGTATATATTTATAAATTTAATTAACTAATTATATATATATATAACTTTATATGTGTAATAAATATAATTATTTTATTTTTATAATTATTTACATATATATATAATTATAACTATAAGTACAATTTTTAATAAATATTTTTATTTAATTATATATATATAACTAATTATAATAGATGTATCAATTATAATTTGGTAATTATTTATATTTACATATATTTAGTTATAATTATAAAAATATAAAAAAAAATTAAAACTATTTATATATAATTAAAATTTTATATATATAAATATATTAAATATATTTATTATTTTAATATATTTATTGTAATTTTATTAGTAATTATGGGAGTAGATTCATGAAAGAAAGTTCAGAAACCTACAAATCGAGGCTGAGGGCTTGGATGAGGCTAGACTGATACATGAGGGTGTGCTTCCATCATGTCTACTTTTCGCCGCTCACTGTAGAATAGGAAATGCCCTGGCAGAAATATTTGGCACTCTTTAATCAATAATTAGAATGGAAAATTGGTGATGATGCTGATGAAATTGGTAACTTGAATCATGACAATGGCTTTGAGACCTAGTTTCTTGATATGTGGTTATTTTTAATGGATGAGGGTTTTCCCCTTTGTTTGAACCATCAATTGTTTCCTTTTTTACTTTCTTTTTTCTAGTAAAATTTATGGGTATGGGTTGGATTGTCATTCAATACTCAGAATCTCTTCGATGAGAATAGATTCATGGGTATTACATGAATAAATAATATATAAATATATATATTAGGTTATTGGGAGTACAAATATATTCAAACACACACACACACACCACACACATAGGCTGGAATGGCATACCATAGCCCCCACAAAGGGGATAACCCACCCATCAAGCCTTATTTATTTTATAAATGGATCGTATGCCCAGTGGGCATGAATCCCATTACATGGCCCAAAACCCCAGTGCAACTTCATGCATGCATGATTATGCCTGCATCTCCAGGCCTACATCATGCCTACATGATCGTCTATGTCACCGCCTACGTCATTGCCTGTGTCACTGCCTACATAGTACAAAATAGTCTCTACAACCAACAAAGATTGAACTCAGGACCTCCTGAATGCCAAAAAATATCATTCACCACTTGGGTAAAAGTATATAGATATTAAAAAAAGATTCATTACATTTTTACATCATGAATAATTATAATAATAATGGTGTAAATTATAAATGAACATTAAATCATGATGAATACATAACACATGAACATCAATTATACTCACACATCAATATATTTATTGATCGAATTCATTGAAAACATATATTTATTTAAATATATACATATATTTATTTATAATTTTAATTTTAATTATATATATTTAAAAATTATTTATATTTAATTATAAATATATATTTATAAATATATTAAATATATTTATAATTTAGTAAAATTTATTATAACCATATAATTATTTAAATATATATTTATTATTGTTTATATACTTTTTTAAAATCATTATATATATATATATATTTGAATAATTGAAAAATATATATTAGTTATAAACATGAATTTTTTATTTAATGTGTATAAATAAAAATTATTTTTTATTATAGATAAAATGATATTTTATAAATTAATAAAAAAAATTATTACAAACTTTTATCAACGCTAATAATAGTACTGATAAATATACATTTCATCAGTGATAAAAAACACTAATAAAGGACATACCTTTATCTTTTCTTTTTTAGCGCTCATAAAGGGTAGATTTATCAACGATTCTAGCAGTGCTGATAATGGCCGGTTCTACCCTTATGTCGATCTGGGGTAGTGCCAGCAGTCTTCCACCATGCTCTTATTGTCACCTACAAAAAAACATATCTCATGACTCCTAATGGTCAATTATAATTTCAATATTATTGATCCACCATTGGTACCACTGATGTTCTCTAGTAACGTCCTTCGAGTCCTTGATAAACTATTTCACCAGATTCTTTCCATAGTGTTATATAACCCAACACTTCAACCTTCCTCTGATACCATGTATTGGGGATCAAATTCTCATGTAACACATCTTCAGCTTTGAGTGCTGAATTTTATGTGGTGTTTCTCTACATATTCAATAGTGAATTTATTGATTGTTTTAGCCTTGTAATTGATAGATTTTTTAATAACATTTGATCATAGTTAAATCCTTCTATTTTCCCATGGTTTTTTTACCCCTTTCATTTGGGGGGTTTTTAACATCACATCTGCTGTTCATTTTATTTTCTACACTTTTTTCATTAATTTTATATTCCAATTATCTTTTTACTAAATGGATAATTACTTCTGATACTAACAAGTGTATTTTATACTAGTGAATGGAACGGGGAATGTAATTTTAACCAATTTTGAAATTGGGGAGAGCATGAGAATAGTCTTCGAGTGGGAGATTGATTGACTCAACCTGTGAACACGATTCTCAAGAAAGAATTGATTTGCGTCTAGACCATTTCTTGGAGTGAGAAAATCATTAATGGAGAGATTTATCACAACATTAATAGTGGAAATTCCCCCAAAATTAATGTAGAATTAATTCTCAATATTAATGGATGGAAAATTTAATGTTAACTACATTTATGGGGGTTATGGACTTTGGGTATATGTAAATGGATGCGGTGAAATTTTTTGAGTACAAATAATGAGCTGAAAGCAAGGATGGACAAAGGAGGAGGTGGATACCCTTATAAGGAAGCCAACTTGGGTGTACAAAAAGCCAAAGGCATCAAAGCCAATGTCTAAGGTTGAGACTTTCAAGGGCTAATACCAAAAGGAGGGATCTAGAAGATGTGATGATCAAACAATGTTGGTCGCACATCGTACGGTGATCTAGGTAGAACTTCTTAAGATGAAAATTATTGAAACTTATATGTTTCAACTCATTTAATGAATGTGATGTTGTTGTTCTCCCATGGTTGTATGATGAAAGTCTGAATCATGTAATCCTGTTGTGTATTGTTTTGTACATTGTGCTTACAAGCATGTTTTCTTATTATGTTGTTGTTCATTGTAGTGAATTAATACCTTGGGAATACCAAAACCAAATGAAATCATGACATCATGTGGTGGTTGGGTTACTAAAAATCTCAGTTCTAGACACCAATGTTTTGGGGGTCTTCGAGATTAATTTCCTTACTTGTTGCTTTGGGCTCTAATCTGGAATATAGGACAGTGCTTGGCCAACTCATTATTAGACACTACCTCAAGTTTCCATTAGTGTATGTGGATTGAGTTTTTATTTTGAATATTGATTTAGATATTATGATGGATTTTGATATATTGAGATGATTATTTGATTCAATTAAGTTTATCTATGATTTCAGGGGTTAGTTTGAGTAGTAGAGGTCAAAGAGGTGAAAGAACCAAAATGCATGGTAAAATCCAGTTATATGTACCAATTTTTTCAAAGTCTAGTCTTTGTTTCTAATATTGAAACAATAAAGTTCATATCCATTTAGCTTTATCAAATTTTTAAAGTAAATTCATTGTCCAACTTTTGGTGGCCCACTGAAAGTTTCTTAACACTGATAATTCTCGTATATCATATCTTCCATCCCCATTTTTCGATTTCAATACAAATGTGTATAAATAATCACATCACCTGAGAAACAATGTGGAATGTCACATAGAGATGTAGATGGGGAGTGGTCATCTCACCACCGAGGGTCCCCATTGGGCTTGTTATGTGAGTAACATGAGCATCCTTTTTGGGAAGACACTTCAGCCCCCAAACCTAACCACTTTACATGAAAAATCCAAGTGTTACAATGGGATTATTTCTCCCCATTCCATTTATTTTTATTTTGGAGGGTCCAGGCTTTCACACTCATGCCCTTGATGACATTTTATTTTCTAATGCAGCCTTTTCTAGTAGCAACCACCCTATAGACATGGGAAGGTAATGAATTTTACTCATATTTTGATACGACGTGAATGATTTTATGTTTTTTGGTATAAAATAAAATTTATTTTTACTTTTTTTCACTTTAAAAATATTTATTTTTTATCTAAAATAATAATTATAATAAAAATTATAATCAAACCCACACACATAAATTAATGTTTGAATGAGAGGGTTTTTTGTGTGAAGCTTTACCTAACTATGGAGACTCTCTCTTGGGGCTAAGGTTTGGGTGGTTTTTCAAACAGAGAAACTCTTCTGATCATATTTTTTATAGATTAATTCTTCTTTCTAGATTGTTTATTATTTAATATATTCTAATGTTTTTCAACAGTTTTATTCGAATGATGAAAATCTACTCTAGATGTAACGCCCCGACCCCAGCTACTCAGAGCCGGTGCGTTACTTCATAACATTGGCATGATCACAAAAGATCAAGTCTTGAAAGACCGATTAGTTTAGTAGCCTTGGAAACACTAGATACATTCATAAGTGTTACATTACATCATAAAGTGAAAAACTACAATAAAAAAAGTCTCCATAGTCCACACTCATATCCTCTTCTCACAATCCCTGCAGGTCATTCATAAAATACTTCTTCACATCCTGGAAAATATTAAAACATTGAAAGGGGTGAGCTCAGATGCTCAGTAAGGATAACAATATTGCGGAAGCATTCATAAATAAACATAAAAATTTAAGGCAATGTATAACTAAAACAAAAGCCTTTTAAACTTGAACATCAACATAATATGGCAAAAGTAAAATGAGATAATGTCATTCACTTCCTCACATGGATATTCTACTGGTCGAATAATCACATGCAATATCAATAACCATTTTCATAATGATGTAATGCATAATGCCAGACTATCATAACCACGTAGTCAAGGCCTCATACCAAGACCACAAATAAGATTTTGTCAAGGCCTCGTGCCAAGACACTAGTTTGTCTCATGAGACCTGCCGATGCATCAAGGAGCTATAGCGGGCTCCACCCGTCACTTATTAATTCCAATGCATTCCTCATATGAATAGGTTTAAACATATCATAAACCATAACATAATCGTATCACATAAAACATGCATAAAGGAAACATAACATTTCCATATTTCAATCACAAGATATCAATACAACACATTGATATAATAAAAACGCTTTCAAAACCATTTTCAATACCAAAATAAAAGAATGTTAAAACTTTGTATTTATTTTTCATTAAAAAAAAGATGGCTTATAGAGGAAGCCGAAACTCAAATAATGGTCACGGCGGCGGAGAAGTCGTTGTCGCCGCATAAGTACGGAAAGAAAAACATTCCCTTTTTGTCGTTTAGTAAAACGCTTCGTATAAAAAAGATTCCTTTTGAATAAACATAAAAGTCAAAGGGGTTTATACACCGTATAAAAGAAAGTTGTGTATAAAGCCAAATATGCCTCAATGAAAGGAGATTGAGACGAAGTCCTTAAAAGGATCATTTTTAAAATAAAATAGATCTATTATGTGTATTCACTATATGTACACATAAAGAAAGTAAAAATACAAAATAGGACATAATAATATCATGACATAATTTGGAAGTAGGAGATTAACCCAAAGAATGGAAGTTGGGTTAAGAAATTCCCTTACCTCGTGTCCGACTTGACTCAACCGTTCTTTAACCTCCTGAATAATAAACTAGAGTTAATATCTACCTTATTAAGAACCATTTTCAATTTCATTATCCTTTTTATATCACTTATTACAATGTTATGAACATTATGTAATTATTTATGTTAATAACGGTCGTTTTGTCGATCTTTGGTACTTGAGTCAACAATAAACTTCTTATAATTACAAGTTGTTTATGTGGTAGAATATCCATTATCTCCAAAATTATATTCATGATTTAGATGTCATATATTTCTTATATATCCAGTATATACATTCATTTATAATATTACGTAACATTTAGAGGTAAGAAATGAAATGCACCGTTCATGGAGACGGTAAGCCGTACGTACGCATGAACGCTACTTTCATTTCAATTTCATATTTAATGGAACTAAATCATAATGATATAAATGTATAATATAATTCCAGTATAATATAGTATATAATACCATTTACTTCATCCTTTATACATCCCACATATGGCATTAACGATTCAAATCACTTTGAGGGGGCGGTAGTCCGCACTTCCTAAAATGAAATTATCGCGTTTTACCCATAATGGAAATCATAAAGTATGCCATAAATGAGAAATACAGAAGCATAAGTAAAAAATAAACATATTATATATCATATATAAAAATAGTTACATCTTAATGTCCACCTTTGAAGGTGTTATATGAGTGTTGAACAATCATCGTTTCGTGAGGCAGAAATTCGCCATCCACAGAAACTGTATGTTCTTTAACCATTAGATGTAGGTGTGTGTAAGTCTAGCTCGAATACTTCTTATAACAACATCCTAGTATATTTAGGATACTGTTTTTGTTACAAAAGAAATGAATAAAAAGAGTTTAGGGGGTTTGAGAAGAAAAATAAAACAAAACAACATTAGAGAAGACATTACCTCAAAATCGGGTAACTCTTTTTGATTTGAGCCAAAGGATTCCTTGGGAAGAGTTATGCCCAAAGTGAGGCTTCTAGGAGTAATATAGTGATGTTGGGAGAGTATTTGGGCAGAGGTTGGCCGATACAAATGGCTTGAAGGTGTGAATAAGGTGGGAGAGGTGGGGGCCTTTTATAAGTGGAGAGGAGGGGCTCTTTTGGAAAGATTGAAATGTTACATTATTACACAATGCTTTTCGAATTCTAAAGGTCCCACACTTATATAATTCGAGGATAAGGTGATAAGGGTTCGAAATATCCTCATCCAATTGGATTTGGACAAGTGTAAGCCTTGGATTTTGCATTATCTTCCCATTTTATTTAAATCGTTAAATAATGAGGTCACCGCTGCATCATCATGATGTCATAAATAATTTAATTTATTTAATGTCTAAAAATTATAAAAAAAATACTATGATGTAGGAAATCTTTGTATCTTTCCAATGAATATTTATAATCAAAATTTGGACTTGTGTAACCCCACTTAAGAATTGTTTTAGTAAAACAACTCATGTTTGTGTCAATTTAATTTTAACATTAAATAAATATATATTAATGTCATTTTCCAACCAAAGTGGCTCCATGGGGTCCCCAAGTTGACCCATGGGTTGTCTTGGTCGGCCATGACTCATCCAATAGGATTAGTACAAGTTTCATGCTCATCTCATATTATTATAACATTATTTGTACCTTAAACTACACTAATTACCTCTAATCGCGATTAAGAACTTAAAAGTTACTATTCACCAAAAAATTATTTTGATCTCATTGAACCACATTTTACTTCTTAATGACAACCATGTATGTAGGATTTTTGAAAATCAAATCACAGAAGTGGTAATATTTCATTTAAACGAAAAATCAGTTTTTAACAACCACTTAGTGGTTTCACTATTCATCAAAAATTGAAGTTTTTCAGAATAAGGCCAAAATTTCACCCTAAGCTATAATTGATATTCCGATTTCAAAAATGATTTCTATTTTACAAAATTCCAAACATATAAGTTTCATTAATTAATTTTATAATTAATTCCCGCTGTCACAACAAATAGCGTGTTTTTAAGAAACAATTTATATCAAAAGATTGGCAATTGTTTATGTCCAATTTCAATGTTAAATTAATTCTAATGAACACCATTGGATAAAATGGTAAAAATATATTCTAATTATTCTTTAAAACCACTAAATATTATAATTTATCACTATAAATTATTTTGATTAAAAAAGTTGTTTTTAAGTAATTTTCACTATTCATAAAAATTGGAAGTTCTCAGAAAATTACAAAAAAATAAACTTTGGATAATTTCGATATTACGAATAAAAAAATGAAGTCCATTTTGAAATATAAAATTTCTATAATTTTAAAAAGTGGTTATTACTATTTATAACGGCTACATTGATTAGTCGCGGTGTTTTAGAACTCGAAGTTGCGTACAATGCAAGCTATTGCATTATTGAATGAGAAGCGTATCATGGAAGCTCGGGGTGTTACATTCTCCCCTACTTCAATAAATTGCGTCCTCGCAATTTGAAATTTTTCTTTGAAAATAAAAGGTTGAAAATAGAAAATACCTTTGTGGAAAACCCACATCGGAAATAAGGTTAATAAAATTTAGCCTTAATAAGAGGGAAAGGGAAATGAAAAAGTCACCACCCAATTATGATCTTGATTAGGAGAACATTGGTGGAAATTAGAGACATATAATTGGAGGAAAAACGTAAATATTCGTAGGGAGTGATTGAGGTCATCAATAACAATCAACTGTCAAATTGAGGGCCTCAAAACCTTCAATCTATGTTGATTTAAAATATCATCAGTTCAACAAGACATTAGGTATTAGGATAACGCATTTTTTTGTTTTAATATCCCTTTACTAAAGTTTAAGAATTAGTTTATTCATTGAATAACAGATAGGTATATATATATTTATGCCTGACAATTAGAGTTTCAACCTTCAACTCACCTTTCACTCAAAAAGATAATAGAACCCAAAAATATTATACTTTTCCTAATTGTATAAGGTTCCAAATGTTAACACATACAATTTAGATTAGTAAAATTATTTTCTAATAACCAGGGACTTCCTGTAGGCTAGTGGTAGGAAATAAAGGCTTGTCGCACTATGGTTGTGGGTTCGATTCCTGCAGCTTTGTCCGACGCGACGGGTTATGCCCCACCCTGCAGGTTGTCCTTTTCCTAAAACTATAGTATTATAATATTCCAAAAATAATCTTCAGAAATGCTTTAACCTTAAACAATACTATCCAAAGATCAACTTAATCCACTCCAACCTTTATAGTTATCCAAAATACTTCTGTCCAACTCACAGTCCAAATTTTACAAGGAAGGTAAACATAATGAAGATCCTTTTTCCCATGTAATAACATGTGAACACCTTCATCATGAATTCTTTTTAAACATACTGAATTACCATGATCCCTTATTCCTTATAGAATACTAGATATACTCCTTCTATCCGAAAATGTATACAAAACATCAATCAGTTTCAAGGAAGTTAAGTATATCCAATATAATTTATCCAAATCAATCACGTCTTATTCCAAAATCACAATCTCAGTATCAAAACCATATTATGGTCAATCTTTCTCTCAACCATATATTTTCCAAAAATTTAACCTACTGTGAAGTCACTTTTCTTGGTTCCACACAATCTCAAGTCCTTGATGAAATAGTACTGCAGTACAATCCTTATATACTCCATAATTATTATAACCAGTACATCATTGATACAACACTCAAATTACAAAATTATTTAATAACAACATAAGAACTCTAATCATTACTCCTCATCTGTGGTAGTATCATAACTTGATTATTATCCAATAACATCATTTGGGGCATACTCTGATGATTTGGACATTGGTTTGCGTAGTGTCCCCAATCCTTGCAGAAGAAGCATTGTACATTTGAAACCATTTTCTTACCCTTGCAGTCACGCACTTTGTGTCCTTTTTCTCTACACTTATAACAAACTCTCATTCCCTTTAGGAAAGTTCCATGATGTTTCTTCCCACAATTACCGCATATTGGAAAATTCTTCTTTCCCCTCATCCCTTTATCCATCATTCTCTCTTCCATCCCTTTCGTCTCTTGCTTCGCTTCAAAGCCATAGGACTCAGAGAATTCTTTACTTATCTTATTAACACATGATACTATTTCTTCCTATGTTGAGAACACATGGGAGACTATTTCTCTTCGAAATGTTGGCTTAATACCGTGAAAGATATGATCCTTCTTACTCTTTGGATCATACGTACTGCTGGAGTTCACATTCCTTCTACTGGGCGCCATTTCTATACAATGGCATAAACTAGATTAGTTTATGAATCAAAATACATAATTACATACTTATAAAATACTTAACATAAATTGAACTATTTATGGATATAACCCATAATCATAAAAAGGTTTTCGTTGAGCAAGTATATACTCATAACTGTTCATAGTGGTTTGTAAAGAAAACAAGAATTATCCTAAGCATATCCCCCGGGAGTGTCGTAACCAAGAGTGCAGCAAGGCCCGTTGTCATGCACCAGTTCCTGTTCGAGTCTAGCTCAAAGTGGTGTTTTCGGGTTTTACCCCTAGGTACATCTGTGCCAGAGCTGCCTCTACCTGCTCGTATCCAGACAGGGATGTATTTCTCGGAAAACTCATAACATCTCTATAATACCAAAATTCTAGGAAGTTATTCTATACTAATCCTCAAAGTCTATCTTTGGGCTATGTGCTCTAATCAGAGTTTATCTAAATCTAGCTTCCAAGGTTAGTACTAAACTTCCTCTGATACCAACTGTAACGCCCCGACCCCAGCTACTCAGAGCCGGTGCGTTACTTCGTAACATTGGCATGATCACAAAAGATTAAGTCTTGAAAGACCGATTAGTTTAGTATGTAACATCCCAAGGATTTCTAAAAATAAATTGAAAATGATTGAAATTTTGTTTAAGGTATATATTTATAAGTATCCTTTAAACATAATTTTATTTCTTCTATGTTTTGAATTTCAAGAAACTATCATCTACAATTGTGTTCAGTATGTTATTTCGAGTCTGATGGAACAAACTTGTTTTTGTTGGTGAATAGTAACATCCCCTTATGAATAGTAATATGAATAGTAATATGAATAGTAATATGACCTCATGAATAGTAAATAATATTATTATTTTATTTTCCCATGGCAATAGGATAATGGGATCTTAATTAATTTTCCAATGTCACATAAAACTAATTGCACTTCAATTTTGTTATTTTTCGAATTAACTGTGACCTTATTTTAAAATTAAATTAATAATATTTAGAAAATTATTTTTGAAAAATGGAGTTCATTTTTGAATTCTACACGTTGAAAAATGGTTGGGGTAAATTTTTGGTATTTTTCTGAAACTCTTGAATTTTCAGTGAATAGTGAAATACGGTAAAATACCGTATAATCAATTTATCAGTAAAAATGCACTATTTATGACATCATAAGTGATGCAAGGCCACTTGCTTCGAAATCACATGATATTTTCACTAATTAAGGCCACTTGATTTGAGATTATTCATAGTCTTGATAAAAATATTATAATAATAATTAAAATAATCTAAAATACCTTCCCTCCTCCACTATAAATACCACCCTCACTCCCCTCTTCCTCCCACACCTCTCAAGCCTTGAGCATTGTCTAATTTCTGCCAAATTCCCTCCTAAATCTTCTTCCCCACGTCCTAGAGCTGCTGGTCTCACCAAAAGACCAAAATCAAAGCCCTTAAGAAGGATCTCAAGGAGAAGAGATCAAGAGGTAAACATCCTCTTTCATTTTCATTCTTCCATCCATTTTATGTTATTCTCTTCCTTTCCCTTTGTCTTTTGTTGGGATATTTCATTAAATATTTTCCCTTACAGTCCAAATTTTGTATGATTGATGAGATATTCCATTCCTCTCATCAATCTTGTTTTTATGAAATTTTTAGAGGCGCCGTTAGGCTGCCGAATTTTTTGTAAGAAATTTCTCATGTTTTCTTTATTTCATGATTCCTTCCACTTCTTTCTTCACCCCCTCTTATCCAGGAGGCATGAGATCTCCAGAATCATGTATATTCTGGATGTTTTCATGTTTATGGAAAATTACAAATCATTATTCCTCTCCTCTTTCACTTATTTAAAGAATCAAAAAACATTGTCCATTT
Source organism: Viscum album (assembly GCA_963277665.1). Classification (NCBI taxonomy): domain Eukaryota; kingdom Viridiplantae; phylum Streptophyta; class Magnoliopsida; order Santalales; family Viscaceae; genus Viscum; species Viscum album. The sequence continues at coordinate 1,877,223,234 of OY728146.1, read as the reverse complement.
GTGTCGAATTACCGATATCGTGGACGATGTATTTTCAATTTCCATTAATTATTTCAAGTCTGGTCATGAAACCATTTATATGGTTGAACCAGGTTATAATATATGTTTTATGAATCATATAAGGTTCTGTAATTCTTTTGTACTCATGATTCAAACTTATAAGACTAAATGAAATTGTAATTATCAAAGAACCACTTAAATTATCTAAACGAACATAATTAATGTTTTAACTTATAAATCATCATCATATAAGGCACCAAAGTGATGAATGGTATAATTTATGGTACTGGAGTTATGTAACTAATACTCCATTCCAATTCTGGAGTTTCACTTCCAATCAACAAGAACGATTCATCATGAACCGATCGTGAAAATCACAAAAGACCTCACCCAAAATAATGCAAGGAACAAAATACTAACAAATAAGGGGTGAAATGAGGTTATGAAATGACCATATAAGATGTTATAAACATGAACACGTTTCTTTAAAATCCTATTAACACTCCTTTAACCATTATACAGGAGGTTCAAACAATTTTGAAGTAGGACAAGCCCAAGGTAAGGGAATTCTTAACCCGATTTCCATTCTTTGGGTTAACCTTCTACTTTATAATTTATGTTCTATTTAAATTGTTTGTGTGATGGGTTCTGTTTATATTATGTTTAATTATGTGTATTTACAGAGTATATACATATTCCATCCACTCAATTAAGTATCACTTCAAGTATATGATGTTTATAAGGGACTTTTCTTCTAAAATCCTCTTTTAAAATTCTGTTTTATAAGATTCAAAGGCAATGTTTTTATGCTATTATTTATGTTGAATGATTATGTTTTGGCTATTGGGAATTGTTTATGATGAAGTGTGGGACCTATATTTCCCTCCAATGCATTGGGTATGAGTAAGTTGGAGGTCGGCCGTATGGTTACTCCAAGTGTAACTGTGATGGTTACACAAAGTAAGGTAGCCGTGAGGGTTACAAATTTTAAGGTAGCCAAGATGGTTACAAGATTATGTAAGTAATGCCCCAATATACCTTTATGATTATAACTATGTTTGTATGGATCTTGTGTAAATCTCATGTTACACAAAGTAAGATTTTATGGGTGTAAATCATGTATTTTAAAAATGTTTTCATATGTCTTGTGTATTCATGGACTAATGAGATTTTTCCTTCTTTTTCATACCTTACTGAGCTTTTGTGCTCATCCCAAGTTTTTAAATGATTTTTCACAGGTTAATGGATGAATAATACAAGGAAGGAAGACATGTTAAATGTTGAAGAATTGTCAAGGAGTCTTGTTTTATGTTTTAATGTTTTATATTCTGAGGAAAATGGAAACTGATTTTATGGTATCCACTATGTAACAATGTGTAATGTTATGAATATTTTGTCTTAATTCTCTAAAGCTCTAAACTTGAAAAGATCCTCAATGTAAAATGAAGTGTTTTCTTGAATAAATTGAAGATTATGTATGAAATAAGTGTGGGTCCTTACAGTTGGTATCAGAGGATGGTTTAGATGACTTTAGGGGTTAAGGTGATGCTAATAGAATACCATAAATAATTCTCACCCTATGTTTAATTTGTTATAGCATTTAAAGATTACCATGTTGCTTCATCTAAGAAATGTTTGTTTAGAATGGTTGTCCGCAGAAGGAACATGGATGCTGAAGAGGATAGGCACCGACAGAATGACATCCTTCCTGATCAACAGCCCGGAATGGTAGGGATTGGAACCGAGCAGTTTGTGACAGTAATGGCTCAGCTAACACAGGCAATAAATGGTGGTGGCATCCATGCAAGAGGACAAATAGATGTACCCCAACGGAACATGACAGTGGTGGAACATTTTATGAGACAACATCCTCCTGCATTCAGCGGATCTTCTGACCCAGTGGCAGCAGAAGGATGGATTAAGGCCCTTGAAAAGATATTTGATGTTATGGGATGTTCAGACAATCAAAAGGTAAGTCTTGCCATTTATAGTTTTGAAGGGGAAGCTGATCAGTGGTGGTCAATGGTAAGGAATATCAGGGGTAGAGAGGATTTTGATGCCTTAGTATGGGATGAATTTAAAAGTCTTTTTCTTGAAAAATATTTTCCTAAGGTGGTGCGACTTAGAATGGAGAAACAATTCCTTGAACTGAAACAAAAGGAGGAAGATTCAGTGGCTATGTATGAGGCGAACTTCACCCGACTGGCGAGGTATGCTCCGAATCTTATTTTGGATCTCGATAGCAAAATCAACCGCTTTTACTCAGGATTGAAGCCAAGGTATCGAAGGGCGTTGGCCTCCCGTGAATTCAAAAGTTATGAGAAACTTGTCCGATGTGCTGAGAGGGTAGAGATGGAGTTTGCTGACGATCACATGCAATTTGGAAACAAAGAGAAGAAGAGGTCAAATTGGAAAGCAATGGGTAAGAATCAACCAATGAAATCTGATGGTAAGAAAATACAGTTTCCAGTTTGTGAAAAGTGTGGCAAGAAGCACCCTGGGGAATGTCTTATCAAAACTGGGAAGTGTTTTAAATGTGGTAAGTTTGGACATATGGCCCGAGATTGCAATGAAAATGATCCAAAGACTAATCCTGATAAGCAAACTATAAAGTGTTTTAAATGTGGTGAGATGGGTCACTATGCAAATGCCTGTCCAAAGAGGGATCCAAATGATGCAAAGAAGCCAGACTACAAGCAGAAAGGTGTAGTGAGATCCTTTGTGACTACGTCAGCAGATGTTGGGCCATCCAATGAAGTTGTATCAGGTAATTTGTTTGTTCACTCAGATTTTGCTAAAGTTTTGTTTGATACGGGGTCTACACATTCCTTCATCTCTGAGAAATTTTCTAGTAAATTGGAAATATCACCTCAACAAATGATACCCGAACTTGTTGTTAAAACACCAGGGGGAAATGTTATAGCAAAGAGGAATTATAAGAATATTTCTATTGTGGTATGTGGAAAGACATTACCTGCAAACCTTGTTGTTTTACCCTTAGTCGAGTTTGAAGTTATTCTGGGGATGGACTGGCTTTCTGGTTATCATGCTAAGATTGACTGTAGAGCTAAAGAAGTTGTTTTCCAGAAAGAGTTTCAGTTTGTATACAAGAATGAACCCATACAATTGATAACATATCAAGAAGCTGAGAAACTACTGAAAGATGGAAATGAAAGTTATCTAGCTCATATTGTTGAAAACAAGGGAACTATTCAAATCAATGATGTGCCAGTGGTAAATGAATACCTTGATGTTTTTCCTGAGGAGTTACCCAGTGTCATACCTAAACGAGAAGTCGAATTCACAATTGACTTAGTCCCTGATGCTAAGCCAATTTCAAAACCCCCATATCGTATGGCTCCAATAGAACTTCATGAATTGAAAAATCAGTTGCAGGATTTGCTTGTCAAAGGTTTCATTCGTCCCAGTACTTCACCATGGGGAGCCCCTGTTTTGTTTGTTAAAAAGAAAGATGGTTCCATGAGACTTTGCATTGATTATAGAGCATTGAATAACATCACTGTTAAAAACAAGTATCCTTTGCCTCATATTGATGACTTGTTTGATCAGCTCCAGGGAGCTCAGTACTTTTCCAAGATTGACTTGAGATCCGGATACCATCAGCTGAAGGTGAAGGAGGATGACATCCCGAAAACAGCCTTTCGTACTAGATATGGGCATTATGAATTTGTTGTTATGCCATTTGGGTTAACTAATGCACCTGCTGTATTCATGAATCTTATGAATAGAGTATTTCATGAGTTCTTGGATATGTTTGTGGTGGTATTTATTGATGACATTCTGGTTTTTTCTAAAAATAAAGAGGAGCATGAAAAACATCTAAGGGTTGTTTTACAAACTTTAAAAGAAAAGAAACTATATGGAAAATTCAGCAAGTGTGATTTTTGGTTGCAACAGATTTCTTTTCTTGGGCACATTGTAAATAAAGATGGAATAACAGTTGATCCTGCCAAAACAAAAGTAGTTGATGAATGGCCAAGACCCACAAATGTTACAGAGATTCGTAGTTTTCTGGGCTTAGCAAGTTATTACCGACGCTTTGTTGAGAACTTTGCACGGTTATCTAGCCCAATAACTAAGTTAACACGGAAAGGGGTTAATTTTGTTTGGACAGAGGAATGTGATGTTTGTTTTCAGGAACTAAAGAAGAGATTGGTGAATGCTCCAGTTTTGGCCTTACCTTCCCGGAATGGTGAGTTTGTCATCTATAGTGATGCTTCTTTGAAGGGACTTGGTTGTGTTTTGATGCAGAATGGTCAGGTAATTTCCTATGCTTCGAGACAACTTAAACCTCATGAGATGAATTATCCCACACATGATTTGGAATTGGCAGCTGTGGTTTTTGATTTGAAAATATGGAGGCATCATCTATACGGAACCAAATGCCAAATATATACTGACCATATATTCACTCAGAAGGAATTAAACATGAGGCAGAGAAGATGGCTAGAACTGATAAAGGATTATGACTGCACGATTAATTACCATCCTGGAAAAGCAAACAAAGTAGCGGATGCCTTAAGTCGGAAAAATCATGCATCATTAACCATGCTACGTTTGGAACATGATCCCTTGATTAATGATTTGATAAATTTTGGCTTGGAAGTTGTTGGTGCAGGGAATATATCTGTTTTGTTTCAGGTTTCAGTGCAGTCTTCGTTGTCAGACAGAATTATGAAAGCGCAGAGGGAAGACTGTGAGCTACAGAAAAAGGTAGAATTGGTTAAAATGGGTAAGTTTCCAGAATTTAATCTTGATAAAGATTGTGTTTTAAGGTTTGGAAAAAGGTTGTGTGTGCCTTGTGATTCCCAGCTGAAGAAAGAATTGTTGTGTGAAGCTCATAGTTCTCCATTTTCTGTTCATCCTGGAAGTACTAAGATGTACAGAGACCTTCGAGAGTATTACTGGTGGAATGGGATGAAAAGAGATATTGCTGATTTTACAATGAAATGTTTGACATGTCAGCAGGTTAAAGCAGAGCGACAGTTACCGAAGGGGATGCTTCAGCCTTTGCCGGTGCCAGAATGGAAATGGGAGAATATATCCATGGATTTTGTGGTGGGACTACCAAAGACTTCTCGAGGTAACAATGCGATATGGGTTATTGTTGATCGGCTAACAAAGTCTGCTCATTTTCTTTCTATTCGAGATACAATGACATTAGATCAGCTTTCTCGATTGTACCTCAAAGAGATTGTCAGGTTACATGGAGTTCCTCTTTCCATTGTGTCTGACCGAGATCCCAGGTTCACTTCTAAATTTTGGAAGGGACTTCAGAAGTCTTTGGGCACAGAGTTGAATTTCAGTACAGCTTTTCATCCTCAATCAGATGGGCAGTCAGAGCGAACGATTCAAACTTTGGAGGATATGCTTCGAGCTTGTTCAATGGACTATCAGGGAAGTTGGGATCAACATCTTTCATTAGTTGAGTTTTCTTATAATAACAGTTTCCATTCCAGTATTCAGATGGCACCTTTTGAGGCCTTGTATGGAAAGCGGTGTCGGACTCCTGTGTTTTGGGATGAAGTCGGTGAAAGAAAGTTGATGGGGCCAGAATTAGTAGAAGAAGTGGCTGAGAAAGTGAGGATGATCCAGCAACACATGAGGATAGCTCAAAGCAGGCAGAAAAGTTATGCAGATAACAGAAGGAAAGACTTCTCTTTCAAGGTTGGTGACCATGTTTTCCTTAAAATATCTCCTTGGAAAAGTGTGATGCGTTTCGGTAAGAAAGGGAAACTAAGTCCACGGTTCATCGGTCCTTTTGAAATCTTGGATAAAGTTGGAACAGTTGCGTACCGCGTAGCTTTGCCTCCGATCTTGTTTCAGGTACACAATGTTTTTCATGTTTCGATGTTGAGAAAGTATGTTCCAGATTCATCACATGTCTTGAGGCCGGAAGAAGTTCAGCTAGCAGAGAACCTTTCTTATGAAGAAAAACCGGTTCAGATTCTTGATCGAAGAGAACAGGTATTGCGGAATAAGGTAATCCACCAGGTAAAGGTTTTTTGGAGAAACCACATGGTTGAAGAAGCAACATGGGAGTCTGAAAATGCTATGAGGGAAAAATACCCTCAGTTGTTTAATAAGTAAATAAAATTGCGAGGACGCAATTTCAAGAAGGTGGGGATAATGTAACATCCCAAGGATTTTTAAAAATAAATTGAAAATGCTTGAAATTTTGTTTAAGGTATATATTTATAAGTATCCTTTAAACATAATTTTATTTCTTCTATGTTTTGAATTTCAAGAAACTATCATCTACAATTGTGTTCAGTATGTTATTTCGAGTCTGATGGAACAAACTTGTTTTTGTTGGTGAATAGTAACATCCCCTTATGAATAGTAATATGAATAGTAATATGAATAGTAATATGACCTCATGAATAGTAAATAATATTATTATTTTATTTTCCCATGGCAATAGGATAATGGGATCTTAATTAATTTTCCAATGTCACATAAAACTAATTGCACTTCAATTTTGTTATTTTTCGAATTAACTGTGACCTTATTTTAAAATTAAATTAATAATATTTAGAAAATTATTTTTGAAAAATGGAGTTCATTTTTGAATTCTACACGTTGAAAAATGGTTGGGGTAAATTTTTGGTATTTTTCTGAAACTCTTGAATTTTCAGTGAATAGTGAAATACGGTAAAATACCGTATAATCAATTTATCAGTAAAAATGCACTATTTATGACATCATAAGTGATGCAAGGCCACTTGCTTCGAAATCACATGATATTTTCACTAATTAAGGCCACTTGATTTGATATTATTCATAGTCTTGATAAAAATATTATAATAATAATTAAAATAATCTAAAATACCTTCCCTCCTCCACTATAAATACCACCCTCACTCCCCTCTTCCTCCCACACCTCTCAAGCCTTGAGCATTGTCTAATTTCTGCCAAATTCCCTCCTAAATCTTCTTCCCCACGTCCTAGAGCTGCTGGTCTCACCAAAAGACCAAAATCAAAGCCCTTAAGAAGGATCTCAAGGAGAAGAGATCAAGAGGTAAACATCCTCTTTCATTTTCATTCTTCCATCCATTTTATGTTATTCTCTTCCTTTCCCTTTGTCTTTTGTTGGGATATTTCATTAAATATTTTCCCTTACAGTCCAAATTTTGTATGATTGATGAGATATTCCATTCCTCTCATCAATCTTGTTTTTATGAAATTTTTAGAGGCGCCGTTAGGCTGCCGAATTTTTTGTAAGAAATTTCTCATGTTTTCTTTATTTCATGATTCCTTCCACTTCTTTCTTCACCCCCTCTTATCCAGGAGGCATGAGATCTCCAGAATCATGTATATTCTGGATGTTTTCATGTTTATGGAAAATTACAAATCATTATTCCTCTCCTCTTTCACTTATTTAAAGAATCAAAAAACATTGTCCATTTGTGTCGAATTACCGATATCGTGGACGATGTATTTTCAATTTCCATTAATTATTTCAAGTCTGGTCATGAAACCATTTATATGGTTGAACCAGGTTATAATATATGTTTTATGAATCATATAAGGTTCTGTAATTCTTTTGTACTCATGATTCAAACTTATAAGACTAAATGAAATTGTAATTATCAAAGAACCACTTAAATTATCTAAACGAACATAATTAATGTTTTAACTTATAAATCATCATCATATAAGGCACCAAAGTGATGAATGGTATAATTTATGGTACTGGAGTTATGTAACTAATACTCCATTCCAATTCTGGAGTTTCACTTCCAATCAACAAGAATGATTCATCATAAACCGATCGTGAAAATCACAAAAGACCTCACCCAAAATAATGCAAGGAACAAAATACTAACAAATAAGGGGTGAAATGAGGTTATGAAATGACCATATAAGATGTTATAAACATGAACACGTTTCTTTAAAATCCTATTAACACTCCTTTAACCATTATACAGGAGGTTCAAACAATTTTGAAGTAGGACAAGCCCAAGGTAAGGGAATTCTTAACCCGATTTCCATTCTTTGGGTTAACCTTCTACTTTATAATTTATGTTCTATTTAAATTGTTTGTGTGATGGGTTCTGTTTATATTATGTTTAATTATGTGTATTTACAGAGTATATACATATTCCATCCACTCAATTAAGTATCACTTCAAGTATATGATGTTTATAAGGGACTTTTCTTCTAAAATCCTCTTTTAAAATTCTGTTTTATAAGATTCAAAGGCAATGTTTTTATGCTATTATTTATGTTGAATGATTATGTTTTGGCTATTGGGCATTGTTTATGATGAAGGGTGGGACCTATATTTCCCTCCAATGCATTGGGTATGAGTAAGTTGGAGGTCGGCCGTATGGTTACTCCAAGTGTAACTGTGATGGTTACACAAAGTAAGGTAGCCGTGAGGGTTACAAATTTTAAGGTAGCCAAGATGGTTACAAGATTATGTAAGTAATGCCCCAATATACCTTTATGATTATAATTATGTTTGTATGGATCTTGTGTAAATCTCATGTTACACAAAGTAAGATTTTATGGGTGTAAATCATGTATTTTAAAAATGTTTTCATATGTCTTGTGTATTCATGGACTAATGAGATTTTTCCTTCTTTTTCATACCTTACTGAGCTTTTGTGCTCATCCCAAGTTTTTAAATGATTTTTCACAGGTTAATGGATGAATAATACAAGGAAGGAAGACATGTTAAATGTTGAAGAATTGTCAAGGAGTCTTGTTTTATGTTTTAATGTTTTATATTCTGAGGAAAATGGAAACTGATTTTATGGTATCCACTATGTAACAATGTGTAATGTTATGAATATTTTGTCTTAATTCTCTAAAGCTCTAAACTTGAAAAGATCCTCAATGTAAAATGAAGTGTTTTCTTGAATAAATTGAAGATTATGTATGAAATAAGTGCGGGTCCTTACATAGTAGCCTTGGAAACACTAGATACATTCATAAGTGTTACATTACATCATAAAGTGAAAAACTACAATAAAAAAAGTCTCCATAGTCCACACTCATATCCTCTTCTCACAATCCCTGCAGGTCATTCATAAAATACTTCTTCACATCCTGGAAAATATTAAAACATTGAAAGGGGTGAGCTCAGATGCTCAGTAAGGATAACAATATTGCGGAAGCTTTCATAAATAAACATAAAAATTTAAGGCAATGTATAACTAAAACAAAAGCCTTTTAAACTTGAACATCAACATAATATGGCAAAAGTAAAATGAGATAATGTCATTCACTTCCTCACATGGATATTCTACTGGTCGAATAATCACATGCAATATCAATAACCATTTTCATAATGATGGAATGCATAATGCCAGACTATCATAACCACGTAGTCAAGGCCTCGTGCCAAGACCACAAATAAGATTTTGTCAAGGCCTCGTGCCAAGACACTAGTTTGTCTCATGAGACCTGCCGATGCATCGAGGAGCTATAGCGGGCTCCACCCATCACTTATTAAGTCCAATGCATTCCTCATATGAATAGGTTTAAACATATCATAAACCATAACATAATCGCATCACATAAAACATGCATAAAGGAAACATAACATTTCCATATTTCAATCACAAGATATCAATACAACACATTGATATAATAAAAATGCTTTCAAAACCATTTTCAATACCAAAATAAAAGAATGTTAAAACTTTGTATTTATTTTTCATTAAAAAAAAGATGGCTTATAGAGGAAGCCGAAACTCAAATAATGGTCACGGCGGCGGAGAAGTCATTGTCGCCGCATAAGTACGGAAAGAAAAACATTCCCTTTTTGTCGTTTAGTAAAAATCTTCGTATAAAAAAGATTCCTTTTGAATAAACATAAAAGTCAAAGGGGTTTATACACCGTATAAAAGAAAGTTGTGTATAAAGCCAAATATGCCTCAATGAAAGGAGATTGAGACGAAGTCCTTAAAAAGATCATTTTTAAAATAAAATAGATCTATTATGTGTATTCACTATAGGTACACATAAAGAAAGTAAAAATACAAAATAGTACATAATAATATCATGACATAATTTGGAAGTAGGAGATTAACCCAAAGAATGGAAGTTGGGTTAAGAAATTCCCTTACCTCGTGTCCGACTTGACTCAACCATTCTTTAACCTCCTGAATAATAAACTAGAGTTAATATCTACCTTATTAATAACCATTTTCAATTTCATTATCCTTTTTATATCACTTATTACAATGTTATGAACATTATGTAATTATTTATGTTAATAGCGGTCGTTTTGTCGATCTTTGGTACTTGAGTCAACAATAAACTTCTTATAATTACAAGTTGTTTATGTGGTAGAATATCAATTATCTCCAAAATTATATTCATGATTTAGATGTCATATATTTCTTATATATCCAGTATATACATTCATTTATAATATTACGTAACATTTAGAGGTAAGAAATGAAATGCACCGTTCATGGAGACGGTAAGCCGTACGTACGCATGAACGCTACTTTCATTTCAATTTCATATTTAATGGAACTAAATCATAATGATATAAATGTATAATATAATTCCAGTATAATATAGTGTATAATACCATTTACTTCATCCTTTATACATCCCACATATGGCATTAACGATTCAAATCACTTTGAGGGGGCGGTAGTCCGCACTTAATAAAATGAAATTATCGCGTTTTACCCATAATGGAAATCATAAAGTATGCCATAAATGAGAAATACAGAAGCATAAGTAAAACATAAACATATTATATATCATATATAAAAATAGTGACATCTTAATGTCCACCTTTGAAGGTGTTATATGAGTGTTGAACAATCATCGTTTCGTGAGGCAGAAATTCGCCATCCACAGAAACCGTATGTTCTTTAACCATTAGATGTAGGTGTGTGTAAGTGTAGCTCGAATACTTCTTATAACAACATCCTAGTATATTGAGGATACTGGTGTTGTTACAAAATAAATGAATAAAAAGAGTTTAGGGGGTTTGAGAAGAAAAATAAAACAAAATAACATTAGAGAAGACATTACCTCAAAATCGGGTAACTCTTTTTGATTTGAGCCAAAGGCTTCTTTGGGAAGAGTTCTGCCCAAAGTGAGGCTTCTAGGAGTAATAGAGTGATGTTGGGAGAGTATTTGGGCAGAGTTTGGCCGATCCAAATGTCTTGAAGGTGTGAATAAGGTGGGAGAGGTGGGGGCCTTTTATAAGTGGAGAGGAGGGGCTCTTTTGGAAAGATTGAAATGTTACATTATTACACAATGCTTTTCGGATTCTAAAGGTCCCACACTTATATAATTCGAGGATAAGGTGATAAGGGTTCTAAATCTACTCATCAAATTGGCTTTGGACAAGTTTAAGCCTTGGATTTTTCATTAACTTCCCATTTTATTTAAATCGTTAAATAATGAGGTCATCGCTGCATCATCATGATGTCATAAATAATTTAATTTATTTAATGTCTAAAAATTATAAAAAAAATACTATGATGTAGGAAATCTTTTTATCTTTCCAATGAATATTTATAATCAAAATTTGGACTTGTGTAACCCCACTTAAGAACTGTTTTAGTAAAATAACTCATGTTTGTGTCAATTTAATTTTAACATTAAATAAATATATATTAATGTCATTTTCCAACCAAAGTGGCTCCATGGGGTCTCCAAGTTGACCCATGGGTTGTCTTGGTCGGCCATGACTCATCCAATAGGAGTAGGACAAGTGTCATGCTCATCTCATATTATTATAACATTATTTGTACCTTAAACTACACTAATTACCTCTAATCGCGATTAAGAACTTAAAAGTTACTATTCACCAAAAAATTATTTTGATCTCATTAAACCACATTTTACTTCTTAATGACAACCATGTATGTCGGATTTTTGAAAATCAAATCACAGAAGTGGTAATATTTCATTTAAACGAAAAATCAGTTTTTAACAACCACTTAGTGGTTTCACTATTCATCAAAAATTGAAGTTTTTCAGAATAAGGCCAAAATTTCACCCTAAGCTATAATTGATATTCCGATTTCAAAAATGATGTCTATTTTACAAAATTCCAAACATATAAGTTGAATTAATTAATTTTATAATTAATTCCCACTGTCACAACAAATAGCGTGTTTTTAAGAAACAATTTATATCAAAAGATTGGCAATTGTTTATGTCCAATTTCAATGTTAAATTAATTCTAATGACCACCATTGGATAAAATGGTAAAAATATATTCTAATTATACTTTAAAACCACTAAATATTATAATTTATCACTATAAATTATTTTGATTAAAAAAGTTGTTTTTAAGTAATTTTCACTATTCATAAAAATTGGAAGTTCTCAGAAAATTACAAAAAAATCAACTTTGGATAATTTCGATATTACGAATAAAAAAATGAATCCCATTTTGAAATATAAAATTTCTATAATTTTAAAAACTGGTTATTACTATTTATAACGGCTACATTGATTAGTCGCGGTGTTTTAGAACTCGAAGTTGCGTACAATGCAAGCTATTGCATTATTGAATGAGAAGCGTATCGTGGAAGCTCGGGGTGTTACACTAGATGGCCGCACAACTATAGATAATTACTTTAAAAGCACACAATAAGTATTTTAATAATGCTAAAATACATTATTATCCTCATTTTTGTTAAATGGGTGTACCCTTTTAGTTCTTTCAATATCACAGATTAACAGTGTCCTTATATAAACATTTTAAATATCACTAACATCAAACTACAACAACCTGTAATATATACACAAAATATATAATTTAAATGAAATAAATTTTACATCATGAATTAAAAAACTACTATATACATTTCAAAAAATGTTTTTTATAATTAAATTTACATTTAATATCCACAAATGTCAAAAACATTAATGTTTTATCATCTACGGCACCCATGATACCGTCTCAAAAAAGTCCACCCATGATATCAGTTTCTGAAAAAATCACCTCAACCTCAGAAAAAGAATCCACCTATATAAGAAAAAAAAATCATGTGTTAGTAATATTATAAAGAGATAAATTAAACAATAATATAAAATAATACCTTAAAAAATGTGAACATTAAATATAATGACACTTGGAGTTATACTTTTCACACACTACTACACTTATGCCTTTTAATAACAAACAAAATGGCTTTTAATAGTGATAATTAGCATTGTTAATAATAGTGATGATAAAGGGAAGGGGGTCCCCTTTATCACTACTATTCTTAGCACCGATAAAGGGCTAGCTAGCTTAATGTGATGTTAATATAACAACACACCCAAAAAATACCTAAAAACCTATAATTTCAAAAAATTATATATAAATTTATTGTGACACTAGGAATACAAATAATTTCACCCATGTTATATACAAAAAAAACATTGTTGTATACATTTCAAACAATTTTTTATATAATTAAATATACAATTATCTAACAAACATTTAAAAGTAATAATGTTTATCTTTTGATGCTCGTGATCCCCTATCAATAATGTTCATTCATGGTATCGATTTCTAAAAAAACATCTCAACACTAGTAAAAGATTCCTCCTATTTAAAAAAACAAATATTATGTTAGTAATACTATAAAGAAATAAATTAAACATTAATGTGAAATAATACATTAATAAATGGTCAATATTTAATAAAAAGATACATTTTGAGTTATATAGGACACAACGTGTGTCTTATAGAGGTGGGGTTGATTCCTACACATCACAAATGAGTTATGGATCGTTGTCTTAAAATATCAAAAACATCTGATTGCATTTTCTCAGTTTTAAGTATGTCACTTGTTCTTTTACTAACATTAATGTCAATTTTAAATAATGACACATTTGGAGTCATAACGATCACATCATGCATCATATTGAGGTGCAGCTAATTCCCACATATCAAAAATTACTAATGGATCATTTTACAAAAATATCAAAATAATATGAATGAATTTTCCCAGTTTTCAGAATTCCGGTTGTTTTTTTACTAAAATTTTATTTCAAACTGAAAATATGAATTATGAGTCATACTGGTAAAATCATGTGTTCATTTTATGTGAGACTACTTCAAACAAATCACGAATTACTTATGAATCACTATTCTAAATTATCATGACAACCGGAGATTTTTTTCTTGGTTTTCAATGCGTGAAATGTTTTAAACCATAATGTCAATTTTAAACTGATAATAGACACTTTTAATAATACTAGTCACACCATGCATTATATTTATGTTTAGTTGATTCCTAGACGTCAAACATTACTCATGGATTATTTTACTAAATTATCAAAATAATAAGAATGTGTTTTCTCAGTTTTCAGTATGTTACTTGTTGTTTTTACTTATATTAATGTCAATATTAAATAAAAAGAGACACTTTGAGTTATACCAGATACACCATGCATCATATTGAGGTGTGTATGATTCCTACATGTCACTAATGAATAATAAATAATTTTCCAAAAATATCCAAACAATATGAAAGTGTATGATGGGTTTTTACTATGTCACTTGTTATTTTTACTTAAATTTATGTTAATTTTATATAAAAAGACAGAATTGGAGTCATAAATGTCACATCATGCATAGTATTGAGTTTTGTTTGACTTATACGTGTCACAAATGACTCGTGGATCATTTTCCAAATATATCAAAACAGTCCGAATTTATTTTCTCACTTTTCAGTATGTCACTTGTTCTTTTTAATGGAATTAATGTAAATTTTAAATAAAAATACATACAATGAGTGATAATGGTTCCACCATGCATCATATAGATGTGAGTCTAATTCTTACACACACAAAATGGAATATAGATCATTTTCCTAAAATATAAAAAACAATCGGAACGTGTTTTCTTGGTTTCAGTATGTTAGTTGGGTTTTTTTTACTAAAATGTCATTTCAAACTAGAAACACGCATTATGAGTCATACCATTCACATCATTCATCAATTTGATGTGAGACTTCTTCAGACACATCAAAAATGACCTATGAATCATTTTCCTAAATTATCAATTAAATTAGAGTGCATTTTCTTAGTTTTCAGTGAGTGATATATTTTGAACTAAAATGTTAATTTTAAACTGATATAAGACACCTGTAGTCATACCGGTCACACCGTGTGTCAAATTAAGGTGTGTTCTATTCTTAAATTTTACCAATTAATCATGTTTCATTTTAATAAATTATCAAAATCAACTGAATGTGTTTTCTCAGTTTTTAGTATGTCACCTTTTGTTTTTACTTAAATTAATGTTAATTTTAAATAAGAAAGAGACACTTTGAGTTATGCCAGCCACATCCGGCATCATATTGAGGTAAGTATGATTCTTACACATAAAAAATGAATAATATATCATTTTACTAAAATATCAATACAATCTAAATGATTTTTATATGTTTCCAGTAGATCACTTGTTGATTTTACTTAAATTAATGTCATTTTTTTAAAAAAAGACACACTTGGAGTCATACCGGTCACACCGTGAGAAATATTGTGGTGGGGTTGACTCCTACACGTCAAAAATTATGCATGGATAATTTTTCTAAAATATCAAAACAATTGGAATTTTTTTCACAGTTTTTAGTATGTCACTTTTTCTTTTTACTTACATTGATGTCAATTTTAAATAAGAAGACACACTTTGAGTGATACCAGTCACATTATGAATCGTATTGAGGTGCAGATAATTTCTACACAACAAAAATGACTTACAAATCATTTTTATAAAATATAAAAACTATATGAATGCATTTTCTTAGTTTTTAGCATGTCAGTTGTGGGTTTTTACTAAAATGTCATTTCAAACTCGAAACACACATTATGAGTCATACCAGTCACATCGTGCATTGGTTTCATATGGGACTTCTTCATATACATCACAAATGACTAATAAATAACTTTACTAAATTATCAAGACAATAAAAGTGAGTTTTCATGGTTTTCAATGAGTGACACATTTTGAAATAAAATGTAAATTTTAAACAGATAACATACACTTTTAGTCAGACCGGTCACAGTGTGCATCATATTTAGGTGTGGTTGATTCCTACATGTCAAAAATGACTCATGGATCATTTTACTAAAGTATAAAAAATAATCCTAATGTGTTTTATTAGTTTTCAATATGTCACTTTTTGTTTTTACTTAAATTAATGTCAATTTTAAATAAAAAGACACACTTGGAGTCATACTGGTCACACCATTCGTGAGATTGAGGTGTGGTTGATTTCTACTCATCAAAAATGACTAATGAATCATTTTACTAAAGTGTAAAATAATAATAATGAATTTTTTTTAGTTTTTATTATGCCATTTTTCTTTTTTTCTCAATTTAATGTCAATTTAATATATACAATACATACTTAAAGTCATACTGGCCACACCGTGCATCAGATTGAGGTGTTGTTGATTTCTACACGTCACAAATGACTCATGGATCATTGAATTAAAATATGAAAATAATTCTAATGAATTTTATTTTCTTTCAATTTTTCACTTTCCCTTTTTCCTTAAATTAATTACAATTTTTAATAAAAAAGACACACGTTGAGTGATACCGGTCACTTGTAATTTTTACTCAGTTTTGAGTAGGATAATTGCTATGATACCAAATATATTGAATCTATCATTTCATACATAGATATCACATCTTAATAGATTAATATTCCTTACATAATATAATTATTCATTCCCTTTTAGTTAAGGTCTAGTACTTTTGGAAACATGAAAACATAATGAACTAGTTCATAAGAGTCTCTCATTAATTTATTCATTACTAGAAACCTTCTTAGATATATCATTTCTAAAACCATTATTTGTAACATAACGATATGGAACATAAGAAAGGGTGATCATATATGCTCAATAAGTGTAAACAAAGGATATATCAATGATCATATACTACTGCAAAACTAGCCTTCAAGAGTGTTGGTATTTATCAACGTTAAATTTTTTTTGATAAATGGCATATTTATTAGCACTAATGAAAGCACTAATAAATTTAACCATTTATCAGCACTTTTTTTACACTGAAAAAATTGAACATTTATTTGTGCTATATTTTTAGCACTAATAAAGGGTAACATTTATCAACGCTTTATTTTTAATGCTAAAAAGGGGAACCCTTTATTAGCGCTTTATTTTTAGCGATGAACAATATTTATTTCATCAGTGCTTTTTTGGAAATGATAAATGTTTGAATAATTAAAATGAAATTATTAAATAAAAAAATAATAATGAGTTTACTAAAAAAATATTACTAATTTTATAAATCAAATAATTATAGATTAAAATGAATAAACTGATATTACATTATAAAATATTAAACATTTTATTAATAAAATAATTATGATAATTAATATTATTAAATTGTATATATCAAATATATATATATATATATATATTAATGTATATAAATATGATTTATATATTAAAAATTATTTATGTGATTTACATTAAATAGTCATATATTTATCGAATAATGGATTATTATGAAAAAATGATATGAATTAAAAATATTGACTAATTGAATATTACTCGTCATATAATTGAATGTCATTTGATATTTCAATTTAATATAGATCAAATCGGTGTCGCATTGATTTTACAAAAATGTAATTAATTCATTTTTATATACAATACACACATATAAATATTATCCATTTTTTCATTTTTTAAAAGTGTACTTATTATTAGTTTATTCAATTTCACTAATTTTTAACATATATGCTTTCACTTTAAATTAGATATTCATTAATAATATTAAAAATATATCTATAAAAAAATTATAAATAAATATATTTATAAATATACATTTACTATATTTATAAAATTATATATTTATAATTGTAAATAAATAAATATTTTTTAAAAATTATTTATATAATTATAAATAAATAATTATATATATTTAAATAATTATTAAATTTATAATAAATTTACATATATAATAGATATATTTATTATATTTATATTAATATATATTTATTAAATATATTTATATATATATATAATTATACAAATATTTATAATGAAATAAATATTATTTTTTTAAAATAGATCTATAATTAAAATAAATAATTATAAAATTATAATAAATATATTAAAAAAGGAATATATTTAAAAATATTTATATTTATATGTATTTATTAAGTATATATAAATATTTACTATTTTTATTTATAATTATAATTATAAATCCTTTTACAACGCCTAAGTAATAAGCGCTGATAAAGACCCACCATTATCGGTACTAAAAAAGAACTAATAGAGTTCTTTTATCAGCGCTAAAGTAATAATCACTGATAAAAGGACTCATTATCAATTCTTTTTATAAGAACTGATAAAACTATCCCAATATAATTAAAACATTTTAACCATTTTCAAACTCTTCGCGATATCAAAATAATTTCTTGGAATCCACACACTATCGCACTCCTCCTCAATGAATCTAAGCTCGGATCACACCACCTGACTACCTCTAGTTTCTAAAACATCTCATTTGACATCTGGTGTTTGATTTTGATTAGGGTTTCTGAAGATGGTGTCAGATTTTCTACAACCTAGCAAGGTATTCCTTCTAATTTTCTTGGAGTATTTTTTGTTGTGTTTTTAATTTCTTCTTCGACGATGTAGTTATATGTGGTTGGGTGATTTTATACTAGTGAGGTTGGCCTTTCGATTTTTTTAGTTTCCCATTTTGATTCAACTCTTGATTTCTCATGGTGTGTTTATTTTTTCTGGACACAGTGGTGATACATGGAGTTTAGTAGGTTGTTTTATTTTGTTTAAATTTCCCAAATTGATCGCCCAAAGTTATCATACATATTTTTCATTCATTATTTTATCAATTTATTCCATACATTTGAAATTTTAGAAATTAGAACTTGGGATTTTGTGTGTGATATATTCAAAGGTAGGTTAGGATATTTCTTTTATATTATACAGATTCATATCTTATTTTTTTCTACATATCTCAATTGGTGTGATAATCCAATGTGTGGATGCAATATGGTAGTTTTTATTTAAATTTTCTTTCTACTAGTTTTATTTATTTTTTGGTCCAAATAATTCACATTGTGTTGTTTTTTGTGCCTTGGACCTTGTTGCCTATTTTTGTTGGATCAAGAATTTCCCTTGGACACTATCATTATATAGATTAACATTCCACCCACAAAATTTGAATATTTTAATCAATTTTCAATGGGTTTCAAAATGTGTTTTCAATATTCCTTTAGAAATATCTAAAATACTTCTCTCACATCCATGGATTGGGAAATAAGTATCCCATGAATTACATGAGTCACCTATAAATGAAGGAAATTGTCAACTCACTAGTCATTAACATTAAACATTTGTCACTTTTAATGTAGAAAATTATTATCATCATTCATCTCTTAAACCTCTAAATATTATGTCATCCAAATTGATAAACACTTTCAATCTATCCATAAAATTATTTTTAATATAATGATTATGATCATTTACTCATTTTTTAAATTAATGTACCTTTAATAATTCATCTAACCTTCAATACCAATCTATTAGTTCTTGTTTCAATTCATACATCACATTTTTCAATTTACAAACATTATTATCAAATTAAAGAATGAGAAATATATATGTTTGTTTGATGTAATTCCTATTTGTGTAATCCATTAGTTAATGATAATTTTACATCCTGTTGGAGTACCTTTAATTTCTTTGGGAAGGGGAGGTGTGGTCATATTACATCCCAAGAGTCTTTATATGTGTTCAAATATTTATATACCATTTATTTTAAATGTAATAATTACTTGGTTTGAAGCTTCTCATGTAGTGTTGGAGGTTCAGTAAATAAAGTCAATGGAAATCATGGTGACATTGATAGTTGGGTTTGTTTTGAGACTTTGGGATGTGTAGTAATGATCCATACCTCAATATGATACATGATGTGTCTGTTATAACTCATTCTACTTATTTCTATTTTAAATTTACATTAATTTTAGTAAAAAATACAACTGACTCAATGTGTCTTTATCAGTTTAAAATTGATATTTGACTTAAAAAAATTCACTCACCAAAAAAATGAGCAAAAATGCTTATATTTTCTGGAAAATCTAGTTCATCAATTCATAAATCTTTTGTGATGTATAGGAAACTGTCTCACATCAAACGGATACACGATGTAATCCATACGAGTCAAAGAGCATGTTTCAAGTTTAAAATCTCTTTTTAGGAAAAAAGACAACTAATGTACTCAAAGCCAAAAATATACATTCAGATTATTTTTATACATTAGGGAAACAATACATATGTTATTTGGAATGTATAGGAATCAGCCGCACCTTAATCTGATGCACAGTGTGGCTGGTATAATTCTAAGTGCATCTTTATTTAAAATTGACATCAATTTTTGTAATAAAACAATCCTACCTACAAAAAAACAAAAAAACGCATTCAAATTCTTTTTATACATTAGTAAAATGATCGATATGTTATTTGAGACGTGCATGTATCAACCACAACTTAATCTGATGCATGGTGTGATCGATATGACTCCATGTGAATGTTTTTATTTATAATTGACATCAATTTTAGTAAAAAGGCCAATTAACCTACTAAAAATCAATACACCCCATTTAAATTCTTTAAATACATTAGTAAAATGATCTATATGTCAATTGTGATGTGTAGGAATCAGCCTCACAACAATCTGATACACAATGTGATCAGTGTGAGTCAGAGTGCATGTTTCAATTTTAAAATGACATTTTAGTAAAGAAGACTAGTGGCGTACTAAATATTGAGAAAACACATGGATATTGTTTTTATACCTTAGTAAAATGATCCATTTGTCATTTGGGACATGTAGGAATTATTCTCACCTCAATCTGATGCACGATCTGATCGGTATGACTCAAAGGGAACCTTTTTATTTAAAATTGTCATCAATTTTAGTAAAATGGAAAACTATCATACTTTACACAAAGAAAACACATTCTAATTTTTGTTTATACTTTATGAAAATGATTCATAATTTATTTTTGATGTATAGGAATCAGCCTCACCTTAATCTGATACACGATGTTGCTTGTATGACTCAAAGTTTCCGTTATCAGTTTACAATCAACATTTTAGTTCGAAAAGTGTCTCACATTAAAAACTGATCAAATGCACTCATATTTTCTTGATAGTTTAGGAGAACAATTCATATGTCATTTTTTATGTGTAAGAATCCATTTCACATCAAACTGATACATGATGTGATTAGAATGAGTCAAAAGTGTTTGTTTTCAAATTAAAATGACTATTTAGTAAAAAAGACAAGGGATGTACTCAAATCCAAGAAAACACATTCCGATTATTTTGATACATTAGTAAAATGATCCAAAAGTCATTTGAGATGTGTTGGAATCATTCGCACCTCAATCTGATACGTGGTGTAACCAGTGTGACTCTGAGTGCATGTTTTTATTTAAAATTGACATCAGTTTACATAAAATTAACACTTTTTTTAATTTATTTATTTATATTAATACTAACATAAGAATCATTTTCTTATATAGGTTCGTTATTTTTCTCAAGAAGGGGTGATTTTCTCAGCAATAGCATGAGTCCGATTAGGATTAAAAGATAAAGAAACACTGTGGTTTTTGAATGTATGTAATAATTTTTATTCATATAATTGTATGAACCAATGCTTGAAATGTCTATAATATAGTGTTGTGTTCTTGTGTTTGTATTGTAAATTTCATCTTATTTAAATCCTGTATTGGGACATGATTTTTTTGATATCTGGTGTGTTTCTAGTGGTATAGTTTTCTATAACATTACACTACAGTGGTGCTCAGTGTTTTGTTGCAGCACAGTGCAGTGTTGCCCTCTATCAACAATTTTAAAAGTGATGATATAGGACACATTTATCAGCACTTTTAAAATCACTGATAAAGTTATGATTTATTAGTTCTCATAGAAGCATTGATAACAGTCCATTTTATCAGCACTCAAAAAGCACTGATAAATGGTTCCTTTATTAGTGCTTTTAAAAGCACTGATAAAGGTCCCATTTATCAGTGCTTTATTTATTGATGATAAAGGACCCCTTTATTTGATCTTTTTCAACACTGATAAAAGACCATTGCTTTTAACCTCGCTCATGTAGTTAGCACTTTTCAAGCGCTAATAAAGGTCATTTCTAACATTGTTAAAGGTTGGTTTTGTAGTAGTGATATAAGGATAACATGAAAATAAAGATGTTATCATGCTTTCCATTTGCATTTTTTATCAAAATAGAAACATTGTATTTTTGATATTTATCACTTTCCATTAAGTTACCTCCACTGTCTTTGAAGGAATGTGATAAATGCCAAAAATTCTGGGGTGATAAGGTTTTGAGGGAGAATAAGTCTATGGATGAAATTTCCTACATGAGTAGTCAAATATTTAATTTATAATATTTTAATTCATTATATAAAAGATAAAATTAATAGGGAAAACATAGTATATTAAAAACAACATTACCTTCTAATTAAATTTTGAGCTGCTGCCTCAAAATCCAATCCCTCATAAGCATGATCGGTTACAAACAAACTACCCCGACTCAAAAGAAGAAATCCACCTATATAAGAAAACAATTATTATGTGATTAATACTAAAAATAATTAAATTAAACAAAAATATGTAGAAATCCACTACTTCTATAGATTTCACTACTTGATTATATTTGTGTACATTCTTTCATCAGGTATGTTTCCCATTCATTTCAAAGAACATCTATATTGTACAATGAATATGAGTCTTTTTGACAGTCATAGTAGTGATGGAAAAATATAAATACAAAATGGATTAAGAAATATTTTAAATGAAAAAAGTAATTATCTTCAAAAATAAATCCACAAATATTCTATTTTTCCCATGGAATATGATCTCTCTCATAAATTTACAGACATAACAACCACAGTCATATCCATTTTTTTGTTTTGGACACTACAAAAACATTTAGTAGAAAAAGTAATTTCATTTTATATGCATTTGTATAGTGAAATATTATTATATATACTCGGATACTTGTCCAATCATAGTACATGACTTGTTTCTCATCCTTATCCTATGGCCTCATTCCTTGTTTTTCACGATAATGATGCACCACCCTCTCATAATAGAATTCACATTAAAATAAAATATAAATTATATAAAATTATGTTTAGTTCTAAAATATTGGATGTATTTTATTACAAATTTAAAAATTCCATCATGTGTGGATGGTTTTTTGGATATCCATGAATTTAATACAGGAAATAAATCTTTTAAGTATAAAAATTTACCATAATGAGAGTACAAAGATTCCAAAAAAACACAAAAAAGGAATATATAATGAAAGAAATAGAAATATATTTGATATGACTAAATTGTAGTATTTTACCACCACATTGTTGATATTAAATAGAGTATGTCGTCCAAAAAATTTCATTCAAATTATTTAATAAGATCTTCTACTATTTCATCCATTTTTTTTGTATTTATTTTAGTTTGTTTTGTAGAAGATATGTGAGGAATAATGAGTCCATTTTTTTCATGGACAAATCCCTTCAATTGTTTTTCACATATACACCTACCAAAAATATGAAATGTATTGTGTCATAATTAACATAGTATATCTTCAATTGGAAAATAAAATCAAGAAAACATACCTCATGTATACATTTACAACTAATCCACCTAGACAATCATGGTCGAGGATTTCACTAACACTCTCAACACCAGTGAAGACTTGATATTTCTCTCCATACATATTTTCTTCAAAATAAATTATGTGATTACCACCATTTTTTAACATTGTATCCACATTAACCTTCAATGATAGTAAATGAAAATATAGAATGATTTGGGTAATGGTGATTTCGATGGATCTTTTCGATTGGTTGGTGGATCCTTTAGATGGTTTTGAGATGAAATTTCATTTCATCCAATTTTCTTTGTCTACCTATAATAACATTTATCTATTTAAATCATTTTTCATTAATTGTTAAAGGTTTATCTTGAAAACTAAATATGAAATGAATACCTCCTTATCAACATTAATTTTTACAAGATGTGACGGTGATGCGATGAATTTTCCAACAGATTTTGGATTGTATGAATATATTCCTCGTCAATTGGAACAGATTTCTCGGCACTCATATCATGGTATATACTAATAAACACTCACACATGACCTATTGGTAGTGGTCTAATATGTATCATTTCATTTTTGCATACTAAACATCATAAAACTAGCTGCAAGGAAATGTGTGGGTGTTGATAGATATAAATCACAATCATTATCACCCTATATAATATCAGTATAGGAAAGGTATCAGTGTCTATCTTATTCCCATTTCATAGAAACATTTATTAGAATATTGATTACCTCAGCTAAGACATCTCTTTGAGGGGAATGGCTTACCTCATAGCTAGTGATGGGTGGGGTGGGATCTCAATGCAGTGGATATTTATGAGTTGTTTCTTCTCTTTACTTCCCCCCTTTAGAATTTGTCATCATCTATCTCTTATATTGGAATTCTTATTCAAGGGTATCTAGTCTTTCCCTCATCTGTTTTATTTCTTCACTTTGATCATCTTGTTTTTTTTATTAAAATATATACGAGGTGTCACCCCAAAACTGACACATTTGATGTGCCCATAATGTTCGGGTTGCTTCAAGGCCACCGATAGTATGTGTTCATCTAGTATAGGTTTTGAGGATTCTAGTGACTATGTTGGATATAAAATATAGGAAAATAATTGATCGTTGTTATGTAATAGTGATTTAAAGGGAAACAAATATTTATTAAGTAATACTAACACATGTTTCCCACACTTTTTTGTGTTTTCATATATTACTATCTTGCCATTATTAACATGTTCCGCCTTCCATGGAACATGACGTGTGATGGAAGTGGATTTGGATTTGGAGTCATCAATATGCATATAAATAGAGTAACATAATTACAATGTTTTTTGATGTCACATAAAATTATTATGGTATATTTAAGATACATACCAATTTATTTCAAATGAGTCTTACCCCATCCTTGCTTTACGATAGGGGTGCATTGGTTTTTCAACACGCTCTTTATTTCTAGAACTCAGTTGTTGTTTAATAAATAAAATACTGTCAATAAAAGTGGTGAATAAACATATTGTTAAACAAAGTATTACAAGTCATAATATATCTGAAAATAAACATCTGTAGGAATTCCAATAAACTCATCCCATGCTTCTTAGATTATCAGGTGTGCATAGATAAGTGGTGGGTGTGGTTTTATTTTCCCTTCAACATATTTAAGATGATATATTGTTTGAATTGTGAGAAATCCTATATGAATACCTTGAGAAATCATTAATACATATTTCTTGTGGGAGTCATATAATATAAATGCACTCTACAATGGATGATGAAGAGTAAGTCAATGTTTTATTATTTTATTTTTCAGTAAAATAATGTAATTATATCATAATGTTATCATAATCATCTCTTCCCACATCAGTGTATTAAACCCAAGCACCACATAGTGACTTGAATCTATATCAATCAGCATGAATTTTCGAGTGACAATTCAAATGTAACTATTTAACAAGACCTTGTTGGGTTTAACATATTGGCCCTACACATTCCATCTGACATCATAATTTATGCCTTTGACTTTCTCATTGAAATTTCCTAACACTATCAAACTATGGTGCTCCTATTTTTTTATGTCATCAGTCCTTTATCACCTACCATTTCCCCAGAATCAGCATCGTCAATATATTCCTATAGATCACTACCATAAACATGTGAATATGGTCATTGTACCTCTGTATTGGGAGTAGCAACTGTTTGAAAAACCTATTGTTCCTCATCAATGGAAGTAGCAACATGTGTAGAAGGTTGTTCCTCTACACTGTGAGTAGATGATAGAATTATTGTTCCTTAGGATTAGGAGAACCATCACATGCAGAAGCCATTATCTATAGAAGTGGTTTATCATTTAATTTAGTATACATAAATATAGAGACAAACAAATAATAACATGAGGCAACACGATGTATACTACAAAAAAACACAAACTAATTATTGAACTATCCATTTCTTTTTTTAAAGGCTGAAGGTATTTGAACCCTATATCAACTACGAAATCCCTTCATTGTGGTCTCCTCTATCATATATAACATCATCTACATTGGGACCGCTGCAAAATGATTGTGACATCCCAATGAAAGGGTCAGCCTCTTTGGAATTTTCAACTGACCCTTCAATAGTATTATTCAATAACAAAACAATTGACCATTTTTTGTTTGCAGGATACATAACATAAAATACTTGTACTACATGTGATTCCATTAAAAATTGTTCTTATTTTTACCCATCTTTAATAAAATCAACTTTTAAAAATCCCTATTCATCTATTTTAATACCACTCCTTTTATCCACCCACTTGCATTGAAAATTTGGTACTTGAAAAGTTGTGTAATCCAACTCCCATATTTGTTTGATGATGCCAATGTATGACTTATTCGTGTAAATTGGATTTCTTTCCTTAGTACCAGAAACATGCATTGCTTCAGCCACAAGAGTAAGTCAAATATTTTTCATGGTACTGTCTTTATCATACTCATTTGTATAAAATGTATAACCATTAATTACATAACGATTATAAGATAATACATACACACTTGGTCCAATGGCTAGCCATCAATGTCATTCTAAAATTTTATCCCAATTTTCATCAGACTCCTTAAAAATATGGTCCCCAAACCATCCAATAAACAATTTATTATTTGTATTTGATATACATATTTCATCCCTTGATGGATTCAAATGCCTAATAATTTATTTGTGGGTTTCAACATAGGGGGAAATCTCCAAAATATTATGAAAAATGTAATGGTGGACCTGATCCTGAGCTGTAATATTGATTGTGACAACATCTCTTCTAGAAATTCCTTCACCCGCAAGCCACCCAGTGTGATGAGATTTCAGTAGACCAAATCTTTCCACATTAGATAGGTATTCAGTACAAAATTCAATGACTTACTCAATAAAATATCACTCTTCAGTACAGCCCTATAGTCGACTTCTATTTTTCACATAACCTTTTAAAATATTCATATATCGTTGAATGGGGTGCATCCATCTATAGTGTACTAGACCACAAAGTCAAATCTCTCTCACCAAGTGAACCTTCAAATAAACCATCATATCAATGAATTTTGATGGTATGAACATTTCCAATTCACATAATATGACAATAATTTCTCTTTCCATTATCGAAAATTTTTTAGGGTCTCTAGCTTTATTGAATATACCTTTGAAGAAAAAACAGATCTCGTCTAATGTATGATAAAAATTATTTGAAAAAATGCAATGTAAATCAACAGGCATTATATATTGCATCAAAACATATTAGTCATGTGATTTCATACCCTCTAACATTAAATAGATCATTAAAATGATGTTCTTTATATTCTAGGATTTCCCCTTTGGAACCAATACGTCATTCAAGAAATTACATAACTGATATCTCTACAACATGGAAAGAGTGCAAGAAGATGGATTAAGAAAATTTCATTTTTCACCCTTTACTGGAGCTAACTCTTCTTGTATTCACATGCCAACCATGTCTAACCTGGTCTTAATTCCATCTTTTGTTTTGCTGGGTTCATTTAGAAACATGTCAATGATACAATCACATAAATTTTTTCAATATGCATAACATCAATAAAATGTCTAACGTACAGAAAATTATAGTATAGTAATTAAAAAACTAATCTCTTTTTCCAACTAGATTTCATAAGGTTTTTTGAAAATGGTTCCACGTCTATTACTTTCTCAAACACTTGATTAACTGTTAGTGGAGACGATGTTGTATATACTTCAAAACTTCCATTGAATGGTGTCCTCTAAGATCGGTACTTATGCCATTGGGGTATCAATCTAGGATGTCCAAGAAATGCAGTTTTCAATGAATTTTTCAACCTAATTGAATGTGTACCTTGTATATGTGACACCCTTGAGTTCCTTTAATAATATATCCTGAAAAATTTCCATAAGAAGAAATGTCATTTATTTTACCATAAAACATAGCTCTCAACATGAATTATTCATTTTTCTTAAGAATCATACAATGTAACACCTAAATCCCATAATATTTTCAAATCCTCGATAAATAGATCCAAATAACCATCAATATAATTAACCGATCATTTTTTCATGATATAAGCATAGATAACATGATTTATTTTAATTTCATGCATAACCATGATTTAAAGTTTTAATTCACCAACATAACTGGCCGTGTACTGTGATTGATACTTTGAAAACCAAAAGGATTCAATCCATATGTAGATAAAGAAAGGCAAGGGTTTCTTGGATCATTTCCAAAATCTGGGTACTCATGATCAATTCTCTTCCATTGAGAAGATTATGTAGGTTACATAGTTTCCTATATTTATTTCTTGTATCTTTGTACTATGTTAATTGTCCTGAAGTCTCCTAACTTCCATATAGGCACCTAATCCTTGGAATGATTTGGAAGTACCGTACAACATTGGTAAGTCTGAATTTACCATTCTTATATTGATAAGTACCACAGTTTGTCCATTTTTTAAGTGATTTTTTGTCCTTTAGAAATAGTATATAGTTATTTTGGATGGTCTGTATTATTTCAGATATCAAACACATCGAGCATAGCATTTGTTTGGCATTGTATTTTCGACTCAATATCTCATTATCATCTAGGAGAATTTCATTAAATAGAAAAAGTAGGTTCGTAAAACTAGTTTCTCTCCATCAATTTATTACTTTAAAATTAAATATCTTTAGTATGGCTGGCAATGCTGTATATTTAGAGAAACCATCATACAGTGGCATCTTTGCACAAATCATTAACTTCTCAACCAATTTTGGTAAATTACGAAGTTCGTCTTCAACTGTAATTTTCATTTTCTCAATATTATCTTCATCATCATTCACATCTATAATCACATCCTTGATATATTATTTTTAGTTTTCCACACTTGTAATCATATCAGATGATCCATAAAATGTAGTGTTATCCTAGTCACCAGCTATATTTGCTTCTCCCGAATTTTATTTCTAAATTTATAACTTTGATCTATTCTATGTAATATAAAGTGTTATTCCAACTCATTTGACCTAATTTTATTTTGGATATCAACAATGTAAACACAGATAAAGGATTTGAGAAGGTTATATGCCTGATCTTTTATAAACTTTCTGAACACTTTCACTCCATCCTTATGTTCTTTTTTCAGACTATTAGAATCCATCCTATCACGACCCCCTCTCCACAATGTGTACCCCTCATGGGCCGGTAATATGGTAAGGGAGATAATGACCCCCGAGTCCCACCTCTAGTAGGCCTCTGGTTGGCGACTAGCACCAAGGGTATATTAAACACACAAATAAGAGGCATTACCCTCTAAGAGAACACATGCTGAAGAGAGAGATAATATAGACACCAACCAAATCCATCTCAGAACTGAAATATAAAAGAAAACACAAGTGAACATATGTACTGTCATGAAAAAGTACTACAATAGGAAGGGGAAACTACAAGTACCCAAAAGAAAGTAAAAACAGTAGAAACCACAAGCCCTAACAGCTCCTGCAACCCCAAGCTAGTAGAAACCAGCATGATCTCCAACCTGCTCCAAGTGACCTGAAAAACAGTTTATATATATATATATGGTGAGTATAACAGTATACTCAGTAGGATTCTTCTTGAAGCCTCTTGTGAAAAATTAAAGAAAGCATGCTAAAGCACAGTGAACAACAAGGGAAACTAACTCGTCACCTAAAAAGGTATAATAAGTTTCCAACCTCACCATGGCTACTCTAAATAAGTAACTCATACAAGAGTATATAATATAATAATGAATATCAAGGGTACCCCGCTACTACTTCCCCACTGGTTTGCCGCTTTTCCCCAACGTCGCACGTTCTGAGCATCTCTCTCCAAAAAGGCTTCCCACAGACACCTGGGAAAATCACCACAAC
This sequence comes from Viscum album, assembly GCA_963277665.1. Taxonomy (NCBI): domain Eukaryota; kingdom Viridiplantae; phylum Streptophyta; class Magnoliopsida; order Santalales; family Viscaceae; genus Viscum; species Viscum album. The sequence continues at coordinate 1,877,193,212 of OY728146.1, read as the reverse complement.
ATGCACCTCATGCAACAAAACCACCACATCCATGCAAGAAAAGTAACCAGGTATTTTTTTTGAGCCACCATAGCCCACATAACATGTATCATACGTCGGGTATTATACCTCAAGCCATTACAACCCATACATAGCATAAGGATCCTCAATCCATCACAACCTATACATGTTACACCTATAGTAGTCTATAAGATACTATATCCAAAATATATAGGGTTTGAATAACAACAAGACATTACTTACCTCTACACACATATATGGGGAAAACAAACCATTTTTCCTACCAAGACAAGTATCTACCAAGAGAAGAGATCGGGTCCAAAGGGGGTAGTCAGCCATTCGTCCTCCCACTGGAATGTTGGGGGAAACACCCCCCAGGGCTCAGAATGCCCAAGGTGTCAATTTAACTTACTAATAGGGTGGAGTAGCATATAGCAACACAAAAAGTACAGGATATACTATATCTCACAACAACACTATGGGAATAACCTAGTCTTAGACTCAACTACGGCTAACGTCTCTCAGACTTTGGATGATACATCTAAGACTAGGTATCCTATAATCACCCAACAATTTAAAGAGATTTAATAAATTATTTCATTCCTTTTTTATCAGTTGAACTTTATGTTAATTAATTCTTTAAACATTAATTAACCAGTACCAATTCCACATTAAACTTCATTAGAATCACACCCATAGTACACTGCTCCTTCAAATCACAACCTCAGCTTTGTGCCCCAGCAAGCTCCAAACCCCATGGGTTAACAACATTTATTAAATTATTTATTTATACCATTAATTTCCCATAATCCCAGGCATTCTAGAAAAACTTTATATGCTACTAAACACAAGGGGGGTCAATACGGTGAGTAGATGAACTACCTGTTGAGTCTTTTCTTTCTATAGCAAGAGCATAGACCCATTCTCCCTTGATATTCTAAACACAGAAATCACATGGCATACCACGTGCGTCTTCACCTATTTCAGAAGAAGGGTAAGTTAGACCATCTTCCTTGAGTAGTGGGGAGAATTAAATCACATAAACAACCAAAAAAATAATCAAGCATCCAAACATTCACATCCAACCTGTTCCATCAACCCTTTTGTCCTCCCTAACACCCACATGCATAAACTGATGCATCTCGCAACTCTAGGCGTCATCTGCTGCCACAATCAATAGGCCTCCCTACCCCCACATTTCAAGACAACCATCCAGGATCACATTACAACACAAGTAGTAAGAAAACAAAAATCTTAACAATTTGTCTCTTTTCCCTTTAACAATCAAGAGGGTAACTCAGAACCCTACAAAGAATTATCTTTTATCAAATAACCAGTTATTTAATCCATATTGGATTAATTGATTTTTTAATCCTAGGGTCCAACATTGGGAAACCTAAATAGTAAGCTATAATAAATAATTAAACATGCTCACTACACCATTTTGATTAACATCAAATTACAATAAGAAGAACCAGATTCATTCACATGCCTTGTTATCTATAGCCAATTAGTTATCAATTATTTCTGGTTTACATTATTTACAAATTTACATCAATAACAAACAGCTAAATGAAGAATTTATGGATATCACACTATCTATCCAAACTAGAGAAAATAACATATGATCGATATCAATTTATTAATCCTGTTTAAATATTTATTATATCAATTCCATTTTGATCCAATGGGATAAAACATGCTAACTATACAGTTTCACATAAAATAAAATAGAAGCAACAAACCCCCTATCTTAAAAAGTTCTTGATATTATTTATATGAGAACAATCCACACAACGGGTCATGATCGCCTCCCCTCGCGACAACTGCATCCACCTAAGGATTCCACGGTACGACCGCACCAACTGAAACCCAAGAAAATCCATTAGAAGCATGAAGATTACATGATATATTATGGAAAGGAGAAACAAGAGAAGATGAACCCCAAAAGAATGATGATAAAACATACCTTATATCGAAGATTGATGGATACTTCTTGGTTGCACCGAAACAGGGGGTGCACTTGCAGCAAGAAGGACATCGAGGAATCCAATCCACAGGGAAAATATTGATCTCATTATTCCTATAGGTTGGAAGGAAAGGATCGAGCTTGTCGAATCAGATAATAAGGAATAAGAACAAGGGAGGAAGATATCTTGTCCCTTTTGAAGATTTAACGGAGTGATGGTTTAAGATACACTTAATTTCCCATTAAAAGTGGATCACATTAAACCACTCGGTTTGACCATGTAAAAACATCTCGATCCTTAGGAATAATTAATATAGGAGTTATGGCATTTGAATCAGCCTTAGAGTCCTTAAAATAAGGATTTAAATGCATTTTATGTCAAATAAAATGTCAAAGGTGTGAAACTGTAGGAAGCTGGAAACACTGTTCATGAACTGAAAATTTGGCAAAGTAAAAACACTGTTCATGAACCTCACCGATAGAACATTGTTTATGAACCTCACCCTTAGAACCTCACCGATAGAACATTGTTCATGAACCTCACCATTTGAACATTGTTCATAAACCTCACCGATAGAACATTGTTCATGAACCTCACTGATATAAAACTGTTCATGAACATCACCATTAGAACACTGTTCATAAACCTCACCGATAGAGCATTGTTCATGATCCTCACCGATAGAACACTGTACACCTACTGTTCTGGAAAAACTGTTCATAGAACTCATAATTTGGAAAAGGAAAAAGAGGTTACCGATAGAACTGTTCATCAATGGAACTGTTCATAGAATTGGAAATTTGGAAAAGGAAGAAGACATTAACATTATAGGTTACTGATAGAACTGTTCACTGATGGAACTGTTCACAGAACTCAAAATTTAGAAAAGTAAAGAGAGGTTACCGTTAGAGGTTACTGATAGAACTGTTCACCAATGGAACTGTTCATAGAATTGAACATTTGGAAAAGGAAATAGAGGTTACCATTAGAGGTTATAGATAGAACTGTTCATCGATGGAACTGTTTATAGAATTGGAAATTTGGAAAAGGAAAGAGTGGTTATTGTTAGAGGTTAACGATAGAACAGTTCACCGATGGAACTATTCATAGAATTGGAAATTTGGAAAAGGAAAGAGAGGTTACCGTTGGACCTCACCGTTGGCACTGTTCATAGAAGGTTACTAATTCACTGTTTACAATTGTCTACAATTGGAACTGTTCACTGAGGGTTACTTATGTTACTGTTCATAGAAAGGTAAAATTGGAAAAGTGTTGGGGATAAGTCAACTTGACCTCCTGAAACACCTCAAACACCATATTTTCACAAAGAAATGGACCGAAGAGGTCCGGGCCATTACATCAGATACCTCTCAAAACATTTTCATCCCCGAGAATTCAAAACCCATCTAAAGTGAAAACAAAATGGGGTCCAAACTACAACCCATCAAGATACCTATCAAAAGAGATCAAGCCACAAAAGATACAAAGGGAGACATCTCATAAATATGAAAGGTTTATAATCACAAAGTCTACATCAATACATGAAAAGAGTTAAACATAAAATAACTCTGGGTACTGAGCATGTATTTGTGACTCATGTTCCCAGGTACTCTCCTCCATGCCACTGTGTCGCCACAAGACACGGACCAAGGGTATAGAACGCCCACGAAACACCTTCTCATTGTGGTCTTGGATCTCCAAAGTTCACTCCTCAAAGGTTGCATCATCATCAACAATGATCTCTCCCCAATCTATGATGTGAAATTCATCATGAAGATAACGACGGGGTTGTGATACATGGAAAACATCATGTATCTAACTCATTTGCAGGGTAAGTGATACTCGATACGCCACAGCTCCAACACGAGATAACACCTCGAAAGACCCAACAAGGAGGGGAGAAAGCTTACTCCTATGAACAAACCTTCTCTGCCAATGATGGGGAGTAACCTTCAAAAACACATGATCCCCAACATTAAACTCTAAGGGTATCCTCCATTGATTAGCATATGATTTCTGACGATCTTGTGTATTCTTCATCCTCTCATGAATCACCTAAACCATCTCTATTCTATTCTGTACTAGTTCCGATCCAAGAATTGCTGACTCTCCAACCCCAGTCTAGCACAACGGAGAATGGAAAGGTTCTCCATACAAGGCTACAAATGGCGCCATACCAATGGTGGAGTGAAAAATATTATTGTAAGTGAACTCCACCATGGGTAAGTGCCTCATCCACAAACCTCCAAAATCATGAATAAAAGAGCATAACGTGTCATCCAGAGTCTAGATGGTTTGCTCTTTTAGACCATCTGTTTGAGGATGAAAAGAAGTGCTAAGGCATAACTAAGAACCGAAAGCATGTTGGAGACCTCTCCACACCCTATAAGTAAAGAGAGGATCTTGGTTAGAAATGATTATCTTTGGGACTCCATGAAGTCTCACCACATCCTCTAGATATTGCCTTGACAAAACATCCACTAAGCTTGACTCCTTGAATGCTATAAGGTGGGATGATTTGGTTAAGCGATCCACTACCACCCAAATAGAATCATGTCCTCCCGGAGCTTGAGGTAAACCAGTAACAAAGTCCATTGATATTTCCTCCCACTTCCACTGAGGAATATCTAATGGCTGGAGCATACCACCAGGAACATAGTGTTCATCCTTCACCTTCTGGCAGAACAAACTCTACAACTGCATGCTCCAGCCCAGGCCACCAAAATTTTCTCCTCAAGGCTCGGTACGTCTTTGTTACCCCAGGATGTACCGCTAAAGGCAAACTATGAAAATCTCAGAGAACCATATTGTGCATCATCAAAGGAACAAAAATCCTTCCATGATACAACACTTGGTGTTGTTCATATTCTGACCAACCATCAAGGGCCTCATCACAAAAAACTCGGTCTCTCCACACCTCCACCTCAAGATCGCCCAACTAGGAATCTTCCACTTTCTTCACGGGAGATGACTGCACTATCATTTGAAAAATACAACCATTTCCCCCAACTTATCCCATATAAAGATGTAATGTTGATAGTTCTTCCATTACTCTCCAGGAGTCACCAGATTCACACACCTCATCACTACGTGACTTCTGAATCATCCCATTAGCTACAACATTCCCCTTTCTCGGTGTATATGATATTTTGAAGTCGTATTCCTGTAAGAACTCCATCCACTAACATTGTCATAAGTTAAAGTCATGTTGGGAGAAAACATACCTCAAACTCTTATGATTGGTGAAAACCACAAAGCGCTCATCAATGAGGTAATGTCTCCACAACTTTAGAGAAAACACCACAGATGCCAACTCAAGATCGTGACTAGAATAGTTATGTTCATGGGGATGTAACTTCCAAGACCCATAAGAAACAACTGATCTTTTCTGCATCAGAACAAAACCCAAACCTAGATGTGAAGAATCATAGAAAACATCAAACTAAACTCCCTCATCTAGAAGACAAAGAATTGGATCACTTACTAACTTCTCCTTTAGATACTCGAAAACTGCCTGACACTGATCAGTCCATATGAATTCCTGATCATTCCTAGTAAAAGATGTCATAGGAGTCGCAACTCGTGAGAAATTGGCTACGAACATCCTGGAGTATCCTATGAGACCAAGGAAATTTCGCACCTCCGACACTTTCTAGGGGGCTTCCCAGGACACAACTGCTTCTATCTTCGATGGATCCATAGGTACTCCCTGTTGGGACACAACATGCCTCAAGAAATGGAGTTATTGAACCCAAAACTCACACTTCGGCAACTTCCCAAACAACTGATGTTGACAAAGAACTCCCAAAACAGCATGTAGATGCTCTGCATGCTCCTCCTCAGACGTAGAGTAGACAAGGATGACATCAATGAAAACTACCACGAAATTTCCAAGAACTCATGGAAAATATCATTCATCAATCCCATGAATATAGCTTGAGAATTCATCATGCCGAATGGAATTAAAATGGACTCATAATGCCCATGATAACAAATGAATGCAATCTTTGGGATATCCTTATCCTTCACACGCATCTGATGATATCCTGACCACAAGTCAATCTTTGAGAACCATCTTGCACCCTTCAATTGATCGTATAAATCATAAATCCTTGGAATAGTATAGTAATTATTTATTGTCACTTTTTTTAAGAGATGATAATTGACACACAACTAAAAACTGCAGTCAACCTTCTTCACAAACAAAACTGGAACACCCCAGGGTGACACACTTGCCTGAACAAAACCAAATTGTAACAAAACATCAAGCTATATATGTAGCTCTTGTAACTCAAAAGGGGATATCCTATATGGAGACATAAAGATAGAAGATTCTCCTGGTTGTATCTCGATCCCAAACGCAATCTCTCATCGAGGGGGTAATATTACAATGTCTTCTGGAAATACATCAGGGTACTCTTCTATGACCCTAGGAAACACCAACTGCTGAACCTCTAAAGAACTCAACATCATTTCAACCATCATGGATGATAAGGACAGAATGAGCCTATGACCCATCCGAGGATCTCACTCACCAAAAAACACCACCAGCTCTCCATCTTCACCAAAGAAAACGACCTTCTTCCTGAATAAATACATGATAGCCTACAACAAATACAACTAATCCATGTTTAGGATGACATCATAACATTTTATTTTTAAACATAGAAAATATCCCCAAGAGAAGTGATACACAAACACTAGATCAAAGTTTCTACATACTTCAAACAAGTCTGCTCGACCTCCAACTAGTGTATTCAACACCAAGGGCACTGGAAGCCTCTCTACCTCAAGTACCAAACATAGAAAATGGTATGTGATATGAAGGAGTGTGTCTCTCATGAATAAAACAAGGCATACACCAAGGTAGAAAATAAGAAAAGGGTACCTCAAACGATGTATGGATCACCTGGCGCTGTCAATACTATAGCATGAAGCTAACAACGACTGCCTCTATAGCCTCTCTGACCCTGACGATGACCACCACCATGGCCTTGCTCTATTCTATGAGGATGGGGAGTGTCACGGGTCTGTCCTCTGCATACCCATCTACCCTCTGTGGATCTATAGCTGGTACAACCTGCTGATGTTGCCTCAGCTGGAACTGCTTTAATGGATGAACCTGGAGAAAAAAACCTGGTGCACGATGACTACTTTTAAATGTCGGGCACGCTCACTGTTGATGACCTCGAAAACCAAAATAAAAAAAAGCACCTGATCCTTTGGAATAGGCCTGAGAGATTTTGACCCTGTAGAAATGAGATGCTGAGGGCTGGGACCTACCCCTAGCCAAACAAAAACTCTTCTATCCTGAAAACTGGGAACCCCAAACCACTTCTCAACTTCATGAAGAATCATGAAGACTCCCCTCTCGTGATGATTTGGTTCTGGCTAAATTCCTCTCAACAACCTCTACCCTTTCCAGAACCTCAAGATATGTCTTCAGCATAAATGGGTTGACCTGGTGATGGATCTCTAGACACAAAGCCTCCTCAAAATGCCTTGCCCTATCCTCCTCATCAGGCAATAGGTCTGAAGCATATTGTAAAAGGTACATGAAACGGATTCCAAATTCTTGCACACTAGAGCTCCCCTGTTTAAGGGTAAGAAGCACCCGGCCACTGGATGACTTCACAGTTGAAGAAAGAAACTCAACTCTAAACTTGTCTCAGAACTCCTCCCATGAGATTGATGACTCCTTGCGATCCCCGAGGAACAAGAACCACAACTGTCTCGCTGCTCCACACAGCATCGTCACAACCAAGGACACCCAGTGCTCCTTCCAAACACAGATCGAACTGAAGCCGATCTCGACCTCCTCTTACCAGTATTCCTTGACTACATCTGAAATGGAGCCCTCATACTTCTGCAAACTCTGGCGCTAAAACTCTCGGAGTGTATTCTTCCAAGTGTCATCGTCTTTAACCTCTACCCTACGGCGATCTGCTGGAAGAGCGTGCTAGACATCTTCTATGTGATCCTGATGAGGACGTCTACCTAGAGCCATATCTATAAAAAAATTAGGGCTCCTATACTTGGAATATGGAAGACTCAACATTAATTAATTAATTGTTTTCTTTTATTTATTTTAGATTAACCTATCTGAAGGTCTACCCATTCAAACACAGGCACAAAGAAGAATGATGCATGATCCTTTCCTAGGTCTCTACCCTACAACTAGTATCATCTCGCTTAGTAGCCATTGTAATCTTAAAGGTCTATACATCAGATCATAGGGGGCCCTAAATTCCTATGTCTTATCTTGTCTCCAGTGTTTACATCACTTGCTAAACATGAATGAAGATGTTGCCCTACCGACCCATGCAACCTCACCTATGACTAACTCTAAACTCCATCCTATCCCTCAACTAGACCTCTGATACCACTCTTTCATGACCCCCTCTCCACACAGTGTACCCCTCCTGGGCCGGAAATGTGAGAAGGGATATAATGACCCCTGATTCCCCCCTCCAATAGGCCCCGGGTAGGTGACTAGCCCCGAGGGTATAGTAAACACACAAATGGGAGGCATTAACCTCTAAGATAACACATGTGGAAGAGAGAGATAATATAGACACCAACCAACTCCAAATCAGAATTGAAATATAAAGAAAACCCAAGTTCTCATATGTAATGTCATAAAAATTACTACAACTAGAAGGGGAAAACTACAAGTACCCAAAAGAAAGTAAAAACAGGAGTAACCACAAGCTCAAACAACTCCTACAAACCCAAGATAGAAGAAACCAACTTGATCTCCTACCTACTCCATGTTACCTGAAAACATTTTATATATACATAGGGTGAGTATAATAGTATACTCAGTAGGATCCTCCCTAAATCCTCTCATGAAAAAGTAAAGAAATCATGATAAAGCACAGTGAACAACAAGTGAAACTAACTCATCACCTAAACAGGTATACTAAAATCCCAAACTCACCATGGATACTCTCACCAAGTAACGCATATAAGAGTATATAATATAATAAAGAATATCAAGGGTAACCTGCTACTACTTCTCCACTGTTTTTCTGCTTTTTCCCAATGTCGCACGTCCTGAGCATCTCTCTCTAAAAAGGCTTTCCTGTAGACACTTGGTCAAAGCACCACAACATGAAACTCTTGCAACCAAACCACTATGTCCATGAAAGCAAAGTAACTAGGTAGTTTCATGGGAGCCACCACAGCCCTCATAATGTGTATCATACGTTGGGTATTATACCTCAAGCCATTACATCCCATACACCGAGTAAGGATCCTCAAGCCATCACAGCTTATATAGGTTAAACCCATAGTAGTCCATTGGATACTATATCTAGAATATATGTGTGTGAATAACAACAATCCATTACAACCCTCTACACACATATATGGGGAAAACTAACCACTGTTTTCACCAGCACAAGTATCTACCAAGAGAAGAGAGCGGGGCCAAAGGGGGTATTCAACCATTCATTCTCCCACCAGAATGTTGGGGAAAACACCCCCCATGGCTCAGAATCCCTGGGGTGTCATTTTCCCTTACTAACAGGGTGGAGTAGCATATAGAAACACAAAATGTACAGGATATATTATAACTCACAACCACACTATGGGAATAACCTAGTCTTAGACTCAACTATAGCTCACATCTCTCGGACTCTGGCTTCTAGTTCTACGACTAGGTGTCCTATAAGCACACAACCATTTAAAGAGATTTAATACATTATTTCATTCCCTTTTTATCAGTTTCACTTTATATTAATTAATTCTATAAACATTAATTAACCAGTACCAATTCCACATTAATGTTCATTAGCATCGCACCCAAAGTACATTACTCCTTAAAATCATAACCTCAGCATTGCGCCCCAGCAAGATCCAAAGCCCATGGGTTAACATAATTTATTCAATTATTTATTTATAACATTACATTCCCATAATCCCAGGCATTCTAGAAAAACATTCTATTCTACTAAACACAAGGGGGTCAACATAGTGAGTAGATGAACTACCCGTCGAGTCTTTTCCGCCTATAGAAGGAGCGTAGACTCATTATCCCTTGAGAATCTAAACACAGAAAGCACGTGGCATTCCCCACATGTCTTCACCCATTTCAGATTAAGGGTAAGTAAGACCAGTTACTTTCGGCAGTGGGGAGAATTAAAGCACATAAACAACCAAAAGAATTAGTAAGCATCAAAACATTCACATCCAACCCATTCCATCATTCCTTGTGTCCTACCTGACACCCACATACATATATCGATGCATCTCACCACTCTAGGCGTCATCTTCTGCCACAATCAATAGGCCTCCCTGCCCCCACAAATCACAATAGCCATCCCGGCTCACATTACAACAGAAGTAGTAGGAAAACAAACAGCTTAACAATTAGGCTCTTGGCACTTTAATAATAAAGTTGGTAACTCACAACCCTACAAGGAATTATCTTTTATCAAACAACTGGTTCTTTAATCAATCTTAGATTAAACGATTTATTAATCATAGGTTACAAAATTGGGAAACCTAAACAGTAAGATATCACAAATAATTAAACATGATCACTACACCATTTTGATTAACATCAAATTACAATAAAAATAACTAAATTCGTTTACATACCTCTTTATCTATAGCCAAAAAGTTATCAATTAATTTTGGTTTACGCTCTTTACCAATTTTCTTCAAGAACGAATAGTTAAACAAAGAAAGTATGGATATCACACTATCTATAAAAATAGGATGAAATAACATACAATCGATATCAATTTATTTGTCCCGTTTAAATATTTATTATGTCAATTTCATTATTATCCAGTGGGATAAAACATGCTAACTATACAGTTGCACAAAAAATAAAATAGATGCAATGAATCCCCTACCACAGACATTTGTTGACATTCTTTGTACGAGAACAGTCAAGACAAAGGGTCATGATCGCCTCCTCTCGTGAAAACTGCATCCACCTAAGGATTCCACGGTACGACAACACCAACCAAAACCCAAGAAAACTCCATTAGAATCATGGAGATTACATGATATAATATATAAATGAGAAATAGGAGAATATTAACCCCAAAAGAATGATGATAAAACATACCTTATAATAGAGATTGATGGATACTTCTTGGTTGCACTGAAACAGGGGGTGCACTTGCAGCAAGAAGGATGTCGAGGAAACCAATCCATGGGGAAATGATAGATCTCACGATACCTATGGGAAGGAAGGAAAGGTTCAAGCATCTCGCACCAGAGAACAAGGAAGAAGAAAAAGGGATGAAGATATCTTGTGCCTTTTGAAGATTTAATGGAGCAACGGTTTAAGATACACTTAATTCCCCAATAAAAGAAGATCAAATTAAACCATACGGTTTGACAAAGTAAAAACATCCTGAGCATTAGGAATACTTAATATTGGATTTATGGCCATTGAATCAACCTTAGAGTCCATAAAATAAGGCTTTAAATTCATTTTACGTCAAAGGGGTGAACTGTAGGAAGATGGAAACACTGTTCATGAACTCAAAATTGGGAAAAGGAAAAACACTGTTCATGAACCTCACCATTAGAACCTCACTGATAGAACACTGTTCATGAACCTCACTAATAGAACATTGTTCATGAACCTCACCATTAGAACCTCACTGATAGAACAATGTTCATGAACCTCACCGTTAGAACACTATTCATGAACCTCACCGTGAGAACACTTTTCATGAACCTCACCAATAGAACATTGTTCATGAACCTCACCATTAGAACACTGTTCATGAACCTCACCGATAGAACATTGTTCATGAAGTTCACCATTAGAACACTATTCATGAACCTCACCATTAGAACATTGTTCATGAACCTCACTATTAGAACACTGTTCATGAACCTCACCGATAGATTATAGTTCATGAACCACATTGTTAAAACCTCACTGATAGAACGATGTACACCTACCATTCTGGAAACACTCTTCACAGAACTCAAATTTTGGAAAAAGAAAAAGAGGTTATGAATAGAGATTACTGATAGAACTGTTCACCGATGGAACTATTCATAGAATTGGAAATTTGGAAAAGGAAGGAGAGGTTACCGTTAGAGGTTACTGATAGAACTGTTCACCGATGGAACTATTCACATAAATCAAAATTTTGAAAAAGAAAGAGAGGTTACCGATAGAACTGCTCACTGATGGAACTATTCATAGAATTGTAAATTTATAAAAGGAAAGAGAGGTTACCGTTAGATGTTACCAATAGAACTGTTCATCGATGGAACTGTTTATAGAATTGGAAATTTGGAAAAGGAAAGAGAGTTTACCATTAGAGGTTACCGATAGAACTGTTCACAGATGGAACTATTCATAGAATAGGAAATTTTGAAAAGGAAAGAGCGGTTACCATTGGACCTCACCATTGGCACTATTCACCGAAGGTTACCGATGCATTGTTCACAACTGTCTGTTGTTGGAACTGTTCACCGAGGGTCACCGATGCTACTGTTCACAGAAAGGGAAAATTGAAAAAGTGTTGGGGATAAGTCACCTTGACCTCTTGAAACACCTCAAACACCATATTTTTACAAATTAATGGACCAGAGAGTTCTGGGCCTTTACACATCCATTCTTTATTCATATCCATCCTGTTTGATTCGGTAATATTAATATTCAACAAAATAGATACACAAAATATTTATATAATGCAATGTTTTTCATATTTATATAAAAATATAAACATAAAATATTATGTAAAAACTACATTTTTTTATGTCCTTTAAAACTATTTATAAAATCAAACATTAAATCCCATTAAAAAACAACCATTTACACAAATTCGTCTTTTTAATAACACACACTTTTTAAAATAAACCAATAAGTTCCAAACACTATTTAAAAAAACCGAAATTCATTTTTGTAATCATTCAAGGAAACATCATAACCCAACAATATTAATCATTTAAAATGAGATAAAACCCTCTATATTTTAATTTTTTTCATTTAAAACTTCACAAACCCCTTTTTAAAATGAAACCAACATTAAATAAACTTTCAAAAAATTCACATCCCCTTATGAATACTGATCTGGTGAGTTAATAAACACATGGAATGTGACCAAAGTCTCTGCTAAGTGTTTAAATCAATTTAAATCAATTTAAACCCAAAAAAGAGTATTTTGAACACATATGATTTTTTCAAAAACATTTCAGAACACTCAAATCATTTTAATAGATCCACTTAGGAATTTTCAAAAATACATAAATCCCAAGATTGGTACTTTATAAAAGTTACATAGAAAACACCTTGACTCATCCCAAATCAATCAATGTTGTATGATTCCATCACATTATTCCAAAGGATGGTGTAATAATAATAATTTTCACAAGCATTTGATATTTTGCTCCCAACCATTGGATATCCCTTATCCATGTTCCATGCCTCAATTGTCTAGTTATATAATTTATCCTTCATCACAACACCATAATCCCAATAGATATGTTCCACAGTCAGTGACCATACTCACAACCATGAAACACTCATGTTCCAGTTTACTACAGACACTAAATTATCCCAACAATCCTTGGATCACACCAAATAAATTGGTTGTACACCCCAAGAAAAATTTATATATCTCTGATATAATGTACTATTGGTTCCTTCCTTTATAAATACAACTATGAAAATCTATAATCCTAAACACATTACATAATCAAAAATTTCCCAAGTGTAATTCCTTTTATAAAACTAATTTCCCTGTGCCACTCATAACTAGAAGAAACTATGTTGCTTTCCTAATCCTTTTAAGTAAATCATGTATCAAGTCAAAATAATAAAATAACTATGGTACTAAACTAATAGATGGTATAATTTTCAATAGTCTATTTTATGAAATATTCAAAAAGACTTTATAAATGACATTACAAAGACTAGTCATTCTAAAATACTTTACTGAACTCATATCAGTATACTCTATAATCAAGGTGATGAGAGTATCATTATAAGTATAAGGAGAACTCTTACCCCTTAAAAACTCGTTTATGAGGTTAACAACATCATGTCCCAAAATACTCTAGAACCATTTAAAGAAATTTCCATGATGAAAAACTAGGTTAGGTACGTTTGATGGATGCATCCACCTAAATTCCATGATCACTTCATAACATTAAATATCAATAGTCAATAATTGATTTATATAATTTGTTAAAGTTTTAATAAAATAATAATTAATATATTTTTATATATAATTTTTCTTAGAAGAAAATATGATTTCATAAAAATATGTTATTAAATTATTAATGACTTCATTTTTTATTAAACCACATACCATTATCATCATTCATCATTGATATATGGTTATTCATCCATATAAAAATTTCTTTTTGATCAAATCATGAGGTGATTTTATGTACTTAATTAATATAATAAATCCTCAATTTAAATTTCAATTTTGTTATCTATTTAATAGTTTAATATCAAGTTAATTTTATTGGTATGAAATTCTTTATATAGAATCACCATTCAATAGAACTCCATGAATACTATGATGATTTATCAAAAAAAATCATTAATCTTATTATTAATGTTTTAAGATTAAGTAACACACCATATATATATATATAGTTTTTTTGGTAATCCCCTGAAATATATCATGCATGTTCATCCAAGAAACAATTTGAACACCTAACATATTTTTTAAAACTAAGATATCCTGGTTTATTATCATGGTAACATATTGAATGTTTAAGTCATGGAAAAATTATAATCTCAAGTTATTGAGAATAAAAATTGTTTGATGGTCGTGAATTCATCAAATGTTACAACAAAGTTTTTCATTATTCCATGACCTCTACCAAACCAATCCAAAAGATGGTTAATAAACCAGATAATTATTAAATCAATTCATTATTCAAAGTTCATGGTAGATGATTATAGAAGGTTCCATACACATATAATTATATATGTTTTTGAAAATAAAATATTATTGCAGTAGAAGAAGATGAATATTTCACCAGAATATTATTTAAGGATTTCATTATTCCAGGTAATCAGTAGACAAAAATTTAAGATTACAGATGTTGAGAAGTCAATCCATTTGATTCTATTGAAGCTAATCCATCAATTGAAAACCTATGAAAAAGATTATTATAATTCATGATATGTAGAAAAATAATTATGTAAGGATAACCAGTATACCAAATGAAGAAATTACAACATATGTATATGAGTCAATCCACCAAATTCAAGTGACTTGAACAACCAGATTCATTGGATCCACCAAATAAATCCTAGTCCAAAAAAGTATAATAAGTTGATCCACTATAATTAAATGAAGTTCATATTAATATTATATGATTCCAAATGAATCCAAATATAGATGAACATGAATTTTATAGGTTTATAATGATCTAACAATACTTATTAGATGTAATGAATAGAATCCCAAAACAAAGATCATCTTGCTAGATAAATGAAACATGCATAAACTAGAAACAAATAAACTATAAGCATATTCCTTAAACTATTTTTTCCATTACTCCGACAGTGAAAGATTCGGGGTAGGCGGTGGCAGCGACAACGGTGGAGGTGGCAGAGGGGTTCACAGTGGAGGTGGGTTCACAGAGGAAAGAGGACTTCATAGTAGAGGTAGGGTTCAGTGGCGAAGGGGTATTCAGAGGATGTGGGTTCTTCATAGATGAGGAGTTTAGGGAGGAGGTAGGGTTCAACACATAGAGGACGTGGGATTTGCAGGGAAGGTGAGGTTGCAACCGAGGTGGGGTTCAGTGGTGGAGGTGAGGTTCAAAATGGAGGAGGGATTCACGATTGTGGAGGATGGATTCATAGAAGAGGAGTCGATAGAAAAGGAGGAGGATAACGATGATGGCGATTCGGTGATAAGGGCCAGCTTCTATGAGATCTTGAGTTGAGTGAGAGAAGGAGGAGACTCTTAGGTTTTATTTATAAAAGTGGGTGAAACTTTTATCATCGCTAGCCAAATAGTGCTAATAAATATATGTTTTATCAGTGCTAAAATAGAAAGCGCTGATAAAAATTTGCTTTAATAGCACTAATAAAACTATAATGATAATAAATTATTTTTATATATATATATATATATTTAAAAAAAATTATGTATAATAAATATATATATTCATTTATAAAAATTAGTATAAATAAATAAATATTTATTTATATATATATATATAATATATATTTATTTATATGTATATATATATTAAATATATTTATTATAATTTTATAATTATTTAAATATATCTATATTTGATTAGAATTATAATTATATATACTTATATATATTTATTAAAATTTTATAATTATTTAATAACTATAAATTTATATATATTTATTTTAATAATTATAACATTATAATAAATTTATTTCTTATATTTATGATTTTATATATAATTAATATATTAATTATATATATTTATAAGATTGTAAATATAATAAATATATAATAAATATAAATTTATAAAAATATATAATTTAAAAAATTAAAATAAATATAAATTTATTTAAAGTTATAATTATATATATATATATATATAATTATAAAATTATAATAACTGTATTTATTATACTTATGAGTTTATAAATATATATAATTTATTTATTTAGTATAATTTTATTATTATTTAAATATATATATATATATATATTTATATAGAATTAGAATTATAAATATTTCTATTTATTTATAAATATTTTTAATTATTATAAATATATTTTTTATAAATTTATAATTATTTAAATATTTATTTATTTATTTATAGTTATAACTATAAATAAATATATATTTTTTTTAATTAAAAATTATAATAAATATATTTTTTGTAGTTGTAATTATATACATATATATATAAATATATATTTAATTAATTAAAATCTAATAAGAAATATATTTATAGTTTTATAAAAATATATAATTAATATATTTATTATAATTTTATAACTATTTAAATATATCTAAATTTATTTTGAATTATTTTTATTTTTATTTTATTTATTTATAAAATTTTGAATATAAATATATATAATTAATACCTTTATTATAATTTTTTAATTATTTAAATATATCTCTATTTATTTAGAATTATAATTACAACTATATGTATTTATTTATAAATTTTTATATACATTTATAAGTATTTATATATATTTATATATATTTATAAATATATTTATTATTATTATATAATTATTTACATATATATATTTCGTTATAATTATAAATTATAAATAAATATATTTATAAATTTTAATATATAATTATAAATATATTTTTATAAATATATTTATAAAATTATAATAGATGTATTTATTGTAATTTTATAAATATTTAAATATATATATTATTATAATTATAATTTCAAATAAATATTTTTAGAACATAATTATATATAATAATAATTTTATAATTATAAATATATTAAATATATTTATTATCTAAATATAATTATTGTAATTTTATAAGTATTTTTGAGAATATAATAGATTTATGGGTATAACATGAATGAATCATATATCTAGTAATATATTGATAACAAAGAAATGATTTATCACATTAGACAACATGAATAATAAGAAGTGTGTAATGTATAAATGAACATTCATGATGAATACATAACATATATGTCAATCAATTATACTAATGAATCAATATATTTTTTACCAAATTCATTGGAAAAATATAATTATTTATTTGTAATTATAATTATAATTATATATATTTAAAAAGTATTTATATATAATTATAAATCTTATAAATCTAATAAACCTAATAAAACTAATAAATATAATAAATATAGTTATTATTTAATGAAATTTAATATAATTTTATAATTATTTAACTATATATTTATTTACTTATAATCATTGAAATACTTTTTTTTGAAAATAATATATATATATATATGTGTGTGTGTGAATTATTAAAAAATATATATTTATTATAAAAATAAGTATTTTATATAATGTGTACAAATAAACATTATTTTTTAGTATAAATATAATATTTTTACATAAATTAATAATATTTTTTTATTAAAAACATTTATCTGGGATTTTACCTAGTGCTGATAACGACCCCCTTTTTATCGGTGCTTTCTGCTTAACGTAGTTAAAACCCAATGCATCCCTTTCCCAGATCTATCATAGTGACACCGTCCATCGTAATAAAGTGTAGTTGATTCCAACACATCACAAATGAGTTATGGATCATTTCCCTAAAATATCAAAACAATCCAAATTCGTTTGTTCAGTTTTGTGTATGTAAATTGTTATTTTTATGGAAATTAATGTTAATTAAAAATAAAGACACGCTTGAAGTTATATCGATCACACCATTCATGGGATTGAGGTACATCTAATTCCTACACATCACAAATTACTTATGGATTGTTGACTTAAAGTATCGAAATAATTAGAATGTGTTTTCTTTGTTTTTAGTATTCTATTTGAGTTTTTCACTAAAATATATTTTCAAATTTGAAACACATATTTTGAGTCATACTGATTGCATCGTGTGTCGGTTTGACATGGGACTACTTTCTACATGTCAAAAATGAATTATGAATATCTTCCCTAAATTATCAAGACAATCTGAATGAATTTTCTTGGTTTTCAATTAGGGACACCCATTTCAAACAAAAATATCAATTTAAATTGATAATAGACACTTTGTGTCTTACCAGTCACTATGTGTAGCAGATTGAGGTAATGGTAATTCCTACACATCACATATGACTCAAGGATTATTATCATAAAGTATCTATTGGGAAAAATCTCTCAAGGTTCAATTTCAGTGTTTTGGGTTGTTTATATTTGTGGACAAAACCAGAAGACCGGAATGGTGATACGTGAAACAATGAAGGGAAATTGGAAAAGAAAGATTTATGCATAGTAGTGCTACACGAACCACAGAGCATGATATATATACCACGTAGGGAAAAATAGGTCATGAGGGGATTTCAGTTCACGGGATGATCATCATCCTTAGAATGTTCAACGTTTTTGGAATTGAGGTGGTGATCATGGATTCTAAAAAGGGTTGTCATTTTCGAATGGCATCAACTGCCGCAAAGGCTTGAGGTGCTATGCAGACGGCATAATATTCCATGGTGAAGGTTGTACCATGTCAATGTTACTGGTAACTCGGATTATCGGGTTTTGCAGATATATTTTCCTATATAAATGATCTTAATCAATTCATTAAGTATAGTGAATTTCATTATATAAGATCATTACTTTGGGAAGAATTTATTGAAGTTCAATGTAGTTCGTGAGGGAGAATCCCATAAAGGAGAAGATTTCATGAGTGTTGTTAGCATGAAAGGGGTTTGTAGAGCTTGGTATCCCGTAAAATAATATGTATCATGTAGAAGAGGTGGTCTAAGAGGCATCAGTCTTCTATCATGGAAAAGGGAATCTGTGTAGCCCTTGCACAATGCATTGCAACACAGTTTGCATAGGATTCAAGGCAGTTTGCGGAGGATGCATTATTCTTCACGTGGGGGAATAAAATTTTTTTTGAAAGTAATATTCGTAAAATAAAAATATAAGAAAAAGAGGGACTTCAATAGATAATATACCTATTGTTGAGGATGCATTAATTATTGAAAATGATGGGACCTATATGTCCTTAAACTGTGAGTGTATACCTTCCAGGGTAGTGAGAAAGGGAGGAGGAGTAAGGCAATCCTTTCCACCAACAATGACCCAGCAAAAGAGAGTCAGGGAGTGACCCTTGGGAAAATAGTGATCTTATCTTAAACCTTGTCATGGTCATGAGTCTATGCATAAAATTTATCTAGCCTGAACCTTATAATTTGGTAGTGAGCCTTAGTGGATTCGCTACATTGGCACATCACTATTGTATGATCCATAGACATATCCCTGTGAGGGTGAACCGAGTAAAATTTTTGTGTCTCGTTCGTGGTTTCAATTATGTTCATACATAGATATAAGAGTGGTAGAGAATAGTTTATTGTTTAAAAATGTAAAAAGATCTAAAGGGGTAGTTGTTTTAATATGTTATACCCTAATTCAACGCCCTCTCAAGGTATTTATCTTAATTGATCTAATAGTATAAAAATAATCCTAATGCCTTTTCTCAGTTTTTAGTATGTCACATGTTCTTTTTGATAAAATTAATGTCAATTTAAAATCAAAAGAAACACTTGGATTCATATTGTCACACCATGCATTAGATTGAGGTGTGGTTGATTCTTACACATCACAACAGACTCATGGATCATTTCCCTAGATTTTCAAAATAATCCAAATGCATTTTCTTAGTTTTTAGTATGTCACTTGTTCTTTTTCCTAAAATTAATGTCAATTTAAGAAAAATACACACCTATAGTCATATTGATCACACTGTGCATCTGATTGAGATTTGGTTGATTCCTAAATGTCAAAAATGACTCATGGGTCATTTTCTTAAAGTATCAAAACAATCTGAATGTGTTGACATCATTTTTAGTATGTTACTTGTTATTTTTACTAAAATTAATGTCCATTTTAAATAAAAAGACACAATTGGAGTCATATTAGTCACATTGTTCCTTGTATTGAGGTTCTAGTGATTTATACATGTCACAAATGACGTATGGATCATTTTCCTAAAGTATAAAAACAATATGAATCTATTTTCTTAGTTTTCATTATGTCACTTGTTCTTTTTACTAAAATTAATGTCACTTTTAAATAAAAAGACACATTTATAGTTATACCATTCACATCGTGTTTTGGGTTGAGATGGGGTATATTCATAGACGTTATAAATGAATTATGAATCCTTTTCCTAAATTATCAAAACAATCTGAATATGTTTTCTCAGTTTTCAGTATTTCATTTATTCTTTTTACTAAAATTAATGTCATTTTTAAATAAATAAAAACACTTGAAATTATACCAATCATATCATGCATCATATTAAGGTGTGGATGATTCATAAATGTATAAAATGACTTATGGATCATTTTCCTACAATATCAAAATAATCTGAATGTTCTTTCTCAGATTTCAGTATGTCACTTGTCATTTTTAAAAAAAATCATTTCAAACTAGAATCACATACTTTGAGTCATACCAATCACATAGTGTGTCGGTTTGACATGGGGATACTTCCTACAAATCAAAAATAACATATGATTTTTTTCCTAAATTTCCATGATAATTCGAGCATGTTTTCTTTGTTTTCAATGAGTGACACTTTTTGAACTAAAATTTTAACATTAAAAAAATAACATACACTTTGAGTCATACCAGGAACATCATGTATCAGGTTAAGTTATGGATAATTCCTAAATGTCATAAAAGACCCTTGGATCATTTTTCAAATGTATTAAAACTATCTAAATGAATTTTCTTAGTTTTGAGTATGTCACTCATTCTTTTTACTAAAATTATTTTTAATTTTAAATAAAAAGATACACTTGGAGTCTTACTAGTCACGCCATGTTTCATATTAAGATGTAAGTGATATTTACATGTCAAAAATGACTTACGGGTCATTTTTCTAACGTATCAAAACAATCTGATCCATTTTCTCAATTTTCAGTATTTCACGTTTTCTTTTTAATAAAATTTGTGTCAATTTTAAATAAAAAAGAAACACATATATTTATATCAGTCACAACGTGCATCATATTGAGGTTTGGGTTGATTCTTACATGTTATAAATGACTAATGAATCAATTTCCAACATTATTAAAACAATATTAATGTGTTTTCTCCATTTTCAGTATGTTACTTATTCTTTATACTAAAATTAATGTAAATTTTAAATAAATAGGAACACTTGAAATCATACTTGTAACAACGTGTGTCAGATTGAGTTGAGGTTGATTCTTACATGTCAAAAATAACATATGGATCGTTTTACTAATGTATCAAAATAATTTGAATGTGTTTTCTCAGTTTTAACTATGTCACAAGTGTTTTTTAATAAAAATTCATTTGATATTAAAACATGAACATTGATTCATACTGGTCATATCATGTGTCAGTTTGAAATGAGAGTGGTTCCTACACATCAAAATTGAATTTTCCATAATTTTTCTAAATTTTCAATAAAATATGAGATTTTTTTCTTGGTTTTCAATGAGTGATACTTTTTGAAATAAAATTTCAATTTTAAAATGATAACATGCACTTTGATTCATACCAAGAACATCATGTATCAGATTGAGGTGCAACTAATTCCTACATGTCAGAAATGAATTAAGGATCATTCTCCAAAAATATCAAAATAATTTGAATAATTTTTTTTAGTTTTTAGTATGCCAGTTGACTATTTTACTAAAATTAATGTCAATTTAAAATTTAAAGACACACATAGAGTCATACCGGTCACACCGTGAGTTGGAGTAATGTGAGACTGATTCTTACATGTTCTAAATAACATTTGTATCATTTTATTATACTATCAAAATAATTATAATGTGTTTTCTCATTTTTGATTACGTCAGTTGTAATTTTTACTAAAATGTCATTTTAAACTTGAGACAGGAACAATGAGTCATATTAGGCACAACATGTATCTGATTGAGGTGACGAGGATTCCTACACATAAAAATAACATATAGATAATTTTCTTAAATTATCAATACAATAAGAGTGAATTTTCTTGGTTTTCAGTGAGTGACACTTTTTGAACAAAAATGTCAATTTTAAACTGATAACGAGCACTTTGAGTCATAACAGTCACATAGTGTGACATATTGAGGTGAGGATTATTCCTACATGTCAATAATGACTTATGGATTGTCTTACTAATGTATAAAAACAATATGAATGCATTTTCTTGGTGTTGAGTATGTTCGTTGTCTTTTTTACTAAAATTAATGTCAATTTTAAATAAAAATACACACTTGGAGTCATACTATTCACACCATTTATTGGATTAAGATTATTATGATTACAACACATCTCAAATGACTTATGAATCATTTTAATAAATTATCAAAAAAATATAAATGTGTTTTATCTATTTTAGGTACATAACTTGTTATTCTTAATAAAAAGTCATTTTAAACTGGAAACACATACTTTGAGTCATATTGGTCACATTTTGTGTCATCTTGATGAGAGAGTGATTCCTAAAAGTCATAAGTTAATTATGAATCATTTTTCTAAATTATCAAGACAATCCATGTGAGTTTTCTCAAATTTCAATGAGTAAAGATTTCTAAACTAAAATGATAATTTTAAACTGATAATAGAAACTATGAGTCATATTGGGACATCGTGTATTGGATTGAGGTGTGGATGATTCCTATATGTGAAAAATTAATTATGAATCATTTTATTAATGTATCAAAACAATCTGAATGTTTTTTCTTGGTTTTGAGTATATGAGTATTCTTTTTTAATAAAAATGATGTTAATTTTAAATAAAAAGACACTTGCAGGGTCATATTGGTCACACCATGCATTGGATTGAGGTGAGGATGATTCCTACACATCCTAAATGATTTTTGGATCCTTTTACAATAGAATAAAAAAATATGATTTTTTTTTTGGTTTTGAGTATGTCAGTTGTCATGCCCCCTCCCTCCAAAGATACCCCTCATGGGATGACTATGAAGAATGGGAGATAATGAACCCTGAGTCCCAGCTCTAGTAGGCCCCTGGGTGGTGACTAGAACTAAGGGTATACAATCTCACAAAATGCGAGGCATTACCCTTTTATTGTAAATGAGACTAGGAGATAAAATTTACCAACCCCAATACAACTCCAAGACATATATAATATAAAATAAAAATCCATACCACATGCATGTTAAAAAACTATTACAAATATAAAGAGAACTCAAAAGTAATACCAATATAAAGCAAGGCAGCAACATGGAAATTTTCCCCAATGTCAAATCTAGTAAGGCCCAGGACGGTCTGTAAAACTCTCTTATAAACCTAACAAAAATTAATATGCGTATGGTGATCATACATGTATAATCAGTTGAAAACTCAACGTCTCTCGTGCACAAGTGAGAGAATCATACTAATGATCCCGTGGGAAAATAGTAGAACCAACATCACCTAACAAGGTATACTGACCATCCCCAAATCACCAAGGTACACTCACCCAATAACACAAGTCAAGTGAAGTAATATATTAATCACATCAATGATAGGGTACCCCACACCACTTTTCCACTACTTATCCACTCTCACACCCTAAAGAAAAATGTCATAGTGGTCCCACAACTTCTAAAGGAACCATGTCACAACCCAATCACAAACACCTAAGACACATACCTCATCACATCCCACCTGCACACACCTAGGCCTCAAAACACAACACATTCATCCCGCAGACACCTGGGCCACCACCACAACACATCCCACCCACAGACACATGCGCCACAAACACACCTCATCCTGAAGACACTTGGGAAACACAACACACCCACACACACATGGGCCTCATGAACCACAACCTACCTAAAGAATATTGAGAAATCAATGCCAAGAAAAGGGAATAAGGAATAGTTGTTTTCCTACCATCCATCCTTCCACTAGGATGTTTTGGAAAGGCACCCTACCCCATGAAAATGGGGGTGTTCGGAACATAGTTCTCAACTAGGGTGGGGTGAATATAAAAAACACAATGGAAAATACATTTATATATATAATACCAAACAATCATTCCCAACCGATGGGTTTTCAACCAACAACCAACTCATGATACCACCTCTGCAGCTACCTCTAAATGAATTTATTAGTATCAGCAATGGTCACTTCAAAAGTTGATAAATTAAAGCAGATTCACAAAGATATTTTTCTTGACACCCATTAATTTCATTATTTAGATTCAACCAAATTCTCATAATCCATGAACAATTAATTTATTCTTTTCATCGCTACCCAGGAAACTACAAAACACAATTCAAAATAGGAAACACATCCTAAGTCACCTCAGAAGGTAAAAATCCATATAAACTAATGTAGCTTCACAGTCCCCTCTATAACTCATTCATAACATAACATACATCAATTCCATGGAATAGGGTGAAATTTTTTTTCATGATACTCATGGAGAAACCTCAAGAAAATTACCCATAACAACCACTACCATCATAATTATTCATATTCATTCTACCTAATTCATCATATCAATAAATAAAACCCCCAACTCACTGCCAAACACAACAACACATGACTGCACAACCCAATAATAGCTATGTTTTACGACACTTCCCATCCATTACACAATCAAACAATGTCTTAACCTGAGATTACATTACAACACCTGAACTACCCAACATCACAAATCTATTCCCACAACCCTACTACAGCATGTGTCAGAACAAACCCACACAAAACACACCACCACATAGACCAAGGTAAATCTTATTCAGATTTAACAGGTAATTCCTCATTAAATTTATTATTGTTAATTCATGGGTTATCGAAGAAAAATTTTGACCATGGGCATCCTTTTTTCATATGAATATACACGGTTAACAAGTTTTTCATAATATCAATTTAACGGGAAACAAAAAACTTGTAACCCACAATCTATTCGGTACACAAACAAAGACCCCCCAATTTCCATGATTTTTATCAAGGATTTTAGCTCGTATAATTCATAATAACAACCAAAAACAAATAGAAATTGATCGTGAATCACCTTTCCCCAGCCATACATATTGATCTTTAACCACTTAAGTTATCTTTATTTATTTGGTATTCCACTATATTCATAAGAGATAAATTAATATGACCCCCACCCACATGATACAAAAATGGGAGGGATCAAGGAAAACCTACTTGGAAGAAGAAGAGACCATCCCTTAATTATCAGACCAAAGCAGGGGTAGACATGAAACAGAAAAATACTATAGGGAAAACAAGATCCAAAGGCTACAATAAAAAAATGACTCCTTATGGAAGCATTGTTTTTTGGACATCTCACACCAAGAGAAAGGGAAATGCACAATGAATAGAATATCTCAGATTTAGATAGGTTAGATCTTAAATCAATGGGAGAAATGGTTTTTAAAATCCAATAAATGAGGATCTTGACTAGGACCCCATGGGTTGGAATTCAAAGCAATCTGGTTTTTAGAAGATAGATGTGATTTAAAATGGATCCAAAAACCATTAAATATGGTATTAAATTCATTTTACATCAAATAAAACGTTAAATGATAGAAACTGGAAAAACTATAAGAATTCAGGAATTTTGAAAACATTTTAAAATGAATCACTAGTGGATGAGTCACCGGTATGAGCCACTGGTGACGAGTGACTAGTGTGAGTCACTGGTGCGAGCACCGATGGGTGAGTTACTAGTGTGAGCCACTAGTGCAAGTCACCAATGTTAGGTACTAGTGTGAGTAATTTTTGGGTGAGTCACCAGTTTGAGATACTTATACAAGTCACTAATGGATGAGTCATCGGTGTGAGCTACTATTAAGACTCACCATTTTGACCTACTATTGGAAAAACTAGAAAACTAGAAATTTCTTTAAATGAGTCACTGTGACCTCCCAAAAAAATTCAACCATGTGATTTTCACAATGTAATTGACTGGAGAGGTCCGATCTATTTCATCAAATACCTCTCAAAATATTATCATCCCCGAGAATCCATAAATAATCCTTGAAGAAAGAGGGATCCAAACAATCACCCCATGAGATTCCTCTTAATGATCCTTCAACACTTGAAACAAACAAACACATCGATGTTCAATGATAAACCACCCTATGTTGTGCGAATGACGGGGTGGAAACCTCCACATCCAAGAACACCTCCTACAACATTTTATAACCCCAAAAAAATCCCAAGGCACACCACACAAGCACAAAAACCATACTATCTAAACATGTGAACCAGGGTATTCCATCCTCCATATCAATATACTATCCAATCTGGGTTGTATTGACTTGTTTGAATAGGTTTAATCTCATATCAGTTAATGCATCTAGATTTTGAATTAGGTCCTCCACTCATTATGTGTCATTACTTTATCACACATTATAGAAGAAGAAAACAACTCATCTCATAACAAAAGAGCATCAAACAAAACATTTTCAAACAAAACATAATAAGGAAAAACTCAAAACAACTCTAGGAACTGGGCATGAATCTACGTTTATCACTCCCAAGTACACTCCTCTAAACCAACATGCCTCCACAACACATGAACCAAATGAATGATTCATCCATGAATCACCTTCTCCCACTGATCCTGTATCTCTATTGGTTGTTCTATGTACGTCATGTCATCTTCGATATCCATCTATCCTAAGTCATTGACATGGGAGTCGTCATGTAGATACTGGATAAGATGATAGATGTGAGAGACTATGTGGATCCTCTCTAACTATGATGGTAGTGACAACTAGTATGCCACATTGAAAACTCACCCCAACACCTCAAATGGTCTAATGAACCTAGGATAAATCATGCCCCCTCTCATAAACCTATGCTTCCCACATCAAGGGGAAACTTTCAAGAACACATGGTCCCTGACCTCAAACTCAAAGGGCCTCCTTTTGTGATTGGCATATGACTTCTTCGAGTCTTGTGCTATTTTAATCCTCTCACGAATGATCTAAACCTTCTCTATCATGCTCTGTAGTAGCTCGGGACCAAGAACAGTTGTCTCCCAAACATTTTTCTGACATAAAGATGAATGACACGGTCTACCCTAAAAATCTTCAAATGGAGCCATGATAATGGAAGAGTGATAGTTGTTATTATATGAAAACTCAACCAAGGGTAATTGTCGCACCCAAGATCTTCCAATGTCCAAGTATCTTGATCGCAGCATATCCTCCAGTATCTATATAGTTCATTCTTTCTACCAATCTTTCTAAGGGTGGAAGGCGGTGCTGAGGCGTAACTGAGTTCACAAAGCATGCGACAATCCTCTCCAGACTTGTGAGGTAAAACATGTATCCCAATCCAAGAAAATATATCTTATAACTCCATGCATAAGTACCAACTCATCCAAATATATCTTTTCCAAGGAATCCACTATAATTGACTCCTTGATCTTTAAGAAGTGAGCTGATTTCATCAGCCGGTCCACTACTACCCTGATAGCATTATAGCCTCTCTGAACTTTGGGTAACTCTATGATGAAATCCACTAATAGATCATCCCAATTCCACCCTATAATGGTTCTTATCCTTCACCTACTTGCACACTAGAAACTTTTACATAAATTCCTCCACTTCTCGTTTCATCTCAGGCCACCAAAACTACATCCTAAATCCATGGTACATCTTGGAAACTCTTTGGTGTACCACTATGGGTGAGATATAAAACTGAAAGAGGACTCCCTCAGGAATCTCCACTAGAAAAAACATTCATCCCTAGAAGAACATATGATTATTACCATCCTCTGAAGATCCCATCAGAGCATCATTGTAGTCAACGCGATTGTGCATCACCTCTAACTCTGAGTCTCCCCACTGAGACTCCTCCACCTATTTTATCAGAGATGACTATAATATCATCTTAAACAAAAATCATCTACTATTTTCCACCCTTTAATCCAAGTTCACGGCTAACAACTCCTACATTACCTTCCTTTCATCAGTAGATTCCCAAAAAACCTCCTTCTGCAACTTCAAGCTCAAATCATAATCCATGACATTACCCTTTTCTGAGTTTTAAAAGATATCAAAATCATTTTCTTGAAGAAACTCTATCCACCACTGCTGTCTCAAGTTCAAATCTCACTGAAAATGGATACACTTCAAACTCTTACGATCTATGAAGACTACTAAGTTCTCCCTATTGAGGTAATGAAGCTATAACTTCAGTGAAAACATGACCACTACTATCTCTAGATCATGAGTGGCATAATTACAATAAAATTTCCTAAAATTATAAGAGATCAATGTTTTTGCTGCATCATGATGCATCCCACCCAAGGACGGGAAGCATCACAAAACACCTCAAATAATACTCCTTCCTCAAGAAAATAGATTATGAGGTAACTGAACAACTTCCCCTTTTAATAGATGAATTCTTTTGGGCACTACTCACTCCACAAAAAATCATGGTACTTTTTAGTTAGAGATGTCAATGGAGTAGAAACTCAAGATAAATTGGGTACAAACCTCAGTTAATATCATGCAAGACCTATAAACCTACGAACCAAAACCACATTATTGGGTTCTTCCCAAGAAACAACTAGTTCAACCTTTGAAGATTCCATTGGTACACCCTTCCGAAACACCACATGCCCATGGAAATGCACCTCTCGTGTCTATAACTTACACTTAGACAACTTTATATAGAAATGGTGGTGTCGAAGGACCTGCAAGATGGTCCTGAGATGCTCAGTATGCTCCCTCTATTACTTTGAGTAGATCATGATGTCATTGATTAATATGATGATGAATCGGTCCAGGAACTCATGAAATATAGAGTTCATAATCCCTATGAACATGGTTTGTGCATTCATAACACCGAACAACATGACTGAAAACTCAAAGTCCACATACGTGAATATGAAATAATTATTTGGGATATATTCTTCCTTCACCCACAACTGGTGATATCCAGACCATAGATCGATCATAAAAAACCAACTTTCCCATCTCACCGATTCAAAAATATCATTTATCCTTGGAAGAGGGTAATGTTTCATGACTATTACCTCATTCAACCTTCGGTATTCTATGCACAAACTTAGACCAATGTACTCCTTCTTTGAGAACAACATCGGAGAACACCATAGTGACACATTAGGATAGATAAATACCTTCCTAATTAGGTCATCTATATGAATCCTCAACTCCTGCAACTCAGAAGGTACCATCTAATATGGATCCATTGAAATCAGAGAAGCACCGGGATGCAGGTCTATCCTGAACTCAACGTCACATCGAGGGGGTAGAGTCACAACCTCCTCTGGAAAAACATTAAAGAACTCCCAAACAACCCTATGGACTTCAGTTTCTACTACTTTCACTAAAAACATAGCCAACAAGGGATGAAAATTATCCACATTCCGACTGACCACCTGGTAGCTCTTCTCACCGATGAAATCCACACACTAACCATCCAAGTCTAAAAACATGACTCTTCTCTAGAAGCAGTCGATAATAAAATGAATTAAATACAACCAATAGATTCCAATAATGACATTTTATGTCTAAATATATAGAAAGATATGATCCTCATGGGATTCATTCATCCCCATCATCAGTCTAGATCCCCAGCACAAATCAAACAAGCTAGTTTTACCTCTGACTAGCATACTCAACACCAAGTACACGGGAATCCTATCTACATATACTATAAGAGCATGGGCTAGAGTTGTTGTAAAAAAGGATTTGGAATCTCCTGACAAAAATCACAATCAAGGGTACTAATCAAGATGATCGTACCTTGAATGATCTCTAGCCTTACTGGAACTGCTTCCTATGCTACATGAAACTAACTACACCTAGCTCCTCTACCCCTCTATGGATGACCAACTCCTCAACTATGCCTAGGTCGAGGTCCCTATGGAACACCCTAAGGTTGTCCTCTACCTACTCTATCTCACCTCAGTGGATCATGAGCCTACTCTTCCTATAGCTGAAATAGCCTAGATGGAAACTAATATTGTGGTTGGCGCCGAACCTATCCACCCCAACCATAATGAGCTCAAACAACCATTGGGAACTAGTTCTGATGAAGGGATTTAAACCCAAAAAATAAACACATCATACCCAATCCTATGGGAATGACATGAGGATTAGAGGTTCAAAATGGAAACTAGTGAGGTCGACTCCCCATTGGTCAAAACCTCAAAGTCCTTGGTACCTGAGACCTACTGGTGGTAACCCCACATCTTGAAGAACCCTGGTGGCTCCCCTCTCATGGTATTCCTCCTCATGATTGCACCTCTAAATCACTTCTACATTCTTCTAAAAATCAAATTACATTAGAAATGTAAAAGTGGTAACCACATACTAGATAGATAGAAGAAGTGCCTCCTCTATATGTCTCACACAAGACACCTCATCCAGATAGTGATCTAGGGAAAAATGAAGGATATCCTTGAAAATAATCCCCTAGACCCCATACTAACATAATCCTCTGTTGAAGGGAGAGATACTCCTTCCTCTTCTCATCCTTAATGGTTAATAAAAGGAAATATGCCCAGAATTACTTCAGAAATTCCACCCAAAAAACGTATGTCTCCTTCCTCTCCACTAGATAAAGCTTCCACCACTGATGCACAGCTCCCTGTATCTGACACACTACTAAAGGAATTCATTACTCCATTAGATCGTGGATCAAACTAAAGGTTATCTCTAACTCCTCATGACAACTCCCCATTTCCATGTCTAAAACACTACACTAATACAATCCTAGTGCATGCCACTAGAAATAATATAATGTTATATAACAATATTCATCCTCCTCCATAGGATCAACCCTCCGTAAATCAAAAAGATAGGCCTACTAAGGCTCAACTACCCGATCCACACATGGCCAATGACTAGATTCTATAGCTGAAAGGTAAATAAGGAATTCCTAGTCCTGAGAAGTATGGAATTTTATTTAAGATTCATTTTAACTCATTTAACACATTTTATTATCCATTTAAAATTCCCCAAAACAACTCAATTCAAACAAGAACACAAGTCATTATGATGCATGCACCTTTATAAGAGTCTCTACCCTATAAAGGGTGTAGCCTCACATGGTTGTTTGGTAGGATTAGAGTCCTTGAATCAGAGCATGGGAGGGAAAAAATCCAGTGTCTTATCTGATTTTCCCTGGCCTATTTCACACACCAAGATCACCTAACATTGTTTTCCTACCATCCCATGAAATCCTCATTGTTCCAAACTTCAAAATCTATCATATCTCTCAACCATAACCTCTGATACCATTCTATCATGACCCCTCCCTCCAAATATACCCCTCTTAGGCTGGAAATAATGAAAGGGAGATAATGACCCCCATGTCCCACCTCCAATAGGCCTTGTGGTGGTGACCAACACCAAGGGTATAAAATCTCATAGAATTGGATACATTTACCTTTAATAGTAAACATACTCAGGAGATAATATGTTCCAACCACAATATAACTCCAATACATATATAAATGAAAACCAAAGTCCACCCCACATGAATGTTTAAAATAAAACTATTACAAAAACAAAAAAATCCAATGTAATACCAAAATAATGCTAAGCAGTGACCTGATAACTGCCCCCAAAGTCTATGCTAGTAACGTCCATAATGGTATGTGAAATCCTCCTAGAAAACTAAGAATAGTTTTATATATATAGGGTGAGAATACAAGTATACTCACTAGGAAAAAAAGTCTCTCATTCACAAGGGATAGAAGCATACTAATGCTTCCCTGAGAAAATAGTAGAACCAACAACACCTAACAAGGTATACTAACCATCCCCACCTCACCAAGGCATGATCACCAAATAACATAATCCATGTAAAGAAATATAGTAGGAAAATCGATGATAGGGTACCCTGTACCACATTCCAACTAATTATCCACTCTCCCACCCCAATATAAAATATCCTGGCACTCCCACCTCTTTTGAAAGAACCACGTCACATCCCAACCACCCACACCTGGTCCTCACACCACAACACATCACTCTCGCAAAAACATGGGCCACTACCACAACATATCCCACTCACAGGCACATGTTCCATAACCACACCACATCCAAGATACACTTGGGAATCAAAAAACACCCACAAACACATGGGCCTAATGAACCACAACCTACCCAAATAATCTTGAGCTATCATCTTCTAGAAGAGTGAACTGGTAAGAGTGGGTGGCCTACCATCCATCCTCCCACCGGGATGTTTGGGAAAGACACCATCCCCCTGGAAAATGGGGGTGTTCGGTACATAGTACTCAACTAGGGTGGGGTTCATATAGAAAATAAAAAAGAAAAATACATTTATATATATAATACCAAACATTCAAGCCCAAACTATGGGTTTTCAACCAACAACCTACTCATGAAACCACCCCTACTGGTATGCCTAAATTTATTTATTAGTATCAGCAATAGACACTTCAGTAGTTGATAAATTAAAGCGGATTCACAAAGATCTTTCACATAAGACCTGTTAATTTCAATACTTAGCTTCAACCAAATTCTCATTCTCCATTAAAAATTCATTTATTCATTCCATCACTATCCAGGAAACTACTAAACACATTCCATAACAGGAAACACACCCAAATTCACCTCAGAAAGAGAAGATATATATAACTAAAGTAGCTTTACAATCCTCTCCATTTAACACCCATTCGTAACACAACATACATCAGTCCCAAGACATGGGGAGGAGCTTTATACATGATACTCATAGAGAAAACCTAGGATAATTACCCACACCAACCACTACCATCATCATTATACAAAGTCATTCCACCCAATCCATACTCTCAACAAAGAAAACCCCCCAACTCAATGTCGCACACAACAACACATAACCACACAACCCTATCCCAGTCTGGTTGAACGATGCTTCCCATAAATCCCACAATCAAACAATCTCTCAACCTAATATTTCATTACACCACCCAAACCAACCCTCATCACACAGCCATGCCCAAAAACCTACTATAGCATAAGTCTATACAAAACCACACACAGCACACCCCCAAAAAGACCAAGGTAAATCATATTCTTATTTAACAAGGCATTCATCATTTAATTTCCACTTATTAATTCAGGGGTTATCAGATAAATAGTTTGATCCTGGGGAATAAATTTATTATCCGATTGTACATGGATAATATTTTTTTCAAAATAGTGTTTCAACAAGAAACAAACAACATGTAACCCACATTCAATTCGGTGCACAAACAAAGCCCCCAATAGACATGTTTTTCAGCAGGGTTTTTAGCCCATATAATTCACACCAAAAACCAAAAACAAATAACAATTGATCATACATCACTATTCATCATCCATGAATATTGATCGCGAACCACTTAAGTTATATTTATTAATTTGGAATTTAATTATATTAATTAATGAGACATTCATACACCCACCCCACATGATACAAAAAAAGAGAGAGATGATGGAAAACCTATTTGGAATAAGAATCTATCTTCCCTTCCTTATTGCACCAAAGTAGGGGAGGACATGTAGTAGAAAAGTATCCTAGGAAAATGTGATGCAAATGATATAACACAAACACATGACTCCTTGGGGGACAATGGTTCTTGGGACATCTCACACCAAGTGAAATTGAAGTGCACAAGGAATATAATATCTCAACTTTATAAAGGCCCGATCCTAAATCAATGGGAGAAATGGTTTTTAAATTCCAATAAAAGAGGATCATGACCAAGACCATGAGGTTTGGATGTCAAAGGAAGCATCAGGTTTTTAGAAGATATATATGATTTAAAATTGTTCCAAAAACCATTAAATGTGGTATTAAACACATTTTAAATCAAAGAAAACATTAAATGTGAGAAACTAGAAAAACTAAAAAAATTATGGAATTTTGAAAAACTTTTGAAAATGAGTCACCGTTGGATGAGCCACTAGTGTGAGCTATCGGTGCGAGTCAGTAGTGGGTAAGTCATTGATGTGTGATATAGGTGTGATTTAATGGTGCGATTCAGCGGTGTGAGTCACCAGCAGGTGAGTCCCCAGTGTGAGAAAATGGTTGGAGTCACCGATGCAAGTCACCGGTGGATGAGTCACTATTGCGAGATAGTACCGTGACTCACTGTTCCGACCTACCACTGGAAAAATAGGAAAACTGGAAAAGTCTTTAAATGAGTCACCAGGACCTCCAAAAACTCTTCAAACACTAGATTTCTGAAAAGTAATCAACTGGAGAGGTTATATCCATTATATCATATGTTTTTTTACTAAATCTAATGTCAATTTTAGATAAAAGATGCACCTGGAGTCATACCAGTCACACCATGCGTTAGATGGATGTGTCGCTGATTCCTACACATCCCAAATGACTTATGGATCACTATATTAAAGAATAAACACAATATGAATTTCCAATATTACCATGATATCAATTTACTTTCTTTTTCTAACATCAATCATTGCATATTGAGTTGATGTTCTTAGCTAAAAAACAATCCTCTACTCTTCTATTTTTTAACAACGAGAATGGTTTTTCAACAAAGATAATAGGCTCAATTTGTAGTGTGGGAAACATGATAATGAAAATAAATGGAAATTGTGGTAACATTGGTATAAAGTAAAATGTTATCTAATTGGTCAATTTTTTTAGATACTATAAATAATAATATGAATTCACAAAATATTTGTGAAAATAACTAAATAAGTATTTAATAAATAAAAATGAAAGAGAAAAAAACATACAAATATTATATAAAATGTTGAAAAAAATAATTAAATTATTAGTAGGAATTCATCTTTTCATGATGGTTGTATACTTTTATGACCCATTTCCTTATTTTCATTATCTCAGTAGTGGCATCAAAGTCTAATCTCTCATGAGCATGAGAAAAAATTTAAAAACCTCCCCAACTCGAATAAAAGAATTAACCTGTATAAGATAATAATTATTATGTGATTAATACTAAAAAGTAATAAATTAAACATAAATATGAAACAATCCATTACATCTATAGAAGTCGCATCTTCATTCTATTTGTCTACATTCTCCCATCAGTTATGTAACCCATTCGTTTCTAATAAAATCTATATCTTCTTATGAATATGAGTATTTTCAAAAGTTATAGTAGTACTGGAAAAATATAAATACATAAAGGATTAATAAATATTTTAAATGAAATAGTAATTATCATTGAAAATTTTCCTTTGGGGATTCTAGTTTTTTTATGAAATATGATATCTCTCTTAAAGCTACTAACATAATAACAATGATATTTTCCATTTTTTTGTTACAAACACTATAGAAAAATTAAAAAAAATAAGTATTTTTTATACGTATTTGAATAGTGAAATCATATTATATATACCATGATACTCTTCTAGTTGTAAAATTTTTCAGACTCATTATGCTTAATTTATGTTCTTATGCTATGAATTTCTTGATATTTAAACATCGCTCTATCATAACATAATTATCATTTTAAAATATTATAAATTATATAACTTGAATTTTATTTATAAAATATTGGATGTATTATATTAAAAATTGAAAAATTCCATCATGTGTGGTTGGTTTGTTGGATATCCATGCAGCGAATCCAGGAAATAAATTATTGGAGTATCCAGATTCACTGCAATGAGAATCTAATGTTTTCTAAAAACAAAAAAATGAATAAGTAATTAATGAAATTAAAATATATATGATATGATTAAATTTTAAATTTTTACCCCTACAGTATTGGTATTATGAAGATTTTATCATCTCTAAGTTCTTTTTCAAATGATTTAACTAGTTTTGTCACTGTTTCATTTATTTTTTTAATCTATTTCTATTTATTATGTAGAGGAGATGTGAGGACTAATGTGTAAAAATTTATTTTCATGGTGTAATCCCTTCTATTTGTATTAATATATATGCCTGAAAAAAAAATATGAAATGTATTTTTTCATAATTAACATAGTATATTAGCTTTTGTAAAAACAAATAATGAAAACATACCTCATGTATACATGTACAATTGAGGCTCCTAGCCAATCATAGTTGAGGATTTATTTACATTTTCAATAGAAGAGTAGTCTTTAACATCATATTCATACATTTTTTCTTAAAAATCAAATATGTGATTACTACCATTTTGTAACCATGTATCTACATGAACCATCAATGTTAGTAACTTTGAATATTGAACGGGTGGGGTAAAGGCTCTTTCGGGAGATTTTTTTCAGTAAATTGGTTGATCAATTAGATGGTTTTGAGTCAACCTTTCATTTCACCCCCTTACATTTTTTCATATGTAATAACATTCATAGTTTCATCCCTTTTTTATTAATTGTTAAATTTTTAGCATGAAAAATAAATTAGAAATGAATACCTCTTTGTCGACAAGTTTTTTTACAAGATTTGACAGCCATGTGATGATTGTTTCAACAGCTTGGTCGACCATAGGAATATTTTCTTCCTCAAGTGTAATTGGTACATTAGTGCTCGAATCATGACCAATGTTAATCTCTACTCTCACATGATCTTTTGAAAGCTGTTTGTTGTTTAAACTATTGTCCTGGATATTGAACATTGTAGCCCTCGTTACAAGGTGATGGGTGGGTGTTGATAGATATAAATCAAATTCATTTTCACCTTATTTAATATTAGTACAGGAAAGGTATCAATGTTGGTTTGATTCAAATTTCACATAAATATTTTTTGGAATATTTATTATCTCAACTAAGATAGCTCTTTGAGGGGAATGTCTCACCTCAAAGCTGGTGGGGGTGGTGCGGGATCTCACGCAATAGTTGTTCGTGAGTGGTTTCTTATATTTTCTCCCCCTATAATAGTTACTAGATTCTCATTATTCCATTTAAATTTTAATTAAAGGGATACTAATATTTCATTCATCACATACATTTCTTTTTATTGATCCTCATGTTTTTTTTCTCAAAAAATGTTCTATGTGCCACCCCATAACCTACACCTCTAATGATTCCATGCTATTTTTCCCGCATTAAGGTTACCAATAGTAGGCGTTCATCCAGTATAGGTGTTTATGATTCATGTGACTAATTCATATAGAAAATATATAAAAACATGTATTCATTTTTATGTAACAATTATTTAAAGAAAAAAAATTATTATATCATACTTACACATGTTTCCCACAATTTTTATGTGTTTTCATCTATTAGTATCACATATTTATTTAAAAATTCATCCTTTCATAGAACATGGTGTGGAATAGAAGTAGATTTGGATTTGGATTCATCAGTAAATATATAAAGAGGGGAACATAATTATGTTGTTGTTTCATGTCATATAAAATTATTTTGGTAGATTTAAAATATATACCAATTTTCTTAAAGTGATGCATATACCCTCCTTACATTACATTAAGGGTACACTAATTTTGTTTCCTATTCCTTATTTTTATCACATATTTAATATTTCAAAAATACAAAATTCTCAATCAAAATTATGAATACGTGTATTTTCAAACAGTGTATTACCATCCACAATGTACCTGAAAGGACATCATTGTAAGATGGCTAGTAAACTCATCCAATACTTCTTGGGTAATCAGGTGTGTATACATAAGTAGTGGGTGTGAGTTTATTTTCCATTCCACATCATAAAGATCAAATCTCATTAAAATTATGAAAAATCCTCTATGAATTATTCCATAAAGCCTTAATACATATTTCATGTGGGAGTCGTCTACTATAAATTCACTCTATAAGGACTGATGAAGAGTAATTCAATGATTCATTATTTTATTTTTAGTAAAATAAATAAATGATATCATAATGTTACCATAATTTCTTCCCACATCAGTTCCTTAAGTGTGGGCACGACATGGTGCCACAAATCTACATTAATCGGAACACATTTCACAATGATGAGTCCAATGTAACTACTGAACATATACTTGTTGGGGTTAACATGTTGTCCTTGCGCATTCCACCCAACCTTTAATTTTACATCTTTAATTTTCAACTTAATTATTTTTCCTAACACCATCAAACTACGATGCTCCTATTTTTTCTGAATAATTGGTCATTCGTCACCTACCATTTTCATGAATTCAAAATATATAATATTTTCCCCCTAGATTGATAAAATTGGTATATGAATATGGTCATTATACCTATGCACTGAGTGCATCAGCATGTTGAGAAGCCTATTGTTTATTAGTATTGGGAGCACCATCACGTGTAGAAGGTCATTATTCCACTGCATTGGGAGGAACAGTAGGTTAATATATCTTATGTTCTTAAGGATTGGGAGAACCAGCTCATACAAAGGTCATTATCAATAGAATTTGTTAAAAATTTAATTTAGATTACATAAATACAATAGCAAATAGATAATAACATGGGGTAACATAATGAATATTAAAAAATATATAACCTTGTTTTTACTCTCACATTTTTAAAGGTAGATGGGATTTAACCTCTCTAAAGAGTATATAAATCCCCTCATTATGGTCTCCTCTGACATACCCAACCCCTTTTACATTAGGAACACTGTGAAATGATAGTGATTACCCAATGAATGGATCATCCTCAATTGCATTTTCATCTGACCCTTCAGTTTTTTTAGTCAATAATAGAACAATTGACTTCTTTTGGTTTGTGGGATATGGAACATAAAATAATTGTACTGTATGTGATGCCATTATAAATGGTTTTTCTTTATACCCTTCCTTATTTACATTCACATTCATGAATACCAATTCATCTATTTTAACAACACTCCTATTATTAACCCACATTCATTGAAAAATCAACACATTGAATTTTGTATAATCCAACTCCCATGTTTGTTTGATGTCGAAAAAGTATGACATATTCTCATAAATTGTATTTCTATCATTAGTACCAGAAACATGCATCGATTTAGCCACAAGTGTAACTCCAATTTTTTTCATGGTACTACCTTCATCATGTTTATTTGTATATAACATATACCCATTAATTACATAACCATTGTAAGATAATACATATACACTTGGTCTTCTAGATATCTGTCAAATTCCTTCAGAAATTGAATCTGAATATTCATTTAAATCTTAAAAAATATGGTCTCAAAACCATCCTATAAAATTTTTATTATGTGTATTTGATATCCATATTTTATCCTTTGATGGATTCAAATACCTAATAATTTATTTGTGGATTTCAACATATGTGGAAACCTAAAAACATTTAAGAAAGACGTAAATGTGGGCCTACTGCAGATCTATACAATTTATTGTGATAACATATATTCCAAAAATTCCTTCACCTATATGATGTCCAATGTGATGAGATTTTGGTAGTCTGATTCCTTCAACAACGGATAGGTTTTTGGTACAAAATTAAATGGATTCCTTATCAATATATCAATTTTTAATACAACCCTCTAGCTGAATTATATTTTTGACACACCCTTTCAAATTATTTATATACCATTCAATAAGGTAGATCTATCTGTAGTGTACAGGACCACATAGTCAAATATCTCTCAATAAGTGGACTATCAAGTGAACCATCATATCAAATAATGTTGGTGAGAAGAATATTTCCAATTCATATACTATGACAAAAATTTCCTTTTTTATAGTTGACAATTTCACAGGGTCTATATCATTGCTACATATTGATTTGAAAAATAAACAGAGATTGGTTAATTCATGATGGAAATTATTGGGAAAATGTAATGTTAATATATGGGAATTATATCTTACCTAAAAACATGGAAGTCATGTGATTTTAAACCCTTTAGCATTAAATCATTCATTGACACAATATTTTTTATATTTTCTAAATACACCTCTAGAAATTTTATTTCATTCAAGAAGTTGAAAAACTGATATCTCTTGGGCCTGGAAAGATTGTAAGCAGCTAGATGAAGAAAGGTTCATTTTTCACCCTTCACTGGCACCAACTCTTCCTGTATTCTTAGGTTATCTATGTCCAACTAAGCCTTAATTTCATCATTTTTTGTCGGGGTAATTTAGTAACATGCCAATTAAACTATCACATATATTTTTTTCAACATGCATGACATTAAGAAAATTTTGGTTTAATAGACATTTCTAGTATGGTAATTCAAAAAAACTAATCTATTTTTTCAAATGATTTTCATAAGGTTTTTAAATAAGTTTACCAAAAATAGTATCCACATATTTTACTATCTCAAGAAGTTGATCACCTATTATTAGAGATGGTGTTGTATTTTCTTTTTAACCTCTATTGAATGATGTCGTCTAGGATTGGTACTTATGTAGTCAGGGTAGAAATCTACGATTTCCTAGAAATAGAGTCTTGGATGAATTTTTCAACCTAATTGACTGTTTACCTTGTTCGAAAACATGACATCCTTGATTTCCTTTAATTTTATAACATACCATATTTCCATAAGCAGAAAATTTATTTATTATCCCATACAACATGGTTCTCTATGTGAAATATTTATTTCTATAAGAATCATACATCTTAACACACGAATCCCACAATAATTTCAAATCTTCGATCAATTGATCCAAATAAACATTAATATAATCACCTTGTTGTTTTGGTCCAGATATAAACATAGATAACATGATGTATTTTTTCTTTATACATAACCATGGTGGAAAGTAATAAATTACCAACATATTCGGCCATGTAATTAATTTCTACTTTCAAGACCAAAAGTATTCGCTCCATCTATATATAATGCAAGATGAAGGTTTCTTGGATCGTTTTTAAATTCCGGATACTTGTGATCATTTCTCTTTCACTGAGGAGAGTTTGTTGGGTGATGATTTTTCCCATATTTATTTCTTGTATCTTCATGCCACATTAGTTTCCTTACAGTATCCTCACTTCTATATAGTCCCCTAAACCTTGTAATGATTTAATTTACAATAAAAAATTCATAGGACCTGATTCAACTTTTTTTTTTATTGATAAGCAGCACAATTTGGGAATTATTTATGTGATTTGTGGTCCTTATGAAACAATTGACAATCATTTGGGTAGGTATGGATTCTTTCATAGATAATTACCATTAAATGTAGAATTCATTTTGTGTCGTATGTTCATCTAGAGAGTTCATTATCTTGTAGGACAAAATCAATCAACTGATCAAGTAGTTCAGAAAACTTGTGTCACTCCATCTGTTGCCTACTTTCAAATTTTATAGCTTCAGTATCATTGAAAATGTTGTATATTTAGTGAAGCCATCATAAAATGGTGTCTTTTCACAAATCTATAACTTCCAAAACAATTTGGGACAATAACAAAGATCATCTTCAACTGTCGTTATCATTTCCTCAATTCGATATTAATCATAATTCTTACTTGTAACAACATCCTCGATGCATTCTTCTTCATTTTACACACTTGTAATCATATCATATTATCCATAAAACATGGTGTTATCCTATCCACTGGCTAAATTCACTTTTCCCCATGTTTATACATCACTTATACTCATACAAAAATGCTTTTTATCATTAAAAATATGATGTAAAAAATTGTGTTTAAAATTTAAACCTTCTATATTATTTTTATAAATTTCCTTCAATAAGTTATTGTTTTGGATCATGTGGGATGATAAAAACAATTTCAATTTTCCATTTTCTATCAAGAAATTCATGATATCCATCTTCATTTGAGCATATTTTGAGTATTTATTTTGTTAAATATTAATATTATCAAATAAAATATGTTGGATATGAATAGATAATGGATGGATACCAATCAGATGAATAAAGAGTATGAAGATGGGGTGAAAGAGTTCATCAAGTTTGAAAAATATCGTGTGTATGACCCTTCTCAAATCCTTTGTCCGAGTTTACACTATAACTCGTAAAATTTATCAATCACATGGTGTGCATGGTTTATTAAAAAATATTTTTAACAAGATCTAAAATTGAGTAGTCCTTGGAATTGAAATTAAAATCACATAAAACATGACTTACCATTCCAATAACACATAAAACCATTTAATGTTATTATTTGATATACAAAACATGGATTTATACATGAAAAAAAGTAGGGTTCTCCCATTAATTGGTATAAACATGGGGTAACCTATCACAAATCAATGGAGAATGGTCTATAAATTAAAATATAGGATGAACAGAGCTCAAAAAATTAATCAAATTCCCTATAAATAATTAAATCACAATAAAAAATGTTCAAACTGTACCCTTGGGTTTATCCAAGAACAGGTGCAGGGATGGTGAAGAAACTGAGTGGGTGGATCTTGTCCAAAAAAACACTAGAATGGAAGGGAATTTTTACACACTATTGCTCGAGTAGAACAAAAAAAGTGAACTATGAAGATAATTGGTTGAGAAATATATAAAAATTAAATTTGAATATCATACCTTTAGTTTTTAGAGTCTTGATTCATCAAAAATGTTGAGCCTTGTGACAAAAGAGAATTGATTCTAGTGAGGCGATAGAAAAAAAGATGGTGGGGTTTAGAGAGAGAAGGGATGAAAATGATGTGATTCAACAAGTCCATCGACTAAAATAAGCATAGGGTTTTGTGACAGTTTTGTTGTGGAGGTTGTGTGTTTCAGTGAGATCGACAGAGCACTGATAGTGGGGTTCAACAGGAGCGATGATGCGGCAGCAATCAGGTTCCATGAATGCTTGAAGATATGCGATAGAAGGCATCTAGTTAGGTTAATTTGAAAAAGAAGGGATATAATTTTATCAATGATTTCAAAAAAGAGCTGATAAATAGGGGTTTTATTATATCTATTATAAAAACACATTGATAAAAAACCTCTTTATCAGCAGTGAAAATAACTGATAAAAATATAATTTAATAATTTATTTTTATTAATTTATATATTTATAAAATTATATATATATATATAATAAGTGGAATTATGGGTTTGGGAACTCCACTTCTTAGTGATTCCATGGTGATGAGGATGGAAACCTGGTTTTATAGAGCTTGATGGCTTTGATGGCCTTCAAACATGCTGCTATGAAGATCCCACGCAACCATGAATTTGTATGTTTTTACTATGAAATTGATGTAGTCTAAGGGGTGGGAAATGATTCTCGATGATCTGTTGTTAATTTGGTTGGTGAGGATGATGTGTCTTATCAATGATCTATGTAAGATCTACTCAGATCATACAGGGAGGATGTTCCAACTGGTGTGGGTGTTGTAAATGAGTTGCTTCTTCATTGGGAAGTTCCTAATCTTTGGATGACTGTAAATGTGGTGTCAAAGATCTAGATGTCATATAATGATCCTATTTTTTATGATAATGGATCTTGGGTGATGGAATATTTTTGGTTTTCAATCCTACAGTGACTGGTGATACGGTGTACTACCCTTCAATGATCCAGATCCTGGATCTAATCTTCACTTTGTCATCCAATTCTAGGATCCTAAATTTACTCTGAAGATGAATCTATAAAAATGTATGTTGGATTCAAATGGAATCCCTAGTAAGACCTTGGATCTGGGTTTTTATTATCACCTACATCCTGTGGCTTCCCTTAAATGATTGTCTTATGGTAGGATTCAGAGGAAAGGATTGGTCACTCATGTGGAAGCCAATGTTGATACTTTCTAAAAATGGG
Source organism: Viscum album (assembly GCA_963277665.1). NCBI lineage: Eukaryota > Viridiplantae > Streptophyta > Magnoliopsida > Santalales > Viscaceae > Viscum > Viscum album. The sequence goes on along the minus strand of OY728146.1, from coordinate 1,877,149,092 downwards.
TGTCCATGGGAAAAAATATTTGATTTTGAATGATTTCCTTCCAAAAGGAATGAATCATTGGCATCTGGTGTATTTGATTCCAAGGATCTTGTTTCTCTAGGGATTCTTTAATTGTAGATGCATTTCATTGGGCATAGGATTTTTCCACTGTCTTTTTCAGTCAAAGGATTTCAAATCTCAAGAATGAGAAGTTGTTCCCTTCTTATAGAAGCATGGGATGGTTCATATTCATAAATGGTCCATGGATTTCATTGTTTTACAGGTCAATAATACCTATGAGAATGTATGGGTGAGGCTTCTTGGTCTCAAATGGAATATGTGGCACCCAAAAATTTTGCATAACATCGTATCTTCAATTGGTTACTCAGTTCATTTTGACAAGGAAATAGAAGTTGTTAGGTATGGACACTATTCAAGGATTCTAGTTGAGGTGGATATCATCATGACCCTTTTTATAATTTATTTATATATACGCAAACTGATTTCATTAATATCAAGGTTGTAATGACCTAAACTTTTATTAATGAAAATTTATCTAGATCTAATTAAATTTTATATTATCTAAAATGGGTATATAAAACATATTCACTTCCAAGGTTTTGTGTTTTTGGATTTTTAGAATACCGTTATGAATTTTAACCATTTCCAATATATTTTTTGAACAATGATCACATGATTAGTTCAAATATAGGGCTTTAATAAATCCAATTTACTCACCCAAAGGAAGTGATGGCCTCATCCAGTAGAATTGCTCCAGACGAAGCATATTTATTAGAGATTAAAAAGTGGGTATCATCATAGGGCTTCTCTCTTGACCAATCACAAGATGAGATTCGACATATTAATATTGAATATAATTGCCTATGAAAGAATTAGAAGTTAATAGAGATTACCACCCGAGCGATGTTATACGAGCTGTCCCAAGAGTTTGTCACCATCACACACCATACCCTTAGGTGTTATGTGGGTTTTATAAGGGGTTATGTAACAATACCCTAGCACTACGATTATGTGCATTATTTTTTTATAGAATAAAGAATATACATTAATTTCATTGTTGTTACTTAGTAAATGGTTTTTAAAGCAATAATAGTATTTTTAGTTAATAATTAAATTCAATTAAAAAGTCTATTTTTATGAATTAATGTATTTTTGAATTAAATAATAATTTAACAAAATAATATTACTAAATTGATTTTTACTATATATAAATGATCGTATAATTTTTATTAATACAATTGTTATTTTATTAATGTTTGAAAACTGTTTTTGTCAAAACCCATGAATTTTTTATAAATGTCGGTCTTTATTTTAAAATTAAAAAATACATATATTTATAAAATTATTTAGATAAAATGAATATTCTTTTAGAATCAGGAAATCTAAATTATCCAATGATGATTTATTCATAATTTTGTGAGATAGTCAAATTTTTGGGAAAAAATTAAATACCGTTTAAATATATAATGTATTTTATGACACCATAATGAACCAATAGTGATGTAATAAAATACTATAAAATGGATTTTAGGCCAAAATATGTTTTAACTTTAAAATAATGTGATTTTAAATTTGTTTGATTTATTTTACAAAGCCTTAGTAGACCCACCATGACTTATAAAACATTTTATCATTTTAAAATGCTTTCTTTGAGAGTTTAACTCACCTCTACATAAGAAAGCCTAATATTTTAAAATTTTCGGCCATTGGACTTATAAATTAATTTTTTCCACTACACTTTTTAAAAAACAAGGGGCATAAACCTTGATATGGTGTGTGTATTTGATTAGTTTAATGTGTAGGGTCCAAAACCTAAATAATAAATAATTACCTCTCCTTTCCTATTTAAACCCACTCAATATCCCATTCCTCTTCACTCAAACCATTTGAAGCATGAACAACCCCTTAAATCCACACTCTAGAATCCTCTCATGGTGCCCCAAGATCCCAATAATCTTCTCTAAAGCCTCTCATATGCCTTTTAGATCACACTTCATAGTAACGTATTTCTTCCTTTCTCATTTTTGTCCAAATTTATTTATGTTTTTATACCCTTTTATTTTCAATTAAAAATTTTGGGGTGTGATTTCTTAACTCACCCATAAATCGCTAATTATGTTTGAATGATGATATACCTTTTTATCTCTCATTAATGACTCCCATTTACACCCATTACCATGCCAAAATTCCATAAGGAATTTCTCTCTTCTCTTTTACATTCAAGAAATTCGTTTATATTATGTATCTAAATTCCATTAAATATGTTGGAATATTATTTTAAATGACCCCATTACTTTCTATTTCATGTATAAATTATGATATACCCATTTCTCTCTCATAAAATCACAATTACGATTTCTATTTGACGTCGTTATGTGGTTGAAGTTACACCAAAATTTCCAAGCCAAAATCATTGTGTAAGTGAATACCATACCCATTTCTTAATCAAGGGTATTCACCTTTATGAACATTTACATATTTATTAAGGAAATAAATTTATATATTCTACATCTCTTATTCATGTAATAAATTATTAATTTTAATTAATTCATGTTGTATGATCTATGTGGAACACTTATGCATGAAATGAAATGATTATAAAGGGTGAGCTCTGATAGCGCTCCAATGCATTTGGTAAATAATAGTGTCGTGATACGTCCTATGAAATGAGTTTTGAATCATGCTAATTCACATGTAATAAGGGTTTACTCATGATAATACATGTGTAATTAGGGTTTACTCATGATCCATGTGCAATGATCCTTGGCTCATTCTAATATCATGTTAAATGTTGTTGCCACATTTACAAGTTAGGATAATCATACTATATCATGACTTTATTTTCATGTTTTTCTCATGTTCCATTGATATTCCTATTTTCTTACATGTATTGTATTCTTCATGTTATACCTTGTTTACTCCATTACTGGGATTTATAGATCACCATTTTCTTATTTATGTGCTCAGGTTATCCAATGCAATGCTAAGTATGAAGGAATGTTGTGGTCATGTAAAAGTAGTTTTCAGTAAAGATACATAATTTTTTGTTTTAAGTTGTTATGTAATGTTTCTAATTTCTCAATACACTAGACTTATCGGTCCTCATATTCATCTTAAGTGCATGTTTATGTAATAAATCATTTTTAAATGTGTAATAAAGAGCAGGGTTGTTATAAAGGTTGAGTATGAGAAATGTTCATATTTTTTCTATGTAAGTAATTCTATTAGGAATTTGGATTAAAATTTCTAGAAGAGGATTTGGGAATTATGTTGCTCAAAGGGATACACTGTAATATATTTTTTTTGGTAAATCCAAAGGGAAGCATGATTTGAAGGTTTCACAATATGGTAAATCCACTTATCTTTCAAGAACTAGGGTGAAGGCAGCTAGGGTTGGTCATCCTACATCATGTTTGGAGGGAAAAATATCAATGTTGTAGGGACAAGCCTCTGAGTCTAAGAAAATTGATGATCTTGAGCTATAGGGTAGTTATTTTTATGGCCTTACTAGAGATGTTGTGGAGAATGAAGTGGAGAAAAACTGGGATGACAACGTTTTAGTGAGCATGCCTCTGGGAATGATGAATCGGTTTGCAGGGCCAAAGATGGTGTTTTTAGGGGTGTGATTAAACATGGAGATATGTTTGAACCTATTTTCTTTCTGGTCTATAAATGAGGTTGTTGGTGTTGGTACAAGTTGTTCACTTTCAAAAAATTGATGAGAAAGTCTCTATTGTTCAACCACTGGATGTGGACTTTTTAGGGCATGTTTGACAGGATGATGGACTTGGGCAATCTGATGTTCATCAGAGTGTGGATTTTCTTCAAGAGATTCTAAATGCCTTAATTTCTTCAAGAATGTCATGAAAATGGGGAAATATTTTGTATGATAAAAGTGATATGACAAAGTAGATTGTTTTTCTGGACACCACTCATCTTTAATCTATGAACATAAGTGCTCTAGTTTATTTTAATGATTTTGTTTGAAGTTGTAAGGGAAATATGGTCAGAAATGGAGGTCTTTATCTGGTTCCTCTAAAAAAAGGTGGTGTAAATATTATTTCAGTCTACCTAGGAATGTGTCTACCAGGGAATCATCCAAGGCCTCAAAGAACAAGTTCACTCTAGAGCACGAAAGGTCCACGGAGAGGATCCATGGGATCCTTAATCAAGGAAATTTTCATTTAGAGTGGGAAACTGCTGATGATGATGATGATGAAAACTCTAATTATGATTTTGGGAATGATTAATCTTTCTTGATATGTAATTTTACTATCTAGATGACAGTTTTACTCTTTTTATAACCTTGTCTGCCCTCTTTTTTATAGTCTCTTTTTTTCTTTTTTCTCAACATTAAGAAATGGTCAGGAGCTTTGGATTTTAACTAGACATTTTTTAATATATATAATAAATATTTATTTATTTATTTATAATTATAACTATATATATAATTATAACTATAAATAAATACATATTTTTGTATAATTATATATATAATAAATATATTTATAAATATTTGTATGCATTTATATAATTAAATATATTTATAAAATTATAAATATATTAAATAAATATAGATTTCTTTATAATTATAAAATTATGATAAATATATTAATTATATTTATAATTAGAATTATATAAAAATATAGATATATTTAAATAATTATAAAATTATAATAAAAATATTTATTATATTTATTTGTAAAATTATAAACACAATAAATATATTTTTTATATTTCTTACAACTACTTAAATAAATATATATTGATTTATTGTTATAATTATAAATAAATATATATCCATTTAAATAATTGTAAAAGTATAATAAATATTTTAATTATAATTAAATCATAATTTTTAAAAAATATAGATTTATTTAAATAATTGTGAAATTATAATAAATATATTTATTATATTTATTTATAAAATTATAGGTGGGTGGGACGTGTAGGTGAGCTGGTTGGACACACACACAAATTGGGCCTATGGGAAATGTACAGAGATGTAATTCCCACTGGGTCATCAGGCCATCTATATAAATAAGGCTTGATGGGTGGGCTTGTCCCCTTAGGGGTGGCCATTGTCTCCCTTTCCGGCCTATGTGTGAGGTGTGTGTGTGTTTGGTGTAGTTGTACCCCAAAAGCAATTAATATTAATATAAATATATAAATATATTTTTAAATTATAATAAATTTATTTATCTTAATTTTATAATTATTTAAATATAAATATATTTGGTTATAATTATTTTTAAAAGTATTTATATATAATATAAAATTTATAATTATAAATATAATAAATATAATTATTTTGAAATATATTTATTGTAATTTTATAAATATTTATGAAAACATAATAAGATAATGGGTATAAAATGAATGAATCATATACCTAGTAAATTATAGATAAAAAAAATGAGTCATGACATATATTATATTATGTGCTTGGGGGTACAATTACATTCAAACACACACACACAAGCTGAAAATGTAGGTCATTGCCCCCCAAGGGATAACCCACCCAACCAGTCACTTTATTACACTGTAGATATTTTATACCAAAGGGCCATTAGGCATGAATCCCATAACATGGCATGTAGGCTCACCATTGGATGTCCTAAAGGCCCCACTTGCATCATAACTACATCATTGCCCCCTTGATGGCTAAAAGGCCTAGTGGCCCAAAGGCCCAATCTAGATGAATAGTACCACTTCTACTGTACCCACACTACTATAGTGCAACTACAATTCCAACTACAGTACTTCTACAGTACCTTCATAAATTTTCTCCTGCCTGAATTTAAACCTGGGCCTATGCAGGATTACAAAGCTTTTACCGCTCAGGTAATCCCCCAACTACAAGAGTCATCACATATGTGTTAATCATGAATAATAAGGGTGTCAATATACAAATGAATATTCATTATGAATAGATAAAATATGCATGTTTCACCATAATATAGGTAATCTAAACATTTAACAACCCACAATCTTGTCCACAAATAAACTTACGGTCATATACTGTCAATTATACAAACACATCAATATATGAACATAAATAACAATAATCATGTCCATGAATATCATCATTATCTCATGAGATATTTATATATAATTATAATTATAATTATAAATAAATATATTTAAAAAGTATTTATATATAATTATAAATGTATAATTATAAATATAATAAATATATTTATTACTTAGAAAATTATAATAAAATTATAATTATTTAATTATATAAATATATTTATTTATAATCATATAAATACAATTTTTAAAACATTATATATATATATATATATTAATTATTAAAAATAGATATTAATATATAATATTTATATTAATTATAAAGAATCATTTTTTAATCAATGTATACAAGTAAACATTATTTTTTAATATAATTATAATTATTTTATAGGTAATAATAATTATTTTTATTAAAATATTTTATCATCTCTAAGAATAGAACTAATAAATATATCTTTTATCATAGCTAAAAAAGCACTAGTAAAGTATACACCTTTATCAATTCTTTTTTGATCATTGATAAATGTGGCCTTTATCAACGCATTTAGCTAATGCTGATAAAGGTGAGGCTTTTATCAATGCTTTATTCTTAGTGCTGATAAAAGTTGGTGCATCCCTTCCCCAGATCTCTGGTAGTGTCAGTTCTATTTTGATTTCTTTTTTGAGATGGATTATTCTTTTCAACTACATTTTAAACTGTATAAGCTTTCTGACTTTGTTCATTTGTTCATTTTTCATGTATTTCCTAACATTTTGATATCAAAGGGTGTGGTTTTTATTCAGCTATATCATGGATTCAAATCATAGTCGGATAATTTTTTTGAACATAACCAATTATCATATGTCATGATTAAAAATAATGGATATGTGTTTTTTCAACTGAATTCATTTGGTTGTGTTTACTACCAAAAATCCAACAAAACCTGTCAGATGAAGAATGTGATTTTCAGTGATAAAAAAACACTTACATGCTAAGCGCCCTTAAAGTCGTGACCTTTGTAAGATCTATGAAAATCATTGGTAAAATTTGAAAAAAAATATTTCTTTAACCTCTCACCCCTCCCACCTTTGTTATTGCTTCAACCCATGATCTCACTCTTATCTATCCCCTTTTATCAACACTCATAATACCCATTTCTCAGCATTTTTCAACTATCTAGTTACATGTTAACCTGTACATGCCTTGAGTCGATCATGGGACCTCCCTTACACAATTGGAACCCCTATCACTACCCCATCTTTTTTTTCAATATTCAATGATATTTATATTTATTTATATATGTGTCCATATCTATTTTTTATTCATAGATTTATACAATTATTTTTAAATATATTAATAAAATATATGTTTGTGTGTGTTTGTGATATATATATATATATAATGTTATATTTATTTTGATATATTGTATATTAATATTCATTTACATATAATATTATATAAAATATTAATATATATCTATTTATTAATACACACATATATTTATATAAAAACATTATATATATATATTTATTAGGCGCTTAGGGGTACAATTACATTAAACACTTACACACCACACACATAGGCTGGAAAGGTAGGTCATACCCCACCTCACCCCACCCCCCAGGGATATCCCACCCATAAAGCCCTATTTATTCAGTGCATGGCCTGAAGGACCAATGGGCATAAAGCCCATTACATAGCCCAAAGTCCCAAAAACTGGCTCGAAGACCCATTGCAACGTCATGACTACATCATACTACCTAGATCACCATGCCAGGGTCATGCCTGCATCTCCACCTGTATGTGTCTCGTGTCATGCATGTGGCATGTATAAGTTTATATATATATATATATTCATATAGTTTTATAATTTAAAAAAATTAAAATATTTTGTTTTAAATAAAATTCATAATTATTATTTTCAGATGATATATATAATTATTTTTAAATTAGTTTTAAAAATATGTTTATATATTGTATATTTAGATATAAATTTTATACACTACATATATATATTTATTTTTTTATATATTTATAGGTATATATTAATATATATTTAGATATAAATTTTTTATAATGCATTTATATGTATTTATTGTAAACAATTTTATATACTATATTTGATGAAAATGATATATTTATAAAAATACTTTATATATGATGTATTTAGAAAATATTGATATAAACACCCACACACACATTTATATTTTTCATATACATGCACAAATATTTACATATATGTATTTATTTTCATATATTAGAATATAAAATTAAATATATATTTTTTACTGAAAAACAAAATTTCTATATAAAAAAAATATATAGGTATATATATTAATGCATTTTTATTAGGTAAATAAAATAGATAATTTTTTATTTTAATTTAAATAGTAAATAAATATTTATTTCTATATGATTTATATATTTAAAGATATATTTTTATGTAATTATTTTTAACTATTTATATACACAATTGATTATTATATGTAAATAGAAGAAAATATGTATATATTTAATTATAAATAAAACTTAATTATGAATTTGGTAAAATTCCAATACCATAATATTTGTATGAATGTAATCCTTGAAAATAAATCTTGCCTCCTTTGAAGAAAGGAAATAAGAAACTCTTAAACGTAGCTGGAATCCCATCAAATATTAAAAAAGCAGGGTACGAGAACTAAAAACTCAGTTTTGGAGACCTTTTGGACATTTTTTTACATCAAAAAAATGTCTCAATAAAAAGCTATGTTTGTTTGAAGTTCAATCCATGTTTTCCACATATCTTAGATCGTTAATTAATTTATTGAATTTTTATGTCATCTGATTTTTATTAAATGAATATTACACAATAATATTAAACAAATTATTAATTAATAATATTTTTTATTTATATTTTAAGTTCATTCTCACTAAATTCAAATTATATTAAGTGAGAATACATACTTAGTGTTATATAAATCATATTTAATAATATATATTATTTTTACATCAATATAAATATACTTCAAAATAAATATATGTTTTTTTTTACTGATATATAAAATAGTGTTGATAAAGGTGACCATTATCAATGCTAAAAAACACTAGAAAAGTGACACCATTATTAGCACTTTTATCTAGTGCAGATAGAGCATGGTGCGGTTTATCGCACGTTTTGTAGTAGTGTTTGAGCCTATAATATTTTGTGGTTTCATTAATCAGTGGGAAAAAGACAACATTATAAATCATATTATCCACATCTCAAATTCCATAACGTTGTGAGAGAAACATGATACCACATATGCTTCCAATATAAGAAACAATAAATAGTTTTTTCTTAAACAAGTGACGAATTTGAGGGGAAAAGAAGTAAAACTATTTTTGATTATTTGAGTGAATTCCAAGGATGTTTTGATCAGTTTTATGGTATGGATAATAATTGTTATGGTGAGGTTTTATTGATTTTGCTTCATAATACTTTACCTGATTCATGGGAGAATTTTCATATTACTCTAACAGATTCTTGTACTAATGGTGTTGTGATGTTATGTTCATTCAATTCAATTATTTTGAATGAATAACATAAGAGACATACTCTGTAATGGTCTTTTCCAGATCTTTTGGTCAATGAGAATAAAGGGAGAATCCATGAAAGGAATCAAGGACATAATTACTGAGTTAAGAGAAAAGGAAGAATTCAATCTAGGTTAATGTAGAATGAATTTTAATACCATCATTATAGTAAGAAAGGAAATGATAAGAGTCATTTCTATCAACTAAAAAGGGAAAAAATGAATCAAAATAAATAAAATAAAAATATTGATGGAGATGATCATGTAACCGCTGCTATAAAGGGAGATTTTATTATTGTTTATGCCTCCATTAATATTTATAATGATAATTCTTACTGGTTTGTTGACAATGGTATATTCTGACACATGAAATCAAGGAAGGATTTATTTACATCTTATAACCCAGTTAATTTTGAGATTTGGAATATTGGTAATGATGGTAATGATAATGTTGTGGGTATGGTAACTGTTAGTTTGGAGACAATCACATGATGTATGTTGATTTTGAATAATGATTAACATGCTCCTAAGGCTCATCTGGATCTTATTTCTTCTAGTATTCTTAATGATGATGGATTTTTCTGTAATTTTTTTGATGAACTATTGAATATTTCAAAGGGTTCTGAGATAGTGGTTCATGGAAAAAAGCAGGCAAGTTTGTACTAGAATAGAGCATCTATTTATCATGATACTATTTGAAATATTGAGTGTAGTGTTTCTTCCAATCTATGTAATAAGTGGGTCAACTAGATTAGTTTGAAGGGGTTTGGATTTCTGTCCAAGGAAAATTTTCTTCCCGGTTTAAAGGGTTTCGAATTGTACACATGAAAACATTGAATCATAAAATATAGTGCAGGGTGAGTTTTAGTAGTCATCCTTTGCATAGGAAGTCATAAGTACTTGAATTAATTTATTTTTATGTTTTTGGTAAATTGATGTATAAAAAATTCCGTTTCAATATTTATTTTATGATTTTTATTGATGACTACTCACACGATCATTGGTTTTATGTAATGAATTCTAAAAGTATTGTGTTTAGTGATTTTAAGAAATCTTAGGTTTCAGTAGAGAGGGAACCTTGTAAGAAATGAAAATGTGATCACACTAAAAATGAGGGTCAGTATTGTGTTCCATTTGATGAGTGTTGCAGTCAAAAATTTATTAGACATCATAAGGCACCTTATAAGAAAGCACAACTTAATGGTATAGCTGGGAAGATGAATATGACTATTTAAAAAGATATTAGGGCTTACTTTTTGAATCAATGTTTCCTGGACAATTTTGGGGTTGAGGATTTATTTAATGCTACATATATTATCAATTTGGAACATTCTGTTGATTTTTAGGTAGACACTCCTAACATATTTTGGTATGGAAAAGATATCAAGTTTGATCACTTACATGTTTTTTGTTGTTAGGATTTTTTTCATGTTATTAGAGGTGATAAATTCTAGTTGGATCGTAAGTCACCAAAATATATTTTTATTAGTTATGTACATGATTAGTTTTGATGAAGGTTTTATGATCCTTATTTGAAGAAATATGTCGTAATTATTTATGTTGTGTTTATGGATGATCATACTATTAAAAACATTGATAAGGGGAAAAAATATTCTTCTCCAACTAATGATGGGTTTGTCAGTCTTGAGATAGTTTTTGATTCATTATTACCTCATATTGTTGATTCTAATGATCATGTTGATGTGAAGAATTATTTTTATGGTGAATAGGATGGATTTGATGTTTATGATTCACTTTTTGTTTATGATGATCAAATTCTAGGGGTTATTTTGAACCCACAGTCCACTCAGGAGACTGTCACGACATCATATCAATTCTACTCAATATTAACCTGATGTGTATGCACTCTTCATTGAAGAGGGAAAGCCAAAAAATTTAAGGAGGAAATGGAATGTGATTAGAAGGAAAAATGGTTTGGGGTAATTGATGATTAGATGAGATCATTGCATAAAAATTGTAGTTTTTAGATGGTGAATTTACCGATGGTTTAGAAAGATTTTAAAAATCGATGGATTTATCGGATTAAAAATGAATAATAATGTTATATTCCACAATACAAGGAATGATTAGTTATTAAAGAATTTTATCAGAAGAAAGGTATTGATTATGAATAAATATTTTCACATGTTTTTATGATGCATTTTATTCAAGTTTCTCATGGTTTGGATGTAGGTTTGGATCTACATATTGAGAAGATAGATGTGAAGACAAATTTTCTCCATGGAGATTAAGAGGAGGATATTTATATGGAGCATCATGTAGGTTTTTTTGAAATAGGAAAAGATAATTATGTTTACAAGTTAAATAAGAGTTTGTATGGTCTGAATAAATCTCTAACATAGTGGTATATTGCATTGTAATCTGTTATTTTTTCACCATGGTTTCAGGAAGTCATCTTTTGATATTTTTGTTTTTGTAAAGAGATTTAATGATTATGATTTTATTACAATATTTCATTATATTGATGTTATGCTCATTGTTGGCCATGATGATTCTATAATAGAATGATTGAAGAAGGATATTTTTTAGAATTTTGGGATGAAATACTTGGGGCTATCATGATAGATTCTAGGCATATCAATCTCTTATGACACGATGGACAAGAAATTATAGTTATCACAAGAGAGATATATTGAGAAGGATCTTCAGATATTTTATATGGATAGAGTGAAAGTGGTTAGTACTCAACTTTCATTATATTTTAAGTGTGGTTCTATTCATCCACCTTCTACTAATAAAGATAGAGAGGATATGTATCCATACCCTATTCATAAGTTGTTGGTTGTTTTTTGTATGTGATGGTTGGTACCAGAACAGATATATCTCATGCAGAAGGCGTGACTAGATGTTTTTTATCTAATCCAAGTAGATAGAATTGGAGATAAGTGATGTATAAATTTCAATATCTTCATGGTATTTATGATTTGATATTGTTTTTTGGTAGTGTGGAACCTTTTCGTTGTGGCTTAAGAAATTCAGATATGGTAGGAGATATGGATTCAAGGATGTTTACATCAGGCTATTTGATAACTTTTTCATGTGGAGATGTAGTTTGGCAGTCTAGATTGTAGAGTTGTGTTGCTTTATCTACCCATGAGTTTGAGTTTATTACAACCATAGAGGTATGCAATGAATTTTTCATGGATGAAAAAATTTATTCTAGATCTCAATTGTAATCCTGATATGTTTGTTTTATTTTGTTACAGTCAGATTGATATTTGTTTGGGAAAGAATCCCACTTTACATGGATGGTTGAAAAAATTTGATTTTTAGTATCTTTGTATCCACAACATCCTTTATTTGATAAAGTTGGAGATCAAGAATATTCACACAAATGTCAATGGGTCAAACATTTTGACCAATATTTTACCATGTTGTAAATTCGAGACTTTCAGACTGATTATAGGGTTGGTGGTGATCCCCACTTGAGTCAGAGGGGGAGTTTATTGGGTGTTATACTCATGTGGGGAAGTCATGTGACTCTTTTAAATAAATTTATATGAGGGTGTTATATTTTTAGAGTTTCAAACACTTTTTCTGTTAAGTAATTTTTTGAGGTGTTTCTCTTTCTATCTATTACGACACTCTTAGAGCTTGGGTTTTGGACAGTTTTAAGATTTGAAACCGATGTAATTCTTATGGTCTAATTGGATTTAATCTATTGTGGTCTTTAATAAAATCCTACTACTTTTATAAAATTTTATTTGGTCAATGTACATATTTACTATATGGTCATACCAATTTGGATTTCATTATCAGAATGTGTTCTTTGTGTAAGGGTCCTTTCAGACTACAATTGCTTTTTTCCTTTGATCCATTATTTTTATAGATAATTATTTTCGAGATCCTTTTCATCTGAGTCTATGTCATGTACGATTGATTTTTAGTGGGTTTTTTCTGTCCAGATTAGGACCCATGGTTTTTCCCTTTAGATTTTTAATGTTAATAATTTCTAGTGTCATCATTTATTTTTTTCACATATTTATTATTACTTCGTATCCAAATTAATTTTTCAGGCTTGGTTGATGGGAATGAAATTTTATTTCTATTATCTGTTCTCTTTATTGTTCTTTTTCATCTTCACTGATTACTGGATTTCCCAATTTTGGGAAGTTGGGGATGCATGTTTTTTATAAGAAATTTTATGATATTATAGTCATTGGAATCCTAATATTGGATGACATATTGTTTTTTTATCGATTAATTGACTATGATTTTTTTTATCAATTTTCTTCAAATATTATAAATTTTAAGTCTAAATTTTTTAGATATGTAGGGAATTGTCTTCTATATGTTTTACAGTAATTTTTATATATTTCTATTTAAATTTTTGATATTTTTGTTTAAGATGAGTATTTTGATCATACCAAGAAATTTGATAATCTAATTGATTCACGATTGATTCCTAATGACCATAAATGAATAAATTATTGTTTTACTATTTTCTCACACTAATATAAGTGATGTTTCTAATTATTGAACTTTTTTATGCGATTTTTCTCTTTAATATAAATATGATGGCCACAGAACTCTTTCTATCATACCAGGAAAATATTGCTTCAGAATGATGCACAATTGATTATAATAGATTATAAATGACTAAAAAATAATTTTACTGAGTTTTCACATTAATCCAATCTTTTTTCCTTGGTTTTGACCCATACTCGAGTGATTGGTGTTCTATTTAAAAGTTTTAATAATTTTAAATCTTAATTTTCATTATACTGATCAATCTGAACATCAGTTTGATGCGTGATTGATTCCAATTGATAAAAAATTATCTGAGGATCATTTACATATATGTTCCCATAATTTAAAAAAAATATTGGGTTTGACCCCCTTAATTAGAGATATTCTATCTAAATAAACATATAAATGGTTAAAAGGTGTTTTCGATCATGCTAAGAAATCTAAACATTAGATTGATGTGTGGTTTGATCTTATATATCATTAATAACTTGATTATCAGTCTCCTATATTTTGACACCAATCCATATGTGTTTTATCAGTTTCCCCCCAGAAGGTTGATATGTCATTTTAATGAAAGCATAGAGGTTAAATGCTACATTGGATTATACCAAGAAATCCAAGCATCTGATCAAAACATGATTGATTGCTACATATAATAAATGAATCGATGATTTTTATCCAATGTTTTGAAACAAATACATTTTTTTCTTATTTATTACACTTTTATGTGATTTTTCACTTTAATACAATTGAAAAGTCCACCCGACACATTATATCTTATCTATAAAATTGATTATCAGATTGATGTTTGATTGATTCCTATATAAAGATGAATCAATTAACATCCTCAAAAGTATTGAAACCAATAAAAATGATTTTTGAAATTACTAAAAATACAAATATGAAATGATATATTTCATATGAATTAGAAACCATTGTGATAAAATGAATAAAAAATCCTATATCTGATGCATCATGTAGTTCCATGGTTTCTTCCTATGTCTGATGCATTAGGGTCCAAAAAAAATTAATTTTAATAGGGCAATAATAATGAATTACATATAAAATGAAAAACATTCAGTTATAAACTTATTTTCTCAGATCATGTATATCATCACCCTGATACATACACTCTTGTATTCCTCTAACTTTAGCTAATAGTTTCAATTTTTTCTCTTCTGACAAATTAACCAATACCTACAAATCTGTCATTAGTTAAACTGTTACAACAATATTTGGTGCCATAGTATCAACACAGAAACTACAAAACATGAAATACGTATTCCATATGTCAGACTATATCCATATATTTTATGACCAATTATGCACTATAATATGTCATCCATCCACCGAGAAATATTTTTTTGGTCCTATGGAATATGTTCCAATTCATCCACAAATTGAGCCTTTTTAGTATATATCTAATTATTGAAAATTACAAAAAAAATTCATAATAAAAAAATGTTAGAGTTTAAAAGTAAAAAAACTTAAGATAAGTGTTGAAACCTTAGGATCATTCTACTCACGAGTCATCATCCACACCAATATTCTACTAGTTAGTGAACACGGTTCCTATAATTATAAAATAAATAATAAATTACTATGTAACAAAAAACACATTAAATTATGATTATAAAATGAAAATTATAAATACCTCATGTTGATTTTGGGATACGTGATGAGTCATAAGCCTATTATGAGGTCCCTATTGGAGTTTATTCCCTAGAACCTACATATATGTACCTTATGATTAACCATCTTTATTGATTTTAATATTAATAATGTTCTTATAACATCATGATTGTTCTTTTATTTTACATATCATGTGATAATGTTCGAAGGGTAACTGTCACACTGAAAGGTCATAATAGCTCCCTACTTTGATGAGAACATAAAATTTCCATGATAGTATTCTTAAATATATGTTATATAGCTAGATGATATTGATTAATAGGATTAAAATTATACAAACTATCAGGATTGGATACTCATTGGACTTTGAAACACTTCCACATGGTGTACACACTTGGTAATTTTTAGAGAAATAAATTATGAGAGAATGAAATTTTGGTATGAAATCCATATTATTGGTGTCTTTGGATGCACCTATCTACAGACATGTGTAATCATCCATAGAATTTATGATTATTATTAATTCATATCATTAGTTGTGTATGTTGTAGTACTGTTGAAAACATTGATGAAATATGGTCGTGGAGAGGTAAGACACGTTGGGTGAATTACAAGTGATATTGCATTAATGAATAATATGAGAGAGGAGTTTTTCCTTACCTTTTTAGTGGATGTTGATATCTCAATCTCCCTGATGGAAATTAAACTACCTTATTAAGTTCATATCCATGGGTTTTTTATTATGTTCATTTCTTGAAAGTCAAGGAAAGAGAAATCGATCACATAGGTGGATTGTAACACCCTATTTCCATATTTCCGGATTTCATATTAATTATTTTAATTAATTTTGGAGGTGATTTATGTTTTTGGAAGTTTTATTTTTGAGTTTTATTTTTATGGTTTTTTTATTCTACACACAGTTTGAGGGGAATGATTTAGGAGAAACTATATGGTTCCGATATATGGAGATGTTTCCAGTTGTTTTTTAAAATTCATGGTTTCACCTACATGGTTCGCACAATATTAGGTTGAATCTTAGTAGTAATAGTGTGACTCTTCCATTACTTGGGTTTCCTAACACACTACATATGCATGGTTAGGAAAAAAGTGTGACAAGCATGCGATATGGATCTATGTTTGGGTATTGTGATCTTCACGGTTGGTGCATGGGTAGATGGACCATGTGAGTACCTAGGGAAAACTATGTAGATGAATTTTTCTTATGTAGTTCCAATCACACATTTGGTGCACAGTTTACAATATTGTCAGGAAAAATTATGAGAGCTATCAGAATTCAATTAAAAGTGAAATTCCAATTTTACCCATTCAATTTTATGATCCCAAGGGGATTCTTTATTCCCCCTCTCATTCAGTTGAGCCAATAAGCACACAAGGTAGATTTCTACATCCCTTTATTTTGATTTTGAGGCATCCCAAGCCTTATTCCTTTGAGTTAATTAGGTTATTTATTCTCTCTTCTCTTGGTTCCCTCCTCTCTGTCCCTCTACACTTTTCCTCAATTTTTCCCTCTCAAGAAAACATTAAGAGTTCACGGTTATAGTGGAAAAAATTATTATAATAAATATCAACCAGAGGAATATTTTGGTCCCAACTTCCTTTGAAATTCATTGTGTGGGATATTATGTCACCTTCAAATGCATGGATGGTCCTTTCATATTAAACATTGGTTTGAGGATATCAATTCATGTTAAAGATCATCTTTTTCTTCAATTCTTGTTAAATACCACTCCAAAATTTTAATTGGAATATAGAATCTAGATAAGAAAATATTAAATGTGGTACTCCATGGATCCCTACCAATTCCTTTATACATAGTAGGTAAAGTTGATCATGTGAGAAATCCTCCAATATAGAAAATAACTGTGAGAAATTTATGAGTAGATCCACCACCAATTAGATGGAATATTTTCCATTAAGACTTTTAGGATGACCGATAAGGAATTCCATGGTGATTTTTTCCTATTTCCATAGAGGTATAGGTAATGGTTGAATAGTACCTTTATATTTTTTATGTTCATCCTTTATTTGTGTACATATCACGCATCAAGATACAAACTCTAAAATACCCTTCTTCATAATGTCACAAAAGTATAATTTCTTAATATATTTATACATAATTTTTCTTCCCAGGTGAATAGAAAAGGATGAGCTATGAGAATTATCTACAAGCTCATTACACAATTCAATTTTTGGATGGACACATATTTTCTTATGGTAGGGCTTCACTTCCTAGAATTATGTCCATCCAACACGCTCCCTGATAAAGTGTGTCCCGAACACGTTGGGGGTGCCTCCTCAACTAGCGCTCCCACGCATCTCTTGGAAAAGAGAAACGAGGGACAAAGCCACAGATCACATATCCATAGTGAAGAATGGGAATTAGAGCCTGATATGGTTTGTGGTTTCATTCTCCAATAGGTCAAATACAATGTGATGATCCAAATTTTCAGCATATATCATGCCATAACGTTGTGGGAGAATCTTGAGATGAATTATGCTTCCAAGATGGGAAACAATAAATTTTTTATTCCCAAACAAACAATGAATTTCAGGTACAAAGAAGGCACTTCTATTTCTGACTATTGAAGTTAATATCAGGGATATTTTGGTTAGTTTTCTGGCATGGTTATCAATTTTGAAGATGATTTTTATCTCTTTTGTGGCTTTACACTTTAACCAATTCATGGGATAATTTACGTTTTACTCTAACTAGTACTTCTCCTAATAGTGTTGTGACATTTAGTTTTATTAATTATGCTATTTTAAATGGAGAGTTCACGAGATCTACATAGGAGAAATATTCTTCAGATTTTTAGACACAGGTAACGGGGGGAGAATCCATGACCAAGGATAAAGCAATCGAGGTAAGAGCAGTGGTAGAAGAAAATCCATATTAAAGCAGAGAGATTTTGAATGTCATCATTGTGGTATGAAGGGGCATGTTAAGAAGCATTGTTATTAGCTGAAAAAATGATAATATAATAAAGGAAAATCAATATAAGAAAAATAATTATGGTGATGATCTTTCCACCACCACTATAAGGGTGATATTGTTATTGTTTAGGAATCCATTAATATTGCTTCTGATGATTCTTGCAGGGTTGTTGACAGTGGTGTCTGTTTTCACATGGCATTGAAGAAGGAGTTCTTTACATATTACAGCCCAAGTAATTTTTGGGATTTTGAGGATGGAAAATTATGTTCATGAAGATGTTGTAGGTATCAGAACTGTTTGTTTAGAGACTAGGAAAGGAAGTAGGGTGATTTTTAAGAAGGTTTGACATGCACTTGAGGTTCTATTAAAACTTATTTCTAAAAGTTCTCTTGATGATGAAGGTTTTATCAGTACATTTGGGGATTTTCAATTAAAGGTTTCTAAGGGATCTTTGATTACGGTACGAGGGAAAAAGCAACCAGGTTTGTACTAAACTAGAGCATCTATTTCTTGTGATACTACTTGCATTGTTTATTGTAGTGTTTTGTATAAGATATGGCATAAGAGGATTAGTCACATTAGTGATAAAGGAATTGACTGTTTGGACAAGGCAAATCTTCTTCCATATTTTAATAGAGTTAAATTGGACGTGTGTTATCACTGTATGTCTAGAAAGCAGAGAAGAGTGATTTTCAGCAGTCATCATCCACATAGGAAGTCACAGATACTTAAATTACTACATTCAGCAGTCATCCTTGAGCCATGTTCTGATTCACATTTACCTCATATTGTTTATTATGATGATCATGTTGATGTACTGAATGATGCTTAAGGTGAACATGTTGGAGTTGAGGTTTCTGATGCACCTTTTTTTTCTGATGATCTTGTTCCTTGGGTAATTAATGAACCCACAATTCCACTCTGGAGGTCATCTGGTCCTTGTACAATTTCTACTCGGTATTCACCTGATGAGTATGTTCTCTTTACTGGTGAAAGATAATAAGAATCTTTTAATGATGTGATGGGAAGTGAATATAAGGATAGATGGCTTGCGGAAATGGACGACGATTTGACATCATTGCATGACAACCATACGTTTGAGCTAGTAAAGTTACTAACAGGTAAAAAATCATTGAAAAATTGGTGGATTTATTGGATTGAAAATGAAGAATCTTGTTATGTTCCATGATACAAGGCAGTGTTGGTTGTTAAAGGCTTCCTTTAAAAAAAGGTATTTATTTGGATGAGAGTTTCTCACCTGTTGTCAAAATGCATTCCATTCGGGTTGTTCTTGGTTTGGATGCTAGTTTGGATCTGTAGATTGAGCAGATGGATGTGAAGACACTTTTCCTTCATGCAGATTTAGAGGAGGATATTTACATTGGGTAGTCAGAGGGTTTTGTTGAAACGGGTAAAGAAAATCATGTTTATAGGTTGAAGAAGAGTTTGTATTGTTTGAAGTAAGATCTGAGGTATTGGTATAAGAAATTTTAATCTTTCATTTTTCATCAAGGTTTCAAGAAGACATCTTATGATCACTGTGTTTTTGTTCAGAGATTTAATGAGGATGGTTTTATTATATTATTGATTTATGTAGATGATATGATCATTGTTGGCCATGATGCTTCTAGAATTGATAGATTGAAGAAGGATCTTTGTTAGTGTTTTGTGATGAAAGACTTGGGGCCAGCATGACAGATTCTTGGCATGACGATCTCTCGTGACAGGAATGCCAATAAATTGTGGTTATATCAGGAGAGATATGTTGAGAAGGTTATATAGAGATTCTTGATCGATAGAGTGAATGTGGATAGTACTACCCTCACTTTAAATTTTATGCTCAGTACCATTCAGTCACTTTCTAGTGATGAAGAGATATAGGAGATACAACACATACATTATTTATCTATTGTTGGATATTTGATGTATTCTATGCAATATACTTGACGTGATATGGCTCATGAAATTGGTGTGGTCAGTTATTTTCTATCATATCCAGATAGAGATCATAAGAGAGCAGTGAGGTACATATTCTTTTATCTTCATGGTGCTTCTGATCAGAGATTGTGTTTTGGAAAAGGAGAACCTATGTTTTGTGGTTTTACATAATCAGATATGGCAGGACAGATCGATTCGAGGAAGTCTACTTCAGGGTTTTTGATCAATGTTTCTGGGGGATATGTATCTTGGTAGTCTAGATTATAGAGATTTGCTGATTTATCTACCACTGAGATAGATTTTATTGTAGCTACAGTGGCATGAAATGAATTGTTGTGGATGAAAGCTTTTATTCGAGAGCTCATTTTAAATAAGAATAGATTTGTTTTATTTTGTGATATTCAGAGTGATATTTGTTTTGGAATGAATTTCACATTTCATGGAAGGTTGAATCATACTGATGTTCGATATCATTGGATATCCAATATCTTTGATTCAAGATAGTTAGAGCTTGAGAAGATCCACACGAATGATAATGGGTTAGACATGTTGACCAAGAGTTTACCGAGAGGAAAATTGGAGACTTGCTGACTCATTACAGGGTTGGTGGTGATCTCCACTTGTGTCCGAGGGGAAGTTTGTTGGGGGAACCTCCTCATCTAGTTCTCCAATGCATCTCTTGAAAAATATAAATGAAGGATAAATATGAGGATCACATCTTCATAACGAAGACATTTTTTTTGTGATGATTTCACATGGAGACACGCTCTGCTTGACATGGAGTCATATTTTGATGTGGTGGAATTTTTTTATAAGAGGAAATGCCTGGCCTCAAGACACACAAACATATGGAGAAAAAATTCCATTTGGTGATCGCCTTTTATTCGGCCATCACTTTTTCTTCTCTCCTTTAATCCTTTATTTTTTGGAGTATTACTTTTGAAATCTCTTCCATTTTATGGAGTCTCTACTGTGTACTTATCTATTTTTTTGGATCCATATTTTTGGACTAGGTCTTGTGGTTTTTCCATTTTTTGGGTTTTCCACATAAAAATTTCTAGTTTCAACTTTATATTCTTAACTTAATTTTGTCGCTACACATCTGCTTTTTGGAGGGAAAGATTTTATTTCCACTGCACGTTTGTTTTTTTGTTGTTTGTGCGTTCATCGTTTTACCTTCTTTCCCAACACGAACCCACCGTAACACCCCTGAACCTCCTCACACACCTGGTAAATAATCCATTATACACAATTAAGATATTTAAACTAACAATTAAATAAGGACATGCCTCCACGACGTGTGAGATCTTACATGCTCTAACGGCCCATTCATGTTTGTGTGAATTGTACCCGGCACCATTCCTTTAACAATATGGAAAAAATATCAACCCATTAGGATTTATTGATTTTTTCGAAGACTAGTCCTTGTTTCTGATATTGAAATAATAAATTCCATACCCATTTTGTGGTATAAATTTTTCAATTTCAAGTCGTAGTCCCACTTTCAGTGGCCCACCGAAAGTGGCTCACCGGCGATGTTTCTCGCATATCATATCCCACATCCTCATTTACTGATTTCAACACAAATGTGTATAAATATGTACATCACCCATGATGGAAGAACCCACAACTCCAATGATTCTCATCATCCTTCTCGCTCTACCCTTTGTTGATGCCCGCTGTAACGCTGCAACAACATCACCACTCAAAACCTTCAGAGTTCCATCATTTATTACTCCTCTCTTTATTAATTACAAACCAAAAGTATTCTTAGTAATATTTTTTCATTTTTGTGGTAGGAAGGGCAGTGAAAAAGTTCCAATCCACCATAATATAAACAAGTTATATGCTTGTGCTGTGAATCATAATGCAGGAGCCAAAACGAAGAAAAAAAAATGAGGAATGGTAAATATACAATCGATTTAACGTGCTTAGTACCCATAGGGATCCTACAGCATGACAAGAAAACCACCTACACCCACACAAGAATTTTATTTCTTTCAAAGAAAATGAAATAGTAATAATACAATAATCGGAAAAACCAGGAGAATAAAAAATGAGCAGAAATTTACAAATCTCAAATTGAAAAAGAAATTTTAAACTAATACTCACAATGTCGGACCAAATCTGGCTCGGTGATCCTGATCGCTTCACACGAATATCGAAATAACAGCCTCCCATATCTGCTGGAGCATCCACCAACCGTTCCTGCAAGGGTTCCTTGTTTTGTTGGTCACGAAGCCACACCTATTCCAATTAGGGAAGGACGTCAATCTCCACTGCGGTCTGGCCTTGCAATGAGGTCGAGGGAGGCTTATAAGATCAAATGTGCTCTGATAAGGATCCTTACACCAAGAAAAGGAGAGGTACATCAGCGCTCGTCGAGAGGGATCGCAACACCACAGTGAAGGAAGAGCCAAGGAAACTGAAGGGATTTACATATCTTTGGGAAGAGAGGCATGGTCATTGAAAACACCATTCGAGCCTTCGAAAACCTTAACTGCATGCCCAATATAGGGATTCCACGAACCCAATGCATGAAACAGAAACCCCAAATAGAATGGTTGTTCAAACAAATACGAGGACAGGTGGACGGCAACAACAGATGGGAAACATAAATCATCAATGGTGCACATACATTCGGGCAATAAAATAGTGATGGCCAGCATGTCAAGTGGATAAGAAAACCGCCCTAAAAAATAGCTCCCCCATAAAACAACTGCAAATATATGTATCCAGTATGGCGACTTGGCAACTGATATAATATTGGGTGTATTTAAAACATTTAAATGGATGAACAAACATACACATATTAAAAGAAAAATTTAAATTTGAAAATCAAAAACATAAAATTAAATATCCAATTTCACAAATCTCCACCATTTTCAATTAAAATTTGGCGATGTTCTTGCACCTAACGCATGAAATGAATCGAGCAATCATGATACACAACCTAAACAAAACAAAAACGACAATAAATAGTGCTAGTCAAACTGTGCACTCCTATCCAACATGTGGATCAATGTGATACAAATTTTCCCACATCAATTCCATCTAAACTAATACTTAAGACATGTTTATAATTAAAACCTCTAAACGTAATTGCATAAAACTGAACTTACCTTCACAAACCTACGCAGACCTCTAAGAAGATACCAACGTGGAAGTCCCACACTGCTAACTAGTACCTACACACAAGCAGCAAACACAGTAGTAACAATTCTCAAAACATAACAACAATACAAGTTAGGAACATAAACTCAACAGTTCATATGCAAACAGTAGCAGCAAAAAAAACTACTCATGCAAATGAAAGAAAAAAGAAAGAAAACAAAAAACAAAAAGATCAGAGCATGAGAATCACTCATTCCACCTAGATCTACAACAGACCCAAAAGACTCTCCACCTAAAGAGAAGACACTGCTTGGAACTGTGCAACAGGGGAATCCACATCCTAACATACACTACTGTATGACCCATAAGCCCCGATCCTAAAACCAACTCGAAACCAAGAGCAAACAAACCCAGCATGCATGGGCAGCCCGCTACAGACCTAGGGAAACCCCATCCTAGTCTATCCCATTAACTACATAAAGCACCAAAATTCCTAGGTACCCATCCAATGTTGTCAAAGTGACACCAGCAGTACCATCATGAAATCTAGTGGTTAGCCAGACATCTCCCCATGAACCTGTTTCTCCATATCACTGCCCACCAACTTACTATCCTAATACCGAGTTATATCTCGATAAGACCAACTCTCCTAGGACACAAAGAAAGAAAACATAAATTTCAATTCACATCTCAGCCCCATTGAAGCACACTAGTTAGAAGCACAGCCTGAACCAAGCCAACAAAAGAGATTCCTCAAAACTGGGTACAACTGCAAAACCCATAGAGTCCCAAGAGTCTTAAGAAAAAACTCTTAAGTCTATGAGGACACCGGTGATCCAAGGGAATCCCACTACTAACTAAGAAAACTCATCTCAGTCTAGCTACCTAAAGATATCTAGGAACAACCTAACATCGCTAAAGAGATCCTGATAGAACTGCCATGAAGCCTGATCATCACCAAACGTATTCAAATGACACTGTCACTCTAAACACTTTCTAGTCCTAATCACCACTCAAAATGAGTCACAACCTAGAGAGCTAGACCAAAACCAAGACGCACCAGAGGAACAAACCTAAGCTAATTACTAGCTCACTCTCCTAAGGATAAAGGTGGAAACAAGTGATTAAACAAATAGACCAACAGACCCTTCCACACACCCCACTGCTTATCGATACACGCTCACCCATGACAACCTCGCACAAACCCCTCCTACCCAAAACCCAAGACACAAAACATACAACCCTAAGCTGCCTACAGTCTCTACTTGGGCAAACTAAAAAATTAAACAGGGGTAGCAAACACAAATATTGAAATGGAAAGCAAGCACTTTATAGAAACTGTTAAACAGTGATGCAATAAACCAGTTTTGACAAAATTGTAACTAGGGTGCACAACAATGGGTGTAACAGAACTCTATACAGGGTAATAAAGATGGAAACACCAGTTGAAAGAAAGCATATTATAGAAACAGCTTAGAAAACTATATCACGGAAACAAATTCAGTAAGGTTGTAAACAGTGGCAGCAAGCAAGAAATAGTAGTTGCAAGCATGCAATTTTTGAAAACAGTTAAGCAGTACTAAATTTGGCAATTTCAAAAAGGCTATAAACAAATTTCCAACAAGGTAGATTGAAAATACTGAATTTAAACAACACAGCAGCCACAGAGTCTCTGATACCACTTGTTGTGGTAGGAAGGGCAGTGTAAAAGAGCTAGTCGGCCACAATATAAACAAGATTGATGCTAAAGCTGTGAATATGTAATCCAAGAGCCAAAAATGAAGAATGAAAATGCACAATAGTAAATGGAAAAACGATTTAACAATATATGGAAACTTACGGTTCCTGGTTTCATCGGTCATGAAGCCACACTCCTTCCAATTAAGGAAGGACGGCGATTTCCACCGTGGTTCGGCCTTGAAATGAGGCCGAGGGAGGTGGACTGGCTCAGACGTGCTCTGATAAGGAGTCTTATACCAGGAACCAGGGAGCTACCACAGCGCTCGTCGAGAGGGATTACAACACCATGTTGAAGGAAAGGCCGAGGAAACCGAAGCTATTCACACTTCTTTGGGAAGAGACGGGAAGGGGCATTGCAAACCCCCAACGAGCCTTTGAAAACCGTAACCGCATGCCCAATATAGGGATTCAACGAACCCACGGTGTGACGCAGAAACCCCAAACAGAATGGTTGTTCAAACAAACAGGACAGGTGGACGGGCGTGAATTTTGGTGGAATTGAAGGGCGCGAGGGGCTTATTCCTATCTGGAATGAGACTGAGTGCCCACCGGGAAGTGTCTCCATATTAAGATCCACCACCCACGCCAATGCATCCACCCACACCGATGCTTCCAAGAAAATTCATTTGGATGAAAAGAAATATGACAAGCACGAGGTATTACTCAGTACGTGTAATTATTTAAATATAATTAATATATTTATTTTAATTTCATAAGTTTTTAAATGTATATATATATATATATATTTATATTTATGACTATATATAATTAATATATTTATTTTAATTTCATAAGTATTTATATATATATATATATTTATATTTAAGACTATAATTAAAATATATATGTAATAAATATATATTTGAAATTATAATTCTAAATAAATATATATAAATTTATAGTTATTAAATAATTATAAAATTATAATAAATATATACAAATATTTACAATTATAATTCTAAATAAATATAGATATATTTAAATAATTATAAAATTATAATAAAGATATTAATTATATATAATTATAAATATAATAAATATAATTATTATAAATTTATAAATTTATATATATATATATATATTATATTATATATAAATATAAATAAATAATAATTTCTTTATAGTTATTATTATAAATAAAAATTTATTTATTTATTAAACATTTAATTTTATAAATATATATACAACTATTAATAATTTATTATCAATATAGTTATATTAGCGCTTTTTTATCGTTGATAAATGCATGTTTAATCAGCGTTTTCTATTTTAGTGTTGATAAAACATATCTTTATCAAGGCTTTTTAGCTAGCACTGATAAAAGATTTAACCTCTTTTATAAATATGCTCTAACAGACTCCTCCTCACAATCATAAAATTTTAAGCACTTATTTAAGACTAATGAATCAGTTGTGTGTAAATATGGATGTTTTGCGAAAACACCTTTTGTAGGAGATGATGAAATGTAATAAAGGACTTATTTAAATAAATTGAAGCATTTTGAGTGAATTAAACATAAAATGTGGTGTATTTATAGTGTTGTAAGTTGTCCTTATGGTTGTTGTGGTAAAATGGTTGTATTGAAAAGTTAGTCTTGGTAGGGGGTGTGATGGTTGTTGTTGTGAGGTGAAAGGGTCACTATGTAATTTCTTTGTTTTATTTTCCAGGAAACAATGGATATGAAAACTATATATGTATGGCCTATATTTATGTAGCTGAGTAGAATCATAGCCCATTTTTCTAGAGTAACTTTGGATGATAGAGGGAAACATCAGTCAATATGTCCTATTGTCATTGACAAGTTCCTAGATGTATTTCCCACAAAATTCCCTAAGTTTACCACCCATGGGATAGGTTGAGTTTATGATTGTGTTCTTACCAGGTGTGGATCATATATCTATTCCACCATATAAGATGGATCTTATTGTGCTATGAGAGAAGAAGACTCAATTGAACGACTTCGAGGTGAAGGGGTTCATATGAATGATTATGTCCCCTTGGGGTGCCTTAGTTTTTTCATAAAAATACAAATGGATCATTGAGAATATGTGTGGACTATTAGAGGTTAAGCTAAGTGATAGAAATGAACTTATATCCACTTATACATATGGATGGACTATTTCATTAAATTAGAGGTGCTAAAGTTTTCTCTAAGATCGATTTGATATCAAATTATCATTTGTTTATGGGGAGGTATTTTGATATACCACATACTATATTTAGGAGTTTGTATGTATTGTATGGGTATCTAGTGATGTCATTCAGTTTGAAAAAGAAAATGGTAGAGTTCATGACTGAGATGAATCTGGTCTGCCATCCTTATTTAGATAATTTTTTTGCCTTTTTTTTCAATAATATCATCATTTATTCCCAATTGTGTGAGGAACATGCTCGATATCTTGAGATAATTTTGAGAAAACATAGGTAGCAACAACTATATTCCATGATCTCAAAGTGTATATTTTGGATTGATAATATACATTTCATGGGGAAAATGACATTAATGGATAAAATATTTTTAAAATCTGAGAAGTTCAAGGTAATATGACATGATCTCAAATGGGAGTTTTTGGGCATAAGTAGGCACCAAGATAGTGTAACTAGAATTTCAATGCTTTTAGGGTAGAATTATTTTTCATGCAGTGTAATGTAAAAAAATGATACTATATGAAGTTGTAGTCTGATGAGATTTTTTTCATTTTACTTCTTTATGTTGATGAATTTCTCTTAGTTGGACCAATGTAGGAAACCCTGGAAGAGGTGAAGAATGATTTATCAAGCATATCCCAAATGAAGGACCTTGATATTACCAAATCAAATAGGATGGATATGAATATAGAATAGATGAATTTCAATCGTCTGATAAAAGAGTATGAAGATGAAGTGAAAGAGTTTATCAAGGTTGAAAAATATCATGCATATGACCCTTCTCAAATCCTTTTCCCGTGTTTACGTTGTTGTTATTCTAGAAAAATTAGTCCTGAGGAGTTGGAAGAATAATTTATCTATCACAGAATAGATCAATGTTATAATTGTTGGAATAAACATGGGGAAAAGTTAATTTAGCTAGTGGGTTGGATAGAACTGCATTTTATGAATCATCTGATATGATTACAAGTGTGGACAAAGAAGAATATTTTATCGAGGATGTCAGTACTGATTTTAATGATGATGAAAATCATATTAAGGAAATGACAAGGATAGTTTAAGATGATCTTCAGGATTTCTCAAAATATTTTGAAGTTAAAGAGTTGTGCAAATACACCGTTGTATAGTGGTTTCACTAAATATATAGCATTTTCAGCCGTACTAAAGCTGTATAATCTAAAAGAAAGCATAAAATGGAGTTACACCAGTTTTACGGAATTATTTGATCCCTTAAATGACATGCTCCCAGAACATAATGAGCTCCTGAGCTGAACATATAATGCCAAATGAATTCTATTCTCAATGATTATGATCTCTGAAAGAATACATGCCTACCCAAAAGAACTCTATACTATTTCGTAAGAACCAAAAATCATTTAGAGAATGCCCAAAGTGCGGTGCTTCTTGATTCAAGAAATATGAATCTAGTCCTATAAAAGTTTTATGGTACATTGTAATCATTCCATGGTTTAGGCGCCTATATGGAAGTGAGAGGACTGTAGGGAAATTGACGTGACACACAGATACAAGAAATAACGATGGAAAACTACGTCACATGACAGACTCTCATTAGTAGAAGATAATTGATCATGAGTATCCTGAATTTGGAAACGAGCCAAGAAACCTTTGTCTTGCGTTATCTATAGATGGAGTGAATCATTTGAGATTTCAAAGCAGCGCTCATAGTACATGCCCAATTATGTAGTATATTATAACTTTTCACCATGGATATGTATAAAATGAAAATACATCATGTTATCTATGATTATATCAGGACCAAAACAACCAAGTAATGATATTGATGTTTAATTGGTTCCATTTATCGAGGATTTGAAATTATTGTGGGATTTAAGTGTTGCGTTGTATGATGCATACAGAAATGAAGATATCACATTGAGAGCCATGTTGTATAGAAAGATAAATGACTTTCCTTCTTATGGATATTTTTCAGGATATAGCATTAAAGGAACTCAAGGTTGTCCCATCTATGAACAAGGAACACATTTAATTAGGTTGAATCGTTAATTAAAAACTATGTTTCAAGAACATCGTATTTTTAAACCCTTATGGTATAAGTACCGATGTTGGACAACATCATTTGATGGAAGTCTAAAAGAATGTACAACACCGTCTCCACTAATAGGTGGTCAATTGTTTGAGAATGTAAAATATGTGGACACTAATTTTGTTAAACCATTTTCGAAAAACATTATGTAAACCGGTTGGAAAAATAGATCTGTTTTTCTGAATTACTATACTGGAATTGTTTGTACGTCATACATTTTTTTGATTTTATGCATATTGAAAAAAATTAATGTGATAGTGTTATTGACTCATTTCTAAATGCACTCAGAAAAAAAATGTTGGAATTAAAGCTCGGTTGGACATGGTTGACATGGGAATATGAGAAGAGTTGGTGCCAGTGAAGGGTGAAAAACAAACTTTTCTTACTCCAATTGTTTATACTCTTTCCAAGAAAAAGAGATGTCAGTTTTGAAATGTCTTGAATGATGAAAAGGTTTCATAGGGATATTCATCAAATATCAAGAACATCATGTCAATGACTGATTTAATGTTAAAAGGTCTGAAATCACATGACTGTCAGGTTTTGATGTAAGATCTGATGCCTATAGATTTACATTGCATTTTTCCCAAGAATGTCCATCATATAATAATAACGCTCTGTTTCTTTTTCAATGCTATATACAGTAATATTATAGACCTGGAAAAATTACCGGCTATGGAAAGGGAAATTGTCATCATATTCAGTGAATTGGAAATGTTATTCCCACCAACATTCTATGATATAATGGTTCATTTGATGCATTACTCAGAGAGAGATATTCGACTTTGTGTTCATGTACACTATAGATGGATGTACTCCATTGGATGGTATATGAAGATTTTGAAAGGGTATGTCAAAAATTGAATTCACCCAAAGGGTTTTATTGTGGATTGATATATTGTTGGGGAAGTCGTTGAATTATGTACCGAATACCTGTCTGATGTGGAAAAAATTGTTCTACCAAAATATCATCACACTGGCCAACTTGCAGGTTAACGAATTTCTAGAAGAGATGTTAGCAGAATCAGTATTAAAAATCAGTAGTAGGCTCACCTTTACATTTTTCATAATAGTTTGAAGGTTTTCTCATATATTGAAAACCAACAGGAAATTCTTAGGCATTTGAATCTATCAAGGTCTAAAATATGGATACCAAATACACATAATCAATAATTTATAGGATGGTTTTGGGACCATATTTTAAAGGAGTCAGATTAAAATCTAGATTCAATTTTATAACGACTTCGATGGTTTGCTGAAATACCATGTGTGTATGTATTATCTTACAATAGTTATGTAATTAATGGTTATACATTCTATACAGATGAGCATGATGAATATAGTACCATAACAAAATAGTGGATTTATACTCATGGTTGAAGCGACACATGTTTCCGGTACCAAGGATAGAAATCCATTTTACGTGAACATGTCATACTTTGGCATCATAAAAAAAATATGGGAGTAGGATTATACAACATTACAAGTGCCAATTATTCAATGCAAGTGGGTTGATAACAAAAGTGTTGTTAAAATAGATGAATTGAGATTTGTAAAAGTAAATTTTAGTAAAGAAGGGTACAAAGAAGAACCATTTATAATGGCATCACAAGAATTAGAAGTATTTTATGTTATAGATTCCACAAACTGTAGGTGGGCAATTATTCTATTATCGACCAAAACCACTGTAATGTCATATGGAAATTAAAATGAGTATGACCCTTTCATTGGGACATCACAATCATTTCACAGTGGTCCCAAAGTAGATGTTGTTTTTTATATCAAAGGAGACCACAATGAAGGTATTTGGATTATCAATTAAGTGGTCAAATACCTTCACCCTTTAAGAAAGAAAAAAGGGATTTCAATAATCCAGTTACAATTTTTTCTAATATACATCATGTTACCTCATGTTATTTTATATTTGCTGCTGAATTTATATACTCTAAATTAAATGTTAAACCACATCTATAGATAATTAATTTCACATGTGTTGGTGCTCCATATCTTGAGGAACAAAAGGTTTCTCAACCTATTGTTGCTCATAGTGCAAAGGAACAACCTTATGCATGTTCTGGTGATCCCATGTCTGAGGAAAAACAGGTTTATCAACCTCCTATTTCTACTAGTGCAGAAGTACAACAACCATCTGCACATGCTGATACAATCACTCCAAAGGAACATATTGACGATGTTGATTTTAGGGAAATGGCAGGTGATAAAGGACCGATTATGAAAAAAACTTGAGTGTCGTAGTTTGATGGTGTTAGAAAAAATCATTAAGGTGGAAGTAAAAGGTATCAAATTCAATGTTAGGTGGAATTTGTGGGGTCAACATGTTAACCCCAACAAGGCCATGTTCAGTAGTTATATTGGAATCATCACTCAGAAACACATGGAAATTGATGTAGATTCATGGAATAATGTCGTGTCTGAGCTAAAGACACTGATACAGGGAGAGATTACAAAAACATTATGATATAATTTCATTATTTTACTAAAAATATTAATGAAACATTGACTTACTCTTCATCATCCATTGTTGAGAGAATTTATAGTAGATGACACCCATGGGAAATTTTTATTAATGCTTCCTGGAAGGATTCATAGAGGATTTCACACAATCATAACAAAAAATAATCATAAAGATACTGAAGAGAAAATAAACCCACACCCACCTCTTATCTACGCACACCTAATAACCAAATAGGTGTGGGTGCGTTTACTGGATGTCATGTAGATGTGTATTTTCAGGTACATTATGTCTAGTAATACATTGATTGATGATACATGTATTCAATACTTTGATTTACATTTTTTTATTTGATTAATAGCAACTGAGTAATAGAAATAAGGAACGAGAAGCAAAACTAGTGTACATCTACCATAAAGAAATTATATGGTACACTTCACTTGGAAAAAAATTGGTACGTATTTCAAATCTACCACAATAATTTTATGTGACATGAAAAACACCATAATTATGTTTTTATGTTTATATGCAGATTGATGACTCCAAATCCAAATACAATTCTATCCCATGCAATGAGCTATGGAAGGAGGTATGTGTAAATAAATACGGGATACTAATAGATGAAAACAAAAAAAAAGTGTAGGACACATGTGTGAGTATTACATAATAAAAATTTGTTTTTCTTTAAATCGATATTAGAAAAAATGATCACATATTTTCCTATATATTTTACCTGACATTGTAACAGGAATCAGTAACACCTGTACCAGATGAACACATATTGTTGCTGGCCTTAAAGCATCCAGAAGAGTATTGCTGCATCAGAGGTGAAACTTTTGGGGTGACAACTCAAACATATTTTGAGAAAAAGAAACAGGATGATCAAAGTGAATTAATAAAACATATGAGAGAAATAATATCTACCCTAGAAGAACAATTCCAATGATAGAGAGATATGATGGAAGCTTTTAAAGGGGGGAGGCAAAGAGAAGAAGCAACTCAAGAACAACCACCGCGTGGAGATCTCACCCCATCCCACACTAGCTATGAGGCTATCCATTCCCCTCCAAGAGATGTCTTAGTTGAGGTAATAAGTGTTCTAATAAGTGTTTCTATGAAATGTGAATTAGATAGACACACATACCTTTTCTATACTGATATTATATAGGGTGATAATGACAATGGTTTATATCTCTCAACACCCACCCATCACCTTGTAAGGAGGGATATAGAGTTCAATATTCAAAATGACACACTACAAAGTAGACCACTTCCAATATGTCATGTGTGAGTGTTGATCAAAATAGCCCATGAACCGAGCACTAAGGTACCTGTTCTAATTCATGAGGAATATATTCATACGGTCAAAACATTTTTTGGAACAGTCATCACATTTCCATCACATCTTGTAAAAAACCATTCTAATAACAAGGTATTCATTTAAAAATTACTTTTCAATATAAACCTTTAAAAATTAATGAAAAAAGGTTTGAACTGATGAATGTTATTACATATGGACAAATATAAGGGGATGAAACAAAAATCCACATCAAAATCATTGGAAGGATTGACCAACTGATCTAATGTATCTATCAAAAGCACCATAACCCCACCAGTTCAATATCTTCATTTACTATCATTATAGGATCATGTGGATACAAATCTAAATGACAGTCACAACCACATAGTTGTTTTTTAAGAAAATAAGTATGGAGATAAATATCAAGACTTCATTGGTTTTGAGAGTGTAAGTGAAATACTTGACTATGAAAGGCTAGTCGGCTCACATGTAAATGTATACATGAGTCATGTTTTCATGATTTGATTTTCCAAAAGCTGATATACTGTTTTAATTAGGACTAAATACATTTAATATTTTTGGTATGTGTATATATGAAAAACAATTAATGGGATTTTACCATGAAAGAAAATTGTGACTCGTTAGGCCTCACATATCCTCTACATAACAAAATGAAATAAAACCCTATAAAAGAATTAAATAGTGGTAGGTCTGATCAAATTGTTTGAAAGAAAAAATGTTGGATGAAGGACTCTATTTAATACAAATAGTGTAGGGGTAAAACACTAAAATTTAATCATGTCAAATATTTTTTCATTTCTTTCATTACTTATTCATTTTTGTGTTTTTAGGCAGCATTGGATGATCATTGTGGTAAATTTGGATACTCCAAATATTTATTTATTGGATTAAATGCATAGATATCCAAAAAACCATACATACATAATGGATTTTTTCAATTTGTAATACACCACATACAATGTTTTAGAACTAAACATCAATTTATATAATTGATGTTATCTTTTAATGAGGATTCTGTTATATTAGGGGGGTGCATCATTATCGTGAAAAACGAGAAATGGGGTCAGCAGCTAAGCACAAGGATGAAGACAATTACTAAAAATTAAAAAGTATCAAGTTATATATAATAATATTTCACTATATAAACACATATCAAAACAAATTACTTATTCTCCTCAATGTTTATGTGGTGTTTGAAACAAACCAAAGGAAAGGATTCAATTATTATCTTTGTAAATTTATGAGAGATATCATATTCCATGAACAAAACAACATCCTTAAAGTGGTATTTTTGAAAATAATAACTATTTTATTTAAAATATTTATTAATCCTTTTTCTATTTATAATTTTTCAACACTTCTATTATTGTAAAAAAGAGTCATATTCAGTAGATGATATAGATTTTCTTAGAAATTAATGGGTTGCAAACCTGATGGAATAATGTATACAAATATCATGAAGATGTGAATTCCATATAAGTAGTGAATTATTTCATATTTATATTTAATTTAATTATTCTTAGTATTACTCACATATGAATAATTTTCTTATACAGGTGAATTATTTTGTTTGAGTTGGGGTTATTCGTTCGAAGAAGCTCGTGCTCATGAGAGATAGGTCTTTGAGGCTAAAACCCAAAATTCAATGAGAAGGTAATGTTTTTTTAATATACTATTTTTTCCTCATAATATTATTTTTTCAATACTGCATTAACATGATCTAAATTAAATGTTTGACTACTCATGCATACAATGTATTTCACATACTTATTCCCCCTCAAAACCTTATTACCCATGTATTGTCGGCATTTATTAGCTTCCTTCAAAGGAAATGGAGGGAAATTGAAGGAAACAAATAAATTTTGACACTACAGTGTTGAAATTTTGATAAATAAATCAAATAGAAAGCATGGTGACACAAGGTGTGTCTAGTATGTCTCAAAATGTCTCTTTTTATTTAAAATTTACATTAATTTAAGTAAAAACAATAAGTGACATAATAAAAATTATACAAATGCATTCATATTATTTTGATATTTTTTGAAAATGATCTATTAGTCATTTTTGATGTGTTGAAATCATCATCACCTCAAAATGATGCATGGTGTGGCGAATATAACTCAAAGTGCCTATTTTTATTTAAAGTAGACATTAATTTATGTAAAAACAATAAGTGGCATACTGAAAACCAAAAAAATACATTTATATTGTTATTATATTTTAGGAAAATGGGATATTAGTCATTTGTGATGTGTAGGAATAAACCTCACCTCAATACTATGAACAATGTAGCCATTTTAACTCAAAGTCTCTCTTTTTATTTAAAATTTACATTAATTTAAGTAAAAATACGAGTGAAAAATTGAAAACTAATCAAATGAATTTGGATTGTTTTTATACTTTATTAAATTATCCATGAGTCATTTTTTACATTTAGGAGTCAGACGCACCACAAAACGATTCATGGTGAGACCGGTATAACTCAAAGTGTCACTTTTTATTTAAAATTGACATTAATTTAAGTAAAAACAACAATTGACATAATAAAAATAAAGACAATGCATTTATTTTGTTTTGATACATTAGTACAGCGATCCATGAGTTATTTTTGATGTGTAGGAGTTAACCTCAGCTCAATCTGACACACAGTGAGACCGGTATGACTAAAAGTGTCTATTATTAGTTTAAAATTGACATTTTAGTTCAAATTGTGTCACTCACTAAAATCCAAGAATACACACTCCAATTATATTGATAATTGTGAAAATTTATTTATATTTCATTTGTGATGTGTATGAAGTCGTCTCACATCAAACTGGTGCACGATTAGACTGGTATGACTTGTAATGTGTGTTTTTAGTTTTAAATAAAATTTTAGTAAAAAAACACAACTATCATACTAAAAACTGAGAAAACACATTCAAATTATTTTGATATTTTAGAAAAAATATCTAAAAGTCATTTGTGACATGTAGGATTCTATAAAACCTCAATATGATTCATGGAGTGACCGATGTAACTCAATGTTTATCTTTTTATTTATAATTGACATTAATTTAAGTAAAAAAACAAGTGACATACTGAAAACTGAAAAAAAAAGATTTTTGATTTTTTTAATATTTTATTAAAATGATCTATTAGTAATTTTTGATATATAGAAATTAATCTCACATCCATATGATGCACAATGTGTCAGTATAACTCAAAGTGTCTCTTTTCTTTTAAAATTGGCATTAATTTATGTAAAAACAACAAGTGACATACTGAAAACCAATAAAAAAAATTTGGGTTGTTTTTATGATTTAGAAAAATGATCCATGAGTCATTTTTATGTTTAGGAGTCAGTTTCACTTCAATATGACAGACATTTTGGTCGGTATAACTCCAAGTGTCTCTTTTTATTTAGAATTGACATTAATTTAAGTAAAAATTACAAGTGGCACACTGAAAACTAAGAAAAAACATTCGGATTGTTTTTATACATAAATAAAAAAATACATGAGTCATTTTTGACCTATTAGACTTAACCACAACTTAATATGATGCACAGTGTGACCGGTGTGACTAAAAGTGTTCGTTATCAGTTTAAAATTGACATTTTAGTTCAAAACGTGTCACTCACTGAAAACCAATAAAACACACTCTGATTGTATTGATAATTTAAGACAAAGATTCATAAGTCATTTTTTGATCTGTATGATGCATCCTTACATCAAACAGACACATGATGCAATAATTATGACTCATAATGCGTGTTTTCAGTTTGAAAAGACATTTTAGTAAAAAACACAACTACCATACTGAAAACTGAGAAACTTAATTCGGATTGTTTTTATATTTTAGGAAAACAATATATTAGTAATTTTTGATTTTTAGGAATTAGAATAACCTTTATACAATGTTGGGTGTGGCTATTATAACACAAAGTGTCTCTTTTTATTTAAAATTGATATTAATTTAAGTAAAAACAACAAGTGACATACAGAAAACCAAACAAATGCATTTGTATTGTTTTTATATTTTAGGAAAATGATTTATTAGTAATTTTTGATATATAGAAAACAAATGAACCACAATATGAAGTACAGTGTGTCCAGTATATCTAAAAGTGTCTCTTTTTATTTAAATTTGACATTAATTTATGTAAAAACAACAAGTGACATACTAAAAACTGAGCAATCACATTAGGTTTGTTTTAATATTTTAGTAAAATTATCCATGAGTCATTTTTAATGTGTAAGAGTCAATAAAACCTTAATATAATGCACATCAAGGCCAATATAACTCAAAGTGTCTTGTTTTATTTAAAATTAAAATTAATTTTAGTAAAATCAACAAGTGACATACTGAAAACAAAGAAAATGATTTCGGATTGTTTTGGTACCTTAGTAAAAGGATCAATGAGTCATTTTTAATGTTTAGGAGTCAACCTAACCTCAATATTAAGTACGGTGTGACCCGTATGACTACAAGTGCCCGTTATCAGTTTAAAATTAACATTTTAGTTCAAAATGTTTCACTCACTCAAAACCATGAAAACGTGATCAAATTGTATTGATAATTTTGGAAAATTATTCATAAGTCATTTATGATGTGTATGAAGTAGTCTCTCATTAAACTGATGCACAATGCGACTGGTATGACTCAAAATGTGTGTTTCTAGTTTGAAATGACATTTTAGTAAACAAACACAACTGCCATATTGAAAACTGAGAAAACACATTCGTATCAATTTGATAATTTAGGAAAGTGATCTATCAGTAATTTGTAACAGGTAGAAATTAGCCGCACCTAAATCTGATGCACTATGTGATTGGTGTAACTCCAAATATGTCATTATTTAAAATATACATTAATTTTTGTAAAAGAACAAGTGACATACTCAAAACTGAGAAAACACATTTGGATTATTTTGATATTATAGGGAACTGATCCATAACTCATTTGTGACATGTAGGAATCAAACCCACCTCAATAGAACACATGGTGTGATTTTTATAACTCCAAATGTGTCATTTTTATTAAATATTTACATTTTATTAATGTATTCTTCCATATTATTGTTTAATTTAGTTTTTTATTGTATTACAAACATGATATTTGTTTTCTTATATAGAAGGAATATTTTTCTCAAAATTGTTTGAAACTATATCATTGTTTGAAATTACAGGTTGTATATATATATATATATCATTTGAAATTGAAGGTTTTGCTTCTGGGTGTGCTGTTATATTAATAGCATATTACAGGCGACTAAGCCTTTATCAGTGTTATTTTTAGTTTTGACAAAGGGGGTCCTTTATCAGCACTTTTCTAATGTTGAAAAAGGGCACCCCCTATCAGCATTGTGACTAAAAATGCTTTTCTAGTGCTTTTATAAGATAATTTGTGCACTGTTAAAGGACATATGTGTAGTAGTGAAAAACGTTGTTATCCTCAATGTAGTTAAAGGGGGTGTCCCCTTTATCAGTGCTTTCAATAGCAGTGATAAAGGGGGTACTTTATGAACACTACAAATAACGATAACAAAAAACTGTAACAACTTATAACCTATACACAAAATATATAATTTAAATGAAACAAATTTTACATCATGAATACAAAAAAAACACCACTATATTTATTTCAATCAATTTTTTGTAAAATTACATTTATAATTACTATCTAAAAAAATTTAAAAATATTAATGTTTCATCATATTTGGCACCCATTATACCCTTTAAAAAAAATTCTAACCATGGTATCATTTTCCAAACAAATCACCTCTACCTGAGAAAAATAATTCACCTATATAATAAAACAAATCTTATGTTTGTAATGTTATAAAGAAATAAATTAAACATTAATATTAAAGAATACATTAGTCAAATGTAAAAAATAAATAAAAAGACACATGAAGTTATATCAATCACACTATGCATCGTAATGAGGTGTGGTTGATTCTAATACATCAAAAATTAGTTATGGATCGTTTTCCTAAATTATCAAAACAATCCAAATTCATTTTCTCAATTTTGAGTATTTCAATATTTATTTTTAATCAAATTAATGTCAATTTTAAATAAAGACACACTTGGAGTTATACTGGTTACACTATGCATGGGATTGAGGTGCGGATTATTCCTACACATTAAGAATTACTTATGGAATTATTGTTGTAAAGTATCAAAATAATTTGAATGTGTTTGCTCAGTTTTCAATGTGTTGCTTTTGTTTTCACTAAAATGTCATTTCAAACTGGAAACATGTATATTGAGTCATATCAGTCAAATGATGTGTCGGTTTGACATGAGACTACTTTATACATGTCATAAATGAATTCTAAATCACTATTCTAAATTATTAAGACAATTATATATCATTTTCTTGGTTTTAAATGAATGACATGTGCTTTGAACTAAAATGACAATTTTAAACTCACAATGGACACATTAAGTCATACTGGTCACACCAT
Organism: Viscum album; assembly: GCA_963277665.1. Lineage (NCBI taxonomy): Eukaryota > Viridiplantae > Streptophyta > Magnoliopsida > Santalales > Viscaceae > Viscum > Viscum album. Next base: position 1,877,109,193 of record OY728146.1, on the reverse strand, counting down.
GCATCAAATTAAGGTTTAAGTGATTCCTAAACATAAAAAATGACTCATTGATCATTTTCTTAAAGTATCAAAACAATCATAATGTTTTTTCTTCATTTTCATTATATCACTTCTTCTTTTTTCTAAAATTTATATCAATTTAAAAAAAAGTACACTTTCAGTCATATCAGTCACACTGGGCATTAGATTGTGATGCAGTTGATTTCTACACGTCATAAATGATTGATGGATTGTTTTCCTAAAGTATTAAAACAATATTATTGTGTTTTAATGATTTTAAATATTTCACTTGTTCTTTTTCTTAAAATTAATGTCAATTTTAAATATAAAACATGTCTAGAGTCATAAAAGTAACATCGTGCATCAGATCGAGGTGTGGTTGATTCCTATATATCAAAAATGACTCCTATATAAATTTTATAAAGTATCAAAACATTCTAAATGCATTTTCTACATTTTCAATATGTCACTTGTTCTTTTTACTAAAATTAATGTCAATTTTTAATAAAAAGACATACTTGGAGTTATAGTGGTGACACTGTGTGTTAGATTAAAGTTTGGGTGATTTCTATTTTTCGAAAATGACATATGGAACGTTTTCTTAAAGAATCAATACAATATGAAGGTATTTTCTTGATTTTCAGTATGTCAATTTTTCTTTTTACTAAAATTAATGTCAATTTTAAATAAAAAGAAACACCAATAGTTATTTACTTGTCGCACCATGCGTCGGTTTGAGGAGAGGTTGATTCCTACACATTAAAAATGACACATGAATCGTTGCCCTAGATTTTCAAAACAATACAATTGGTTTTTATTAGTTTTTAGTGGGTCACTTATTGTTTTTACTAAAATTATTGGCAATTTTAAATAAATAGACACACTTGAAATTATACCAGCCACATAGTGCGTCAGATTGAGGTGTGGCTAATTTATACACATCATAAATGAATTAAGGATAATTTTATTAAACTATCAAAATAATTCTAACGTGTTAACTCCGTTTTTAGTATGTGACGCATTTTTTTTAATAAAATGTCATTTGAAACTGGAAACACGCACTTTGAGTCATACCGGCCATATTTTGTATCAGTTTGATGTGAGAATGCTTCCTACAAGTAAAAATTCACTTATTTATCATTTTCCTAAATTATCAAGACAATCATAGGGTGTTTTCTTAGTTTTCCATGAGTGACACTTTTTGAACTAAAATGCCAATTTTAAACTGATAACAGACACTTTGAGCCATACTGGACACATCATGTATCAAATTGAGGTGAGAATGATTACTAAATTTCATAAATGACTCATGGATCTTCTTATTAAAGTATCAAATCAATCAGAATGCGTCTTCTTTGTTTTGAGTATGTGACTTGTTCTTTTTACTAAAATTAATGTCAATTAAAAAAAATAAACAGTCGGAGTCATACTGGTCACACTGTGCATCTGATTGTGGTTCAGGTGATTCCTACACATCAAAAATAACATATGGATCATTTTCCTAAAGTATCAAAACAATCCTAATGTGTTTTCTTATTTTTCAGTTTTTCACTTGTTTTTCTTACTAAAATTAATGTACATTTTAAATAAAAAAACATATTTATAGTTATACCAATCACATCATGTATCTAATTGAGGTGGGGTTGATTTCTACACATTATAAATGACTTGTGAATCATATTCTTAATTTATAAAAACAATCCAAATGTGTTTTCTTGGTTTTCAGTATGTCACCTATTCTTTTTACTAAAATTAATGTCAATTTTAAATAAATAGACACACTTGAAATTATACCGATCACACTATGAATCATATTGAGGTGTTGGTCATTCTTACATGACACAAATGACTTATGGGTCATTTTTTCTAAAGTGTCAAAATAATCTGAATTCATTTGCTCAGTTTTCAATATGCTGGTTGTTTTTTTATAAAATATCATTTAAAACTAAAAACACACACTTTGAGTCATAATGGTCACATCGTTTGTCAGTTTTATATGATATTGATTCCTACACATCAAAAATAACTTATAAATCATTTTACCAAATAACCAAGACAATACAAGCATGTTGTCTTGGTCTTCAGTGAGTGACACTTTTTGAACTAAAATGTTAATTTTAAACAGATAACAGACACTTTGAGTCATTTTAGGAACATCATATATCATATTGAGGTGTAGCTATTTCCTACACATCTGAAATGAGTTAAAGATCATTTTATTAAACTATAAAAACCATCTAATTACATTTTATCAGTTTGAGTATGTTATATTTCTTTTTTACTAAAATTAATATCAATTTTAAATAATAAGACAAACTTGGAGTCATATCGGTCACACCATGTTCCAGAGTTCGGTGATACTAACTCCTACACATCCCAAATGACCTATGGATCATTTTCCTAAAGTATAAAAACAAATAAAATGTGTTTTCTTGGTTTTTTAGTATATCAGTTGTATTTTTTACTAAAATGACATTTTAAACTACAAATATTCACTTTGAGTCATACCAGGAACATCATGTATCAGATTGAGGTTAGTCTAACTCCTACACGCCACAAATGACTTATGGATCATTTTCCTAAAAAATCAAGACATTAAGAGATGGTTTTCTTAGATTATATTGAGTAAAACTTTTTGAAAAAAAAATGTTGATTTTAAACTACTAACAAGCACTTTGAGTCATAACAGGAACATAATGCGGTGTATTGAGGTGAGTCTAGTTCCTACATGTCAAAAATGACATATGGATCATTTTACTAAAGTATCAAAACAATCCAAATGTGTTTTATGGGTTTTAGTATGCCTGCTATCTTTTTAACTAAAATTAATGTCAATTTTAAATAAAAAGACACACTTGGAATCATACCAGTCACATTAGGCATTGAATGAAGGTGAGGTTGATTCCTACATGTATGAAATTAATTATGGTTAGTTTACTAAATTATCAAAAAAATCTGAATGTGTTTTCTTTGTTTTGAGTACATCAATTTTCTTTTTTACTAAAATGTCATTTTAAATGAGAAACACACACTTTGAGTTATATCAGTCACATAATGTATCGGTTTAATGGGAGAATGATTTCTACACATCAAAAATGAATTATGAATACTTTTCCTAAATTATCAAGACAATCCCAAAAAATTTTCTTTGTTTTCAGTGAGTGAAACTTTTTGAACTAAAATGTAAATTTTAAACAGATAAGAGAGAATTTGAGTCATAATGACCACATCATGTATCTGATTAAGGTGCGATTAATTACTACACATCATAAATGAAAAAATGGATCATTTTCTTAAAGTATTTAAAAAATGTGAATGTGTTTTATTGGTATTGAGTAAGTGAGTTGTCTTTTTTACCAAAATTAATGCCAATTTTAAATAAAAAGAAGCACATGGAATCATATTGGTCACACCAGGCATAGGATTGAGGTGTATTTAATTACAAAACAACCTAATTTACTTATAGATCATTTCCCTAAAGTATCAAAAAAAATTGAATTAATTTTTTTAGTTTTGAGTATGTCAGTTGTATTTTTTTCTAAAATTAATGTCAATTTTAGATAAAAATATGCACTTGGAGTTATACCAGTCACACCATGTGTTGGATTGAGGTGTTGATGATTCCTACATATCTCAAATGACATTTGGATTGATGTATTCAAGTATCAACACAATCATATATGCAAATGTTACCATGATTTTGATTTACATTCTTTATCTAACAACCCGCACTACATATTGAGTCGATGTTCTTAACTGAAAAACCTTCATCTACTCATCTAGTTTTCAACAATGAGAAAAAAATTCTGCTACGAACATAAAATCAATATTAATTTTTGGAAAGTCAAAAAATAAAATCAATGGAAATCATGGTAACATTGATCTAAAGGAACATGTTATCTCTTTTCTAGCTTGTTGTAGATAGTTGAAAGAAAAATATGACTTCCCAAAAGATTTGTGAATAAAAATAAACAAGAATTAGATAAAAATGTTAGGAAAAATTGATTATAAATATTATATAAAACAATAACAAAATTAATTAAATAAGTAGTTAGAATTATCCTCTACATGATTGTTGTATACATTCTGTACCCATTTCTTTATTGTCATTATCTTAGTTATATCCTTGAAGTCCAATATATCACGAGCATAAGTAGCTTCGAACAAACCACCCCAACATGAACAAAAGAATACACATATATAAGAAAACAATTATTATTTGATTAATACTAAAAATAGATAAATTATACATTAATATGAAAGAATAAATTAATTCTATGGAACTCACGTCTTCATGCTATTTGTGTACATTATGCCATCATATATGTTTCCCATTCATTTCTAAGAAAATATATATATTATTGTGAATATTATTATTTTCAACAATCATTGATGTATTGGAAAAATATAAAAACATACTGTATTAAAAAATATTTTAAACTAAATAGTAATTATATTCGAAAATACCACTTCTGGGATGCATGTTTTTTATGGAATATGATCTCTCTCATAAATTTACACACATAATAACCACAATATTTTCTATTTGTTTATTTCAGACACTATATAAACATTGATAAAGATAATTAATTTGTTTTTATATGTGTTCAGATAGTGAAATATTATTATATATACCATGATACTTGTCCAATTATAAAACTTGTTAGGTGCCTTGTTCATATTACATGTCCTCATACCATGAATTTCAAAATATTTAAAATATTTCATATAATAAAATAATTCTCATTAAAACATAATATAAATTATATAACTTGATGTTTAGTTCTAAAAATTTGGATGTAGTGTATTAAAAATTGATAAATGCCATCATGTTTGGTCGGTTTGCGGGGTATCCATACAGTGAATCCTAGAAATAAATATTTGGAGTATCCAAATTGATATTAATGAGCATCCAATGTCTCTTAAAAACATAAAAAGAAATATGCAATGAAATAAATGAAAATATATTTGATATTATTAAATTATAGATTTTTACCCCTATATCATTGGTATTAAGAAGTGTCTATCATACTTAAGTTTTCATTCAAATGATTTAGCCTATTTTTTATCTATTTCATTCAATTATTTAATCTATTTATATTTGTTCAATGGAAATGATGTGAGGAATAATGATTCCAAATTTATTTTCATGGGGTAATACCTTCAATTTTTATTGATATACGCCTGAAAAGATATGATATATATTTATTCATAATTGAAATAGTATATTTGCTTTTGTAAAAACAAATCAATAAAACATACCTCATGTATACATGTACAACTAAGGCTCCTAACCATTTATAATTGAGGATTTCATTTTAATTTTCTAGAGAAATGTAGTTTGTAACTTCATATTCATACATTTATTCATCAAAATCAACTATGTGATTACTACCATTTCTTAAAATTCTATTTGCATGAACCATCAAATTTCATAAATGCAAATATTGAATGGTTGGGGTAATGGTTCTTTCTAAATAACTTTTCAATAGGTTGGTCGATACTTTAGATAGTTTTGAGTTTACCTTTCATTTCAACCCCTTCCCTTTTTTCATATGTAATAACATCAATTGGGTAAGATCTTCTTTTATTAATTGTCAATGGTTTAGCAAGAAAAATAAATTGGAAATGGATAACTCTTTATCGACATATATTTTTATATGATCTGATAATCATGCGATGAATGTTCCAACTGCTTGTTCAACTATATGAATATCTTTATCATCATGTGAAATAGGTAACTAGGTTCTCAGATCCTAATCTATGCTAATTACCACTACCAAATGACCTTTTTGAAGAAATTTATTCTATATATAGTCGTATTGAATATTGAACATCATATCCCTCACTACAAGGTGATGGGTGGGTGTTGATAGATAAAAAACATAGCATTTTCACCCTGAAGAATATTATTAAAGGAAAGGTACTAGTGTCTATCTGATTCAAATTTCATAGAAAAAATTATTATAATTTTGATTACCTCAAATAAGATAGCTATTTGAGGTGAATGTCTCAGCTCAATGATGGTGGGGGTGGGTGGAATCTTCATGCAATGGCTATTCTTGAGATGATTTTTGTCTCTTTTCTCCCCCCATAACAGTTATTGGAAATTTATTCATCGATTGAAGTTTTATTCAAGGGTAGATAATATTTCTTTTATCTCTTCCATTTATTCATATTTATCCTCTTGTTGTTATTTTTCTCCAAATATGTCCAGGGTGTCACCCACAAACCCACACCTCTAATGCAACCATACTGTTCTGGCCACATCAAGGTCACTGTTAGTAGGTGTTCTTTCAGTACAGGTGTTTATGATTACTGTGACTAAGTGGGATAGAAAATATAGTGAAATAAGTAATCATTGTTATGTAATAGATATTTAAATGAAAATTAATATTATGTCATACTTACGCATGTTTCCCTCACTTTTTGTGTGTTTTTATCTATTAATATCCCATCATTATTTATATGTTCCACCTTCCATAGCATATGGCATGGGATGGAAGTGACTTTGGATTTGGATTCATCAATAAGCATATAAACAGAGGAACATAATTATGTTATTGTTTCTTGTCACATTAAAGTATTACGGTAGATTTAAAATCCGTACCATTTTTTCAAGTGATGCATACCGTATCATTTATTTAAAATATGGATACATTGGTTTTGATGCCTATTACTTATCTTCATCACTCAGTTGTTGTTTCATAAATAAAAAAATTATCAATCAAAATGATTAATACATATATTGTCAAAAAATGTATTACCAACCACAATGTACTTGGATATACATCTCCGCACGATGGCTAGTAAACGCATCCCATGATTCTTCAGTTATCAGGTGTGCATACATAAGAGGTGGGTGTAGGTTTATTTTCTCTATAGCATCTTTAAAATGAAATCTCATTATAATTGTGAAAAAGACTCTGTGAATCCTTCCAAGAAGAATTAATACATATTTCTTATGGGGTTCATCTTGTATAAATTCTCTCTATAAGGGATGATGAAAAGTAAGTCAATGTTTCTTTATTTTATTTTTTAATAAAACAAAGAAATCATATCATAATGTTACCATAATCTATTCATACATCAGTTCCTTAAGCAAGGACAAGATATGGCACCATAAATCTACATCAATCAACATGAATTTTTAAGTAATGATTCCAATGTAACTACTAAACACAGACTTGTTAGGCTTAACATGCTTGACCCATTCATTACATATGATCTCAAACCTGATGCCTTTGTTTTTCACCTTAATGATTTTTTCTAACACCATAAAACTATGCCACACCTATTTTTTTCATCATCGGTCTTTCGTTACTTACAATTTCCTCATATTAAACATTTTCATTATTTTGTTCTTCTAGATCAGTCGCATAGACATATGTAGAAGTTTGTCATACCTCTACACTTGGATAAATAGCAGGTTGAGAAACCTTTTGTTCCTTAGGATTGGGAGCACCAGCACGTGAAAAAGGTCATTGTTCCTCTGCACTGGGAGTAGCATCATGTTGAGAGACCTATTGTTCTTCATGATTTGGAGTACCAACACATGCAAAAGTTGTTATCTATAGAAGTTGTTTAACATTTAATTTATTTTACATAAATTTAGTAGCGAACATATAATTACATATGGTAACACAATGTGTATTACAATTAAAATATAACATGATTATTAAACCTTATTTTTTAAAGGATAAAGTTATTTGACCAATCTATTGACTTTCCAAATCCATTCATTGTAGTCTCCTATGACATACAAAAACCCATCTATATAGGGACCGCTATGAAATGATTATGACATCCCAATTAATGGGTCACCCTTAGTTGAATTTCCATATGATCTTTCAGTGGTTTTGGTCAATAACAGAACAATGGACTATTTTTATTTATGGGATCTAGAACATAAAATAATTTTACTTCTTGTGATACTATTATAAATAATTTTTCTTTGTCTCGTTCCTTACTAAAATAAACCTTCATGAATCCCAATTCATCTATTTTAACAACACTCCCATTATCAACCCATTTTTAATGAAAAATAATAACTTTGAATGATGTATAATATAACTCCCATATTTGTATGATGATTCCAAAGTATGAAATATTCACATAAATTGGATTTCTATCCTCACTACCAGAATCATGCATCGCTTCATCCATAAGTGTAAGTCCACTATATTTCATGGTACTTATTTTAACATGTTCATATGTAAAGAACATATAAACATTAATTACATAAAAATTGTAAGATAATACATAAACACTTGGTCCTCTAGCTAGCCATCAATGTTTTTTTGAAATTGAATCCATATATTCATCTGACTCTTTAAAAATATGGTCTCAAAACCATTATATAAACTTTTGATTATGTGTGTTTAATATACATATTTCATCGCTTGATGAATTCAAATGTCTATGAAATTATTCATGGGTTTCAACATATTGTGAATCCTCAAAAATATTATGAAAAACATAACGGTAGGCCTATTCCCAATCTGTAATATTGATTGTGACAACATCTCTTACAGAAATTCATTCAGGCACATGCCACCCTATGTGATGAGATTTTGATAGATCAATTCTTTCCGCACTGGATAGGTAGTTGGTACATAATTCAACATATTACTCAAGAATATATCTATCTACAATACAACCCTCTAGATGAATTCGGTTTTTGACATACCCTTTCAAAATCCCCATATATTATTTAATGGGGTACATCCATCAATAGTGTACAAGACCAAATAGTTGAATCCCTCTCACCACATAAACCATCAAGTGAACCATCATGTCAAATAATGTTGGTGGGAAGAACATTTCCATTTCACAGAATATTACATAATTTTTATTTCCATAGTTATCAATTTCACCGGGCCTATAAATTTACTGCATATAACATTGAAAAATAAACATAGCTTGGTTAATTTATGATGGAAATTCTTGGGAAAAATGAAATGTAAATCTATAGGAATTATATCTTGAATCAAAACATGCAAGTCATGTGATTTTAAACCCTTTAAATATACATAATTAAATGACATGATAATATTGATATTCAATGAATACCCCTATGGAACCTTTACATCATTCAAGAAGTTGAAAAATTGATATCTCCCTTATCTGGAATGAGTGTAAGAAGCTGGAGGAAGAAATTTTTTTTCACCCTTCACTGGTACCAACTCTTCCCATATTCCCATGTCAACCATATCCAACCTAGACTTAGTTACATCCTTTATTTTTTAGGTGCATTTAGTAATATTCCAAATACACTATCACACATATTTTTCAGCATGCATAACATCAAGAAAATGTATGATGTACAACCAATTCTAGTATGGAAATTCAAAAAAATATGATATATTTTTCCAACTGATTTTCATAAGGTTTCTCGAAAATGGTTTATCGAAAGTAGTGTCCACATATTTTATTTTCACAAGTAGTTGATCACTTTTTAGTAGAGATGGTGTTGTACATTCTTCTGAACTTTCATCAAATGATTTCATTAATGATTGGTACTTATGTCATCGGGGTAAAAATCTGCGATGTCCTAGAAACTTAGTCTTTGATTAATGTTTCCACCTAAATGGTTATGTACCTTTTTCACAAAAGGGGCACCCTTGAGTTACTTTAATGCAATATCTTTAAAAATTTCCATATATAGGAAACTCATTAATCATTCCATACAATATGCCTCTCAATATTAAATCTTCATTTCTTTAATTATCAAACAACATATCACATTAATCCCATAATAATTTCAAATATTAGATCAATGTATCCAAATAAACATCAATATCATTACCTAGTTATTTTGGTCCTGATATAAGCATATATAACATAATTTATTATCTTTTCATGGATAACCACAATATAAAGTTGTAATTTACCAACATAAATAGACATATACTATGAGTGATTCTTTGAAAACCAAAAGGATTCACTCAATCTATAGATAATTCAAGATGATAGTTTCCTTAAATCGTTTTGAAATTCATGATACTCAGGATCAATTCTCTTTTACTAAGAATATTCTGTTGGTTGATGAAGTTTCCCATAATTATTTATTGTAACTATTTTCCACGTCAATTGCCTTGTAGTATACTCACATCTATAGAGTATCCTAAACCATGGAATCATTAAAAATTACCATACAAAATTCATAGGACCCAATTCATCTTTCTTGTATTGAGAAGCACTAAACATTTCAAATTCATTGAGGGATTTTTTTTTCTTGAAAAACATTATATAGTCATTTGGGAAGGCATGTATTCTTTCAGAGATCATACCCATTGAACATAGCATTTATTTATCATCGTATGTTTGGCTAGGGAGTTCATTATTTTCTAGGAGCATATCATTCAATAGACCAAGTATCTCAGTAAAACTGGTGTCACTCCATCCATTTCCTTCATTCAAAATATACAGCTTTAGTACAACTGACAATGCTTTATATTTAGTGAATCCAAAATACAATTGTTTCTTTGAACAACTCTTTAACTTCTCAAACAATTTGGGATAATCATGATGTTTATATTAAACTATCATTATCATTTAATCAATACAATTTTCATCATCATTCATACTTATAATCACATCCTTGATATGGTCTTCTTTATTATCCAAACTTGTAATTATATCAGATGATCCAAAAAACATAGTGTTATCATATACACTAGTTACTTTTTTTGTCCCCATGTATATTCCAAAATTTATAACATAGATCTATAATGTGATAAAACAAGTGTTCTTCCAACTCCTTTGGATTAATTAGTCTTGAATAAAAATAGTGGAAACACATACAAAGGATTTTAGATGGGTCTTATGCATTATCTTCTGTAAACTTTAGGAACTCTTTCACCCCATATTCAGACACTTTTTTCATATGATTGACATTCATTCATTCTCTATTCATATCCATACTATTTGATTTGGTAATATAAAAATTTAACAAAATAAATATAGAGAAGATGTTCAATGGAATATGGATCTCATGAATTTCTTGATAGAAAATGGAAAGATTGAAAAATGGTTTATTATCCCACCTAATAAAAAAATCTTTAAAGGAAATTCATAAATATAATGGAGGAAATTTCACTTTTAAAACTTTTTTTCACATTATATTTTTAATGATCAAAACTCTTTTTGTATGATTATAAATGAAGTACAAAATCACATTTACATTATAATAAATTGATGAAATACAAATATTGAATGTACTAATGCTAAAAGCTAGTAAAAACCCTTTTCAGAATAGAAAATATGGATATTGAATATAATAAAGGTTTTACAAATAAAAAATAAAATTACTATTTTTATTTAAAATAGTTTCAATACTAACATTTAATTTATGAAAGTATAAAAGTATTACACTATTGATAAATTGAAAAAAATTTACAGGTATAAAATTAAAAATTAAAAATTTATATATATTAATATTAGTATATAAATTTATAGATGTATATATAAGTATAAGATTATATATAATTTATAGAAGAATATATATTTTAATGAAATATACCTAATTAATAAATTTATATAATTTTATAAAACTATATAAAAGTACATATATGTTATAAAATTATATATAATTTATAGAAGTATATAGTTTTATAAATTTATAAAAGTATAAAATTATAAAATATAAAAGTAAAATTTATGAAAGTATAAAAGTAGATTATTCGATTTTAGTCCATTCATGAAATGATCAATCTTGATTTTATAGTTAAGAGAAAAACTCTAGGAGTGCCTTGTGAGTCTCATAAGATTTTCCCTTGGCTTTAATGAAACACACTTTTCAAACCATTTCAAAAATACTATAGAACCCCCACTCATTCTACATAGGTAAAGGACCATATGAATGTAATCACAACATCAATGAATTTAAAATAAGAAATAAAATAACTCATTCAAGGGTCCCACACATATCAATCATGTAGGGGAACTAAAAAAGATCAATAGTTTCCCCTAGATCAAACCACTAACCAATGAAATATTGTCATGGGATATACCATTGGATTCAATGTGAGATAGTCCTATAATTTATCAAATTGGGACCAATTTTAGGCTTATGATTCATTCTAACACAAGTCACTTGACTATCTTGCACCAATCCAAGAATCAGTGGAACTCCCCACTATCACTATACATAACTAGGGGGAAATAGAATTGTGAAATAATCTATTTTAGCATAAATTAATACTTCTCACTTAGTTACTCATGTTCCCATGACTAAAGTAATAGTAATGGTGAGAAAAAATCAATAATCCAAACAATCATGATTGTTATTCTACATAACATAGTATATGATATTGTCCTAAGAGTAGCTATCATTCTAAAAGGTCATATAAGTTACCCTCTATGATGTGAACCCAGAAGTGCTATGACACTATTCTTAAATATATGTTTTATATTCGGATGATATCATTTGAGGGAAACAATGATATAATATAGTAGGGGTGGAGACTAATAAGAATTTGAGGCACCTTCTCATGGTGTAATCCCTTGGTAATATATAATGAATTATACTATGAGAATGAGATCCTCTAGTAGGAAATATTAATTTATATGTTTTATTAGATGTTCCTATCTACAAATGTGTGTATTGATCCTTAGACATTAAGATTATTATTAATGGGTATTATGAGTCATGTGCTTTTATATATTGACAAAAATTGTGACAACATATGTTCGTGATGAGGTAAGATATGTTTGGTGTGTTGTGAGTAATATTGCATTAATGAATAATGTGAGAAAGGAATTTTCCATTTTGTTCTACAATGGGAGTTGATATCTAAGACCCTTTTATAGAAACGATACATCCTAAATAAATCCATGGACATGGTGTTCTATAGGAATGTTTGATTTCCAAGAAGTCAAAGAAAAATTCATTGAGCACACAAGTTGATGGCACCAACATGCCACCTACTTGATTAGAGATATCATGTTATAGGGGTTATATTACACAGTAAGAATCTGTATGAGCTATTATGATATTGTGTGATTATGTTCTTTCTATATGGATTCCTTGGTGTGTTTTTAGACACTAACCTTTGAATTTATGCTGCTTCCCCTAGTGTCACCAATAAAGAGGCCTAGAGGGTCATTGTAATGCCCTGACCCTAGTTTCCCATAGTCGGTGCATTATTACATACCATTGGCATGATCACAAGAGATCAAGTCATGAAACACTAATCAGTTTAGTAGCCTTGGAAGTACTAGATACATACATGATTTTTACAATACATCATGAATAAAGAAAACAACATTTTGTCCCCTTTAAACACGCTCATATCCCTTAGACTGCCCTTACAAGTTAATCATAATATAATTTTCGCATCTAGGGAAAAATGAAACATAGAAAGGGGTTAGCTCAGATGCTCAGTAAGGAGAATAATATAGAGGAAACTATCATAGATAAGCATAAAAATTTAAGGCAATGTATAAGACTAAAACACAAGCCTTTTGAACTTAATATTCAGTATAACATGGAAAATATAAGTCAAATAATTCCATTTTCTTATTCACATGGATATTATACTAGTTGAACAATCACATTTAATATCAATAGATAATTTCATAATGATGGAATGCATAATGTTGGACATCATAACCACATAGTCAGGGCCTCGTGCCAAGACTACAAATAATATTTTGTCAAGGACTTCTGACAAGACACTAGTTTTTCTCATGAGACCTACAGATCCATCGAGGGGATATAGAGGGATACACCCATCACTAACTATGTCCAATGCATTCCTCATATGAAAAGGTTGAAACATAACCTAAAAAATCATATTAAAACTAGTATACAATATGTTAATACTTTAACCATAAACCATAAATGGTATAAAAATAACACATCCACATTAAAACATATCAAAAAAACTTCAATACAATATGGAAAATTGTATCATAATAAATCAACTTCAAATAAGTGTAAAATCCATCAATGGACGTTGACATAGATGAAATCAAAACTATATGAGAAAAATATCTCTTTATATTTTGAAATTATTTAAAAGTCACATTATTATAAAAGAAAAAATTTACTTTAAAATATTATTATAATATTGTAAGGGAAGATTAAAAGGTTTTATAATGGCGGAAAATAGCTACACCCTCCGTATAAGTTAAAAAACATTCTTACCTTAATTTGTCGAAAAGGTCATAAAGTACCTTGTTTGGAAAACGATGGAATGATTACTTTCAAAACATTTTATACAAAGTAAAAAAAATGTATAAATGACTTTAACCCATATTCTAGGAAATAGTAAAAATGTTTTTAAATAAAATATTCATAAACATGGATGTGGATATTAAAGAAGTCCTAGAAGATACTTACATATAAACAACCTCAGATAAGTAAAGAGATTGTAAAATAAACCCTTAACTTGTAATTTTCCATGGTCGAGGGTTTTTTAAACTATTATATAATAGTTAAATAATTGTTATTAAATTATATAATAACCACATAACTAAATATGATATCCTATATGATCTTATAAAATTTATTTGTTAATAATAATTTTGTAGTATCAATGTTTTGGGTGTTAACTGATTCATTTTCCTTTATATGTTTTGTAATGTAAGTAATATTTGTTATGGATAGGATGTATTTGATTCATATACATAATTATATTATGTTCATAAAATGAAAATTATTCTTGAATGGTTATGATGGGGATTGAAAACTCATCGCATCGTGGAGATGGTAATCCGTACGTACGCACGAGCAACAATATCATTCTATTGACGATGAAATCGTATGTAATTGAATGTTATATCATATATACAGAATAATTAAAATATTTTATTTTTTATTTACATTAATTATACTCATTATTATACCAATCCAAATAATTAAGTGTTGAATAACAAACTACACCACGACGTGGAGACGGTAAGCCTTATGTACGCATGTATGGAGACTTTGTCATTCATAGGATGGATAGAATAATGAATATGGTTTTACCATATTTATAATAACATCATAGAATGTAGATGGTAATTGATTTATTATTTTTTTATAGAGAAAAATAAAGAAAGAGTAAGTGGAAGAAGAAAAGAACTTTGAAAGAGGAGATAAAATTATTACATCTTCTGTTGACCTCACCTATTTTGATAATCTCAATTATGTTTCAGTATGATTTGATAATCACAAATAATGTTTATCTATGTATTAATTCTTTCAATCTATGACATTCTACTATTGAGTTGATCAAATATCAAAATAATCATTGGAATAAGTTAGTAAATGTTTATCTATGTTTATACATGCTTTGAAATAATTCTAACTCAATATGGATATGATTTGCATAGAACAGATAAGTGTTACGCTTGTGAGTAACTGATACAAAAAGCTACTGATAAGGCTAAGTACACTGGTACCGAAGTCTACCAATATGGATAAGGTCACTGGTATGCAGGCAGTTACCGTTACACCTGAGCTACCGATAGAATAAGTCTACCGGTATGCACAAGTAGACTGATACAGACCTACCGATACATATTCTACAAATAAGTAAAGGTCACTGATAGGCCAAGCTTCCTATGACACAAGGTCACTGGTACATAGCTGCCGATATGAAGTCCACCGATACAAATACATAGCCACTGTTACAGACAGACAAATTCCATCGATACAGACAGATACAGACAGATAACTACCGATATAAGTCTACTGATACAGGCAGACGACTACCGCTACAAAGTCTACCGATACAAGAATTACACCAATACAAAAGAGCCACCGATAATAGGAGCTACCGATGGGATGAGATACCGATACATAGAGATACCGTTATAAAGAGTAACAGCTACCGACACAAGACATACTGACTCAAGTCCACCGTTACAAGCTCACTAATGGAGAGAGCTACCGATGGAAACCAGTCACCATTTCTCTAAACCCTACTTTTGTTTGTTTATTAATAACGGTCATATTTGGTGCTTTTAATACAACTACTATTAATTAAATAATGTCTGCTGAATGTCAGGGAACTGTACCCTGTACCTACAGAAGCAATTATACTTTTTGTCGGACCACTTGAGCTATAAAAGGAAAGACAAAATCCATGCATAGAAGTGTGGAAAAGAATTGAAAAATCTGTTGGGTGTGGTGATATACGAAGATACTCATCTTATACAAAAAAGAACATATGCACTAGATCTTAAAGAGGAGAAGAACTTTTTCTAGAAGCTGAGGGACATTGATGTGCTGCAAAGCCTACTGCAACCTCGAAAAAAACTTCAAGACAAGGAAGTCAAGGAACAAAACTATGACACTCTGTTTCTCAGACAAATTCATAGAAGGACTCAAACAACATATGCTCAATCCAAAAGGGGTCCAGAGCTGCATTGCCATCACACAGAGCCTTCTAAACCCATATCATATCTTTTTAGCTCTGTTGTGATTTGCTTATTTACTTTTCGAGTACTCTGTGTGATTCTGTTCATATTAGACACACACTGACTCCTGATCATAACTGGAGGATATTAAAATCCTCACTTAAACCTTCTGAATCCTTTTAGTTCCCAATGTGAATTGTGGTATAGGTCAAGTGTGACATAGATAGCATGTGTGCTATTGTTTTGTTTTTCCCACGAAGAACTGTAGTAGATGTCTTAGTACCTGGACAGTCTATGTACTGTTGTTTACCCCGACCCAGGGCCTGGATCAAAGTTTATATAAACTATTTTAGAGGACTAAGTCTCGGCTTTAGACTGAACCTCTTGGTTAAAACTATTGTGCTTGTTTATGTTATTTTAAACTATATTCCGCTGCTAAGTACTTTAAATTCAAATTTGTTTTAAAGTAACTCTGATAGTTAAACTAGAAAGTGTTTTTATTTATTATAAAGCATTAGGTTAGTTTCAAAATCTAATCTAATCTTCAGATTAGATTAACTGAGAACTAATCAATCTCCTGAGAACCTAACTGACTCTTTACTGTATTACAAATTCACTGCAGTTTAGCTCGTTATTTAAATTGGGGGATTTCTAATAGAAATATTTTTAATAGAAATTTTTAAATTGGAACTCAATTCACACCCCTCTTGAGTATCCACTCTGACCAACATTTGGTATCATAGGTTGTTCTTAATAAAGGATTTCCAAACACTCTATTTTTCAACTTTGATTTTAGTTGTATCTTAAAGATCTTAAATTTCGATTAGTTCTAAATTTTATCTCTTTAAATATATTTTCTAAAATCTAATTATGGAAAATAGATTAGAAGTTTTTGATACTAACAAGCCACCCTTCTTTAATGGTGTTAATTATACCCAGTGGAAACTGGAAATGGAAATTCATTTAGAAAGTATGGGATTTGACATCTGGACTGCTATAGAGACTCAGTATAAGATCCCATAAACTGAAAGAACTACTTGGGATGAACCTACTAAAATAGCTTGCAATAATAATTGTAAAGAAATGAATGCTCTGTATTGTGCCTTAGGAGATGAATAATTTAATCGAATATATTCTTGTAAAAATGCTTATGAAATTTAGGATAATTTGAATGTTTCTCATGAGGGAACAACCAATGTTAAGAAAATGAGACTAAACACTTACACTATTAAATATGACAACATTAAAATGAAACCTGATGAACCTATTTCTGAAATGTATCTCAGGTTCAATGAGATAGTTAATACAATGAGCTCACTGGGAAAGGCTATTCCAGCAAAAGAGAAAATCATGAGGTTACTCAGATGTCTGCCAGACAGATGGAGAGGCACATCAGTTTCAATAAGAGAATCGTGTGATATAATTTCACTTCCTATTAATGAGATGATTGGTAAGTTAATGATGTATGAAGAATAATTTAAGGTAAACAAGGAATAAGATGATGAAATAAGAAAGAAGTCTATAACTTTCAAGACCTATGCTTCAAAAAACAAGGACAAATGAAAAATTCAAAGTGAAAGTGATAGATCAAGCTGTGATGAAAGTGCATCAGACAACAATGCTGAAATGGCCCAGATATCCAGGCGATTTAAGAAGTTTTATAGAAAGAAGAAGTTTTTCAGAAAATCCAATTACAAGGGAAAGTATGACAATAAAGTTCATTGGAAGAAAGACTGGAAAAGGACTGATAAAAGTGATGACATAGTCTGTTACGAATGAAAGAGGAAAGGATATGTGAAAGCTGACTGTCCAAAGTTAAAATACAAGAAGAAATATGATTACAAGGACAAAAAATGTAAGAAAGCAATGAAAGAAACCTAGAGTGCTTCAAAAGACATTTCAAGTGATTATAACTCCACTCTGGATGAAAAATCTCAAAAAGCTAATATGTGTTTCATGACAAACACATATGAGGTAACATTGGATACTCCTGCTTTAAATTCTTATTATTCTGGAGATGATTCTGATTATGAAAAAATGTCTAGTGAAGAGTTATTTGATTACAGTAACATGCTATAGGAAACCTGTAATGAGATGAAAGATAAGTATAAAACCTTAAAGAAATAGTATGTTGTAACTAGCACTGTCAAATCTGCAATAGAAGTAGAAAAGGAAAAGAATGCTCAACTGTTAAAGGAGAATACTCAACTTAAATTTTCCAATGAGAAAATTAGAATAGATTTAGATAAGTTTACAAATGGAAAGAATAATCTAACTAAAATTCTTGGAAAATAAGTTGCACCAAAGTATACTATTGGTTTAGGCTATCAACCTGGACAGAGACAGCTTGTTAAGAATAAATTTATTTCTAAATCTGGACAGTATGCTGTTAGTTTCAGTTTTGGAAATTCCTATGCCTAAACTATCTATTCACATAGTTATAGATCAAACAAAGTTTATATTTTAAAATCTTTTGAATCTATTGATTGTATGAGACCCATTAGACAAATTTGGGTACCAAAAGTTTTTCTTGCTAACCTGTCTGGACCCAAGAAAATTTGGGTACCAAAATCATTTTCTGTTTAAACCTGTTTTGTAGGATACTTGCCTAAAGAGTTCCCATAAGAAGATATGGTACTTCAATAGTGGATGTTCAAGGCATATGACTAGAGATTACTCATGTTTCAAAAGTTTAATCAAGGTTGATGGAGGGCATGTCACCTTTAGTGATAATTCAAAAGGAAAAATTATCGGCTTAGGACAAATTGGTAACATTGATTCAGTTTTAATTTCTAAAGTATTATTTGTTGATGGATTAAAATACAACTTGTTAAGAATTTCTTAGTTGTGTGATGATGGTTTCAACGTTAAATTTGAAAATGATGCTTGTAATTTTTTTAATTCTAAAATGTTTTAGTGTTTTCCGCCTTAAGGAATGAAAATGTTTATGCTGTAGATTTAAATTCCTTAGCCAAAGAAAAGGTTACCTGTTTAAATGATTTTTATAGAGAATATTGGCTATGGAATAAAAGATTAGGACACTGCAATGTTCATTCACTTAAGAAACTGACTAAGAAAAATTTAGTTAGAGACCTACCTCAACAAAAATTCCCATCAAACAAAGTGTGTACTCTCTTTCAAAAGGGAAAGCAACATAAAGTTTCATTCAAATAAAAGAAAGAAGTTTCAACTTCTCAACCTCTCGAGTTAGTTCACATGGAATTTTTTGGACCTTCCAGAGTTTCTAGTTTAAATGTGATGCACTATATCTATGTCTTAGTAGATGACTTTTCTAGATACACTTGGGTATAATTTCTTACTCACAAAAGTAAATCTTGCTCTTACTTTATGAAATATTCCAAGTTTGTAGTAAACCTAAGTGGACTTAAAATTAAGACCTTGAGAAGTGACCATGGTCGTGAGTTTGAAAATCATGAGTTTGAATCTTACTGCTCACACAATGGCTACAGTCACAACTTTTCTGCCCCTAGGACACCTCAACAGAATGGTGTAGTAGAAAGAATAAATAGAACCCTTAAATAAATTTCAATAAATATGCTCAATGAATATGATTTACCTATTTATTTTTGGACTGAAGCTGTGAATACAACTTGTTATATTATAAATAGAGTCCTGATTATAACTATTCTTAAGAAGACCCATTATGAACTGTGGAATAATAGGAAGCCTAAAGTTAGTTACTTCAGAGTTTTTGGTTACAAAATCTTTATTCTCAATACTAAGAATAATATTGACAAGTTTGATTCTAAAAGTGATGAGAGAATCTTTATAGGTTACTCAATAACCATTAAATCTTATAGAGTCTTTAACAAAAGAACCAAATGTGTGGAAGAATCTATTCACATCAAATTTGATGAAACTGATCCGCATGAACCTAAGTATTCTCTTGAAAATCTTGAAGAATATCTATTTATTATGGACCTTAATGATAAAATCAGCGAACCTATTGTAAAAACAACCAGTTATGAAAATATTCCAGAATCTGCTTCCGGTGAACCCAAGTATAGAGAAGAACCTGAAATTTCTAGTCCTACCTTTACTAGATCAACTAGGATTCTAAAGAATCATCCTTTAGATTATGTTGTAGGTAATCTTGATAGAGGGACACAGACTAGAGCTTCTCTAAGAAACTGGGTTGAACATCAAGCCTTTTTTCTCAGTTAGAACCTAAAAATATCAATAACGCAATAAATGATGAATTTTGGGTAATGTCTATGAAAGAAGAATTAAATAAATTTGAAAGAAACAATGTCTGGGAATTAGTTGACAGACCTAAGGACACTTTGACCATAGGCACTAAATGGGTTTTTAGAAATAAAGTTGATGAATCAGGAAATATCATTAGAAACAAGGAAAGACTAGTTGCACAAGGATATAGTCAAGAAGAAGGAATAAACTATGAGGAAACCTTTGCACCTGTAGCTAGATTAGAAGCTATTAGGATTCTACTTGCCTATACTGCTCATTTGAATTTCAAGTTATATCAAACGGATGTTAAAAGTGATTTTTTAAATGGTTTTATAATTGAAGATGTTTTTTTGAAAAACCACCTGAATTTATTAATCATCTTTTTCCAAATAGAGTTTTTACGATTTTAAAGCTTTAAATGGTTTAAAACATGCTCCACGAGCTTGGTATAATAGACTTAGTAGTTTTCTTATTTCAAAAGGTTTTTCTAAAGGGATTGTTGATCCAACTCTCTTTATTAAAAGAATTTCCAAAGATATTTTGATAGTACAAATCTATGTTGATGATATTATTTTTGGATCTTCTAAAAATAGTTTGTGTATTGATTTTTCAAAGAGTATGCAAAATGAATTTTAAATGAGTTTAATGGGAGAACTCAAATATTTTCTTGGATTTCAAGTTTTTCAAAATGAAAATGGTATTATTTTAAATCAAAATAAATATACAAAAGACCTTTTAAAACATTTTGGTTTAGATTGTATTAAGGAAAGTGATACACCTATGAGTACTAGTTGTAAGTTGGATGCTGATAAAACTGGAAAACCAGTGGATCAAACCAACTACAGAGGTATGATAGTGAGTTTGCTTTATCTTAATGCTAGTTGACCAGATATTATGTTTAGTGTGTGTATGTGTGCAAGATTTTAAGCTAATCCAAAAGAGTCACACTTGCTTACTGTTAAAATAATTTTCAAATATCTTAAACATACTACTAATTTAGTATTATTTTATGCAAAAGGAAAATCATTTGATTTAATAAGTTATTTAGATGCTGACTTTACTGGTTTCAAGTTAGATAGGAAGATCACTTCTGGAACATGTCATATTCTAGGTGAGTCCCTGATATCGTGGTGTAGTAAAAAGCATAACTCTATTGCTTTGTCTACTGCTGAAGTAGAATATATTGCTGCTGGTAGTTGCTGTGCACAATTTCTGTGGATGAAACATACATTATTGGACTATGGATATTAGTTTAGACATGTATCTATAAAATATGATAACACTAGTGCGATTAATATCTCTAAGAATATCATGTCTCACTCTAGGACCAATCACATTGAAGTAAGGCACCTCTTTTTGAGATATCATTACCAAAAGGGTGATATTACTCTTGAATTTATAGGTACTAAACATCAATTAGTTGACATATTCACCAAGCCATTAAGTTCATATAGGTTAATTACATTAGATATGAGTTAGGAATGATAGAATTTGTAGAGATAAATCCTCACCGTTAGCCAAATCCTCACCGTTAGCCCACCGTTAGCCAAATCCTCACCGTTAGCCAAATCCCCACTATTAGCCAAATCCTCACTGTTATACCTCACTGGTATTAACATCACTGTTATACCTCACTGGTATGAACCTCAACGCTATACCTCACTGTTAGTGGACCTCACCAATAGAAAAACCTCACCGTTAGGAATCCTTACCGGTATGTATTACCGTTAGGATTACACTATTTTTAAACTTAGTATCTTTAGCTGCTGAAATCTGTATCACCCGTATTATACTTATTATGATTTATTTATTTATTTTGTGATTCCTAAATCATAAAACATATGTCTTGACCTCATCTCAATCCACCTCAAACCCTTTACCTTCAAGCCTTAGCTCCCAAACCTTCATTTCTCTCGAACCCTAAGCCTCACGATTTGCAGAATGGTAAGAGTGAAGAGACCATCAGTCAGCAAGAAGGATGATGATCCGAATTCCAAGAGACTCAAAGGAGAGTCTAGTAGTGTAAGTGAAGTGAAGAAACCTACAAATATGTATCTCGTTAAAAGGGAAATAGTAGTTGAGAAAGAGCTATGCACAGAATGGTTGATGACCAGTAAGTCATTAGTTCTAGAAGTGCTGGAAGAACCGAAATGGGTAGAGTGCTTCTAGAATAATAATGGTTTTTATTATCCCAAGCTGGTAAAAGAGTTCTATGTGTTTGTACGCTTTGAGAAATCTGAAGAGGAGAATAGAATGGTTTTAGTTGTGAATGGAAAGGAAATATATTTTTTCTCTGTTGAATGGGATGAATGTTTGAAAGTCCCAAATGAAGGAATTTTTGGGTATTGCTCGAAGGAAATTCCTCCTACCAGTGACATTTTTTATTATGAGATTGCCTTGGAAGAGCTCACCGGTAGTGGAAAACAAAGGAAAGTAGTGGCTGCAGAGATGGATGGAGAAAATAGATTTCTTTTCAAGTTCATCCAACATGTGCTAAGTCTAAGAAGAGGGGACTTTGCAAATATGAGGTATCAAGATATAAATTTGTTGCATCAATTAAGACATGGTGTTAAGGTGAGTCTGTGTAGACAGTTAATGATTCAGATTGAGGATATGACTAGGCCCAAATCAAAGTCCAATTATTTATTATTTTCTAAGTTAATTTCGATTATGATCAAAGTGAAGGGAGTATCTAAGTCTCAGAATGAGACAGTGGTGGTAAGGAACAATTTTTGCATCACAATCATAGTTTGTAAATATATGAAGATTGGGTGGAACCCATGGAAAGGAAGGTGGGTAATTGATGATGAGAGGGTTTATGATAAGTTTAAACCTGTAGACCATCCTAATAATCCAAAATATAATAGAGATCTAGGTCTAGGACCTGATGAAGAGGATACCTATATAGCATATGGAGGGGATCCAGACTTGCCTCCAAGTCCAGTTGCTGAAGTTGTATCATTTGGAAAGGAAACTATGTTGGGAGTAAGCAATGAAAAATCCCCTATTGATGAGGAAGACTAGTCTTCTCTAGAGAATGATGAAGAATTCCATGAAAGTGGAGAACATGTTTCTGATAGCTCAGATGAGAACACCTTGAGTTTGAGACCATTGATTGAAAGCACTACTGTGCCTATAGAGGCTGTTCTGGTTGAGATGGCAGAACCTGCACCCATTCTTGATGAGCCTCCTATTGGAGAATTGGAAATGGTTGTGGAGAATTCTTCTAAGGAAGACCGAGCTACTGAGGGTGATATTGCTTTATATATACAAGAGAATGCACAAATTGAGGGGGAGCATCCAACCATAATTGGCACTGTTTCAGTAGCTATTGAGATTGAAGACTGGGTAGAAGACCCAGGTTTTGTAGTTTGTGGGTTGGACTATCCTGATTCTAAAGATGAGACACCCATCAACAGACCAAAAGTTAATTATAATATCCTTTCTGAGTTTTTACCTGATGATGTGGTAAGGAAAGATGATCTAGACCAGTTGAAGTCTGATCTTAAGACCTCATTTTTGGAAGAGATAATAAGAATGGAAACCTCTTTAGTATCATCCATTCAATCTGTTATAAATGACTCTGTGTCTAGTATTGAGTCAGAAATAGCACCTATAGTTGTGCCTAAAAATCTGGTTACTAAGTCTGATCTTGAATCTTTAAAGGCTGAGTTGAATGAGACTTGGACTGCATCTGTTGCAGACTTAAAGATCTATTTTTTTGAATAACTGAGAAAAATGGAAAAATCATTTGAACTCTCTCCTAGTTGTATTGTGTCAACCACTATGGCAGAGATGGTGAATGAAGTCAAAATGTGTCTTACTCAAATTGAAACTTGGATAGAGGCTGTTAGTGCTTTGAAGCAATCTGTTGATTTATTTCATACATTGGCTAGTTCCCAAACCCATGTTGCTGCTGACATAAATTATATCAAGAGTGTAGTAAGGTAGTTTGTGGATGTGTTTGAAGCCTTTAAAAAGAATATCAAAGAGCATGTAAATTCACAGGATTTTAATGTCAAGACGCTGATAAGTAGTTTGACCCAATCTTTCAAGGAAACTATTGCATTCACTATCAAAACTCTCGGATCACCCAGTTCTTCAGTAGATATTGAGCAATTTAGAGTTGTGGTGAAATAGGAGCTTGGTCAGGCTAGTACTAGTAGCTTAGCTGATTCTCAGGTACTTTCTACTTCAAGAGATATCAGAAAATTTGTTTAGGAGCATATGAGGGATGATACTACTACCCAAAAAGAAATCAAAGATAATATTGATCTCTACTTTAAGAAAGTTTATACCAAGCATCATCTCAACAACCATTTCAAGATTATGTTAGAAAACATGAAACTACCTCTAGTCACTCAAGATTTTAGAGAACAAGTGATCAAGACTAGGGAGTTGACTCCTACTCTAGACAAGTTTATGGAGAACAAGGATGACTTTATATTTTCTATGGAGAGAGGAAGAGGAATCATTATGGACATTAGGAATTTGTTACTGTCATTTTTTCATGCAGATAGTACTCCTATCATTGCACCTCCAGCTCTGCATGCCTCTGCTCAGTCATCCTCCATTCCTTAAATGACACTAGATCAAGCTATCAGAAGCTTGACACCATTGATTACTCCGAGGAGTACCCACTACAGGCCAAGAACAGTCTCTGTTGCTCAACCTCCAGTAGTGCTTTCTATAATTCCCAAGCCTTCTACAGAAGCTACCCAGCCTGAGTCTACCTCCTAACCCAAAGACAAATCCAAAGTGGACATTCAGGAGGTGGATTGATTAGTGGCTAGGACCTTTGATAGGAATCACTTGTATTATTTTTGGTTCAATACTATATTTCTATGTATTTTTTGCCTCAAGTAATATATAAATGCTTTCATTCTCTCTTACTTTATGTTACTTTTCTCATCTTTGTTTACTTATTTTTGCTAATCACAAAGGGGTAGAAATATGAGCATAATATATATGAGAAATGAGCATAATATAGCTTAATTTATATAATGGATAACTAATATCGAGAAATATGGGAGGAAAAAGGGGGCGAACTATGATATGAAGAACCATTATATTTTACCTCTGATACATTTGTTTTATAATTCTAGTACATTTGTTACCTCTGATACAATTGCATTTAATACTATATCCTATGATACATTACTGATTATTTTGGATTATAATATCATAATTTGTGATTATCAAAAAGGGGGAGATTGTTGACCTCACCTGTTTTGATAATCTCAATTATGTTTTAATATGCTTTGATAATCTCAAATAATGTTTATCTATATATTAATTCTTTCAATCTATGACATTCTACTGTTGAGTTGATCAAATATCAAAATAATCATTGGAATAAGTTAATCAATGTTTATCTATGTTTATACATGCTTTGAAATAATTCTAACTCAATCTAGATATGATTTTCATAGAATAGATTAGTGTTATGCTTGTGAGTCACCAATACAAATAGCTACCGATAAGGCTAAGTACACCGGTACAAAAGTATACCAATATGGATAAGGTCACCGGTATGTAGACAGTTACCATTACACCTGAGCTACTGATAGAATAAGTCTACCGGTATACACATGTCGACTAATACAGACCTACCAATACATTGTCTATAGATAAGTAACGGTCACTGATAGACCAAGCTTCCTGTGACACAAGGTCACTAGTACATAGCTACTGATATAAATTTCACCGATACAAATACACAGCCACCGTTATAGACAGACAAAGTCCACCGATGCAGATAGATACCGACAGACAACTACTGATACAAGTCTACTAATATAGATAGACAGCTACCGCTACAAAGTCTACCGATACAAGAATGACACCAGTAAAAACGAGCTACCGATAAAAGGAGCTACTGATGTAAAGAGCTACCAATACATAGAGATACTGTTATAAAGAGTAACAGATACTGACATAAGACATACTGACTCAATTCCACCATTACAAGCTCACTGATGGAGAGAGCTACCGATAGAAACCAGTCACCATTTCTCTAAACCCTACTTATGTTTGTTTATTAATAACAGTCATATTTGGTGATTTTAATGCAACTGCTATTAATTAAATAATGTCTCCTAAATGTCAGGGAATTGTACCTCGTACCTACAGAAGCAATTATACTTTTTTTCAGACCACTTGATCTATAAAAGGAAGGAAAAAAGATGCACATAAAAGTGTGGAAAATAAGTGAAAAAGCTGCTGGGTGTGGTGATATACGAAGATACTCATATGATACAAAAATGAACATATGAACCGGAGCTTAAAGAGGAGAATAAATTTTGATGGAAGTTGAGGGACATTGCAGTGCTGCAAAGCCTACTGCAACCTCGAGAAAAACTTCAAGACAAGGAAGTCAAGGAACAGAACTATGACACTCTGTTTCTCAGACAAATTCAGAGAAGGACTCAAACAACATCTGCTCAATCCAAAAGGAGTCCAGAGCTGCATTTCCATCACACAGAGCCTTCTAAACCCATATCATATCTTTTTAGCTCTGTTGTGATTTTATTATTTACTTTTCGAGTACTCTGTGTGATTCTGTTCATCTTAGACACACACTAACTCCTGATCATAACTGGAGGACATTAAAATTATCACTTAAACCTTCTTATTCCTTTTAGGTCCCACTATGAATTGTGGTAGAGGTCAAGTGTGACCTGGATATCCTGTGTGCTATTGTTTTGTTTTTCCCATGAAGAACTATGGTAGAGGTCTTAGTACCTGGATAGTTTGTGTACTATTTTTTAACTCGATTCAGGGTGTGGATCAAAGTTTACATAAACTATTTGAGAGGACTAAGTCTCGGCTTGAGACTGATCCTCTTGGTTAAAACTGCTGTGCTTGTTTATGCTGTTTTAAACTATATTCCACTACTAAGTACTTTAAATTAAATTTTTTTTAAAGTAACTCTGATAGTTAAACTGGCAAGTGTTTGTATTTATTGTAAATCATTAGGTTAGTTTCAACAGCTAATCTAACCTTCAGATTAGATTAAAAGAGAACTAATCAATCTCTTGAGAACCTAACTGACCCTTTACTACATTACAAATTTACTACAGTTTAGCTCATTATTTAAATTGGGGGATTTTTAATAGAAATATTTAAAAAAAATGTTTAAATTGGAACTCAATTCACCCCCTTCTTGAGTATCCACTTCGACCAACATCTTCTTCGGGTTCTTCCTTTTGATTTGATCAAAATGTATCCTTATGTTGGATTTATGATCAACATAAGGCCTCTAGATTTAAGTAAGGGTAGTTGGGAGGATATTTGAGAAGGGATTGGCCGAGACAAATGGATTTGGAGGTTTGATTTTGAGAGAAGGGGAAGTACCCTGTTATAAGAGAGGTGAGGGTCACTTTAGAAAAGTTTGAAATATTATTTTATTATAAAATCATTTTAGGTTTCTACTAGCTCTAAATGAATTTATTTCTAGGATAAGTTGGGGATGGGTTAAAAAACTCTCAACCGATAGGGTTTAGACAGGTTTAGGTCACCATATTAATCTTATCATTTAGATTCAACTCTTAGTTAAATAGTTTAACTTTTACCATTTATTATGGTATTATTATAATAAATGGTTAATAAACTTACTATAAAAATCCAAGTGAACCCCAAGTGGTTTATTATTTACATATATAACCTTATATAAGTTCTTTGGACAAATATTTTATTTTTAATATTATTATATCATTAAATAATATAGTTTTTGTTTTAAAAACTCATTTATGTAAATTTTGACACTATTTGGTATTTTGTTTTTTTGAAAGTCATAACAAATTTATCACTTCAAACAAAAATTATTTTATCAGCACTAAAATTTCATATTAAACTTGAAAATTAATGTAATTAATAAAATGTCTCAATTTACATTTATTTGGATATTTATAATATCAATTATTTAAATCTTTCATTAATAAGGTTTTTACTGCATCATCATTGTGTCACAAATAAATTTAATTATATAAGGACTAAAAATTATAGATAAAATAACATTATGTAGGAATGTTTTTTATATTTCTAATAAATATTTATAGTCTAATTTATCTTATGTATAATCCTATATATAAAATGATTTAGTTATTATAACTTGAATTTATCACTTTTAACTCTTTTTTAAATAAAATAATAATAAATGTCATAATTTAATCCATGCAGATCAAAGAAGGTCATTTTTTATTCTTAAGGTTGATTTTGGTTGAAATACACATATCTAATAGAATTAGGAAATGTGTTAGGGGTATTATAATATCATTTTTACCTTTAATTACCCTATTTACTTTTACCCGTTGTAAATGAAATTAAAAAATTACTATTCACAAAAAAAAATTCATCCAATTGAACAAAATTTTACTTACTAATGTCAATTGTGTATCTTGGATTTTTGAAATTCAATTCACATAAGCAGTAAAATTATGTTTTATGAAAATTTGATAACGTGCCTAGAAGGTGGGTAAAAGTCGTTAAAATGTTCAATAAAATTTTATACATCTAATATTATTATAAAATGACTCCAATGAATTATAATGAAATAATATAGGTATTACATATCTATTTTTACAAAAAATAAATTTAAATAAAATAATTAATTATTTAAATAAAAAGTTGGTTTTAAAAAATAACACAGTGTTTTTCACTATTCATTAAAAAATGAGAGTATTCAAAAAAATACCAAAAATCACCCTTATCTAATTTAAATATTCTGAATCTAAAAATGAAGTCCATTTAAAAAAAATAAGATTTATAAAAATTTAATAAGTGAGTATTACTATTCATAATGGCTATTTTGATTGGTCATGGTGTTCTAGTACTCGAATTTGTGTATAGTGCTAGCTATTGCATTATTCAAAGAGAAGCATACCATGGAAGCTTGGGGCGTTACATTATTCCTTCCTTCAAATAATTTCATCCTCGAAATTTCTAAAATATTATTGCATAAAATGATTTGGGTCGTTATTCATCATAATTTCCTCAGGTTCCCACGTTTCCTTTCCCATCTTATGATTTCTCCATAGAAATTTTACCAGATGAGTCATTTGGTTTCTCAACACTTGTTCTCTTGTATCAAGAATCCTGATAGGCTCTTCCCAATAAGACAAATCTGGTTCCAGTTCTATTTCTTCTTAAGTGAGTACATGCGTTGGGTCAGGCGTGTATTTTCTCAATAGTGATACGTGGAACACATCATAAACTTTGGAGAGACTTAGAGGCATAGTCAAATGGTACGCTACAACTTCAATTCATTCTAGTATTTCAAAAGGTCCTATATACCCAAGAATTAATTTACCATTTCTACAGAATCATATAACACCCTTCCATGGATATACCTTCCAGAAAACATGATCTCCTAATTGAAATTCCAAATCCTTTCTTCTGTTATCGATATAGCTCTTTTTCCAACTTTGAGCTGGTTTGATGTGGGCTTGGATAATTTTCGACTTTTCAATTGTTTCCTCAACAAGTTTTGGGCCTACGAGTTTTTTTCACTAATATCATCCCATCAAGTTGGTGTGTGGTATCTCTTTCCCTATAATTCTTCATATAGTGCCATTTGAATACTTGAATGGATGATATTATTATAAGAAAATTATACCAGAGGTAAATATTGATCCCGCATACCTTGAAAGTCATGTGAGAAAAATCTCAACATTACTTCTATGGTTTGAATAGTCTGTTCTGATTGTCCATCAGTTTGAGGGTGGTAGGCAGTGCTCAAATGAATTTTAGTATCTAGGTCTTTCTGAATATTTTTCTATAATATTGATGTAAAATGAGGATCACGATCACAAAAAATCGATAGGGGTGCATAGTGAAGTCATACAACTTCATTAATATATATTATTTCTAAATTTTCAAGTGGTAAATATTCTCTTATAGAATGAAAATGTGTTTTCTTGGTAAGACGATCAACGATGACTCATATTTCATCACTCCTTCTAGGAGTCTTTGGTATCCCCATGAAAAAGTCCATCATAATATCATCCCATTTCCACTCAGGCATGGGAAGAGGTTGCGTGAATCCTATAGAATGTTGTCTTCCAGTATTCACCTATTGAAAAACCATACATCTTGACACATAATCAGAAATCCCCCCTTGATGTTTTATCACAAAAAATGTTCCTTCAAATATTTATACATATTAGTTCTACCAGGGTGTATAGAGAAATTGGATCTATGAGCATCATCCAATAATTCCCTTTTTATATCAAGCAAGTTAGGAACACAAAGTCTCTTCCAAAATTTCAAAATCCCATCTTCGTATACAAAGTCAATCAATCTCCTATCATTCACATCATTAATTTTCTTTTGAAACTCCTTATCATCAGTTTGAGAACATTTTATTCTATCTAGTAAAGATGGTTTGGAAACCATTTGAAAAATTATTGATGTTTCACCTTCCATGATTATTCCCATATCCATCTTTACTAGATCCATAAACATAGGATCCCTTTCAAATCTCATTTTGATTAAAACTCCATGATTATTTCTACTCAAAGTATCTTCCACATTATTTTTCTTCCCTAGGTGGTAGTGTACTTTACAATCATAATCTTGTAGTAGTTCTAACCATAATCATTACCTCATGTTGAGTTCTTTCTGTGAGAAAATATACTTCCAACTCTTGGGATTGGTATATATCTCACATTTTTTACCATATAGATAGTGTCTCCATTTATTCTAATCAAATATTATAGCTGATAACTCAATATCATGAGTGGGATAGTTTTGTTAATGAATTTTTAGCTGTCATGATGCATAGGAAATAACTCTATCATTCTGCATAAGGACATGACCAAGTCCTTTCCTTGAAGCCTCCCTATAAATAACAAACCCATCATTCCCTGATCGTAGAGTCAAGAGAGGATAATTGATGAATCTTTTCTTCAATTCTTAAAAAAATTCTTCACACTCTTTTTTCCAAACAAATTTAACCACTTCAATTGTGATCTTGGTTAATGGGTTAGCCAATCATGAAAAATTCCATACAAAATGCCGATAATAACCTACTAAACCAATAAAATTGTATAACTCAATTATACTCATTTGTACAAGACATTCTTGTATTGCAATTGTATTAGAAGTATCAAGAGATATTCCATACTTAGAGACAATATGGCCATGAAAAGAAATCTCCAGACGCCAGAATTAACACTTGATATACTTCCCATATAATTTATTTCTTCTAATTTTTTTTAGAATAGTACATAAGTGATTTTCATGATCTTCGTTGCTTTTGGAGTATACCAAGATATCATCCATAAATACCACTACAATGTCATCAAGATATTCCTTGAAAACTCTATTCATTAGATCCATGAAGATAGCGGGTGCATTAGACAGTCCAAAATGAATTACTGTAAACTCATAATGCCCATACCTAGTATGAAATGCAATATTTGGAATGTCTTACTTCTTCACACACAACTGATGATATCTAGATCAAATTCCTATCATTGAAAAATATTTATCTCTATAAATTTGATCGAATAAATCATCAATGCGAGGTATGTGATACATTTTATTTATTGTTATAGCATTGATCACCCTATAGTCAATGAAAAACCTCATCGATCCATATTTCTTATTAACAAAGAGAGCAAAGGATCCCCATGGAGAAACACTTGGGAGAATAAATATTTTATTACTCAATTACTCTAGTTGTTTATGTAGTTCCTCTAAATCCATAGTGTCCATTTTATAAGGGGTCTTCGAAATGGGCCTTGAACTAGGAATTAAATCAATGGAACACTAAATTTTTCATTCTTGAGGATGTCTAGTTAAATCATATAGAAACAAATCAACATATTCGTGTAAAATAGGTACATCCTCTATTGGAACATTCCTTTCCTCACCCATAGTTATTTCACTCTCTTCCTCCCCATTAATTTAATTTAGTAGAGCTATTGGGGGTGGATCTATATAAAAATCATATGGTGACGTTTCTACTCTAAAGATAAGGTACTCCTTATTATCATCAAAAATTGTAACCTCCTTCTCCTTACAATAAATTTTCACATCATGGTCCGAAATCCAATCCATACAGAGGATTATATCAAATCTAATCATGGGTATGATGATGAGATCAGCAGATAAAGAATGTTTATATTCATTAATGGGAACTGATTCACAAAACATTGTTGTAGTTATACTTCCCATAGAAGTTTTCACTGAAAACTCCCTTTGTTAAATAAATTTTTAAATATCTAATTTTCTTAGAAAATTGGGATGATATGAAATAATGTGATGATCCAGAATCAAATAAATCATTGGATAAATTTGAAGAAACCATTAAATTACATTTCACCACATCATTTAGAGATTCAACCTCAGCAGTAGTGATGGGATAAGCTTGGCCTTACTCCCTTGGCATTTTCAGAGGTAAGTTTCCTTGGAGCTTAGGACATTCATTTGCATAATGCCCCATTTCTATACAATTTTAGCATTCAACATTGACAACCTATTTCTTTCCCTTACAATCATGTTCTTGGTGGCCTTTTACACCACACATGTAATATACTCTCATTCCCTTGAGGCAAGTACCTGAGTGTTTCCTCCCACATTTAATGTAGGATGTAAATTCAACATTCCACTTATTCCCCTTATTTCCTTTTCTAGAGTGTTTATCATATATCTTCTTCTCTTGTTTTTCTTTAATGTCGTCAGAATTAGATAATTCCTTTTCTGTCTTGATAGCACATATGAAAATATATTCGTATGATGATAAGGATTGTGAGACTAATTCTCAAAGGAGAAATAGTTTTAACCCATCAAATAATTGATCAATCTTACTCCTTGAGTTAATTATATAATCATTTTCATGCCTTGATAACCTTGTAAAGTTAGTCTCATACTTTGTGACATTCTCATCCTCCTTTTACCTCTAACTCAGAAATTATCTTTCCATATCCAATCGATGGTCATGAAGAAATTATTTTTCTAATAAAATCTCTTTAAAATACCTCAATTAAATATTTGATATATCTTTATCCTCTTTTGGGTTTTGAATTAATGACCACCATTGATCTACATCACCCGTGAGGCGATAAACTTCCATGAAAACTTTTTCCCTTTCGCTACTCCCCAAAGCATGAAATATTTTCTCTAAGGAACTAATCCATTGATTTACTACAAATGGATTTGTAGTACCATTTAATGTAGGTCATTGTTGCCTCATGAAGCAGTCTATCATTGATCCTCTACGTTGTGGATCAGGGTGCTCCATATAGGTAAGGTTATTATTAATAACCTAAGTGAGTTTTCCCAGTAGGGTTATAAGTTGTTCAGAACCTGTTTAATCACTATCTCCACTATAATTATCTTGAGTAGGAGGGAAATACCTACATGGATTATGTGTGTTGATACAGTCTCCATTACGTCTACTAGGATCCATTTCTAAATAATTCCATTCACTAGATTAGTTTATGAATTGCTATACATAATTCCAAACTAGTAAAATACCTAACATAAATTGAACAGTTTATGCATATAATCCATAATCATAAAAAAATGTTTTCTTTAAGGAGGTATTTACTGACAAATCCTTTATAATGGTTTGTAAAGAAAATGTGAATTATCCTAAGCATATCTCTCAAAAGATTCATAACCAAGAGTGCAGAAATACTTGTTGTCGTGTACCAGGATACCCCAGGTCAAGCCTAAAACACCTTGTCAGAGTTTTCACTTCTAGGTACATCTGTGCCAGAGCTTCCTCTACCTACTCATATCCAGACAGGGAGTTATTTCATGGAAAATACCAAAAATCTATACATTACCAAAATTCTTGGAAGTTTTTATATACTAATCCCCAAAGTCTATTTTAGGGTGATGTTCTCTAATTAGAGTTTATTTAAATCTAGCTTCCATGGTTTGTACTAAACTTACTATGATAACAATTTTAATGCCCCAACCCTAGTTACCAAGAGTCGGTGCATTATTAAATAACATTAGAATGATCATAATAGATCAAGTCACAAAATACCAGTTAGTTTAGTAGCCTTAAATGAACTAGGTACATACATGAGTTTTATATTACACTGTGAATAAAAAATAACATTGTGTCCCCTTTGAACACACTCATATACATTATCCAATCACTGTAGGTAAATCATAATATACTTCTTTGCATCCTGGGAAAAAAACATAGAAAGGTGTGAGCTCAGATGCTCAGTATGGATAATAATATAGCAGAAACTATCATAAATAATTACAAACATTTAAGGCAATGTATAAGACTAAAACACATGCATTTTTAACATTAACTTCAGCATAATATAGCAAAGATAAGACAAATAATTCCATTTACTTATTCACATTGGATATTCTATTAGTCAAATAATCATTTGTAATATCAATATCTAATTTCATAATGATGGAATTCATAATATTGGACAACATAACCACATAGTCAAGGCCTCGTGCCAAGACTAAAAATATCATTTTGTCAAGGCCTTGTGCCTAGACACTAGTTTGTCCCATGAGAACTATCGATGCATCGAGGATATATAGCGGGCTCCACCCATCACTTACTAAGTCCAATGCATTCCTCATATAAACAAGTTGAGATATAACACAAACATTTGTATTAAAACTAGCATATGAAATGTTAATACTTTAACCATAAACCATGAATGGTATAAAAATAACACATCCCAAATCAAACATATCACAAAACCTTCAATGCAATATGGAATATTGTATCATAATAAATCAATTTCAAACAAGAATAAAATCCATCCAATGATGTTGACATAGATGAAATGAAAACTATTTGAGAGAAATATCTCTTGCTATTTTGAAATTATTTAAAAGTCACATAATTATATAATAGAACATTTATTTTGAAAATATTCTTATAATATTGTAAGGGATGCCTTGAAGGTTTTATAATGGCGGAAAATAGCTACACCTACTGTATATGTTAAAAAAATTCTTACATTGATTTGTCGAAAAGGTCATAAAGTAACTTGTTTTGAAAATGACAGAATGATTCCTTTCAAAAAAAATTATAAAAAGTAAAACAAGGGAATAAATGAATTTAACCTGTATTCTAGGAAATAATAAAAGTGTTTTTAAATACATTATTAAGAAACACAAATGTGTATGATAAATAAGTCCTAGTTGATACATACATATAAACAACCACAGATAAGTAAATAGATTGTAAAATTTACCCTTACATTGTTATTTTATTTGGTTGAGGGTACATTAACATCCTGTATAATAGTTAAATAATTGTTATTTAATTATACATTAACCACATACATAAATATGATATCATATATGATCTTCTAATATTTCTTTATTTATAATATTTTAGTATTATCGTTGTTTTAGGTGTTACTTGATTCATTTTCCTTTATATGTTTTATTACGTAATTCATGTTTGTTATGGATATGATGTATTAGATACATATACAGAATTATATTATGTTCTTAAGAATTATTTTTTATAATAAAATAAATATTATTCTTGAATGGTTATTATGGAGAATGAAAACTCATCACGTCGTGGAGACGACAATCCTTACGTACGCACGAGCGACAATATCATTCTATTGATGGTGAA
The DNA here is from genome assembly GCA_963277665.1 of Viscum album. Classification (NCBI taxonomy): domain Eukaryota; kingdom Viridiplantae; phylum Streptophyta; class Magnoliopsida; order Santalales; family Viscaceae; genus Viscum; species Viscum album. Next base: position 1,877,073,042 of record OY728146.1, on the reverse strand, counting down.
ATAGTATGTAATTGAATTTTATATCATATATACATAATCATTAACATATTATGTTTATTATTTACATCAATTATACTCATTATTATACCCATCCAAATAATGAAGTGTTGAATAACAAACTACACCATGACGTGGAGATGGTAAGCTGTACGTACGCACGTATGGTAAATTTGTCATTAATAGGATGGATAGAATAATGAATATGGTTATAACATATTTATAATAACATAAAATTATTTATAATTTACTAGAGTTATTATTTTTTTATGGATACAACAAATAAAGAGGAAGTGGAAGAAGAAAACAACTTTGAAAGAGGTGATGAAATTATTACCTCTTCTTCGGGTGCTTCATTTTGATTTGATCAAAAGGGATACTTAGGTTGGTTTTATGATAAAAGTAAGACCTCTAGGTTAAATTTAGTGTATTTTGGAGGATATTTGTGGAGATTTTATCTGAGACAAATGGCATTGGAGGTGTTATTTTTAAGAGAAGGTAAAGTACTCTTTTATAAGGGAGGTGAGGGTCACTTTAGGAAAAGTTTGACATATTATATTATTATAAAATAATTTTCGGTTTCTAATGGATCAAAAAGGATTTATTTAGAGGATAAGGTGGGGATGGGTCTAAAACCTCTCATCCAATAGGTCTTATACAAGTTTAGGTCACCATATTAACCTTATCTTTTAGATTTAACTCTTAGTTAAATAGTTTATGTTTTACTATGTATTCTTGTATTGTTATAATAAATGGTTAATAAAATTATTATAAAAAGACAAGAGAACCCCAAGTGGTTCATTAATAAAATATATAACATTATATATGTACTTTTGACTATCCTTATATTTTTTAGAAATATTATATCATTTAATAATATAGTATTTGTTTTCAAAACTCATTTATGTCAATTTTGACACTATTTGGTATTTTGTTTTTGTGAAAGTCATAAAAACTTAATCACTTCAAAAAAAATTATTTAATAAACCCTAACATGTAATATTATATTATAAAATTAGTGTAATTCCTCAAAACTCTCAATTTAGATTTATTTGGATATTTATAATATCAGTTATTTTAATCTTTCATTAATAAGTTAATTACTGCATCATCATTGTGTCATAAATAAATTTAATTATTTAATGTATAAAAATTATAAATAAAATCCCATTATGTAAGAAATTTTTTTACCTTTATAATTAATATTTTTAGTTGAATTTATCTTATGTATAACTCTATATAAAAAAGGTTTTAGTTATTAAAATTTGAATTTAACACTTTTAAATCTTCTTTAAATTAAATAATAATAAATGTCCTAATCTAATAAATTTGGATCAAATAAGATAATATTTTATTCCTAAGGTTTATTATGGTCAAATTAAACTTATCCAATAAAATTAGGACAAGTGTTAGGGTGATTATAATATCATTTTTACCTTTCATTACCCTATTTAATTTTAACCATGGTAAATAAAATTTAAAAGTTACTATTCAAAAAAATTTATTTGTATCTTATTGAACCAAATTTTACTTAATTATGTCAACCATGCCTCTCAGATTTTTGAAATTCATTTCATAGAAGCCGTAAAATTACGTTTTATGCAAATTTGATAATGTTCCTAGAAGGTGGGTAAAAGATGTCAAAAAGTTCAATAAAATTTTATACATCCAATATTATTATAAAATGACCCCAATGAATTACATTGAACTAATATTAATATTATGTACCTATTTTTAATTAAGATAAATTTAAATAAAATAAATAATTATTTAAATAAAAACTCTGTTTTAAACAATAATGCAGTGTTTTACACTATTCATCAAAATATGAAAGTATTCAGAAAAATACTAAAAATTCAGCCATAACTAATTTTGATATTCCAAATCCAAAAATGAAGTCCAATTTTGAAAAATATAATTTATAAAATTTCAAAAAGTGGGTATTACTATTTATAATGTCTAGTTTGATTGCTCGTGGTGTGCTAGAACTCGAAGTTGCGTATAGTGCAAGCTATTGCATTATTCAAAGAGAAGTGTACTGTGGATGCTTGGGGTGCTACAATCGCACTCTTATTGTATGAAAAATATTAGTTAAATAATATAGTATTATTTATTATTTAACAGCTTGAATAAATATTATTCCTACAAATGGTTTCACAATTATTAATGTTTTCTTGATCACATATATTTTGTCACCAGTTATTTGAGAGAATATAATGTGAGCAGAATATTTAATAAATATTTGTTTTTTATTTACTGAATAAAATATTTATTTATTTATTGGAGTGTAATGTAGTGATATTTATTTAATAAATAAATAGTCATTATTTGAGGCCTGATAAATAATATAGATGAATTGGGGACCATGTTTAATGGTCCAATGAGAAATAATATATATTGAATATTATTTGAATAAATAATATTTAATTTTAATTGGTAAGTTAAGCACATGTCAAGAAATAATAATAATAGTAATAATAATAATAATAATAATAATAATAATAACAACAATAATACAGTCATGGTATTCCATAAGGGATTAAATAAATAATAAAGGTCACTAATGAAATTATTTTTTTCTAACCCTAGTGATATATAAACCCCACTATATTATTTTCCAAGAGATCCAATTCATTTGTTTGGTTGGGCATGACAAATTTAGAGAATCCTCTTAATCCATAGAGAGCTTCCTTCTCTATCAATGCTCTTATGAATGGATGGTGATTTTTCTCTACCTACCACTCTTAAGTCAAGAGAGATTAATAAGAACACATTGGTAGTGATTCTCATAGAGAAAAAAGTTTAATGATGCAAATGATAGGATCTATCATTATAGCACCTAGAGATATCTACGATGACATTCAGATATTTTTGGAACACATGTGGATCACTGATAGAGGGGATCTACTCTCGATTCCTACAATGTAATAGCCATACAATGTAGATCTTTTGTCAGATCTATCAAAGATGAAATAATTCACGTAACGAAGTTATTTAATTAAGGAAATTAATAATGAATAATATGCGATGATTCTTCCTCTACTTCCAATGTTTATCCATTTTCTATTTTCATTGATTTTATTTCACTGATCACAACATTTATCATCATGTAGATTTCAGATTGATCACCAATCATGAAAAAAGAATCATTGGTGATGACCCATCACATGCTTCCGCTGTGCCTAAATCGTTCAATAAGATATGAAATATTTGTCCTTTCATGTTTCCCAAGATATTTTTGATGACGATCCTTAAAAATTTAAGAAGAACCATAATGAAAAATATTTAAAACAATATATCAATTCCATGAATGAAGAAATGAACTCCTTAAAATAAAAAACCCCCATTGGCCTATCATTTATAAACCTTATATTGTTAATGTAATTGGTTGTAAGTGGATTAATAAACAATAGGATGATAACACTGCTGAAAAGAAAATAAATTCTTTATTATCCACCAAGGGGTTTCTCCAATGATATGGAATAGAGTATTCTGAAATATTTTCACCAGTTGAATGGAATAATTTTTTTAGGTTACTGCTTTCTTTTGCAGCCTATAGTGACCTTCACATAGAACAATTAGATGTGAAAACCACCTTCCTTCTTGTTGGCCTTAGTGAGAAGTAAAATATGAATCCTCTTATTCTAAATAATTACAATATATCAATGTTTTTATTTAAAATAAATCCTTAAATGGTTTAAAACAAGCCTTTATGTAGTGGAATAGAATGTTTGATTATTTAATTCTTAATAACCATTTTACTAGGAGCCAATATGATGCTTGTGTTTATTTCAATTCCATAAAAAATAACATTCTTTAACTAATTTTATATGTTTATGACATGCTTATTATATTAAGTAACATGAAACATATAATCATTTTCAAATCTCAATTAAAAGGTGTTTTTGAAATAAAGAACTTAGGGGAAGAAAAGAAAATTCTGGGTGTATAAATTAGTAAGGATAGACCCAGTAAATTGGTGTATCATTACCAACATGCTTGTATTATAATGGTCCCCAAAAGATACTTGTTTGAATATTTCAAACCTATTAGTGAACCTTTTGGATAGAATTTTAACCTTTTATTAACACAGTCACCCATTTATGTTCTTGATATAAATTTTATGTCTAATGTTCCCTATGCCAATATTATTGGAAGTTTCATGTATTCAATGATTTGAATCAAACCCACTATATCTTTAGCAATTTTCACCCTTATTAGATTTATGGCTATTCCAGGGAGTCCACATTATCATTCCTTGAAGTTGATGCTGTAATATTTTTCATGTCATTCAAACATAACATTGTGTTATGGTAAAAATGATGATACCACTAAGATGATTATTGGATATGTATATGCTGACTATATAGGTAATATTGGGACTTGAAAAACATTAATCATGTATGTTTTCACTCCTTGTGGTGGCCCAATATCTTTTAAATGTAATATGAAATATGTGGTTTCTCTTTCTACCATGGAATCAAAATACATAGCATTGAACATAGTTGTCAAATAATCCTTATGGTTCATGAGTTTTGATTCAGTACTGAAACATTATTAATTTTTTATTACAGTATATAGTGATAGTCAATTTGTTATAAATTTATCCAAGAATCTAGTATGGAATTATAAATCCAAACAAATAAATAATATAATACATTTTATTAGATATTTTATTGGATATAGAATTGTATGTGTCAATAAGATCTATGTTGATAATAACCTCGATGATAGATTTCCATGACCCCCTCCCTTGAAAGATGCCCCTCCTGAGATGGAAATGGAGAAAGAGAGATAATGACCCTCTGAGTCCCACCTCCAGTATGCCCCAGGGTGGCGACCGACACCATGGGTATAAAAATCCCACAAAAAGGGTGGCATTAGCCTTTTTATAGTAGTTGGGATTGGGAGATATGATGTATCAACCTCAAAAAAATCCAAGAAAAATATATAAAAGAAAGTTGAAACCATCCCACATGTATATTTAAAAAAATTGCTACAAATATAAATAAACTCTAAAGTAAGTACAAAAAACAAGGCTATGTGGAGACACGACAATTGTCCCAATGTCTGAGCTGGTATCACCTAGCACGGTCCCCATAGTTCTCTTAGAAATCAAAAAACAGTTTTATATATGTTTTTTGAGAATACAAGTATACTCAATAGTAAAAAACAAAAGTCTCTTGTTCACAAGTGAGAGAAGCATACTAATTCCCCTATGAGAAAACATCAAAAACCAACAGCATCTAACAAGGTATACTATCCATCCCAACCTCACTAATGTCACACTCACCAAATAACACAAGTCCAATAAAGTAATTTAGAGAACATCGATGATAGGGTACCCCTCACCACTTTCCCACTAATTAGCTGCTTGCACACCCTAACAAAAAATGTCATTGCGCTCCCACCTCTTCCAAAATTACCATGTGGCAACCCGCACACACACACCTGGGCCTCATAGATAATCCTGAAACCATGGAAAATTAAACTCATCACATATCTCCCATAGACACCTGGGCCCCACAACCATGTCCCCCTCGTAAACACCTCAACCACACAACCGCGCCACATTTGAAAAAACATAGGGAAAGAACACCACATATCATCCATGAGACACATGGGAAACCATAACTAATGTCATCCTGAAGACACTTTGGAAACAAAACTCATCCGTATACACCTAAGCCCCAAAAACAACCACCTAGAAGAGGGAGTAGGGAAGAGCGGGTGGATAGACATCCATCCTCCCACAATGATATTTTTTGAAAGAAACCCTCCCCCGTAAGAATGGGGGTGTTCGTCACATAGTGCTCAACTAGGGAGGGGTGCGTATAAAAAACAAAATGAAATACAGGTATAAATATATTTTGTTAAACACTCAAACCCAACCTATGGGTTCATAATAAAATAACCAACCTCCCCTTAACACTTCCAACTTTTCTTCTACCTCTAAATGCATTTATTTGTGGTGGTCACTTTCAAAGTTGATAAATGAAAGCCACTTCGCAACAAGCCATAAATAAATTCATACACCCAGTCAATCAAATTAACCAATTATCGTTCTTTATTAACTATTCATTTTTTTATTCCATCGCAATATGGGAGATTACAATGTACACCAAAGAACAAGACACATAGAAAAAGTCACACATAGGAAGAAGAACCATGGTAAATTAACAAACTTCATATTTCTGCTCCAATTAACACTTATTCATGTCATAATAAACCCAATCTCAAGACACAGAGTGGAGCTTTTTTCATGATACTCATGGAAAAAATTCAGGTGAATTACCCATACTAACCACCACCATCACTATTCTTTAAGTAATTCCACCCAATTCATCCTCTCAATAGAAAAAACCCGCAACTTATAGCCACAACCATCAAAACCTTTCATCACAACCATACTCGGAAGCCCTACTGCACAACATTGACCATCCATTCTACAATCCACAAATCTATCAACCAGAAATTCCATGACACCAGCCAAACCATCCCCTATACAAAACCCATAAAAACCCACACATCACAAACAAAACAAGACTTATTTAGTTTTATCAAAAGGGATATTATTCAATTTCACTTCTTAAATTGAGGGTGTTCTCACAGAAGCCATCTGATCTTGGGGAATCCATTTAATTACCTAAATTAACATGGATAATCAATTTCATATATATACAGTTGTTCATAGAAGATCAACAAAAATCATCCAAAATCCATTATAGGTGCAAAAAAAAGACCACCAACATCCATGATTTTTAGTGGGTGATTATCCAATACAAAATAAAATATCAAAAACAATTAATAAAATAGAAACATGTGTCACCTTTTCCTAGCCCCTATATATTGATCATAAACTGATTCAATTACCTTTTTTTATTTGTGATTCTACTATCCTCACAAAGGAAAACATCGTACACCCACCCTGCATGATTCAAAAATTAATGAGAGACCGAGGTATCCCTACCTTGAAGAAGAACCTATCAACACTTCTGTATTTCCCCAAAACAGGGGCTACACATGTAGCAGGAAGAACCTCCAAGAAAAACCTGATCCAAAAGGTGAAACACCAATGCATGGCTCCATGGGGAATAAGGGTTCAGGCGCACCAAGAGAAAAGGGAAAACACCCAAGGAATAAGGGACCTCATCTTTAGAAAGGCTAGATCCAAAAACAATGGGGAAACTATTTTTAAAATCCATTAAAGGTGGATCTTGACCAAGACCATGTGGTTTGGAAGGTCAAAAGAATATTCATGTTTTTATAAGATATATATGATTTGAAATGGCTACAAAACCCATTAAATATGGTAATTAACTCATTTAGCATCAAAGGAAATTTCAATGTGGAGAAAATTGAAAAACAGAAGGAAAATTGGAATTTTGAAAAACAGTCGGAAATGACTCACTGTTAGGTGAGTCACAATCGCGAGTCACTAGTGGATGAGTCACCGATGTGAGCTACCTGTGGATGATTCACCATTGGGTAACTTGCTATTGGGTGACTCACCATTGGATTATCTACCTGTGGAGGAGTCATCATTGGGTGACTCACCATTGGATGAATCACTATCAAATGAGCCACTGCTAGATGAGTCATTATTGGACGAGTGACCGCTGGTGACCTATCGGTGTGAGTCACCATTGCAACCCACCATCGCGACCTATCGTCACGACTTACCATTCAAGAATCACTAATCCTAACCCACCATTTCATGTCATTTTAATTATTCACCAACATGACTCACGGTTGGGATGACCTACTATTCGAAAAACTGGAATTTTGATAAACTCCAAAAATGAGTCACTATTGCCTCCCAGAACAACTTAAAGATCAAATTTTTAGAATGTAATGGACCTGAGAGGTCCGGGATATTACATAGTTTGACTTAAGTCATGGTATATTCTAAATTCAAATATTTTTTAGATATATTGAATTGGGTTCCCCTGCAATAACTTTATGTGTAAGAACAATACCAATTTCAAATAAAAATGATGATGTTTTTTGAATTCTGATTTCCATATTGAAATGACTATGTTTTATCTCTCTCATTTATTTGTCTATTATATAAATGCATGAAAAACTATTTTTGAATTTTTTCATTCTGCTGAATTTATATATTGGATCTCTCTTATGCTGTTGGGATTCCTGTGTGGGCCACTGTCTTGGGTCACTGCCTTTGGTCGGCCTGTTACTCCTTTCGGCCCATGCCTGCCACATCTATGATTGGTGTGGATCTATATCCTGGACATTGATTAATATCACCATCCTTTTGATTTTATGTGTCCATCTGTTTTATTCTCCCTTAATGATTGTGCTTCGTTTCGACTTGGTGTGGCTCCATGGTGGCTACTGATTGTCTGGTAGATTCGAGGTGAAGTGGTGTTTTAGTGGGATGGATGACCCCCACAAGTGATGCCCTTCAAAATTTGATCTCAGTTTTATTCTCCTCTCCACCACATTTTGATCATATTTATCCTCTAGTTAAACCCAAATTTTGTAGCTAGATTTTGTGGTGTTGAATCCATAGTTCTAAGAATGTCATCTCCAGTTTACATAGCTTGCGCACTACTCCTAGTGGATTATTGTGATTGTGTTAATTCCTCATGAAGAAGAATGGTCCTTCAACAAACCAAGAAGATCATGTGCATGTGGTATTGATTTTGTACACTGAATCTTGACACCGTCTTCATCCCTACAAGCTTAGGAAATCACCACAGGTGGCTGAGAAGTGACTAGGTTTCATGATTGATTTCCTCCATCCCTAGCTCTTTCATACCCAACACATAAACACATCTAGGGGTCAATCATAAAACTCATGGGTGATGGGAGGTATTGTTCATCCAAGGTTATATTTAAGGCAACATATTTTTCTAAAAACTATGTGAGGTTGATTTTGAACCCAACAATCCTACCATCAAACCAAAGACTATACAACCAGACCTTCCCTTCAATGATAATCCATCCAATTCAAATCATCTTGCACTTGTATCATCGTTTCTCTTTCTATCATGACAAGTCGCCTAGAAACTTTTATCAGGACCCACAAAAAATATTTAAATATGTTTGAGTTTGTAAATTCTTCACTCTTCTGGTTATTTTCATATGTTGTTTGAAGCATGGTGTTTCTATTTTTTATTCATTTATTGGGGTCTACTTTATACTATACTTGTTTCTTTTTTTTAGGTTAATAAAACGCATGTGTTTATGGGTGGTGTTCATGTCGTGTGAATATGTAAAAACATGAATGAGGTGTTATTTTTTGTTGCATTCTTATTTATTGTATATTGGAGGTTTTATTTCTATTTCGATTTGAATATTGTGGACAGAACACCCAAATGGTCCTTTTATATTCGTGTCAACTATCCAGGTACACCCTTCCCTAACAATATGGGAAAAATGTCAACCCATTTATTTTATTGATTTTTTCGAAGCCTATTTTTTGTTGATGATATGAAAACAATAAAATCAGTATCCATTTAGCTATATAAAATTTTCAAATTCATATCACCGTCGCACATTCGGTGACCCACTGAAAGTGGCTCACCACTTATGCTTCTTGTATCTCATATCTGGCATCCCAATCAGCTCTATTTTTTGATTTCAACAAAAATGTGTTTATATATGTACATCACCTAAGAAAAGATGATGGAGGAACCCAAAACTCCCATTCTTTTTATCATCCTTCTCCCCCTTCCCTTTTCTGATGGGCGTTGTAACGTTGTAGAGGGAGCACCACTTAAAACCTTCTCGGTTCCATCATTTATTACACGACTCTTTGCAAGAAAAAAAATGTAATATTCATCATATTCATTCATCCTATTTATGCAGACATCACATGGGGAAGTGGTGGACTGTGTTGACATTATGTAACAACATGATTTTTGTAATCCACTCCTAAAAAATCACACTATCCAGGTGGGTTAGTCAGATTAACAATTATTGTAACTCACTATTGAGTTATATATATATGAATAGATGGATCCGACCATGATTTTAGGTGGAATTGGAATAGGAGAGGGTCTTATTATGAAGTGGAATGAGAACAAGGAGTGTTGAGGTTAAACCATTAAACCCTAAATCAGCCATGACCCCCAGTCGCATATATTAGGGTTATTATTTTTTTGGGTTCAATTAATCATTTTGCGACAAAGAAACAAAACAAATTTCTTCAATTATCAAGCTACTAGAATAACAAAAATAGATGATGCTGAAAAGAAAATACCACCATGATTTAGATCAACATGATCCTATGTGCACCGTGAGAACACCACCCATGTCAGTCTTTATATTACCAAACAAATAACAAGCAAAAAATTACAGATTATAAGTAATAAGATGTAAAACCCATAGAATCTATCTGAGGATACCAGCCTTGTTAAACTAGGTGGCAGTGGTGAAGCCTATCACGTAGAGTCATCGTCATCCACTCCTGGACATACTAACACAAAAAGACAAAAATGATGCTGATCTATACAAGGAAGAAAAAAATTGAATCTATATAGAGCCAATAATCTAAGCAGAAACCTGGTTATGATGAATGATGGATGGGCATAGATGGTCGGAACCCCTTAGTCATCCTTCTCTGAGAATCTGTAGAAGTTGTAGCAGAGCCTCATGTCGAGATATCTCTCAATGAACAAAATTAGAGACACACCAAACAAAGGGAGAGGATCCTCAAATCAATATGCAGATAGGGCAATGATGGCGTGCTAGGGTAGCATCATGCGGTGTAGTCAGAAAATCCGGGATCAAAGCCGCATGGATGAACAGGATGAAAACATCAACTTTCCTAACAAAAAATAGATCAATGGGAGGGAAAAATTTCACCGCAAGAGTGGCATGGTGGTGGAATTGTAGTTCCAAGCCGAGATAATGAAACATAGTGAGGATCCACCATGGTCGTCAAATTGTCCATAATCGACAGTCTAGGTACATTCTTGTAAAAAGGTAAGGAAATACAATTCCAGTATAAAATAAAAACTAAAAAATATATTGAAAAACCCACATGAACAGTCTCATGCAAAAATAAACATCCCATGAAAATGGAATATAGAAGAATCATATATCATATAAATAGTGAATGCATTTGACTTATATACATAGAAATAAATTAATATAATTGTAATACATGCATGGGCATAAATAAAAAAATATCCACCTTGTAATTAAAAGAATTAAAGGATGATGTTCTTTAAGCCTATGTTATATAATTGTGAATTTCATTAGATTAAGACAATGTAATAATTTAGACAATGGTATAATGGGAAACTATGCTACCAGTAGATAAAGACAGATCGAAAAGAAATCCTTTCAACCATATAACATCTTTTATGAATTTTAACAATGTTATATCGTCTGCCTCATTAGTAGAGGGTGAAATCACTGACTACATATTGCACTTCGAGGAGACTAGTCTTCTATAAGCAAAAAACACAAAAATAATGATAGACTTTTAAGTGGTGATATTTGCAGCATAATCTGAATCAACAAAACCAACAATATCATCGTTAAAACAATTGTTCATGCCATATCAAATTCATAATATATCGTACATAGAGACATACCTGGGGATCCATCTTAATTCATGCCGGTGAGGCTTACTAGGTTTTCCCAGAATCCCTCTTAAGGTACAATAAAAAAATCTATATCTGATCTAGAACAGACCATACCATACATAAAACTTCCTACTACATTAGTATATGGAATCTTATTCATGAAGGAAACATCATCATCATTTCTAGGGGTTTGATCCAAATATAGTATAAAATTTTTACATAAAGGAATTATAAAAGTATTAATATGCTAGAACAGATATCTTTTTAATACCTTATTAACATAAGTAGACTAGGATAAGTATATGGTTCTAGAATTCCTATCTCTTATTATGTCCGTACCTAAGATTTAATTATCATGTCTTAAGTCTTTTATCTCAAAGACATGGTTCAATTGATTCTTGACAGATTTTATAATCCTCATGCTTTTACAGATTAAAATCATGTCATAAACATATACTAACAGGTAAAAAAATTCATGTTTAAATGTTTTATAATATACACATGCATCAACTTTACTTCTAGAAAACAAATTTTCAATCAGAAAAGAATCAAAATTTTATACCATTGTCTAAAAGATTGTTTAAGCCCATACAAAGAATTCATAAGAAGGAAAACATGATTAGGTTTCAACATATTTGAAAATCCATTACAAGGAGTCATATAAATAGTTTCATCAAGTTTACCATGAAAAAGGAAATTTTTACATCTAATTTTTCAACATGAAAATCAAATTGGGCAGCAAAATTGGAAATAATTATTTTGGATAAATGTTCAACAACTGGGGAGAATATTTCACTATAATCAATGCCTTCACATTGAATAAATCCTTTAGTGATCATTCAGGAATTGAATTTGATTTTATATTATCCAATGTTGTTTTCTTTCTTCTTATATATCCATTTATAACCTATAATCTTATGGTTATTAGGTTTGGAAACAAAAACCAAAGTGTTGTTCTTAAGAATTGAATTCCTCTCTTTTTTGAATTGCAACTAACCACTCATTAGATTCTTTGAAATTACTAGCTTTATTATAAGTTTTAGGTTCATCATTAAATAAATCCTAAGCTACATTAAATGTATAGGAAGAAATATCATCTTGATTGAAATGGGTTGGAGGCCTAATTACTCTTCTTTCTCTATCCTGAGTGAGCTGAAAATTCCTTAGATCATTTGGTTCCTCTATTATAGGCTCACAATTTGAATTAGAATCAGATTCAACTTGAGCCTGAACAATAGGGGGAGAAGGACCGGTCCCAGATTGGGAATGGTCACTTGATTCTAAAGGAACATCAACACTTATGGGTGTTGGGACTCTAGAGGGTTCTACAGTTTAATCAGAATATTCTACTGGATCAATTCCCTTATCATTAGAGAGAACAGACTTGTGAAACATAACATCTCGACTTATTATAAACCGTTTATAACTTGGTTTATCTACCCAAAAATGATACCCCCTAACACCCTCTAGATAACCCATCAATATACACTTCACAGCCCTAGGATCTAGCTTATCAATGCGCGTATGATAAAAAGCTATGGATCCAAAGGTCCTAAGGTGTGTAAGGAATGGGGTTGAACCTTTCTAGAGTTCTTCAGGTGTATTAAAATAATTAGCATAATATGGGAAATGTTTGATAATATTGACTCTTGTTGGGGAAACCTCAGTCTAGATGGACCTGAGGATCTTTGAGTGGGGTAACATGTACCTAACCCTCTCAAGAATAGTCTTATTCATCATCTCTACTTGTCCATTTTGTTATAGAGATTCAACAATAGTCATGGATCATTTTATTCCCTCATATTCATAGAATTATATTAATTTAGTGGATAAAAATTATAAACCATTATCTGTTCTTAAGGATTTAAGTTTCTTACTATATTCACTTTCATCCCCATCTTTCCTTTTCCTAAAAGTATAAAAGGTATCAGACTTATGTTTGAGTATATAAATCCAGAATTTCTTAGAGAAGTCATCAATGAATTTCATGACATAATATCCTCCATCAAGGGAGGTGACCCAAGAAGGACCTCATATATCCGAATGAACACATCCAAGGGGTTCATTATCCTTATACATAGACATACTAAATCTCACTCTTCTAGAATTTACACATACACAAACTTCACATAATGGGAGACTTCTAGGAGTGATATTACTCAAACGCCCCTATTTTTTAAGTTTATTAAGTCCTTTTTCACTTACATTCCATAACCTTTTATAATAAAGGGTAGTTTTATCATGTTATTAATCATAAGAGATGTTTAACTTACTTCTATAAACCTTAATCTTTAACACAAAATTTCCATTACAAATTTTTCCTTTCATAACTATCATGGATCCCTGGACAACCATAAGACTCCTAGAGTCTGACTTAATGATGTAACCCTTGTGGTCAAGGATTCCTAGAGATATTAGTTATATTTTTTGTTCTGGTACCCACTTAACATCCTCAATAATATTAGGAGTGATATCATGAAGCTCTAATGAAACTCTTTTTATGCCCAAAATGTGACAAATCCTGTTATTCACTAGGAAAAACTCACCAAATTTTATTTCCCTTAACTCAGTAATGAATTCCCTTTAAGAAACATGTGAAAAGAACATCATGAATCTAGGATCCATTAATCAGAGATAGCTATGTCATAAACATTTAACACATTCGTAGTGTCAAAGTCCAACCCAACAAATAAAAAATGGTCATTATTATTATCTCTATAGTCAACATTCTTATTAGGGAAATTATACAAAACGTGACCAGGTTGTTTACATTGAAAACACTAGATTAATTTTTTTAGACTTATATCATTTATTCAAAGACTAACCCCTCTCCTTTCTCTTACTCTTGGGATCACTTTTACATCTAGACTCACTTTTATTCCTTATATTTAAACCCTCAGACTCTGTCTTAACACTACCCTTCCTTTTAAGGTCTTTGGAGATTAGATTATGTTCAACTTCTTCTAGAGTTAAAGTGTTTTTTCCACATATCATTAAATCTTTAACAAAATTAAAATATTAATCTAATGAAGTTATCTGTATTATGGATTATCCTCATATTCTGATTTAATATTTATATTGGCTAGATCTAACATGATTTTATTAAATTCATCAATGTGTATCCTGACTGCCATTTCAGGGTGCATTTTGAATGTATACAATCTCTTTTTTTGTATTTTCTACCAAGAAGAGATTTAGTCACATAAAGGGATTCAAGTCTAGACCATATACCCATAGTAGAAGATTCGTTAGAAACTTCTCAAAATACTTTATCTCTTAATGATAAAAGAATTATGATAAGGGATTTCCTAAGAGTCTCTTTAGGGACATCAATGTAAGTGATGAAAGTCTTCCCATTTGGGGTAGGAGTGGTTATTTTCTTTCTAGAACCAGCAAGGGCATCAATTAAATCATTATGATCCAGTAGGGCAGTCATTTTAATTTTCCACATATTAAAATCATTTTCTCCCTCAACTTTATCAATATCAAATTTAGTAGAACCCATTGTGAATGTTATATAAGGCTTTGATACAACGTTTTGGGGTTGAAAATTTAAACCCTAAATCACCTAGGATCCAATTTTGTGTATTTTAGGGTTATTATTTTTATTTGTTCAATTAATCATTTGGAGACAAAGAAATAGAATAAGTTTTATCTATAGATTGGATAATAGAAGAAAGAAAACAGAAGATGAAAAAAAGAAAATAACACTAGATATAGCGTGCTACATATCAGTGTGATCATATGTGTATGATGAGAACACCACCCAAGTCAGTCTTTATATTACCAAACAAATAACAAGCAACAAGTTACAGACTAGAAGGAACAAGATGTGAAAACCAAATAAGCTATTCGAGGAGCCCGACCTTGTTGAACTAGTTGGTTGGGGTGAAGATAGTCATGTAGAGTCAATGTTTTCCACTCCTGGATGAAATCAAAGACTCATAGAAAAAGTATATAGATATATAGATGACTGGATAAATTGAAATTCTACAGATCCAAGAATCTAAACTGAAACCTGGTTATGATTAAAGATGGGTCAATATTTGAAACAACATTGATACATATTCATTTAGAAACCAATATAGAGTCAATATTCAATGAGTCTCCACCAAAGAGGTACTCTAGTTGTAGGAGGTGGAATGATCTAAGAAAAGGGAAGCATGAATGACAGAAACCCCTTAGTAATTCCTATTCTTCTCCAATAATCCCAAGAAGTTGCAGTAGAGCCTAACTTTAGGAGAGCTCTTGATGAACTGAATGAGAGACACACCAAACCGAGAGATAAGATTCCTGAATCAATCAGAAGATTTGGAAATGATGGCGTTCCTGGGGAGCGTTAGGAAGTATAGTAAAAAAAACCCATGATCAAAGCCGTGTGGATGACCAGGATGAAAAAAATGGCTTGCCTAACAGAATGCAGTTCAATGAGACTGACAAATGGTGCTTCAAGATTGGCATATTTGTGGCATCGCACATCTAATCCAAGGAAAATATACACTATGTGGATCAACTGGGGTTGTTAAATGGGATATAATTTATGATCCATGTACATTCAGGTAAATAGGTAAGGAAAAATCCATTTCAGTATAAGAGAAAAACCAAAAACAAAAATGGAAAATCCAACATGAATAGTACCATGCATAAATAAAAACCCCATGTAAATTAAATATAAAAGAATCATATATCATATAAATTGAGAATGTTTTTGACTCATATAAATAGAAATAAATTAATTTATTTTCAATAAATGTAGGGGAATAAATCAATAAAAAGTGTTCATAGGGAAGCGTCTCCATATTAAGATCTACCACCCACAACAATTCTTCGAAGAAAATTATTTTGGATGATCAGGAATATGAAAAACTTGTGGTATTTCTCAGAATGTGAAATTGGTTAATATATAGGATTATTTATAAAACCTAAATATGATAAAGTAAAATAGTTTTTTAATAGCATTCAATAGTTCACATATATGGGATGTATAATGGGGGACATAGAACCTTTAATCTATGGAACCCTAAAGTGGAAGGGAAATGTGATATCACTATTGAACAGATATAGATTATATCTCACAGAGGTGAATATTAAATGAACACTATTAAATTTGGTTGGATTGTGCATCTACCAACCTCTCTTCACAAATAATTATTCCTTAGTATTATTTTTTGTATGATAAACTGTTATATTGAAAAAAAAGTTCATCTGTGTCTATATAGTCACCACAATACCAAAATCTCTATTGACAAGGTGCATATATAAGAAAATTCTACATAAGACAGTTAATGTATCATAATATTATTTGTTTACTGATTGACGGCTTGCAGGACCCAAGTACCAGGAAATATTGGTTGCGCCTTCAGTGTGTTTCGGGGGGCTACTAGCCGTTGAAGATTTTTACTACCTTGAATAATGGAGCCAAGATGGTGCAGTGGGGTGGGGAGGTGATTAACAATGGCATCAACCACCACTTGATGATGCAGATGGATAGTGGGCATCTTTGTTAAAAAAAAATAATCAGTCAGAATGAGAATACATATAGAACCATAATGTGTGAATTGAATTTACTATCCAAAAGGGTTTGATCCACCCCCACGTTGATGATGTAGGGTTCTAAGTGGAAGTATCCCTCTGGGATTTCACCAAGGCTTGGGGAAAATCAAACACCAATTTCCAATTTCCCCACTGCACTGATGTTGGGAGAACTCTAGATAATTTCATGGATAGAAAAATTAATTAACCCATAAGTGATCTCATAATCGCTTATTTATAAATCAGAATCGATGTGAATTTCACCGGTTTAGTAAAAGAACACATTGGTTCGACCAAAACAAGACAACTCTTGGTGAGGGACACACTGGTTAAATCTCCCCATTTTGGTCAGAGAACACATTGGCTGAACCGAAACAACAAAACTCTGGGTGAGGGAGACATCGATTCATTTTTTAGAAAAAAAACACACTATTTATTTTAATAAATAATTTGAATAAAATTATAAAAATAAAATATTTTGAATAAAATTATAACAATCCCCCACTTTATTTCATAAATATTAATTCTATAAATTACAAGTGAGTCATTATAAATTATAAAGGTATATTTTGATTTAAACTTTTACATCGTATCTATATCTCAATGTTTATCAAATTTATAAGTTGTAAAAACATTAAACATATTAACCATAAAGATAAACCAGATATACCATACATACAATGAAACATTCATCCAAAATCTCAATTTTTAGCACTTTTATGGCCATGTGATTATATACTTTTCATGAACTCTCTAAAGAGTAAACCCATTAACTCCTATAAGAAGTGACACCACTTCTAAGTTTACATACGAAAAATCTTACAATGTGATTCCATTATTAGAGAACATTACACATTGAGACTTAATATTTTGTTAAGAGTTTATATGTCAACCTCTAATCATAATAGATGATATTGTCACAAAAATATTGTGTCTATAATTTTCAATATCAATAATCATCTTCATAACTTGTTTTTACCCATTAAACACTTTGACTAGGATCTACCTAAAGGATGTGTTGAGTTTCCATAAATGAAATTATTTATTTTTTGGGTTTTAACCCCATATCTTCATTAGTTTCACGAATAATCTCTCTCTATATAGATTTTGTAAACATATCTACAATATTTTTACAAGATCTCATATAAACAATTGTTATTGTACCATCTTGTAACAATTGTCTCACATAATCGTGTCTCAAAATCATATGTCTAGGATTTCCATTGTACATTCATCTATATACCCTTGATAATGTTTCTTCAATATCACAATTGAAAGAGATATTAGGCATTGGACTTGGATACAATCTAATATCCAATAATATATTCCTAATCCATTCATTTTCCTATACACATACTTCTTAAGGTGATAAACCTCAACTTCTTGGTCGAATGTGAAATACATGTTTTTTCTTACTCACCCAAGAAATAGAACTAACTCAAAGAGTAAACAACCATATAGAAGTGTATTGGTTATCAGAAATATTGGTAATCCAACTTTTATCGGTGTATCCTTATAATATAACCGTATAATCATTATAGTATAAACTTAAATCTTTGGTCTTTATTATGTATCTAAAAAATTATCGTTATAAATTTCCAATAATACTCACTAGGATTACTAGTATATCAGCACATTTTACATACTTCAAAAGTAATATCAGGTCTAATTCAATACATCACATACATTAAAGAACCAATTACACTAGTACACTCAAGTTGTATTATAGCTCTACCTGTATTTATAAAAAGTTTAACACTAGAATCAAATGAAGTATTGAATTATTGGAAACCAAGATAATCAAATTTATTTAAAATTATTTCTATGTAATTATACTGCCTTATATAATACGTCCTCTATGTTTTCTAATGGTAATACCAAGAATAGTATTAACTATTCCAAGGTCCTTCCTTTTAAACATACAAAATAAGTAATCCTTTGTCTAAATTACACCAATCATATTGGTTCCAAATATTAACATATCATCCATATATAGACACAAAATAACTCCATATTATTTTTCAAATGTTGAATAAACACATTTATTCTCATTTTTATGAGTAAATCCATTAGATAAAATAATGGAATCGAGTTACTCATGCCACTGCTTCAGAGATTGTTTAAGACATTGAAGTTATTTAACTAGTTTACATACCTTATTTTCATTACCCATTAAAACAATAACTTTTGGTTGTTCCATGTAAATATCATCATTTAATTCTTTAACTGAATTTGAAATTGGATTCTTGGGAATGGGATGAAGATTCTATTCGAGAATGTAAGAAATCTTCAACACTATAAGAAGAAACTTCATCTTGTCTTGCTACCAAGAGATTTTTTTGTCATCAAAACGGTCACATTGGACCATGTCTTGGTTCATCACTTTAAAGAATTTGAAATCTATATTCTAGGTTCTACCTTCAGTATCAATCCCTTTTGATTGTTAAAAAATAATTAAGTCAAATAAGAAGATGGATAGAACCTTGATGCGTTAATTGAATTCACTGTCCAAAAGGGTTTGATCCACCCCCACGTTGATGGTGTAGAGGTATTAGTGGAAGTATCACTCAAGTATTTCACCAAGTTTTGGGGAAAATAGAACATGAATTTCTGATTTCCCCACTGCACTGATGTTGGGAGAACGTTGGAGATTTTCTTGGAATGAAAAATTAATTAACACATAATCGATCTCATCATATATTATTTATAAATCGGAATAGGTGAAAATTATACTGGTTTGGTCAAATAAGACATTGGTTTGACCGAAACAAGACAAATCTTGGTGAGGGAGACACCGGTTCGATCACACCATTTCGGTCAAATAACACATTGGTTCATCCAAACCGTCACAACTCTCGGTGAGGGATACACCGGTTCAAATTTGAAAAAAAAAATCATTTTAGAAAATAATTTTAATAAAATTATAATAATAAAATATTTTGAATAAAATTATAACAATCTTTACAGTAAGGGGCCTGGTCGGGCCTACATTGTGAGGAACATGAGTGTCCTGTCTTGGATGATGCTGCAGCACTCAGGCATTCGCGCTTATGTCCCTGAAGACAAGTTATTCGAGGATTCCACCTTTTGCATCATCTACATCTATACAAACATGGTCATGTAATTAATTTTACTCGTATTTTGATGTGGTGGGAATGATGTTGGTTTATTGGGATAAAATAAAATTTATTTTTACTTATTTTCACTTGATGCACCTTTATCTTGTCTCTCAAATTGTAATAAAAATAAAAATTACAATCAAACCCAGTCACATAAATAAATATTAGAATCAAATGGATTTTTTTCTGTACATACCATGATTACAGATTCATGAATGTTGGTTGAACCTTTTTTTTGTTGATATGGGTTTCTGTGTGTGGATCTTTCTATGTATGACAACTCTCTCTAGGGACTATGGTTTTGGACATTTTTCTAACAGATAAGTTCTTCTAGTCAGATTGTATTTCATCTAACAAGATTTTCAATATATTTTGATGTTTTTCTACACTTTTATTTAGACAACGAACATCTACTCTACATGGCCACACTACTACAGATATTCCCTTTAACAGCGTGTAAAAAAAGCTTTTATGATCATGTAATGAATTTTACTCATATTTTGATGCGGTGTGAATGATGTTGTGTTTTTTGGTAAATAAAATATTTTCTTACATATTTTCACTTTAAAAACCTTTATTTTTACTCTAAAATTATAATACAAATAAAATTTATAGTCATACCAACTCACCTAAATAAATATGGGAAACAAATAGATTTTATGGTGTCCATACCTTGATTACTGATTCATGAACGATGGTTGCACCTGTCATTTTTTTGCTGAGATGGTTTTATGTGTGCCGATCTTTCTACCTATGGTGGATCTCTCTTGGGAAAAAGGTTTTGGAAGTTTTTATAACAGGGAATCTCTTCTAGTCATATTTGTAACGTAGAAATTATTCTTGTCAGATTGTATTTCATCTACGATCGTTTTTAATATATTCTGTTGTTTTTCTACACATTTATTTAGATGAAGAACATATACTCTACCCTGTCACACTAATACATATATGATAATTAATAGAACGTAAAAAATATTTTAACAGTGTTAAAAAAATCACAGTTAAAGATGGTTCCCTTTATCAGCACTTTCAATAGTGATGATAACGGGCGACTTTATCAGCGCTTTCAATAATTGTAATAAAGGGGGTCATTTATCAGTGCAATAAATAGAGCTGATAAATACCTCACCTTTTGTAGTGTTCTATTTGTATAACAACACACCATTTTAACCTATAACCTATACACCAAATTTATAATTTAAATGAAATAAATTTTACTTCACGAATACAAAAAAATACTATTATAAATTTCAGAGTTAGGCGTTGAGATGGTGTAACATCCCAAGTAAATAAAGAATATGACATTTTCATATTTATTAATATATGTAAATTAAATATTAATTTTTATTTTAAGGGGATTCTATGTTTGATGGCTTACTCAACATGCAACAATGAGTTTCATTGAAATCTTATGTTGTAAACAACTCTATGTTATACTGAAAAATAATATAATAATATTATTATTTTAAATGGTAGTTAACTTCTAACCATTGTATTAGAGGGAATTAATATCAATAACTAAATTGTGATTAAACATGTTTATTAAATTTATTTTCATTTATCCAATAAATTTTAGAGGTGTAAAATACGAATGAATCAGATTTTAAGCATTAAAAACTATAATATTTTTAAGGTCATTTTACTGCCTTTTGATGAAGAACCATTTTTTAATATATATTTTGACACTTTTATATGTTTTATTTGACAAAATAATATTCTTATATAGAATAGGGACATAATAATTTACTTTGGGTAAAATATTTGTATTTTTCTGATAAATTTCATTTTTTTGATGAATAGTGAAAAATATTGCATTTTAATTCAATACTGTCTTTTAATATAGTTTATTTATATGATTATACAATACTTTTAATTGGTTTTAAAGTGTAATTAGATTACCTTTTTGTTGTTTAATTCAATTTTATTCATTTAAAGTAATTTCGAATTGAAATTATACACAAACACATGTCAATCTTTTGATAGTCATTATTTCTTTAAAACACACTCTTTAGTTTTGACAACGGGAATTAATTTTAAATTAATTTCTGAAAATTATGTGTTTAAAATTTGGAAAAATGGATTTCATATTTGGAATAAAGTTTTCCAAGTTGTGTAAATATGTAACTTTTATTTTTATACAATATAAATAGCAACATCAGCAAATATTTTATTTTCCATGGTGAAAGGGTAAATCTGGTAAATAATGGTAAAAAAATAATATTATAATAATATTAAATTACCATAACATGTTTCCTAACCATATTGTAAGATAAATGTCTGACCATGGGATCCTTGGGTCGATTTTGGGACTCTATGGAGCTACATTTAAGTGAAAATGACATTTTATAAAAATTAATTTCAAGTTAAGGAAAATAAAACAAAAACATATATCTTTTAGTAAAACAATTTTTATATGGAGTTATATAAGTGTTATTTTAGACTATAAATTGTCATTATAAATATAAAAAATATTTATTGCCTCATGGTGTTATATTTATAATTTTTGGACCTTAAATAAATAAATTTAATTATAACAGAATGATGATGTAGTGTTTGCTTCATTAATAAAGGATTCAAATAAACGATATTATAAATGTTAAAATAAATGTAATATGGTTATTTGGATATCATCCACGAATTTTTTGGATCCTAGTTTAATGTTATATTTGTATTAATGAAGTTTTTTCGAATCAATCAAGTTGTTATAGATTTTTTAAAAGTCATGATATGAATAGTTAAATATAAAATATTTTATTAAATATTATAAAATATTCATAATTCTAAGATTCATCCAAATATTTATAATATGTCTAAATTTTTATTATGGACTCTTTAATCATATTTTTTTCATGTTGGGTAACTATTTTTATTCTCAAAGTGTTAAATGCTTGATAAAATGATAAGAGTAAAAAAGGTTTAAATAAAAACGATAAGGATTAAAAAATATCCAAAACCTATCCAATTATTATTGGATGATTTTATTTAGAACAATAGTCATACTATATTATAATTTAATTTCTTGTGGACTATTTGAAAGTGAAAATCATTTTATAATAAAATAATACATTCAAGCTTTCCTAAAGAGCCCCACCCCCTCCTTATAAAAGGCCATAACCTCTATCACATTACTCACACCTCTCAAGCCCCTTAAATGATCCAATATCTTCCAAAATAAGCTCCCCAAATCCATATATTCTTCCTAGAATCTTTCATCTATGCATAATGAAATTAAATAGAGCCCTTTGGCTCAAATCAAAAGAAGTTACCTGATTTGAGATAACGTCTTCTCTCAATTTCCTTTCCATTATTTTTCATTCTCCAATACATATTCTATTCTTATTCTTTGTTTACATAACAAAAATGGTATACTAAATATTCTAGATTGTTTTTATGAGAAGGATTCGAACTACACTTACACACTCCTCCATCTAATGGGTATAGAATATACTTTTTCTGTGGACGGTGAACTACAACCTCACGAAATGATGATTGTTCAATCATCTCCTACCACCTCTTATAGTGGCCATTATGATGGAAATTCAATTATATATGATATTTATGAAATTTATTTTATCTCTATGCTTCTGTAATTATTATTTATAACATTACATTATGCTTTTCATGTAGTATAAATACGATAATTTCATTCAAGTAAGTGTAGACTACCACCCCCTCAAAGTGATATGACTAGTTAATGCTATACATGGTACATATAATGGATGGAATTAATGAAATTATGTAACATATATAACATAGTTATTATACTGGAATTATAATATAGCAATGTATCATTTATTTTTAATTCCTTTAAGAATGAAAAATAAATGAAAGTAGCATCAACACTACGAGAAAATAGTGTTTTAGCGACAGTTTTTAAAACCGCCGTGAAAAAACCGCCGCTAAATTTTTGATTTTTTTTAAATTAGTGTCGGTTTTTAGTGGGGGATTAAACCGTTGCTAAATCATTTTTAATTTTTTTAATTTTTTTTAATTTTTTTAATTTTTTATTTCTTTATTTTATTATATTAGTAATTTATTTATTTGTTTTTTTAATTTATTTATATATTTATTATTTATCATTTATTTATTTATTTATTTATTTATTTATTTTTGTAATTTATTTATTTACTATTTTATTATTATATATATATATTTATTTATATAATATTTTTTTTAAAATATTTACTAAAAAAATTAATTTTTTTTAACGGTGATTTTTTAAAAAAAACTGCCGTGAAATAGCTACGGTTTTTTGAAAACCGCTCCAAAATTTAAGAAATTTTTTTTGAAAAAAAAATAAAAAATAAAAAATAAAAAATTATTTATTATTTAATATTTTTTTATTATTTAAATTAAATATAGTTTATTATTTATAATTTTATATATTTATATTATGTCAATTAATTAATATTTATAATTATTAGTTAATAATGTTTTTAAAATGAAAGCAAATCTTAAATAAGTAGAAAAAGAGACTTCGACATCAAATGACCATAATTTCTGATCCGAGAGTCCTTTTCAGCTCCACAACCAGTCAAATAGATGTTTATCAAATGAGGAAAAACCAAGTGAAAATTAAATCGTGTGATAATCAAAGGAAAAAATATATTCAAAATTCAAAAGTCGAAAATCGAACTCAAACTTCAAGACCATTAATTTTAATCAGGGTGTCCGTTTTGGCTCTACCATATATCAAATCAAATCCTGCGATGATATCTACACTGCTTTGGTCTAGTAACAACTCTTGGAGTATCTTAAACCTTTTTATTCCACCAGAAAGGCCTAGAAGGCCTCCGAAATAGAGGTTTTAGTTGCAGATACCGATTTTATAAAATTCAAATGGATATAACTTTTAATCCACATGTCCATTTGGCATGTACCATGTAGAGACCCGAAGCTTGACGTACATGAACATTACATTACTTTTGCAGAATACTTGATACATAACGAAAACAGACGCACAAGGACCATAATAGTTTAGTGTCTTTGGAAACTCAGAAAAATAATCTTCTAATCGTGGTGAAAGATCTTCAACATCTCCCATAAATATCTTCCCCATTTGTTTTCTTACCTAAAACCTTTCTTTAAATCCTGGGGAAAAGAAAACATATAAAGGGTGAGCTAAAATACTCGGTAAGGGTAAGCATAGAGAACATAAAACAATCCATAAACATTTAAATGCAAAAAACTTGAACATAAAATCTAAACATCAAAATCATGAGCAACGACATAAATCTTTGAAGCACACAAGGCATAGATCATAAAGGAACATAAATCATGATAAAATAGCATGGTAATAAAACATGTAATTGTGGACACCATTAAGCACTTGATATGATTTCCATAGTAGCCAAAGCATTGCTGACAAGGCCATCTTAGTGGACAAAGTCCCTTTCTGAATCGAGTTCACTCCTCGTTCCAGTCTTGTATTACTAAACCGGATTAACTTACCCTTCTAGCCATGTCTATCTCATGAGATATAAATATTTACCCAATACATTTTAGGGAGATATAGTTCCCACCCATCTAACAATGAAATCATTCTTACTTGTGCCACAAAATAAACATACATCATTCATAATAACCCAATGAATAAAATGGGTTTCATAAACATCATCCCATCATCAAATAATCCATATAAAAGAAATGGATATCATTTCATAATAAGAATAGTGAAACCATATAAATCATAGAGACATTATACTTGAAACATACACATATGAAATAATGTCATCTTAGATGGAAAATGGTTTTGATAAAACATTTGAAATGAATTCTTGAGGAAAATATCATTTCTTCTTCAAAATCAATTTCTTTTCACAAAACGTCATGCAATTTTTAAAAGAAAAAGATTTTGTTGAAAATATTCATGAAATATTTTGGAGGAAGATTCATGAAAATAAGGCTTTATAAAACCGTATAAATCCTTTCATGCCGTATAAGTAAAAAATCATTCTTCTCGTACTTTTGCCGGAAAAGTCAAAAAACACCTCGTAACATAAAAAAAAACGATTCCTTACATAACATGTTGTAAAAGTAAAAAATGGGTAAAAAGGACTTTAAACATACATGAAAACATTTTTATAAAATAGGAACATGGATGATAAATATAACCCCAGTGAATACATACGAATAAACAATCTCGGATAAAAACGAGATTGGAAAAGTTATCCCTTACCTTATGTCCGATATGCTTCGTATGTATCCGAACCTCCTGTATAATGATTTAAATAATGTCATTTACTTATTAAAGAATTATATTCATTTTTATTATATCATATATGGTTCACTTATGTATTAATATTACCCGTTTATTTGTCAATTCCATGTTAAAGTAACATTTTGGGTAAAATTGTTTCATTTATCGTACGTGTTTGGACTTGTTGTTCTTGATATTATTATTAATTATATCATGATTTACTTACTTAAAGAATGTAAAACATGATTTATATATCATATATATTTAGTATACATATATATAATAGATAGATAAATGAAATGAAACACACTATTCATGGAGACGGTAGGCCGTACGTATGTATGAACGTTGTTTTCCTTTCTTTATTGACTTGAATGGAAGTAAGTAGATGACATATATATATATATATATATATGTATACATAAATCAAGTAGATTTATTATGTCATATATTTCATTATTATTCATTTTATATACTTTATAATCATTTTTGAATGGTTAATCATGTTAAATGAATCTCATCGCGTTCGTGGAGATGGTAGTCCGTACGTACGCACGAGCGATGATATCATTCCCATGATCATGGAATTGTATTTAAGTGTATATATACTATTACATAATCAATATCAATTTACAATAACCATATATAGTTATTTATTTACACCATTATACCCATCCATGTAAGGTGGTGGTGGAAAAACTGATTACACCACGGCGTGGAGACGGTATTCCGTACGTACGAACGCGTGGTGATTTCATTTTCTATAGTATGGATAGAAGGTGAAATAGGGTTGTTTAATATTCATAATAACATATTAGTATATGAGTGATACTGATTTTATTACTTTATAATGAAACAACTAAATAAGAAGAAGTTGATGAAGAAAGAAACTTGAGAGAATCGAAAGAAGAGATTACCTCTTCTTCGAAACACCTCCTTTAAGCCTTCTCTTAAGGAAGTAGAGTTGGTATTTTGAGAATACCAGAACCTCCAGAATGTTTCTAGGGAAGTTTAGAAGAGAAATGGGCAGGGTTTGGCCGAGATTCAAGGCTCAAAAGGGTGTGAAGAGAAGAGGGAATGGGTGCCCTTTTTATAAGGGAGGAGAGGGTCACCTTTGGAAAACTCAAAATATTATTTTATAAGAAAGTCATATTCAGTTTATAATAGCTAAAAATTTATTTATTTAGAATATAAGGTGGGGATGGATCGAAATCCACTCATACAATAGAATTTATACAAGTTTAGGTTTCTATTTTAACCTTATAATTTAGATTTAACTTTAAGTTAAATAATTTTACTTTCACCCTGTCTTCTTGTTTTCTTACACTATAAGGTTAATAAACTTACTATAACAAGAAAAACGAACCCCAAGTTGTTTATTATTAATATATATAACCTTATATAAGTAATTTTTCTGAACCTTAGATTTTTATGAATTAAATAACAATTAATAATATAATATTTGTTTTAAAAACTATTTTATGTCAATTTTGACACTATTTGGTAATTGATTTTTGTGAAAATCATAACAGAATTATTAGTTCGAAAAAAGTTAATTAAATCATTAATAACATGTCATATTAACCTATAAAATTATTATAATTCATAAAAACTCTCAAATTTAATTTATTTGGGTATTTATAACATTAATTATGTCAATATTTCATTAATAAGATAATTACTGCATCATCGTTGTGTCATAAATAAATTAAATGATTTAATGTATAAAAATTATAAATAAATTACCATTAGGTATGAAATCTTTTTATATTTATAATGAATATTTATAGTCTAATTTATCTTATGTATAACCCTATATTAAAAATGTTTTAGTTATTAAACTTTGATTTTAACTATTTTAACCCTTCTTTAAATAAATTAATAATAAATGTCCTAATCTAATCCAAGTGGACCTAAATGACCATATTTTATTCCTAAGGTTGTTTATGGTCAAATTACACTTATTAAATAGAATTAGGACATGTGTTAGGGTAATAATAATATCATTTTTACCCTTAATTATCCTATTTACTTTTAACCGTGGTAAAAAAAAGTAAAAAATTACTATTCACCAAAAAAAAATCATCTCATTGAACCAAATTTTAGTCCTTGATATTAATCGTGTCTCTCGGATTATCGAAATTCCACTCACAGAAGCAGTAAAATTAAGTTTTATGTGAATTTCCAAATTCTCTTAGGAGGTGGGTAAAAGACGGTGAAAAGTTCAATAAAATTTTTATATATCTAAAATTATTATAAAACGACTCCAATGAATTACATTGAACTTATATAGGTATTCTGTATCAATTTTGACCTAAAATAAATTTAAATAAAATAAATAATTATTTAGATAAAAAGTTGGTTTTTAAATAGTAACCTAGTGTTTTCACTATTCATCAAAATTGAAAGTTTTCAGAAAAAATTCCAAAAATTCACCCTAGGATAATTTCAATATACTGAATCAAAAAATGAAGTCCATTTTGAAAGATGAAATTTATAAAATTTAAAATTTTTTTTATTACTATTCATAACCGCTAGTTTATATAACATATCGTTGTTTAGTGAAACTTGGTATTGCGTACAACACATGCTATCGTGGAAGGTCGCGATTGCGTGTAATGCAAGCCATGTCAGGGATGCGTGTAGTGCAAGACTTCTTTGTTGTTGCGTATAATAGAATCCAACCATATTTCATTTATACATTGAATATATATATATATATATATATATATATACTCAATGTTGCGTATAACATAATCAAAACTTATTTCATTTATACATTAAACAAAATCTATACTTAATGTTGCGTAAAATAATTTCCAAAAAACAAACTTGAAATTGTGTGTAACACGAGCCAAGAATAGTGTTGCGTATATTGCAAGCTAATACAGTGTTACATATAACGCAAGATAATTTTGATATAGCATACAACAAAAGACATCAAAGAAATTAAAAAGAATAATTCTCATAAAATATCAGGTTGTTACATTCTACCCCCCTTAAAATGAATTTCACCCTCGAAATTCGTCGGGGGTTATAAATAGTTTTCTACTTGAAAGTTTCTTTAAAAGAAACCCACATCGTAAAAAGGAATACCAAAAATTATCTTTAAAAAATAAAGTATGAAACGTAACAGTTACCCAAATTAACTAATCACTAGGTTTCCACGTAGGAGAAAATAGGTGAAAATATAGATATTGTAGAGAAATCTAACCATCATGTTCTGATGGAGAGTGATAGAGAACATGGCTATGAAAATGCCAAAAAACACAAAGCCATAAATTTGTGATGATCTAGGGTACCATCTGATTCATCGGATATAAGGGCACTAGGACAACATTTTTGGTTTTCAAGATCATTTCCCTAAAGTCTAAGAATTTGAATTAGAAGAAATACTTACTTTATTTTGGTAAAATCTCACCGTTGTTCGTGCATTGAACAATTTCCACTTTATCTCTTTAAGAAATGAAGTTGAATTTGTCTTTCGCGAAGTTTTAGCAGATCATGTGATAAAATGATAGGTCATTCCATCTGTCTCAAACATAAGTTAGCAAAAGTTATATACATAAGTCCATCTATGGTGAGATTAATCATATGTGGTTCCAAAATGGACTTATAATTCATCTATCAACCTGCATAATAAAATAAAACTAGTTTCTACTAACCAGATACTTTCTTTAGGCTAGTGGTAGGTAATAAAGGCCTGTCGTACTTCGGTTGTGGGTTCGATTCCCACAGCCTTGTTTGACGTGACGGGTTGTCACCCGTCCTGCAGGTTATCCTTTTTATAAAACTACATTATTATAACTTTCCATCAATAACATCTAAAAAGTTCTAGCCTTAAACAATAATAGCTTATGTCCAACATAATCCATTCCAATCTTTAGGCTTATCCAAAATACTATTGTCCAATATCATATTATAGTGAAAATGATTACCATAGAGTTCATATAACAAGCATGTTAATACCATCGTTGATCCCCATATATCATAAGATATGTCTTTTTTGTCACATTCCAAACATTCGAAGGCCTTAATCATGTATTCTCTTGAAAAATGAATACCCATTGAACCTTAGTGTAAACATGAGTGCTGTCAAAAGTTAACTCTTTCCACATACCAAAATCCCAAAATTCTATATACTCAAACCATGATATCACTTAGTCCTTATAATAACCATGAGCTCATGAATACTATCAAACATATTATTTCCTCCTTATCCATTCATTATGTGCATATCATCTTCTTTCCAAAAATATCTGAATAACATTTCATGGTTACCAGTACCATTCAACATATACTTTCAAATACTTTAGAAAAAACAACAGTGTAACAATCCCTAGATGTTTCTTTATTCCATAGTACCATTAAATTACCTATACAACATAACTCTTGATAAAAATACATTCATTCCACTACCTTCTTAAACCATTGACCAATCTTTAACACTTCTTTCATATCATATATCATTTTTAGTCTCCTCATCATCATCCACATAAATACTACCCATATGACCATGCTGATTCTCTTCATGAGATTTTCCCTTAGGGAATTGGTTTGCATAATGCCCATACATTCCACATTTAAAACATCTAATCATTGTTGATGTTGTAGAAATACCATTATCCTTATCCATGGTGTTAACTGAACCTTTTCATTTTCACTTACTTGATTTGTGTCCTTCTTTTCCACATCCAAAGCATCTTCCAGTTCCTTTGAAACATTCTCCTTGATGCCTCTTCCCACATTATTTACATGATAGAAATTGAACTTTCATTCCTCTATGATCATCATGAAACTTCATCTTTCTCTTATTAGCTGAGTCGATAAACTTACCAAAGTTGAGATTATTGATCATATTATGAGATTACTGATTAGGAATAATAACGATATGTGGACCTCCAGATCCAATTTCATTCGGTTTCTCATGAAGAATAACATTCCTTTGTCCATCATATCCTCCATTATCATGAATCTTCCCATTCCTAGCCATTTTCTAAAACCCAAAAAAAAATAGTGTGAGAGGCCAAAATCATAATCAAGGGGGATTACCTTCAATATCTAACATCTTAGGTAAAATTCTAAGATCGTTACCATAATTCTAGGACTAGAACTTGTACTTATACTTAACCTTAGGGACATCCCTAGACACACCTTAGAAATATCTCTAGGGATCTCACTAAAGTTCTCGCATCCTAGTTTCCAAAGGTTGAATAAACCTTTCCTCTGATACCAACTATAACGGTCTGGAATTACTTCCAGTGGACTATAATTGATACCTATCAGGGCACTACATGAGTGGATGCACCCCTTGGGTGGGACACACCACCATCCCCAGTGGCAGCCATTTCCTCATGAAGCCCTTGGGCGGAGAGCCATTCTTCGTCCAACGCTCACATGTGAGAGTTCCCAAGGATCGGATTCATTCCTACCTCCTTTGCCTATGATACCAAATATATAGACCCGAAGCTTGATGTACATGGACATTACATTACTTTTATAGAATACTTGATACATAACGAAAACAGACGCACGAGGACCGTAATAGTTTAGTGTCTTTGGAAAATCAGAAAAATAATCTTCTAATCGTGGTGAAAGATCTTCCACATCTCCCATAAATATCTACCCCTTTTGTTTTCTTACCTAAAACCTTTCTTTAAATCCCGGGGAAAAGAAAACATATAAAGGGTGAACTCAAATTCTCAGTAAGGGTAAGCATAGAGAACATAAAACAATCCATAAACATTTAAATGCAAAAAACTTGAACATAAAATCTAAACATCAAAATCATGAGCAACGACATAAATCTTTGAAGTACATAAGGAATAGATCATAAAGGAACATCAATCATGATAAAATAGCATGGGAATAAAACATATAATCTTGGAAAACCATTAATCACTTGATATGATTTCCATAGTAGCCAAGGCATTGCTGCCAAGGCCATCTTAGTGGACAAAGTCCCTTTCTAAATCGAGTTCACTCCTCATTCCAGTCTTGTATTACTGAACTGGATTAACTTACCATTCCAGCCATGTATATCTCATGAGATATAAATATTTACCCAATGCATTAGAGGGATATATAGGTCCCACCCATCTCATAATGAAATCATTCTTACTTGTGCCACAAAATAAACATAAATCATTCATAATAACCCAACGAATAAAATGGGTTTCATAAACATCATCCCATCATCACATAATCCATATAAAAGAAATGGATATCATTTCATAATAAGAATAGTGAAACCATGTAAATCATAGAGACATTATACTTGAAATATAAACATATGAAATAATGTCATCTTAGATGAAAAATGGTTTTGATAAAACATTTGAAATGAATTCTTGAGGAAAATATCCTTTCTTCTTCAAAATCAATTACTTTTCACAAAACGTCATGAAAATTTTAAAATAAATAGATTTTATTATAAATAGTCATAAAATCTTTTGGAGGAAGCTTCATGAAAATAAGGCTTTATAAAACCATATAAATCCTTTCATGCCGTATAAGTAAAAAAAACATTTTTCTCGTACTTTTGTAGGAAAAGTCAAAAAGTACCTCGTAACGTAAACAAAAGAAAGATTCCTTACATACCATGTTGTAAAAGTCAAAAATGGGTAAAAATGACTTTAAACGTACATGAAACCATTTTTAGAAAATATGAACATGGATGATAAATATAACCCCAGTGAATATGTACGAATAAACAATCTCGGATAAAAACGAGATTGGAAAAGTTATCCCTTACCTTATGTCTGATATGCTTCGTATGTATCCGAACCTCTTATATAATGATTTAAATAATGTCATTGAATTATTAAAGAATCATATTCATTTTTATTATATCATATATGGTTCACTTAGGTATTTATATTACCCGTTCATTTGTCAATTCCATGTTAAAGTAGCGTTTTGGGTAAAATTGTTTCATTTATCGTACGTGTTTGGACTTGTTGTTCTTGATATTATTATTACTTATATCATGATTTACTTACTTCCAGAATGTAAAACATGATTTATATATCATATATATTCATTATATATATATATATATAATAGATAGATAAATGAAATGAAACACACCGTTCATGGAGACGGTAGGCCGTACGTACGCATGAACGCTATTTTCCTTTCTTTATTGACTTGAATGGAAGTAAGTAGATGACACACACACACACACATATATATACATATATGTATACATAAATACAGTAGCTTAATTATGTCATACATTTCATTATTATTCATTGTATATACTTTATAATCATTCTTGAATGGTTAATCATGAAAAATGAATCTCATCGCGTTCGTGGAGACGGTAGTCCGTACGTACGCACGAGTGATGATATCATTCCCATGATCGTGGAATTGTATTGAAGTGTATGTATAATATTAAAGAATCAATATCACTTTACAATAACCATATATATTTATTTATTTACACCATTATACCCATCCATGTAAGGTGGTGGTGGAAAAACTGATTACACCACGGCATGGAGACGATATTCCGTATGTTCGAACATGTGGTGATTTCTTTTTCTGTAGGATGGATAGAAGGTGAAATAGGGTTGTTTCATATTAATAATAACATATCAGTATATGATTTATACTTATGTTATTACTTTATAATGAAACAACTAAATAAGATTAAGTTTAAGAAGAAAAAAACTTGAGAGAATTGAAAGAAGAGATTACATCTTCTTCGACGCACCTCCTTTTAGCCTTCTCTTAAGGAAGTAGAGTTGGTCTTTTGAGAAGGCCAGAACCTACAGAATGTTTCTAGGGAAGTGGAGAAGAGAAATGAGCAGGGTTTGGCTGATAATCAAGGCTCAAAAGGGTGTGAAGAGAAGAGGGAAGGGGTGCCCTTTTTATAAGGGAGGAGATGGGAACCTTTGGAAAACTCAAAATATTATTTTATAAGAAAGTCATATTCGGTTTATAAAAGCTAAAAATTTATTTATTTAGAAGCTAAGGTGGGGATGGGTAAAAATACACTCATCCAAAAGAATTTAGACAAGTTTAGGTTTCTATTTTAACCTTATCATTTTGATTTATCTTTAAGTTAAATAATTTTACTTTTACCGTGTCTTCTTTTTTTCTTACACTATAAGGTTAATAAACTTACTATAACAAGACAAACGAACCCCAAGTTGTTTATTATTAATATATATAACCTTATCTAAGTCATTTGGATGAACCTTAGATTTTTAGGAATTAAATAACAATTAATAATATAATATTTGTTTTAAAAACTATTTTATGTCAGTTTTGACACTATTTGGTAATTGATTTTTGTGAAAATCATAACAGAATGATTAGTTCGATAAAAGTTAATTAAATAAATAATAACATGTCATATTAACCTAGAAAATTAGTGGAATTCATAAAAAGTCTCAAATTACATTTATTTGGGTATTTATAACATTAATTATGTCAATATTTCATTAATAAGATAATTACTGCATCATATTGTGTCATAAATAAATTAAATTATTTAATGTCTAAAAATTATAAATAAAATACCATTAGGTAGGAAATATTTTTAGATTTATATTTAATATTTACAATCAAATTTATCTTATGTATAACCCTATATTAAAAATGTTTTAGTTATTAAACTTTGATTTTAACTATTTTAACCCTTCTTTAAATAAATTAATAATAAATGTCCTAATCTAATCCAAGTGGACCTAAATGGTCATATTTTATTCCTAAGGTTGTTTATGGTCGAATTAAACTTATCCAATAGAATTAGGACATGTGTTAGGGTAATAATAATATCATTTTTACCCTTAATTATCCTATTTACTTTTAACTGTGGTAAAAAAAGTAAAAAGTTACTATTCACAAAAAAAAATTTCATCTCATTGAACCACATTTTAGTTCTTGATATTAACCATGTCTATTGAATTTTTGAAATTCCACTCACAGAAGCGATAAAATTAAGTTTTATGTGAATTTCCAAATTCTCCTAGGAGGTGGGTAAAAGACGGTGAAAAGTTCAATAAAATTTTTATATATATAAAATTATTATAAAATGACTCTAATGAATTACATTGAACTTATATAGGTATTATGTACCAATTTTGACCTAAAATAAATTTAAATAAAATAAATAATTATTTAAATAAAAAGTCGGTTTTTAAATAGTTACCTAGTGTTTTCACTATTCATCAAAAATTGAAAGTTTTCAGAAAAATACCAAAAATTAACCCTAGGCTAATTTCGATATTCTGAATCCAAAAATGAAGTCCATTTTGAAATATGAAATTTATAAAATTTTAAAAAGTGGGTATTACTATTCATAACGACTAGTTTATATAACATATCCTTGTTTAGTGAAACTCAGTATTGCGTACAACACACACTATCATGGAAGGTCGCGATTGCGTGTAATGGAAGCCAAGTCAGGGATGCGTGTAGTGCAAGACTCCTTTGTTGTTGCGTATAACAGAATCCAACCATATTTCATTTATACATTGAATATATATATATATATATATACACTCAATGTTGCATATAACATAATCAAAACTTATTTCATTTATACATTAATCAAAATCTATACTTAATGTTGCGTAAAATAATTTCCACAAAACGAACTTGAAATTGTGTGTAACACGAGCCAAGAATAGTGTTGCGTATATTGTAAGCTAATACGGTGTTGCGTATAGCGCGAGATAATCTTGGTGTAGCGTACAACAAAAGACATTAAATAAATTAAAAAGAATAATTTTCATAAAATCTCGGGTTGTTACATACCATATATCATATCGAAGCTCATTTCACGATCTTTGATTTGACTAGTTGTGACACTTGAAAATGAGTATCAGATCATATTTTATGACCATTTCAGTGTTTTTAGGGTTTACAGAGGTTCTTAATATTTTATGATTTATTTAATTAATTTTCTATTTATTTATTTGTTTATTTAATATCAATTAATCAATTAATTAATAAATAAATAAATAATTAGTTATTATTTATTTAAATATTATTTATTATTAGGTATTTATTTATTTATTTATTATTTAGTTATTATGTAC
Source organism: Viscum album (assembly GCA_963277665.1). Lineage (NCBI taxonomy): Eukaryota > Viridiplantae > Streptophyta > Magnoliopsida > Santalales > Viscaceae > Viscum > Viscum album. The sequence goes on along the minus strand of OY728146.1, from coordinate 1,877,036,579 downwards.
ACATTAATTATTAATTTATTTCTAATTTATTAATTAACTAATTATTAATTATTAATTATTAGTTTATTATTCATTATTTATTTATTTATTATTTATTTATTTAATCGTTATTCATTATTTATTAATTAATTATCAATTGATTAATTATTATTTATTAATTATAAATTATTAATTATTAGTAACTAGATATTATTAGTTTGTAAATATTAATTAATTAATTTATTATTTATTTAGTTATGTATTTATTTATTTATTATTTATTATTTATTTTATATTTTTTAATTTTTATTCTTTATTCTTTATTCTTTATTCTTTATTCTTTATTCTTTATTTCTTATTATTTATTTTTAATTTACTAAATATTAATTTAATATTAGTTTATTATTCATTTATTAATTTTTTATTATTGATTATTTATTGATTATTTATTTATTATTAATTAATTAATTATTAATTATTTATTAAATATTAAATATTAAATATTGCATATTAAATATTAAAATTAAAATTTTAATTATTAATTAGGAATTATTAATTTCATAATTCTCAATTCTCAATTATTAATTATTATTAATTATTAATTATTATTTATTTATCTATTTATTTATGTATTTATTATTAAATAATTATTGATTATTTATTAATTAAATATTAATTAAATATTAAATATGGAATATTGTATATTAAATATTGAAATTAAAATATTAATTATTAATTAAGATTTATTCATTTTATAAATATCAACTGTCAATTATTAGTTATTATTAATTATTATTTATTAAATAACTATTATTTATTTATCTATTTATTTATGTTTGTATTTATTTATTTATTATTTATTTATTCTTTATTCTTTTTTATTTTTTATTTATTTGTTTTTAATTTACTAAATATTAATTTATTATTAGTTGATTATTCATTATTTATTTATTTATTCATTATTCAATATTTATTAATTATTTGTTATTTATTTGTTAATAATTTATTAATAATTTATAAATAATTTATAAATTTTTTAATATAAATTATTAATTCTTAATTATTAATTCTTAATGATCAATTAATTATTATTCTTAATTATTAATTATTAATTATTAATTATTAATTATTTACTATTTACTATTTATTATTTACTATTTACAATTTATTATTTATTATTTATTATTTATTATTTATTATGTATTATGTATTATTTATTTATTTATTCATTTATTTATCTATTATTTATTAATTTATTAATTATTATTTATTTATTTATTATATATTAAATTATTTTTTAATTAATTTATTATTTATAAATTACTTATATATATATATTATGTTATATATTATATATTATATATTATATATTATATATTATATATTATATATTATCTATTATCTATTATCTATTATCTATTATATATATAATCGATTATATATTATGTATTATATATTATCTATTTTATAATACCTAATATATAATACCTAATTTATAATATATATTATATAATATATTATATATATATATAGTACATTACATATTATATATTATATATTATATATTAGATATTAGATATTAGATATTATGTATTATGTATTATATATTATATGTTATATAATATATAATATATATTATATAATATATATTATATATTATATATGATTAATCACTAATTATTGATTATTGATTAATAATTATTTTGTTTGTATCTATTTGTTGTGTATTACTTATTTTCCCAATTAATATATATATATATATATATATATAAGTATATTAAATTCGATTTATTGACCACATGAAGAGCCTGCTGGAGTGGTAAAGTCTTTGGAGAATAAGCAAGAGGTAAGGGGTTCAAATTTCACCCAACATAAGAATTTATATATATGACATGGGCATGTGCATAGGCATGTGCATGGACATAGACATATACATGGAGATAGATGGGCATGTGCGTGGTAATAATAAAAAAATAAAAAAATAAAAAAATAAAAAATAAAATAAATAAATCATGAATATTATGTAGATAATGTAATTTTGATCACAAGAAAAATTTATAATTATAACAAGTTCATTTTTGACTCAAGTTCCGAACATCAACAAAAGGTTTGATGTGAACTCAAATAATTAAATAATTGTTATAACAAGGTAATAAGTGATATAAAAGAAATAATAAAATTGGAAATGGTTATGAAGAAATTAGAAATTAACTTATGTTTATTATTTAGGAAATTAAATAACGAATGAGTCTAGTCGGACACGAGGTAAGGGAACTTCTTAACCCAAATTCCTTTCTTGTGTTGATCTTATACTTCTTGTTTATTTTGTGCTATGATTTTTTGAAAAATGAATTTTGAAATATTATCATATATTTATAGTTGGTTTATGCGTTCTTATAGTGAATAAAAATAATCAATCTATTTTTTTTACAAAATTATCTTTGTAAGGGACTTCGTCTCAATCTCTTTTCATTGAGGCATATTTTGATAATATACACCACCTTCTTTTATACAGTGTATAATAAACCCCTCTGACTTTTACTATCATTCAAAGGGAATCTTTTATCTATAAAACATTTTACTACATGAAAAAAGGATTTTTTTAAATTTTTCAGTGAAAATGACCTCTCCATTACCGTAATCATTATGTGGATTCTACTATAAGTCTTAATGTTTTTAAAAAGGAAAAGAAACCCCTTATTTAGTTTTTTGGTGTTTTAATATTGAAAATGGTTTTTGAAATGGATTGATTATTTCAATATCTTAAAATGAATTCTCTTGATTGAAAATGAATTGTTATTAGTGAAATATTGATATTTTCAATATTTTATTTTTTATGATTATATAATGGTACTTGGACATTTGATTGGTGGTTATGTGATAAACCAAATAATGGGTGGTTTAATGATAAACCAAGGACAAATGGTAACATTATAACCTCCAATGCATTGGGTATGGAAGTCAACTATATGGATATTCCATTTAGTGGTATGTGTGGAAGTCGACCGTATGGTTATTCCATTTAAGTATGTTTATGTACCAAGTTACCTTTATATTCTATATGTTGTTTTCTATGGGTTTGATGGTAATCTTTCGGTTAAAAAAGGGTAAGAAATTATCTTATATTTAGTAAATTGTTTTTATACTTCTTTACGGTGAAAATTATTACTTTATAATTAAGTATGCATAGTTTACATGATGTTTTTGAAAACTAACAGCTTTCCTTCCTTGTGTATACCTTACTGAGATTTTTTATACTCATACCATGTTTTTGAAATGTTTTTCATAGGACATAAGGTGGAATAGGGTCAAGGATGGGATCAGGGAAATGTCATTCTATTTGAAACATAGAACTAAACATGTTTCTTTTCCTTTAAGAGTTTTTATTTTATGAAAAAATGGATACTGAGTAGAAGTGTCTACATGTAATATTCAAGATGTTTTGTATAAATTATGACCTAATTCTCAAAATCTCTAAACCTAAAAAGATCCTTAATGTGAATTATTAACTTAATGCAAGGTTATGTAATGTTTAAGGATGGGGCCTTACAGTTGGTATTAGTGGTCGGTTTAGATAACTTTAGAGGTTAGGGTGGTATTTAAGAATATGTGACATAACCATAATGGTTAGCATATTAGAAAGATTCATAGTTATTTTAGATAAATTTTATGGGTTTAAGATTACATGAATAAGTAAATATTATTTTTTACCATACTCATAAGATATTAGATGATGATTTTACTGATACACTCACACCGACCTTTTTGGTTTTACTAAATGGATGGATCTAGTAGGCACCAATGTAACCATGGATGTGAAGAAAACTTTGATGGTTCTTTGAATAAGCAACCGAATGAAATGGGAGATGTAATGAGAACTATTGTGGTTATTATCAACCAACTATATATAGTCATAACTGACCACCTGAACCTTAGTGATTTTTATAAGGAATCGTATGTGAGAGAAACGAATCCCAATGGGAGTTCAAGTAATAATCATAAAGGTAAGTACATTAAAAAACCAATGTTTCAAGGATTTGGAATGAAACACCTATTAAAATTATTCAAAGAGATTGGAAGATGCTATAGATGTGGTAATGAAGGTCATAAAACAAGAACCTTCTATGGAAAAAGTAAGCGTCTAGTTGACTTCAGTAAAGGGAAAGAAGTTTTTTCCAAATGATCAATTGTATGTTTTAAATGTGGTGTGCATGGCCATTATACAAATATATGTACTATGAATAAGGTTCAAGAATGGGAACAATATGACTGTACAAATATATGTTTACCAATACCTAATTCCATTCTAATTGAGGATGAGGAAACTGGCAATTACCAATTAAAGGTATGAATTATTTCTTAGAAGATGTTTTGACATTATTGAATCTTAGTATATGATTCATGATTTTGTTTGTAGGAATGAAGTTTTACAGAATAAGTTTGAAAATAATGGTTAATGGATCATGAAGAATTTTAAATGAGTAATAAGTATACATATATGGAATTCAAGAGTTATGGTAGATTTTAGGATGATGAAATGCTTAAAATTATTAAGGATCTATTGATGATGGGGTTACTTTGGAAGACATTTTCTAGTATGTGTAACCATGAAGTTTGATATGTGAAAATTTTGTTCAAGAAAAAAATATCTTTTCTTATGTGTACATAATAGATAACATTAGGGGTTCTTATGATCTTTTGTTTTTTAGGTGATAAATAGTTATTTCATTTTGGGATGCAAAGTGAAAGGTATTAGATAGCCATTGAGGATAAAATTGGTTATGGTTATTTTTTAAGAATTTATCTAATTTTTGGGAATGTTTTAAAATTATATAATTTTGAAAAAGGATAACATGCATACCGTGTGACTACATGTCACGTCGGATAACGCTGTGAGAATAGAACCCACAACCAAAGTGTGATTGAGATTTATCACCTACCACTAGACTACGTGAAGTCCCTAGTTAGTATGACAAATTATTTTTTAGTCAAATGATTTTATTGATCAAGAATAAAGGGATTCTGGGAACTTTTGTCTTATCAAATATATATCCTTATTATATGAAAATTATTTGGTGATTAAGTTATAAATGTTATTTTGGAAGTATTTTTCCCTTTTGAGAACACTATATGCCTAAAATAAATAGAATACCTTAGGATTTCATTTGAGGAGTAATGGTGGAATTTTATTTTGGGAGAATATATGTTACTATTGTAGAAATATAGTGATTTGGGTTATTTATTTAAATGATTAACTTATCATAGAGAATATGTGATTATATTAATTAGGTTTCAGTATGAGACCTTAAGAGTAGCTAATGTTATTTGGAGATAAATGTTAAGATTTTTGTGGAAGACTATGTGATCAAATCCCTCTGAGTTTTTGGTTTCAAAATTAGTTTGGTTTATTTTGAATAATTTTATGAACAATTGTGTATTGAATGGTCTTTTTTGAGCTTTGGGTTTTTTTGTTCAATTTTGGAGATTAAGAGTAATATTTATTTGTATAAAATATTATCCTTTTTGGGTTTATCTGATCTTGTACTAACCATTTTGGTTTTAGATAATTTCTAAAGACAAGGGAAATATATGGTTCATATTTTTTGGTTCTTGTTATTCTCTATAAGTTGATTCTAGCGCATCAGGTGTGGCCAAGTAATATGGAATAGTCATTATTTAGAGAAAAGGTGAGTTTTTGGTAGAAATTTATTAAAGGATGAAACTCTACATGAAAAGTAAGTGTATCTCCTTATGTTCTTAGTAAATATCATAAATAAATTCTCTAACTTTATGAAAGGGAACATAAAACAAAAAACATTGTCCATTTAATTTTCTTATTGGGGAGTCAAATACCATTTAATCTATCACATGTTGGTGTTTTCTTGGTGGTTCCCTTTATCCTGATCATGTTTTCTATCACTCTCCATCAGAACTTTATGGTTAGTTTTCTAATCCATTCCACGTTTTCAGGGAATCCTAGTATGTGTTTTCTCGGGTGGCCTTTTTTACTTCTCTTTTATTATTTTAAGGTGATTATTTATTGACTCTTTTTCCAATGTGGGACTTTTAATGAAGTTTTCATGCCCAATTTTAAAATTGCAAGGACGCAATTCCCAAAAGGTGGGAATAATGTAACATCCTCGGTAAATATAGAATATGAAATTTTCATATTTATTAATATTTGTAAATTAAATATTAATTTTAATTTCAAAGGGATTCTATATCTGATATATTACTCAACACGCACCAATGGGTTTCTTTGAAATCTTACGGTGCACACAACTTTGAGTTATACCAAAAAATAATACAATAATATTATTATTTTAAATAGTAGTTAACACCTAGCCATTGTATTAGAGGGAATGAATAGAGATAAATAAATTATGTTTACACGTGTTTGTAAAATGTATTCTCATTTATGCAATAAATTTTAGAGGCTTAAAATAAGAATGTACCCAATTTTAAGCATGAAAAACTCTATTTTTTTTAAAAGGTCGTTTTACCACCTTTTGATGAAGAACCATTTTAAAATATGTTTTTTTGACACGTTTATATGTTCTATTTGACAAAATATTTTTTTTAGAATTGGGGCATCTAAATATACTTTGGGTAAAATTTTGGTATTTTTCAGAAAAAGTTCATTTTTTGATGAATAGTGAAAAATACTGCATTTTAATTCAAAACCGCCTTTTAATCTTTTTTATTTATATGAATTGATTATCCTTATAATTTGTTTCAAATTATAATTAGATTATATTTTTATCATTTAATCCATTTTTTTTCATTTAAATTAATTTCACTTTGAAATTGGACATTAACACATGTCAATCTTTTGATAGTTTTTATTTCCTAAAAACAGGATTTTTGGATTTGACAACAGGAATTAATTTTAAATTAATTTCTGCAAGTTCAGTGTTTTGAATTTTTAAAAATGGATTCCATATTTGTAATCAATATTTCCAAATTGTGTAAATGGGAAACTTTTTTTAGACATTATGAATAGTAACTTCAGTAAATATTTTATTTACCATTGTTAAAGGGTAAATCTTGTAAATAAGGGTAAAAAAATAATATTATAATAATGTTAAATTACTATAACATGTGTTCTAACCCTATTGGATGATACATTTCCAACCATGGACATCATTGGGTCACTTTTGGGACCTCGTGAAGCCACTTGTATGCAAAAATGACATTTTATAAAAATTAATTTAATGTTATGGAAAATGTAACATAAAAATATATATTTTAGTAAAACAATTTTTATATGGGTTTATATAAGTGATATATTCAACTATGAAGTGTCATTATAAATCTAAAAATATTTCATACATCATGGTATTTTATTTATACTTTTTAGAAATTCAATAAACAAATTTAATTATGACACAATGATGTTGTTGTGTCTATTTCATTGATATAGGATTCAAATAAATGATATTCTAAATGTTAAAATAATTGTAATTTGGTTATTTTGATATCATCCACGAATTTTATAGATGATTGTTTCATGTTATATTTTTATTAATGATGTTTTTTTGAATCAATGAAGTTGTTATGGATTATTAAAATGTCATGATATGAATAGTGTCAAAATTGACATAATTCATTTTTTAAAATATAAAATATTTTATTAATTATTTTAAAATTTCAAAATATATAAGATTCATCCAAATAGTAATCATATGTATAATATTTTATTATTGACTCTTTAATTGAATATGTTTCATGTTTTGGTAACTATTTTGTGTTCAAAGTGTTAAATGCTTGATAAAATGGTAAGAGTAAAAAAGGGTTAAATAAAAAAGATAAGGATTAAAAAATATTCAAAACCGGTCAAATTATTATTGGATGATTTCATTTAGAATAATAGTCATATTATATTATAATTTAATTATATTTGGACCATTTTAAACCAATAATAATTTTATAATAAAATAATAATTTCAAACATTCCAAAAAAGCCCCTCACCCCCTTATAAAAGGCCATCACCTCTAACCCATTACTCACACCACTCAAGTCCCTCGGATCATCCAAAATCTACCCAAAAAATCTCCCAAAACATATATATTACTCCGAGAAGCATTCTACTAGGTAGAAGGAAATTCAAGAGAGCCATTTGGATCAAATCAAATGAAGTTACCTGATTTGATGTAACGTCTTCTCTCAAGTTCCTTTCCATTATTTTTCCTTCTCTAATCCCTATGATATTATTATTCTTTGTTTATATAAAAAAATAGTATCCTAAATATAATAGTTTTTTTATAAGAATTATTCTATCTACATATACACACACCTCTATCTAATTGGTATAGAACACACTGTTTCTGTGGACGAAGAACTAATGCCACACGAAATGATGATTGTTCAATATTCTCCTACCACCTCTTATATTGGTCATTACGAAGGAACTGTAATGATATATGATATATATGATCTTTATTTTATCTCTATTCTTCTTTAATTATAATTTAGAACACACCTTTATTCTTTTTATGTTGTATAAATATGATAATTTCATTTTAGGAAGTGCAGACTACCACCCCCTCAAAGTGATATGACTCGTTCATGCTATACATGTAATGTATAAATGATGGAATTAATTAACTTATGTAACATATATAACATAGATATTATACTGGAATTATAATATACCTATGTTTCATTTAGTTTTAATTTCTTTATGTATGAAAAAGAAATGAAAGTAGTGTTCATGCATACGTATGACTTATCATCCTCATGAACGATGCATTTAATTTCTTATATCCAAATGATATAGACTATTATAAATACATATATACTGGATATTTATGATAAATATGATAAATATTATATATATGATATCTGAATCATGTATATAATTCTGTATATAATGAAATTTTGACCACATATACAATTTATAATTATAACATGTTCATTTTTTACTCAAGTTTAGAACATCAACCAAATATTAGATGTGAACTCAAATAATTAACTAATTGTTATATAAAGGTAATATGTGTTATAAAAGGAATAATAAACTTGAAAAATGTTCTGAAGAATGTAGCAATTAAATTAAGTTTATTATTCATGAAATTATAGAACGAACGAGTCAAGCCGGACACGAGGTAAAAGAACTTCTTAACCCAAATTCTATTCTTGGGTTGGTCTTCTATATCTTGTTTATCCCATGCTATGATAATGTGAGAAATGAATTTTTATATCATATCTTGTATTTATACTTGATTTATTTGTTCTTATATTGAATACACATAATCGATCTATTTTATTTACAAAATTATATTGGTAAGGGACTTTGTCTCAATCTAATTTCAATGAGGCATATTTTGATAATATACACCTCCTTATTTAACATAGTTTATGATAAACCCCTTTGACTTTTACTATCATTAAAAGGGAATATTTTATCTATGAATCATTTTTCTAAATGTCAAAAGGAATTTTTTTAACTTTTGCGGTGAAAATTACCTCTCTACTACCGTAATCGTTATTTGGCTTCTTCTATAAGCCTTAATGTTTTTAAAAATGAAAATAAATACCTTATTCCCTTTTTGGGTGTTTTCATATTAAAAATGGTTTTTGAAATGGAATGATTATTTCAACATCTTGAAATGATTTCTTTTGATTGAAAATGAAATGTTATTAGAGAAATATTGATATTCTTAATATTTTATGTTTTTTGATTATATAATGGTACTTGGACATTTGATGTGTGGTTATGTGATAAACCAAATAGCGAGTGGTTCTGTGATAAACCAAGGGTGTGTGGTTACTTTATAACCTCCAATTCATTGGGTATGGAAGTCGGCGGTATGGCTATCCCATTTTGTGATATGTTTGCAAGTCAACCGTATGGTTATTCCATTTAAGTATGTTTATGTCCAAAGTTACGTTTATATGCTATATGTTGTTTTCTATGGGTTTTATGGTAATATTTTGGTTACAAAAGGGTAATAAATGATATTATATTTAGTAAAAGTGTTTTGCTACCTTCTTAAGGTGAAAAATATTACTTTATGATTAAGTATGCATGGTTTACATGATGTTTTGAAAACTAACATATTTAATTCCTTGTGTATCCCCTACTGAGATTTTTATGCTCATCTCAAGTTTTTGAAATGTTTTTTACAAGAATTACGATGGAATAAGGTCAAGGATGGGATCATGGAAAAGTCATTATTTTTAGTACATGGAAATAAACATGTTTCTTTTCTTTTATGAGTTTTAATTTTATGAAAAAAATGTATACTAAGTAGAAGTGTCTATATGTATTACCAGGATGTTTTGTATTTATTATGAACTAATTATCTAAATCTCTAAACCTGAAAGGATCCCCAATGTTTATTATTAAATTAATTCAAGATTATGTAATGTTTAAGGCCAGGGCCTTATTGATGTCCTGCAATTCAGAGACCTGGTGTTCCCAAAAGTAATTTTACAAAATATATTAAATATATTTTATATTGAGTACACACAACTGCTTAAAGAAAATGAAATAACTCTTAAAATAAAGATCATATTATAAATTTGATACCATTGTTGAGTATAGAATGTGGTGTTTATCCGAGGCACTACTTAAAATGGGTCGTTGTGGGATGTTCGGACTCCTCTATCATTGACAATACATTTAGTGGATTAATTAATTAATAAATTAATTCATTTCAAGACTAAATGATTTTTCTATCAGTGCATCACCATGAAAAATCCTTAAGGGATAGCCACATAAACCCTAAGAGGATTCCAGAGCTCCTTCCTCCTTCATTGGCGAATCACCTCAGACAATGAAGAAACTCTATATCAGAGTATATAAGGATGCATCAAATACAATGGCTTATTTCAATCATTTGTAGACACGTTGTTAGATGATGAATAACCCAATATCCATGTAGGACTTGTCAATTTGTTGTTTATACCCGTGTTAATTAAAATGATTGAGCATATTGATCCCTTATATTGATCTGCATCAATCGCAACCTAAGAATGCATCTACGTACTGTTTTAATTATGTTTTTGAATATTTATCTAACCTTGGTATCGTCTTTATTGATTTTTAGACAAATAAGATTGGCCAAAAATGGTTAAACCATTAAATTGGTGTCTTTATCCCCATTTTTCTTCACGTTCATCACCATTAGGACCCTGCTGTCCTGGTTCGACATTGTCGAGTAGTACCGATCCTGATTGAACCCTCAGAATCATGACATATCGACGAACAAGTCTTAGATCACTGAAACAAGACTAAAGCTGGGATATTTGTGAGGAACATATGATCATTTGGATGATTTAAGATCAATAAATCATGGGAGAAGGATCAGTGGTGTATGGTTTGAACAAAAAAAATCCCTCGTGTGTGTTTGGAATTGGATTTCCGACCATGGGGTAACAGAATCTATTTGTAGATGCTAGATCTACCTATCCATAGTGAAACCGAACTCAAATTCAAAGTAACAGGATCAGATTGGAGGTGTAGATCATAGATCTGGGAATCTAAATAATGCCTGGTTATACACCATGTACAGGTATGAACACAAAATGTGTATCCCCTTAAGTGAAGTGGCTAGGGTTTTGGAAAATGATAATAATGTCACGACCTGTATCCCTCTTACATATCATGTACCCCTTCCCTGAATGGGAAACCCACGTGGTGGATCACACAGACAGGATCTCATTTATAAGTACATGAATAGGTAAATAGTGGTGTACCCGAGTACATGGACATGGATAGGTCACACAGGTGGCACCCCATGTGAAGAAACACTCTGTGTACTAATGTACACAGACATGGGGTCAGTACACAAACACGACCCGTAGCACACAACCCGGTCTCAGTTGGCCTTGACATGCCATGTATTCCCCTGAAATGGTGTGTGTTTATACATGGGTTGGGAGCCATGTGTTGGCCAAGGACACATCCAGGTGGTGGAGTAGGAACACATACCATGTGGGTCCCCTCACATGTTGTGTACCCCTTGGTTCCTTTTTATAAAACTTCAAGGGTTTATATCTACTTTGTTGGAACTCGGATATTAGATCTAAGAGTATCCTATCATGAGTGTTTTTCAACATAGAACGTGATGGTTCCTATGGTTTTATATTTTGAGATATGATGTGGAGTTTTACAGGAAAAAATCTTGCTTAGGTGATGCTCGATGATGGAAGTGATTGACCAAAATCACAAGAAACTACCGAGTTGTAGCCTCCCGAAGATTCGGTTAGTGGATTCAAAAACCTTTAGATAGGAACCCCCTGCCAAAATGGGTGTAAGTCCTCAACAACTACCTTTAGAGTGGAACACCCCTATTAGATAGGTCATGGGTCCTTGATAACCTGAGTGAATCCCCCTATAGCACAATGGTTCTCATCCTTTACTTCCTAGTGAAACCCCACTATAGGATAGGGGGTTAGTCCATGATAGCCAAAGTGGATCCCCCCTATCACACTAGGGTCTAGGTCCTTGAATTATAGAGTGGAATCCCCCATCTATATGGGAACGAGTCCTCTACCTTGGTGAGTGGAACCCCCTATCAGATAGGGCGCGAGTCCTCGTGACACTATAGTGGAACCCCCCATCAGCATGGGCATAGGTCTTATATGGATTCATATAGATTGGATACCACTAACATACTAGGGCATAGGTCTTATACTTCAATTTTATGCCCCTAAACTATGTGGTACAATTAATTGGCATGGATTGACTTGTATAGATACTTATGGGGTGACGTGTGAAATGTTGGGAATCATTGATGGAATTTAAGAACTATTAGTAACCATTCTTCTTAGGCTAGGTTATGAGATAGAGATCCCCTTACTATATCATCTGGGACTATTTCAGCTGAGCATATATATATTCTATTGTATCCACAAGTTGTATTTGGTCAATCACTTTCCATGTGAGGTGAAGATACATGGGGTATCCTATGTGCTTTCCATTTTTATCTTCTCATGGTTGGATGAGTCTACTCTCCAATTATACATAGAAAATACTAGATGTTTAATTCATCTACTCATCATTTTGATCCCATGGTATTTGTATGAGGTTACTATTACTCTTGATTTGGGTTGATCAATTCACTTTGATTGTATCTGGCATCTACTATCCTTCGATTCCTATTGTATCTTTTACTCCCCCTTCAGCTTTTGGGGTGTCTTAATGGGTTTTTATAAACTCACCCATGCATGGGTTTTGAAAACACATGTCATATCATATGAAGATGACAGATAGTTTGGTGGTGACTTCAGAGGATCTTAGGGATACCTGGTACTTTGTACCACATATGGAGGTCGCAGCTTGAGATTCAAGAGATGGGATCTCTCAACAGTTTAATTTTCTAGTTCGGTCATGTTGGGACATATTTTTTCTTGGGTGTATATTTTTCCCCTTTACTTTCTAGTTTTCACTATCGCAATCATATACAACCTAGAGGTTATGCATGATTGTTTTACTTTCTAGAAGTGTTTATCTTTTACTCTTTCACTTTGAACTACTACATCGAGATGGTAGTGTGTGTGAATACAGGTACTTAGGAAAATGCCTCTCTATGATAGATATTCCTTCAGCACTGGTCGCCACCAACTAGCCTATGGAAGTGGGCCTGGGGTAGTTGCGGCTCGAGCCCTAGCTTGGGCCGAGTCATGGAAAAAATGGTAAGGGTTTAATGTTATGATCTCAATGTTTCTTGGGATTATTTATGGTTATTATTCTAATGATGAAATATTATGATCCATCTCTCAAAAAACTCATGAATTTTTTTAATTATGGTTATCTCATTAGAATACATTTTCCCCTTCATTTTCCTATTTTTATGTAATCAAGAGTTCAAAATATTGTTTTTAAAAGAAAACTGACTTTATTTCTCTCTTCAATCAAAAATATTCTTTCTTCTAAAACCATTTTTTCAAAAAATGTTTTTGAAGTGGTTTTTCAAATTATCTAAAAGATCCATTAAATATATTTTTATCCATGTTTTAATTTTTAGAAAATATTTTTAATGAAATCTTCATGTTGTTTTCTAAAAAATTCACATTTGGATTATATCAAAAATGTGAAAAAATAATGCTTTTTTACATGTATAAAATGAACGGTAATTCTCACTCTCATTTTTGGTCAATGATTTAATGTTTCTTTTATAATTTTCAAGAATAATTAAAAAGAAAAGTATTTTAATTTTTTTTAAATTTTTTTAATAACAGTTTTTAAAATTGTAATGGATATATTCCTTAAGAATTAATTTCTATTGTTTTTTCAAAATCGCTTTTCCTTTTAATGATGACATCATTTTATATTACTTATGATTTTCTAGGGTTAACATCGATTTATTAAATCGTTAATAATTCTATGTATGGTTATTTTGTATGATGATGAATTTTTTATTAAACCCATTTATTTTTCAGGGTTTATGCTAGGGTGAATTGATGAAATGCTTATAAAACCCATCTTATTTACATGGGTTATGATGTGATGATGTGATGAATGTTTTATGATACCATGTAACACATAAGTATTGTTTTCATTATGATATTGGTGGGAAATATTTATCCCTTCAATTAGTTAGGTATAGATTTCTATCCCATGATATAATATTGGGAAACAAGTCAATGGTCATTATCCACTATGGGGAATAGGTGAGTCTTTTTCCACTATGGGAAGCAGGTGCCTCCTAGTTCACTGTGAAATGTGTGGTGAGTTCAGATCCATTATGTTTATGATATTTGTGGTTAACCTTGACATTTGAAATGGTTTTCAATATATATGATGGTTACAAAATTTTATGACTTGATTTTATGGTTCATGATTAATTATGATGATTACTCACTCTTATATGCCATTTTTTCAAAAATGATAATGTTTTATTCCATGAATCATGTTTATGAACTTTGAAATGTTGAGTATGAACTTCATAACATACCCTTATGGTTATCTTATCCTTTCATATGGCCATTGATTGATATCTTTTATGTTTACAATTACTGATAATCTGATCTAACCCTTTCTTATGTTTCCTTTCCCATGTTATGAATAATGTTTTATGTAGGTTATGCTTAAGTGGAGTTCTATGTGAGAATATATTTGTGGGATATATTTAAGATCATTCAAGAAATAAGAAGATTGTGTTTCTATTCTGTAAAGACAATAAACTATTACAGTTCTCAGGAATGTGTTTATGAAATATAATGAATATTCATAAAAAATATATGATTTTTATGTCAGAAAAACATAGATCATTATAGCTTTCTTATTCCGTGAATCAAGAATGTTTTTTATATTTTTATTGAAATCTTGTAATCAAAACATCCATCCAATACTTTTGGATCGTGATAACTATCCTCTAGAAGTTCATATTTCCCAAAAAATTTGGCTTCAGATCCATATTGGGTTTTCTTTTGTATTTTAATTTTTTTCTTATTTCAATTTAGTTTCTATTTTAATTCCTCTTATCAACCCTGTATTAAATTTACCCTTGCCTTTTCTATTTTCAATTGAAGTCACTGTACCCTTGAATATTTTTAAAATTATAATACCGAACTATATAATCATACATACCGATTGATCTTGGCTGGTTCTTAGGGTCATACACTTATAGTTGTCTGCAACAATTCAGTATCTAGTTTTTCAGGTAAACATGAAAAAAACTAGTTTTGAAATAAAAAAATTCAATGGTGGAAATGAATTTAATATATGTAATATCAATATGCGAGAATTTATAGTTGAGTAAGGGTTAATTAATGCTATCTTTTCCCTAATAAACCTATTTTTACTATGTCTGAAACTGGAATGACCTATACTATTTATCTGGATGTATCCACTAATTTTGTTCTTAATGTACATAGTTTTAAACTTCTTTTTTAGGTGTTATAGTGATTAGATAAGTTTATTTTGGCACTAATGTTGCTGGTATTGGATTAATATAGATAAATTGTTTATGATAACTTCAATTATTGGTAGAATTTATGAGAAACATCACATGACTACATTTAAAGTAAAATCGGGTGTTTCAATTCAAGCACATTTAGATGAATTCAATATATTCATGATGGATATAGCCAACATAAATATGAATGTTGATGATGAAGATCAGTCTATGATTATTTTAATTTCCCTAGAAAATTCCTACAACACACTAATAGATACAATGATGTATGGTCATGACTCATTGTCCCTAGATAAGGTTAAGTCTACCCAACTCTCTAAGGAATTGGATTCCAAACCTAGAGTTAAATCTGAGTCAGAGAGGCTTTTTAGATAAGGTAGACAACAACTTAGGGGCAAGAAGAAATCATATTATAGGGATAAAGGCAGTAATAATATGAAACCCAAGTCTATGTCAACGTCTAAGTAAATAAAAATTGTTTGCATCCCTAATGATAAACTCAAGCATACTAGACCTGAGTGTAAAAATCTAAAAAAACCATTAGGATAAGAACCTACTGAACAATCCCTTTTAGTGGATTTAGGTTATGAAATTTTTGATGTGTTGAATGTTTCCATCGATGAATTTACCCAAGAGTGAGTCTTGTACTCATACTGATCATTCTAGAAGTGTCCCTTTAGGGAGTCTGTTGGGAAACAATCCTTCAAGGTAACAGTATGGTGCTTTTTAGTTGATTGTGTTTGTTGAAAAAGAAGGTTTCAATGGATAGTTGGGGAGTTCCAGAGATATTATTAACAATCTACATTAAGAAAGATCCAAAATAAAGAAATAGACCCATTGGAGGTGGTACAAAAAGTTCATAAACAAGGTGGCACTATTTCCAAATGTTTTCCATATTTTGGGGTTCAAAATTTAGAGAATGGAGAAAGGAGTTTTTGGTAAAGGATGTTCCCCAAAAGAGTGAAATGATTTTCCAATATTTCGTGCAAGTTAAGATTCAGGATCGTCACATCAATACATGAAAAAAGAAAGAATCACGTGAATGGTTGGTTTTTTGTGCGAAGAGTGGTTTCCGCACACCTGTGAAATAAACATGAAGTGATCGGAGCATAAAAGAGATACACACTCAATGTGAAGTCAAATTTGGTTTTATGTGGTCAGGGGAAAACATACGTGTGAAAATGAATATGTGTGAGGATCTTGAGTGTAGGGTCAGCCAGGTCTATAAAAAAATGGTTACCTGCTCATTTTAAAAAATTGACCCCTAGAGAAATCTAGATATCTGAATTGCATAAGAGTTGTGTGGAAAAGGAGTTGCAGGTAAAGAGAGTTTCACACAAGTGGTATTTCATGTAAAGAGAGTTGAGTCCAAAGCATAAATGTTGTGTGCATTTCTATAAAGTTTCATGAAATACACCCAAAGGTTGCACGAAAAATAAAAGTTTCCTAATAATTATATGTTAAAGGGGTATTCATAAAGTGGATGAAAGTGGTAATTAATGATACAAAAAATGAGATGAAAAACATATCAATTCACAAAACCAAAGGAGGATCTTCTGACTAAGCATTGAATACACTTTAGTTGAGAGATTATTGATCTTTCATAAAGTGAATGGTTGTAAACTAGGAGGGATAGTGAGTCTACTCTGAACAAAGTGAACAAAAGTGCACTTTTAGTGGATTTGTTACATCGACACATTGTTGTTTTATTCTCCTTGGACGTATCCCAGTGGGTGTGAACCAAGTAACAATGTTGTGTTTCATGCATGCTTCAATTTTTGTTCATATGTTTCTATAGGAAAGAGAGAGAAGAGTGTTTTGTTTAATAATGAAACAAGATCCGAAGGAGCAGTAGTTTTAATCTATCATACACAGATTCACCCCTTTCCCATGATATTTTACTTAGTTGGGATAACATAGTCTTTCCTTGATTTGGTAGAAAGGGTATAAGGATATAATGTTTTGGGAAATAATAAAAGGTGTGACGTTATGGTAGTAGAGTTTTATTTAACAGAACTGTATGACCATTATATCATTATCTTACTAGATGTTAGTTGGGTTCCCGACCTCCATTGAAACCTGATATCCTTAGAAATTATATACCAAAAGGGAATTACTTTTAGGTTTGAATCTGGTTGCCTAAAAATATCTAAAGGATCTTAAATGATCGTCAAGGGTTCCCTTGTTAATGGGATCTATTTATTCAATGGTAATAACCATTCTAGGTAGTTGGGTAGTGTGCATATAACTAATACTATTAAAAATTATTATGGTATAGTAAATCGGGGCATGTAACCTCCAAGGGTCTCATGGAATTTAATAAAAAAGGTTTTAAACAGACATTACACCTAGTAACCTTTTCTTTTATGAAGATTTTGCAATGGGTTAAGCTAAGAGAGTCTCATTCAATAGGTCTAGCTTGAAAGATGGATTCCCCTTATAATATATTCAGTCTGTATTATGCAGACTAGAAATGACTACCATCCATGATATAGGGTCTTGTTTTATTTACCTTAATTAATGACTTCTCTAGAAAGGTTTTGATTTGCAGACTCAATATAAAATCTAATGTTTTTAAACACTCAAAACCTATAAAAAACTTGTAAAAAATCATGTTGGAATGAAAAATAAAACAATGAGAATCGATAATGGGTTATAATTCCTCTATATTGATTGAATTATGTTATGTCAATCTAAAGGCATTGTAAGAAACCATACTATTAGGGAAACCCTCAAACCGAATTAAATTGTTGAAAGAATGAATAATACTATTCTTGAGAGATTATGAATAATTATTACATGCTTGGGTCTCACTAAATCCTTCTCTAATAGGCTAACTCTATGAAGGATTACCTTATAAATAGGTTCTCATCCCCTACCAATCATTTTAAAGCCCGAAGAGAAATTTTTTTATGACAATCCACCCTATTATAATCACCTAAGATTCACTGATTTCACATTATATACCCATGTCAAGAATGAAAAACAGGAACCTCAAGATCTTAAGTGTATTTTTGTGGGATATCCCTAGGGTGTTAAAGGTTATATATTGTATGTTGATAAACCCATTTACCATGCCTGCTAAAACAAAACCTTACACCCAGTTTTAGGATAATGTACAACCTCCTCCACCTGATCCTCAGTCTATCACCCGATATGAATAAAGCTCTTGATCTAATTTAGATTCAGCCAGTGAACCTCATACCAATAATTTAGATTACCAGTTAACCCGTGATAGAGTTAGTAGGGTCCCTAAACCTCCTTCTTGATTTAGTCAATATGATATAGTATCAATTTTTCAATTCACAATACCTAGGATCTTTTTGATTATGATCCATACACATATAAGTATTCCCTTAATGATAAATATTAAAAATATTATATTTATTCCATGAATGAATAAATTATGTCTTTAAAATAAAAATTTCTCTTGTTCTATCATTAATAAAACAATAAATTCTAAAGAAATCATTTATAAGTTGATTTGTAAATGAAATGAGCATAAGACTGTTGAAAAGAAAATAAGTTTTAGATCAGTAACAAAGGGGTTCTTCCAAAGAGAAATAATTAACTACTCTGAGATAATTTCACTAGTTTTAATGCATTATTCTATTAGGATGATGCTTTATTTTTCTACCTATAATGACTTTCACAAATAAAAATTAGATGCGAAGACATCCTTCATGGAAACCTTAGTGAGAAGTAATATATGAATCCACCTGATGGTTATTCAAAGAATTCAAACATACAGATGTTTTCATTTTAAATAAATCCCTTTATGGTTTAGAGTAATTATTCAGGAATTGGTATAGAAAGATTGAATCTTTTATTCTTAATAACCATTTTTCATGAGCCAATAAGATTTTTGTTTTTATTTTAAGTCCATAAAAACACCTTGTTTTACCTTGTGTTATATGTTTATGATATGATTATTATATAAAATATCATGATCCTTATAATTTATATCAAATATCAATTCATATGTGTTTTTAAATACAGGACATAAGGGGTGAAAATTAATATCTTTGTATAGAAATTATTAGGGATGTGCCCGATAAACTGCTGTATCTTTCCCAAAATTCTTGTGTTATGAAATTTCTCAATAAGATACTTGTTTGAATCTCTCAAAAAAGTTAGTGAACCTTTTGGGAAGCATTTTAAACTCTCATTACCACAATCACCCACTGATGCTATGGATGTAATGTTTATGTCTAAAATTATCTATTCCAAAATTTCTGGCGGTGTAATGAATTCCATGTTTTGCACCAGACATGATGTAGCCTTTTTATTTTTACCCTTAGCAGATTAATGCCCAGTCCAAGGAATCCACATTATCATTCCTTTAAGTCAATGCTATGATGTTTTTCATGTACTTCAAAGTTACCTCTGTGTTATGGTAAAAATGAGGATAATGCTGAGATGATTGTTGGATATGTTGATGATGACTATATAGGTAATATCAGTATTATAAAGTAATTAACCAGGTGTGTTTTCACTGCTTGGGGAGGCCCTATATCATAGAAATATAATATGTAATTAGTTGTTGCTCTTTCATCCATAGAATCAGAATACATAACATTGATTGTGGTCGTCAAAGAATCCTTATGGCTCAGGGTTTTGGCCTATGAACTCAAAATTTATGATTCTGTTATTACATTATATAGAGATAGTCAATTTTCATTACATTTATCTAAAAATCTAGAATGGAATGGTAAATCCAAACAAATAGATATTAGAGTATATTTTATTATAGATGCTATTGAATCTAGAACTATATGTGTCAATAAGATCCATGTTGATAATAACTTGACTAATAGTTTGACTAAAATTGTGGTATTATCTAAATTCAAATATTGTTTAGATATATTGAATTTGGTTCCCATTTAACAACCTTATGTGTAAGAACAATGAAAATGTCATTTTACATTGGGGGATATTTGTTAATTCTTCTTTTCATATTCAAATTACTATGTTTTATTTATCTAAAATTTATTTTTCTAATGTATACATGGATGTGACATTATTTTAGAATTATTTTATTCTACAGGATTTATATATTTGATCTCTATTATGTTGTTGGTCTTCCCTCGTGGGCCTCTATATTGGACCACAACCTTTTGTCAGCTTGATACTCCCTTCGTCCAGCACCTTCCACATCACCAATCTCTTTGACTTTATTTTATGACCATTAATAAATCTCTCTACCCTTTTCATTTGTTTCTTCCACCTATTTTAGTTGATCTTAAGGGTGGAACTTCATTTTTGTTCGATGTGAATCTATAGTGGCTGCTGATTCATCTGGAATTTTGGAGGTGTAGTGGCGTGTTAGTGGGATTGATGGCCCATGCACATGCTGTCCTTCATCATTCAGTCTTAGTTTTGTTCTCCTCTCCCCCTACATTCACACTCTTTTCTCCTTTAGTGAAACCCTAATGATGGAGTTGGATTCTATGGTGTTAAATACCTAGTTCTAAGCTTGTCATATCCAGTTTTCATTGACATTGAACCTCTCTTGGATGAGTGTTATGATGATATTTCTACCTTGTGAGGAAGTATGGTTTTTTGACAAACCAAGAATACCTGTTGACATGCTTATTTTTTACACCAAATCATGAGACTGTCTGCATCCCTTCGATCTTGGACAATCAACACAGGCAACTGAGAAATGATCAGGTTTCAAGATAAATTTCCTCCAACCAAAAGTCTTGTAGAGGCCCAACACATAAGCTCTTCTGAGTTCCATCCTAAAACCCATTTTTGGATGGAGGAATTTCTCATCCAATCTTATATTTGGGTCACCATCCTTTGCGGGACCGATATGGGATTGAGTTTTCATGCAATAATTCTCCTCTCAAACCAATGATCACACAACCAGGACTTCCCTTCAATGATAATACTTATGATCTAAATCCTCATGGACATGCATCATAGTTTCTCACTTCATCAGGACACACCTTATGCCAACTGTTATCAAGCATACTTTTGATGCAAGGTACCATCATTGATCCACATGTTCTTACCTGATCCATCCCAACATCACACCTGGGCTAAAACCTGCCTCTGATTCCATTTTTCATGATTGATTTCCTCCGATCCTTAGTCTTTAAGGCCCAAAACATAAATTATTCTAGGGTTTCATAATTTATTACTCCTTGATTTGTTAATTATAAACCAAAATGTAACCTTAGTGATCTTCATTTCTCATATTTGAAGACTGCGCATGACAACATGGTGGACTGTGTTGACATCATCCAACAACCTAATTTTCATAATCCAATACTCAAAAATCACATTATCTAGGTGGGTTAGTTGGATTAAGAATTATTCAAAGTCTCTTTTAGTTATATATATATATACATATATATATATTAAAAGAAGAAGATAAGTGTGAATTTGGGTAGAATTCGAATAGGTGAGGGGATTATTTACATCTGGGATGAGACTGAGGAGTCTCCACTATGAAGAGTCTCCATATTATGGTCCACCACCCACGCCAATTCTTCTAGCCATGCCAATGATTCCAAGAAAATTAATTTGGATGATAATGAATATGACATGCATGAGGTATTTCTAAGTATGTGTAATTGTTTTTTTGGTTTATTTATAAAACATACAAATTATAAAGTAAAATAGTTATTTAACATCATTCAATAGTTTATGACAACTTGGTGGTATATAATAGGTGCCACAATACATTTAATCTGTGGGAACCTAAAGTGGAAGGGGGAAATGAGTTTAGTATTACCTAGATTTGGGTTATATCTTGCATCGGGAATAAAGACAATAATGGTGTTGAATCCTATTGGACGGTACTATCATATCAGACATGATTTTTTAAAAATATGTTGATAATGGATGTCTCTCATCATCTCATGTAGTGTTCTATTAGACATGGAAAATTAATTCTTGTAGCGCATCAAGTTAGACTAATAAAACATTAAAATTTTCATCTCATGGTTGGAGGTGCGCCTAATAAACTTATATTGTGCGAGTTTCCAGAACACAATCTTTGGGACCTCATGTAATGATGTTAATGTAGGCTGATAACAATCAATGTACGAGGTGCCACAATCTAGAATGTGATGGCTTCATAATCGAGAACAACCACTACCACAAATGGGGCAAAGGAAACGTCTCGTTTTGTTTGTGCTAAACAGAAAGTGCTGATAAAGGGGAGGCCTTTATCATCGCTATTTTTAGAGCTGATAAAAGTTTTTAATAATAATAATTTACATACAATTATTATATTTATGTTAAAAAATAATGTTTATTTGTATACATTAAATAAAAAACACATGTTTATAATTAATATATATATTTTTCAATAATTCAAAAATATATTTATAATATTATAAAAAAAGTATTTATATGATTATAATTAAATATATATGTCTTTTCAATAAATTTGGTCAAATAATATATTGATCACGTGTGCGTATATGTTATGTATCATCATGAATGTTCATTTATACATTACACTCTTCTTATTATTCATGATGTCCATTGATGACTCATTTTTTATTATGTATAATTTACTTGGTGTATATGATTAATTCATGCATGTTACCTATATATATACTATATTATGTTTTCAATACTTATAAAACTACATAAATATATTTAAAGAATAAATATATGTGTTATATTTATTATTATTAAATTTTAATTATATATAAATACTTTATAAATAAATTTATTTGTAATTATAATTATAACTATATATATATTTAAATAACTATAAAATTACAATAAATATATACATATATTATATATATATATATATATATTTATAAATACATTTATTTATAGTTATAATTGTAACTATAAATAAATATATATATATATGGAAATAATTATAAAATTTTAATAAATATATTCATTATACTACTTATAATGTTTGAAATATAGAATTAAATAAATATATACAAATATTTATAAATAAATACAAATATTTATAATTATCATTCCTAAATAAACATTGATATATAATTAAATAATTATATAAAAATATTTATAAATAATACAAATAGTTATAAATGTAATTTTAAAGAATTGTAGATATATTTATATAATTAAAAAATTATAATAAAAATTATAATTAAATATATTTATATAATTATAAATATATTTTTTATAATTATATATATATATATATATATATTTATAATTACAACTATAAATAATTTATTTATTATAATTTTTAATTGAAAATAAATATATATTTATTTATTAGTTATAAATATAAATAAATAAATATTTATTTAAATTATTATCTATTCATACCAAATATATGTATTATTTTCATATATAATGCTATATATAAATAAAAAAATATATTTTAAAAAATATATTGAAATATTGAGAAATAAATACAAATATTTTTTTAGATATAAAAAATAGAGATATATTTATATAATTATAAAATTATAAGAAATATATTAAATATATATATTAATAAAATTATAAACATTGGAAATATTTATTTGATAAAATTTTATAATTATTTAAATAAACAAATATATGTTCATTTATAAATATAATTATAAATAAATATATATTAATATAAATAATTATAAAATTAGAAGAAGTATAGTTATATACATATATAATCTTATAAATATTATAAGTATATTTATTATAATTTTATAATTATTTAAATTATAACTTTATAAAGATAAATATATATTTATCATGTATATAATTTTATAAATATATATAAGAATATAAATAAACTATTAATATTATATCTTTATCAGTGATTTTTTAGCACTGATAAAGGCCTATCTTTATTAGCACTAAAAAAGTGCTGATAAAGGCATGTTTTATCAGTGCGTTCCATTTTAGCGTTGATGAAACATACCTTTATAAGTGCATTGTATCTAGTGCTAGTAAAAGGTTCACCGAGTTTTATAAGGAAACCTTAACTTTCTCCTCCTTCCACACACCCCTCATGCTTTCATGGAAGACGATCGACGCTGCTTACTCTTCTCCTATCAACTCCTCCACCGTGAACCTACCTTCCCTACATGCCTCTCCTTCCCCATGCACCTTTCCTCTACTATGAACCTATCATTTTCCATCACATGCCACTCCTCTATCGTGTAACTCTCCTCTATCGCGCGCCTATCCTTCATCAGAGGACTCCTCCGCCGCATGCCTCTCCTCTGCCTCCGACTCCTTCACCTCCTTGATTCCCTCCTTCACGAACCCATCTTCTATGCACACCTATCATCCTCCATTCAACTCTCCTCCGTCGGAGGACTCCTTTTCCACACGCCTCCCCTCCACCATAGGACTCTGCCGCACACCTCTCCTCCACTGCCCGCCTCTCCTCCACTGCGTGCCTCTCCTTTACTATGAACGCACCTCTGACATGCGCTGAACCACACCTCCATAGTGTGTATTGTCATTTATGTCATATTTTTTAATTTTTATTAAAATTTGATATTAATGGCGATTTTGTGAATTGTACGGGCTAAACACCCCTAGGAAAATCATGGCTGTTGGTAGTCCTTATTTGCGCACTAAATAAATTGCATGTTGGTTGTCCTTGTTTCTACTGTTACAGCACTCTAATCCAATGTTGTTTTGTGATGAAATTACCATTTTTTTGTGAATTATACATATTTTACAATTAGGAGTGTTATATTTGGTAACTCTGGTAGAACCTATGTGAGGTGGTTTTTTTCTTCATAACCGCTTTTCAAAATAATAATTTTCAGAATTTCATGATGAAACTTATTAATTTGGTTTGAAGCTTGGTGTTTTAATAAAATACATTGAATGGGTCACCCAAATAAGAAATATTCTTATATAAATTAAAATAAATTAGTTATACTGAAATTATAAAGTTCTAGATTTGTTTCATCCATACCTAAAAAGATTATGTTCTTTATCTTTTATAATGGATTATAAAAATGTGGAATTTTATACACTTGTAGATATGAAATTAGTTTTGGAAAGTGGTATTTTCATAGTACTTGAAAGCTTATGTGTAGGTATTAGGCATAATAATGCATTATTGATATTAAAATATGAAACTTTTGATAGATATAGTATTGGAATTGATTCAAAGGTATTTAGATTGTGATTACTATGTCACTGTTTGTGACCTTATCTTCTTGAGAGAGTGATGTGAGTTTAGCATGTTTGGTTCACATGTGTAGTGAACCGTTTTGGATCTGAAAAGGTTTACTATGTAATGTTATGTGTGATTAAATGAAATTAGGATCTTATGGTTTTTATAATCATTGTTTATTCATGTTCCATGTTTCTATGGAATGGGATTCGATGTTAATATTGAATTTCTATTTTTTGTATTGTTGATGGTATAATAATACGATTATGTGTTCATAAGGATTTTAGAAAAGAGTCAAATTCTTAAGATTCTTTTAAATTTTTTGGTATTAGATTGAAAAATAGTTTGATTATATGTGGAGGTTCTATGTTTAATGGATTTGAGTTCATTTTTATGTTTTCAGTATGAATACTCAGTATGATTTGAATAGTGGCCATCCTGTCCCTGGTATTAATTTGAGGCATGAACTAGGTTTTTTATGGGATATTATAATAGAGGGGAATTGTTTTTGTTTGGGAAAATGGTTGGATGGTCAACTGGATAGGTGTTTGATCACTTTTGATAAGTTTATAACATAGGGGATAGATAATTTAGGTGTTAATTGCAAGACCCAAGACTCTACTATAATAAGTAAGAACTCTATTACTATAACTATTTCATAAATTACATTCTATGTGATAATAAATTGGGACCTTCAAATTCCATAATTCATTTTCAGGTCTTTTTTATATCATTTTTAATTTTATTGAACCCTTAGAAGCTTATGTCATATTTTTTTATATAGATGTATAAGTTTGAGAGACCATTTTTGAGTTTTTTTACAAACTTTTATGTTATAAATATGTCACAAAGTTTCATTTGTTATTAATCATTGGATAAAATCGAAACAATATGTTATCAAATTTTTTCAACCCACCTTGATGAATACTTGTATGATAAAAAATGTATCCTAGATTAAGCATTCTATATTTTTATATTATATTTAATGTAAATATTCTCAATTCATATTATTGTTCTATAAAGGAAATCATCATATTCCACTTAAACCTAAATGAATTATATGTCAACAAAACCAATTTAACCTTCAATTAAGAGGATGATTTGGTGGTGATGTAATGGATGGGTCGACTAAGTGAAAATGTGTAAGATGAAATTAAAATCATGATTATTACAAAATAACTTAAGGTATAATTTATATAATGAAAATTGGTTTTCCTAAAGATTTAATGGTGTAATGAATTTTTTTATAAGACACATTGTGTTTAAATTGTTCATTGTAGGATGCTTACTAAGGTGTATTTTAATATTCATTAAAATTAGTTATTTGAAAATAAACATGGTTATGAAAACACTACCCTCTCTTTGGAATTATTATTTCATAAATTTAAAATCATAAATTTTTAATGAATTGGAATGTGTGTGGATTATTTTCAATTCATTGGGAATATAGGTGTCTTCTATCAACATGAGATAATTATATAAAATACACCTTTTTGGGTAGGCATGTGAATGTATTGGACTTGAGAAGTGGAGTGTTGGGAGAGCTCTAGATATATTAGTTAGGCTCTTGATTATAAATTTTCTTAGGTGTATTTATAAAGGATGGAACAAATAGGACTTCATGTGAGAGACATATACATTGTTCTTGGGATATAAAACCAATTTATTTGGTGTGAACCAATGATCATTGGGATAATGCAGTGTTTCTAGTAAACTGGAACATGAGTGTTTCATGGGTGTGGGTGTGTTCACTGGCTATGGAACATATCAATTGGAACACAAGTGGTGCGGTGAAGGATAATTGATATAATTGGACAATAGAATCATGGATAAGGGATATACAATGACAGGGACCACAATATAAAATGATTATGGAAATTATAATTATTAGACCAAGATTTGGAATAATGTGATGGAATCATACATTAATAATTGATTTGATAGGAATCGAGGTGTTTTCTATGTATCTTTTATAAAGAGCCTCTCATGGGATCTATGTCTGTCAAAATGCCTAAGTGGACCTTTTAAAATGATTTAATTGTTTTTAAATGATTCTTAGAGATTTTTCACTCATTTTAAAATATTAATAATTTTTGTTCATGAAGTTACCTTTATTGTTTAAAAAATAAGGAATTGTGGTTTTATGTGAGAGTGTTTGGAATTGATTGATTTATTTTCAAAAGGGTGTGTTATTTTAAAGAGGAATTTTTATAAATGGTTGGTTTTTTAATGGGATTTCAAGTGTGATTTTTAAATAGTTTTCAAAGGACATTTGAATTTTATTTTTTCCATAATCTTTTAAGTTTATATTTTTATAGAATTAGGAAAACAATTACATTATATCAGTATTTTTGGTATTTATTTTGTTAAATACTAATATCACCGAATCAAATAGAATGGATATGAATAAAGAATGGATGGATGCTGATCGTTTCACAAAAGTGTATGGAGAAGGAGTGAAAGACTTCATCAAGTTTGAAAAGGATCATGCATGTGACCCTTCTCAAATCTGTTGTCCTTGTTTACACAACTGTTATTAAAGATAAGTTAGTCTAGAGGAGTTAGAAGAACACTTGATCTTTCACGGAATAGATCGATGCTATAAAGGTTGTAATAAAAATGGGGAAGAAGAGAATATAGCTTGTGGATGGGATAATAGTGTGTTTTATATATCATTTGATATGATTACAGTGTGGAAAATGAAGAAGACCATATCAAGGATGTGATTAAAGATGTGAATAATGATGGAGATCATATTGAATAAATGATAAGGATAATTGAAGATGAAGTTAGTGATTTCAAAAAATTGTTTTAATAGTTAATGAGTTGTGAAAAGAGGCCTTTGTATGGCGGTTGCACAAAATACACAACATTGTTAGCCATACTAAAGCTATATAATTTGAAAGCAAGCAATGGATGGAGTGAACCCAATTTTATAGAATTGTATGCTCTCTTTATGACATAATCCCCAAAGATAATGAGCTCTTGAGCCGAACATACAATTCCAAAAAAATGCTACGCTCGATGGGTATGATTTCTAAAAGAATACATGACTTCCTGAATAATGATTTATTATTTCTCACGGACCCCAAATCACATAGATAATTCCCAAAGTGTGGTGCTTCTTGATACAAGAAAGATGAATTCAGTCCTACCAAAGATATATGGTACTTTCAAATTATTCCAAGGTTTAGGAGCCTATATGGAAGTGAGGAGACTGCAGTGAAATTGACATGGAATGCAAATAGAAGAAATAAATATGAGAAGCTACATCACCTAGAAGACTCTCCTCAGTGGAAGAGAATTGATCATGAGTATCCTGATTTTGGAAAATGACCTGAGAAACCTTTATCTTGTGTTATCTACAGATGGATTAAATCCTTTTGGATTTCAAAGTAGCACTCATAGTATATGGCCTATTATGTTAGTAAATTATAAATTTCTACCATGGTTTTGCATGAAATTAAAAAAATCTTGTTATCTATACTTATATCAGGACTTAAAAAAACCAGGTAATGATATTGATGTTTATTTAGCTCCATTGATTGAGGATTTGAAATTATTGTGGGATTCAGGTGTTACATTGTATAATGCTTACAGAAATGAATATTTCACCATGAGATCCATGTTGTATGTGATTATCCAATAAAAAAATATATTTTAATTACATTTTAATGGTATTAAATGTTCATTTTTGATCTTATGGGCCTAAGTTAGTTCATTTTCATTATGAACATCCATTCTCATCATTTGTGCACTTCATGCCTAATATACACCAATTTAGTCCCAATGAGTCATATGATTATAAGGAATGTAATTATAAATATTTTAATTTGATATTTTAGGAACTATATCTACACTTAAATTTGAACATTTTTCATTCAGGGATCAATGGATGATTCATAAATTATGATGGAGATATTTGGAGATGAATGGAAGCAATTCTAGAGAAGGAAGATTGGACACTAGCCCACTTATGAGACCGTGGGGCCCAAAATAAAGTCTCAATGAATCCCAAATTTTGTGGGATGATATAAGAAAGGTTGAGGAACAAATCACTCTTCAGGAGATAACGATAATTCGGCCTCTATGGTGGTCATTAAGGCGGCCCAATTTAGAGATAAAATTCTGGGCCAGATTCTGCGGCCCATAAAAACAACCCACTAATTTGATCATATCTCGGAGTACACAATTGAAAATGGGTCCACATTTTACAGGAGGTTAGAAGACATCCTAGAATCCATTTTCTTCTTCTATTTACCACTCTGATTTGGCCATATAGAAGGCCTTAAAAGCGCTTCTGTTTGGTGAAGGAAAGCTGGATGCCACCTCGGGTGAAGGGTTGAAAAATCAACTCTCCCTTACTTTCCACCCACCTATGGCCTACCAAAATTAATTGAGAAAGCTTGGACTATTGGAGGATCGACCCAAGGGCTCAAAAATTCCTATTTAAGTAAGTGGTGTTGGAGGATTTTGGGAATCTTTGGTGCTTGGTTTAATTGTAATGTTATGCTGCGATTTTGTTGTCTCAAATTTGTCTTTCACTTGTAAGTTGTTCAATTCACTTTAGTTTCTTAATAAAAGTTCTTCTTATCCTCTTATTATGTTGTTATACATCTCACTTTGATACCGTTGCCTCAAGGTGTGAATTTATTCATACCAAATCTTGTGAAATTATTCACACAACGGTGGACTGATCATTTTATTTTTGTTGTTTTCTTTACTTCTCCATGTCCTCCCTCATGAGTCTACTTTCCGCTTCCATTGAAACCATAGAATCAAATGAGGGCTAACCCACTTATGGGTTGATCCAAAGGAGTAGAAAGGGGCTGGATTGGATGTTATTTATCACCCCATTAATGTATAATCACTTCTTTAATTGAGATTTTTATTTGATGATTTTTAAACCCCATCATCCTTGTTGAATTTAAGGCTACACACTTCAAGTGCTAATACGAACCTTTACCTTGAAGTGCTCAAAACATTTATCCTTCAAGTGTATAGGTGATTAGTATTAAAGGATGTAGGCATTAAACTAGTAAGTTATGATGTTGTTTTATCTCCTTAAATGAACTCATCTCAAATATAAGAAATTGAAATCATTGAAAAGGAAATACGTCCAATCCACCCCGAGCAATAACCTAGGATCAACTCATTATTTTAAATTTAATTCAATTAAGTCTCTTATATTTCCTTTAAACCCATATAAAATCTACCAAAGTTTGCCACTTAATAGCCAAAAACATTCCTTAGAATGTGCGTGTCTATATGTTACTTCTTAGGTCTCTGTGGATTCGACACCCCAAGCTAGACTACAAGGACCGTCCTACCTTCTTCTTTTGGGTAAATTTGAGCGAGAATAAAATTTTGGATCCATTTATGGGGACCCAAGTGAGTCATCTAAACACCCATTATATTCTCCCCCATTTCTTCTTTTCTCATCCAAATTCTCTTATCTTGTCCCTTTCTTGTTTTTTTTCTTTTGGCGCATGTCTGCCTACACCCACGATCAATCAAACCGTCTAGTTAGGGTGGATAGTCCTGGGGTTGGGGAGTCGATTACACCAAGGGTACTCATTACATTAGATCATAATCTTCCTAATACTCTAGATTCCAAAATTGATCCAATTTCAATGAAAGGTCTTCAAGGAAACCAACTAATAAACCCGGGTGGAAACCAAAATGGAAACCCAAATGAGACAGCCCCAAACTTGGGGAATGCGATGGATCAAACCATGAATGAATACCTAAAACCTTCATGGACCAATGCCCCCTCATGCATTAGACACAATTCCCTAGGAGATTCCAACTATATCTTTAAACCCCATGTCCTAAACCACCTTCCCACATTCCATGGAATGGAGTCTGAGATGCCATACCTGCACATTAAGGAGTTCAATGACATTGTAGAAACCATGTGTCCCCCACATCAACTAGAATCAGCTAAGATGAGGCTATTTCCTTTTTATTTAAAGGATCGAGCTAAAAATTGGCTAAAAAATTTGAGACCATCATCCATCAACTCTTGGGACTAACTATAAAGATAATTCTACAAAAAAATACTTTCTCCACCACAAAAAAATTGCACTTAAAAAGAGCATCCAAAACTTTTTTGAAAAAGAGGGAGAGTCATTATATGAAACATGGGAGAGGTTCAAAGACACTCTAAACATGGTTCCACACCATAGTTTTTCTATTCATGAACAAGTGAGAATTTTCTATGAAGGGTTGGGTCTAGGGAACAAACAATTCATTGACATGATGTGTAATGGAACCTTTAAAAACAAAGCCCCAAATGATGCTTATGAGTATATAGAAAGCCTTTCTGAACAAAACCAAACATGGGGAACTTCACCTTATTCTGAAAATCCACAAATAACTACTATAATTCATACACTTAGAGAATAGGAAATCCTTAGGGCTAAACTCGCAGCACTCTCTAGGAAGGTTGAAGAGATAGACCTTAGGAAAGTCCATGAAATCCAAACTGTTGACCCTGTTTGCACAATTTGTGACAAACATGACCATAAAACAGACAACTGCCCAACCATTCCATCCATCAAGAATGTTCTTTTAGGAGGACCCCCAACGGAAGTAAATGCTTTGAACTTTCAAAAGCCTCAATACCAAAACACCTTCAACCCAAGGTATAACGACCACCCAGGCTTCCGCTGGAAGGATAACCAACAACCTAGCCAACCACAGGGACAAAATCCTTACCCCCACTAAAACTAACAAACCCATAATCAGTTCCAAACCCAACCTATCCAATACCAACAGCCACCGGTCCATTTTCAACAAACCATCCCACCTTCAAAATATCCCCCCTCGGGATAAACCAATCTTCTCAAGCACCAACCCAAACTATTTCACAAAGCCTACTAGAACAACTGTGCAAAAAAATAGAGAGGATGAACTCATAAGTCTCTTACCTAAAACAAGAACTTCAAACCATTAAAACTGGAAAGGCACCCATGCCTACTCAGGCAGTTCCATCCTCAACTTCAAGGGGAGAGTCAAGTTGTACTCAAACAACTAATGAACAACTAAAGGCTATGACTATTTTGAGAAGTGGGAAATCAATTGAGAAAGCTGAAAAACTAATTAAAAACCCACCTGAAGATTCAAACTTGGATGAAAATTCAAATGAACCAAATGATCCAATTGAAAAACATGATAACATTGTCAAAGAAACAACTCTTCAACAAACAAACCCACAACCTGCACCATTTCCTCAATGCATGAGGGGGAAAACCAAGCCTGAATTGAGTGAAACATTGAGGGAAATATTTTCACAAGTAAATTTGAACATACCCCTTATCGATGCAATCCAAACCATACCTGCCTACTCAAAGTACCTTAAGGACTTGTGCACCTTTAAAAGAAAATTTTCATATAAAAACCAAGTCCTTTTGGCTGCTAATGTGAGTACCACCATTCAAGGGACCATTCCTCCTAAGTTGAAAGACCCGGGTTGCCCTTACATCAATGTTGAACTAGGAGAAAGCAAAGTTGTCAAGGCCTTGTGTGATCTAGGTTCTAGTGTCAATCTCATCCCCTATGTAGTGTACTGCATGTTAGGCCTAGAAGAACTCTAACCCACATCTGTCACACTTCAACTTGATGATCGTATCATTAGGGTTCGAAAGGAGATTTTAAAGGATGTTCTGGTAAAGGTTGAAAACTTCATCTACCTTTCTGACTTCATTGTCCTTGACAACCATCCAAACATAGGAAATAAGGAACAAACCCCAATCATCCTTGGTTGTCCTTTTCTTGCAATAATCAACTCTGTTATCCGAGTCCGAAATGGGAACATGACCATCACCTTTGGGAACATGAGTCTAGACTCGAACATCTATAATGAAAGCTCACAAATAGGGGATAACGAGGACATTCATGAAGTAAACATGATATGATGCATTGATAATTAATCCATAGAGCATCAAGGAATATTTGATGGATGTTTAAGTCAGGATGATATTGATTTCCTTTGTTCATATGAAGGAATTTTATCTCCTTGGATTGAATCATTTTCAAATTGCTCTTATGATAAAGTCTTAGGTCCAACAATTAGTGAAACCTTTCAGAAAACCACATTCATGGAGACCGATCAAACTTCCTTCCCTAAATCTGATCAAGCCAATCTAGTTGCTGAAACTTCTACACGTGGGGAATAAATCCTGTCTAAAACTTTAGGAAATAAAATTGATCTTGATCCAATGTCCCAATATTCTGCTGAAATTCTGAAACAACCTGATCTTTAATTGAAGGAACTTCCTACTGCACTAAAGTATGCCTTCCTAGGGGACAATCAAAGACATCCTATTGTAATTTATTCTTCTCTTGAAGCAAATAATGAGAGGATGATTCTAGATATCCTTAGGAAACATAATAAATCCATTGGTTGGACCGTATATGATATTCCCGGGATTAGACCACTTGTTGGGACTCATAGGATTGTTCTGGAATCTGATTCAAAGCCATGTCATCAACCTCAATGGTGACACAATCCTAATCTCATGGAGGTAGTAAGGAAGGAACTTCTGAAATTGTTAAAAGATGGTATCATATATCCCATAGCTGAGAGTGAGTGGGTGAGCCCAATCCAAGTGGTTCCAAAAAAGGCCAGAATCACAGTGATAACCAATGAGGATGGAGATATTCTTTCAACAAGGGTGAGTAGTGGATGGAGGGCCTGCATTGACTATAGGAAGCTAAACTCATTCATTAAGAAGGACCATTTCCCCTTACAATTCATTGACCAAGTCCTGGAGAGAGTGGAAGGTCATGCCTTCTACTGTTTCTTAGATGGGTACTTGGGGTACAATCAAATTGAGGTCTCCCTATAGGATCAAGGGAAGACTACATTCACATGTCCATTCGGAACCTTTGCTTTCAAACGCATGCCCTTCGGGTTATACAATGCCCCTGGAACCTTCCAGCGGTGCATGATGGGAATCTTCTCAGACATGGTAGGGGATTTTCTAGAGGTCTTCATGGATGAATTCTCTGTGTTTGGGGATACATTTGAGGGATGTCTGCAGAATGTGGAGAGAGTCTTGCCAAGATGTGAAGAAAAGAATCTGGTCCTAAACTGGGAAAAATTCCATTTCATGGTTAAAGAGGGACTAGTTTTAGGCCATCTGGTCTCAGGTAGGGGGATTAAAGTTGATAAATCCAAGGTTGACATCATTCGTCACCTTCCATCACCCAAAACTATCAAGGAAGTGAGGTTTTTCTTAGGACATGCTGGTTTTTATAGAAGATTCATCAAGGAATTTAGTGCAATATCCCGTCCCCTTTGTGCTCTCCTAGTAAAGGATGCCCCATTTGTTTAGATAGAAAGCTATGAGGGTTCATTCTCAACCCTAAAATCATCTCTCACCTCTCCTCCCACTATGAAATATCCAAATTAGAACCTTCCTTTTGAAATTATGTGTGATGCCAATGACTTTTCTATAGGAGCTGTGTTAGGATAACGTTGTGATAAAAATCCTTATTTCATTTCTTATGAAAGAAAATCCTTAAACAATGCCCAAATAAACTACACCACCACTGAAAAGGAGTTACTTGCTATTGTGTTTGCCTTAGAGAAGTTTAGGTCCTACCTCTTAGGATCCCCCATCACTGTGTTCACTGACTATTCTGCACTAAAATACCTCTTCCAAAAACAAGATTCTAAGGCTAGACTGATTAGGTGGGTCCTTCTCTTAAAGAATTTGACCTCACAATCAAGGATAAAAAAGGAGTTGAAAATGTTGTAGATGATCACCTCTCTAGGATGGAATTAAAAGACAACTCAAATCACCTTTCTGTGTCTGATTCATTTCCTGATGAACACCTATACTCTGTGAGTGACTACCCTTGGTATGCCGACATTGCCAATTTCTTAGTTACATGAGTCATTCCAAAATTATCAGGGACTCAAGCTCTAAGGAAATTCCTTTATGATATTAGACACTGTGTGTTTGATGATCCATACCTCTATAAGTTCTACCTTGACCAAGTCATTAGGAGGTGTGTTCCAGAATCTGAACAAGAGTCTATCCTTAAATTCTGTCATAGTGAGGAATGTGGAGGTCACTTTTCCTCTAAGAAAACATCTGCTAAGATTCTTCAATGTGGTCTCTTCTGGCCCACCCTTTCAAGGTACTCCTACACATTTTGTTAAATCTGTCCTAGGTGTCAACAAGTAGGGTCCATCACAAAAAAGAATCAAATTCCACTCACTCCCATCTTAGTGGTTGAAATCTTTGACTGTTGGGGAATTGATTTCATGGGTCCTTTCCCAAACTCTAGGGGATACCTCTACATTCTCTTAGCTGTTGATTATGTCTCAAAATGGGTTGAGGACATTCCCACAAAATCCAATGATCATCAAAATGTGATTAGATTCCTAAAAGAAAACATCTTCTCTAGATTTGGGATTCCTAGGGCTATCATAAGTGATCATGGAACTCATTTTTGCAATCGTCCATTCTCATCACTCATGGAAAAAATATGGAATTTCTCACAAAGTGTCCACTGCTTACCACACAGAGACCAATGGTCAAGCTGAGTTAGCCAATCATGAAATCAAACAAATTCTTGAGAAAACTGTCAATCCTTCTAGGAAAGATTGGTCTGAGAAACTCTTTGATGCTCTTTGGGTATATCGTACAACATTCAAAACCATCCTAGGAATGTCACCATATAGGTTGGTTTATGGAAAAGCATGCCATTTACCTATTGAAATTGAGCATATGGCCTTTTGGGCAATTAAGAAAATGGATTATGACCTCTCATTGGCCGGAACAAAAAGGAAATTAGATCTCAATGAACTAGAGGAATTAAGGATGGAGGCTTATGAAAATTCAAGGATCAATAAAGCTAGAGTTCAAGCCTACCAATCTAGGAATATCAAGGTCAAAAATTTTAAACCAGGAAAACTTGTGCTCTTGTATAGTTCAAAACTTCATTTACACCCAGGAAAGTTAAGGTCTAGATGGTCAGGTCCTTTCATAGTGCATCATGTATACCCCCATGGGGTAGTAGAGATTCAAGATCCCACTAGTGGTCACATTTTCAAGGTCAATGGTCAAAGGTTAAAAAAATTCATTGAATCATTCAATAAACAGGAAATAGATGTTGAGTTAATTGATCCAATCTATGAACCAGGAAAAAATTGATAAATTTAGGATCTATATCTGGCTAACGACGTTAAACAAAGCGCTGCACGGGAGGCAACCCATGGTTTTTATGTTTCTAATATTTCTGAATCGTCTTTATTTTTCAAATAAGATTAATTAATCATTTTTATATTTAAAAATAAAAAAATATACTTTTGACCTGTTCTTCTATTATGAGTATGGATGGGTACGAAAGGGGATCACCATATTCATCTGTGTCACGCGGTGTGATCCTTGAGTAATACCTTACCCAGAAATTTAAAAAGAAGACAACGTATCATCAGTATATTTTGTTTTTTTTTATTTTATAGGTTAAGATAATAATAATAATAATAATAATAATATAATAATAATAATTAAAAAAGGGGACACGCCATAGGCCATGGGGAAAACCCCGTCACAACCGGCGAAGCCGCGGGGACTCGAACCCAGGACCGAAGGGAGACAGGGGCGCACGCTTACCACTGACTTACGGCTTAATGTTCTTACTTATTCTATAATTTTTATATATATACTTATATTTTACTTATATATATATATTGTTTGTTTGTTTTCCTTTTTCCACTAGGGAACTTTGCAAGCGACATGGATATCAAAGGACTAAATTCGAGCGACAAGAACTTCAAACTTCAACCACCAGGAGACTTCATTCCATGATCCTCATATTTCAATTTCCTTATTGAACTCCCCTTTTATTCCTCTACCCCATTCAAAATTTTATTTTTATGAAACTAGGGACAGTTTCATTCTATGTTGGGGGGTGTGGAAACAAAATGTTTGTTTAAAAAAAACAATGATAAAAAAGAATTAAAATTCCTTTATCATTCATATAATAACATCTTTGCTCACATTAAAACTACATAGCAAATAAATTTTATTTCCTTGAATCTTAATTTAATTCATGATTAAGTTTAAAAGCATTCATTTTGGAAGTTCGGTTGTCCAATGAAAATTTTCATCATTTTTATTTTCATCCATTAAATCAAAATGCCACAATGCATGTCCTCTAGACTGTGAGGTACTAATTTGAATTTTTGGGGTCCCATAATAAATAGAATAAGATGGTTTGATTTTTATGAATAATATGAGTATTAAAAAAAAAATAAAAAAAAATAAAAATAATTTTTTTTGCTTGTAGAGCAATGGATTGATAAAATGTGAGGCTTTCGACACTTGGGGATCATGACTCCAGAGTTTTCTAGCCTTGAGTTTTTCAATCTATATCTATTTATGGTAATATGAATTTGTTTTTGATTAAGTTAACTCAAGACGATGCCCGAGTATGTGGGCTTCACTTGGTGCCCTAAGGCCTTTGAGTCTGGGAGTCATCGACAAAATCTTGCTACATGGGTTAATTTGATTAACTGCAATCTCAATTACTATAGCAATATTGCAAAAAAAAAATCCAAAAAAAAGGGAATGAAGAATAATCACATTAGGATTAAATGTGATTCCACCTAGCGCTTCCATGATTTCCCCCTTGAATGAAAATGAACCCCCATATCTATTGTGATTCACAACACATCATTACACCTAATTGAGTTGGATGAAGTATGATGATGGATTTGATCAAAGGAATGAGCTTAGGATTGAGATATGTTTTTAAATTAATCTTGTTTTAAATTATCTTTATAGGTTATAAAAATATATTTGTGTGCAGTTTACATTGTGAGCACTGTTTGTTATAATGTGTTTGAAGAAAGGAATTCAAATAAAATCATTGAATTATTTGCTCGGGACTAGAAAATCTCAAGTTGGGGGGGTGTGATTATCCAATACAAACATATATTTTAATTACATTTTAATGGTATTAAATGTTCATTTTTGATCTTATGGTCCTGAGTTAGTGCATTTTCATTATGAACATCCATTCTCATCATTTGTGCACTTCATGCCTAATATACACCAATTTAGGCCCAATGAGTCATCTTATTCTAAGGAATGTAATTATCAATATTTTATTTTGATATTTTGGGAACTATATCTAAACTTAAATGTAAACATTTTTCATTCAGGGATCAATGAATGATTCATAAACGATGATGGAGATATTTGGAGATGAATGGAAGCAATTATAGAGAAGGCAGATTGGACACCAGCCCACTTATGAGACTTTGGGGACCAACATACAGGCCCAATGAATCCCAAATTTTGTGGGATGATAGAAAAAATGTTGAGAAACAAATCACGCTTCATGAGATAATGCTAATTCTGCCTCTATGGTGGTCATTAAGGCGTCCCAAGTTAGAGATAAAATTCTAGGCCAGATTCTTCGGCCCATAAAAACATCCCACTAATTTAATCATATCTCAGAATCCACAACTCCAAATGGACCCAAATTTTACAGGCAGTTAGAATACGTCGGATGATACATTTTATTAGTCTACGTCCCACTCTGATTCGGCCATCTAGAATTTCTTACAAGCGATTATGTTCGGTGAAGGAAGCTGGCTGCCACCTCGGGTCAAGGGTGGAAAAATCAACTCTCCCTTACTTTCCACCCACCTATGGCCTACCAAAATTAATTGAGAAGAATTGGACTATTGGAGGCTCTACCCAGGGGATCAAAAATTACTATTTAAGGAATTTGTGTTGGAGGATTTTGGGAATATTTGGTGCTTGTTTCAATTGTAATGTTATGCTGCGATTTTTTTGTCTCAAATTTTTCTTTCACTTGTAAGTTGTTCAATTCACTTTAGTTTCTTAATAAAAGTTCTTCTTCTCCTCTTATTATGTTTTTATAAATCTCACTTTGATACCGTTTCCTCAAGGTGTGAATTTATTCATACCAAATATTGTGAAATTATTCACACAACGGTGGAGTGATCATTTTATTTTTGTTGTTTTCTTTACTTCTCCATGTCCTCCCTCATGAGTCTACTTTCCGCTTCCATTGAAACCATAGAATCAATGGAGGGATAAACCACTTATGGGTTTATCCAAGGGAGTAGAAAGGGGATGGATTGGATCTTATTTATCACCCCATTAATGTATAATCACTTCTTTAATTGATATTTTTATTTGATGATTTTTAAACTCTATCATCCTTGTTGAATTTAAGGCCACACAATTCAAGTGCTAATACGAACCTTTACCTTGAAGTGCTCAAAACATTGATCCTTCAAGTGTATAGGTGATTAGTATTAAAGGGTTTAGGAATTAAACCGATAAGTTATGATGTTGTTTTATCTCCTTAAATGAACCCATCTCAAATATAAGAAATTGAAATCATTGAAAAGGAAATACGTCCAACCCACCCCGAGCAATAACCTAGGATCAACTCATTATTTTAAATTGAATTCACTTAAGTCTCTTAGAGTTCCTTTAAACCCATCTAAAATCAACCAAATTTGGCCACTTAATATCCAAAAACAGTCCTTAGAATGTGTGTGTATATAGGTTACTTCTTAGGTCTCTGTGGATTCGATAACCCATGCTAGACTACAAGGACCATCCTACCTTCTTCTTTTGGGTAAATTTGAGCAAGAATCAGTATGGGATGATAAATTAATTTCCAGCTTATTGAAATTTGTTAGTGTGTATTATTAAAAGAACTCATTGGTGTCCCATCTATGAACAAGATACATAGTTAATTATGTTGAAACATTAATAAAAATCCTTGTTTCTAGGTCATCATAGATTTATACCCTAAAGACATAAGTACCGATTATGGGTGACATCATTTTATGGAATTTCAGAAGAACATTCAACACCATCTCCACTAACAAGTGATCAACTGTTTGAGAAAGATGAAGATGTGGAAACTACTTTTGGTAAACTATTTTTTAAAAACCTCATGAAAACCAGTTGGAAGAAGAGATCAGTTATTTTTGAATAACCATACTGAAATTTTTTGTACATTAGACACTTTCTTGACGTTATGCATATTGAAAAAATTACATGTGATAGTTTCATCGAAACATTTCTAAATTCACCCAAAAAAAGGATAAAATTAAGGCTAGGTTAGACATGGTTTAAATGGGAATACGAGAAGAGTTGGTGCCAATGAAGGGTGAAAAATATACTTTTCTTCCTCCAGCTACTTACACTCTTTCCAGGAAGGAGAGATATCTATTTTGAAACTTCTTGAATGACTTGAATGTTACAAAGGTGGTGTATTCATTGAATATCTTGACCATCATTTCAATTACCAATTTAATGTTAAAGGGTCTGAAATCACACGATTTCCACATTTTGATGCATGATCTAATTCCTAATGCTTTAAGTTTCATTTTTCTGAAGAATGTATATTGTACATAAACAAAGATCTATTTCTTATTCAATAATATATGCAGCAATGTTATAGACCTGAAGAAATTAGAGAGTATAGAAAGGGAAATTTATGTCATATTATGTGAATTGGAAATGTTCTTCCCACTAACATTCATTGATATAATGGTTCACTTGGTGAGAGAGATTTTACTATGTGGTTCTGTACCCTATAGATAGATGTACCCCATTAAACAGTAATGGTACACCAAGTGTATATGTATTATATTATAATGCTTATGTAATTAATGATTATACATTCTATACCAATGAAAATGATAAAGACAGTACCATGAAGAATAGTGGACTTACACTTTTGGCTGAACCGATGCATGTTTCTGGTGCTAAGGACAAAAAATCAATTTCTACAAATATTTCATACTTTGACATCATCAAATAAATATGGTAGTTGAATTATATGAAATTCTAAGTGCTAATTTTTCAATGCAAGTGGGTTGATAACAGGAGTTCTATTAAAATAGATAAGTTGGGATTTGTGAAATTTGATTTTAGTAAGGAAGGGTACAAAGACAAACCACTTATAATGGGATCATAGGCAGTACAAATATTATATGTTATAGATCCCAAAAATTTAAACTATTAAATTGTTCTGTTATTGACCAAAACCATTGATGGGTCAGATGAAAATTCAAAGGAGGATGACCCTTTCATTGGGACATCACAACCATTTACAATAGTCCCAATATATACTAAATTTTGTATGTTAGAGGAGACCACAATGAAGGGATTTGGGTAGTCAAGAGAGGGGTAAAATCCATTCAACCTTTAATAAATTTGAGTTCAATAATCATGTTATATATTTTTTGTAATATACATCATGTTACCTTATGTTATTATCTATTCACTTCTATTTTTATGTAATCTAAATAAATGTTAAACCAATTATACAAATACAGAATTATGTATATGATGATTGTAGAGACCCAAAGCCTGATGTACATGAACATTACATTACTTTAGCGGAATACTTAATACATAACAAAAACACACACACAAGGACCGTAATAGTTTAGTGTCTTTGGAAACTCAGAATATAATCTTCTAATCGTGGTGAAAGATCTTCAACATCTCCCATAAAGATCTTCTTTTTTTCTTAAACCTAAATCCTTTCTTTATATCCCGGGGAAAATAAAACATAAAAGGGTGAGCTCAAATGCTCAGTAAGGGTAAACAAAAGAAATATCAATCACATCATATTCATAAGAACATATCTTTTGGAAATCTTAACCTGCAAAAGAGATCATAATTTCATAACATGGTATAAATAATAGTAGTGAAATGTAATCCCAATATTCATAACTTAAAACATGAAACTTTGTGGAATACACACATAATCATAGAGAATCATTTCTTATTAGTCAAGACTCATTGCCAAGAATATCTTAGTAGACAAAGTCCCTTTCTGAACCGATTTCACTCCTCGTTTAAGTCCTGTTTCACTGAACCGGTATAACCTACCATTCCAGCCATGTCTATCTCATGAGATATAAAATATTTACCCAATGCATTGGAGGGATATATAGGTCCCACCTATCTCATAATGATACCATTCTTATGTGTGCCACAAAATCATAAACCATACATCATAGCATAACCCATGAAATAAAAATGGGAATCTTAAACATCGTTACATCATAAAACAATTCATATAAGATAAAGGAATTCATAAAAATAATTACATCACAAAATAATCAAATAAATGTAATAAAAGGGATAGAAATAGAACCCTTTATTATCTTAGATGGAAAATAATTTTGATAAAACACTTGAACTCCATTCTTGAGGAAAATATCCTTTCTACTTCAAAAACACTTTTCCTTTCTTAACATGTCATAAAATTCTAAACTAAAAGAAGTTGATTAAAAAAAACTTGAAAACTTTTAAAGGAAGCTTCTTGGAAATAATGTTTTAAAAATCCATTCATGCTGTATAAGTTAAAAAAAACATTCTTCTCGTACTTTTGTCGGAAAAGTCAAAAAGTACCTCGTACGAAAAACGATAAAAGGTTCCTTTCATATCTTTTACTAAAAACTCACCGAAGGGTAAAATTAAATATAAACTATTTTAGAATTATATAAATATTACATATTGAGGAAACATTGATCTGGATGATAAAATACACCCTAGTAAATACCAAAGTATAAACAATCTCGTATAAAAATGAGATTGTGATATTTCCCTTACCTTAGGTCTGATTTGCTTCGTAAGTGTCTGAACCTCCTGTATAATGGTTTAAATAATGTCATTGACTTATTATAGAATCATACTCATTGTTATGATATCATATATGGTTCACTTATGACTTTATATTACCCGTTCTTCTGTAAATTCCATGTTAAAGAGCGTTTTGGGTAAAATTGTTTCATTTGTCGTCCGTGTTTTGACTTGTAATTATTCATATGATTACTTAGATCATGATTACTTAATTCCAGAATATAAAACATGATTTATATATAATATATATTCCGAATATACATATATATAATAAATCAGTAAATGGAAATAAATACACCGTTCATGGAGATGATAGGCCGTACGTACGCATGAACGTTGTTTTCGTTTCCTTATTGAGTTGAATGGAATTAAGTAGATGAAATACATATATATACACATAAATCTAGTATCATTATTATTTCATATATTTCATGATTACTTATTATATGTACTTTATA
Organism: Viscum album; assembly: GCA_963277665.1. Lineage (NCBI taxonomy): Eukaryota > Viridiplantae > Streptophyta > Magnoliopsida > Santalales > Viscaceae > Viscum > Viscum album. Next base: position 1,876,992,519 of record OY728146.1, on the reverse strand, counting down.
ATCATTCATGAATGGTTAAAGTGGAGAATGAATCTCATCGCATCGTGGAGACGGTAGTCCGTACGTACGCACGAGCGATGATATCGTTCTCATGATCGTGGGACTGTATTGGAGTGTATGTATACTATTTCAGAATCAATATCACTTTAAAATAATCATATATAGTTATTATTTACACCGTTATACCCACCCAAGTAAGGTGGTGGTGGAAAATAGATTTCACCACAGCGTGGAGACGGTATTCCGTACGTACGCACGCGCGGTGATTTCGTTTTCCCTAGGATGGATAGATGGTGAAATAGGGTTGTTTAATACTTATAATAACATATCAGTATATTATTGATACTGATGTTATTACTTCATAATGAAACAACCTAATAAGAAGAAGTGGAAGAAGAAATAAAGTTGAAAGAATCGGTAACGGAAATTACCTCTTCTTTGAAGCGCCTCTTTGAGATCTCCTTTTAGGGCACTAAAATTGGTCTTTGAGGAAGACCAGAACCTATAGGATGTTTCTAGGGAAGTGGAGAAGAGAATTTGTCAGGGTTTTTCTGAGCTTGAAGGCTCAAAGTTGTGTGTGGAAGAGAGGGAGGAGGTGCCATTTTATAAGGGAGGAGAGGGGCTCCTTTGGAAAACTAAAAATATTATTTTATTATAAAGTCATATTCGGTTTTAAATAGCTCAAAATTTATTTATTTTGAATCTAAGGTGGGGATGGGTCGAAATATTCTCATCCAATAGAATTTAGACAAGTTTAGGTTCCTATTTTAACCTTATCATTTAGATTTAACATTAAGTTAAATAATTTTACTTTTACCGTGTCTTCTTGTGTTCTTACACTATAAGGTTAATAAACATACTATAACAAGCCAAAAGAACCCCAAATTGTTTATTATTAATATATATAACCTTATATAAGTCATTTGGCCGAAACATATATTTTTAGGAATAAAATAACAATTAATAATATAATATTTGTTTTAAAAACTATTTTATGTCAATTTTGACAATATTTGGTAATTGATTTTTGTTAAAATCATAACAGAATTATTAGTTTGAAAAAAGTTAATTAAATAAATACTAACATGTCATATTAACCTATAAAATTAGTGGAATTCATAAAGAGTCTCAAATTATATTTATTTGGGGATTTATAATATCAATTATTCTAATTTTCACTATTATGGTAATTACTACATCATCATTGTGTCATAAATAAATTAAATTATTTAATGTCTAAAAATTATAAATAAAATATAATTATTTAGGAAATCTTATTATCTTTCTAATGAATATTTACAATCGAATTTATCTTATGTATAACCCTATATTAAAAATGTTTTAGAAAATAAAATTTGATTTTAACTCTTTTAACTCTTCTTTGAATTAAATAATAATAAATGTCCTAATCTAATCCAAGTGGGCCTAAATGGTCATATTTTATTCCTAATGTTGTATTTTGTCGAATTAAACTTATCCAATAGAATTAGGACATGTTTTTGGGGTAATAATAATATCATTTTTACCCTTAATTACCCTATTTACTTTTAACCGTGGTAAAAAAAGTAAAAAGTTACTATTCACCAAAAATTATTTTCATCTCATTGAACCACATTTTACTTACTGACACCAACCGTGTCTCTCGGATTTTTGAAATTCTACTCACAGAAGCGGTAAAATTAAGTTTTATGAAAAATTCATTTTTTTTACTACCACTTAGTGGTTTCACTATTCATCAAAAAATGAAAGTTTCCAGAAAAATACCAAAAATTAGGCCTAAGATATATTTGATATTATGAACTCAAAAATGATGTCTATTTTACCAAATTTAAAACATATCAGTTACATTAACTAATTTAAAAATTAATTCCCGTCGTCAAAACAAATGGTGTGTTTTTAAGAGATAATAACTATCAAAAGATTGACACTTGTTTATAACTGGTTTAAATGTGAAATTACATCTAATGACCAACATTGTATTAAATTGTAAAAATATATTCTAAATATACTTTAAAACCACTCAAATTAATAATTTATCACTATTAATTATTTTGATTAAAAAAGTTGTTTTTAATTAAAATTTAGTAATTTTCACTATTCATCAGAATATGAAAGTTATCCGAAAAGTACCAAAATTTTACCTTAGGATAAATTCGATACTCCGAATCCAAAAATGAAGCCCATTTTGAGAGATAAAACTTATAAAATTTTAAAAGGTGGTTATTACTATTCATAACGGCTAGTTTTAATAATATTTTAATAGCATATCGTTGTTTAGTGAAACTCGGTATTACGTAATACACACGCTATCGAGGAAGGTCGTGATTGCGTGTAATGCAAGGAAAGTTAAGGATGTGTGTTGTGCAAGCTCCTTTTGGTGTAGCGGACAACACAAGACATTAATGATATTAAAAAGAATATTTTTCATAAAATCTGGGGGTGTTACATTCTACCCCCGTTAAAATGAATTTCACCATCAAAATTCGTCGGGGGTTATAAATGGTTTACTATTAGAAAGTTTCTTTGATAGAAACCCACATCGTAAAAAGGAATACCATAACCAATATTTAAAACCAAAAGTATGAAATGTAACGGTTACCCAAATAAACTAATCACTGGGTTTCCACATAGGTGAAAATATGGATATGGAAGAGAAATCTAACCATCATGTTCTGATGGAGAGTGGTACAGAACATGGCTATGGAAAATCCAGCAATCACAAAGACATAAATTTGTTATGATCTAAGGTACCATCTGATTTATCAGATATAAGAGCACTAGGACAACATTTTTGGTTTTCAAGATCGTTTCCCTAAAGTTGATGAAATTGGAATTAGAAGAAATACTTTCGTGATTTCGGTATAGTCTCACCGTTGGTCGTTCTTTGGACAATTTCCACTTCATCTCTTAAATAAATGAAGTTGAATTTGTCATTCGTGATGTGTTTTCAGATCATGTGATAGAATGATGAGTCATTCCATCTTTCTCAAACAAAAGGTTAGAAAAGTTATCAAAAAATACATAAGTCCATCTATAGTGAGATTAATGATATATGGTTCCTAAAATAGACTTATACTTCATATATCATACTTCTTAATATAATAAAACTAGTTTCTACTAAACAGGGACTTCCTATAGGCCAGTGGTAGGCGATAAAGGCCAGTCACACTTCGGTTGTGGGTTCGATTCCCACGGCCTTGTCCGACGCGATGGGTTGTCGCCCGTCCTGCAGGTTGTCCTTTTTCAAAAACTATATTACTATAACATCCCATCAATAATATCGAAAAAAAACTTATATCCTTAAAAAATACTAACTTATGTCCAACATAATCCATTCCAATCTTTAGTCTTATCCATAATACTGCAGTCCGCTCTCATAATATAGTGAAAATGATTACCAGAGATTTAATACCATCGTTGATCCCCATATATCATAAGATATGTCTTGTTGGTCACATTCCAAACATTCAAAGGCCTTAATCATGTATTCTCTTGAATACCCATTGTACCTAAGTGAAAACATGAATGCAGTTAAAAGTTAACACTTTCCACATACCAAAATTTAAAAATTCTATATACTCAATCCATTACATAACCTTCTCCTTATATTAGTCATGAGCTCATGAATACTATCAAACATTTAATTTTCTCTTTATCCCTTCTATATTCCAAAAATATCTGAATATCCTTTAATGGATACTGGTACCATTAATCATACACTTTCAAAACTCAAGGAAAGACAACAGTGTAACAATACTTAGATGTCTCTTTATTCCATAGTACCATGAGATTACTTATACAACATTACACTTGATAAACATGTAACAATTATTTCAACTCACATATCATTTGCAGTCTCTTCATCATCATCAACATAAATACTACTCATACGACCGTACTGATTCTCTTCGTGAGACTTTCCCTTAGGGTATTGGTTTGCATAATGCCCGTATATTCCACATTTAAAGCATTTAACCATTGTTGATGTCGTAGCAATACCATTATCCTCATCCATAGTGTTAACTGAACCTTTTCCTTTGCACTTACTGGCTTTGTGTCCTGTTTTTCTACACCCAATGCATCTTCCAGTTCCCTTGAAACATTCTCCTCGATGCCTCTTCCCACATGATTTACATAGGGGAAATTGAACTTTATTTACTCTATGATCATCATGAAACTCCATATTTCTCTTATTAGCCGAGTCAGGAAACTTACCAAATTTGAGTTTATTGATCATATTATGAGATTTCTGATTCGGCATAATAATGATGGTTGGACTTCCAAATCCCATTTCATTTGGTTTCTCATGAAGAATATCATTCCATTGTCCATAATATCCTCCATTATCGTGAATCATCTTGTTTCCAGCCATTTTCTAAAACCCAAAAAGAATAGTGTGAGAGGAAAAAATCATAATAAAGGGGGAGTAACTTCAATATATTACATCTTTGGTTTAATCTAATATCATAACCATAGTTCTAGGACTATATCCTATACGTATACTTATCCTTAGGGGCATCCCTAGACATACCTTAGAAATAACTCTAGGGATCTCACTAACGTTTTTGCATCCTAGTTTCCAAAGGTTGACGAAACCTTTCCTCTGATACCAACTGTAGAGACCCGAAGCCTGACGTACATGAACATTACATTAATTTTTTGGAATACTTAATACATAACAAAAACACACACACAAGGACCGTAATAGTAAAGTGTCTTTGGAAACTCGGAATATAATCTTCTAATCGTGGTGAAATATCTTCAACATCTCCTATAAAGATCTTCTTTTTTTCTTAAACCTAAATACTTTCTTTATATCCTGGGGAAAAGAAAACATAAAAGGGTGAGCTCAAATGCTCAGTAAGGGTAAACAAAAGAAATATCAATCACATCATATTCATAATAACATATCTTTTGGAAATCTTAACCTGCAAAAGAGATCATAATTTCATAACATGGGATAAATCATAGTAGTGAAATGTAATCCCAATAATCATAACTTAAAACATGAAACTTTGTGGCATACACACATAATCATAGAGAATCATTTCTTATTAGTCAAGACTCATTGCCAAGACTATCTTAGTGGACAAAGTCCCTTTCTGAACCGAGTTCACTCCTCGTTTCAGTCCTGTTTCACTGAACCAGTATAACCTACCATTCCAGCCATGTCTATCTCATGAGATATAAAATCTTTACCCAATGCATTGGAGGGAGATATAGGTCCCACCCATCTCATAATGATACCATTCTTATGTGTGCCACAAAATCATAAACCATACATCATAGCAAAAACCATGAAATAAAAATGGGAATCTTAAACATCATGACATCATAAAACAATTCATATAAGATAAAGTAATTCATAAAAATAATTACATCACAACATAATAAAGTCATTGTAATAATAGGTATAGAAATAGAACCCTTTATTATCTTAGACGGAAAATAATTTTGATAAAACACTTGAACTCCATTCTTGAGGAAAATATCCTTTCTACTTCAAAAACACTTTTCCTTTCATAACATGTCATAAAATTCTAAACTAAAAGAAGTTGATTAAAAATAAACTTGAAAACTTTTAAAATAAGCTTCTTGGAAATAATGTTTTAAAAATCCATTCATGCCGTATAAGTTAAAAAAAACATTCTTCTTGTACTTTTTTCGGAAAAGTAAAAAAGTACCTCGTACGAAAAACGATAAAAGATTCCTTTCATATCTTTTACTAAAAACTCACCGAAGGGTAAAATTGAATATAAACTATTGTATAAGGATATAAATATTACATATTGAGGAAAAATTGATGTGGATGATAAAATACACCCCAGTAAATACCAAAGTATAAACAATCTCGGATAAAAATGAGATTATGATATTTACCTTACCTTAGGTCCAATTTGCTTTGTAAGTGTCTGAACCTCCTATATAATGGTTTAAATAATGTCATTTACTTATTAAAGAATCATAATCATTGTTATGATATCATATATGGTTCAATTATGACTTTATATTACCCGTTCTTTTGTAAATTCCATGTTAAAGAGCGTTTTGGGTAAAATTGTTTCATTTGTCGTCTGTGTTTTGACTTGTAATTATTCATATGATTACTTAGATCATGATTACTTAATTACATAATATAAAACATGATTTATATAAAATATATATTCATAATATACATATATATAATAAATCAGTAAATGGAAAGAAATACACTGTTCATGGAGACGGTAGGCCGTACGTATGCATGAACGTTGTTTTCGTTTCGTTATTGAGTTGAATGGAATTAAGTAGATGACATACATATATATACACATAAATCCAGTATCATTATTATGTCATATATTTCATGATTACTTATTATATGTACTTTATAATCATTCATGAATGGTTAAAGTGGAGAATGAATCTCATCGCGTCGTGGAGACGGTAGTCCGTACGTACGCACGAGCGATGATATCGTTCTCATGATCGTGGGACTGTATTGGAGTGTATGTATACTATTTCAGAATCCATATCACTTTAAAATAATCATATATAGTTATTATTTACACCATTATACCCATCCAAGTAAGGTGGTGGTGGAAAATAGATTTCACCACGGCGTGGAGACGGTATTCCGTACGTATGCACGCGCGGTGTTTTTTGTTTTCCCTAGGATGGATAGATGGTGAAATAGGGTTGTTTCATACTTATAATAACATATCAGTATATGAGTGATATTGATGTTATTACTTCATAATGAAACAACCTAAGAAGAAGAAGTGGAAGAAGAAATAAAGTTGAAAGAATCGGTAACGGAAATTACCTCTTCTTTGAAGCGCCTCTTTGAGATCTCCTTTTAGGGCACTAAAATTGGTCTTTGAGGAAGACCATAACCTCTAGGATGTTTCTAGGTAAGTGGAGAAGAGAATTTGGCAGGGTTTGGCCGATCTTGAAGGCTCAAATTTGTTTGTGGAAGAGAGGGAGGAGGTTCCCTTTTATAAGGGAGGAGAGGGTTCCTTTGGAAAACTAAAAATATTATTTTATTGTAAAGTCATATTCAGTTTTAAATAGCTCCAAATTGATTTATTTAGACGATAATGTGGGTATGGGTCGAAATCCTCTCATCCAATAGAATTTAGACAAGTTTAGATTCCTATTTTAACCTTATCATTTAGATTTAACATTAAGTTAAATAATTTTACTTTTACCGTGTCTTCTTTTGTTCTTACACTATAAGGTTAATAAACTTACTATAACAAGCCAAACGAACCCCAAGTTGTTTATTATTAATATATATAACCTTATCTAAGTCATTTGGACGAACCATATATTTTTAGGAATATGAAAACAATTAATAATATAATATTTGTTTTAAAAACTATTTTATGTCAATTTTGACAATATTTGGTAATTGATTTTTGTGAAAATCATAACAGAATGATTAGTTCAAAAAAAGTTAATTAAATCAATAATAACATGTTATATTAACCTATAAAATTAGTGTAATTCATAAAAAGTCTCAAATTATATTTATTTGGGTATTTATAATATCATTTATTCTAATTTTTCACTATTATGGAAATTACTGCATCATCATTGTGTCATAAATAAATTAAATTATTTAATGTCTAAAAATTATAAATAAAATATAATTATTTAGGAAATCTTATTATCTTTCTAATTAATATTTACAATAGAATTTATCTTATGTATAACCCTATATTAAAAATGTTTTAGTAAATAAACTTTGATTTTAACTCTTTTAACTCTTCTTTGAATTAAATAATAATAAATGTCCTAATCTAATCCAAGTGGGCCTAAATGGTCATATTTTATTTCTAATGTTGTTTTTGGTCTAATTAAACTTATACAATAGAATTAGGACATGTTTTAGGGTAATAATAATATCATTTTTACCCTTAATTACCCTAATTACTTTTAACCGTGGTAAAAAAAGTAAAAAGTTACTATTCACAAAAAAATATTTTCATCTCATTGAACCACATTTTACTTACTAACATCAACCATGTCTCTCAGATTTTTGAAATTCCACTCACAGAAGCGGTAAAATTAAGTTTTATGAAAAATTCATTTTTTTTACTACCACTTAGTGGTTTCACTATTCATCAAAAAATGAAAGTTTCCAGAAAAATACCAAAAATTAGGACTAAGCTATATTTGATATTATGAACTCAAAAATGATGTCTATTTTACCAAATTAAAAACATATCAGTTACATTAACTAATTTAAAAATTAATTCCCGTCGTCAAAACAAATGGTGTGTTTTGAAGAGATAATAACTATCAAAAGATTGACACTTGTTTATAACTGGTTTAAATGTGAAATTACATCCAATGACCAACATTGTATTAAATTGTAAAAATATATTCTAAATATACTTTAAAACCACTCAAATTAATAATTAATCACTATTAATTATTTTGATTAAAAAAGTTTTTTTTAATTAAAATTTAGTAATTTTCACTATTCATCAGAATATGAAAGTTATTCGAAAAGTACCAAAATTTCACCTTAGGCTAAATTCGATACTCCAAATCCAAAAATGAAGTCCATTTTAAGAGTTAAAATTTCTAAAATTTTAAAAGGTGGTTATTACTATTCATAACGGCTAGTTTTAATAATATTTTAATAGCATATCGTTGTTTAGTGAAACTCGGTATTGCGTACTACACACGCTATCGAGGAAGGTCGTGATTGAGTGTAATGCAAGGCAAGTCAAGGATGCGTGTTGTGCAAGCTCCTTTTGGTGTAGCGGACAACACAAGACATTAATGAAATTAAAAAGAATATTTTTCATAAAATCTTGGGGTGTTACAATGATGCTCCAAATATTGAGCCACAATAGGTCTCTCAACCTGTTGCTGCTCATAGTGGATAGGCATAATAGGTCTCTCAACCTATTACTTCTTGTAGTGAAAAGGAACAACAGGTCTCTCAACCTGTTGTTACTTGCAGTGCAGAGGACTAACAGGTATCTCAACCTACTATTGTTTCTCCTAGTGCAGAGGTACAAATGCCATCTTCACATGTCGATGTTAGTGCACCGAAGGAACATATTTATTATGTTGAAACTGAGGAAATCGTATGCAACGAATCACCAAAAGCATAGAAAAAATAGGAGCACCATAGTTTGATAATGTTATAAAAAATCCTTAAGCAAAAAAGAAAAAGGCATCAAATACGTGGTTGGATGGAATAATCTGGGAAAGCATGTTAACACCAACAATGTCATGTCCAATTGTTACATTAGAATTTCCACTCAAAAACATATTTCTATTGATTTATTATTGTGGAACCTTATTGTCCCCAAGATTAAGACACTGATGTGGGGAGATATTACAATACTATTGTGATATCATTTCTTTAATTTATGAAAAAATAAAATAATGAAGCATTTACATACTCTTAATCATCCCTTATAGAGTGCATTTATAGTAGAAGACTCGCATAAGGACTATGTATTAAGGGTTGCTGGAAGGATTCACAGAGGCTTTCAAAAAATTTTAATGAGATATTATCTTAAATATACTGAAGGGAAAATAAACCCACACACACCTCCTCTTTATGCACATCTGATAACCCAAGGAGCGTGGGATGTATTTACTACTAGTCATGTGGAGGAGTATTTTAAAGTACATTATTTTTGGTAATATGCTGTTTGAAGATATGTGTATTAATCACTTTGATTGATAGTTTTTTATTTATGAAATTGAAACTATGTGCTAAAAATAAGGAATGAGTAGCAAAACCTGCATACCCCTACCGTAAAGCAAGGATAAGGTACACTTCACTTGAAAAAAATTGGTACGCATTTTAAATTTACTACAATAATTTTATGTGACATAAAACAACACCATAACTATGTTTCTCTTTTTATATGTAGACTGATGAATCCAAATCCAAATTCACTTCCATCCCATGCCATGTGATATGGAAAGAGGCATGTGTAAATAATAATGTGATACTAATAGATGAAAACACACAAAATGTGTGAGAAACATGTTTATGTATGAAATAATAAATATATTTTTTTATTTAAATTGATATTACATAACAATGATTACTTATTTTCCTATATTTTCAATCTGACATAGTCACATGAATCAGTAACATCTAAACCAGATGTAGACATAATTTTGGCGGTGTTGAATCAGCCAAAAAAGTATGGTCACACAGAGGTGTGGGTGTTGGGGTGATAGCCTGATTATTTTTTTGAGAAAAAAACTAGAGGAGGATCAAAGTGAAAAAAATGAAATTGATGAGAGAATGAGTATCTATCCTTGAGGAAAAAATTCTATGTCAGAGAGAGATCATAACAAATTTTATGGGGGGGGGGGGCAAAGAGAAGAATCAAATCAAGAACAACTAGCTTTGGAAGATCCCTCCCCTCCCCCACTAGCTTTGAGGCGAGCCATTCCCCTTGAAAACATGTCTTAGTTGAGGTAACGAATGTTATAAAAAAATTATCTGAATTGTGAATCATATATACACTAATACCTTTTCTGTACTGATATTCTATAGTGTGAAAATTAATATGATTTATTTCTATCAACACCCACCCATAGCCTTGTAGTGAGGGCTACAATGTTCAATATCTAGAACACCATAGTACACAATAGAAAACTTCCAATAGTTAATGTTAAATAGTTCATTAACATATCCGAGGAGCCAAGTTCTGTTCTACCAATTCCAATTGATGATGGAAATATTCATATGGTTGCAAAAGATCTTGGAACATTCATCACAAGGCCATCAAAACTTTTAAAAAACATTTATACAAGGAGGTACTCATTTGGAATTTATTTTTGAAGATAAACATTTAACATTTAATTAAAAATGGTTTGAACCGATGAATGTTATTATAGATAGACACAATAAATGGGGAGAAAAGAAATAACGACTCAAAACCATCTCATGGATCAACCAACTGATCAAAATGATATACCAAAAGCACCCATTAAACATGCCCATTCTACATACGCATTTATTATCATTACAGGCTCATGTGAATATGAAGTTGAAAGATGGTGGTACTCACAAATTTGTTTTTGATAAAAATATGTAAATTGGGGAAGATCTGGATTTCATTAGTGTAGATAATGTAAGTGAAATACTAGAGTATGATTGGCTTTGTGGATCAATTTTAAATGTATACATTAGGTATGTTTTCATGATATGATTTTCCAAAAGCTGATATACTATAATAATTATACTAAAAAAATTTCATATTTTTTGTAGGCATATATATGAAAAATAATTTAAGGGATTTACCCATGAACAAAAATTTGGACTCATTAGTCCTCACATCACCTCTAGAGAACAAAAAAATAAAATCCAATAAAGAGGGTAAAATAGTGACAGACCTTCTCAAATCGTTTAACAGAAATATTATAGATGACAGACTCTTCTAAATACCAACGATTCAGGGAAATAACTCTACAGTTTTATCATATCCAATATATTTTAATTTCTTTCATTAATTTTTCTTTTCTGTGTTCTTAGGAAGCAGTGGAATCTCATTGTGGTCAATTTCGATACTCCAAATATTTATTTCCTAGATTAAATGAAAGGATATCCAACAAACCAACCAAACATTATGGAATTTATCAATTTTTAATAAACTATAACCAGCATTTTAGAACAAAACATTTAGTTATATAATATATATTATCTTTTAATGAGGATTCTATTATGATAGGGTGGTGCTTGAATATCATCTACATTATGGGATAAGGCTAGGGGAAAAGGACATGAAACATCAAAAGTACTATGACTGGATATCTCTCAGGGTATATATAATATAATTTTACTATCCAAACACATATAAAAAAATACTTATTTTTATAAATGTTTCTATAGTTTCTAAAACTAAAAAATGGAAAATGCTGCGGTTATTATATTTGTAAATTTATAAAAGATATCGTATTTCATCCACAAACTTGCATCCCTGAAGAGGTATTTTTGAAGATAATTACTATTTCATTTAAAATATTTATTAATCATTTGTGTATTTATATTTTTTCAGTCCTACCATGATTTTAAAAAAGACTCATAGTCACAATACAATATATATTCAATTTTAAATGAATGGGTAACATACATGATGGATGAATATACAAAAATAGCAAGAATATGTGACCGGTATGACTCAAAGTGACTATTTTTATTTAAAATTGTCAGTATTTTTCGCAAAAAAACAAGTGAAAAACTGAAAACTAAGCAAACACATTAGGATAGATTTGATACTTTAGTAAGATGATCCATAAGTCATTTTTGATGTGTAAGAATCAAACACACCTAAATATGATGCGCGGTGTGAACGTTTTGACTTTAAGTGTGTATTTTTATATTAAATTAACAATAAATTTAGAAAAAAGAACAAGTGACATACTGAAAAATAAGTAAAAACATTAGGATTGTTTTGATACTTTGGTACAATGATCCATCAGTAATTTGTGATGTGTAGGAATCGACCACACCTCAATATGATTAATGGTGTGATCAATATGACTATGAGTGTCTGTTATTCATTTAAAATTTTAATTTTAGCTCAAAACATGTCACTCATTTAAAACCAAGAAAATTAATTTGATTGTATTCATAATTTAGGATAATTATTCATAAGTTCATCATGACATGTAAGAAGCAATCTCATGTAAAACTGTCACATGATGCGACTGGTATGACACAAAATATGTGTTTTAAGTTTGAAATGACAGTTTAGTAAAAAAACACAACTGACATACTAACAACTAAGAAAATATTCATATTCTTTGATACTTTTAGAAAATGAACTATATGTAATTTTTGATGTGTAGGAATCAACTGAACCTCAGTTCGATGAATAGTGCGACCGGTATGACTCAATGTGTCTCATTTTATTTAAAATTGACATTAATTTTTGTAAAAAAACACAAATGGCATACAGAAAACCATGAAAATGCATTCATTTTTTTGATAATTTAATAAAATGATCCATGAGTCATTTGTGACGTTTAAAGATCTACCCCACCTTAATAAAATGAACGATGTGACTAGTATATATCTAAATGTGTCTTTTTATTTAAAATTGACATCAATTTAAGTAAAAAAGAACAAGTTACATACTAAAAACTAAGAAAACACATTCAGATTATTTTGATACATTAGGAAAATGATCCATGAGTCATTTTGGATGTTTTTAAATCAACCTCACCTCAATCTAATGTATTGTGTGACCGGTATGACTAAAATATCCTATTACTAGTTTAAAATTTATATTTTAGCTCAAAACATGTCACTCAATGAATACCAATAAAACACAATAGTATTTATATGATACTTAAAAAAAATTATCCATAAGTAATTTGTGATGTGTTTGATGTAGTCTCACATCAAACCGATGAACAATGTGACCAATATGACTCAAAAAGCATGTTTCTAGTTTGAAATGATATTTTAGTAAAAAAACAAAACTGACATAATGAAATTCGAGAAAATGCATTATAACTAAATTGATACTTTAAAAAAATGATCCATGGGTATTTTTTATGTGTTTGAATCAACCACACCTTAAGCCGATGAATGAGGTGACCCGTATAAATGAAAATATGTTTTTATTTAAAATTGATATTAATTTAAGAAAAAAGAACAAGTGAGTTACTGAAAACTGATAAAATGCATTCACATTGTTTTGATACTTTAAGACAATGATCCATGAGTCATTTGTGATGTGTATGAATCAACCACACCTCAATCTGATGCATGGTGTGACAAGTATGACTGATAGTTTCTGTTATCATTTTAAAATGGAACTTTTAGCTCAAAATGTTTCACTCACGAACAATAAAGAAAACACCCTCCAATTGTATTCATAATTTTAGAGAGTGATTTGTATGTCCTTTGTGATGTGTATGAAGCAGTTTCACCTCAAACTGATGCAAGATGTGACCAATATGACTCAAAATGCGTGTTTCCATTTTTAAATGATATTTCTGTATGAAATCATAACCGACATACTGAAAACTGAGCAAATGAATTCAGATTATTTTGATACATAAGAATAGTAATACATGAGTCATTTGTGCCATGTAGGAATCAACCACACCTCAATGTGATGAATGATGTGACCAGTATAAATCTAAAAGTGCTATTTAAATTTGATATTAATTTTAGTAAAAGATAAAGGGACATATTTAAAACCAAGAATACTCATTTAGATTATTTGGATATTTTAGAAAAAAAATCCATAACTCATTTGTAACATGTAGGAATCGACCCCACCTCAATACGACACACAATGTGACTTGTATAACTCCAATGGTTTATTTATTATTAAAAATTGAAATGTTATTAATTTAGTCTTTTATATTAATGTTTAATTCATTTAGTTATAGTATTACGAACATAATATTTTTTTTCTTATATAGGTGGACCCTTTTTCTTGAGTTGGGATGATTTGTTTGGCAAATAATTTCATAGGCTGACATTTTTGAGAGGGGATCACATATGTTAAATAATGAAACATTAATGTTTTTAACTATTTGTTGAATAATTGTAAATTTAATTATATAGAAAATTGTTTAAAATGTATAAATAATTGTTTGTCAAACCCTTGTGTGCACTACTTTGTTCTTTTGTGCGCTGTTGTGTGCGCAACTTTGTTATAGTGCGTGCTGTGCAAGTGATGTTTTTTGAAGGTGGTGTGTGCACGTTGCGGGTGATGGTAGGTTTGAAATTATATAAAAATCGAAACACATGAATCTAGGACTTTATTAGGGATAAAAATAGGGCAGATAAAGGGGGTATTTTATCAATGTTTTTTATCACGGACAATGGTTCCCCTTTATCTACACTAATATTAAGAACACTTTTCTAGCACTGTTAAAAAAGGTTTCTAGTGAATTTAAAAGAACTATCTTTCGTAGTGATCAAATTCCTTCTAGAGGGATCCATCGCCCCAACATCCATCCACATAGGAAAACAATATGAGGTCAATATTCTCATTTAGAAGGTGCACAAAATAGAAAATTATCTATAACATATTTTATGCATCATAATAATATCTGTCTATTAATTGATGGTTACAGGACCTGAGTACCAAGAACTGGTGGCTACACCTTATGTGTGTTGTGGTGGGATACTAGTGGAAGAGCCTTTTTAATACCATGAATCAAGGAGCCATGCTGGTGGAGTGGGGTGGGGTGGTGGTCAACAACGACACGCCCCACCACACGGCGATGCCGATGGGGAGTGGGAATCTCTCCATCAAGGGGCCCCATTAGGCCTACTATGTGAGGAATATGAGCATCCTATCTGAGATGACGCTGCTACCCCTAGACCCAGCCAATATACATGAAATACCGAAGTTTTCTTGTGGGATTCTATCCCTCCATTCCCACTATTTTTTACTTTTGAGGGCCCGAGCATTCCTTCCCATGTCCTTGATGACCTATTATTTGCGGATTCCACCTTTTGCAGTAGCCACCCCTCTAAAGACATGGAAAAGTAATGAATTTTACTCATATTATAATGCGGTGTGAACAATGTGATTTTTGGTATCAAATAAAATTTATTTTTACTTATTGTCAAACACATTTATTTTCTCTCTCAAATGAAAATAAAAATCAAAATTATATTGAAACCCACACACATAAATAAACTTATGCCATGAGAGGGTTTTCTATGTGGAGATCTATCTATCTATGGTGGTTCTATCTTTGGAAAAAGGTTTGGGTCATTTTTCTAACAGGGAAATTCTTATGATCTGATTTGTAACAAAGAAATTTTTCAAGCCAAATTGTATGGACATTAATATATTCTGCTGTTTTCTACACTTTTATTCGGACAAAAAACATCTCTCTACATGGTCATGTTACTACAGATATATACTTTAACAGTGCACATGAATTATTTTAAAATTTCTAAAAAACCGTTTTTATCCTCATCACTATTAAGGGGGTGTCCCCTTTATCAGTGTTTTCTATAGCATTGACTAAGGGTGTCCTTTATTCACACTATAGATAATGCTAACATCAAACTGCAACAACATGTAACCTGTACACAAAATATATAATTTAAATGAAATAAATTTTACATCACGAATACAAAAAAAAACTACTACATTCATTTAAAAAAATGTTTTATATAATTATATTTATAATTACTATCCACAATCATTTAAAAACATGAATGTTTCATCATATTTGGAACCCAAAAAACCCTCTAAAAAATGTCCACCCAAGGTATCAGTTTCTGAAAAAATCACCTCATCCCGAGCAAAATAATCCACATATATATAAAAAAATTATTACGTTAGTAATATTATAATGAAATAAATTAAAAATTAATATTAAAGAATACTTTAATAAAATGTATACATTAAATAAAAATACAAATGAAGTTATATTGGTCACACTATCCATCATAATGAAGTATGGTTGATGCCAACATGTCAAAAATGAGTTATGGATCATTGTCATAAAATATCAAAACAATCCAAAATTTTTTGTTCGATTTTGATTGTGTATATTATTCTTTTAAATAAATTAATGTTAATTTTAAATAAAGACTCACTTAGGGTTATACTGATTACATCAGTCATGAAATTGAGGTGTAGATGATTCCTACACGTCACAAATTACTTATGAATCATTGAACTATAATATCAAAATAGCTCAATTCAATACTAAAAAATATGTCCTTTAACAACATGTAATAAGGCTTTTAACAGTGCTAAAAAAGCATTGTTAATCGCAGCACTGATAAAGGGTGTCATTGATCTGCATTAATAAAAGCACTGATAAATGGGCTCTTTATCAGTGCTAAAAATAGTGATGATAATTGGAGCCTTTATTAGTGGTTGAAATAGCATTGATAAAGTGCTACTAGCCATAAATGTGTTGTTTATATAACAACACACCCAACCTAAAATTTAAACACACATAACATCACACCCAACCTGCAATTTAAACACAGAACACCCAAAAGAAAATGGCAATTTAAAGAGAACACCAGAAGCTAACCTACTATATACATTTAATTGGAATCATGAATACAAAACTGTCTACCCATGGTATATATAAAAACAAACACTTTTATTTACATTAAAAAAATAATTTATATAATTACATTTACAATTTTATAAAAAATATTTTAAAATATTAATATATCATATTTTGATGCCCCTGATCCCCTCTCAAAAATCTCTACCCATGGTATCAATTTCTAAAAAAATCATCACAGCCAGAGAAAAATATTCCACCTATATAAGAAAAAAATATTCTTTTAGTAATACTATAATGATATAATTAATCATTAATACTAATGAACACATTAATAAAATGTCAATAGTTAATAAAAATGACCCATTTGGATATATACCAATCACACCATGCATTCTATTGAGGTTGGGTTGATTCCTACACATTACAATTGAGTTATAGATCATTGTCATAAAATATTAAAACAATCCAAATGTGTTTACTCGGTTTTGAGTATGTCACTTATTCTTTATCTAAAATTAATGTCAAATTTAAATATTGACACATTTAAAGTTATACTATCCAAACCATGCTTCTTATCGAGGTGTGGCTGATTCCTACATATCAAAAATTATAGATGGACTGTTTTCCAAAATTATCAAAACAATTTGAATGCTTTTTCTTGATATTCAGTATACCAGTTGTGTTTTTTTAGTAAAACGTCACTTCAAACTGAAAACATGCATTTTGAGTCATACCGATCACATCTTGCATCAGTTTAATGTGACATATCTTTATACATGTCACAAATGACTTATAAATGTCTTCCCAAAATTATATAGACAATCAGAGCCCATTTTTTTGTTTTTCAGTGAGTGACATGTTTTGAACTAAAATGTTAATTTTAAACTGATAACAGACACATTCAGTAATACTGGTCACACCATGAATCATATTGAGCTTTGGGTGACTCCTACACATCAAAAATGACTCAGAGATCATTTTCCTAAAGTATAAAATAACCTGAATGTTTTTTCTCGGTTTTCAGTATGTCATTTGTTGTTTTTACTTAAATTAATGACAATTTTAAATAAAGAGAGACACTTTGAGTTATACCGACTACATTTCCTTTCATATTTAGGAACTTCTGATCCCTATACATAAAAAATGACTAATAGATATTTTTTTTAAAAATATCAAAACAATCCAAATGTGTCTTCTCAGATTTCATTGTGTCACGTTTTGTTTTTACTTAAATTAATATAAATTTAAAAAAAAGTAACATTGATTTCTACCAGATAAACCAAACATAATATTAAGGTGCAGTTAATCCCTACACATCAAAAATGACAAATAGATAATTTTCCTAAAATATGAAATCAATCTGAATGTGTTTTCTCGGTTTTCAGTATGTCACGTTTTGTTTTTACTTAAAGTAATGTCAATTTTGAATAAAAAGAGTCACTTTGAGTTGTAAATGCCATTTCATGAATTATATTGAGGTGTGGTTGAATCATAAATGTCAAAAATGACTCATGGATCTATTTCCTAATGTATCAAAACTATAAAAATGTGTTTGCTTAATTTTCAATATGTCACTAGTTGTTTTTACTTAAATTAATGTCAATTTTAAGTAAAAAGAGACACTTAGAATTATGCTGGCCACACCGTGATTCATATTGAGGTGAAGAAAATCACTACACTTCAAAAATGACTAATATATCATTTTCCTAAAATATCAAAACTATTCAATTGCATTTTTTCAGTTTTCAATTTGTTACTTGCTGTTTTTCTTAAATAAATTTCAATTTTAAATAAAAAGATACTTTGAGTTCTACCAGCCACAACATGCATCGTATTGATGTAAATACGATCCCTACTCCTAAAAAATGACTAATATATTATTTTCCTAAAATATCAAAACAATATGAATTTGTTTACTTAGCTTTCTGTATGTCTCTTGTTGTTTTTACTTAAATTATAGCCAATTTAAAATATAAAGAGACACATTGTGTTGTAATGGATAGATTGTGAATCATATTGAGGAGTGGTTGACTCTTACACATCACAAATTAATCTTTTATTGTTTTCATAAAGTATAAACACAATACAAAATTATTTTATCTGTTTTATGTATGTCAATTATTTTTTACACAAATTAATGCTAATTTTAATTAAAAAGAGACACTTTGTGTTTCATCGGCCACACTATGTGTCTTATTGAGGTGAGGATGATCCATAAACATAAAAAATGACCAATAAACCATTTTACTAAAATATAAAAACCATCCAAATGTGATTTCTCAATTTTCAGTATGTCACTTATTGATTTTACTAAAATTAAGGTCAATTTTAAATAAAAAGAGACCCTTTGAGTTGTACCAGCCACACCATGCATTTTATTGAGGTGTGGTTGACTTCTACATGTTACAAATGGCTCATGTACTGTTTTTCTAAAGTATCAAAACAATCAGAATTAATTTTCTTGGTTTTCAGTAAGTCACATGTTGTTTATACTTAAATTAATATCAATTTTAAATAAAAAGAGACCCTTTGAGTTCTACTGGCCACACCGTATGTCTTATTGAGGTGAGGTTGATCCCTAAAAGTCAGAAATGACTAATAAATTGTTGTATTAAAATAAACACACAAAACGTTGGTTCAAAAATTAATGAAGGATAAAAATATATTTAGAATTTAAGTCTCTTTTGAAAACTATTTATCAAACCACAATTGAAATCCCATTAAAAAAACAAACCATTCATAGAAATTCCACTTTAAAATAAAACTCCCTTTTTAAAATAAACCAATCAATTTCAAAAAATCTTTCCCAAAACCCCATTTCATTTTTTAATGTAGTGAAGACAACTTCATGACCTGACAATCTTAATCATTTAAAATGAATGACAACCAACTATATTTTACAAATTTTCATTTAAAACTTCACACACACCTTGTTAAAATGAAACCATCATTGCATTTAATTTCAAAAAATTCACATAGATTTATAAAATCCAATCAATTGAGTTGAAAAATAGTTGGCATGAAACCTATGTCCATGCCAAGTGTTTAAATAATTTAAAGGTATTTAAAACCAAAAAAATTATGTTGAACACGTATAATTTTTTAGGAAAATTTCAAAATCACTTGAATAATTTTAAAAGATCCACATAGGTATTTTCAAAAAGACATAAATCCCAAGAGAGGAACTTTAAAAAGGATACATGAATAAAAAATAACCAACATTTTATAAAATATATATCTATAAAATGTTTATCATGTCACTCATGAATAAATAGTATTAATCCTATAGTTTAATCCTATAATACTACTAAGGAGTGAATAAGTGATAGGTAAAAACATAAGTGTCACTTGAAAATGATAATTTTTAAACATAAAGTCATATCTCTTCAAAGTGGGTAACCATCTTCCACTTTATGCTTGAATCATGTACTACAAAATCTTGATCTTTCCAATATGGTATATTAGAAAAAATGTTCACCTTCGTGAGGGTATAAATTAAATCAACGTTAACGGACTATAGGTACTTTTACCTTCTTCAATATCAATGGTTCATTTCTCTTTTTAATTAAATATATTACAAATTTTTTTTTAGTTTATTCTAATAACACCTCATGGAAAGCACCACTATTTCAAAATCAAGGAAAGTATTTGGGAAGTTACTCTTATGTGTTATTAACTATTTGGAACCATAAGCAACCACATGACCATCATGGATTAGAACTGTTCAAATCCTAACTCCTGATACATCACAATATAAGCCATACTCATTACCCATCTCATTTATGGTTATGATTTTTGTTTTAATTAATCTCCCATTAATATCTTAGAATTATTTCGCATGAACATATATGAAAAAAGAAACCATACCACATTCTTGTTTTTGTCATTATTAGTGCATCCAATAAAGAAGAATCCAGGTTTACCCTATGGTAATAATAGTGGACCGCTAAAAAAATCACCAAAATAAAATTCTCATTTCATGTTATAAATATACTTGTGCAATGATTTTTATTCTAAATGATTATTCCAAATACACCTCTATCACACGTTTCTTATAAATGTTGTCCCACTTTTTTATAGTAAGTATCAGCTATTCTTCCAGTTTCACTGACTTCCAAAATTTCATGGAAGTCTCTACATTGATCATGTGGACTTTCTAACACCTGTATCTTGTAAAGATAAAACCTTCCACTTTTTATGAATAGTTAATGTCACTCTTACTTTTTAATGAATTAATCTTACATTCCAAAGAAATTTCTCAATACATTGAGGATAATACCTTAATATATCACCATTAAAAACCCCATATTGAAAAAACCACAACTTCATTTCATAACTTCCGGACTACTTACTATTGCACCATGCACTTATGAAAATCCTATCTTTAAAAATTAACACATCTATAGGATATTTCACTAACTAATTCTTATATAAAAATGAGTATGGATTCAAATTCCAAATATTTTTGATGCTTGAAGACTACTTTATGGAGACTTAATATCATATAACTCTTTAACACAAGAAAAAAAATAATGGTACTAAAATAATAGAGGGTATGATTTTCCTTTGTAAAATTTCTAAAATCTTCACACCGACTTTATAAATGACGTTAAAAATACTATTCATTCTAAAATCCTCAACTAAACTCATATTAGTAACCTCTAGAATCAATGTGATGGGAGTATCATTATATGTCTCAAGAGAATTTTTACCTCTCTAAAACTCATTCATGAAGTAAATAACATCAATTCCTAAACTAGTCAAGAACATTTTAAAGAAAATTTCATAATGAAAATCTTGGTTAGGCTCCTTTTATGATGAATCAACCTAAATTCCACAACCACTTTATAACATTGAATATCAATAGTTTTCAATTCATTCATATAACTTTTTAAAGTTGTAATAAAATAATAATTTATATATTTATATATAAAATAATACTGAGAAGAAAATATGATGTGATAAAAATATGTTATTAAATACTTAATACTATCTTTTGTATCAACCCACATACCCATATCAGACTTTAACATTGAAATAAAGTTATTACTGCATCTAACAATGTCTTTTTTGATAAAAAATGAAGTGTTTTATATACTTAATTAAGACAGATGTCTCATTTTAAAAAATGGAACACTTATTTTAGGCCTTCATTTTTTATTGATTTTGATAATCCACCTTTCAAGGGGTGAGGTGGAACCCTTACAAGGCCCGTAGTCATAATTATTACATGACCCGTAGGCCATAGAGGAAATCATTTCTCGTAGGGTTCAAACATTACATACAACCCAGATTAACTACTTGGAAATGCTCCTCCCTAGCATCTTCATCATGAATCAACTCTCCACCTTTGCATGGTTTTTCGGCTAGGAATTCTTGTGCATACACAGTCTTGTCCCAATGGCAGGTGCCATACCCTATTATTCTTGTAATCCGTTTAGCTTCTTCTGTGGTGAAATCTCCTTGCTCATCCTCTTTGTAGAGCTCGTTCCTTATAGGTTGTCTGGTTTGCATCTGCACTTAAGGTGGCCCGAAGGCCTTGAGGTGGACCAAAGGCCTTACTGACCTGAAGGCCTGGGTAGCCCGAAGGCCTTACAGGACTCAGGGACCAAATCGGTGGCCTAAAGGCCCAAAAAGGGGCATATTCCTGGCTGCTACAGTACCAAATAGTACCTTCTACAGTTCCGCTACAGTACCTGCTACAGTGCTGCACAGTTCCCACTACAGTACCTAATACAGTACTGCTACAGTACTGCTACAGTACCAGAAATTCTACCTCTGCCCGGATTTGATCCCTGGTCTCTTGGATGCACTTACGGATTCCTTACCTACCGGGCTAAGGCTCATGTGCTGGAACACTTATTAAAATTAAGAAAACCCTTTAAAATAGGAAACACTAAGAATCTAAGTTATGGTTGGGGTCCAGTGAAGTGTTCAATCCTTATAGAAAGGCATTTTAAACTCAGTATGCCTCACTATAAACTACCATGATCCATGATTCAAGAACTGTATTTTTAAAATAAATCATATCCATAAAAACAAACATAGCACAACCTGATCGCATCCCCGTTGAACAACACATCTCATACATTCCATAATAAATCAATCTCTCAACCTGAGATTCCATTACACCTTCCGAACAACCCCACAAACACACAACTATTCCAAAAACCGAAACCCCATACAATCCAAACAAACACTATTTCAGATTTTATAAAGCATCCTTTTTTTAATTCTACATGTTAATTCAGGGGTTATCATAGAAGCTGTATCATCCCAAGGCATTCATTCATTATCCAAGTATAAATAAATTATCAATCTCTATATTCAAATTGTAAATACTTGACCCTAGCTTCCAGGAGGTAGTGCCTTATTAAATTACATTGGCATGATTACAATAATGCCATATCCCAAATGAACGAATAGTTTAGTTGATTTAAAAACAAGATACATATATAATTTGAACATTACATAATGAAAGCAAAAACACCACTAAATTATTCTATTAGAAACATCCATGTGTCATAGATTATGCATGCATGTCACTCATAACTTACTTCTTAATATATTTGGAAAATGAAACATAAGAAAGGGGTGAGCTTAAACACTTAGTAAGAGTAAGGAATACATCAGAAGACAACAGAAACATAAAAATTTGACATGGTGAATAATTGAAAACACATTCCTTTACAAATAATAAAATTGAACTCATTATGACAGGAATATGAGCGGAGTAAATAATTTCATAAAAATAAATCAAGGGTATTCAAAGAGATGAATAATCACATGAACTTTAAATTAATAGCTTTATAATGAGGTAAGTGCATGTTCTGGACATTCTGAACCATACCTTCAATGCCTTGTACAAGACATCTAAAAATTATTAAGGTCTCAGGCAAAACCATATCTCAAAATGGGAAAGCCCTCAGCCAAGTCCACGTCTATTTGTCTCATGAGACCTACCGATGCATCGAAGGGCTATAGTGGGACCCACCCATCACATAATAGGTCCAATGCATTCCTCATATGAGAGGGGATAAAAATAAACAATATATATATTTATATTGAAACCCCCATATGAAATATAAATAACCTTTCCCAAACATAATTCTTAAACACTAACCATTCAGAGTAAATTTGGTGAATGGTTTTATGACAGCACATCCACAATCAAACTAGTAATTAACCATCCAATAAATATGGTATATGAAATAATAAATTATTAATCCCAATTATACATAATAATAAAAAAGAGTGTTCAAACAGATGAAAATACTATTATGAAATTATTATGTAATTCTTGAGATAAATACTCTTTTATTTTGAAAATGAGAGTTCTTTTGGAAAAGACATTTTATAAAACCAGAACTGATTTAAGATATAATTTTCATAAAAACATGAGTGATTTAATAAAGATAATTATTTCTAAAAATATATTATTGAGTTCCCTTGAAATTAGGTAAGAATTTTTTAAATTCCCCTGAATCCGGCTTGTATTTTGGATTTTTTTTGAAAGTTACTTTTAAAACGTGTAACTACACATAAAATAAGGAAGGATTATGGTTGGTAAAACTATATAGAACACTAAAAAAAATTTATGAGGGTTAAATAATAATACATAAGAATTTAATTGTGGTAATTATACAATAAAACTAACCTGAATGAAAATGTAGGTTTGGGTGGAAAACCCTTACCTTATGTCTGAATGTGTTCCGCTCTTGAACATAAGGTCCTGGAATATGAAATTAGACTTATTAATTAATTATTTCATAAACTATTAGACATTTATTTAGTTTATCATTATTTTATTAAGTTCATTATGTACTTATTTATTATTTATATGACTGAATTCCATTGTTTAGAGTGTTCATTTTCTTGATTTTCATAATCGGTTCATTGTTTTTATGTAATAGAGTTCAGGTGGAATGGATATAAATATCCATAATTGAATTTAAATATTATTTATGAACATCCATAGGTGTTAATGGTCATTTATATCATTTATTTAAAATTCATGAGGATGAATCATTAGATGAAATATTAATGAAATTCACTTAGATTATTTTAGTAGTATTTTGAATTTTAGGAACTAGTTTGGTCATATGATTTAATAATATGTACGTATACTGGTTCATTAATATTAAATAGGTTATAATAAATATATTATTTTTTGGTTTAACCATCAAAATGGTATCATGACCTGTAATGAATGATAAATTTAAGAACAAAACTTCATCATCTATGAAGGTTGTAAATTAGAACCTCTCAGATGATGATTTCGTTTATAAAATAAAAATGGAGAGAGTAAGAAATTTGATGATGGTTCTTCCATTCACATGATATAATTCATGTATATAGATGATACTGGAGTTATCATGGTCATTTCAACAGAGGATGTGATGAGAGGATAACAATAGGAAGGAACTTGAAACGAAAATGAAAGAAATAAAATTTGAATTTTCCTCTTGAATCCAACTACTTGAGAATCTCTTTAAGGGAAGGGTTTTGGTCTTTTGGAAAGACCCAGAGCTTCTTGGACGTGGTTAGTGAATAGGGAAGGGTATTTAGGTAGAACATTGAGGAGATTCAAGGCTAAGAAAAGTGAGGAGAAGAGGGAGTGAGGGGGGTTTTATAATGGAGGAGAGGAGTGAATTTTGAATATTTTATTCATTATTTTATTAATTCACTCAAGAAAGCCCATAGTATTGTTTAATGTGACCCATAATAGTTATAAGTGTATGTGAGTTCAAAAAAAGGGAACTTAAATCACTCATGATGTCATAAATAGTGCATTTAATTGAAAATTTATATATACGGTGTTTTATCGTATTTCACTATTCATAAAAATTCAAGTATTTCAGAAAAATAAAAAAAATTCACCCTAACCATTATTTGATGTCTATAATTAAAAAATAAAATCTGTTGTTTGAAAATAAATTTCTAAATATAATTAATTTAATTTTTAAATAACATCAATGTTTATTCGAAAAATAACAATTTTAAAACTAGCATTCGTTTTATATCACATTGAAAAATTAGTGAAGATCTCACTATCTTGCAACCATAAGAAAATAATATAATAATATTATCTACTATTCATAAGGTTCATATTACAATTCATATGACTATTCATAAGGGTATGTTACTATTCACCAAAAATCAAGTTGTTTCTATCAGAATCTAAATGACTTACTAATCCCAACTCTAGATGATTATTTTTCAAAATTCCAAACATAGTAGAGGAAAAGTTGTGTTTAACGGTTAGATTATAAAATGTGTTGTTTTTTAGAAAATTAGTGTCTCATGCATTCAATATTTATTTTTGAAAACCTTGGGGTGTTACATTATCTCCTCCTTACAAAACATTCTGTCCTCAAAATTCTAAGAATATTACCCCAAAAAAAGATGTGGGTAGGTCTTCATAATCAACTCTTCAGGATCCTATGTTGACTCTTCAATTTTATGATTTCTCTATTGTATCTTTACCAGATGAGTCATCCGATTCCTCAACAATTTTTATTTAGTGTCTATAATTTGGATAGGCTCTTCATAGTAAGATAGATCAGGTTCCAATTATATACCTTCAGAAGCGAGGACATGCGTTGGGTATGGCATGTACTTTCTCAACAATGTGACATAGAACACATTGTGTACCTTGGACCGGATAGGAGGCATAGCCAAATGATATTCAATAGCTCCAATTCACTCCAATATTTCAAAATTCCCAATGTACCCAGGGGTCAGTTTCCCTTTCTTACCAAATCTTATAACACCCTTCCATGGAGATACATTCAAGAAAACGTGATCACCCACTGGAAATTATAGATCCTTTCATTGATTATTAGCATAGATCATTTGTATTCTTTGATCTATTTTGATATGAACTTGAATAGTCTTTAACTTCACTGTTGTTTTCTTGACATGCTTTAGGCCCACACACTTCCTTTCTCCAACTTCTTCGCAACAAGTTATTGTATGACATCTCTTTCAATAAAATGATTCATATAGTGCCATTTGAATACTTGAATGGAAACTATTATTGTAGGAAAAATCCACCAAAGTTAAATATTGATTCTAAATATCCTAAATACCATGAAAATAATGTGATCACGATATAAACATGTATTTTAACGTTTGGACAATCCTTTCTGATTGTCTATCAGTTTGAGGGTGATAAGTAGCACTCAATCAAAGCTCAGTATCCAAATCATTCTAAAGACTTTTCCATAATTTCGATGTAAAATGTGAATCACAATTAGAAAAAATTGTGATAGGTTCCCCATAAAGTCTCACAAATACATTAATATAGAGTTGTGCTAAGACCTATAGTGGAAAATCTATCCTTATAGTGGGGAAATGTGTAGGTTTTGTATGTCAATCCAAAATTACCCATACCGCATCATTATTACTTGGAGTTTTGGGTAATCTAGTGACAAAATACATGGTGATGTAATCCCATTTCCACGTAGGAATAGGTATATATTTCATGACTCCTTTTGGATGTTGCCTTTAGACCTTTACTTGTTAAAAGACTAAACATCTTGTTACATAATCCACAATTTCCCTCTTCATGTTATCCCAAAAGAAAAGTTCCTTCAAATAAATCATAGTGCTACTAGGATGTATGGAGAAATTAGATATATGGGCATCATACAACAACACCTTTTTAGATTATGTATTTCTAGAACACAAAGCCCATTCCCAAATTTTAGAACACCATCTTTGTAATGACCCGAACCCACCAGGTCCATTACTTTTCCAAAACACGGCTCCACCGAAATGTAGGCACCGGTTTCGGTGGCAGCATGACGATCGCACACTGGGAAGGGTGGCACCATGATGGTGGAACCTGTCATGGTGGCACTGTGTGGTCACACACTGGTCACAGTGGCACCATGACGGTGGCACCAGTGACGGTTGTGCCATAAGGGTGGCACAGTGACGGTGGAACCGTGTCCTCACTGCGTTCTTTTCTAGTTCCTAACTTTTCCACTCCCACAACATATATTTTGATGTAAAGATGATTTAATGATACATTTGAAATCCATTTAAAGCCCATAAAAAATATCTAAAATCCCCCCAAGGTTCAGGAAACCCTTAACTTACCAAAACGTGTGGTTTTTCCTTGGTGTCACGCCCTTCCCCATACCTTCCAGTTCCGCCCCTATTACACATTTCCTTATGGTTAAAGAAAACTGTTTAATGTATAGAAGTTATAACCACCACTCTGAGAAGAATTGTTAAATGAAAATTAATTCCATCATGCGTAACTGCCAAACCACATGGTGAAACCACGATCCGACTTTATATCCATTCAAAATTCCATATCCCGTAACAATGAGATCTCATCCTTATATCACACGGGAATCCCTTATTATTATTCATCTTGTCTAGTCTCCTTTGTGCGTTTGGATTTCCCCATCATGAGGAAAGTGGTGCGCCTGTGCTAGAGCCTTTCTTCTCACCATTATAGTCCTTGACGTTCCTCCCCTACAAGTCGCGCATCCCCAGTTCTTGGTATGTGGGGAAGAACTTCGATCCTTGATCAACCAAGTAGGGGTTTTTACTTTGCCTCTCCTTACTGTGTATCATGTGGGGTGGGTACGCTACTGATTCCATGGGAATAGATGAAACCTTAACAAAGATAATAAACAGACTGTTAAAGAATGATGGGGTGCATTTGACAATTCTACTATAATTTTTTTAATTTCTATATATTGGGAACTGTATGGGCTTATGCTCACTGAAAATCATGTCCATTGGTGGTCTTTCTTTGTGCAATATTAAACCCTCATCTTTTGTGATGAATGAATGACTCTAACATGAAAATTGGTTAATCTCATAAACTCGGTGGATTAAATGAATACTAGTGAACATCAATCCTTGTGTGGTCACCCCGGTTAACAAATAGAAAGAAGAACCTAATGAATGATGTTCTTAAACCTGGAAGTCTCCCTACTATGTTTTGGTAGTAGGTGTGTTATTCTGTTTGATGCTTTTGGGGTGATGTGGATGAGGATGTGATACTCTATTGTGGCATAGTTTTTGGATGTGAATCTAAAGTTGTGTGGGGATATATCTCGAGGATTGGTTTGGTTCCAGTACTTTGAGGGATCTCACTGATCCCTTTGATGCTGTGACTTCACAAGATAATTGGGTGTGAATGCTTAAATTATTGTTTGGATGTTTCTCTTTCTATGGCTTGCGGTTATGCCTGTTAGTTTCCCAACAATGTAGAATTCACCTAAATGGTATCAATTTAACATGAAAGTAGAAATGGTTTAAATGGGTAATTGGTTTCTGTAATGAGTTGTGACTTGGCCATGAGTGATGTGATTTTCTTTTATAAATGAATAGTAATGAGGGTGTTTGTTCTTTGGATGGATTTAGATTCCCTAGGTTGGGTTGAGTGCCTGTTACATATACATATAATTTTAGTTCTTATGTTTCTTATTTACACCCCACCAAAGTTGAGAAATTAGTGCTGAACAGCCCCCATTTCATAGGGGAGGTGTTTTTCCCAATAATCCTATGAGTGGATGGTTATTAGCTCCTTTTCTGCTCCCTTTCCCGAATATCCCAAGACTCTTTGGGATAGATGTGATGTCCTGAGTTCCATTATAGCCCAAGATTCTTCGGGCATGGTAGTTGTGGTGGTTGGCCCATGTGTGTGCGGGTAGGTTGTTTCCCAAGAGTCTTTGGGATGAGGCCCAGGGGTCTTCGGGCATGGAAGTAGTTATTATGGCCCCGTTTTTTGTGGGTGTGGTACGCATGGTGGTTGTGGCCTAGGTGTTTGTGGGCAGGATGGTGATTGTGGCCCATGTGTTTGTAGGCAGGATGCGTGGTTGTGGCCCAGGTGTGTGTGGGCGGGGTGTGGCAGTGGGACTGCGGTGAGAATGGCGGGAGAGGATTGATGCATAATATGTCTTCAATAACTAGTGGGGAAGTGGCGCGGGGTACCCAAACATCGATGTGCTATTACTATACATTACTTGACTTGCGTTATTTGGGGAGTGTGCCTTGGTGAGGCTTGGGTGGATAGTTTTCCTTACTAGGTGATTTGGTTATCTCTTTTCCCATAGGGCATTAGAATTCCCCCTCACTTGTGCATGAGAGTCTTTGGTTTTCCCTACTGAGTATACTTGTATGCTCACCCTACGTATATAAAACTGCTTTCAGGTTTCCAGAAGGACTTCAGGGATCATGCAGGTCTGTACTAGCCCGGGTGTTGGGACAATTGCAGTTGATGTTTTTCATTTCTTTTGGTACTTTATCTTTGAAGTCTCCTTGTACCTTGTGGTATTTACTCTTGTAACATGCATATGGGAATAGTTTTCTTTGGATTTTATTTTACCCCCCAGTTTTGGTGTTGTTGGGATTTACTATCTTATCTCCCGATCCTATTAAAGAAAAAGGGTAATGCCTTCCATCTTGTGTGTGATTATATAACCTTGGTGCTAGTCTCCACTCCGGGACCTATTGAAGGTGGGTCTCGGGGGTCATTATCACTCCTTCAACTTGAAGAAGGAAGGGTTTGGCAGTCTACTATCCCTTCTCTCATCTTGGGGAAGGCGAGTCGTGGAAGGATGGTATCAGAGGCGAGGTTGAGTGATATAATGGAGTCTGGGGTTAGGAACAGTGAGGATTACATGGAATGGTAGGGTAACAGTGTTGGGCGATCTTGGTGAATGAAATAGGGCAGGGAAGACTGGCTAGGACACGGGATTTTAGGGACCCCTGTGATCTGATGCACAGACTCTAGCCTACCGAATGACCAAGTAAGGCTATACTGATTACAGGGTAGAGACCCTAGGGAAGGTACATGCATCATAATGACTTGAGTTCTTGTGTTTCATGGGTATGTAGGGATTTAAAATGAATAAGAAGTCTAAGAAAATTTAAGAACAATATTCTACACTACTCAGGATTTGGCATTCCTTGTTTACCTTATAGCTATGGCACCTGGAAGACAACCATGAGTAGTACAGGCGATCGAGGCCCAAGAGGTTGACTTGGATGATATACAGAGGGAAGACTGAGAGGAGGTGGACGATCAGTGGAAGAAGATGCTTTGTGCCTTTCAACGACAGACCCTTGGGAAGTACGAGGGAAACATCTCTTACATGGAGAAAGATAGCTGACTAGAGGAGATGGTGATAGATTTCAGCTTAATCCGGGCTCCGAAAGATTACTGGGTTCCTCTGGCTATAATCTAGATGCATGGAGCAGCACGTTAGTGGTGGACGCTTTATCTTGGGGTGAAGAGGGAGGATGAGGTTATGTGGACTGACTTCGAGAAGGAGTTCCGGGTGGAATTACTCTCTTCCATGATGAAGGCTGAGAAGAGGCAGGAGATACTCTCCCTCCAGTAGGGGAGCATGTCCATGAGAGAGTTGGGGATCAAGTTCAAGGATCACCTTCACTTTACTTCGGACCTTTTTCTGGATAAGGATTCTCAGGCGAGACGTTTAGAGGAGGCACTCCAACTTTCTATTCAATATGTCACTACTCCCTTCACCTTAACAACATACTTGGAGGTCCAGAAGAAGGCTGAAGTGGTGGAAAGGATGCACACATTGGGAGGTGTATCATGAGAGGGAATCCAGTTGGGCTCATCGAAGGGGAAAGCCGTCAGCAGCACGCCTCCAGCATTTGGACCCTCTAGGTTTTGACCAATAGGGAGTAGGCCTCAGTAGTTCCAATTCTGATCTCATGGACCTCGCCATTTTATTTTTGTCCCAGGGCTGAGATTATTCATCTGTGGAAGCCATGGGAACATTTAGAATCAGTGCCCAGAAAGAGTGCAATACAATGGTGGTGGGCTTGTGAAGCACCCGCCCCATCCGCATCAGTTACCAGCTAGGCCCTTTCAGCTGCAGCAGCAGGGGCAGCAAGCTGCCGCTCCTCCGAGGGGAGGCGTTGTAGGAGGAGGCTGACCTCAGGGTGATCCTCAGGGACCTCGACCAGGGCATGATCGGGGAGGCGACTGATAGTCGAGGGGTATGGGAGGTGGGTGTGGGTAGTTGCACGCCACAAAGGCAGTGGTTCCAGCAGGGCCAGAAGTCATTCGAGGTACGATCATCTTATTTAGTACCCTTACCTATGCCTTATTTGATACAGGAGCTTCACACTCCTTTGTTACACTCAGTCTGGCCCATGCTCTGGTTTTATACGCTGAGAGACTTCCAGTTCCCCTGATGCTGAGCACACCAGTCGGAGGTCAGACCGACTTGTTTTATGTTTGTCGAGGGTGTAGACTGATGATAGGGCCACATCAGTATATCCAGGATCTTCTACTGTTGAAGATACAACCATATGATGTCATCTTAGGCATTGAATGATTGTTATCTGTATGTTCCATCATTGACTGCTTCCATGGAAGGGTTATGTTTTTAGATTTAGGCGGCCAACATGTAACTTTCATAGGCAAGCGGGGTGGCCAAAAAAGTAGCAGGTGAGAGGAGCCCCTCTTTTCCTTGTTATCTGAGCTATCAGTGGAGTCGGTGGATGCAGAAATAGTGGAAGTTGTAGGGATCTTCAATGAGTTTATGGACCTCTTCCCTAAAGAGGTGGAAACTCTTCCCCCTCGACGTGATGTTGATTTCGGGATAGTCTTTCAACTTGGTGACCATCCGATTTTGATGGCTCCCTACCGGATGCCACCTTCTGAGTTACGAGAGTTGCAGATTCAGATTGACGATCTAATGAAGAAGGGTTTTGTTCCACCAAGTGCATCACCATGGGGTGCTCCAGTCTTGTTCGCAAATAAGGCATATGGTGGTCTCAGGATGTGCATAGACTATAGGATACTGAATTAGGTGGCGGTCAAGGATCACTGCCCTCTTCTGAGGATAGACGATCTCTTTGACCAGTTGAGGGGAGCAGGTTGGTTCTCTAAGATAGATCTGCGGTCTGGATATCCCCAGTAGAGGGTGAAGGAGGGTGACATCTCGATGACCACCTTCAGGTGAAGATATGGTCACTTTGAGTTTATAGTCATGCCATTCGGCGTTACGAATGCACCAGCTATGTTAATGTGACTCATGAACTCCATCTTCTAGGAATACCTAGATCGGTTCATAGTCGTGTTTATTAACAACATCCTGATCTACTCAAGATCAGAGGAGGATCACTCTGAGCACCTGAGAATGGTTTTAGAGGTCCTTATACAGCACCAAATCTATGGGAATTTGTCCAAGTGCAAGTTCTGAAAGCGAGAAGTGCACTTCCTTGGGCACGTGGTGTCTGAGCAGGGAATAGTGGTGGACCCATCAAAGGTCGAGGCGGTTGTTTCTTGGGAAGCACCCAAGAACATGGAAGAGGTTCATAGTTTCCTTGGACTAGAAGGCTACTATTGGAGGTTTGTGCCCAAATTATCTCAAGTTGCAACACCTTTGATAGATTTGACCAAGAAGGACCAGGATTTGATGTGGAATGGGCAGTGCGAGGCAGCCTTCAGCTATATGAAGAATAAGTTAGTAAGTTCCCCAGTGCCGAGGTTTCCAAAAGAAGGGGCGACATATGAGGTGTTCTGTGATTCTTCAAGACAAAGACTTGGGTGTGTGCTGATGCAATGGAAAGGGGTGCTCTCTTATGGGTCTATACAATTACGTCCTCATGAGAGTAATTATTCCACCCACGATCTGGAGCTTGTGGCGGTCATTTTCTCACTAAAGTTTTAGTGGAATTACCTCATCAGGGAGCACTTTGTAGTCTTCATGGATCACAAAAGCATGAAGTATATCTTCTCCCAGCGGGACCTGAACTTATGGTAGCGAAGGTGGATGGAGTTCCTTCAGGACTATGACTTCGAGATTTCATACACCTTAGGAAGAGAGAATGTGGTGGCTAATGCCTTGAGCAGGAAGTCGCAGAAGGATGAGGTTCGAGAGTCGGTAGATGCTTGGAAGGCGATGGAGGAGTTGGCTGCCCTGCACATGGATGCGAGGATGGATGGTGGTGAAGGTTGCCTGTATTAGATGATAGTACATTATTCTCTGTTATGGCAGGTAGAGGAGTCTCAATTGGGAGACTTAGAGAGTGTAGTGATGCGCAATCGGGCTAACCAAGGCGATGCCCCAGAAGGGTGGATGGAGGAAGGTCAGAATCAGATGCTTTTCTGAGGTAAGTTGATTGTTCCAGAGAAGATGTGTGAGAGAGTTCTTTGTGAGTTCAACAAATCACCCCTATCAATGCACTCGGGAATTTCCATGATGTACTAGGGTCTGAGGAGTCAGTTTTGGGGGCCCAGGGTAAAGTAGGCGGTGGCAGAGTTCGTAGCAAAGTGCCTAGTGTGTCAGTAGGTGAAGGCAGAACACCATGTTCCTAGTGGTTTGTTGTAGCCTTTAGATGTCCCTGAGTAGAAGTGGGATGACATCTCGATGGATTTTGTCATAGGGATACCCAAGGTTCAAGGAGGCTTTGAGTCTATCTGGGTAGTGGTGGACCGGTTGACAAAATCAGATCATTTTCTGGCGATCAAGGAGTCGGGTGCAGTGGATGCCTTAGCATAGTGGTATGTGGATGAGGTGGTGCAATTGCATAGAGTTTTTAGGTCCATAATCTCAGATAGTGATGCATGGTTTACCTCACGAGTTTGGAGGGGATTGCAACATGATTTTGGCAATCAGGTACGTCTTGGCACTGCCTTCCACCCCCAGATAGATGGACAGACAGAGCGCACCATCCAGACATTGGAGGATATGCTATGATCATGTATTCTGGACTCTGGGGGATCGTGGGAATGACACTTTCCTATGGTAGATTTTTCCTACAATAATAGCTATCACTCTGCCATTGGCATGGATCAATTCGAAGTTTTGTATGGAAGGCCATGTCACTCACCCGTGGGTTGGACCGAGGTTGGGGAAGTAGGTGTTCTTGGCATGAAAGTGGTGAAGAGCACGATAGAGAAGGTTCAGCTTATATAGGAGAGGATGAAGGCAGCCTGGGACCAATAGAAATCATATGCATACAGTATGAGGAGACCCTTGGAGTTCGAGGTTGGGGACCACGTGTTCTGGAAGGTCTTCCCTCGGTGTGGGTAACAGAGGTTCGACAGAGAGAGTAAGATTTCTCCCAGGTTCTTCGGACCGTTAAAAGTGCTGCGACGGGTTGGTAAAGTGGCTTATCAGCTATCACTAACACCACCGCTACTGATACTGCACAATGTCTACCATGTGTCTCAGCTCCGACGATATATACATGATGATTCACACATCCTCGACCGGGGAAGGCTGGATATCGAGGACGACGTGACTTTTGTTGAAAGACCAGTGAGGATCAAGGATCGTGAGGAGAAGGTACTCCATGGACAGACCATTCCTTTGTTTCGCGTGTTGTGGAGGCATGGTGGGCTCGAGGAAAGTACCTGGGAACAGGATACACAGATGCGCACCTAGTACCCAGAGCTTTTTTGAGTTTTTTTTTGTTTTGTTTTTACTTGTTTGTGATGGAATGCTTTACCTTGTTAACTATGGAACGTGCAGTTTTCCTTTTTCTATGGATGTGTGTAAAGAGTCTTGACTATGGGGAGAGGAGTACATGATCCCTAATCAAGACACATTAAGGTGTATGCGATTAAACCCGTGCGGGCGAGTCAGTGCCACCCAAAGCAGATAGTATCTTGATATGGAGGAAGAAAATACCTAACCCATATGACTGGACAATTTGACCTTCAAATGTATCCTGGTTACTTGAGGGAGAGGTGTTCCTAGATGTTGATGAGGTTTACTCTTGAGAGGTATCTTTTGAGGTGGTTATTCAGAACCCCTATTTTTTCGGGTCTAGTTTTGATTCTCGAGGGTGAGAATTGTTTGAGAGGTATCTGATATAATGACCCGGACCCACCGGGTCCATTACTTTTCCAAAACACGGCTCCACCAAAATGGTGGCATCGGTTGCGGTGGCACCATGATAGTGGCACTAGTCACAGTGGAACCATGGCGGTCGCACAACTGTCACGATGGCACCGTAATGGTGGCACCAGTGACGGTGGCTCCGTAAGGGTGGCACCGTGATGGTGGCACCGTGTCCTCACCGCATTCCTTTCCAGTTCCCGACTTTTCTTCTCCCGCAACATATCTTTTGACGTAAATATTATTTAATGCCCCCTTTCAAATCCATTTAAAGCCCATAAACAATATTTAAAATCCCCCCAAGGGTCAGGCAACCCTAAACTTACCAAAACATGTGGTTTTTCCTCAGTTTAACGCCCTTCCCTGTACCTTCCAGTTCCACCCCTATTACGCGTTTCCTTATGGTTAAAGAAAATTTTTTAACGTATAACTATTATAACCACCCCTCCAAGGAGAATTGTTAAATGATAATTAATTCCATCGTGCATAACTTCCCAAACACGTGGTGAAACCACGATATGACTTTATAGTTGTTCAAAATTCCATATCCCGTAACAACGGGATATCATCCTTATATCGCACGATAATTCCTTCTTCTTCTTCCTCTTGGCTAGTCTCCTTTGTACGTTTGGAGTTCCCCATCCTGAGGCAAGTGGTACACTTGTGTTGGAGTCTCTCTGCTCACCCTTGGAGTCCCCGACATTCCTCCCCTACAAGTCACGCATCCCCAGTTCTTGGTGCGTAGAGAAGTACTTCGACCCTTGATCAAACAAGTAGGGATTTTTTTCTTCGTCTCTCCTTACTGTGTATCATGCGGGGTGGGTACACTACTAATTCTGTGGGAATGGATGAAACCTTAACAAAGATAATAAATAGAATGTGAAAGAATGATGAGGTGCATTTGATAATTCTGCTATACACTTTTATAATTGCTATATGTGGTGAACGGTATGGGCTTATGCTCACTGAAAATCATGGTCATTGGTGGTCTTTCCTTGCGAACTATTGAACCCTCATATTCTGTGATGAATGAATGACTGTAACATGTAAATTGTTTAATCACGTAAACTTGGTGGATTAAATGAATACCGTTGAACATTAATCCTTGTGTGGTCACCCCGATTAACCAACAGAATGAAGAACCTAATGAATGATGTGCTTGAACCTGGAATTCTCCCTAATCTATTTTGGTAGTAGGTGTGTTGTTCTGTTTGATGCTTTTGGGGTGATGTGGATGAATATGGGATCCTCTGTTGTGGCACAGTTGTTGGTTGTGAATCTAAAGCTGTGTGGGGATGTATCTCGAGGCTTGGTTTGGTTCCAATACTTTGAGGGATCTCAATGATCCCTTTGTTGTTGTGACTTCACAAGAGAACCGGGTGTGAATGCTTAAATTGTTGTTTGGCTGTTTCTCTTTCTATGGCTTGTGGTTATGCCTGTTAGTTGCCCAGTACTACAGAATTCACGTAAATGGTATCACATGAACATGAAAGCAGGAATGGTTTAAATGGGTAATTGGTTTCGGGAATGAGTTGTGGCTTGGCCGTTAGTGCTGTGATTTTCTTTTATGAATGAATAGTAATGAGGGTGTTTGTGCATAGGGTGTCTTTGGAAACCCTAAGTTGGGATGAGTTCCTATTACCTATACATATAATTATAGTTCTTATGTTTCTTATTCTCACCCCACCAAAGTTGAGTACTTAGTGTCGAACACCCCCAATTTCATGGGGGAGGGTGTTTTTCCCAACACTCCTATGAGTGGCTGGTTATTAGCTCCTTTTCTGATCCCTTTCCTGAATATCCCAAGACTCTTCGGGCAGGCTGTGATGGCTGGAGGTCCATTATATCCCAAGATTCTTCGGGCAGGGTAGTTGTGGTGGTTGGCCCAGGTGTGTGCGGGCAGGTTGTTTCCCAAGAGTCTTTGGGATGAGGCCCAGGTGTCTTTGGGTGTGGTAGTAGTTGTTCTAACCCAGGTGTTTGTGGGTGTGGTACGCGTGGTGGTTGTGGCCCAGGTGTTTGCAGACAAGATGGTGATTGTGGTCCAGGTGTTTGTGGGTGGGATGCGTGGTTATGGCCTAGGTGTGTGCGGGCGGGGTGTGGTAGTGGGACTGCGATGAGAATGGCGGGAGAGGTTCGATCATAGGATGTCTTTAATAACCAGTGGGGAAGTGGTGCGGGGTACCCAAGAATCGATGTGCTATTACTATACATTATTTGAATTGTGTTATTTGGGGAGTGTGCCTAGGTGAGGCTTGGGTGAATAGTTTTCCTTGCTAGGTGATTTGGTTATCTCTTTTCCCATAGGGCATTAGAATTCATCCTCACTTGTGCATGAGATTCTTTGGTTTTCCCTATGGAGTATACTTGTATGATCACCCTACATATATAAAAATCCTTTCAGGTTTGTAGGAAGACTTCAGGGATCATGCAGGTCCGTACTAGCCCGGGCGTTGGGACAGTTGCAGTTACTATTTTTCATTTCTTTTGGTACTTTACCTTTGTAGTCTCCTTGTACCTTGTGGCATTTACTTTTGTAACATGCATATGGGAATGGTTTTATTTGGCATTACTTTTACCCCCAGTTTTGGTGTTGTTGGGATTTACTATCTTATCTCCCGATCCTATTAAAGAAAAAGGGTAATGCCTTCCATCTTGTGTGTGATTCTATACCCTTGGTGCTAGTCACCACTCTGAGACCTATTGAAGACGGGTCTCTGGGGTAATTATCTCTCCTTCAACTTGAATAAGGAAGGGTCTGGCAATATGATGTCCCTTATCTCATCTTAGTGAAGACGGGTCATGACAATCTTTACACATGAAGTCAGCCATCTTACCATCTTTCACCACATTAATTTTCTTTGGAAGGTTCTCGTCATCAGGATGATAACATTTAATACTTTCTAATAATGATGGTTGGATAACCAAATAAAAAATTAGTGACGTTTCACCTTCTTTGATTATTCCCATATCCATCCCCACTAGATCCTTTTATAAAGGATCTTTGTCAATCCTCAACTTTTTTATAACTCCACGATCCTTCCTGCTCAATGCATCAACTACCTTATTTTCCTTTCTTGGGTGGTAGTGTATAGTATAATCATAATCCTTGACTAGTTTGATCCATTTTTGTTTCCTCATGTTGAGTTATTTATATGATAAGATATACTTTACACTCTTGTGATCTGTATATATATCACATTTTTCACCATAGAGATAATGTCTCTATATCTTCAGAGTAAAGATTACTGATTCTAACAAATGATCATGAGTGGGATAGTTTTGTTCAAGAATTTTTAACTAGATGAATAGGCAATAAATCTATCATTCTGCATAAGGGCACAACCAATTCCATTCTTTTATGCATTACTATAGATAAAAAATGCATCATTATTTTATTATAGGTTAAGGATTGGAGAATTCACTAATCTCTACTTAAATTCTTGGAAACAATCCTCACATTATTTTGGTCATATTAACTTAACCCTATTACGTATAATCTTAGTCAATGGGTTGGCTAAATGGGTGAAATTCTGAGCTGAATGTCGATAATAACCTGCTAAACCAATAAAACTATGTACCTGAGTTATGTTCATTGGAGTAGGTCATTCTTGCACAACCTTTGTCTTTACCGGATCAATATATATTCCATCTTTAGAGAAAATTTGTCCTAGAATGGAAATTGATTGAAGCCAAATTTCACATTTTCTAAAATTCCAATATAATTCATTTCTTCTAAGAGTCTTCAGAATAGTGCGCAAATGACTTTCATGATCTTCATAAATTCGGAGTATATGAAGATATAATCAATAAATACAACCTCAAATTCATCATGATATTCCTTCAAAAACTCTATTTATTAGTTACATGAAAACAAAGTGTTCATTTTTCAGCCCAAAAGGCATTACTGTAAACTCATAATGCCTATACCTGGTTCGAAATGTTGTTTTTTGGAATGTATTCCTTCCTCA
Source organism: Viscum album (assembly GCA_963277665.1). Lineage (NCBI taxonomy): Eukaryota > Viridiplantae > Streptophyta > Magnoliopsida > Santalales > Viscaceae > Viscum > Viscum album. The sequence continues at coordinate 1,876,952,705 of OY728146.1, read as the reverse complement.
CAAGAAAATGATGATATCCAGATCAAAGATCAATATTCGAAAAATATTGGGCTCCATGAAGTCGATCAAATAAATCATCAATATGTGGTAGGAGATACATGATCCTTATGGTTATAACATTAATATCCCTGTAGTCAATGAACAACCTCATAGATCAATCTTTCTTCTTAATGAAAAGAACATGGGATCCCTATTGAGAAACACTAGGGGGAATAAATCCTTTATCACTAAATTATTCTAGTTGTTTCTTCAGTTACACTAATACCACATTTGAAATTCTATAAGGGGTCTTGAATATGGGTCTTGAAACAAAAATTCTGTCAATAGAAACCTCAATTCCCCACTCTAGAGGATATCCTGGAATATCCTCTGGAAAGACGTCAACATATTCTTGTACAATAGGTACATCCTCTATTTGAATATTCTATACCCCACCCATATTTTTTTCATTCCATTCCTCCCCAATAATTGAATTCAGTAGTGCTACTGAGGGTGTCTCTAGATGAGAATCAGATGGTGATGTTTCTGCCCAAACGATAAGTGATTACACATCATCCTAAAAAATTATAACCTCCTTATTCTTGTAATAAATATTCACATCATGGTTTGAAATCCAATCCATACCAAGGATTATATCAAGTTAAATCATGGTTATTAAAATAAAATCTGTAGATAAATCATGTTTATATGCCATAACGGGGACTTCCTAACACAACTTTGTTTCCATGATAATTTCCTTAAGAGTTTTGACTAACAACTCCCTTATTAAATGAAATTGGAAATATCTATTTTTTTTGGAAAACTAGGAATATATGAAATAATAAAATTTTATAGAATCAAATAAATCATTGGATATGTTTTAGGAAACTATTAAAGTACCATCCACCACATTATTAGGAACTTCAATATCAGTGGTCATGATCACATAAGATTGTACCTGATCCCTTGTCCTTTTCTGTTGCATGTTTCTTAGAAACTTTGGAAAATAATTAGCATAGTTTAACATCTCCAGAAAATTATATAATTGAACATTAATATATTATTTCTTCCCCTTACAATCACCAATGAGATGGCCTTTCTGTCCACATTTTTATCATACTCATTTTTCATTTAGGCAGGCACCTGGGTGTTTCCTTTCACAATTATCACAATGTGGAAACTCAAATCTTCCCTTCTTCCCCATTTCCCAATTTCCTTTTCTAGAGTTTTAACAACCCTCCTCTTCTCTTTCATTCCCTTAAATTCATAAGATGTAGATAATTACTTTTCTATCTTGGTTGTATATAAAACTATATCCTCATATGATGAAAAACATTGGGAGACCGGTGACCTTTAGAGGAATGACTTTAATACATAAAAAATTGATCCATTTTGAACCTTGTATTACCAATGTAGTCCAAAACATGCCTTGATAACCTTGTAAAGTTAGCTTCATACTTTGCAAAATTCTCATCTTCCTTTTGTTTATAATCTAGAAACTTCTTTTCCATATTCACTCTCTATTCATGAGGAAAGTATTTCTCTAGGAATATATCCTTAATGTCCCTACATTCCATATCTTCTATATCTTTCTCCCCCTTTTTGTTTTGTATTAACAACCAAAAATGATCCACATCTCCCGATAGATGAAAAAATTCCATGACGACATTCTCTCTTTCGTTACATCCCAAAAGTGAGAAATATTTTTTCAAGGGAACTTATCCACTACTAAGCTACAAATGGGTTCATAGTCCCATTAAATTATTGAGGGTTTTGTTTCATAAAAAGATCTAACAAAGCTCATCTATGTGGTGGATTAGGATTATAAATACGGGTAAGTTTATTGTTCATAACCTGAGTAAGTTTTTCCAGTACAGTTATAAACTACTCTGCACTAGTCACAGTACCAAAGAAAACATGATTCTCTTGAATCGAAGGGAAATACCTATATGGGATACATGTGTTCATGAAGTTTCCATTTCTTAAACTTGGTGCCATTTCTATATAATTGCATACACTATATTAGGTTATGAATCAAAATGTATAATCATAAATTAGAGAAATACTTAGCATAAATTGAAATCCTACACATGGCTAACCCCATAATCACAAAATTGGTTTCTTGGAGGGAAAATTTCCATTTAAATCCTTCATAATGGATTGTAAAGAAAATGTGAATTATCCTATTCATATCCCTTAGGGATTTAAAACTAGTTGTCTAGTAAGGTCCAATGTCATGTACCAGGAAACCCTAGGTCATGATCATAACTCCATGTTAGAGTTTTCACTCCTAGGTACATCTGTGCTAGAACTACGTTAACTTGTAGTGTTCAAACTAGGATGTATTTTCTAGAAATATCCACACAATCTATTCCTTACCAAAATACCATATGTTATTGTATGTTTATCCTAAAATTCTATCATAGGGATTTTTTCCTTAATCTATATTTTCTAAATCTATTTTATATGTTTATTACTAATCTTCCTATGATACCAACTGTAAATACTTGACCCGAGTTTCCCAGAGCTAGTGCCTTTTACATTACATTTTAATTATTACAAGAAAGTCATATCCCAAAGGAATAGATAGTTTAGTGGATTTTGAAACAAGATAAATATATAAGTTTAACATTACATCATGAATGAAAAACAACACTAGCTTATTCCATTATAATCATCCATGACTCCAAGATTATGCCTGCAAGTTACTCATAACTTACTTCTTCATATTCTGGGAAAATAAAACATAAGAAAGGGGTTAGATCAAATGATCAGTAAGAGTAAGAAATATAGTAGAATATAACATAAACATAAACATAAACATTAGTAATAATGAGTAATTGAATCCACATTCCTTTACAAATAATTAACTTGAATACATTATGGAAGGAACATGAGCTGAGTAAATATTTTCACAAAAAACATAATCATGGATACTTGAAGAATAACTTCAGAAAATTTCAATTAATAGATTCCTAATAAGGTAAGTGAATATGCCAGACATTTTTAACAATATAATCAAGGCATCAACCAAGATTTCTAGAAATTATTAGGGCCTTAGCCTAAACCATATCTCAAAATGGGCATGGTCTCAGCCAAGTCCACACCTATTTATCTCAGTAGACCTAACGATGCATAGAGGGGATATATAGGGCCCCAAACATCACATAATAAGTACAATTCATTATTCATATGAGTAGGGATAAATATAAAAAACATATACATTCATATTGAAACTCATATATGAAATGTAAATAACTTTCCCCGAGCATTAAGCTTAAACACTAACCATTCAGAGTAAATTTGGAGAATGGTTTTAAAATATCACATAAAAAATAAAACTAGTAATAAAAAATACAATAAAAATGGTATATTAAATAATAAATTATTAATCCCAATAATAAATATGAATCAACAGGTTTGTTAAACCAGACGAAAATACTATTATAAAATCATTAAGTAATTCTTGGGATAAATACTCTTTTATTTTGAAAAGAAGAGTTGATTTGTAAAAGTATTTGTATAAAAAATATAATTGAATTAGGAAAGAATTTTCATAATAAAATGTGTGATTTTATAAATATAATAGTTTCTAAAAATAGATTATATATTTTCCTTGAAATTAGGTAAGAATTTGACAAATTCCCTTGAATCAGGCTAGTATTTCAGAAATAATTTTGAAAGTTCCTTTTAAAAAGTGTAACTCCCAATAAAATAAAGAAGGATTATAGTTGGTAAACATATATAGAAAAATCACACAAAATTTATGAGTATTATATAATAATAAATTATAATTTTATTGAGGTAATTGCACAATAAATTTAACTCGAATGAAAATGGAATTTTCAGTGGAAAGCCCTTACATTAAGCCCAAATGTGTTTCGCTCTTGAACATAAGGTACTGGAATATGAAATTATAATTACTAATGACTTAATTAAAAACCTATTAAACAGTTTTTTAGATTATAACTATTTTATTAATTTTATTATGTCATTATTTATTAGTTATAAGATTTAATTTCGTCGTTCTAGAGTGTTCATTTTCCTGATTTTCATAATTGGTTCATTGATTTTATGTAATGGAAATCTTGTGGAATGGAAGTAAATAACTAGAATTTAAATTATATATTATGTATTAATATACATAGGTTTTAATGGTAATTTATATCAATTAGTTACCTGGCATGAGGATGAATCATTAGATGAAATGTTAATGATGTTCACGAAGGTTATAAATTGGAACCTCACAGAAGATTGATTTCATTTATAAAATAAATAGGGAGAGAGTAATCATATTGATGATGGTTCATCCATTCAAATGATATAATTACAGTATATATATTATAAAAGAGTTATCATGGTCATTTGGATAGAGGAGGTGAGGAGATGATAACAATAGAAAGGAACTTGAAACTAAAATGAAAGAAATAAAATGTGAATTTACCTCTTGATTCAACATCCTTGAGAATCTCTTCAAGGGAAGGGGTTTTGGTCTTTTAGAAAGAACAAGATATTCTTGGATGTGAAGATTTACTAGGGAAGGGTCTTTGGGGATAACACTTAGGAGATTGAAGGCTTTGAGAAGTGAGGAGAAGAGGGAGTGAGTGGGGATTTTTATAGCAGAGTAGAGGAATTGATTTTTAATATTTTATTCATTATTTTATTAATTCCCTCAAGACAACTGGTAGTGTAGTTTCATGTGACCGCTAATAGTAATAAGTGCATGTGAGTTCAAACTAAGTGCCCTTAAGTCACTCAATATTTCATAAATAATGTATTTAACTGATAATTTGTATATACGGTATTTTACCATATTTCACTATTCATAAAAATTCAAGTATTTTAGAAAAATACCAAAAATTAACCCTAACCATTATTCAACGTGTAGAATTAAAAAATGAACTCCATTTTTGGAAAATAATTTCTGGAATATTATTAATTTTATTTTTAAATATTAACATAGTTAATTGTAAAAACTACAATTTTAAAACTATCAATCGTTTTATATCACATTGAAAAATTTGTCAAGATCTCATTATCTTGAAACCTTAAGAAAATAAAATAAAATTATTATTTACAATTCATAAGGGTCATATTACTATTTATAAGTGTATGTTACTATTCACCAACAATCATGTTGGTTCTATAAGACTCCAAATGACTTACTAATCACAACTCTAGATGTCTATTTTTCGAAATTCAAAACATAGTTGAGGCAATGTTGTGTTTAACGGCTAGATTATAAAATGTGGTGTTTTGTAGGGACTCAGTGTTTCATGAATTAAATATTTATTTTTCAAAATCTTGGGGGTTTACACAAATTTTTTATAGGAACCAACCAACATTCAATTTATTTAGTGTGAAAACAAGGGCCACTAATGGCTATGATTTTCAGAGAGGCGTTTTTCCCAAACAATTCACAAAATCACCATCAATATCAAACTATATTAACATGCGAACAAACCCCATTTCCCCTTTCCATTTAAAAATCACGTTCTTAAATTTTATTAGTGTGGAGAAACTATAAACTATATGAAATAAATAATAGATCCCTCCCACATGATACACAAACAAAGAGAAACTAAGGATAATCCCTACCTCAAAGAACTTTTTCAACTCATCTGTGTACTGCAGGGTAAAGTTGGATGCCCGCACGCGATGACCGCACTGCTAGTAATGTGGACCATTATATCATGCACCAAAATATTATCAAAACATTGATTAAAAATTAAACTCAAGTGAAACTAATATGCTACAGTGAATTCTGGGGAAAGAACAAGAGAAAACAAATGAGAAAGAGGAGAAAACTCACTGTAGAGTTGTGGTTCAGCACGAAGTAGAGGTGTGTTCGTATTGGAGGAGAGGCGCGTGCTAGAGGAGTCCTCCAGCGATGGGGATGCATGCAGAAGAGAAGAGGCGTGCGATAGAGGAGAGGCATGTGACGAAGGTGGGTTTGCGACAGAGGGATTTTTGGTGGCGGGGGAGTTGGCGGGAGAGGAGGAGGAGGAGGTGGTGGTGGCAGTGGCAGGGATCAGCTTCCGTGAGAGCTTGAGGGGTGCAAGGAGGGATGAGAAAGTTAGAGATTCTTTCTAAAACTTGGTGAAACTTTTTTCTGTGCTAGATAAAAAGCACCGATAAAGGTATATATTATCAGCGCTAAAATAGAAAGTGTTGATAAAACATGCTTTTATCAGTGATTTTTAGTGTTGATAAAGATAGGCCTTTATCACCACTAAAAAAGATCTGATAAAAGTTGTTTTTATCAGCGCTAAAAATATAGCGCTGATAAATACACCTTTTATCAGTATTTTTTATTACAAATAAAGGTAGGCCTTTATTAGTGCTAAAAAAGCATTGATAAAGATATAATGTTAATAATATATTTACATTATTATATATATTTATAAAATTATATATATGATATATATATATATATATATTTATAATTATAACCCTAAATAAATAAATATATTTACATTTATAAAATTATAATATAAATAATTATAAAATTATAAGAAATACACTTATTATATTTATAATCTTAGAAATATATAATAAATATATTAATTATATATATTTAAAAGATTATAGATATATATTACTATATTTATTTTAATTTTATAATTATTTTAATGAATATATATTAATTTTTAATTATAATTATAATTGAATATATATTTATTTACTTAAATATTTTTTAAATTATAACAAATCTTTATTTCTAATATTTATAATTTTATTAATATATATATAATTAATATATTAATTATAATTTTATAATTGTTTAAATATATATGTATTTATTTATAACTATAACTATAAATATTTGTATTTATTTATCAATATTTATATATATTTATAAATATATTTATAAATATATTTATTTAATTATATATAAAATTATTTATGATAAAAATAAATATATTTTTGATAAATAAATAATTATTTCAATAAATATAAATGTAATTTTATAAATATATATAATTAATATATTAATTATATATTTTTAATTATTTAAATACATATAAATTTTTTAAAATTATATTTACAATTATTAGTATTTATATATAATAAATTATTTATAAATATATATAATTAATATATTTATTATATTTTTAATTATTTAAATATATCTATATTTATTTAAGAATTATAATTATAAATATTTTTATATATTTATAAACATATTTATTTAATTATATATTTATAACATTATATGTATTATAATAAATATATTTATTATGATTTTTTAAATATTTACATATTTATATTTATTTATAGTTATAATTATAATTATAAATAACTATATTTATAAATATTTATATATAATTATATATATATATAATTATAATATATGAATTTACTGTAATTTTATAATTATTTAAATATATATAGTTATAATTATAATTTAAAATAAACATATTTAAAAAGTATTTATATATAATTAAAATTTAATAATTATAAATATAATAAATATATTTATTATTTAAATATATTAATTGTAATTTTATAATTATTTTTGAGAACATAATAGTATATATGGGTAACATGAATTAATCATATGCCCAGAAAAATATACATAATAAAAAACGAGCCATAAATGGAAATATATAATAATAAGATAGGTGAAATTTATAAATGAACATTCATGACGATACATAACATATATGCATGCATGATCAATATATTTATTGACCAAATTCATTTGAAACACATTTATATTTAATAATTATAATATATATATATATGTGTATATTTAAAAAGTATTTATATATATTATTTATAAATAAAATAAATATAAAAAAAAAATAAAATAAAAAAAATAAAAAATAAAAAAAATAAAAATAATACAATGAATCTAATAAATCTAGTAAATCTAATAAATCAAAGAAATAAATGAAATCAAATAAATTTAATTAATAAATCTAATAAATCTAATAAATATAAATCTAATAAATCTATATTAAATTTAATAAATCAAATAAATATAATAGATCTAATGGATCTAATAAATCTAATAAATCTAATAAATCTAACAAATATATTTATTATTTAATAAAATTTATTAAAATCTTATAATTATTTAAATATATATATATACACATAATCATAATCTTAGAAATACTTTTTTTAAAACATTATACATATATTTGAATTATTATATATATATATATATATTAATTAAAAACATGAATTTTTTATTTAATATATACAAATAAACATTAATTTGGAATATAAATATAGTAATTTTATATAAATTATTGTTAAAAACTTTTACCAGTGCTTAAAATAGAGTCGATAAATTTACCCTTTATCAGTGCTAAGAAATGCCCTGACAATGGTGTACCCTTTATCAACACTTTTCTTAGCATTGAGAAAGGGTACATTTATCAACACTTTTAGCGAGCGCTGATAAATCCCCCCTTATCAGCTCTTTCTACTTAGCGCTGATAAAACAAAGTGCTTCCCTTACCCTGTTTTGTATTAGTGAATGCGTTTCTCGGTTTTAAGTATTCCATTTGTGTTTTTCACTAAAATGTCTTTTCAAATTGGAAACACGTACTTTGAGTCATACTGGTCACATTGTGTGTCAGTTTGATATGGGACTACTTCCTACACGTTAGAAATGACATATGAGTCATTGTCCAAAATTATCAAAATAAAAATAGTGAATTTTCTTAGTTTTCAATGAGTGACACACATTTTGAACTAAAATATCAATTTAAATTGATAATGGAAACTTTGAGACATACCAATCACTCCGTGCGTCAGATTGAGGTTGTAGTGATTCTTATATGTCACAAATGACAAAAGAATCATTTCCTTAAAGTATCTATTGTGAAAAAATCCCTATTTACTCTATTTTGTTTTTTTTGTGTTGATTGTGTTTATTGAAAAATACCGACGACCAAAAATCAGTATGGTTGGTGTTGTCAATGCAGATGTACAAGATGACATGGTTTCCTAGAGTTTTCCAAATTTTTGGGTCTCAAAATCGAGATATTGTTTTATGGAAAAATAATGTTTTTCTACAAAGAAGTTTGCAAAAAATAGTTCACGGATTGGGAAATGTAGCTTGTAGACCACAAAGGTGGTACACAGAATGTTGAAGGTAAATCAGAAAAGAAATATTTCTGCATAGTAGTGCTAGGAGGACCTCGAAGCGTGCTACGTGAACCACATAGGGAAAAAATAGTTTTCATGAGGTATTTAGTTCGTGGGAGGCTCATTATCCACAGGAGGCTCATTATTTTTTTAATTGAGGTGTTGATTATGGATTCTGCAAATGGTTTTCATTTGCGGATGACATCAGCCACTACAAAGGATTGAGGTGCTATGCGAACTGCATAGCAGTCTGTGGTAAAGGATGTACTACATTGAAGTTATAGATAATTTAGATAAGAGGGTTTTCCAAATCTATTTTTCTACATAAATACCCATAATCATATCATTAGGTAGAGAGAATTTCATTAGAAAATATAATCACCTTGATAATAATTCAGTGATTTTAGAAGTAGTTTGCAAGGGAGAATTCAACAAAAGAGAAGAGTTCGCGACGGAGGTTTCCACAAAATGGGTTTGTAGAACATGGTAGTCTGTAAAGGAAAATGGACCGCATAGTGTAGGCATTCTGTGAGACATCATCCGTCCATGATGTAGGTACAATCCATAAAGTAAAAGGGTACCTGTGATTCACTGGCACCACGTGGTGCTACACAACTTGCAAAGGATTCATGGAAGTTTGGGGAGGATTCTAGATAGTTCATGTGGTCACTAAAATATTTCATGAAAGAAATTTCTAAAAACTAACTATATGATTAAAAGAGTGACTTCAATAGAGAATCTAAATGAAATTGAGGATATAATTATTATTAATAATGAAGGGACCTACATGTCTATAAACTATGAGTAGGTCCAATCCAAAGTAGTGAGAAAAGGAGGAGGAAGTAGGCGATCCATTCCACTAGTAGTGATCCAGAAAAAGAGAGTCAAGGAGTGATCCTTAGGAATGCAGTGAGCTAACCCATCATTGTAAAATTAGCGAGCATGGGCATAGAAGTGATCTAGCACAAACTATATAATTTGGTAGTGAGCCTTAATGGATTTGGTACATCGACACATCTCCATTGTATGATCCTTGGACATAGCCTAGTGAGTGTGAACCACGAAAATTTTTAGTGTCTCATAAATGATTTCAATTCTGTTCATACATTGATAAGAGAAAGGAAGAGAAGAGTGTTTTGTTTAATGATTAATGAAGATCCAAAGGGGTAGTTTTTTCAATCTATTATACCTTGATTCACCCCCCATATCAGGTTATTTAACTTAATTGGGAGAACAGTATAGAAACAATCCGCATGTGTTTTCTCAATTTTCAGTATTTCACTTGTTCTTTTTGTAAAAATTAATGTCAATTTAAAAGAAATAGACACTGTTGGAGTCATATTGGTTATAAAATCCATCATATTGAGGTGAATTTGATATCTATATGTCAAAAATGACTCATGTATCATTTTAATAAAGTTTCCAAACAATCTGAATGAGTTTTCTTAGGTTTTAGTATGTCACTGGTTCTTTTTCCTAAAATTAATGTCACTTTTAAATAAAAGGATACATATGGAGTCATACCAGTCACACTGTGTGTTATATTGAGGTGTTGTTGATTCAAAAATATCAAAAATTCTCAGGGATCATTTTTCTAAAGTACCAAAACAATCTGAACGTGTTTTCTCAATTTTTAGTATGTCACTTGTTCTTTTAAATAAAATTAGTGAAATTTTTAACTAAAAATACACAATTGGAGTCATATCAATAAAAGAGTTTGTTTGATCAAGGTTATAGTGATTCATAAACATCAAAAATTATTTATTGATCAATATCCTAATGTATCAAAACAATATGAATGGGTTTACTTAGTTTTCAGTATGTCACTTGTTCTTTTTACTAAAATTAATGTCAATTTGAAATAAAAAGAAACACTTAGAGTTATAACCATCACACCATGTGTTGGGATGAGGTGGGGTTGATTCTTAAATGTTATAAATGACATATGAATCATTTTCCAAAATTATCAAAACAGTCTGAATGCATTTTCTCAGTTTTTAGTATCTCACTTATACTTTTTACTAAAATTAATTCTAATTTTAAATAAGTAGATGCACTTGAAATTATACTAGTCACAACATGTATCATATTGATGTTTTGATGATTCATAAATATCACAAATGTCATATGTATTGTTTTATTAATGTATCAAAAAAATTCGAATATGTTTTTTCAATTTTTAGTACGCCACTCATGTTTTTTAATAAAATGTCATTTGAAACTATAAACACATACTTTGAGTCATATTGGTCACATCGTGAGTCGGTTTGACATGAGACAACTTCTTACATGTCAAAAATATCATTTTCATTGTTTACCTAAATTATCAAGACAATCTGAGTGTGTTTTATTTTTTTTCAGTGAGTGAAAATTTTAGTACTAAAATTTCAATTTTGAACTAATAACGGACAATTTGAGTTATACTAGACACATTATGTATCAGATTGAGATGCAACTAATTTTTACAAGTCATAAATGACTCATTGATCAATTTACTGAAGTATCAAAACAATCTGAATGTGTTTTCTCATTTTTGAGTATGTCACTTGTTATTTATACTAAAATTAATTTTTTATTTTATATACAATGATACACTTGGAGTCACACTTGTCACAATACAAATCAGATTATTGTGCAGATGATTTAAAAAAAAATTCAAAAATGACTTATGGATAATTTTACTTAAGTATAAAAATAGTCTCAATGTGTATTCTTGGATTTCAATATGACTCTTACTCTTTTTACTAAAATTAATGCATTTTTCAAAATAAAAAAGACACACTTAGAGTTACACTAGTCACACCATGCATTAGATTGGGGTGGGGTTGATTCATACATGTTATAAATGAATTAAGAATAATTTTCATAAATTATCAAAATAATCTAAATGTGTTTTCTCAGTTTTTAATATGGTACATATACTTTTTACTCAAATTAATGTCAATTTAAAATAAATAGACACACATGAAATTGCACTACTTAAACCATGCAACAGATTGAGGTGATATTGATTCTTAAATGTAAATAATGACTTATGGATTGTTTTCTTAAATTATCAAAATAATTCAAATGTTTTTTCTTAGTCTTAAGTATGTCACTTGTGTTTTAAAAAAAATGTCATTTAAAACTAGAAGCAAGAACTTTGAGTCATACTGGTCACATCGTCTATTAGTTTGACATGAGACTACTTCCTACACATCAAAACTGAATTTTGAATAAGTTTACTAAATTATCCAGAAAATATGACCATATATTCTTAGTTTTCATTTAGTGATACTATTTGAAATAAAATTTTAAATTTAAACTAATAATAGTCACCTTGAGTCATACTGAGAACATCATGTATTGGAGTGAGGTGAAATTGATTCCTTTTCATTATAAATGACTTAAGGATCACTTTACTAATGCATTAAAACAATATGAATAAGTTTTATTAGTTTTGAGTATGTGAGTTGTCTGTTTTACTGAAATTAATGTCAAATTTAAATTAAAAGGCACAGTTGGTGTCATACCAATCACACTATAAGTTGGAGTGAGGTGAGACTAATTCCTACATGTCCCAAATAACTTATGGATAATTTAACTAAAGTATCAAAACAATTATGTTTTGTTTTCTTGGTTTTGAGTAAGTCACTTGTCTTTTTTACTAAAATGTCATTCTGAACAGGAAACACAAAATTTGAGTCATACAGAGTGAATCATGTATCATATTGAGGTGAGAATGATTCATACAAATAGAAAATGACTTATGGATCATTTTAAAAAAAAATTAAGATAATATGACAGTGTTTTATTATTTTTCAAGGTGTGAATCTTTTTAAACTAAAATTCCAATTCTAAACTGATAATAGGTACTTTGAGCCATACTGGGAACATCATGTGGAATATTGAGGTGAAGATGATACCTATATGTCAAGAATGACTTATGGATCATTTTTTGAAAGTATAAAAACAATCTGAATGAATTTTATTGGGTTTAAGTATGTAAGTTGTTTTTTTACTAAAAATAATGGATATTTTAAATAAAAATATGGGGTGAGAAAAACCAAATCCAAACAAGCGACCAGTCATAGATACATACATCACACAAAAGAAACATTCAACAGAGTCACCACCGAATTGTAATGTCCTTATTTTAATTAAGGTACATACCATTTAATTTTTTAAATTATTAGTCAAAATTCTTAAAGCAACCCAGGGTGCGCGCCCACACAGCCTGTTGCAAATCCTAATAAGTTATTAATTTATTTAAATAGTTTCATGGGATTTATGTGAAATAATGAATCACTCCCTAGTGCAATGACCAGATTATAATAATTAAAAATGATAAAAAGGAATAAATATAAATTTAATGATATTAAAAGAGATGAAAAGGTATGAATATAAATAATAAAATAAAATTAATACAATAGAAGAGAAAGAAAATTTAAAATGGGTTTAGACATTATTATTATTATTATATATTTTCTCTTCTATTCCCTTTTAGTTTTTTTATTCTTTTTTTTTCTCCTTTCCCTATTTTCATTCCTTTATCTTTTTTTCTTTCCTCCACTCCTCCCACTCCATCTCTGTGCATCGCCCCCCCTAGCTTGGTGGTACGCACCTCCGTTCCACCATTTCAGAAGCCTACTAAAGCTCCATATCTTTTCCATCTCCACTTCCATCAGAAGTTCTATGAATATCTCACCAAGGCTAACCTCACACTCAAAAAATAGTTGGATTTCATCTACTCTCTATCATGAAATCTACCACGAATAGTTTTTATATGAAATTGGGGTTTTTCTAAAATCGCACAATTTATTTCATTTTAGGTAAAATCAAAGGTTGTCATGGGAAGTGAGAGATACTATGACTATAAGGTATTTATTATATGATTTTCCCATCATTTAGATGTGTTATTCAATTTGAACCATTGTGCCACTCATCGGTGCCTACCAAAAAATCTTAATTATAGACTATTAATTTAATTAAACTTCTTATCCTTGATCCTTGAAACCTTTTTTAATGATTACCATTCCTAGGTTGTCTCCATTCCATTGGATACCCATTCAGGTGTATCGAAATAATCGACCTGTTTTTACCATAAGCCTTGATTCTTTAAATTATCAACTATGCATGTTCTTTGAAAACATAGGATGAAGTATAAATTGAATAAAATTATTTAGGGTGATTTTTTTACCAAAATAATTTGGTTATAAGTTTTATTATTCCTTTATTTTATCTAAATGTTTTTACCTCTACATACATTGATAAAAACCTTGTTCTGTTTAACCTACGTTATGATATTGTAATTGATTGGTTACCTAAATTTCTCCTATTATAAATTCTTTCTCTGGTATATATATATATATGTGTTCATCTCTGTTTGTTTGCAGGTAATCGGGCAGGTGAGATAACATGAGTTCTTTATTAAGAACCCACAAATGGAATCACTATGCTCGATAGGTTACAACATGATACGCCGAGGAAGTGATGTTCTAGGCTTTCCAGGCATGGGATCCCCTGATATTTTCATATATAATTGAGTGACACCAGTTCCCTAAGGGGAAATCAATGATGGACCCATTATCTAGATGGATACACCAAGACTAAATTGAGACTCAGTCCCTTATGCACAATACTTGGTATAGACTCATAGTTACCACACCACAAGCGATGCATGAGATTCTGAAATTGATTTCCTTATATGGGCTTGGTGGTGTTGAACAATTGATTGGATATACCGTAGTGATACCTTTAAAAAGGGATCAGACTCCACCTCTACACTTGTCAATTTTAATATAAATGTTTGAGATGCTTTTTTTGATGCATCATATATTTTTCATTATGATTTGTATTCCTCTCTTGTTCCTTTTGTGTGACTATATTTGACATATGGTTTAGACCCTAAGCAAGAGGTCAAACTTGGGGGTATGAACTTTTACATTAGTTGTGATGTTATATAGGCAGAGCTATATATATTCTACATTACCAAGTATCTCATTCAGACCTACGACATAGGCTGATGTAGGTGGTATGATATGGGTTCCCGCTTGGGATCCCATGAAAAGTTATAATTATTTTAATTATTTGACTTTCCTGATTCTATTATACATCAGCACACTACTATTTGTTTACTGCATGTAATAAAAATATCTAGATACACTACTATAAATATAGCCTATTTCCATGCATCTATTACCACAATTTATGAAAAATGTGGCAATAGATTATTTGAGGCCTTAGTTATTTTAAAAACTATGGAAATTCCCCTCTTATTTATCCCTATTCAATCAGTTCTTTTACCAATCAAACAGGTTCACTTTTCTCCCTTTCATACTTCCCCCTTCACTTTGGATTTCATATGGTGACCCTTCTTCGCAATCAAGGCTAGTGCCTCTGGCGATCATCTTCATCTGATGCTATAAGACAACATCCTACCTCTGACAATCATCCTCCTCCGATGCAGTTTTGACATAGCCAACCCACCTCATGTATCCTTCCTCTTTCGACGCAGGTCAAACACAACCAACCCACCTCCATGCCGATGCAGCTCCGATGTAGCCTCCCCACCTCCATCTATTTCAGTTTGAACGTGGCCACCCCACCTCCCACATATTTTCCACACTAGAAAACCCTATCCTCATCATGAAATTATAATGGTGATTCATGAAAATTACTCTATTCCTCCATTTTATCTTATCCTCTCATATTTACTCCCATTCCCCTTAGATTTCACTCAATCCATGAACCCTATTGAGAGTTTTTGTTCTCATGCATATTAAATTTCAATTATATGTTCTCAGTTTATCTGTTGATCACACAAATATTATTAATTGATTTTAGGCTTTTAAGGTTAGTTTTTTATTTTGTTTTAACTTCTGCATCAAACAATTTGGCCTCTACTAACTTTAGTTATAATTATTAGTGTATTTTACTATGTATATTTGATCCTAGAGTAATATAGGGTTGATTATATCAATAGATGAATATGAGGGTTAGTGGAGGGAGATGCCTCTATAGATTTCTTATAGAGGGGGGATTTATTTTTCACATTCATGATTTGTTGATTGAAAATGTGTGTGTAATCTTTTTATGGGTGATTGTTTATTTATTTTTTCACATCTAGTATTAGCATGGATATCCAACTATTAGATAGGTGATGATATATTTTTAAGAGAAATATTGTTGTGTATTAACTCTAATTTAAGGGATAAATCATTCCATGATTATTTATGATCCATGGTGTTTTTGCAAGCCCTAGTGGTCTACGAATTCCCCTCAATTACATTATAGGAATGTTCGAGTGAAGATATACAATTGTGTTTCCAATATGTTCTGAAGATATACAACACATGATCTTGATTACCAATTAATTTAAGTTGCATATCATTATTATCCACCTTATCCTCTAAAAGATTATTGTGGATCTCAATGTGTTTCATGTGAGTGTTGTAATAGATTTTTTTTATATTTCGATAGCACTTTTGTTGTCCCATTCAATAATTATTGGATATTTCACCATTTCATTGATGTATTCAAACTGTTGCCTCATCCTTATAAGATTTGTATATGTTTTTTTGACTGTGATATACTTGGCTTCCACTATACTAAAATAAAAAAAACCATGTTTCTCTCTTAACCAACCAATAAAAGATATTCCAATAGTATAAGGTCATCCACTAGTGGATTTTCTATCTACAATGTCAGTATCTCAATCATTATTTCAATTTTCTTATAAGTATAGTTTCTTTCCAAATATAAAAAACAAACCATAATGTAATGTTCATTGAACACACCACATTATTTTTTTAATTTCCATAAGATGTTCATTCTTAGGACTATATTAGAGCCATTTTTATAAGCATATATCATAGAAAATACATATCTCTAGAAAATATTTATCCCAATGGTGATTTCATTAGGCTATTCAAATACTTTTTCAACCTCTATAATTTTGAATTATCATTTACAATAAGCATTTTAAATAGATGTTAGATATAACACTCTTATCAATATGTTATATGACTATTAAATCTTTCTAAACCAAATTATAGGCTCTAGTTTCTTTTAATTTCAAAGAACATTGTGATGAAGCTAGATTACATTGGATATTATCATTTTTGTAAAAAAAATCCATTACTTATATAGGTTCGTAAATATTTGATCTATAAAAATTTAAATATATATATATAAACTATTATACTATACATCCCTAAAATTATTTCTACATAAATTTATTTTATTAAATTTCAGGTGTTTGTATTTGGTCTAGTTCTTCAAATTCTCACTACATCAGGTATTTATGGTAATTATTTCATTGATTTACAGTTTTTACAAAATAAAATTTCCTTTTAGCCTGGTACCCACTTTCTGATTATGATTGTATTGTGATAGGGTAAATTCAATACAATCATCTGAAATATTTTCATCCCTATAAAGTCATCCACAATTTTCTAGTAAGTATTTTCATCTCAATATTCTTTTCATGAAGTTGATACCAATAACTGTTCATTAATGTTGTCTGCTTACTCTATTCTCTTTCCCTTGACTAGGAAGAAACATAGTATACCAAAAAATTGTATTCTTTATGTATATGTACACCAGAACACCAATAGTATTCCTAAAACCTTGTTCATTGGTGTTTTTTTCTTTATGTAATTTTGAATCCACTCATTCATAGGTTAGTCTAAATATGTTTCTACAAAACCTTATTTTTTTTATTTCCCTATAAATATCAAGTCGGTATATAAATTTTCTCAAAATATTTGTGTTATCTTGTGATTC
This sequence comes from Viscum album, assembly GCA_963277665.1. Classification (NCBI taxonomy): domain Eukaryota; kingdom Viridiplantae; phylum Streptophyta; class Magnoliopsida; order Santalales; family Viscaceae; genus Viscum; species Viscum album. The sequence goes on along the minus strand of OY728146.1, from coordinate 1,876,934,855 downwards.
ATGACCCCACTCTATGGTGTATGTATTGTATGACATATGATATCATTTGAACAAAAAATTCTTCATTAATGATCATGTTATTTTGTATTGGGATGTAGATATCAATCTGAATATTCTTTATTCATTGGTGGTTATGGAGTCATATGTCATTTATCCTGTATTGTTGACACACTGATCACACATATATAAGGAGTCATTATATCTAACTTATTTTTCCATTACTTTATTATAGGTGGTTTCTTCTGATGAGTGTAGTTCTATACACCACCATTGAAGGTAGTGAGTTGGACATCAGATTTGGGTAAGGTTTATTCCATTTTTATACTTTGTCCTAATTTTAATTAGAGATTTTGTGATTTTTTGGTTCTCAATATCGTTGTAGTTAATTTTGGATATTTTTGAGGTGGATTCAAGGTGTCATTATCAAAGGCGAATTACATGTTTATGCATAGGTAGGTATATAAATATATAACTTCCCCCTTTATATATATTCCCACATGGAAGTATGAATATATATATTGGGTCTAGGTTTTCTTATATATAGATTTAAAAAATTCATATGTGTGTAAGTGTAAAGGGGTATATGACAGTATAAAAATATATCAAAATACCCTCTTGCACATATTTTTCCATGAGAATATGTACATAGGGGCTAGGTGTACTTATATATATGAGAAGTTTCCTATGCATGCAACCAGAAAAAAGAGGATTTAAGTTGGCCTCGTCAAAAGCAGCATGCCTTGAGGTTGAGGTAGGTTCCCTATTCCCAACCCTTTAATTCAAATTCCATAATTACTTTATTGTTTTAAAAGCATCTTTTGATTATTATATAATGTGTATTTTCAATGAAAATTGGTTCTGGACCTTCATTCAATTCCCTATAGTAGGTGATTTGACTCCTTAGCTAGAATTTATGTTATGAGAGGAATATTACACATCTAAGCATTGATCATTCTGAATTGGTCATTGATAGATTTTAAATTTACACAAAAACATCATTTTTAACATCAGAATCACAATTTCCATAATTATTGATAGTCTTAGTAACTAAAAAAATTATAATTTCACTACCCAACATCATTTTGTAGATAATGTGTTGTCAACAACATAACTTTTCTCATATATAGGATATGGGGAGGTCTTTGGTCTACCATCTGAATAAATAACACCTTGGATGGTTGTGAGATCTAGGATGGTGGCATTAAGATTATCCTTCATAGAAATCTCAGTAGATACAATGAATACATTATCATCACTATTACACTGAATATATTCATTTAAGGAATAAGATATGTCAATCATAGTGCATTGTTCACCTATAGGACTGGGTATTACATTAGAGCTTCCAACATTTAGCCATGAATTAGGAAAATTACGATTAAGGATATATCATCTATATTTTCATTTACAGAGTAATATGAATTCTTATCAGTGTTCATATCATTTTGAAGTGTTGAAGTAACACAACCTTCATAATGAGTGATAGAAACATCACTTTTCCTAGGTCCAATAGATGAAATATCCCTTTTATGCTGAGAAAAATTCTAATTAAAATATTTAAATGTCCCAATTTGTTGTTGACTAAAAATGAACCAAGCATCCTTCACTAGAAAATAGCATATTGGTTAGGAAATTTTTGAAAAATCATAGATTAGGATTTTATTGAATACTGCATGAACCTTGAAAATTATTACATCATTCACTATTCTTTTATGACATACATTTTATCAATCGATTCAAATGATACTTGTTATAAAACATGAAAGTATCAATATAATCAAGAATCACTTCATTTTATCCAACAATAGTGAACTCCCATGACCACTAATTGTTAAATATAGATGAAGAATAAAGCTTTGGTTATAGAGAGATTATGAGTAAATAAGTAAGAGATCTCAAAGTGGGATATGATGGAAAATAATACAAAACCACAACCAATGGTTTTTTTGTAATTAAATTTTAAAACCAATTTTACATTTAATTCCTAATTTTAAAATAATATAATAGATTTCCACTAAAACTCTGGATATCCTCCATTAGAATTCATATTACACAAAAATAGGCCATCAAAAATCTGGTGGTGAGCCGTAATAACTCTTCTACCTCTTCTAGACATAGTCCCATCTACCTTATTTCAATTACCCCTTTTAGTTCTTTTCAACCTCAATCACAGTATTCCCCAATCCTTTAATCATGTATTTTTAACAATTCAAAAGATAGAAATTAAAGAAAATAAGTCACAAAAATGATAAAAAACGTTCAACCATTACATCTTTAAACACTAACAAGCATCAACATGATTTAGAATGGAATTATTATAGCCAATGATCTCAAACCTCATCTTCATATTCCCATGTCTCATTTGAATGCCTACCATGATATCAATACACCATTACTAATGGAATGATCTTGCATCTCAAGATCTTTGTTAGTTTTTTCATGATACTAATAAGCTAGTATATAATAGATCACTCTACTACTAACTCCATATCATGAAATAAAACCACATGAGTAGGATTGGTCACATACACACTTAGTTTTGATAAAAGAAAAATATTCCCATACCAAGAGTGGAAAATTACCAAGATTTTCTAAACAATCCTATAACGAGAGGAGATGAAAGAAACTTCTTACACCTCTCCAACTACTCTCCCAATAAAGTATTATAGCCATAATGTTTTGATATATATCCAATTATAATCCCAATAAACATACCAGATGATCAGAAATAAAATAAGTGGTAACTTTTGTAAAAAATATGTGTAATAAAGGGTAGATGGAACTAGATACAATCAATATAGTCCTCCACTTCCCATGGAGATACTTCACCCTTAATAGAGGGTTGGGTGGGGGTGTTATTGGGGGGGGGGGAGGCCGCTTCTGGTGTGGGGGCTGTTGGTTGGTGAGGATGTAGGGTGCAACGAGGATCATGGGGTAGTGCGGTGATGTAGGGTGAAATAGGAGGCCTTGTGGTGGTGGTGGTGGTGGGGGGGGGGGGGGGTTCAGGGTGTAGGTTAGGGGTTATAGGGTGCATAGGGGGGTAGTGGGAGTTTTGTGGGGTGTTACGGGGTGGAGGGGGGATGCAGGGTGTTGGGGGAAGCGGGGGGCAGTGGGTTGGTGGGGGGGGGGTAGGGGTTTGAGGGGGATGGGGAGGGGGGAAGGGGATGCAATGGGTGTGTAGGGGGGTGTGAAGGGGTATGGGTTAAGGGGAGGGGGGAGGGGGGGTGCAACTATATGTTTCCCCTATCTAGGGGAACATAAAAAAAGGTTTGAAAATTGTCATTGATGATACATATAACATGGCCTCCAGGTTTACACAAAACATTGTGTAATGGGAAAAATTTTCTAACTTGTATTAAGTATATTTAAAATTAGAATGTTGAAATCCATTTGTGGTTATGCATTATAGATATGTAGAGAATCATGGAATGCATTTTTGCTTACTATTTATTATGTTTAAATTGATTCTAAATGGAAATATTTAGAAAAATGTGCTTTGACCACATGTATATGGATCATCTATACACTTATGAGATTTTAAAATCACTAGTATACAACACAGAAAAATTTTAGAACAAATATTATAGGCATAAGATTAAATGGTCCACTATTAACCATATATGGAAACTCTCTTGGACCACATTCAAACGGTGCAAGACCTAGGTTCTAGATGTTAGTTGGATAATAATAGTTTTCATTCTGTATCTATTCAGGAGACATGTATGAAAAAGTTTCGATGAAAGTAGCACACATTGCCCTAGAATTTTCTAGACCATCACTTACACATAAATTGTTTATCATTGGCTCTCCTTTGAGTTTCACAAGAAACTTTTCTGGTTTTATATCCCTGTGAACCAGATGACTAACTCCATGAAAGTAGCTTAATCCATGAAGAATTTTTTGAGCCATTGATGAAAGGACTGGATCTGTTATAGGCATCCTTATTCAAATTATTTCTTCCAATGACTCACCATCCATGTCCTCCAAGGCTATGCATGTTTTTCAAGAACCAGGACTCTAAAATTCCTTATAGTAGTCTATAATTTCTTTATAGAAGAGTTAATCACAAATCATCCGTATATTTATAAGAAGTTGTTGAATTATTTCTTTCTCAATGATATTGATCTTCTATAAGGAAATTATTCTATGGGTGGGCATGTGGATGACCCTTTGAACTATGTTTCTTACACCACTACCTATGGTACCAAATATCCTTATCTCATGGTAAGTACATTGATATGTCCTTTCATTATGTTCTGTTTCATCCAGAAACTATGATATGGACATTTTCAATCAAAATAATTAATATTGTACATGCCATATTATCTGCTCAATAAGTTAGTAGATCCACCATTTAAAATCATATTAGAATCACTTGGGTCCTATGTCGAATCAGTTGAGAAACCCTCCACTCATTAAGTTAGACATAGTTTTTTGTTGTGATATTTTTAATTTGTTCCTTTTTTAGAATTTTCTCTATGAATAAAAAACAATTTATGTTCTATGATTTCTGGGAATCCAACTTACAAACATGGTGATATTCAATTCTCCAATGTTAAATTGAAAAGATTAGATTATGCTTCTGAAAAGTATCAATAAAATTATAAAACTGGAGCTTCTACACTATGCTTTAGAGTTTACTCATATGTTTATTTATAATTAGGACTTATTTGTGGTGCTAATTAAAAATTTCATCATGGAATATTAGATTTAGTTGACATTTGTTAAGTATTTTTAGGCCATGTTATATAATGTATCTATATTGATCCTTGTGGTTGGAATTATAAACATTGTTTTCACTTAAAATTCCATTATCCTTTATTTATTCTTATACTACATAGCAAGGGGATGTAAATGTATTGATTTTTAACTGTTCTATAGGAATATTTTTTTATATATTATAGATTTTATTTTTAGATATTTGATACATTGGTTACATGAAAACTTAAATTTATGCATCTACTAAAAACCAAAACATAAACACAAACACCTAATCACATCCTTAGAGGGTTTCCAGCCTGCTTATTCTGCAAGCCTTATTTCATATTTCACTACCCACTATTTTATAAACCATTACACAAGATACAGGTTCAATGAAATATATTTCATTCTATTAATTCATATTATTTATTTTCATACTTGGATTCATTGACAACCTAATTTTCAATACCTTTCTTAATATACTTTTTTGAATTTAGATTACTGAGGTCAAATAACTAACAAATTATAAAGATATTTTGACTAATAATCATTCAATATATCACACTTTTAGACTGACATGTTACTCCTTGAATTTTCTTTAGTATAATAATGAATTTATTGAATCTATTAAATGTTTTTAAGGGGTAATTGATATGATTTACACAATTTATTTTCGTAAATTATTTTTTTTAAAATTATTTTCTTAAACCATTATGTATACAGTACTACATGATGATTTATTTGTGATGATATTAAATACATTAACAAATGGGGACTACAAGAAGAATGTAAACATAACAACATCTATATTCCTAATATGAAAAATATATAATGATTTTTTTTTTCAAATATAAGACTCTATGTAACTGTAATGTTTTTTCTATTGGATTAACTTTGTGCTATTAATATAAAAGTTTTATATTACATATATATAAGAAGTCTTTATATCTCACTTCTTTTCCCATTGTTTACTTAAATTTAGTTTCTTATGATGAGGTCGGTTCGATCCACCACCATCAAAGGCAGTGACATCAACATCAGATTTGGGTAAGGTTTTTTCCATTTCTATTCTTTGGCCCAATTTTAATTAGGGGTTTTTTGATTTTTGGGTTCCCTATATTTTAGCAGGGCATTTTGGATCTCGTTGATGTGGATTCAAGTTGTAGTTGGTGATGGAGAATTACATGTGTATGCATAGGTTGGCATTTACATATATAAGTTCCCCATATATATATATATATATATATGCAATCATGGTATTATGAATATATATATTGGGGATAGGTATTTTTATATATTGATATGAAGAATGTATATGTGTGTAAGTGGAAAAGGGTATATGAAAGAATAAACATATATCCAAGAACCCCTTGTGCATATTTGGCCCTAAAAATATATACATAGAGGATATGTGTTCTTATATATATGTGAAAGTGCATATGCATGGAAGTGAAAAAAAATAAATATTCGAGTTTTCATTGTCAAAAGTAGCGCACCATGAGGTTGAGGTAGGATCCCTATGCCTAACCCATTAATTTGAATTCTATAATTTCTTGATTGTTTTAAAAATATGTTTTAATTATTAGGGATTAACCATTATCTCCCTTCATGTGGTTAGTAGAAAATTTTTTCCAACTAAATATGAATATTCTTTCACTTTAGAGATGTTAATATCTTCATTTTTAGAAAAGATGAATTGGGAATTCTTATAAAAAGATAAAACATAAAGAAAATATTGTTTTTTATCTTCATCAAACACAAACAACTGTCCTTGAAAACATGACACTTTCTTTAGTAACATCACTATGAAATTGAACTAGATAAAATCGACTACCTTAATAAGAATAATTCACCACTTAGTACATAAGTAATTAGTATTCTTTGAAGTACTTTAAGCACCTTCATCAGTTATCTTTGATTTCACCACTCATTTGAAGGTTAAATGTTCATGTGATCATGTAATAGGGTTTAAAGGGATTTGAATTGAGTGATAAAAAGAATGAACTATAGTGTTTCCTCATCATCTATCACCTAATGTAATGAAATTGACTTCTTCTATAATAAATAAAACCATCTTCCTACTAAATGAGCTCTCAATTGAGAAAGATACAATGACTGTTAAAGCATTAATATTGAGGGGAAATCGTTAAGTGTCATAGTGAGAATGGGTTAGTAATTATCCTATTGGTGGGCTGAGGGGTTGGTATATTGATGGGATCCCTAACATTCATAGGTGAATGAGCCTGTTTTGGGAATATACCATTAGGTTGTATCCACTATATAAGTAGTAATGAATTGATGATATTAAGAGTGGGACATCGGTAGTTCTCCTGAGCTGAAAAGAGTTATGTTATATAGTCTATATAATAACAAAGGATGAGAAGTAATTGAGTCTATTATAATTAGTATGGAATTTAAATATATCTTTTTGAAAAAATTGTGATAGATTCCCATGTATGAAGCAGGATAGGTAATCCATTCACTTTACTATGGATTATATATCAAAGCATGGTATATAAGGGTTAACCTATGCTGATTAATGAGTTATAGGTTATATTATTATTATTAACGTATTCCATGATAGGATGACATGTACTAGATATATGTTAGTTAGGATATAGGCATTATTGATATTCCAGATACTAGAAGAGTACTATGATTGGATTCTATATTCTATACGTTATTTTGATTGATTTTTATTCATGTTTTTATACAAAATTATTTTAAGATGGTGCAGATCTTTTGATGGAGACTCACATACTTGGAACCCAATGAAAAACTAAGGGGACAAAATATATATCATTTGGGGGATTTTTGATGATCCATCACCTATATGTTTCTCACATTGATAATTTAGAACCAAAATTTATGGAGAAGGGGTTTAGAATTAAAAAAAAATTGAGAGAGAGCTTCATATAGAAAATAAGAATTTAGTTTTTGAGGGTACTCGCACAAAGTCAATAGAATGCATCAAGGAAAATATTAATATATATTCAAGGAAATGTTACTAAATATCTACGGGAACTGTTCTATGTAATATTTAATGAATAATGTCTAAAATTATATTTATATAGGAAAATTGGAAATACTATGTGTATGTTCATGGAGGATATTGAGTTTAATAAAGGAGGATGATTTTTTATAATCTCACCTTAAATGAGACAACAATTTCACATGATGTATAATTTTTTTGGAAGGTGTTTTATTTTATCTAGCATTGGATATTTGGAAAGGAATAGTAGAATCAAAATAAAGAATGGTATTAAGAGGATATCTCTTTCTCAATGACTGGTATGAAATATGAGTGGAGAAAAGAAATATTTGGTTTCTCTAATACAAGATTCAATGTGATTTATGATGATAATGATTATAAATAGGTTTACAAGGAGAATAATCTTGAATAAATTACTGATATAAAAAAGATATTGTGAAAGAAAAATTATCTCTATATAAGAACATGGAGATTATTTCCAATATGTAGAAGATGTATAATGTTCTAATGAATGATTCTGATTTCTCATTAACCTCTCTACATGGGCTGCATCAGAATAGAATTTAAGGATAAACTACATCACTCATAGTCTAAGTCCACTTGTAGTGGGTGATATCAATGTCGTTGAGTTATGTTTTCTCAAATTTTCATTTGCTCAGTATTTAGTCTGTAGATGAAAGTATAGTTTTATTTGAGCTTTTCATGGTAGAATCATCTGGTTGAGGTTGTTTTTTGAGGTGATTGATTCAGTCCTGAAGACTTTGGATTAAATTTTCATTGGTTTTCAGAGTCCAGGACCTCATGGATTCCCTTTTTTAGGCTAATTTTCTTGTAAAATTGGGATTTACATGTATTATTTTAGGGGGATCTCATGGAAGAAGTTCAAATATTTTTGAAGTGATTATTTAATGAAGTGTTCGTGATTAAGGATGTCCTCTTTCACTGCCTTTGAAGAGTTTTCATCAGTCATGGATGAATGTGATCTCTTGCATAATACAGTGAATTAATTGAGGAAACAGAAGACTGTTGGTGGGAATAGAGTAGATAGTTGTACTCTTTTTCAATATCTTGTTTTATCACTTGGTAATAAGTAATCTTGTATTAAGGTGTGTGAAGGTCAGTGATGCCACTACATAGTTTAAACCAAAGGAGATGGCTCTTGATTTTGTAGTGGAATTTGAAAAGAAAGATAAAACTGAGTTTATATTTTTCAAAGAGTAAGAATAAGTGCCACATTTGAAATTTTAGTGAGGTAAAACTGCTAAAGATATGTTTGATATGGGCAAAGAGTAGGCAGAATCAGACATACTAATTTTTTTATGGAAACTGGAAGATGTATCCATGTTTTACAACCATGGTAGTAGACTATGTAACATTTTTTTCTTTTGAAAATAGAGGCATGTTCAAGAAATGGCTATAAATCTACCACCACGGTTAAAACAATGGTTATATATTATAATGGAGTTGTCAATATCCATGGTTCAAAATTGTGGCTATATGTTTACTTCCATGGTACAAAGCTATGGATATAAACCTATAACCACAATTTTGAACTATGGCTATTGATGTGGCCCAATTTCTAGGCCAATAGGATCCATAGTTACCCAAACCATGTCTATTACCTATAACCATAGTTTTAGGGCCTATAACCATGGTTATAACTATGGCTATAGCCTGAATTTCTAGTAGTGATACCTTGGGTGCCGACCTACTGAGATTATATCACACACCCTCCTTGGGACCTGTTTGGTACCTAAGTAGACTTTATGTTCATAGGTTAGTATATGCGGAATCGTTATGCTTCTGTTGCATGATTGCATTGTTGTTTTGGAAGGAGCTTTGGGGGCAGAGGACCGAGCCATGCTCGAGATTCCATGTGGCAATTTCTATTTGGTCTTTTGAGTCTTTCTTAGCATGCAGTCTATGGTTGTACCCGTACCCCTATACATTTATTTATTTAAATTTGGAATCACATATTGACCTCATCATAGTATCTGTTATGAAATTTCATCTTCCGTATTTTGTTATATATATTTCTGCTGGGTCATTTATCTGCTTCTGCTGCTATCTGTTTCTTTTATTATTGTTCTGTCTACTATCTTGATTATATTACTACCTTATTCTATGCTATAATGTTTCCTATGAGGAAATAGTTTCCCCACAGACTTACCCAAGGCCCTTTCTTCTTTTCAACATCCTCTAATGTTTGGGGATATTTGTTTGAGGTCTTGTGGCCCATCGTCTCGGGGCCCGTTTTCAAAGGCACTTAGGGAGAGATATTACACGACTCACTCCAATAGACTTTCCCACTCTTTCCCTAACCATCAACATAGGATGGAAGTCCCATACAAGGACCTCCCATTTCCATTAGCATCCATCAAGGCAAGGGATGAATCCCAAGAAATGTTTTCAAAGTAACTCATTTTATAAAAGATCCAGATGGGCCTCAAGAAAATATTGACCACCAAAACATTCCCAAAAAGGATCCAACAAATCATTAGTAAAAATGAAACCAATTAAAATCCATTTGAGAAAAAAAAAACAAATTCTCCAAGACAAATCCTTCTTTTAAGAACCATATGTCACATTTAAGGGCCAAAAAATCATTTTGACAAACACTTGGCATGAAAATTAAAAAAAACAATTTCATGAAATTCAAATACAAAAATAAATCACTCTATTTCATGTTTAAAAATTATTCTAAAAATCATTCTAAAAATCTTACATCACTATTTAGTATTAAAGAGAGGTGTGTAAAAAAGTAATCATGCTTCTTCAATTTAAAGGACAAATACAAAGGGAAACCTACCTCTATCCATAAGTGATTTAACAATACGCACTCAAAACAACTCTACGAGGGTTCCAAGAAGCAAGAACATACACAAGGAAACATATGAACATGAATCCCTTAATTTAAAATCAATGGAAAATGAACCATAGACCCACATATCTAAAGGAGAAGATTAACTCAAAAGAAAAGGAGAGGAGAAGAAAGTAAAGGAAGAGGGGAGGAAAATACCCTAAGAAATCACCACAAGGCTTGATAAAATCCACATGGATTTACCATAGAAGAGGAGGGGAGTCTTGAAGAAGAATGGAGAATCTCTTTATGAGTCATATAAACCAAATGGGGAGAAAGGGAGGATTTGGGGTTACTATTATAGGAGGTTATAAAGGTCATTTCATATTTTTAAGACATCTGAGAACTATGCATGAATAAACCACATTGTTTCTCAAATCGTGCACCCCATTACTGTATACACTGGATGCCTAGAAGGTTTGGCTGTATAATTTGAGAAACCATGCATCCTCTTATTTTATACACTGGAAGCCCGAAAAGTTTGGGAAATTTTGCCAACCATGTGACCTGGTTCTTTCAAAAATTTTACATCCAAGCACACATCTCCCACACGATTTGGCTAACCTTGATAAAGATGTGTACCCTTGACCAGAGATACCTAAAGATCCGCATAGTTTCTCCATAGAGCCGCATTGTTTGGATGAAGCCACGAACAACCCATGAAACTAAAACCGAGCATGTTCAAAATGAACAAAAAAGAGATTCAATCTGAAGAGGTCACACGGTTTCCCCTTAACCATGAATATAAACAGTGCAACATAGGATAAATAACACAGAACTCAAAATTTTGATCTGGAACTTTCGACACATGAGAGAAAATCCAAAGATTAAAAGATAACCAGATGTAAAAGAAGAAAATAAAAACTATGGTGTGCCAAATAAACATAAAAAATATAAATGAATAAATATTAACCCTCATAATAACATGGTTGGATTTCATGGAAGAAGGTCCCTGAGACAAGAAGGGGGCACCTGATAGTGTGGGGGTCTTGGGGATGAGGCCGCGAAGTTCAACTTAGGGAAGGATAGGGGTAGGGTAAATTAGGATGAGGCAGAGGGTGGAAGAGGATAGGGTAATGGGGAGAAGGGGGTTAGGGATAGTGTTGCTGTTGGGGATCAAGGGTAGGGGAGGGTGGATTAATGTTTTTTTAAAATGATTTTTCATTGGTTTTAAACAAACCACCATCAACTAAAAAAATATAAAAAATATATGGATAGTTATACTAAACCACCGCTATATTTTGAATAATAATTAATATGTTTTTTAGTGGTGGTTTCCAAAAATACAAAAAAATACTAGTGATAGTACCTCTATTTAATACCTCTTTTTTTATAGTGTGGGCTACCGTGTTTGTGGAAAAATGGTGGAACACCCAACACTGATAGGTCAAACACACACAACCTAAGATAGGAGAGGACTATAGACCTAATATATAAAGAGTGAGACACCAAAGAGAAACTCATGTGGATAGATCTTTGTTCAGACCATCTTTTTAGGATCTTTAATTAGTGACGGTGCATGTGTTGATATGAAAAAAATCTCAGCCGATTTAGTTCTACAGATTTATTCCAAATCCAGTATATATTGCTGATGTTAAAATAATAAAATCAATATAAATATTTCAAAGTCATTTCATCGTTCCACTTTTAGTGTCCCACTGATGTTTATAGTGTGGGTTACCTATTTAATGTGATTCAAACCCTTGGGGTTACTACTACACGTCATGAACACCACACACACCCACATACACGGTTTATTACTATAAACTGAATAAATAAAATGAAATCAAATCAAATCAATAGGAAGAAAAGATATAGGAATGCAAGAATTACAAAATTTCGAATGAGAAGAAATTGAAATCCTATACTTATAGTGACAAAAAAAATCTGGCAGTCTTGATCTCTTCAAAGTAATGGTTGATTGCACACCCTCCTAGAATTCTTCAGACATCAAGACCTCACCGCATGAGGAGGAAGATGTCGTACAACACTAATTCATCGCACAAAATAACAACAACACGCAAACCCTAGATCTGGTTTTTCACAAACCTCCTAGATCTGGATTCCTGCGGTCAGAGACCGTAGATCTGGTGATGCTATAAGACCTAGGTCCCCTGCCCTTCCCACGTTCTGCCTCACCGATGATACACACACCTCTTCAAAGGAAAATAAAATCCAAATGATATTTCTATCACAAAGGCCCTATATCCATAATAAATATCATGGTGACAATAAATATCACGGTGACAATAAATATCATGGCGACAATTTAAATTAAAGGTAACATTTACTGAACATATTAAAAAAAATAGTATGAAAAATGAATTATAAAAAAACATTAATTCAAAAATCTCCACCTTTTTAATTAAATTTTTGATGTTCTTCAACCTAAACTATCAATTGAATTGATAAATCATACTAAACACCCTACAAAAAATAAAACTAACAATAAACAGTGCTACTAAAACAATACACAACTTTTTTCCAATGTGTGTATCAATGTGATACACATTTCCATTATCGATTCCATCTAAACTACTACTTAAACATTCTTATAATTAAAACCCCTAAACACAACTGCATAAAACTGAACTTACCCTCACATACCTAAGTTTCCCATTCCATATACCTCACCTCCCTATAAGTCACATGCTTACCACAGGTTCCCAGGACAACTCCAGTGCCTGCAGAACACCAAAAAAATCGTGAAGTACCCATTCCAAATGTATAATAGAAATAAATGGTATCAACATAAACTCAAAGTGAAACAGTTCACATGAAAACATTAACAAAAAGAATGAATCTCATGTAAAATAATGAATACAAGTAAACAAATCACAAGATTCGGAGAAATCAATCACTTTCTCCACCCGAATCTAAAACAAACATAGAGAACTAACCACCTAAGGAGAAGACACCACCTAGAATCATACAATAGGGGAAGAAGGCTTTTAACCTCAACTGTTGTATAACCCATACAATCCTAGTCCTAAATCCAACTTGAAACCAAGATGAAACAAACTTATCAAGCAATGGTAGCCTGCAAATAATCCAAGAAACTTCAATCTAGCTTGACGACATCAAGAACCTAATTCCTAGGTACCCCAATCTGATGTCATCAAAGTGATACCAACAGCATCGTGATGAAGTCTAGTGGGTAGCTAGACATATCCTCTTGAACCTACTTCTCTATCCACTACATGAGACCTTACTGTCCTCACACCTGGTTAAACATAGGAAGACCAACTCTCCTAGGAAATAAGGAAAAAATAATCCTAAGAGTTGAACCCAAAACTCTGTCCCGTGAAGAACACTAGAAAAAAAATCCTAAATGAAGCCAACAAGAGAGGTTCCTCAATAATTGGGTACCACTACAAATCCCATTTACAGTCCAAAGAGTCATAATGGAAAACCTAAACCCATGAGAATACTGACGATCCAAGGGAATCCAACTACCAACCAAGAAAACACATCCCAGTCAAGATTCCTAACGATATATGTCACAACCCATCCTCGGGGCCCGTACCGTGACTACCCCAAGCCCGCCTTCCATAGGCCATGGGCTAGCGACTAGCACCAAAGGCGCGAATCCCTAAACTGGGAAGGCATTTCCTTTATAACTGTAAAAAAACACAACAGAGTATGCAACTGGAAGTAAAACACTAAGTAAAACTGTATAAAAAAAAGTGTGCTGAAAGTAAAGGGGGTCAGAATACAACTTAAAAGTAAAAGTACAACTGAACGAAGAAGTAAAGCAGTTACTTGGTCGTCCTTCGGGGTTCCTACCTGAAGGGTAGGTACAGATGGCCTCCTCAGCACTCCACGTTAGTCCGTCCGCTCCGTGTACCGTCTCGCCAAGTGGTCCACTTCTGGTTATCGTCCAGTCCTGCTACTCTCTCTCAGTCAGCGCTGTCCGTCATCTGCAACCAACACAAAGAGGTGTGGGCAAAGCCCGTGTGGGGGTGAGTATAATGATACTCAATAGAGACCCCGATACCCTCAAGGTCTCACTAAATCCAACAAGGATAAACCACAAGGTATGAAATCAACGGATAACCATTACTTAGGTATATGCCCATACATATACCTAAGTTATCAAGTAACCCATCTCAATCACAAGGAAAACAAAAAAGTCATCGACTCAGCTCAAACCAGGATTTTTATTCACGATGTCAAAACCACGGCTGCTGGATAACTCCTCCTCTGTTGAGTACAGTGGGCCTGCCGCTATAACCAAGCGCTTCCCACTAACCTTTTACTACTGAAGTACTCCACCTGTCGAGTACTGTGGGTCTGCCACGCTCACACATAGGTTCTCCCCACCATGGGTCTGCTGCTACAACCAAGCACTCCTCCACTGTGGGTCTGCTGCTACAAGCAAGCACTCCCCACTGGGCCATCTGAATCACTCCGAGTCAATCAGTCAGTGGTCTTCAAGGCTCAGCCAGCTACTAGGTCTCTACAATCTGATCGCTCATCATTGGGAGGGTCCGCTCCACGAGCTACAAGTAAATACTCCAAGTGCCGTGAAGTCCCATGTAGAAGTATCTCAAAGGTCCGCCTTGTCATAGGGGTCTCAACGCAACAGACGATGAATAAATCGGACGCCCGGTCTGTTAGTTATTAGCCTTTTAGTCCCGAGGGCCCGGTTGGATACGTATACGAACCAACCTGACCGTATCACAACTATACCCCAAAATCCAGTGCGGTATTCTCAAAGGGACCGCCTCTCATAGAGATTACCAGCACCGCTGACGGTTCGTCAAATGGACGTCCGGTGCCAAAGATATGACCAAAGTAGGAAAAGGGTCAGTAGTGGGCCCGGGTCTATTCTGACCCGGTCGGACCGACTCGGCCCAACCCTATCTGGGAAGACCCGAGTTGGGTGAACCCGAACAGACCTGATGGGTCTGACCCAACTAGTTGGGCAGGTCAGCCCGTTAAGTTAGGCCTGGTCCACTAGGCCCGGCCTAGCGGACTGCGAGGGCGGTTCGACCCGGATGCCGCCACACAGGCGGCTCGACCAATGCTGCGAGAGGAGCAACTCAGGAGGTTGGTGGCCGAGAGGCCAGTGGGAGGGTCACATAGGGCGTGGGCAGGTCGGCTGGAAACCGGGCAGGCCGTGGGTTCATCGGCCAGGGCACGACAGGCCGCGGGGCAGGCCGTAGAGGCGCCGGGTAGGGTGTGGGGGCGCAGGGCAGGCTGCTGTAGGGGCAGGGTAGGCGGTCCGCACACCGAGCAGGCCATAGCAGGGCGTGGGGGTGCCGGGCAGGCCGCTGTTGGGGCCGGGCTGGCGGGCCACACACCGGGCGGGCCGCCGGCATGGCATGGGAGCGCCAGGCAACGCACCGGGGCAGCGCGCTGGGGCGCAGGCAGCGCGCCGGGTAGGGCGCGGGGCAGGTCGCAGGTTCGGCCGGGTCACGCACGGGGGTGGTACAATTCACGGAGGCTATGAGTAGTGCGACCTTTGTTCACCATATTTGTCACCGTCGCTTCATTGCCATGTCATTGCAGAGTCATCAAAAAAAGCATAATGGAGGGGTTTAGCCATGTTGGTTAGGCCCACACCTTCCGCGTTTAGGGTGGTAGCAATATGTTCTCAAGAACGGAACACAACACCCCACCCGCAATAGGTAAACATCAACGTTCTTCATTTAAAGAAGTAAGAACATGATAATTTAAATGAAACAACCCCTACCTTTTTCTTTGTCGCTTGGCACTCGTCGATCGACGTTTGTTGATGGTGTCATGAAAGTATGACAAATGATACCATTGTTCGTCACATCCGCTGCACGTCCTCAATTCCGAGCTGCGTTGGTTCGTTGACGACGTTGCAGAGGGTTGATTGGTAGGTGGCCGGGGAAGGAGTTGAAGAAGAAAGAGTGTTGCCGGTGTTCTTCTCGTTCTTCGTTGGGATCTTTTCTCCCTAGCTATCCTCTCAAAGTCTCCATGAAAAAGAAGATTATGCCAATGAAAATAATAGGAGGGTTTGTCTATTATTATGTTGGCACATAATTCAAATTTGATGAATTAAATTAGTGGACCCCACCTAATTAAATTCATGAGAGGTGTCACATTTAATTAGGTGGATGGCAGGAGGCTCTCCCTCATTAAAGAGGGAGAGGTGGGAGGTTTTATCCTCCATCATCAATAGGGGTCGGGTGGTCCCCACCCCTATCATTTAATAGAGAGGTTATGGGTATCGGGTGGTCCCCATGTCGTAACCTCTCGCCAAAGGTTATGCTCAGATGGGCCCCACCACCATAACCTCTCATGGGAGGTTGGGGTTTGGCGGTCCCACCATCAACTCCCAAGTGGAGGTTCCAACTACCCGCACTCACATGATGACTCAAAAATAAAATAAAGTGTTACACTTTATTTTATTATTTTTTTAAGAAAACCCAAAAACTAACTTTTATCCTCGACTCACTGTCGTCAAAGTGAAAGTCTTCTTAAGTGAAAACTGGCACTGTGAGTTCAACGGTGCCCTCAGATTTCAGTTCCGAGCACGGGTTCAAAAGTTATAAAATCCCGCTCGTATGTTAACTGAACGTACCCGATCAAAACATCAGAAATTGATTCCGGGCACACCGTGCCTCAGAATCAAGCATTGTAAATTTTCTCAAGCTCGTAAAAATCCCATGTATTTAAAAAAAAATTCTATAGAATTTACGAGTCTTTGCATTCTCCCCATCTCAGGGCTTTACATCCCCATAAGCTATAACTCAGACTAAGGGAACAAATGGGGGTACTAAGCACACATCTGAGCCTTCCACTCTCATGTGCTCTCCTGGAGGTTCCCGTGCTGCCAGCGAACATGCACCAGAGGTATGGAACGTCCACGTAGGACCTAATCCTGTCGTCCCTCAATCTACACTGGAACCTCCATGAAAGTCGCCCCGTCATCGATGTCCAGCTCCCTGTGGTCGATGATGTGGGATGGGTCGTACACGTATCTCCTCAGCTGAGATATGTGGAAGACATCATGCTCCCAGTGGAACTAAGGTGGAAGATCCAAGCGGTATGCCACCTCGCTTACTCTGCTGAGGACCTGGAAAGGTCTGATGAATCGTGGAGACAACTTGCCTCCTCGGCCAAATCTCTGTAGACCTCGTTGAGGTGAGACCCGTAGAAAGACGTGGCCGCCATCCTCGAACTCCATAGGTCACCGTCTCCTATCGGCATATGACTTCTACCTGCTCTATACAGTCTTCATCCACTCATGAATGATCTGCACCTTCTCCATGATAGCCCGTACTATCTCTGGTCCCACTAGTGCTGACTCCCCTGGGTATGTCCAGCATAGTGGCGATCTGCAAGGCCAACCATACAAGGCCTCAAAAGGTTCCATACCGATGGTGGAATGATAGCTGTTGTTGTACGCAAACTCCAACAATGGTAAGTGGTCATCCTAACTATGACCAAAGTCAAGGACACAAGCATGGAGCATGTCCTCGAGGGTCTGGATGGTCCGCTCGGTCTGACCATATGTCTAAGAATGGAAGGCGGTGCTCAAACATAGACGCTCCTGAAAGTCTCCTACAACCCCTTCCATAGCCGGGAAGTAAACCGTGCGTCACGGTCAGAGAATATAGAAGAAGTTACTCCATGTAAATGCACAATATCCTGCACATAGAGGCATCCCAAGCTCTTTACTGAGCCCTGATTTCTGATCGGTAGGAAGTGGGATGACTTGGTGAGTCGGTCAACAATCACCCATATCGAGTCGTGACTCTGGGATTTATGTGGAAGACCCATCACAAAGTACATGGATATCCCCTCCCACTTACACTTTGGGATCTCTAAGGGATGTACCGGGCCTGATGGTACCTGGTGCTTCGCCTTCACTTACTAAGAAGTGAGGCACCGAGAGAAAAACTCTGCTACTGCCTTCCTCATACCCAACCACCAGTGCTGACGTCGAAGTTCCTAGTACATCTTCGACACTCTGGGATGTACCACTAGAGGGGATGTGTGGAACTCCCTCAACACTTACTCTTAAAGTGCTTCTGGTACCATAGTACGTCCTCTGAAGAGAATGACATGCTCCCCAACTTCAGAAAATCCATCAGGTGCCTGCCCTGTGGATATCTGAGCATGTTGTGTCTCACAGTCATCATCCCCACGCTACGCCTCTCTGAATCGTTGAAGAAGTGGGGGAGTGACTGTAAGAGAATGTAGATAGGTTGCTCCATCCCTATCCACAAAGGATATCTGCAAAGTGGCTAGCTGCTCTGTCACCTCTCCAAGCAGCTTTATACCAGATCTCAAATTGAGTTCATCCGCAAGAACGTTCCCCTTCCCATAATTATAGACTATCTCGACGTCATAGTCCTAGAGTAACTCAAGCTAACGCCGCTGTCTCAGGTTCAGGTCCTTCTAGGAGAAGATATACCTGAGACTCTTGTGATCATAGTACATGGTAAAACGTTCGCCCATCAGATAGTTCCCCCACATCTTTAAGGCGAAGACCACTGCTTCTAACTCCAAGTCATGGGTAGAATTGTTCTACTCGTTTTGTATCAACTTCCAAGAATCATATGCAATCATTACTTTCTCCTACATCAGTACACACCCAAGTTTGGTCCTTGATGCGTCGCAGTAGACTACATACCCTACACCTTCCCCTAGAAGCCTCAAGATGGGGGCACTAGTCAGCTTCTGCCTCAGCTCCTAAAATCTCTACTGACATCTCTGACCACACGAAGGGTTGCCCCTTCTTCGTCAAGGCTAAAAGTGGTGCTTTAACTCTAGATAAGTGTAGAACAAACCTCTGATAGTATCCAGCAAAACCCAGGAAACTCCGTACCTCCGTCACACTCCTGGGTGGCTCCCAAGTAAGTACCGCCTCGATCTTCACTGGATCCACTGCAACTCCATCCTCCGAGATGACGTGTCCCAAGAATTGAACCTCTTGAATCCAAAACTAGAACTTCGAGAGCTTACCATAAAGCTGGTGCTCTCAGAGTGTGTCCAGTACTACCTGAATATGGTAGGCATGCTCCTCTTCATTATTCGAGTAGATCAGAATGTCGTCGATAAAGACTACGACAAAGCAATCAAGGTATGGATAGAATATCCTGTTCATGAGACACATGAACACTGATGGAGCATTGGTTACACCGAAGGGCATAACCAAGAACTCATAGTGGCCGTACCGACACCTGAAGTCCATCTTCTGCACATCCTCGTCTCAAACTCTTAGTAGGTGATAGCTTGATCAGAGGTCTATCTTCCAGAACCACTGTGCTCCTTTCAACTGGTCAAAGAGGTCGTCAATCCTCAGGAGTGGGTACTTGTTCTTCACGGTCACCTGGTTCAGGCGACGGTAGTCAACACGGATCCTCAAGCTCCCATCTTCCTTCTTGGTGAACAGAATCGGGGCTGCCCAGGAAGAAACACTTGGTCGGATGAATCCCTTCTCCTCCAAGTCCTCAAGCTGTACCCGCATATCAC
This sequence comes from Viscum album, assembly GCA_963277665.1. Taxonomy (NCBI): domain Eukaryota; kingdom Viridiplantae; phylum Streptophyta; class Magnoliopsida; order Santalales; family Viscaceae; genus Viscum; species Viscum album. The sequence continues at coordinate 1,876,914,846 of OY728146.1, read as the reverse complement.
GAAGCTCAGTGGGAGCCATCTGATATGCTGGAGTAGATATAGGTGCCGTCTTAGGGTACAAGTCAATGTAGAAGTCCACCTATCTGCGAGGAGGTATTCCTGGGACATCTTCATGGAAAACATCCGTGTACTGGTCCACCACTAGAGGATAAATCGGACTCTCCACATCAACTATTTCGAGGGTGAGATAGACCAAATGATGAGTGATCGGTTGCGCCCTCCTCCGAGTATGTTAATCCTATGCTGCAAAGGCTCCCTTCTTTCCAGTGAAGGTAAACCTGGTCCCATCCATGAGAACACACAACACTTTTTGCCTAATACATTCAATCTGAGCATGGAATGTAGATAACCATTCCATACCCAAGATGACGTCATAAGGCCTCGACACCGCTACGAGGAAATCCCAGCCGAAGATATCGCCTACTAGAGTAAGCTAACACTACCAGCACCAGTGCGTAATCATCGAATCAGCTCCCATAGAAGTCTCTAGCCATAAGGATTGAACTAACGACTCCGTCCGAATCTCCGAGCTCTGAATGAGGGAAGTGGAAATGAAAGAGTGAATGACACCTGTGTCTATAATAACTACAACTAAGGTGTAGTAGAGACAGATCGTACCTCGAATTATCTCTGGAGCACCATGATTGTAGGCCTCAGCTGCCTGAAGCTGTGATCTCCCATGTCCACCAACACCCTGCTTTTGGGGTGGACCTCATGGTGGTGGTGGTGGTAGCACCTCAAAATGTCTTCCACCACTAGATGCATGCCCAGCTCCTCTGCCATGTCCGCCTCCTCCCTGCAGACCGCCTCGATTGAACCTCTGCCTCTGTTTGGAAGGTCCCTCAACTATCTGCTGATCGTCCGTACGGTGGGTCAGATTGTCACGAACCATGTGACCCTGTCCGCCGCATGAGTAACACCGCCCACTCCTGGCAGGTCTGTCTTCACCCCAGGTGCCTCGCACATCTGATCCTGAGTCATGCGGTCGACCACCTGTAGGTCTGGTCCTCTTGGACCTCTGCGTCATCTGTCTACTTCCCGCTGTAGAAGACTCCACTACAAGTCTACTAGTGGTGGGTATCGCTGCTGGTGACTGCTCAACAAGGAAACTCTCCACTAGGAGGACTCTCTCTAACACCCCCGCCTACATTGGGATGCTGAGGGAGATTATCTAAGCTCTGATCTACCGCCCGAGTCCCTACTTGATGGTCCAATCCCTAAATAATGGGTCCCATACTATATCAGTGGAGTAGCGTGAGTGGTCGGTGAACCTCGTTGAGTACTGCGAAACCATCATACTACCCTGCTGTAGATGCAGTAGCTCCTGTATCCGCACCGCATTAAGGGTGGATGGTATAAACTCCTCCCATAACATGCTCTCAAAGTCTTCCCAGAGAATTATTGCCTCATCAGGAACCTAAAGCATCAGGCTACACCATCTGTCTGCTGCTGCCTGAAGGAGGGTGGCAGTAAGGATCACCATGAAGTCAACTGGTGTCCCTAAAATTCTGAAGACTCTCACCACAACCTCAATCCAATCCTCAGCCACATGTGGGTCCATCTCTCCCCTGAACCTGGGTGGCCTCTGGCGCTGGAACTCTTGCAACGCGCTCAAGCGGCATGCATCGTCTACTGCTGGGGCTGGTGGCATCAACGGCCCAACGAGAAGTGGTACCGCTGGTGCCTCTGCTGGTGCCTCAACTAGAAGAGGGCCCTGCACTAAGGTATCATTTCTTGGCGGGATGTCAGTGTGTACTACTCTCGGGGCTCTCTCTGGTCATTCACGGGGAGGCATCCTGAATGAAAAAGATGTGACACGGTCAAAAGATTATACCTAGTGAGCTGACCTAGTTGAGCTGACTTAATGAAAAACTTTTGAAAACACACACGCAATCAGTGTTTTCGTGCACTGAGTCAAAAATTAGAATTCAGGGTCTTAGTGTATGGATACATCAGCCGCCCGCACCAACACTGGACTCCCTGAACTGAAAACCACACTTAGTACCCTTAACACTATTTCTTCATAGAAAAGAAATATCAGAGTCCTAAGTTCTACGGTAGAACCGACTCCTCTGATACCAATTTGTCACGACCCGTCCTCGGGGCCCATGCCATGACTACCCCAAGCCCGCCTTCCATAGGTCAGGGGCTGGTGACTAGCACCAAAGGTGTGAATACCTAAGCTAGTAAGGCATTGCCTTTATAACCATAAACAAACATAACAAAGAATGCAATTGGAAGTAAAACACTAAGTAAAACTATATACAAAAGAGTGTGATCAAAGTAAAGGGGGGCCAAAAAATACAATCCCAACAGTAAAGTACAATACAACTAAAAATTACAAGTACAACTAAAAGAAGAAGTAAAGCAGCTACTAGGTCTTCCTCCGGGGTTCCTACCTGAAGGGTAGGTATAGATGGCCTCTTCAGCACTCCACGTCAGTCTGTCTTCTCCGTGTACCATCTCGCCAAGTGGTCCACCTCCGGGAATCATCCAGTCCTGCTACTCTTTCTTAGTCAACAATGTCTGTCATCTCAACCAACACAATGAGGTGTGGGAAAAACCCATGTAGGGGTAAGTATAACGATAATCAGTAGGGACCCCGAGACCCTCAAGGTCCCACTAAATCCATCAAGGATAAACCACAAGGTATGAAATAAATGGATAACCATTACTTAGGTATACGACCATACATATAAATAAGTTATCAAATAACCCATCTCAATCATGAGGAAAACACAAAAGTCATTGACTCAGCTCAAACCCGGATTTTTATTCATGATGTCGAAACCACAGCTGCTAGAGAACTCCTCCTCTGTCGAGTACAGTGGGTCTGCCGCTACAACCAAGCACTTCCCAGTAACCTTGGACTACTGAAGTACCCCACCTGTCGAGTACTGTGGGTCTACTGTGCTCACACAAAGGCGCTCCCCACTATGGGTCTGCCACTACAACCAAGCACTCCTCCTCATAGCCTACAGAGGCACTCCTTATGTCGAGTAACGTGGTTATAATGCTACAACCAAGCACTCCTCCGCCGTGGGTCTACTGCTACAACCATCCGCACCCCACTGGGCCATCCGAATCACTCTGAGTCAATCAGTCATTAGTCATCAAGTCTCAGCCAGCTACTAGGTCTCTGCAATCTACTCACTCATCACCGAGAGGGTCCTCTCCACGAGCTAAAATTTGATACTCCAAGTTTCGTGAAGTCCCATGTATAAGAATCTCAAATTTCCACCTTGTCATAGGGGTCTCAACACAATAGACAACGCGTCAATCGGACACCCGATTTGTTAGTTATTAGCCTTTTAGTCCCGGGGCCCCGGTTGGATTCGTATACAAACCAACCTAACCATATAATAACTATACCCTGAACTCTAGTGGGGTATTCTCAAAGGGACCATCTCTCATCGAGATTACGAGAGCCGCTGACTGTTCATCAAACGGACGTCCAGTGCCAAAGATATGGCCAAAGTAAGCAAAGGGTCGGTAGTGGGCCCAAGTCCGGTCCAACTTGGTCGGACCGACTCGGCCGATACCTGTCGGGGCCAACCCGGTCTGGGTCAACCCGGACAGACCCGATGGGTCTGACCTAGCCCGTTGGGCGGGTCGTCCCGCTAAGTTAGGCCTGATCCATAGGGCCCGACCCAGTAGACTGTGAGGGCGGTTCGACCCGGATGCTGCCACGCAGGCAGCTCGACCCGAAGGCCGAGACCAGTTTGGCCAATGACATGAGGGGCACAGCTCGGGAGGTTGGTAGATAGAAGGCCATAAGGCAGGTCAGGCGGGCAGGCCGGCTGGACATCGGGCAGGCCGCGGGTGCACCGAGCAGGGCGCGACAGACCGTAGGGGCGTTGGGCAGGGCGAGGTGGCGCCGGGCAGGGAGCGGCAGGGCGCGGGTGCACCGGGTAGGGCACAGGGGCACTGGGCAGGCCGCCGCAGGGGCCAAGAAGGCAGGCCACACGTCGGCTAGGCCGTGACAGGGCGTGGGGGCGCTGGGCAGGCCGCCGCAGGGGCCGAGCAGGCAGGCCGCATGCCAGGAAGGCTGCTGACATGGCGCGAGGGCGCCGGCCAGGCCGCCTGTAGGGTGTGGGGTCACTGGGCAGGCCGTCGGTGGAGCGCAGGCAGGGCGCCAAGGCTTTGGGTAGCGCACCGGGGCAGCGCACTGGGGTGCTAGCAGCACGCCGGGGTGCTGGGTAGCACCCGGGGTAGGCCGCAGGTTCGGCCGGGGCGCACGCGGGGGCAGCGCAATTCATAGAGGCCGTAGGTAGCGCGACTTTTGTTCACTGTCTTCGTCGTCATCACTTTATTGCCATGTCATCATGGAGTCATCACAATAAGAACAATGGTGGGGTCAGGCCATGTTGGTTTGGCCCTCACCCTCCATGTTTAGGGTGGTAGCAGTAAGTTCTCATGAACGGAACACAACACCCCACCCGCAAAAGGTAAACATCAACGTTCTTCATTTAAAGAAGGAAGAACATTGTACTTTAAAGGAAACAACCCCTACCTTTTGATTCGTCACTCGACACTCGTCGATCGACGTTTGTTGACAGTGTCGCGAAAGGATGATGAAGGAGACCATCGTTCATTGCGTCTGCCGCACGTCCTCAATTCCAAGCTGTGTCGGTTCATTGACAACGTTGCAGAGGGTTGATCAGTAGGTGGCTGAGGAAGGAGTCGAAGAAGAAACAGTGTCACCGGCGTTCTTCTCGTTCTTCGTGTTCTTCGTTTGGAGCTTTTCTCTTTAGCTTTCCTCTTAAAGCCTCCACCAAAAAGAAGATTATGCAAACGAAAATAATAGGAGGGTTTGTATATTATTATGTTGGCACATAATTGAAATTTGATGAATTAAATGAGTGTAACCCACCTAATTAAATTTGTGAGTGGTGTCACATTTAATTAGATGGATGGAAAGAGGCTCTCCCTCATTAAAGAAGGAGAGGTGGGAGGTTTTGTCCTCCATCATCAATAGGGGTCAGGTGGTCCCCACCCCTATCATTTAATAGAGAGGTTATGGGTCTCGGGTGGTCCCCATGTCGTAACCTCTCATGGGAGGTTATGCTTGGGTGGGCCCCACCACCATAACCTCTCATGGGAGGTTGGGGTGTGGTGGTCCCACCATCAACTCCCAAGTGGAGGTTCCAACTTACGACACTCACATGGTGGCTAAAAAATAAAATAAAGTGTTACACTTTTTTTTTAAGAAAGCCCAAAAACTAACTTTTATCCTCGACTCACTACTGTCTAAGTGAAAGTCTTTTTAAGAAAAAAATGGTGTTGTGAGTTCAACGGTGCCCTCAGATTTCAGTTCCGAGCACCATTTCAAAAGTTATAAAATCCCGCTTGTACGTTAAGTGAACGTAACCAAACAAAACATCAGAAATTGATTCTGGGCACACCGAGCCTCACAATCAAGCGCCGCAAATTTTCGCAGACTCGTAAAAATCCCATGTATTTAAAAAAAATTTCCATGGAATTTTCATGTCTTTACAATATATAATAATCACCTAACATCTCTAAAGAGATCCCAATAGAAGTTCCATGAATCTCGATCGTCACTGGACTTATTCATGTGAAACTACCACTATTAACACTGCCCGTTCCCAATCACAACTCTAAATGGGTCATAATAAAGTGACACCATCCCAAAAGCAGGACACACCAGAGGAACAAACTTGAGGTAATTACCACCTCACTCTCCTAATGCTAATGGCATAACCATGGATATCAAAAAAAATACAAATAGACCATACCTAAATAACACACTACCCAAAGGAATTTCTATATACAACTGGGTATCCTATGGAACAACATGAATACCTCATTGCCGACTCTAACCTAAAGGCGGACTAGGAATACAACACATGAAAAACATCTTACCATCTCTCAACCAGACTGCTACTAGGACAACACCTAAACTAGTTGCCCAAGGCCTCCAATCACTACAAGGCATAACAGTAAGAAAGTACAAACATACATATCTATATATCAGTGAATAGTGAAAATAGAATGTTATGAGTTCATTTAATGTTGTTTCTTAGTTTATCATATTATTCTAATAATGATTTAGTAGTTAGCATTGTATGTCATAGAATTCAAGAAAGTGTGTTTCATTGAGATACACATAGGGGACACACTTATTTAATATTAGATTTTTTAATTAGTATTTCATGTTTTCTCGATTCAATGTGATAGGTTAGGTGGTGCAGGGACATCAGGTTTTTTTAGGTTTATGCATTCTATTTTTCAAGATGGAGATTTTTAATTTTTTTATTCATGCTACATTTTTTTTGAAAATTAAAATGGAATTTATTTGTAAATTTTTTAATTGATATTAAATGTGGGATATTTTAATCATGACACATGTGGGGTTTTTTTTCATCTGTTGGCTGTGTACCTTGTTTGTTAAATAGTTTCTCTGGGTGATTTTCAGCTATCAACATGTCCCTGTTACTTTCCCCTCCCCGCTTTTCTTTTGTAACCCTCTATAGAAGTTTATCAAAAATCGATGGGGGAACTGATCATTTTTAGTAAAAAATATGTTTTGATATGGGGATTCTATCAGAAAAGCTATGGATTTGGGGTTGACAAGTCCCCTCCTTTGGGAGTTATGGCTTTGGCGAGAGGGAGGTGCGATGAAGGAGGTGTTTTTTGGGGACAACCTCATTCAACGGAGAGGCAACGACGGTAGAGGAGCATAGGTAGTCATTCTCAACACTTTGTGAGGATCATCGACGTGTTGCTGGAATTTCTTGTGCACCTTGTTCCTTGATGATGACCATGGCAGTGACATACATTTTAAAGCCACGGGGATCTGACTTTTTCAAGATCTGACCAAACCATAATAATTTTGTTTGGTCCGATATTATTTCTTCATTTTTCAATGTTCTTGTTTATGATCTTATTTGGTCTTGTGTCAATCCCATTGAGTGTGTTTATTTAGCTTATATGTATGTTACCATTCATGACCCTGATTTGACCATGGGATCCTAAAATGACAAAATCTATAGATCAAATAGCTTCCTTCAATGCCTTTTCTTTCTATATTATTTGTTGTCTCTTACTTGTATTGGTTGTACTCTCCTATTTATTGCATTGTGAAACCTGATTCTACTTCCCCATGCATGTAGGCTAATTGGTCGAAGCACATAAAAATCCTTGTGTTCTTTCTTTGCATTCTTTACTGGATTTGATGACCTATTGATGCTGATGTACATTGATTGGATTTGGATGTTTAAACACTATTAAAAATTCTGGTTATAGCCACGGTTTAGAATCGTGGCTATAAGACCTAAAAAAATGGCTCTTATTGGTGTGAAATAGGTCCACATCTATAACCACAGTTTGAAATTGTGGCACTAGACCTATAGCCACAATTTGAAACTGTGGCTATAAATAATTCAACTGAAAGCTAAAACCGTGGTTTAAAACCATGGCTCTATACCTACAACCATATTTTTAAATCATGGAACTATATGTATATCTATGGTTTAGGACCATGGCTGTATGATTCAATTTCATGAAAAATCCTTGTGATTCTAGGCATGCACAAACATGGCACCGTAAACCCTGAATCTATAAACCTATAACAACATGTATCCTAAAAACAACCAAGAAACAAGTATCCTAAACCCAAAAAATATATGAAAATAAAAAATAATATATAAAACATTAATGATATAACAACTTATTCAGTGATGAATTTAAATACGAAACAAATGTTGTGTGAATTATTATAAAATTAAAATATGAGTTTACAAGATATAAATGATATTAAAAACCAAAAAAGTTAAACTAATCAATCAATAGGAAATTAACTCACAATTTTTGGACACCCATGAATGATCAAGATAGCTCACAGTCTCCACATTCATAAAATACATGATTCTCCACCTCTTTAATCTAATGCAGCTTCAAGAGAGAGAAGAAAAACAAACAATAAAAAAATTTGTAGAGAGTGGACCTGGTTTTACTTAGCTAGACGCTCATTATGGCAAGGTGCCCCAACTTTGATCTGACCCGTCCCGAGGCCAATCGAGAAATCAAAAATGAAGGAATCATATATCTCCTTACATCTAGGAGAAATAAGAATGGTCAGGTAAGCATCCTTCTCCAGTTTCACCACTTCAATAGCCTCTATCACCATCCAAATCCGGTTCACCTTCAGAAGAAGAGCAGTGAAAGAAGACTCATGCATCGCCTTCTCAATGCGCTCTAGATTTGACAACAACAGTTTATCCCCCACAACCTACGTAGAAATCAATAGAAGCATAAAAAATATCTATATTTATATTCTCATTAAATCTAGTCCTCTCAATGAATTCCTTCATAAGATCCAAGCCATCCCTACAGCTAAAAATATTATAGAAACATGATAGGTGGAGGAATTTTGTGAAACTATTATTGTTTGATTATCTATGATTTCTCATCCAAATATGGGAATGAAGATTCTATTTAAGAAGAATACAAGACTCTGGTTATGGGTCTTGAACTAAGTAGGTAAAACAACTTCAGGATCACCACAGATGAAACTGACTCTCAGATTATTTACAACTCATTGGTTTGCCTTGGAATTAATCCTTGGTCCATCTATTATTATGCATGGAAATGCATGAGTCTTATTAACAACCACAAAGATATTTCTAACACAATGCAAGAGGGGAACAAAGAAGAAAATTATTTAGATTATATGCCTCATTAGGATGACTCTAACTCTTTATTTAACAAAATCAGTGTAATGCCCCGACCCCAGTTACCTAGATTCGGTGCATTATTTTAATACATTTGCATGATTACAAGGAATCAAGTCCCGAAAGACCAATCAGTTTAGTATTCTCGGAAAATATATTACATACATGAACGTTACAATACACATCATAAAATAAAATACATCATAAATGATCCTTTGAGAATTCCATTATTCCATTTAGCTTAACCCTACATATCAATAATAATACACTTCTTGGAATCCTAGAAAATAAAACATAAAAAAAGGGTGAGCTCAGATGCTCATTAAGGGTAAATAATATAGTGGAAACTTTCCTAAATAAGTATAAACATTTAATCCAATGTATAAAACTAAAAAAAATCCTTTTAAACTTAAACTTCAGCATAATATGGAAAAGATAAATCAAAAAATTACATTTACATATTCACATAGATATTCTACCACTCAAATAATCACATGTAATATCAATAGCTAATTTTATAATGATGGAATGCTTAATGCCAGACTTCATAATCACATAGTCAAGGCCTTGTGCCAAAACTACAAATAAAATTTTGTCATGGCCTTGTTCCTAGACACTAGTTTGTCTCATGAGACCTATCGACACATAGAGGAGCTATAGCGGGATCCACCCATCACTTACTAAGTCCAATTCATTCCTCTTATGAAAATGTTTAAACATAACATAAACATTCATATTAAAACTAGCATACTAAATGTCAATACTTTATCCACAAACCATAAATGGTATAAAAATAACACATCCAGAGTCAAACATATCACAAAAAATTCAATAAAATATGGAATACTTTTATCATAATAAATCAACCTCGATCAAGAATAATATCCAGTAAAGGATGTTGACATAGTTGAAAATGATCAGTAATACTCTATGAGAGAAATATCCCTTTTCCATGAAATCATTTGAAAAGTCACACAATTTATAAAAGAAGTAATTTAAAATATATTTTTGAATCAAAGTGTCTCATACCACTTTGAAACTTTTGAAAGGAATTAACATTTTAAAACATTCATGTCCATATAAATAAATCTATAAAATCATTTTGAAAACATGGACATTAATGAGAAAGGATTATAATAATAAATCTTTAAAACTTTTAAATTGATTTTTTAAGTTAAAGATGCCATTAAAAAGAATAATTTTGAAAGCTATTTTATGAAACTTTAAAATGTATAATAAATATTTCCCAGTAAAAAAATACACATAAACAATCTCAGATAATAATGAGATTGAAGAATTAACCCTTACCATTCACTTTACTTTGGTCGAGGGTACATTTAACCTCCTCTTCTTCGATTTCTTTCTTTCGATTTGATCAAAAGAACTCCATAGGTTGGATTTCAAACCAAATAAAGGCCTTTAGGATGAATGGAGTAAAGTTCAGAAGATATTTTGGCAGGTTTTTTCCAAGCCAAATGTCTTTGGAGGTGTGAAATTAATAGAAGAAGATGTTCCCTTTTATAAGAGTGGTGAGAGTCACTTTAGAAAATTTTTGAAATATTATTTTATAATAAAATAATTTCTGTTTTCTTAATGGATAAAAAATAAATTATTTTGAGGCTAAGGTGGGGATGGGTCAAAAACCTCTCAATCAATAGGTTTTAGACAGGTTTGGGTCACCATATTAACCTTATCTTTTAGATTTAACTCTTAGTTAAATAGTTTAACTTTTACCACGTATTCTTGTATTATTATAATAAATTGGTTAATAAACATACAATAAAATTACAAGAGAACCTCAAGTGGTTCATTAATGATATACATATCATTATATAAGTTATTTTTTAGAAACTTAGATTTTTAGGAATATTATATAATATAATAATATAATATTTGTTTTAAAAACTCATTTATGTCAATTTTGATACTTTAGTATTTGGTTTTTCAGAAAGTCATAACAACATGATTACTTCTATATAAATACATTGAATCAATCTTAACATGTCATATTCATCTATAAAATTCATGCATGTCATAAAAACTTCGAAATTATATTTATTTTAATATTTATAATATCATTTATTTTATTATTTCATTAATAAGGTAATTATTGCATCATCATTGTGTTACAAATAAATTTAATTATATAATGTCTAAAAATTATAAATAAAATACCATTATGTAGGAAATATTTTTATCTTCCTAATGAGTATTTATAGTCTAAAAGATAACCTATATAACACCTTGTAATTTTTTTTACTAATAGATATATGTTTATGTCATTTTTGTCTTTACATTAAATTAATTAATATAAAGTGTCATTATCACTCTCAAGTAGATCCAAGTGGTCCCAAAATCGACCCAAGGATGCCCATGGTCGGACATGTATCAACCAATAGAAATAGGACACATTATAGGGTAATTTAATATTGTTATAATATTATTTTTTTACCCTTATTTATTGAATTTACTCTTTAACCATGCTAAATAAAATATTTACCAAAGTAATTATTCATAATGTATAAAAATAAAAGTTTCCTATTTACACAATTTGTACCTCCTTATTCAAAAAAAGGAATCCATTTTTCTAAATTAAAAACACAGAAGTGGCATAAATTAATTTAAAATTAATTCCTGTTGTCAAAACAAAAAGTGTGTTTTTAAGAAATAATAACTATCAAAAGATTGACTATTGTTTATGTCTAGTTTAAATGTGAAATTACATAAAATGGAATAAATTATATTAAATGATAAAAATATAATCTAATTATGCTTTAAAACCACTCAAATGTCTAATTTAACACTATAAATTATTTCAATTAAAAATGTTGTTTTCAATTAAAATTTTGTATTTTTCACTGTTCATTAAAATATGAAAGTTCAGAAAAAAAGTACCAAAAATTTATCCAAACTAAATTTTTATGTCTCAATTATAAATAATAATTTAATTTCATTAAATTGAATATATAAAAGTTTCAAATATTGTTTTTAAAAAGGGTTTTCCATTAAAAGTTGGTAAAATTGCATTTTTTTTAAAAAAAATACTTCTTTTATCTGAAAAAATGAATTGGTTATTATATTATGTCTAAGAAACACATAATATTATTTCAAGAATTATATGGAGTATATAAAATTTAAAATTTAGTTAATACTATTCACAACTTCTTTTTGAATGGCTAGTTTGGTATGTTGTGGTGCACTTGAACTCAGTATTGCGTGTATCACAAGATTTGAATTACTTTAATGAGATAACATACTATGAAATAATGAGGTGTTACATTATCCCCTCCTTCAACAAATTTAATCCTCACAATTTGAAAAATTTCTTCAAAAATAAAAGGTTATAAGTAGAAAAATACCCTTGTGGAAAACCTACATCGGAAATTGGGTTAATAAAATTTAGTTTTAATAAGAGGGAAAGGGAAATGAAAAAGTCACCACTAAATTATGATATCAATTATGATAACATTGGTAACAATTAGAGACACATAATTGGAGGAAAACATAAATATTTATGGGGAGTGATTGAGGTCATCAATCACAAACAAGTGTAAAATTGAGGGCCTCAAAGCCATCAATCTATGATGATTTAAAATATCATCTGTTCAACAAAATATAAGATATTAGGATAACACATTTTTGGTTTTATGATACCTTCCCTAAAGGTTAAGAATTAATTTATTCATAGAATAAATAGAAAAAAGAATACCTGACAAGTAGAGTACCATCCGTTAACTAATTTCTACCACAAACTCATCTTTCACTCCAAATGACAATAGAAATAAAAAATATTCTATTTATCCTAATCATATAAGGTTCCAAAAATAATGAATTTATAAATAATTTTTCAGAAAATTTAAAAAAACTACATTATACAAACCAGGACATCACATGGTCTAGTGGAAGGTGATACACAATTGCCACCATTCAGTTGCGGGTTCATGTCTTGTGGCCTTGCCAGACACGATGGGTTGTCACCTGACTTCCGGGTTGCCCTTTTTTGACAATCCAAAAATAATATCAAGAAATTATTTAACCTTAACAATTATATCCAATGTCAAACTTAATCGATCATAACCTTTAGAATTATCCAAAATACTTCTTTCCAAACTCACAGTCCAAAATTTATAAGGAAGGTAAACACAATGAAGATCCTTTTTGCCACGTAATAACATGTGAAAACCTTCATCATGTATTCTTTTAAAACATCATAACACCATGAATTACTATAAAAAATTATTAATTACATTCATTCTCCCTTATTACTTATAGAATACTGAATATAATCCTTCTATCAAAAAATGTTGTAAACCCCAACAATGATGGAATATACAAATCATTAATCATTTTAAAGTTAATCAAGAATATCCAATATAATTTATCCAAATCAATCATATATTATTCCAAAATCACTACCTCAGTATCAGAACCATATTATGGTTTTTCTTTCTCTCAACCATATATTTTACAAAAAAAATTTAACCTATTATTGAGTCACTTTTATTGGTTCCACACAATCTCAAGTCCTTAATGAAAGAGTACTACAATACAATCCTTGTATACTATATAATTATTATAACATGTACATCATTAATACAGTACTCAAATGACACAATACTTTAATAACAACATAAGAAATCTAATCATTCCTCTTTATCTTCGGTATTATCATAACTTGATTATTATCCAATAGTAGCATTTGGGGCATACTCTGATGATTTGTACATTGATTTGTGTAGTGTCCCAACTACTTGCAGATGAAGAATTGTACATTTGAAACCTTTTTCTTACCCTTGTAATCACATACTTGGTGTTCTTTTACTCCACATGTCCAACAATCTCCAATTCCATTAAGCAATTACCAAGGTGATTCTTTCCATAGTTATTACATATGGTAAAATCCTTCTTTCCCCTCACCCCTTTATCCATCTTTCTCTCTTCCATCCTTTTCTTGTCTTGATTCCCTTTAAAGCTATAGGACTCAGAGAATTATTTACTTATCTTATTAACACATGATACTATTTATTCATATGATTAGAATACATGAGAGAATATTTCCCTTTTAAATGTTGGATAAATACCACGAAAGATATGATCCTTCTTAATCTTTCGATCAGGTGTATTGCTGGAAGTCTCATTCCTTTTACAAGGCACCATTTCTAAACAATGGCATACACTAGTTTAGTTTATGAATCACAATGCATAATTCCAAACTTGTAAAATACCTAACGTCAATTAAAAAAATTATGCATATAATCTATAATCATAAAATGTTTTCATTGAGGAAGTATTTACTCCTAAATCCGTCATAATGGCTTGTAATGAAAATATGAATTATCCTAAGCATATCCCCCGTGAGTATAGTAACCAAGAGAGCAGCAAGGCCCATTGTCATGTACCAAGATACCCCGAGTCATGCCCGAAACTCCTTGTCAGAGATTTCACTCCTAGGTACATCTGTGCCAGATCCACCTCTACCTGCTTGTATCCAAACAGAGATTTATTGATTGGAAAATACACAATATCGCTACATTACCAAAATTCTAGGAAGTTATTCTATACTAATCCTCAAAGTCTATCTTAGGTTAATGTTCTATAATCAGAGTTTATCTAAATATATTTCCAAGGTTGTTGCTAAAATTCCTTTGATACCAACTGTAATGCCCCGACCCCAGTTACCCACAGTCAGTGCATTATTTAAATACATTGGAATGATTACAAAGAATCAAGTCCCAAATGACCAATCAGTTTAGCAGTCTTGGAAGATAGGCTACATACATGAATGTTACAATACACATTAGAAAATGAAACACAACATAAATGATACTTTGATAAGGGAATTATTCCCTTTAGCTTAACCCTACATATCAATCATAATACACTTCTTGGAATCCTTGGAATATAAAACATAATAAAGGGGTGATCTCAGATGCTCAGTAAGTGTAAATAATATTGCGGAAACTTTCATAAATAAGAATAAACATTTAAGGCAGTGTATAAAACTAAAACAAAAGCCTTTTAAACTTAAAATTTGGCATAATATGACAAATATAAATCAAATAATTTCATTTACTTATTCACATGGATATTCTACTAGTCGAATAATCCCATGTAATATCAATAGATAATTTCATAATGATAGAATGCATAATGCCAGACTTCATAACCACATAGTCAAGGCCCTCTGCCAAGACTACAAATAAAATTTTGTCAAGGCCTTGTGCCAAGACACTAGTTTGTCTCATGAGACCTACCGATGCATCGAGGAGATATAGTGGGATCCACTCATCACTTACTATGTCCAATGCATTCCTCATATGAAAAGGTTTAAACATAACATAAACATTCATATTAAAACTAGCATATGAAAAGTCAATACATTATCCATAAATCATGAATGGTATAAAAATAACACATCCACAGTCAAACATATCACAAAAACTTCAATACAATATGGATGATTTTTATCATAATAAATCAACCTCGATCAATAATAACATCTAATAAAGGAAGTTGACATAGTTGAAAATGATCAGTAAAACTTTTTGAGAGAAATATCCCCTTTTCATGAAATAATTTTAAAAGTCACACAATTTATAAAGGAATTCATTTCAAAGATATTTTTGAATCAAAGTGTTCCATACCACTTTGAAACTTTTGAAAGGAATTAAAATTTTAAAAAATTCATGTACATATAAATAAATCATTAAAATTATTTTGAAAACATGGACACTAATGAGAAATGTTTAGAAGAATAAATCTTTAAAACATTTAAAATGATTTTTTAGTTAAAGAGTCCCTTAAAAAGAATACTTTTGAAAATCCTTTTATGAAACATGTACATGGATAATAAATATTTACCAGTAAAAAATTACACATAAACAATCTCAGATAATAATGACATTGAGGAATTAACCCTTACCTTGCACTTTCCTTTGGTCGAGGGCACGTTTAACCTCCTCTTCTTCAGGGTTCTTCATTTTTATTTGATCAAAAGGACTCCTTAGGATGACTTTATTTCCAAAAGAAGGCCTATAGGATTAAGGGAGGAAAGTTGGGAGGATATTTGGGCAGGGGTTGGATGTGCCAAATGGCTTTGGAGGTGTGAAATTAAGAGAATGAGAAGTTCCCTTTTATAAGAGAGGTGAGGGACACTTTAGGAAAATCTTAAAATATTATTTTATAATAAAATAATTTTTGATTTATAATGGCTCTAAAATTAATTATTTCAAGTATAAGGTGGGGATGGGTCCAAAACCTCTCAACCAATAGGTTTTAGACAGGTTTGGGTCACCATATTAACCTTATCATTTATATTTAACTCTTAGTTAAGTAGTTTAACTTTTACCATGTATTCTTGTATTATTATAATAAATGGTTAATAAACATAGAATAAAATGCGAAGATAACATAAAGTGGTTCATTAATGATATACCTATAATTATATAAGTTCTTTGGGAGAACCTTAGATTTTTAGGACTATTATATAATTTAATAATATAATATTTGTTTTAAAAAATCGTTTATGTCAATTTTGAAACTATTTAGTATTTGGTTTTTTGTGAAAGTCATCAAAACTTGATTACTTATAACCAAATATATTTAATCAGTAATAACATGTCATATTCACCAAGAAAATTCGTGGATGTTATAAAAACATTGAAATTATATTTATTTTAATATTTATAATACCATTTATTTAATCAATTCATTAATAAGGTAATTACTCTATCATCATTGTGTGATAAATAAAATAAATTATTTAATTTATAAATATTATAAATAAAATACCATTATGCTGGAAATATTTTTAGTTTTATATCTATAATTTATAGTCTAAAATATAAACTATATAACACCATGTAAAAATTGTTTTATTAAAAGACATATGTTTATGTCATTTTTGTCTTTACATTAAATTAGATAATATAAAGTGCATTATCACACCCAAGTGGATCCAAATGGTCCCAAAATCTACACAAGGATTCCCATGGTCGAAAATTTATCAAAAAATAGGAATAAGACACATGTTAGGGTAATTTAATATTATTATAATATTATTTTTTTACCATTATTTACCGGATTTACCCTTTAACCATGGTAAATAAAATATTTATCAAAGTAATTATTCATAATTTATAAAAATAAAAGGTACCTATTTACACAATTTGGATCTCTTTATTATAAATATGGAATCCATTTGTCCAAATTCAAAACACAGAAGTGACAGAAATTAATTTAAAATTAATTTCCGTTGTCAAAACAAAAAGCGTGTTTTTAAGAAATAATAACTATCAAAAGATTTACACTTGTTTAAGTCTAGTTTAAATGTGAAATTATATAAAATGAACTAAATTATATTAAATGATAAAAATATAATCTAATTAAACTTTAAAACCACTCGAATGTCTAATTTAACACTATAAATTATTTTGATTAAAAAGTTATCTTCAATTAAAATTTAGTATTTTTCACTATTCATCAAAATATGAAAGTTATAAGAAAAGTACAAAAAATTTATCCAAACTAAATTTTTATGTCCTAATTATGAAGAATAATTTAATTTCATTAAATTGAATACATAAAAGTTTCAAATATTGGTTTTAAAAATGGTTCACCATTAAAAGGCGATAAAATTGTATTTTTTAAAAAATATTTCTTTTATCTGAGAAAATGAATTTATTCTTATATTATGTGTAAGAAAAATATAATATTAATTCTAAAATTATATGGAGTATATAAAATTTAAAATTAAGTTAATTATATTCATAACCGCTTTTTGAACGACTAGTTTAGTAAGTTGTGGGGCGCTCGAACTCGGTATTGTTTGTAGCGCAAGCTATTGAATTAATTTAATGAGATAACCTACTATGAAATCTTGGGGTGTTATAATAGGTTCCTTGCCTTAGTAATTTATGAATATCTTTATTTGGGATTCTTCGAGAATTCTTTATTTTATACCTCACTAATTTTCTACTAGGCATTCCTTATCGTGTTCTCACTCAACCCTTGAAAGTGTTGTTATCAAATAAAAATAATGATTAGATTAATAGAAATATAAATATGATCAATATTATAATATTAAATAAGTTTACAATATACATTCACAATGATAAAAAAATTAGGAAACAAAAACATTATAAATAGAAAAATATTAAATAGATACAAATATACTACATGCTATAAAGATAAACTATATAGGAAACCTATAAAATATTTACTAAAAAACCTTAATTTTAAATAAAGAAAATTGTTTGGTAAAAAAATTTAGGAAAATAAAATGGAAATTTCATATTAAATAAATGACATAAAAAGAATATATTACATGTGAAAAAGAAAAAAAATATAGACTGAATATCCAAAAAAATAAGAATGGGAATCTCAATACAGAAAATAAATAGTTTGATCATATTAACCCAAAATTCACCAATATATATATATATATATTAACACTATATATATATTACTGATGATTCATTTATTAAAAACCTCTGTTGGTTCTAACTATAACTGAAATAGACTAAAAATGTATGAAATAAAGAAATACATCCAATTTGGGCCTACCTATAATTTCTTAAAATGATATAGGAACCAAAATAGAGTTTTTATGGTGGTTCTCCTTCTGTTGGTTGGTGGTTTTTGGTTTGGAGTAGGTGTTGTGTCTTGGGTGGTAGGTGGATGGTTTGTGGTTGTCCAAGGATGCTAGAATGTGGGACAGATTGATGGTGTTTTATAGGTGGGAGGGGTTTGTTATATTGGGTTACTGGTGGTGCTACTTGTTGGATATGGTTCTCTAATATGAAGGATGGATAAAGGCATGCTATGATTCCACGTGATGGTTGGATGCTACACTTTTTGGTTGGTTAATGATGGTTCTTGGAGATGTTACTTTTGGGAATCTCATTTTTCATGGATCCGGGGATATCGGGGCCTTCCTTGTCTTAGATGATGAAGTTTATGAATGTTCGATTAGGATTGTTTGGGGATAATTCATCTAGGATTCATGTAGATTCTACATAGTTGGGGATGTCAAAGTCCTAGAGTAGTGCCGATGGTTAGGGTATTTCTTTGTGTTTCAGCAAGGAAAATGTAGAAGCAACGGGCTCCCCTAGTTTCCTCCAAGTAGGTGGTGCTAAATTTCCAGTGGGTTGAGGATTGTAATGGTTTGTATCATGGATGTCACTTTTTATATTCTAGGTTCATGTAGAAAAAACTTTAATAATTAAAAAACTACAAAAAATAGAAGTGCTAGTATAATAGCCCAACCCAAAGTAGATGTGCTAGTATAGTAGCCCAACCAAAACATTTCCACCTCTCAATTGTATAGCTATGTTATTATTAAAATAAAAATCCATGATTCATACGCATGTATCAAGATTCATTTAATTTTTTATGTAATAATATTTTAGAATAGATGGTAATGCCCCTAACATTTTACAGAAGTAACATTGAAGTTTCTGACATTTTAAAAAATATTCATGTAATTATAATGGGTGAAAAATAAAACCAAACAGTGAAGATCTGGGCATGGAGCCCAAGAAAATTGATCACATCATCATATAGAAAAGGATAAAATATGAAAAAATATGTAATGTGGTAAGGGAGTTTTTAGGCATCACTATAATAAAATCACTGAACATTGGCGATTTAAAGCACTGAGATATGGTTCTACGATGGTTTCATAAAACCGCTGCTAAAACTGGTGTCAAAATCCAATACATGGTAGTTTCTTCCTTTTAGTGCTAGTTTTGGGATGTGTTGTAGACACCACATATAGCGGTGCCTTTATGTATGAAAATATGGAAAGTATTTAGCTGCGGTTTTAACCACCACTAAATAATTTCCTTTTTTTCATGAACACCACCACTAAAACCAATAAAAATTCTACTAAATAAATTTACATCATTTTTAGTGGCAGTTTTAACCTCCAATAATAAAAATTATCACCATATATTGGTGGTTTAATCCCCTGATATATGTTGATTTACAAATAAAAACCAGCTGCAAATTTTGTAGGCCTAGTACCCAGAAAAAAAGCATATGCAGAGAACATATGACCCAAGGTGTGCACACATAAAATCTAATAATAACTAAATATTTCAAGGGAAACTATATTTCACATTATAAAACCATACCATGCCTCTAAAACAATGAAAACATCCAAAATGGTAAACTCACTATTAAAACCACTTTTGGCTTAAAACCCAACAAATAAGCATTTTTCTCAATGAAAACCACCCTTGGAATTTTAGAAAACATTTAAAATTAATAAAAAACAATTGAAAACAAACAAATTCCATTTATCTATGCCATTTAGTAACTTTATCAAGGGAAAATCAACCATGGTTCACTGAAGACATACCAAAACAGGTTCCAACACATCACAGATCTAGCTGTGTTCAAAAGGATAATTATAATTTCTAGTGGATATAATGACATGTCTTTATTTTTGACTCAAGATCCTTTCATAATAGATATATGAAGTAATTTAACATCATCAATCATGACTATGAGGATTAATATGATCTAATTGTTTGAAAAGAATCAATATAAGCTGAGAAATGATTGAAATGATTTGGAATCTTTAATTTTAATTCTAAATTCAAATTCAATTGAGAAGAATGTGTTACAACTACTATGTAAGATTAATAAAAATAACATATTTCATTTTCATGTGTCAATTATGTAGATGTTTTAGTGGGAAAAAATGATATTATTATGGGATGATTTGATAAAAATTTGTGTTGTATGGAAGTAACATGAAGAAAGGGGTTTTGTACTTCAATTTTTAAAAAAGTAAAATCAAGAATTTTAAACAAAACATAAGAAGAAATTATGATTATAGAAACCCTTCATGTTTTTTTTGTAAAGAATAATAATATTAAGAATTTATATTCATGTGTTGTGCATAATAAGTGATTACATTTCTTTCTATTGTGAAAGTATATAAGGAAAATAAGAATTTGGAACATAAATGGAAAGGCCTAGTTTATACTAATGAATGATTTATTATTGTTAGAATACTCTATTATAAACTATTAGGTTGGTAGTATAAAGACCCTATGATATTTTGTAAGAGTACTGGATGCAGTGAAAAAAGTCAGCATGAATGTAATATAAGTTCAAGGATAAAACTTGCTCACTTGTACCTATAGGTTGATACTAGTGGGTTGTGTAATATCAAAGGAATACATATCACACAAAGGACCGTCCTTATCATTTTGAGTGGTCAAAAAATGTAAATTTATTATGAAACTTATGTTGGGTTGTGTTTAATTTTTTTTTAAGAAAATATGATTTTGAGAAGATAGAATGTGAGATCTTTTCACCTTAATAAGTGACGAGATAAAAGGATAGGGTATAAAAAGTTTTCAACTAGATAAAAAGTCATCAAAATTGATTCACCCCCCTCTAAGTGTCGAAAATATATTTAATTGTATTGGTAGCATGTTATTTATTCTAGTTCATTATTATTCTTATTTTTTCTTGAACAATATAAAATCATTTATCCACTTTGTATGAACAAAACATGCACACAATAACTTATTATCCTCTCTTATTTTTTATTCATTTTCTCCCATATGGATAATTTATACGTATTGTTTATTCAATGTATATATAGTCTCTATCTACTCTTCTCTCTGGTATTTATCTATATCTTAAACAACAACAGTAAATTAAATAAGTTAATATTCACATTCAAATCTTTAAATTTCTTCATGTTCTTGTAATCATTCCAAAAAACATGGAACAAACATAACATAAAATAAATAACCATGGAACACATAATTTTACGCATTATTTTTTTGTTGAAAAAAATATAACACACAAACCATATCCCCCATATCTTATCCTCACACCTTTTACCATGGGATCAATAATATTCATTAAAGAACTTGGGATAAAAAATTTACATTAAAATTATATATGTATAATACAATATATTATATAATTCATCAATGAATATATATGTATTAAAATGTACATGTAAAAGTATAAAAGTATAAACATATCTATATAAATAATTATAAATTTATATTCATTATGGGGTATATATTTTTAAAAGTAATTATTAATATTAAAAAACCAAAATAAAACCCTAATTAGAATCCAAAATAACACCAATTATCAAGAAAAGTACATTTAAAAACCATGAATAATAAAAAAATATTATTATTGAACAATCATACACTAATTAACACCCAAAAAACGAGAAATACATTTCAAAATAGTTAATCATATCAATAATCATATACCTTTAATCTAAAATTGAAAAAATAAGGTGGGATTCGGGTTTAAAATTTTGATTTTTGAAGGGAGGGTCAATGGTTGGACTATAGGGTTATAGATAGAATGATACTTGTTGGTATATGAATAATAGGGTGGTGGAATGGGGAGAGATTAAATGGTTGAAACCATTAATGTCCATGGGAATGTGGGAGGCCATGAAAGGCTTTGAGAGGAATAATAAATAAGGATATGCATCATCAATGATGATGTAAACAGATTGATGTCAAATAGTGAGTTGATATAGCTTAAGGAGATGATGTAACATAAATGGTAAAAGGGTTTTGGGGCCTATAGGCTATTAGTAACAAAAATTTGAATGAGAAACATGCACTTGTATTGGATTGAAGTAAAAAAATCATGCATGAAAATTTAAAAATGGGGAAAAAATTTATAACCATAAGGACTGAACATTGCCTTATAGTATTCTAATAAGAAAGAAATTACACTTTGGTATTACTATACAGGATTAGGGAAAGGATGTTTTCTGATGTTAAAATAAAAGATAATATAGTTTTCTTAAAATATCATGAAGACCATTTCAAGGTAGTTATTTTAATCATATTCAGGCCTATATTTTAATGAATGGATATCTATCACTACAGCCCTAAAAGGTTTTCAGCCTCTTCAAACATGTGAAATCATGAAAATGTTAGGTCATGAAAATGTTAGGTGAATGCGCTATGCCACACATGATACATGAACAAACCCCCTCTTTCCATATTTTTCCGAAACATCAAAAACACCACTAATCACTGTCTGATGATGAACACTACTCGTCCTCCACTCTATATCAATCTCTAGTTCCTACTACCAACACCTATAAGACAATTATATTGAAAAATAAATAGTTTTTATATTTATATTTACACCTAAAACCAATAAATATTTGTGAACAAAATGATTTTAAAATTGTGTGATTTACCTACCCACCACTAGTCATCGATGCAATACCATTGGGGATAAGTCTAGTTGTATTCTGATTTAAATCAGTCAATGCATTCTACAAAGAAAAAATCTGAGCCTCCTATTCATGAATTGTGTTTTGCATAGAAACAAAATCTTTCTCATCATATCACAGATGGGATTGACTATAACCAGGAGTAGATGCTGCTGTATTACCCAGTGTCCTGCTAAAGAAATCAGATGGTATTGGTCCCAAAACCATCCCACACACTTGACCAAGATGCTCCTTCCTAAGGACTTAAACAACTTGGATTTATTGGGAGACTGTGCAAGACATTTCTAGATTTTCATCCCACAATTCTTTAATTTTTACCATTAATTCAAATATCATTCATATGAGAAGAAATATATATTAATATAGTGTCAACTGATAATAAGTTATTATAATGAAAAATGAATTTTTACTCAAACATATTTGGCAGGATCATTAACAAAACTCCCATCAGATTTTTTTATGAACATTCAACCACACATCTGTTCAGGATTCTTGGTTCCCTAAACTCTGTGATTTAATTAATGAATATGAATAAAATTTTAATATATTAATCATATAATATTGTTATATAAATATTTGAAGTAATGAAAAGATTAACCGAGTCAATTGGCTTCTAGAAAAACTATTTGACCCCATAGTGTGAGGGATAATTTTCAAAGTTCGACTCAATGCATTCTTCCTGGAAAGATCCAGACATAAATAAAATGTAATTTAATAGTAATTTATTCAATTTCATATTCTTTTCATATACATGCATAAATGTAAAATGATATTAATATAATAATATATATTTAAATACCATGTGCTTATTATCATGATACCTATCAATAAAAACATTACACTACTCTCTAGGCACCCCATTGGGTAACTTATCATACATTTTTTGGGTTCTCAATGAACTATCATTAACTTACTTCCAAAATATCCATTTAAAATATTTCTATTTATTATAAAAAGATTTCAATATCCACACTCGTGCTAGCTTATCACCAATGGTAAAGTGGAAAACTATATATACAAAGAGATTAATTTTAAAAATATTAGCATTTAAAAATATAATGTCATTAAATTACACCATAATGTATTAAAATTACCTTTTTTTGAATAAAAAAATTCATTTTTCCAAGATGAAGGCATATGAGTCCATTCATCATCCGTAATGGGAAGGGTAACCAACTTCACCGCCATTTGGCCTAGAATCTGGTTATGTAATCCCATGGCGTCATCCGTAGGGACCCTATAGAAATCAAATAGAACAACTATATTTATTCTGGTAAAATTTTATACAAATGAACTTCTAATATTTTTCTTCGTAGTAGCCTTGTTTCCATCTTTTAGGAAAAAAATCAGATAGTAGTATAAAAAATTGAAATAAATTTATTCATATTAAAATTTGTACCTATAACAGTCACCCTCCAATATCCTTATGAAGATCTTGGAATGGTTCCCTACTACCTCACTGCTGAGGCTACTTAATGGGAAGGTGTCAACTAAGCTGTTGATGGGATGCTGATGGAGGGCGTGAGATACAGTGTATGGGGAAAGCCGATAGTGTCTGAGATTCTATTGGGAGGGAGACATATGGATTTTCATCTATTAGTGTGGTTGATGGAACATTGAATGAGAGTCAACTAACATCAGTATAACGCTTTATACTTGGAATTACTATCATTTAATATAATAAAATTATTTTTTGAACATATATATCAAAAAATTCATGTAGAAAAAATAGAAATGATAATAGATGCACATTACTAACAAGAAAAATATACACAACAATGATAATGAATTACTACACAAATTGTATAAGTGGTTGAAAAATGAATGGATATATGCACGTACAATAATTCCCTCTTTTAATTATGTCAGTTTCCTGCTCCATCATTAGTTAATCTACTTCATCCACCCTTACAAGACTAATATTTTCAATACCATAATGGACAAATAATTCTACTTCTTGCTGTTGATGGGATTCAATGTTAGATGTGAAATCTTCCACTTCATCACCCATATCATATAATCCTATTTGTTTTATGTGATAAACTATAATCCACCCTTCATTCACAACATATTTCACATAATATACCATATTTCTAGTGACGATAAGATATATGGATCATATAGTTCATAGTCACCAACATCCTTCATGAAATATAGGTT
The DNA here is from genome assembly GCA_963277665.1 of Viscum album. Taxonomy (NCBI): domain Eukaryota; kingdom Viridiplantae; phylum Streptophyta; class Magnoliopsida; order Santalales; family Viscaceae; genus Viscum; species Viscum album. The sequence continues at coordinate 1,876,889,742 of OY728146.1, read as the reverse complement.
AAAATAAGTAAATCGCATGGAATCACTTTTAACACCCCTAATAATATCCACCCATTTACATTTGAATAAAAAACTAATAAATTCCCATGGTAGTATAATTTGATAATATCAGTCAACTATCAATAGTATCTCACTTCAGCAAACATAAATATGCTACTATTCTATGTTTTCAAACCCTCTTCCCGATCGACTGCATAGAATCTAATGCAGTTCACATTGTAAACATTGGAATTTCATGCTTGTTTTAGAGGACCTCGAGCAAGAAACATCAAATCTTATAACCACTCTACTCGAGTATCAATATTAATGATCAAAAAATGAAATAAACATTATTAGATTTACAAAATATATTTATCAAATAAATATCCATATTTATTGTAATATTTTTGAACATACCCATCATGCAAACCACTCTACAAGCTCTTTATTAATAGCTTTCATTATATCTTTCTCATTTCATGTTTGTCCTCTTATTCATCTCTTTGTTTTTACCCTCAAATATTTAATAAACGGATCCATAATTTCACTATTCAGTAGAACATATCTATGTTCTTATAATAATTCCATGTCTGTTAGTGTAACATTTGAGCTCCTCCCAACAGATCGACCAATAGATTGAAGGTTTTTTGATTTCCCTTGTATTTGAGAATGATTCTATGTGTCCTTAACACATAAAAAATGATTGAATCTTGTCTCAATAACATCCATGTATCAAGAACAAAATGTAAGTCTCTCTTATTGCAAATATCCTTCAGAAATAGAGCCTTTAGGGTGGGATTTAATTTTCACGAATGATTTCAAATGCCCAAGATATCTATAAAATAATAAAAAACATAATTATGTTTTTAATGAAGTGACTAGAATTGTTTACTAAAATGAAAAACATATAAATAAACTTCCTCTCAATAGGATACATCTATCGGTAATGTACGAGGCCTCATAATTTAGCTTCCTCAACCAAATACATAGTTAAATGCATCATGACAATAAAAAACAACAGAGGAATGATCATCTATAATGTAAAAAATTCCAATAAAATTATCTCCTAAAGTTTTTCAAGATCAAATAGATATATATTTTTCTCAGATAGTTTTTTGAAAAATGTGCAAAATAAAAGTACAAAATTAGTAACCATTTTAGGTAATAATGTATGCAATTCCAATGGTAGTAACTACTATTAATAAAATATGTGAATCATATATTTTAAATCCATGTAACCTACGATGCATTAAGTAAACACACTGTGAGTTGTTACTTGAATATTCATTATATACCGTCACATGTTTTAAAATTCATAGGAATGTATCTTTATCCCTATTTTTAATTGAAATTTTTTTCGAAGCATACATTCCATTCTCATATAGCCAGAGATCAAGATTTATGTTACATGCTTGTATGTCTTTCCGAGAATTAAGATGATCCTTCGAATTTCCATGCTTATTAAAAAATGGGAAGATCAAATTTTTATAAAAATTCTTCCCAATATGTATCACATAAATATTTTTCGATGAAAAATTAAATTCCCAATAAGAAAGATTGAGGAATATAATTTTTTATTCTATTGTTGTGTTTCAATTTCACTGGATGATGCACTTAAAAATCATTTCCCACCATCATTAAAATGATGCACCTTCAAAAAATTTGATTAAAAAATTTCCAATTTGTGGAAATATTTCAAAATTTGTTAACAACTTTTAAGTGGTATACGATCATTGAAACCATCGAATTTTTATTTGTTAAGCCAAAATCAATGAGATGCATCAAGAAATTATTGATGTCACAAGAAGAGTCATTTTTTACTATGAGGTAGCCATCCAGACACAATATCAAATTTAGAAACAGGACAATCCAAACCCATGTAAGTGTTCCAACCATCTAAATCCCCAAGTCCATTGAAGTCAATAATGGTCCACATTAGACCAGCTTTCATTTTGAACATTTTTCTAGAAGATGCATCATATATCTCAACATCATTGCTCCCTAACTCCTGTAATTCTTTAATTAAAGGTCACAAGTAGAAATAAATATCATTTACATGCATTTTTTTTTCAGGAATAATCATTGAAATGATAAAAAATGTTTATTTCATAAAAATCCATGGAGGTAGATTGTAAGGGATTAAAACAACTGGAAAATGTTATAACTGGTACTCTATGTCCCAAATGGATTGAATCTATCGAAAAACAATACCAATCAAACATTCCTAGGATTAGTTGAGAAATATGAATGTAATGAATTAAATATCTTCCATGATTATGAATTTCTTGGATATCGCATTAACCCATCATTGTTATTATCTACAAAATTCCACTTCATGTGTTTGGAAATTTTTTATGACATGAATAATCTTTACAATTGAGGATTTAACGTAATGTAATGAAAAAACATTATAGGTTTGTTACTTTTTATCTTCTTCTTCATGGTATTATTTTGATTCAAACTTCCAACATCACCTATTGACTTCCATCCAGAAGAAGAATATTTTTTTCAATCCTTTCTACTTGAATTCTCTACCCAATTAAGCATAGAATCATTGGTACATGCATGTATTTTTGTATAATTACAAAAAATCATGCTAAAAACATTTTTCATATCATAAAAAGATTAAGGGATATTTACGTCAAGAAATTAATCATGAAATAATTCCAATATCTTGGACACCACCGTATTTTTAATTCCACATAGACATTCGATTTGGTACAAATTTAGCAGAAAAGTATGTTTTGAATATTTCAAAGATCCACTATACAACTTATGATTTCCATTTTCAACTAAACCATGAAATTCATATATATGATCAGTGAAGTTTTCTCTCACATTAGTCTCCACAGAATCAAGAGGATGATCCAATTATATGTTACAATCTAGAAATGGTTGTCCTATAGTCCAAAAAACACCACTTGTCACATTTCAATTTGTAGAACCTTAAACTGGTTGTTCTAATATTTTTTGATGTTGATGTTGGTGTCAAGAAATTCTATTGGTTTTTCATTTCATATTACTTTGTTTATGCAATTGGGAACTCATTATATAGATTTAAATCAGTTCTAAACATTTCTATAAAACTCAATTCACTATGCTAAATCCAACAAAAATATTGAACGTGAAATTGATTCAATATCAAGTGTTTAGAAACTTCATTTCCCTTCAACCATGTTCTAAATATACATTTTTGACATGAAAATATTATTCTCCTATCAACAGATCTATTGAAAATTTCAAAATCTAAAAATTCCTCCAAACCCTTAGAATACTAAGGTTTGTTCCTTAGTAATGTGATCTAGATTTTATCCATATATATCACAATGTTCCTACACATTATTAAAAAAAATTAAAACACATAACTATTACTAAATAAGAAAATATAATTATATATACTTGTTTAAAAAATATGAATATGTTAAATAAGGTTTTCCTATATAAATACTTATGGTAAATAATAAAGCATTTTAAAAAGGATAATTTTAAATCTATAAAGTCTAGTTGTGAGGAAAATGATGTGTAAAAGAGTTACATTTTTCATTTAAAAACCATTAAAAAACCCAAGAGGAAAAATACATGTCAAAATCCATTTTTAATAAAAATAATCTTTTATGAAATCATTGAAAAATGTATCACAATCCAATGAAAATAATTGATTAGAGGACAAACATGATTCTCAAAACTATATAGACACTATCATTATGATCTTTTTTATTAAATGGATATATTTGGTAATATTTTATTCATTGAGTGAATTGGTTGATTTATGATGATAAAGAATGTTTCATTCAAATTTTCTCTCTTTTATTTATATCTATGATTTTATTTATCTTATTTATTTTAATTTCTTAAATTTTCTATTCATCTATGGATAAATACACCATTGACCTTATAAGTGGCCAGTGGTAGTGAACAGAGAGATAGTGAATAGTTGGGTATTACGTGGTCAATGTTGCTACTCTATTGAGGATTGGGAAATGATCAATGATTTTAATTATCAAACAATTAACATCATTAATACCAACATTGAAAATTATGTTGAGAATGATCATGACATCATAGGACATGATAATGAGGCATTCAACTGAGAAATAAACCACTCTAAATATGATGACAAAATTTCATAAAATCAAATTAATTCTAATATTATGGGAACTATAATGAGGTAATCATTACCTCCAACATAACATTCCTTAGAAAAATTAAAACAAAAATGTTTGACTACATCCATTATTCACTCACAATTTAAGGAAATTGATACTCTTTCACAGAGGATATATTCAACCAATACAATACTGAACTAGTGTAATTGAAGAGGATCAACATTGAATGAATAATTAGATATAATTTTATTGAGAATAATTATTTGGTAAAACCAATTTGTCTCCTCTAATATAAAATTAAATATATAGAACCAAATAATCTATAAGAGTTGAGATTGATCATCCCACCACCTGTTCATCTTAGCTAATGATTTATTGAAATTTAATAACATATGAATTATAATAATCTATATATTTGGAAAAAAATAATAATGTAATGAATTATACCCCATTTCATATAAGAAAATATATAATAAATAAGATTCATTAGGTCAAACAAATCAAGATCCAACCAAAATTGTTCGAGAACCAACCTGCAATGTATAAATTAATGTATAAAAATGAAAAATAGTACGTCAACAAGAGGGGATATTGGTAAATCAGACCAGGATAGGTGGTGAGGGGCTAGGTTGAGACTGATAGTGATTGGTAGTGAGGTGCTAGTTCAGGACTAGTGGAGAGGGGCAGTGAGCAGCTAGGTCGGGACCGACAATGAGGGGCAGTGAGGGTCGGGCGGTGGGGAGCGAGGGTCTGGACCGGTGGCAAGGGTCGGTGAGGGTCAGGACTGGTAGGGCATCAGTGGTTGAGGGGGTTGGGTGGGGGGGGGGGGTATGAGAGTAGTGTCATGTTTGTAAAAAATTACAAGGTTTTTCAGTGGTTTTTGATAAACCACAGTTAAAAACCACCAATAAAGTATGATTTTAGTGTAGTGCCTCACATGTTACTACAATAAATTCATCAAGTACTATGAAAAAAATTATAAACCACCAACTAAGTTGACTAAGAATGACTGGGTTTTATGGAATGAAACCCCTCTTGTCCTTTTTAGTGAATTCACGACTCTTCCACTTGAATCAGAATCCATTCATGTTTTTATGTAGTAGAATTAAAAAATGCATGGTAATGCCTCTTATATTTGGAAGAAATAACATTGAATCTTAAAACATTTAAAAAAATGTTCCTATAATTACAATAGGTGAAAAATAAAATCCAATAGTGAAGAGGTTGGAATGGAACCCAAAAAAATTGAGCACATCATCATCCATCCAAGAATAAAACACGAACAAAATATGTAAAGGGATTAAGGGAGTTTTTAGTCCATAAAGGTTTTTATAATAAATTCATCAAGAAATATGAAAAAATTTCTAAACCAATAATAAAGTTGACTAATAATTATGGGGTTTTATAGAATTAAACCCCTCTTGTCCTTTCCATAAAATTCTATATAAATCACGATGATTTAGGGAAGGGAGTATGAATTTTTTTGCGCAGAAATGTCACCCAATAGATTATTTTAGTAGGTATTCGGCTGAAACTATATAGAACATATTGATTTAAAAAAAGGAAATAATGGATTTTATGAATAATATTGATCAATTTAATAAGTACCTAAGGGACAACCATTTGTTTTGTCAAATGATTCATACCATGAAGCTAAATTTATGGAAGTAAAATATATTGGGGGTTGGATTTCAAAGTACAAGACAAGGAATACTAACCATGTATGTCATAGAATTGTAGTCTAGGTTAGATGAAGAAATATTATCTTTCCCATCTAAAGAAAAAATATTCCTTTCAATTGTTTCATAACTGATTTATATATATATGGATATAATTAATAAAAAAATTTAGATGAAATCTTGGATATCATAGTAACAACCAAACATCAGCATAGTTGATTTTTTTATCTATGTATTCCTCTATTCAATTAAAGAGTTTATTTTTCTTATATTAAAAAATGAGTCAGGTATGGCACAAATTGGGAACAATTTCTATAGATCCCATGCCAAAATAGAGGCAATAATAATAATAATAATTATAGGCAAGGAGAGAAGAATAATGTCAATGATATAAGAGTTGTCTTCATTTATGTTTTCTATTATAAAAACATAGAAAAACAATGATTCTTGGTTAAGTGTGATGCCTATTAGCATGTTAAAAGGGTAGAACTAAAAACAAAAATGTCTAGTGCATCTTAATCGAAACAATTTTACATGGTCATTCGATCCTATTAATGAGAAGTTATTTTGTTCACAAGGCCTTACATGTTATACTTCAATGGAAAGCATGTCACCAACCAGACTTGGTGGAACAAGATGATTTAATACAAATAATATAAAAAATAAAATACTTCAAGAAAGACTAATACCTATGGATAGTTACCTAGTGACTTCTTGATCAGGTAATGTGATATGCAGTAAGATAATGTAATGAGAAAAAAATTATATTATGTAATGAAAGAATAAAAAATTGAGAAATATTTATCCAAGGTTCACCAATTGATAAAAAATATAAAACTTTTTGGGAAACAATTACTAAAAATTATTCATGGAATATAGATGACATCTGAGAAAATGCCCATACATCCCAATGACTGAACAAAGAGGAATAATCAATCTTAACAATAGAGATACCTGTGGCCACCATTGAATATTTTGAGAGGTTAAGGTAATAGATCTTATAGAAATGAATGTATCCACAAAACATGATTTTTGATAATGTTGGACCACCCCTCAGAATTAGACATTCTAGGGAGCCTAGAGGTGGATGCAGAGTATTCAGAGGTAGAGGTGGAGGAGACGGAGGTGGGGGAGGTAAAAAAATTATATTCAATGATCCTATATATAGTAAACAATGTGATTATGTGGATGAACCTGGAACCATCATTAGGAAGTGGGGGAGTTGATGGTAGAGGAGGAGAGGGAGGCCGGGATGAAGCTTAGAGGATTACAAAGGTGTAGGCGGAGGAGGAGAGGGGAGTCAGGGAGTAGGGGAGATGGGGAATTAGGAGGGGAGGAAGGGAGTGAGATTTAGAATTCTAGGTGTATTGGAATCATGGTGAGGAGGCCACATTATTATAAAATAGGTGGTGGCGACACGTGAAAAGGAGATGTACGTTCTTTAGTATAGATAATAGATGTGTAACACCAACATTCATTATCATAATTTCACACCTATATATGAGAAAAATAAATAATAGAAAAATGTTTTTAGTACTCAAATATTGAGTTTTAAAAGATCCAATAAGTCTAAAAGAGTTGTGAAAAAACTACTACATAAATGAAATTGAGGGAAAAACATGTTATTCTATTATAGGGAAATAATTGATATCAAATAGTAATGATAAAATAAAATTGGTAGTGGTTATGATCTACATAATATAAATTATAATTCAAACTATGAAAGTGAACATGAAATATTAAGAAATATTTTGTTGTATTTTCATTTAATTTTATTTGGTTTTATTTGAAATCATGTTCTTAATAAATGAAACATATAAAATAATATCAAAAAATGAAACTATGGAAGTAGGAAAAATATATATTTTATATAAAATTTAATTAAAATAAGTATTAGTAAATCAATTCAATTAATAAATGATAATTAAAAATATAACATTATATATTTGATCATAAAAAGAACAATAAACATCCTATATTTGATCATAAAAGTATTACTTAAAAAAGGGATGGAAGAAAGATAACTTAAATGGAAACTCACATCATGCTGTCTAAAATCCTTTCTCTATTTGTTTATTAAGAAATTTCATTTATAACACAGGTGAATTTTTTATTAATAATGAAAAAAACACAAAATTGATGTTAAATGACTAATGATAAGTGATACTCACAATGCGAAAACTTAAAGCCAAAGTAATAGGTGGTTAAATTTTACTTTGAGGACATAGAAATATAGATAAAAATGAAACATTGTGATCACATTATTTCCAATAGAAATAAAAAAATATTATGTTATTTATATTTAAATAATGATATGAAACCAAGCAATAATAAAAATTCATAGAAAATCCAATCTCAATGTGGAAGAAAATATACAAAACATTAACCATAAAAACTCACAGGCCACTAACCTTTTTTCACACCAAACTAAAATGTGGATTCATCATCACTGTATCTTCCCAAAAATCCTCTATCAGATCATGAAATATTGATAAACAACACTACAATAAGGCTTCATTAGGGTGGTGTAACCTCAAAAAATGATGAATCATCATTAATTGAACCTAAAAATTGAAGTGGGAGTAACATGATTAGTAAGAAAGAAAATAATATACAACAAAGGCATTGAAATCATATGAGCATATTGAGGGAGGGGGTATGGGAAGATTTATTCACACTGAATATGGGTGGACTGAAATTGATACCAGTAAACCAAATATTCACGACATCTAAAATCTTAGACAGTTATGAGTTAATCAACCCCATTGAAATTTAGACAAAAAATAAGAAATCAAACCCAATGCAATAAGTCAAAATATATAAACCCTATCCAGGAAAAATCTGACAATTAAGAATGCAAGAAATAGAAATAATGAAATCTCTCCAATGTAAATTATAGTGGATAATGATCTAAAATCAATGAAAATGTAATGTATGTCCTAAATCAGAGAGAGGTGGGGGTGTCCATGTCAGAGGATAAGGGTCTCAATGTGGTGGGGTGGCCGAATTTGAGGAGGAATATTGAAGGTGGTGTGCCTGTGTCAGAGTTGTGGATATCCACATCAGAGGATGAGGGTCTTTGTGAGGTAGGGGGCATCAGAGCTACGTTAGAATATAAGTGTGGAGGCGTTGTCGGATGGGATGGGGATAACTACATTAGAGTTGCATCAGTGAGGAGTCCGCGTTGGCAGGGAGGCCACGTCGGAGCCGTTTCAGCGGGGAGGTGATAGGAATTACAAGGGAGGATAGGGATGGAGAGGGGAGGAGGTATTTCCATGAGTTTTAGGTATTTATGTTGTATACAGCCACATTTTTTTAATAAAATATGGATATAAGTCAATGGATACATGTCCAATTTCAAGTAGTGATAATTGATTGGATTAATCAATTTAAATTGTTTATTGAATCTAGTTTTAGTGTTGAAGGAGATGTAAATGTTTACCTAAGTATGGAATTTGTTTTCTCATAATTATTTTCTTCTATTATTGTTGAATAATTTTATTAGTTTATTTTGACAATTCAATTAAATTTGTATAGTTTTCAATTAATGTTTCTATTGTCCAATGTATATAGAATTATTTTAATCATGTTTTATATATACAAATAGAATTTTTGGAAGCAAAATTACATTCCATATCTCTTGGGCTATAGAATGAGGAATTCCCATCATGGAAGCCCACATCACTCCATAATATTCATTACTCATATTTAAGAAGACTGTGCATGGAGACTTGGTGGACTGTGTTGACGTCAACCAACAATCTGGTTTTCGACATCCACCCCTAAAAACACAAAATGATTCTTTAAAAAGAATTTTTCAAAGTGATTTTAAATGTACATGTGTTGAAATTTTGTTTTCCATAAGAAATGGGGTTTTTCAAGTAATCCTATTTGTTATGTTCTTAAATTTGTTCCATGAACTTTTTTAATGGTGTGATGTACATTTGAAAATGGGTTTGGTTAGCATGTGGAAATAAAAGAGGATTCGCCCATGGAAATGGTTGGGTTTTATGTGTGATTTTCTTATTTTATTTCCAAATAGGTTTTATGAGTTGTGAATGTGGTAAAAAAAGTGATTCCAAATTGACTTGGTGCCTTGAGTGATTTTAAATGTGGTTTTAAATTTATTTTCTAATTCTTTTCCCATTTGACATTTTAAGTTATATATTGATGAACAAATGGCAAGGAGATTGTGTGGTGTCTAGAACTGTGGTCTGTTTGTAAATTTTGAACATGTTTGGTTTCTAAATAATTTAAGGGACCATTTTGAAACCTTATGTTTTTTGTATGTTTTTTATATTGGATTCAATGTGGTGTTGGAAATGTAATTTTTTTCGAAAATGGGTTAAAAAACTAGGTAGCGTGAATCCTTGTTGGTATTTTATAATGATTGAGGAAGTGGATTTTGAAACTCAAATGACATTACATCCCAATAGGAACTTGTTAAAGAAATGGGTTTTCATGTGATCTGTAATTATTGGATTATATTTTTAGACAACTAGTACTTTGGATCAACTCCTCTCTTGTGACCCATGTACGAGAATGTTGTGGTGTTAAGTCTATTAGAACTTGTTATGGGATACCCTCTAATGGATTGTTCATTAGGACATCACTGGTCATGGTTTTTATACCATGTTTTTCTATGTGATATTATCATTATTATTATGGGATTCTTGGGACTCATCTATAGGTTCGAGTGACAATTGCTTGTCGATCCCAATTAGACAGGTTGGTACCTTCTTGACTTGATGGGGGTTAGGGGGGGACATGCCACTAGATTGGCTAGAATAGAGAGGTCAGTTGTGTTAGATTTGGTGTCCTAGAACCAACTATTTTTACTTTTATTACATGAATATTTGATTTATTAAATATTAAATTAAACATCTTATTATATATTGTTCATTTTTCTACATGACATTAAAGTAATAATGCCTTAGAGTATTTTTCACATTGATAAGGTCATAGTAGTTCCTTGCTATGATGAGAACCAAGTAGTCCTATGACAATATTATAAGGTTGGATAATATACTATGATGGGATATATAGAATATAGACCATCAGGTGCAAGTACTAGTAAAAATATGAGACTTCTTCTCAAGAAGTTATTTCTTAGTAATATCCAAGATGGGAGATTATGAAAATAGAACCACTAGTAAGAATTCCGAATGTTTTGGTGTCATCAAATAATCCTATCTACGAGCATGTGTAATGGTTCTTAGACTTTAAGATTATCATTAATGCATGTCATGACACACACACACACAAATTTGCTGACAAAAACTGTCACACCATATGTTGCTGGGACGTAGGGTATGCTGGGTACATCACAAATGACATGTCATTGATGGACAAGTAAAGGAAGGATTTGTACCTTCCATATTTATGGAAGTAGCTATATCATCCCTTTAATTTAAATACAATCGTCACCCTAAATTCCATGGCCATGGGGTGATATCAATTTTATTTTAGATACTCATAGAATGATGTATCGAGCATATAGGTTAATGAAACCGTCATGAAACCTTCTTGATGAGATATTGTGGCAATCAGATTATATTACATAGTGAACATTCATATGTGGTTTCCATAATTGCAACATTAAGTTCTTTCTCTTGGGTTCTTTGACCCATTTCTTGATAGTAATCAAGAACTTTAGGCACTCCCACCTAATGTCAACAAGAATGAATCCCAGAGGTTCACACACAAAGTGTTTCTATTGGTCTCTATAAAATTATATTTGAATTTAATTAATTGAATAAATATTATTCTCAAGTCTAAGGAATAATTTAATTCATGTTATATTGATCACATAAATTAGATAAACAATTATTCATCAGACTGTGAATAAAATATATTTATTTATTTTATTGAATATTTAATAAATATTTATTTTGTAGTTTGTGAAAAAAATATTTATTTAAGAGAATAAAATATTTATTCAGGTGTTCCATAAATTCATGTGGAGTTAGAATGGACCAAGACCGTGTTGAGTGATAAAATAAATATTTACGAGTTGGAAAATATTATTTATCCATTTTATGCAAGTTGCCGCACCACAAAATAATAATAATATTATTATGTGTCATGGGATTTAATTAATGGTTATAATTATATTTAATGGTTGTTATGAAATTAAATTTTAATATTTAAATCTGATGTCAATAAATAGATGGCTATGGATATTATATAAATCATTTGAAACCCATTCCATGTTTTGTAATAGATAATTGTTTTGAAAAAACTTTTTTCTCTCGACTCCTAATCCTCTATTTTTCTCAAGAATGATAAACCCATGAGAGAATTTATTCAAGACCGAAGAACGAGCGATCAAGAAAGAACAAAACAATACATTTGATTTTCCACACTAGAACCCAATGAAAGAGTGGAATTTCTCAGAGACCATAGAAGAACATGTGGATCACCACTAGAGGGATTATATACTTGGATCATCAGAAGTAAAATGAAGGAAATCCAAATGTTCCTTTTCAGATGATCATCAATCAACCAAGAAAAAATTTCCTAAGACCAAGTGTTTATTTCATCAGAAATTAAATATATTAATTATAAATTTTATGTGCCAGATCGTCACTCTTGGATATGGGGAACTACTATTAAAAGAAATTTTAATATATCCCCTTCCACCGAAACACTTATGTTGCGCCTTGAACAAACAAGTGGTATCAGATCCAGGTATGTTAAAATTTATAATTAATTGATCTATGCATGATCATGGTTAGTTTTTCATTTTAGGTTATTCATTCTTTAATCCAATTTGAATTAACATGTTATTAGCATATTAATCACGATTCATTCAGTGTTTCATTTTCTTTTATATTTAAGAAAAAATAAAGAATGACTGTACATGCCATTGGGAAGTTCCAAATCTTTGGTCTGTAAAGCTGGGTTACATGGAGTGTGGCAAGAGAACACTTCACATAGCCATGTTACTTGTATCTAGATGCACTAAGAAATTTAAAATACATAGTGATTTTATTGCACACCTCATGGTGACAGGGCCATCTTAGCAAGTAGAAATAGGATACATGGTGTGTTGATAGCATGTACCCGCTGTGTAATCTAGCTGAGTTAACAAGCCGAATCCCTAGGCGTGTGACTTGGATATATGACAACTGAGGTACAAGTTGTGTAATTGGATGTACATTCCATATAATCTCCCATTAAAGGATAAAATTAAAATAATCCTAAATTTGAAAAATTGCATCATTAAAACCCTATTTTATTGATTGGGACACTGTTCTGTGATTGAAAATTTAATAATGGTTTTAAAGAATTTTAAATGATCAATTGATTTACTATAATAAATATGTCATTAATGGTTCAACTGTTTATTTTCCACAAATGAGAAATTGATGTGTATCTCCAATTAAGTTCGAATGATCATTAAGATCAAAGTGAATTAATTGATTAAATAATTAATTAATACAAGTGAGTTCATCATAATAATTAATAACTAATAAGGAAATAAATGCTAGCCAGTTAATTTTTTCATGTTCTTTTCATGTACGATCGATCATGAGATTGATCAAGACCTATTTTGGGTCGGTATTTATTTAATTAAATTTATTACAAGGTTTTGAAATTATTTAATATTAGATAAAAAGATGGTTTGTGATTTATCCCTCCATTCATTATTAAATAGGACCTAGGTGTCCAAGGATATTTATGTAATTCCATTGAACTAATCCTTTGGTTCCCCTCACCTGTCTGTGAGTAATAAATTTTTTTAATTAAAGGATCATCCCAAGGTGCATGGAGACAATTCAAGATGGAACCATAATGGCGCCAACTCTGTGATACTTAGGTGGAAATTTGGAATGCTATATCTCTTGCCATATATGATATAAGGAGTTATTTCCCCTAGGGTATAGGTTGATTTAATGCACAATCATTAAATCAACCATTATATTATCTCATGATTGGTTCATTTAATTATTAATTGATATCCGTCTAATGAATTAAAATTATATTTATTTGATTCATGTATGTTATCATATAAATGAATGAATTAATATACAAATATAGAATTTAAATAAATTTTCTTATGTATAAATGTTTTAACCAAAAATTGTTAATTAATTATGTAAAAATACACTTAAATATTAAAAAGACATCTAAAGTATAAAAGAATATAAAAATTTAAGCATAATAAAATCCCTCAATCTAATATTAAGTTATAATAAGCCTTATATTACTTTATTAAGAACAAAAATCAATAGAACTATCTATTTTACCTACCCTTGATGGGGTACTTACTTTTATAAGAGGTGTTCTTATAAAGGGTTTAGGTCGAATTAACCATTTTTTAATAAGATGAGTATCCTTTTCTAGACTTAGAATAATTTTTAGGTAAGTGTTGAGAAATCCAGGTCAGGATTTTTGGATTGGAGAGTCCACTCAACATATTAAAGACCTGTAAGCCCAATATTTGCAATGAATTTCCTACCTAAATACCTTCAAAATATCTTGACAAACCCTTATTAGGGTAATGTGAATGGGAATATGGATCATTTCCACTAGAATTTCCTAGAAAATAAACATTCCAAGTTCAATGGTGAGGGGTATTGGGACTTGATAAAATAGGGGTATATTTAATAAAATCAATTTATTTATTATTTCTCAAAAAACATTTTATCACAAAAAGTTATAATAATATACTCCTTTAATTGTAGAATAAAATGACAAGATCACTACCCCTATAATCAATATTGGATAATGAAAATATCTTCACTGGAAGTAACTTCTATGAGATTTTTAGACATCTTTGGGTAATTCTACATGATAAATAGAAATCATACATGATAGAATCCCCAATAACTGATCCACCTATTGAAGAGGCGAGTGATAAAGAGTTCCTTGTCTGTGAAAATCATATAAAAAATGTGGCCATCATTCAATGTTTAATGATTTCATCTATGTCTATTGAATTAATGAAGTATCATAAAAACATAGATGCATATAGATTACTTGATCACCTTCATGGTATTTTCTAGGAGAGAGCTAGACAGGAATGGTTTGTGATTTCCAAGGTTCTCTTTTGGAGTAATAATAGAGAGTGTTACCTAGATAGGTATAACGTAGTCACACACATTGGATATGTTGAGAACCTAGAGTTTTTAGGGTTTATACTCCTCAAAGAACGGGGCAATGATCTCACTCTAGCATCACTCGCTTAGAGCTTCTCTAGTTTTGTTATGAATTTTAATATGAACAACATTGAGAAGTCTCTTCCATATATTCATATACTTTTTCCCAAAGTAGATAAAGATATACATAATTAATAACCTTTTGTCCTTATAGAGAAAGAATGGAAATGGAAAAGATTATTAAGCCCAATGCTTCTCCACACATTTCCAAGAAAAAGAAGATCAAATGGGAAGAAAGGGAACATGATGTAGTCTATTTTGCATGTGGCAAGAAGGGCCACTAGATGAAACACTACACCATGCTAAAGAAGCAAGGGGAAGATTTAGGTTCATTTTTTATTGAGTAAAATTTATCTATTTTTATAAATTGGATATTAGATATAGATTTTGGTTCTTACATATTTATTCAAATATAAGAACCATGTAGATTTAGAAAAAATGATTGAGGAGAGGTAGATCTATGAGTAGCCAATAGATTTTAACTTATTTCATTAGCTATTGGGGACTACCACCTCACATTGCCCACCAGAATGATCTAGGTTTGATAGAGTTGTTATTTTGTGCCTTCAGTTACCAAAACATTATTTTTGTATCCAGAAAAGATATAGATGGATTCATTTTCAAATTTGGAAATAATTTTTTCTTCTTTTATAAAGATGGAATTTTTATGGTATGGAATATTACATAATGGACTTTATGTGTTGGATTAAAAAAAACAAGTAATGGAAATTGATAATGAAGTTACATCACATGACTCATACCACACCCAACTTTGTTATCACCTGCTAGGTTATGTAATGGAAAAAATCATGACAAAATTCCATAAAGATGAATATTTAGATTCTTTCAAACTAAAACCACTTAGTGTATGTCACACATGTTTACAAGGCAAAATGACCAAAGCCCCTTTTAGTGGGAAAGTATAAAGGGCTAAAGAGATCCTTGAATAGGTTCATATCAATGTGTGTGGATCATTTCCAATTGAATCATGTGGTGGGTACTCATACTTCATAATATTACTATTTATTTTAATAGATATGTATATATTCACATAATGATGTATAATTCAAATTATTTTTATAAATTCATGAAATAAAAGAATAAAGTATAGAACCATATTGTTATAAAGATTAAAAAACTATGCTCAGACTATGGTGGAGAATATCTTAATCAGTAATTCATTGATTACTTAAGGGAGTTTGGGATCCTATCCCAACTCACTCTTCCTTACACACCTTAGTGGAATGATGTTAGCGAAAGGGAGAAATAGACCTTCTTGGACATGGTGAGATCAATGATGAGTATTGCGAGTCTTCTATTATCCTTTTCGGGATATGTGTTACCAAAAGCAGCATGTATACTAAACCAAGTACCAAATAAATTGATAAAGGTTATTCCATATGATTTTTAGAGTGGATGGAAAACAATTTCATCGAGTTTACAAGTGTGGGGAAGAAAGGTGTTTGTTAAGGACTCTTCAGGTAAGAAATTTTCACCAGAAGGCATAAAGTCAACCTTTATAGGATATCCCAAGGAAACAAGGAGATATTTACTATACCGACCCTTAGAAAATTAATTTATAGTGTCTTGAAACGCCATATTACTTGAGAAGGAGGAAATCTAAAAAATAGATAGTGGGAGAGAGATAATCTTTAATGAAGTTGAGGTTCACAGTAGAAAAGAGTTGTTACATGATTAGATTCCACAAGGCCCCACAAAAGAAGAAACTATTCTAGAGACACAAGTAATACAAAGGAGTACAAGAGAGGTTAGAGAACTTAAACAATATGGTTTTCTAGTTACTGAGCATGGTGACTCATTCTTAGTTGATAATAGTGACCCTCTAACCTATAAGGAAGTAATAAGTGGAACAGATGTTTCCAAGTGGCAAGAAGACCTGAATTCTGAAATAGATTCCATGTACCAAAACCAACTCTATATTTTGGTTGATCCTTCAGTGGATTTAAATCTTATTGGTTGAAAATGGGTATTCAAGAAGAAACTGGACATTGACGGAAATTACAGTACCTAGAGAGAAGGACTAATTGTAAAATGGATTAAATAACATCATGGCATTGACTACGATGAAACATTTTCCCCAATTGTAACAATGGAATCCATCAGAATTCTACTTGCCATTACAACTTACCATGACAATTAGATTTGAAAAAATGGATGTCAAAATAGCCTTCCTTAATGGGAAACTTTAGTAGGATGTCTACATGACACAACCTGAAGGATTTTCAGCTCTAAAATATTCCAATAAAATTTACAAGTTACACAAATCTATTTATGGATTAAAGGAAGAATCCAAGTAATGGAACCTTTTTTTCAATGAATCCATAATGGAATTTGGTTTTATAAAGAGTGAATGTGAGCCATGTGTCTACAAACAGTTTAGTGGTAGTTCAATCATTTTCTTAATAGTATATATTGATTACATATTACATATTGAAATGAAATACCTGTATTATATCCTGTTAAGGTGTGGTTGAATAGATGATTTTCCATGAAGGACTGGGGAGAGGAAGCATATAATCTTGTGATCAGGATCCATCATGATAGATCTAATAGGTTGCTCTTCCTAAGTCAAAGTACAAACATTGACAAGATACTGAAGAGATTCAGTATGGAACAATCGAAGAGGAGATTTTTTCCAATGTCATATAACATTCGTATTTCCAAAAAAATGTTCCCTTGGAACCATGATGAAATAAATAAAATTGAAAGGATTCCATACACATCGGTGATTGGGTCAGTCATGTATGTTATGATTTGTACTATTTTATATGTCGCCAACACATTAAGTATGATCGACAGATATCAAACTAATCTAGGAGACTTCAATTGGATGGAAGTTAAGACTATTATTAAGTATCTAAGGTGTAATAAGGATATATTCCTAGTTTACAGAGGATATGAGGAACTAAAAATCATAGGATATGTAAATTCTAGTTTCTAAAATTATCAATTTGACATGACGTCACAAAAAGTAATTATCTTCACTTTGAATGGAGGTGTTGTGAGATGGATGAACCCAAAGAAGGATATGATCAAAAATTATGTAGTAGAGTCTAAGTATATTGCAACTTCCAAGGTAGCAAAAAAAGAAATTTAGATGCAAAATTTCATCCAAGATCATGATGTGTTACCTAGCAATAAAGATCCCATTACACTCTATTGTGGTAATACCGCAGTAGTGGCTCTCGAAAAGAGCAAAGGTCAAATCAGAAGGCTAAGAATATTCTTCAGAAGTATCATCTCTTGATGTATTTTCCATAGATAGGTGAGGTTATATTGAGAAGTATTTCCATGTAAGAAAACATGGAGGACCCTTTGAATAAAGCCTTAATTTATAAGAAACATGAATATCATGTAAGGTCTAGTGGACTAAAAGTAATATGCATTTGGATCTAGCATAGGTGGGAGTTTTTTAGAGTTGGTGTCCTAGAACCAACTAATTTTACTTTTATTACATGAATATTTGATGTATTAAATATTAAATTAAACATTTTATTACATATAGTTTATTGTTATACATGAATTTAATGTAATAATTTCGTAGAGTATTTGTCACATTGATAAGGTCATAGTAGTTCCCTACAATGATGAGAACCTTGTTATGTTATAAAAATATTTTTAATATAGTTATATGGTAAGACAATATATTATGATGGGTCACAAAGTATATAATCCATCATGTGCGAGTACTCATAGGAATATGAGACTTCTTCCCATGAAGTTTCCACTTGGTAATCTCTAAGATGTGTGATTATGAGAAAAGACCTACTAGTAGTAATTTGGCTTGTTTTGGTGTCAACCAATATTCCTATCAGTGAGCATGTGTAATGTTCCATATACATTAATATTATCATTAATACATTTCACAAATCATGCACTTAGATTTTCTGATGAAAACCGTCACGCCATATGTTGGCGGGTAGTAGGGTACGTTGGGTCCATATTTATGGAAGTTGATATCTCGACCCTTTGATTGAAATAGAACCATCACCCTAAATTCCATGAACATGGTGAAATGATGAGTTTATTTCAGATAGTTAAAGAATAATGTATTGATCATATAAGTTAATGATACCATCATGCAACCTGCTTGATGAGATATTTTGAAAAAGGGATTATATTACACAGTGAGTGTTTGTATGTGGTTTTCATCATTTCTACTTAATGTTATTTCTTTTGGGTTCTTTGAACCATTGCTAGATAATAATTTTGGACATTAGGAAAGCCCACCCAATGCTAACAAGAAAGAATCCTAGAGGGCAACACACTATGTGTTATTATTAGTTCTGATTAAATTATATTTGTATTTAGTCAATGGAATAAATATTATTCTCAAGACCAAGGAATAATTTTATTCATGTTATATTGATCACATAAATTGGAAAAATTTATTTATGAGCTGATAAATATTATTTATCCATTTTACATAAGTTGGAGAACAAAATAATAATAATAAAAATATTATTATGTGACATGAGATTTAATTAATGGTTATAATTATATTTAATGGATATTATGAAATTAAATTTTGTATCTGAAATCCCTAATCTAATAATAGATGGATTTAACTATTTTGTAAATCATTTGAAACCAATACCATGTTTGGGAATAGATAATTGTTCCTCAAAACTAATTCTCTCTCGATTCCTCCTCCTCTTTCCCTCTGAAAACGAGAAACCCATGAAATGATTTTTTTAAAAACAGAGAATGAATGATCATGAATGAACAATGTACGATATTTGATTACCATGCTAGCACTCAGAGAATTTTTGAAATTTCTTAGAGACCATTGGATCATATGTGGATCACCTCTGGAAGGATTCTACCCTTAGATCCTCATAATCGCAATGAAGGCAATCTAGAAGGGCCTTTTCATATGATCAAAATTTATCAATGAATAATCTTCATAAGTCCAAGTATTTTTTTATTCAGACATTAAATAAAAAAATTATAAATTTGACGTGCAAGATCCACACCCTTTGTTTCAGGAAATGATTATTAAAATAAATTTTAATATATCTCCTTCCACCACAACACTTCCACTCCACCTAGAAGAAACAAGTCAGTTATTGACTATGGAGGTGCACCATATACAAAAAGGTGAGTCTGAACTGAGTACATCTAGGGATTTACTCTAAATATGGTTATGAAATTCTCATGAGTTACTATTAGTATGTTCTATTTATTTATACTTCTTGATTAGAATTTATCCCACTTGGTTTATGCTAGTTGTATTTCTTTCCATTAAAATTATGCACAACCCTTTTATTAATTGGTATGGATTTTTACTTGGGTTTTTTATTTGGAAAGGATTGTAAAAGTGGGATTATTTTTTAAAAGGAAAGTCGTGTGTGTTGTTTTGGAAAGAGGATTTGTGAAAAGATGTGTTTTGTGGTTTGAAAATATTTAATGACTATTTTATAAAATTATTTTCAAAAAAGTATTTATGGACTATTTAGAGAATGTAAATGCATGGAATATATGGTTATTACCTACTAACCTATTTAATCACAAGCCCTACTTATGCCACTTGGTGTCTGTAGACCCAGACTATTTTGTAGGTGAAGGTTTATCATTCAGTTTCTCTTAGAGTAGGTTGGTTTCATGGATGGTTGTGACAAAGAGGTCATATGGAGATCTTGTTACAATGTTCCAGTTTTAGTTTTGGTTGCAATTTTTTAGATGTTATTGTAGCTAGATAAGTAATATATATCTATTGATATTATGTTGTTGGATTATAGTTACAGGCTCTCTTGGTTGATTTGATCCTTGTTTTCATTGGGATAAATCACTCACATTGTATTTTTTTGATACTTGACACTAATTTATAGCCCTCAGGGATTAGGATCACCCTTCGGGCCATGTCTCATATCGGGTCGAATATCAGGTTAGATGACATCATTGTTGGTTCTTGAAAAAATGGTATCAGATCAGGTTCTTTTTTTGGAAGTGTTAGGTAAAATGGAGATTTGGACCATCATGACTATGGAGGTAGGTACAAAAAGGGCATCATGAAACCTTGCTCATTCTGATCCTTTAGTTGTTAGGGGTAGTCTTGGATTTGAGTCCTTTGATTTGGTTTTTGGATGTGTGGATAAAGAATGAAAATGGAGGTGAGCCGATGTCATATCATGGTCTCACATGATGTAGTTACCCATGTAGAGTTTGAGTGCATAGTTTATGTTACTCATAGTGGCAAATTCTTACTCGGTTCATGGACCACTGACCATATCGTTAGGTTATGCATGACCACTAGTTCCTCATTCAGGGTGTTTGATGTGATTTTTTCATTCAGGTCTGACATTATTGGTATGAGTTGTGTTTTTTTGGTTTGAGTGAGTGAGATTTTAAATTGAAAATAGATTTTGAAATGGATATTATTTCTTTCAATTGGTTTTACATTTAAAGGTGAAATTATTTTTTAAAAGATAAGGTGATTTTGAATTTTGAACGGTTTGGGAGAATGTGGAGGAAAACTGAATTGTGAATTTGGTAAATTATAGGATTTGATGACAAATAGGTAAGTGTGACCTTTTTTATTTCTCATAAACATTTGAATACAGGTTGGTATGTGTAAAAATTAAATTTTTTCATATGTTCATGGATGAAATAAGCAGAAGTAAGATGTAAAAATGTGTGATGGTTCATATGATGCCATGGGTTATTTTATGAAATTAAAGGTATGAGTTGGTTTTTCCAAAATTATTTTTGAAAAAGAAAAATGATTTTGGAAATTGGTTTTTCATAAAAGTGGCTTTTAGTACAAGGAATGTGTCCTTAGAAGAAGGCAATTTTGAAATTTAAATGAAAAGGGTGGTTTTTGAAATTAGTCTTTTTAGTTGTTCTTGTAGTGTTTTCCTTGTGATCCTGTTATTTTGGATTATTTTTTTATTTTAAATATTGTTTTAGGTTGATGTTGATTTTTGTTTTTTAACCCTTTTGTTGTTTAGATTATGCCACCCAAAAAGGTCCCCAAAATTTCTAGTGAGTCTTTCCTAGTTTCTGGTTCTTCTCATTTGTTTTTCATTTTTTATAGTGATCGAGGTCCATTAGAGGCAATGAAATGTTTTGAGGAGTTTGAGTGTGTCTTAAAATTATTGTGAATTACTGAAGCTCTGAGAGTGTGTGTTATCCTAGGTTAGTTTTTGGATCTGGATTTAGACTAGTGGAATGTGATTTCTCTACCACCAATTTAGGTTTGGATTACATGAGAGGTGTTAAAGACCACTTTTGTTCGATGTTTTGTACCTGAGGAGGTAAATGTGAAGAAGGGAGATATATTGAGTATTCAGAAAGGCCAGTGTTTAGTGATGGATTATAATAAAAATTTCAAGGACCTATTTTATTTATCTTTAAAGATAAAATCCTAGGATATGTTAAAAGATCATCCATACATTTGGGGTCTTTTATAGAGATCGAGGAGAGAGAAGAAGAATCTTGATCATAGGATATTAGATCCTGAATATGGGGCTTCAGATGCTTTAAGATATCAGGGATCTAGCAACATGCCTCAGAATGAAGCTCTTCATGTAGTTAGGAATGGACTAGGGCATAGGGAACCATGGTTCAACTTCTATCTCCTTTGTTGGGATGGAGATGTTTGAATTTCTCTTTTTATACTTTTCAGTACTTTTGTAAGCTCAAATTTCGGTTTAGAAACCTTGATCAACCTATTTCATCATTATATGAGAGGTTACATTTTTCTAAATGGGGTTTTAAATTGATTTTGTCTCTTGGGTGGGCTTAGATCTTGTGTGGGTTAATTTTAGTTTTAGTTTTTTCTCATTTAGAGATGTTGAGCCTTGAAAAGTTGTTGAATTGTTGTTTTTCTTCACATTTTCGGTTTGGATATCTTTTTTGAGTTTCCCCTTATTGTGGGATGTTTTGTATTCTCTATTGGGTTTTCCCATGCAGGTCTCCTCGAGTGTGTTGGGATTTTCTGCGTTGGGCAAGTACAAAGTAATTTCGTGGTGTTATTCAGGTTATTATGGTGGGGAGAACCCTATTGTGTTGTCCTATTGTCATTGTAACTTGGTTTCCTCTATAAATGGGAAGGTGTGACCAATGAAATGGACGGTCACCCAAGTTTTGTGGTTTTGTTCATCTTTTTTTTGGTTTTGGGATAGAGTTCTGTTTATCATCCCGTTGGGTGACTTTCTAGGGGGACAAAATTGATTGTGGTGGGGAGAATTGTCACGCCTTGACCATGTAAATCATTTTATTTTATTCTTTTCTCATCTTTGGATATTCTGGTGGAGGTTTAGTTGAGTCCCAATTTGAATTTTTGAGTTTTTGAGGCCTTTGGGTGAGTTTTAGATGGAAAATAGAGGTTTTGGGCTTGGTAGTAGGTGGTTCATGATTGGTACACAGTTTGGGGAAACCTTTCATCCTTACCCGTGAAACTAAGCAACTTGTTTTTTTGTGTATAGGGGTATGGTGCACGGTTTTGGAAACCATGCGACAACCGTGTGAGTGGTTCTATATTTTGTACAGGGGCATTTGGCAAGATTGGTGCACATTTTGGGAAAATGTGTGGGGTTCCCCTTTTGTCTAGTAGAAAGAGAATGGTTGGAATATATTTTACCAAACCATGTGTCCTAACTATGTATGTTTCCCAGATTCTTAAACACTTGAAATTCCTTGTTTTCCCTTCCGTTATTTTAACTCTATTTCAGGATTTCCACCCCATGTTTGACCTTGGCACACCAGGGGTATTTCTAGGCTCATCCTCCATTTCCCTTATTTAATTTTTGAATCCCATTGAAGGTTCTATGGTAATACTCTTTGATTTTTTGGTCAATTTACTCTTGTCCAATACCCTCCCTCTGAGTTTCTTGGTTTTTCCTAGTGAGGGTTCTCTCATGGAAAAAACCTAGATTAAAGGGTTGATGTGTGGATTGATTTCTTTGATGTTAGGGTGTGTATATTTTCTCTTAGTCTTGGTTATTCCTTCTCCCTATGTATGGTCACATTCATACATTTTTGAGGTAGGTGTTTCCGTCTATTTAATTTCTAAAACATTCTATTTGATGATGGAGAATTTCTAAATTTTTATAATTCCATTTTTCATGCTTGTGATGTACTTGTATAAATTTCATTTATATTTTTATGATATAATGTTGATGAAAATTGTTTTAAAAAGGGATTTATTAACATGATTATATATATATAGACTCATGATGTTTGAATAAATGCCAATTTATTTTTTAAAGAGATACTGGGTTCTTTGGGGAGTGATTTCCATTGGTTATGCTTTAGTTTTGTGTGTGGATTATGGGTTGGATGTTATATATTGAATATGGTGGCTTTTATGGATTGAAACATATATGTGTGTTATTTTATTGGTTTAAAAACAAGTAATTATTTTTAGGAAGATGTTTTCAATGTGGTTAAAAATGAGTATGTTTTGGAAGTTGGTTTAATAAAATAAATGGGTTTTGTGGAAAGTAATCTTCTTTTTTATGATCTTAAATATGAGCCATGAATTGTGCAGATGGTTTCAAACACATTTTAAAATGGGTTTGGTGTGCATGTGGAATTAATAGAGGCTTCAACTATGAAAAATCTTGGGTTTTATGTCTATTTGTCCTATTGTATTTCCAAATGGATTTTGTGAGTTGTGTAAGTGCTGTGAAATATGATTCAAAATGTCCATGGTGCCTTGATTGAATTTAAATGTGGTTCCAAACGTGTTTTCCATTGATTTTATCATTTGTTATTTTAAGATATATATCGGTGATCAATTGGTATAAAGGACCATTTGGAATTGAGAATTGACATAGAGATTTTTTGGTTTATAGAACTACAACCGGTTTGGATGTCTGGAACATAATTGGTTTCTAAATAGTATAAGGGAGCATTTGGAGACCTTATGTATGATGAATGTTTTTATCTTTGTTTTTATGTGGTTATGGAAATGAGATTATTTTGGAAAATGGATTGAAAACCTGGGTAGCATAAATCTCAGTTGGTATTTAATAATGATTGAGTAAGTGGTTTTTGAAACCCTAATGGGGTTATGGACTGATAAGCACTTGTGAATGAAATGGTTTTTCTTGTGAGTTATGATGCTTGAATTATATTTTGAAACCAATAGAACATTGGATTGAATTCTCTCTAGTGGATTGTGCATGGGAACATTGTTGTATTGAGTCTATTGGAACTTGAGTTGGGATCCCCTCTAATGGCCGGTGTATGATGACACAATGGTCATGGTTTATATACAATGTTTTCAAGTGTTATTATCATTATTATCATGGGAATATTTGGCATCATCTATAGGGTTGAGTGAGATTTTCTCATTAACCCAAATTGGATGGGTTGATATCACCATGAAATGATGGGGCTAGGTGGGGTGTGCCACTGGATTGGCAAGTTTAGAGAGGCTAGTTGGTTGTTGACTATGGAGCTTCACCATATGCTGATAGGTGAGTACTAACTAAGTACATCTACGGATTGACGCTAGAGATATTTAAGAAATGCTCATGAGTTACTATCTGTATGTTATATTTATTTCTAGTGCTTGTTTTTATTTTATCCCTTCTAGTTTATGCGAGTTAGATTTGTTTCCTTTACATTCTACATAACCATTTTATTACTTTGCATGGAGTTTTTATAACACCCAATGCTTCCACAGTACATTTTTTTAAATAATTCAATAGTTTGTGATGAACACAACCCCAAGTTCGATCACACCAGGAATAGAAATTTTAAAACAGTTTATAAATATAATTAACCGCATTTTGAATTTTATATATTCCATATAGTTTTAAAAATAACCACATGTGTTTTTCAGAAATTTTTTTGAAGAGAAAATGACATGAATTGTTCACCCAATTCATACCAAAATAAATTATTAAAACCAAAATTTTTATAATAGAAATCATGAGGTGTAATGAACTTACACTAATAGAAAATTATAATAATTTCATAATGGAATGAGGACCCAAACAAGAATCTTCTGACCTACTTAACTTTTGATCAAGGAGGCTACATGAGATTTCCACTTCCACTGCTGTAAATTTTAGAAAACAGGTCGATAGTGGGGCTACTAAAGTGATGTTCTACAAACAACTGCTGGACAATACCATTGGGACAAGATGGAACTAGCTAGAAAAGTATGGATCATTAGAGAAAGATAGGGAAGGGCCTGCATCTGCACAATTATGTCAAAACCAGAGAGGACAGGTCACCCCTAAAGTGATCACTAGTGAAAGAAAAAGCTGATGAAGAATCGAACTAATGAAAAACTAGGAACACTATAAAGGGTAAGTTCAACACAGTTCTAGAAAAAATCTAAGTACACTACTTGGGAGAGCATCCATAAAATATTCAACCAGAATCCCCTAACAGAGATCATTTCCAAGGGATTTCAATAAAATTAAAGATTATATCCTTCTGAAATTACTCAACCGCTTTGACAAACATTCTCTATTGGAGATCAAGATAGGTATCAGCTAACATCTCTCCATTTTTATAATGACTAAAATAAATGTTTTCATTCTCTTCAATCAATATGTCAATCTCATTTGGATGCTCTAGATTCCCTGGAATTTGACTAGAATTTTTATTTGTGGGGTAATCATTCTCACTAGATGAATGTTAAGAGTCAGATTCAGAAAATAATGGTACAACATATAAGGTGAAAATTAATTTATCAGTAGGGAATGGCTGTAGGGGATGTTTTCCCATCATAATAGCAGCAAGGAAATGTGTAATGATTGTTGTTTTTTTACATTGGTGATATCTCAAAATTTCTAGGTGTTTATAAAACTTTGTGTGAAGAATCCATTAGAGTCAATTATAGATTTCTTACCTTTTATTGCACTGGATTATAATTATTCATCTTCCAATTGGAAGGATTTATTAAGCTCAATTTTAAATGAGACTTCCTGATCAGATTTCCAAACTTCATTCTCACTTTGAATATATTTTATTGCCTCAAGGATGGATGATTCAACATTGGAGGTATCCTGAATTTCCTCTTTAGATGATTTTTGGTCATGCAAGATTTCATTATCACAGGATTTTGTGGAGTTAGCCTTAGAGGGTCCAACAGAATTCATGATTTTAGTAAAATTAGGGAGTTTGGAATTTTCTTTTTTCACCCAAACAGATTTGGAGAAAGAAGGAGGCCAAGGATCATTACATTTACTCCCAAATTAATTTCTATAATGACCAATGTCTGAGAATTTCTTGAAGAATTCTAATACATTCTCAAAGAACACATCCTGAATGAAACCATTATCCCCATTTTGAATTAAGAATTGTGAAGGAAGGGTTTTATAGATATCGACTTCAGTTAAAATTATAGTGACAACGGTGGCATAATCAAGCTTAATTGGTTGAACAAATAGACATGTGATGGTAAATAAAGAATTATATTTGAAGAGGTGTAAGGGATGATTAGGTAATCCTAGATAGAGAGGAACAATGGGGGATAATAATCTAAATAGAAGTCAATAGACCATTTAAACACCTTTATTTCACAACCCCCAATAGAGAACAATTACCAAGTCCAAAATCAATAGAATCAATCCTCCAAAGAAAATCGAAACAGTACATGCAACGAATTCTATAAACCAACGCACAAGTAGAAAATTATGATGCTTTCTAATGTTTTGCGCTGAAAGTCTAGAGAGGGTTTACATTTAATAAATTTACCAAAAAAAGAAAACCATAGATTCAACGAGAGATTGTGAACCACATATTTTGATAAGGTAATCACCAATAGACCTCGGTGGTGAAAACACATGGGGTCAATGTGTTCAGAGGTCTTCGATTCAGTCAAAGGAGCATGGATTGCAACAACATCCATGAAGGATCTTACATCCAGGTGGCCAAGTTGATCAGCATTAGGGTTTCCTCAATGGGTTTCTTAGGGAAGAGGCTCCCTTGTGGTATTCAACTGATTCCATCTGTTTCTTAGACATGGTATATGAACAAATTTAATTTTAGGAATAAAAGAATTATTTTTCAAAAAAAAGTAATTTTACCATATTTTAATGAATAACCCTTTTTAAATAAAATAATTGATACTTTTATATATTAAATTTGAAAAAATAAACTTTTTATTTTGAAGAAGGATATTAAAATTTAGTTCGAACAAATTTTTTGTGTTTTTATGATAACTTTAATATTTTAATGAATAGTGAAAAATACTTCATTTTAATTCAAACTTTATTTTTCATCTAATTTATTTATATTTATAGAGTATAATTTTAATTGGTTTTAAAGTATAATTATATTATGTTTTGATCATTTAATATAATCTAGTACATTGGATTTATTTTAATATTAAAATTAGATATAAACACATGCCAATCCTTTAATAGTTTTTTAGTTTTAAATAACTCTTTTTTTTCGTTTTGTCAACTTGGATTAATTTTAGATTAATTACTACTACTTATTTGTTTTAAATTTTTAAAAATGGAATCAATATTTGTAATTAGTGGTCCAAATTATGTTAATAGTTTATTTTATTTTTTGGATATTATGAATAGTAATATTAGTAATTTTTTTATTACCATGGTTAAGGGTAAATCAATTAATTGAAGGTAAAAAGAATATTATACAATTACCCTAACACATGTAAAAATCCTATTGGATGACAAATTTAGACCCTTATCATCTATTTTTCTAAGTGGAATCATTTAATGGACCCTTGTCTCTGAATATGACATGAATATTATTAAAATTAATTAATATAATGAAATGTCACACACTCATTCAGAATCAGTATAATAACATTAATATAGAGATCAATAGGAAGTAACCTAGATTATAAATAGTCTCTTTAAATATGAAAAAATTAAATACATCATATAAATTAATTTATAATTATTATTCATTAAATAATTACAATTAATGATGAAAAAAATGATGTAGAAATTATTTTATTAAAATATTTATTAATTAAATGATTTTAAAAATATTAAAATACATATAATTTGACATAATTAATGACATAAAAGAATTTAATAGATAATAAATAAATTTTATTGAAATAATTGAATTATTTTTCAATGTTATCATGATGGTTTGTTATTTATAAAAATGAAAAAATTGAATAGTATCAAAAATTGACATAAATGATACTTTAAAATAAATAATATTTTATTAAATGTCATAAAATTATTAAAAATATCAGGCTAGGACAACTAACTATTATTGTGTTAAATATGTAATTAATGATCTAATTGGGGTTCATTTTTCATTTTATAGTAACTATATTAACACTATAATATAAAAAGTCATGTAGACACGATAAGAGTTAAACTATTTAACAAAGGTTTAATCCCAAAAGATAAGGTATCTTTTGTGAAATAAGCTTGTCTAAAAATAAATTTTTATGAGTATTTATATTAATACTCATATTATCCTAGAAATAACTCACTTTAGAGATATTTTAAACTGAAAAAATTATAATAATATAATTATTTTGGAGTCTCCAAAAGTTCCCATCCGCTCTCTTCTAAAAGGGAACCTCTCCTTCTCTTTTATTCACACATCTAAAGTAATTTGGATGAGAAAAATACTACCCAATTATACTTATGAATTCCCTCAATTCATCTTAAATTCTATACTTTGGGCAAAAATACATCCTAAGGTGTCTGTTTGTGCAAATAAAATGTAGATGCTCAATGAAGAGGTAATTGTTTTACCAATTCCATTCAATTTCTTTTCTTCTTCTACATCCTACGCTTATGTTTTTTCCATACAAAGGTAATAAATAAATAATAATCTACATTATCATATGTTATTATAATTATGGAACCACTGTACTCTTCTATTTATCTATCCTATGAATAATAATATCACTATTCATGCGTATGTACAACTTACAATCTCCACGCTGTGGTGTAATTAGTAATTCAACACTATTTTATTTGGATGGGTGTAATGACGAGTCTAATGGATATAAATTATGAATATAAAATATAATTATTTTGTATAATTAATATATCATCCAATTACATACCATTTAACCATTAAGGGAATTTTATTGTCGCTCGTGCGTGCGTACGACCTACTGTCTCCATGACGCGGTGAGATTCAGTATCCACATTAACAATCCAAGAATGAATATAAGATTTATATGATTTGTAAAATAATATTTATGAACTGAATATCATTCTAGATATGAATATAATACATCCTATTCATAACAAACATTACTTAAATGAAAAAACAAGAATGAAAAAAAAGTAGTTAACACTCGAAATAATAGTAATACAGAAATACTATTAACAAAATGATATAAGAGGATCATATATGGTATAATAAATATGGATATAGTCTAGCTATAATTTAATAACATGTTTTAATAATTATATAGGATTTTTACTCAAACTAAACTAAAGTAAAGTAAAAGGTAAGAGTTAATTTCAAAATCTCTTTGTTATCTAAGATTGTTTTTACGTAAGTATCTACTAGGAAATCTTTATCATCTACGACCAGGTTTCTTAAAATGTATTTCAAAATATTATTTATTTTTTTTAAAAGTCATTTTTACCCTTATTGTAATTTTTATAATTTTTTTTAATGGAATATTTCCATCATTTTCCAAATGAGGTACTTTATAAACTTTTCTACAAATTATGGATATAATGTTTTTAGCTTATACGATGCGAGTGGCTATTTTCCACCATTATGATGCCTTAACATTTTGAAACATAACTTAAAATATTAAAAGGTTATTTTCATAAGAAATTTTTTATTTTATAACTGTACAAATTTTAAATATTTTCAAAGTTAAAAAGTGACATTTTTCTCAAAGAGTTTTTATGAATTTATTAGATTATTTTCATCTATGTAAACATCCTTTGTTGGATTTTATGCTTGATTGAGGTTGATTTATTATGATACAATTTACCATATTGTATTGATGTTTTTATGATATTTTTGAATATGGATGTTCAATTTTTATACTATTTTAGGTTTATGGTTAAAGAATTAACATTTAGTATGCTATTTTTAATATGAATGATCATGTTATGTATCACCCTTTTCATAAGAGGAATGCATTGGACTCCATAAGTGATGGGCATGTCCTACTATATCCCCTCGATGCATTAGTAGGTAGCATGTGGAAAAATAGTATCTTGGCACTAAGAATTGATGGTATGGTTATTTATGGTCTTGGCATGAGGCCTTGACAATATGGATATAATGATCAACATTATGCACTTCCACGTCATGTGATTAATATTAAATGTGATTATTTAGAATATCCTTGTGAATTTTTAAATAGAATCCTTTGATTTATTATTGACATATTATACTGAATATTATGTTTAAAAGGATTGCGTTTCTATTTTATAAATTATCATAACGATTATGCTTATTTATGATAGATTCCTCTATATTGTTTATCCTTACTGAGAATCTGATCTCACCCCTTTCTAATGTTTCATTTTTCACCAGGATGCAAATAAGTATATTATGATTGACCTGTAGTGATAGTTAAAGGGATATGATAGTTTTAAAAGGGGATAAATTTTGTTTTTAATTTCTTGATTTAATGTAAAACTTATGTTTTTATCTATTATTGCCAAGGATACTTAACATATCGGTCCTACAGGATTTGATTTCTGGTGATCATGACCATGTAATAAAATAAGCACTTACTCTGAGAAACTAGGTTTGGGGAATTATAGTTGGTATCAGAGTAAGTGTAGTACATTCCATGGTAACTATATTTTGAAAATACTTTAATTTAGGGACACTAACCTAAGATAGATTTTAAGGATAAGTATATAAAATAATCCTAAAGTTTTGGTATTTTATAGATTTTTTGAGTATTCCTAGATAATACATGCATGTCTGGATATTATAAGTAGATGTGGTTCTGATACAGATATACCTAGGAGTAGAAACTCTGACAAGGTCTTTCAGGCTTGACTTGGTGTAACCTGGTACACTACAATGGGCCTTACTATGCACCTGGTTTGACCCTCTCCGGGCATATTCTTATAATAATTCACATTTTTTAAAAAATTGAGTATGAAAGATTTGTGAGTAGATATATCCCCAAAGAAACCATTTTAATGATTATGGATTAGATATACATAAATATTTCAATTGATGTTAAGTATTTAACAAGTTTGGAATTATGCATCATGATTTAAAACATAATGTAGTGAATTCCATTATTTATAAGTGGTTCCTAGTGGAAGGAACAAAAAACGTATCAATTCATGTAATCCATTTAGGATTTTCCCTCATGTAAAATAT
This sequence comes from Viscum album, assembly GCA_963277665.1. Taxonomy (NCBI): domain Eukaryota; kingdom Viridiplantae; phylum Streptophyta; class Magnoliopsida; order Santalales; family Viscaceae; genus Viscum; species Viscum album. Next base: position 1,876,857,558 of record OY728146.1, on the reverse strand, counting down.
AGTTATAAGATTATTGGTGATACAATTGGAGCTGAACAACTTATAATTACATTAGGACAACTGACTCAGGTTACAAATAATAATGTCACCCATATGGAGCACACTAATCCATAAAATAGAGGATCAATGATTTATTGCATTATGATACACCAACATCTATCATTCAATGGGTCTGAAAATACATTTGTATCCAAGCAATGGATATGTCACTTAGAGAAAATATTTCATTCTTTGGGGAGTAACAAAAGGGAAAAAGTTGTTATGGAATTCAATCTTCTATCAGGATATTCACATTAGTAGTGGTCATTAAATAAAAACATTAAAGATGATAAAGAGGTATAAAATATGTAAATGAGGGATTTTAAATAACTATTTCGAGAAAAATACTTTTCTCGTGAACTATGAGCAAACATTGAGAGGAAATTTTTGAGTCTGAGGATGAAGGAGGATAAGATTTTTTCAAAGAATGAAGATTACTTCATAGGGGTTACAGGGAATTCTAAAAACTACATACATAACCCAAGAAGTAATATTGATCTATTATTTTATTATTTAAAACCATTCCTACTATGGGCATTGGTCTCACAATATTTCTCATCGTATGAAGATACAGTCTCATGTGATATCATGAAAGAAAATGAATTCTCTAAGTCTTATAACTTTAAAGTAAATCATGAGAAGAAGAGGGTTATTTCTCACTCTGGAAAAGGAATTTTGGGGAATAATGGAAAATTTGAATTTCCACCCTATAGTAATTGTGGGAAGAAACGCCCTAGCACATTCCTAAAGGGGATGGGAGTTTGTTATGAGTGTGGAGAAAAAGGCCACCAAGATTGTTATTATAAGGGGAAGGAATAAGCTACCAATGTTAAATGCAATAATTTTAAAGAGATGTAAAATTATATAAATGATTTTCATATGTGTCAATAAAACATTCCCTAGAAAAGTCCAAGAGAGGAGTGTCAATATTTTTCAATCACAACTACCGTGGTTGAAGTTCCTAATGATGTGGTGGTAAGTACGTTAATCATTTCCATAAATTTAACCAAATCTCTATTTTATTTTGGATCCCTACATTCCTTTATATCTTCCTTTTTTTAAAGATTAGATATTTACTATTGACATTAATAATGTCGTTGTCAGTCAAAAACCCTAAGGGAAGTATCATTGCAACAATGAAATGTCAGGTAGATAACATTGTGTCATAGAAACATGCTTTATCTAGTGACTTTATCATCATACCTATGTTTGAATTTGATATAATCTTTAGTATGGACTGTATATCAAATTATTGTGCCAAAATTTATTTTAATAAGAAGAAATTTGTGATTAGTGGGGAAAAATAGAATCCATTATGTTTAGAGAAGAAACACCATCACTTGATTATAATCAAAACCCACACCCATAACATTACCGAATGAGATTCTTAAATGAGAAGACGAAATAACATCTAGGGGTGAAATATGAAATATTCAAATTGAGGATGTACCTATTATCTAAGAATATATTGATTTATTTCTAGAGAATTTACCTAGACATCCTCCAGAGCAGGTTGATGAGTTTATTATTGATTTAGTCACGATATAAGGACAATATAAAAAAATTCCTAAATAATAGCCATTGTGGAATTAGTAGAGTTGAAGAAACAACTATAAGAGTTGAGTAATAATGGATTTATTCAACCTAGTGTTTCTCCATGGGGAGCCCTACATTTTTTTGTTAAGAAGAAATATGGATTAATTAGACTATTCATTTAATATAGGTAAATCAATGCTATAATAATAAATAATAATTATCCTATTCCTCTCATTGATGATTTGTTTGAAAAACTTCCCAGAGATCTCTATTTTTTTTGAAGATTGAACTTCATTTTTGATATCATAAATTGTGTGTAAAGAAGGAATATATTACAAATATATAATTTAAAACAAGGTAAGGGCATTATGAGTTTATAGTAATACAATTAGGACTGACTAATTCACCCTATTCTTTTATAGATATAATGAACAGTGTGTTTAATGAATATATTTATGATTTTTTTGTATTATTTTTTGATGATATCTTGGTATAATCCAAAATATATGAAGACCATGAAAACCAATTGTGTATTGTTCTAAAGACTCTTAAAAGAAATAATCTATATGGGATGTTCAATAAGTGTGAGTTTTGGCTTCAATAAATTTCTGTTCTTTTCCATGTTGTCTCGAATGATGAAATCACTATTGATACTACAAAAAAAATGTAATCATAGAATGAATAACATCAAAAAGTATGACCAAGGTATGTAATTTTATTGGTTTAGAAGGTTACTATAGGTGTTTCGTCCAGAATTTTTCCCGATTGGAAAACCCATTAACCAATCTCACACACAAAGAGGTTAAATTTGTTTGGAAAAAAGAGCGTGAGGATTTTTTTAAATAGTTTAAGAAAATACTGGTTAATGATCCTATTTTGAATCTACCATATTGAAATGATGAGTTTTTGATTTATAGTGATGAATCAAGGAAAGGATTTGGTTGTGTTTTTATGAATAATGATAGAGTTATTTCTTATTCATCATGTTAAATAAAAATCCATGAAAAAAACAACCGAACACATGATATTGAGTTAGCAGCAGAAATCTTCTCTATGAATATATGGAGAAACTATCTCTAAGGTGAAGGATGTGAGATATATAAATATCACAAGAGTTTGAAAAATATTTTCGCACACAAATAACTCAACATGAGACAAAATAGATGGTTTGAGTACTCAAGGGTTATAATTACACAATACACTACAACCAAAGGATGATAAATAAGGTTGTAGATTCATTGACCAGGAAGGACCATAAAATTCTCAACAAAATGAGAGTTAAAAAGGATCCTATGTTCATGGATGTAGTAATGATGGATTTGATAATTATCATTGAAGGTGAAAAATTAATAATTTTTCAAATTATTTCTCTACCATATTTACCAGAAAGGATAAAAATTTCTCAGACACATGATAAGGAGTTTGAAAAGAAACTTAATGCTTGGATTGATCTGAGATTGATTAACTTCATTTATAAAGATAGTATTTGTAAATTTGGTAAGATACATTGTGTTCCCTCTATACTTTAGATAAAAAGGGAATTATTTGATGATTCACATAGCTCCAATTTCTCTATACACCCTAGTGGCACTAAGATGTATAGATATTTGAAGGAAACTTTTTGGTGGGGCAACATGAAGAAAGAGATTACTATTTATGTGTCATGATATTTTGTTTTCCAAAAGTGAAGGATATAAGACAACATCTTAGATGTTTCATTCAACCTCTTCCTATACCTGTGTGGAAATGGGATGATATTACGATGGAATTTATCATGAGGCTACCAAATACTCCTAGAATAAATGATGTGATATGGGTTATTATCGATCGTCTTACCAAATCAACACATTTTCTTTCTATAGTTTAATCTTTACCACTTGAAAATTTAGAAAGAATATATATTAATGAAGTTTTAAGACTCCATGGTGTACCCATATCGATTGTTTCTGATCATGATCCTCATTTTACATCATAATTATTGAAAAGTCTTCACAAGGTCCTATACACTGAGATTTGTTTGAGCACTTCCTAGAACCCTCAAACTAATGGAAAATTAGAAAGGACTATTCAAACCTTATAAGACATGTTGAGATCTTGCTCACTTGACTTTCAAGGCATGTGGGATTAGTATTTACCTTTACTTGAATTTTCCTATAATAATAGATTCAATTAAAGTATTCGTATGGAACCATATGAAGCATTATATGTAAGGATATTTCATAAACTGACTTTTTGCGATGATGTTGGTGAAAGAAAACTTGTAGGACTAGAATATAGTGAGGAAACATCGGAAACAGTAAAGAGAATTCTGACCCATATCAAAATATCTCAATGTAGGAAAGCGTGCTATACTGATAACCAAAGGAAGTATTTTGAATTTCAAGTGGGAGATCATGTTTTATTGAAGGTATCTACATGTAAGGGTGTTCTAAAATTCAGTATTAAGGGTAAATTAAGTCCCAGGTACATCATTCCTTTTGAAATTCTTGAATAAATTAAAGCTCTACCATACCAAATGGAAATGCCTCCATGTCTATCCAATGTTCATGATGTGTTCCATGTGTCATTATTAAAGAAATACATGCCAGAAACAATGCATATACTCACCTATGAATAAATATAACTAGAAACTATTCTATCTTACTATAAAGTGCCTACAAAAATTCTATACACTAGAGAACAAGTGTAGAGAAATCAGAAAACTCGTCTGGTAAAAGTTCTTTGGAGAAACCAAAAAAATAGAAGAGGTGACATGGGAACCTAAGGAACTTATGATGAAGAACCACCCGAATATCATTATGAAGTGATATTCTATAAATTTCAGGGAAAGAATTATTTGAATGATGGATTAATGTAACACCCCATCTTCCATAATACACTTATTTTAAAATAATTCAATAGCTTGCGCTGCATGCAACGCCGAATTCGAGTGCAAAATGATTATCTATTTTAAACACGGTTAGGAATAGTATTAAAAAATTATGAATTTTTAATATCCCATATAATTTTAATATTCAGGTCTTGTTTTTCATAGACATGATATAAAAACAAAATCATTTTTTTGAATAAAATAATTATTTTTAAAAAAATGCAGTTTTATAGAATTTTAATGTGGAACCCGTTTTAAATCCAATATATGTCACTTATATATATTAAATATGACATAATAAACTTTTTATTTATAATAAGTATATAAAAATTTAAATTGGACAATTTTTTTGTGTTTTTCTGATAACTTTCACATTTTAATGAATATTGAAAAATACTACATTTTAATTCAAAACTACCTTTTCATCTAATTTATTTATATTATTAGATTATCCTTTTAATTTATTTTAAATTATAATTATATTAAGTTTTAATCATTTAATATAATTTATGAAATTGAAATTATTTCCACATTAAAATTAGATATAGACACATGCCAATCTTTTAATGGTATTTACTTTTTAAAAACCCCATTTTCTCATTTTCCCAATAGGTATTAATTTTAAATTAATTAATAAAAATTATATGTTTCAAATTTTTAAAAATGGATTCCATATTTGGAGTCAGTGGGTCCAAATTATGTTAATAGGTTACTTTTTTTTGGATATTATAAATAGTAACTTTAGTAGTTTTTTTATTACAATAGTTAAGGGAAAATAAATTTATTAAAGGTAAAAATAATGTTATAAAACTACTCAAAAAATTGTCAAAATCCCATTGGATGACTAAATTAGACTCCTATAAACTATTTTTTTAAATGTAACCATTTAATGGACCCTTTTCCATGAATATGACATAAATATTATAAAAATTATTGAATGTGATGAAATGTCACACTCTCATTGCTTAGTAGTATAATAATTTTAAAATAGAAATATCCAAGAGATAACATCGATTATAAATAGTATCTAGAAATATAAATGAATTACCTAAATCATAGAAATTTGTTTACTATTTTTATATGTTAAATAATTACCATTAAATATTACACAATAATGATATATAAATTATATTATTAATAGAAATATCAAATAAATGATATTAATAATATTAAAATAAATAAAATTTTACTTAATTAATGAAATAAATGAATCATAGGATAACAAATACATTTTTTGACATATTGGAAGTAATTTTTTTTGATGTCATCATGATGGTTTGATATATTTACAAATGATAAAATTGAATAGTATCAAAATTAACATAAATGAAAGTTTAAAATTAATAATATTTTATTAAATTTAATTAAATTCATTAAAATATTAGGTTAGTCCAAATAACTATTATAATGTTATATATGTCAATAATTATTCAATTGGGATTTGTATGGAATTTTATAGTAACTATATTATCCCCTATAGTATAAAAACACAAGTAGACATATTAAGAGTTAAACTATTTGACTAAGGGTTAAACCCAAAATATAAGGTTACTTTTGTAACCTAAACATGAATAAAAATAATTTATTGTGTGTATTTAGACCCATAATCATCTTAGAATCGAAATAAATCCCTTTTTATATATTTTAAACCCAAACTCAATTTATTATAATTTAATTATTTTGAAGTTTGCAATAGTGCCCCTCCCCTCTCTTATAAAAAGGAACTTATCCTTATCTCTCATTCACGCCTATAAATCCCTTTGTATTAAAAAAATAACTTTCCAAATATCCTCATAGATTCCAACAATTAATTCTAGAATCCGTACATTGGGCATAAATCCATCCTAGGGAGTCCTTTTGTATAAATCAAAAGGTGACGCTCAAAGAAGAGGTAATGGTTTTACCAATTATATTTAGTTTCTATTCTAATTAAAATTCCTATTCCTATGTTTCTTACAAAACAAATTAATAAATATATTATAATATACATTATTATATGTTATTATTATTATGGAACAACCATATTCCTCCATTTATCCATCCCACGAATAACAATATCACCATGCGTGCGTACTTACAACTTACCGTCTCCACGTCATGGTGTAATTTTTTATTCAACACAATATTATTTATATGGGTAACATGTTGAGTATAATAGATATAAATAATTAATATAACATTATATTTATTCTTTATAATTAATATATCATCCAATTCCATACCATTTAACCATTAAGGGAATGATACCGTCGCTCGTGCGTACGTACGACCTACCATCTCCATGACGCGACGAGATTCATTCTCCACATTAAAAATTAAAGAATGATTATAAGATTTATATTATGAGTAAAAATAATTATTATGAACTTAATATCACTATGTATATGAATAAAATACATCCTATTCTCAAAGAAACACTACTTACATGGAAAAACATGAATCATAAAATGAAGCAGCTAACACCTAAAATAATGGTAATGCTCACATACTATTAATAAAATGATATAAGAAGATCATATATGGTATCCAAATATGGATATGGTCCTTTTATAATTTTATAACATGATTTAACCATTATAAAAGAGTTTAAATCACCCATTACTAAAGGAAAGTACATGGTAAGGGTTAATTTCCCAATCACTTTATTATATGAGATTGTCTATATCAAAATATCTACTAGGAAATCTTTATAATTTATGTCCATGTTTCTTAAAATGTACTTTGAAATATTATCAAAAATTGTTTAATCTCATTTATAACAATTTTTTATTTTTTATAAAACTTTTTGAAAGGAATCTTTCCATTATTTTCCAAATGAGATACTTTATTTCCTTTTTGACAAATTAAGGATATAATGTTTTTTTAACATATACAATGCAAGTGAATTTTTTACACCATTATGAAATGATAAAAGTTTGAAAGCTTACTTACAATATTAGATGGTTATTTTTATAAGAAATGTTTTATTTTATAATTATTAGTCTTTTAAATAATTTTAAATTAAAAAGGTATATTTCTATCATGAAGTTTTAATGAATTTATTATATTGTTTTCATCTGTGAAAACATCCTTTGTTGAAATTTATTCTTGATTGAGGTTAATTTATTATTATAATTTATTCCATATTTTATTTATTGTTTTATGATATTTTTGGATGTTGATGCACTATTTTAACACCATTCATGGTTTATGGTTAAAGTATTAACATTTCATATGCTAGTTCTAATATGAATGTTAATGTTATGTTTCACCCTTTTCATAAGAGGAATGAATTGGACATAGTAAGTTATAGTCAGGGCCTTCTATAGACCCTAGATGCATTGGTAGGTTTAATGAAACTAACTTGTGTCTTGGAATGAGTCCTTTATGGTATGGTTATTTACGGTATTGTCATGAGGACTTGACGGTATGGTAATGATATCCGACATTATGCATTTCTTCATTATGTGATTAATATTACATGTGAATATCCAGAATATCCATGTGTATGTTTAAATTTAATTATTTGATTTATTCATACCATATTGTTTTTAATATAATAATTAAAAGTCTTATATTTTGGTTTTATACCTCTCCTTAAAAGTTTATTCTTATTTATGAGAGCTTCCACTATATTGTTTATCCTCACTGAGTATTTGAGATCACCCCTTTCTTATATTTATTTTTGACCCAGGATATAAAGAAGTATATTATGATTGATCTGTAGGGACAGTCTATGGAATATGAGAGTTTTAAATGGGGAAAATATGTTGTTTTTCATTTCAAGATGTAATGTAAAACTTATTTTTGTATCTTGTATTTATAGGGCTACTAAACAGATTGGTCCTTCAGGATTTTATTTCTTGTTATCATGCCAATGTAATAAAATAATGTAATAACACTGAGAAAATGGGGCTATGGAATTTCATTTTTTCTTGGGTTTTATATTTTAAATGGGGTTTAAAAGTGGATCTGTTTTTGAAATTTAAATTTGTGTGTGTTTTTTTGAAAATAGGATTTGGGAAAATCTGTGTTTGTTTCTTACTATATATTGAATTCTTATGTTATAAATGTTCATTTTAACTAGTGTTTTTGGAATATTTCAATAATGAAAATTTGTGGACTCTTTGGTTATAATCTACTGAGTTATTTAATCTTACACCTTACTTGTGACTCTTGGTGTCGGTAGACCCAAACTATTTTGTAGGTGAGGGTTTCAGGTTTAGTTTCTCTTAGAGTAGGTTGGTTTTGTGGATTGTTGCAACCAAGAGGTCACATGGAGATATTATTGGAAAGGTCCCATTTTAGTTTTATTTCTAGTTTTGTTTGTTCAACATTTGTTTTATTTGTATCAGTTTTATATGTTTATTGATTTTTAGTTGTCAGTTAATTATTGCAAGTTCACTTGGTTTATTTGATACTAGTTTTCTTTGGGTTAAATCATTCCCATTGAATTATTTTGAGGCTCAAAACTAGTTTCCAACCCATGGCGATCAAGAATTCCCTTCAGTACATGTCTTAGACTGGGTTGTATGTTGGGTTGGATGACATCTCGACTTGGTTCATGAAATTCTATTAATATTGATGAATTTAAAAAATATGAATATTTATTTAATATTTTTTAATATTGATAAATATTTAATTAATATTTAGTGATATTTTATTTATATTTATGATTATTTAATTAATATTTATTTATATTTAATTTTTATTATTTTTTATTAATAATTGTTTTAATATTTAATTAGATAATATATATATAGTAATATCCACCAAGGTGCAGATCCATGATAGCTTCCCCTATGGGTCTTGGTGTGGTCTCGAGTTCGAGTCACACTGAGTACATACCTACATTATATGTTGTCTTTTTTTTTTCTCTCTATAATTTATCCCCTTTCATTGAATAAACTATGGCTTCACCCTCAAATTTTATTTATTAATATTTTTTTTAATACGGAGTTAGATTTAACACATTTCACTCTTCCAATAGAAAATTCACATAGGAAGCATGAAACTCATTCACGCTTCCTTTTGAGGGGAGAAGTGTGAATGAATTTCATGCTCTTAGGATCCATTATTGAAAATATCCCAACCCCTATCCCTTTTAAAAAACCCATTTATGAAAAATAGAATGCTGGTAATCATCCTTAAGTGGGACACCACTTGATTTTTTTTTAAAAAAATGGTGAAAAATGGTATATAACATGAGTAATATTTTGGTAAAGGCCGAAATTTGTTTGGTGAGATAGTTTTTTGTGTGTGAATCTTTCTTTATATGGCGGCTCTCTAATGGTACTATGATTTTGACCATTTTCAAATTTGAAATAGAGAAATTATTCTCATATAATTTTATTTCATATATGATGGTCTTTAATATATTTTTGATATTTTTTAACTTTTGTTTTGATGAATAACATCTACAATACATGGGAAGATCTATTTATATTTCATTATCAAGCTGAATTCTTAGTTTCAAGTCACTTTCAAACTGTGTCACCTTTCTGACAATGTTCATTTGTGTGTTTTTCACTTTTCATATTTCCCAACATTGGATATCAAACGATGTATTTTTTATTCCAGATGAATTATTTTTTTCAAATTTAAATTACTTTTAAAATTTTTATGAAAAATTATTTCATTTTATTATAATGTATTTTTGTTTGGGATTTTGTTCTTTGGATTGCTACAAGCATGCCTCTATATGGGATTTTCATTGAGCCTTAGATTGTGTATTTGGTATGGGGGATGACTCATGGTTTGGTGGTTCTCTAGCTTAATCCTTGGCTCCTTTTTGTGTGTTTAGCTGGCCGTTGATTAGGATGTATCTAACAAATCTTGATTTTGGATTTTCTATATATTGATTTTGTGATGGTCTACTTCCATTTTCACCTACCCATTTCCCTATCACATTTTGTCTCATTATTTTTTATATCAATTGCACCAACCTACCTTCATGATCATTCTACTCACCCTCCACCGTACACATGTTCCACCTTTAATATTTCACATTTCGGCTCGTCACTTGACCTCTACTGCACTATTATTACTCAGTGTGTATCTTTTGTTTTTTCAACGTGAAATTATTCATATTCAATATTCACCAACTAGAGAGATAACCTGAGATAAATATATTATCTATGGTTTTACTCATCTATGGTTTTTTAGGGACCACTATTCTGGTGATCCCCTTCAGTGGAGATCTCACCTCCCATGAGGTGTGTTCGACCATAGAACTTTTCTGAAGTATCATCCTCAATAATATTATTTTCTAGCTACCTCTTATCGAGTTCTTGGTGAAAGCAGGTGTTTTTAAGGCTGTATTTGTTTTTTTTGTTTTCATTCAATATTGTATAATCTTCCTTATTCTTTTTTGGGGTTTTGTTTTTGTGTGTTTTTCCATCCAACTTGAGGGTGTATGTTTCCATCTTCAATCTGTGGTTCACTACTGGTTCCTGGAGTGATGAGGTCCTTATCCTTGGATAGTTTCTGTGATATGTGTGTATTTCAATCTGATTTACATTTTCTATTGCATGTTTTCTAATTTTTTTATAATAATAAAATATTTTTGTGGTGTTAATTATATTGATTAGGACCAAACTGGTCCAAAACACATAAATTCATTGTGTTCTTTATTTCTCTACATCTCTTTTGTTGTTTGTTCATTTATCCTACTTGTTTTTCTTTCGTCTTCTCCTTTTCTTTTCAGACTATTTTGATTCTTGAATTTATTTTTTTATTCCACATTTATTCTAGTTTGTTTATTCAGATCGAATACCCTTCCCCTCCTTTAATAATTCTTATAAATAATTGATTCAAATTACAATAGGATGATTTTATTGAACATAACCAATAATCCTATGCAGTGATTAAAAATAAAGGATCTTTTTTTTGTCAATTGAATTAATTTTAATGATTTTAGTACCCAGAAGACAAAAAAATATGTCACATTAAGAATGATATTGTCACGATAATAGTTCATGTTATTAAAAGAACAAGAAATGATCTTTGTCAGTGCTAAAAAACACTGACATGCTAAGCGCTCTTAAAAGTCACATCCTTTATTACTGCTAAAAAATTCATTAATAAATCTAAAAAAACTTATTTTTTACCTACTCTCCCCCTCACTTTATCAATTCTTCAACCCATGATCTATCTCGCACACAAACCTTTTTTTAGCACCCATAATGTCCATTTGTAAGAATTATTCCATTTACCAGCTAAATGTTCACCCACACATGCCTAAATTCGATCTTCTGACCACTGTTTTGCAATTGGAACCGCTCTATCACTATCTCAAGATGGATTTATTTTATATTTTACAATATATATATATATATATATATTTACATATATCTTTTTTATTTATATATTTAAAAATTATTTTTAAATACATTTATAAAATATATGTTTGTGTGTGTTTGTGACATATATATAGTAATATTTATTTAAATATATTATATATTGACATTAATTTACATATATTAGAATATAAAATATAATTATATATCCATTTATTAATATACACACATTTTTATATATAAACATTATATGTACATTTGTATAAGTATATATATATATATTCATATATTTTTATAATGTGAAAATCTTGAGATCATGCTTTAAATAAAATTGATAATTATTACTTACATATGATTTATATAATTATCTTTAAATTCATTTTTAAAATATTTATTTATACTTACACACATATATATATATTAATACATATTTACATATCATTTTATATTTAGAATCAATTTTTTTTAATGTATTTATGAATATTTATTATAAATAGGTTTACATAAATTATTTAATGATAATTATATGTTTATAAATATTAATTTATATAGGATGTATTTACACAATATTATCACACACCTTAGGTTTATCCTAGGTGATTCATAGTCATCATTTATTTAAAACCTTCATAGTAGTTCCTATAGAGTTTGTGAATTTCCAAAGCATATCCCCCAAGAATGCCAAACTATATGTGCAGCAAAGCCTGTTGTCATGCATTAGGTGATTATAAATTATTTATAAATGTTCATTTTTAGAGTTATTTACCCTAGTTACTTCTATTCGATATCCATATCCACTTATAGTATCCAGATAGGGATGTAATTTCTTAAAAACCACTTGGTCAATCCTTTACCAAAATTCCCAGACATTTTCCTATACTTTGACTAATCCTTAGACTTATCCTGATACAAATACCCATACATATTCATAGAAATATCCTTATAGATATCACTAATGTTTTCTCATCCATGTTTCCAATGTTTATATAAACCTTTCCTCTAATACCAACTATAGTTACTCGGGATTCTCACACAAATATAAAATATCTTTTTAGATGAATATACAATAATTACACAAACAAATGCCTATGGACTATAACAGTGTAGTATCATTTTATTATATATATATATAACAAAAAATATCATAATTTAATTTCTATTTAATATCCCATATTATTGCATTGAAAATAGACTAGAATTATGAAAAAACTCTAACACAAGGATCCCATTTATAGGGGGTTTCCCTAAAAATCCATATGGATTACCAACATGGGATTCAGGTCCCCCCTTCCCTACACATAATTATTAATATATTATCATTAACAATTAGTATTTAAATATAAATAAATATTTATTACTAATAAATAATAATACCTAAATAATAATTAAATGTTAAAATTTACAATAAAATATTAATAATTAACTAATTAATAATAATAATAATAATAATAAAAATATTAATAAATAACTGATTAATTACTAATTAATTATTAATAGTTAATAGTAATTAAATAATTAGTAATTAAACAAAATTTAATTACTTACTAAGAACATTAATTAGTAATTAAATAAATAAATAAATCTTAATTATTCATTATTAATTATCAATTATAATTTTTTACATAATTACTAATAAATGTTTTAAACTATTATTTAGTTATTAAATATTAATAATAAAGATTTAATTATTAAATTACAAATTACAAATTAATTAATATTAAATTATTATTAATTTATTAACTAATCATTTATAATAAATATTAATTTCTAGTCCATATTAGGTAAATAAATTTATTAATATTTAAAAATATTAATTTCTAATAAATATTTATTATTAATTAATATTAATTACTTTTAAAAATTTAATATTATTATTTAGTAACAAATTAATAATTGAAATATAATTATTAGTTATTAATTAATTAGTAAATAAACAATATATTAGTACTTAATACCAAAGCGGTGGATACCATGAGTTTTAGCCCATGTTCCTTGATCTTTTTTTTAAAAATAAAACAAAGAAACAATGACGGAGATTTGACTAAAAAAACATGCCCATGTTTAGCATACCGATAGAAACAATCATGAAAATCTAAATAAACCATTATCATTTTTTGTTACCTCCCCTTCCTCAGGGGTGTTGAACTCTTGTCCACTTCAGAGTAATCCATGGATTTTGATCCATCCCTACACCAATGGACTGTTTGTTTTGGCATCTTCGAATCTAGTGTTTGTTTTATTGACATCATGTGTGGCCTCTTTTTCACCACTCCTTTCACCATATTCTAATTTTTCTGCCAAAGGGGATTTCTTATCCTTTAAATATTGGGAAATATTAGTACATGGCTCTACATGAGGATGCATTATCATCCTTTAACTATCCTCTTTTCCAAATGTGATCAAGAAAAATTTACATGCATGGATATTGTTGTAGATATCTCTATATTTTTTCAATTCTTGTTGATATAATTCCCTACTAATAATAAAATTAATATTATCAAGAATTAAATATTTTCTATAAAAGGTGAAACCTATTTGGGAGGGGGTATATCACCTTGTCAATGTTTTCTCCATGGTTGTGGTGGAACTGGTTGACGTTGCCTCCACCACTATCAAGGATGCTGGGTTTTTATCTCCACTGGATGTAACACAAAATTTTCATTAATTAACATTCCTGCATGCATTGGTGAAGAGAAATCTCAATCAGGAAAGGGGGCCTTCCCAGTGTCTATGAATACTGCCTAAAAAATTTGTCAAGCCATGTCAAATACTAGAGGTAATTCAAAACCATTATCCTCGTTCTCATGCATAACATCCACTATTTTTATAATATTTGTTGAGGTTCTTCCCCTTTTGGGAAGTGATAGACTTCTAAAATTAATCTTTCCACTAGACTAGTAGTTATCTTTAAGAAGCACTCTAGGGTCTCCGCAACTTCACTACCGATATCTTCACATTCAATGGACTCACAACTACATCCACATTTATGTAAATTTCCATAATTAAGAGGAGGAATATAAATGGACACATCTTTTTCAATTTTAACAGCAGGAGTGTCAAAATTTAACTGAAAAGATTTAACAACATCACTAAAATAAAAATTGTCCTAAATTATTTTAGGAGCATCATCCCCATGACCCTCAACTCTTCCTTCTAGCCTATTATCATCAAGGGAAAATTTATACCCATTCATAGGCCTGAAAACATTTGTTCACATTATATTTTCTTTACCAGTAGGCCCCTTATCATCTTTAATTCCTCTATTTCCATTAGAAAGTCCAAACTCTATCACTGGTAGTTTAAATTTACAATTTTTGACCTTATTCCCCCTTTTTTACAATTGGATCATTTTAGTACCTTGAGGCATGATTATATAATATCCCCAATGAATTAAAAATTTAAAAAAACTTGTAAAATATTCTAATTAAATATAGGGTTCAAATTTAAATTCAATAGCTATTAGAAATATAATTTCAATAAAATAAAAGCAAGATAAACTTCCATAAGAACTCTGGCATAATACCCATACCTTGCAAGCTCAGTTTCCTTGTCACATTTAATAAGGATAACACGGGATGAGATGACATCCAGGATTATCTTTGGGTGCCAATCAAATTTATCATAGTATTATTCTATTATAGTATTATTTTTGAGATCCTAGAAACCATTGGGCGTCTCTATTATGTACTCTTGATTATTAGTGGACTCATCTTTATGGAATGGGTCATGTGGTATTTCCCTTTTGGGTTTTCTATTATAAAAATATATGGTGTCAAAATTTAATTTTTTAAAATTATTTTTTGGTAGCTGTGCAACAATTTTAAATTTTAGGCTTGCTTTATGGGAACAAAAATTCATTTTTAATGGGTATTATCATTTTGGTTTGTTTGCATATTTTTCATTTGTAATCTTTCTTAAAATCTTGTATTATATAATTTATTTTTCTCTGATAAATTATGCTATCAAATTATAATTGGTTGATTTTTTTAATGGTACCAACTAACATATGTGGTGTTTGAAAATTAAATATCTACATTTTATAAATAGAATGAGAATTTGACCATGATATGCTTTGTGGTTTCATTAATTAGTGGTTCAAGAGAAATGTGATGATCTATATTATCAACATATCTCACACTAAAACTTTTGGAGAGAATATTGAGAATACAATTGCTTCTAAAACTGAAAATAATAATATTTTTTCTTTTCAAATAGGTTGTTGGGTGAAAACCCAGGTCCCACATTGGTTTTTGAGAAGGATAATAACACACATATAATATTTGATGGATGATTCCTCTCATCAACCATGAGTTTTAGTATAGATCCCCAGAAAAGATTATGTGTTGGGACTAGAATACCTAGGGATGGAGGAAATAGATCGTAACATGTTTTAGGATATTATGACAAAGTTGTATGAGGCCAAGTCATTACACAATAAAATTATCTTAAAGGGAAAATTATACACTCTTAAAATGGAATATTCATTGTCAGGGACCAACCACATCAACACCCTCAATGCCCTTTTTGTCCAGCTTATGACATAGGGCTACAAAATTGTGGATACTAAACATAAAGAGATTCCACTCCATATCATGATAGATTCATATGATTAGAATATCATCAAACTCACCAACAATTTACTAATGGATATGTTTATCTTTAATGATGTTGTAGTTATGGTTCTTCAAGAATAATTTTAGTGCAAGAAAAAGGAAAATAGAAAATTTTTTTTGCACCAAGTGGATGATTTTTCAATGGAAAGATGAAGAATGATGATGTATGGTTTTATTGGGAGCTTGAATCATTGATTTTCTAAATCAAGGATAAAGAATAAAAACATTAGATGTTACAATTGTGGTAAGAGGAGGAATGTTATAAAAAATTTACGGAATAATAAGGGTGGTGAAAATAACCCTCAAGTAAATGTGGTGAGTGCTTCTAAAAATGGATAAATACATTTTTGTGAAGTGAAAATGATTACTGAAGGTATACACTATCTCAACAATGCATATATTATTATCTCTAGAGAATCATGGAACATGATATCTCATCAATAATGGTTTGATCAGAATGAATCTATCTTGGAAGGGCCTGTGTACATGGGGAATGATCAGAACATGAAGATTATTGGAGTCATCGCCATCAAATTGAAGATGCATGATAACATAATTTGAACCATTGAAGGATTATTCCATGTGAAAATCCTGAAGAAGATCATTTTTTCCTTTAGAAATTTTAATGATACAAGATGCAACACTCACATCGAGAAAGGGATAATGATGATTGTTAAGGTTGTTTTTGTGCTGATTAGGGATGAGAAGAAATCAAATAACCTACACATGCTTATGGGTGTAAAAACAAGGATGTTCATATAGTTGTAACATTAACTACAAAAATGTATGTGTCAATAAAATTATAGAATCAATAGATTTTACATATATCCAAATGAGACCTGAAGAACATTTCATATTGAAACATACAATCTAGGCTTAAAAGGGTATCTTTACCATTTTGAAAACATTTTTTTGAGAAATAAAAATAGTTTGAGTGGTAAACCCTCTAATCCTACATCCAAAATTCCAGGATTCAAATCCTAAAAAGACCCATAGGTGGATTTACGAAGAAGGTATGTGGAGACATAGGCATGACATAGGCAGGCGGTGAAGCTGGTGGTGATATAGGAATAATGATTTAGTAGGCCTTCTAGTCAGTATAATGGCCCACATGGCCTATGGCCTATTAGATATGTAATGGGTATCCCTCTACCCAGATAGTAATATGTCTTTGATTTGAAAATAAAAAGCGATTCTGAATCAAAATTCTAATAATTTCTGACATCAATGGTGAGGAGCATGGATATATTTGATTTGATCCATTCCAACATTTGGCAAGCATTGGTTATGTCCCTTGAAGGGGAAAAGTACTTTTTAACTTTCCTTAATGGATATTTCAAGATATTTTGGGTATTTTCAATCAAGAATAATACATATGCCTTTGAAGTCTTCCAAACATTCAATGTAAGGAAGGTGATTGGATCTGAAAAGAATATAAAGTGTTTGAGGACTAACAATGGTGGAGAATATAAAGGTGAAGAGTTTGATTTTTTTTTTCAATAGGAAGGAATCAAGAGACAATTCATGTTGGAATAAAATCCTGAACATAATAAAGTGGTAGAGTGGATGAATAGAACTTTATATTATATAACATGGGTGATACTGATTATTGTAGGAATTTCCATGAATTTATAGGCAGAAGTAGTGAAAAATTACTTCTATGTAATCAATTATTCTCCTTTAGTGGAAATAAATATCCCAATATTTGTTTCATTGTCAAATTTATCATAGTATAATTTTTGAGATCTTGGAAACATTTTATAGAATCTATTATTTAATATTTATTATTAGTGGATTATTAATTATTGACATGGTCTTGTGGTATTTACCTTTTGGGTTTTCCATGTTAAAAATATTTGGTGCTAACAATTAATGTTTTACAAATATTTTTTTTGTTACTGTCAAACCATTTTAATTTTGTAGGCATGTTTGAATTGAATGAAATTTTATTTCTGATGGGTGTTATCTTTTTATGTTTGTTTTAATATTTATCACTTGTAATCTTTCACAAAATGTAGGATCAGATGATTTATTCTTATATGATTAACTATGGAATCAATTTATAATTGGATGATTTTTTCAAATGGTACCAACTATGATATGTAGTGATTAAAAATTAAGTGTATATTTTTAATAATACAATGAATCTTGTAGTGTTTAGTACCAAGAAGTCGAAAAGTATTTCAGATGAAGAATGAGACACTGAGTGTTGTATGGTTTGTGGTTTCATTCATTAGTGAGTTTAAAGAAACAAGATGATCTATATTGTCAATGTAAGAACCCGTGTTTTTATGGACAGTCGTTTTGAGAAGAAATTTGAATTTTTGCTGTTGGATGATCATGAGGGGTAAAACGGTCATTTTCCCTTATAAACTGATCTCAGATAATTTTTCTAATAGCCTCGTTGGTCCCAGAATAGGGAGCTTACCCTAGGATAGGAGTTTGGAGGAAATCTGAGCTGTTCAAATTTTGGCGGAATATTTAATATTTAATATTATTAAATTAAATATTAAATTATTCGTGTAGGTTTGTTTGGAAATTACTTTTAAACTAAGGTTTTGATTGAGATTTGTTTGCGCTGTTGAGCCTGGAATAGGGAGTTTAGCCTAGGTAAGGCATAAACTCATGTCGGGCTCCGGGGCCGTCCCGAGCCCCTCTTTCTTCCTTTTCTTTTCTTCCTTTTCTTTTCTTCTGTATTCTTTCCTCCTCCTCCTTGTGCACATATCTTTAGCCACTCCTCCTTGGATGAGAACTGTTAGATAATATGGAGATTGAGAAAGAGGGAGAGCTGGGAGGCAAGAAGGGTACCGATTCGAAGCTCTCGACGCACTGAGTCGGCATGCGACATCCGGGAGCCGCGAAATCAACCGAAGCTTCGGCGGTTTCCACCCGAAGGTAGGGCCATTTATGTTTTAGCCATAGAGCCCCTTTTTAAAATGTCGTTTTATATCTTTTAAGAATTATATTTCTTGCTTGTGGCCCTTCAAGGATGGATCTAATGTTTCAGGGGAGAAAACGGGAGTTTCCGGTGTTTTCAGGGTTTTCCCATCGGAAAACCCAGAATACACGAAGTGTATTCTAGGGGTACACACCATCTGTTTTTCCCATTCAGGGAATACAAAGTTTTATTAATTGAAGTCCATGTACATTGAGTATACGCCGTGTAGTGGGTGGCTGTGAGGCTGGCCGTGTGGAGTAGAACACAGAATAGTGTCTTTTTTAGGACTACACGCCGTGTACATTAAGTACACGCCATGTATTGGTACACGGGCATGTGTTCGGGTGAAAATGGACATGACGTAACTTTTTGTGAACATTACACGCCGAATACTATAAAGTACACGCCGTGTACTACTGTAGGATCGAATAAGTAGATGTATATGTATATTAGATGGAAAAATACAAGAGGGGGGGGGGGGGTGAATTGTAGGTTTAAAAACCTTTGATTTAAACACTTAAGAGATTAGTTTAAAAGGTCTTAAACTAATACAAATACAAACACCCATGATTGTATTGAATATTAAAGGTATGATGTATTGTAATAATAATGAAATGTAAAACAATTGTATTCAAGATGAATACAATAATCAGAGTAATATAAAGATGAATGATTCTACCTTAAAGCGTATAGAATCAATCAATACAATATGTAATAGAATGGATGTAATTGAAACAATTACAAATGTATAAGAGATAGAAAAGGAAAAAAAAACAATTTCCTTTCTAATACAATTAGCAGCGGAAATGTAAAAGAATTAAAATTCTTTTAACCCAAAGAGAAGGGTTATCCTTTCACCTAGGATAAAAGGTTTGTCTCACCAACACCTTGGTGAGCCCTCGATACGATGACCAGACTGTCCATCTGCCTATCCCTGGCAGCCCTCAATACGATGATCAGAATGTCTATCTGCCTATACGTGGAAGCCCTCGATTTTGTAGGTAATCGGTACCTCTATCTTTCAATTACTTGAAAGCCCTCGATACGATGATTGGACGCACAAGGCAGATGAGAGAAGTCACAATGTCTCTCTCTAGAACTTGATAGAAGTAGAGTATCACAATTGTTCCATAAATCTCTATTTGTTCATTCATTGTACTTTCAGCTTCAAATGACCTCCTATTTATAGGCCTCGGGTTACAACGGTCACATATCCTCCAACGGTCATATTTCTCCGAAAAACTTGGAGGGACTTGGACACCTGACATCATAACGGTCATATTGAAATAGAAAGCACGACATCGTTTTGATTAGTTTGTAACTAACTCAACGACATCGTATTGGTTAAAACAAAATATATGAAGATGATAAACAATAGTACGATTAATATGAAACAAGTTTTTTTGACTAAGTACAAAAACAAGTAATGAAAGTATGAATAGTAGAGTCAGTACGATACATTTGACAGTGTTAGTACGATACGATTAACAGAATCAATATGATATGATTGACAGAGTCAGTACGATACGATTGACAGAGTCAGTACGATACGATTGATAGAGTCAGTATGATACGATTGACAGCGTCAGTACGATATGATTGAAAAGATTAGTACGATACGATTAAAAAGACATTTGTGATTTCCAAAACAAAATATAGAAGTCAAAATAGAACTTTTGACTTAACAATCTTCCCCTTTTGGAAAGCACAACACACAAAGTAAATATAACAAGAAATAGTTATCTCCCCCTGAGTTATTAGAAACCCTTCTGAATTTGAATACAACTAACTCCCCCTTAGGTGTATACTTTCCTAAGGATTGTATTCATAGATTTTCCTTGGTTTCGAAGTATTTTATTAAACCAATCTCCCTTTGTAAAACATTATCCCCCTTTATAAAAAATTCTCCCCCTTTGTGGTTTACAAAAATAATGGGGTTACTTAGAGTTTCCTGAAAGGATTAGAGAAAAGAAATTGCAGGGCAAAAGAAAAGAATCAAAAAAGTTATTACAAAACAAAGACAGGTTCCAAAAGAAAATAAATACAATCAGTCATTTGTTTTCTCTTTCCTTCTCCTTCTTTATGAGCTCATGAAGAACAACTTTCATCTTCTTGATTTATTTCTTGTCTTCAGAAATAACATCACCTTGAGTTCTGAGAAGCTCTTGTTGGTCTGCAAAAATATGATCTTGATTCTTGAAAGTCTCCTCCGGGACTCTGATTACTTCCTCAAGGGTATGAATTCTGTCTTGCAGATTCTTGTTATCTTTGGATAACCCAGTGTTTTGTTTCTTCAAGAGAACTATTTCATCTTTGAAAGATGAAAGCTTCAAAAACTCAGCCTGAAAGACATTCATTATCTCCTGCAAGTCTTTTACTGAAGGAACATCGGCTCGTTGATAAGACAAAAGATTCACCCTTTCAACCATTTCTCTGTCAAGCTTATTGAAAGCAATTGCAAGATCATTTGACAAACTTCTTATATCTTCAATTGCTATCTCATGATCATTGACTAAGCTCTCTGTTTTGTATGACCACTTGGTCATCTTGTTGCAGACCTTCTTATGGGAAGCCGAACTTTCTGAAAGAACTTTCAAATCAGCTTCGACTGACAAAACTTTCTTTCTTAATTATTTTACAGAACCAAACTTCTTTTTTTGATTGTCAGTAATAAAATAAATCTTTCCTTCCAGCCTAGGGAAAAATGGAATGGTCTTCTCAACCCTTCTCAAAACATGGACAATGTAATCACTCTTCTTGAGTGAGATTGTATGTTCTGAATCAATATCCTCATCGTACGAAGGCAATTCATTTGATTGGATTGAGTCTACAACTGGCTGTTTTCCTTTCGCTTTTTATTTCTCTTTTCTAATTTGTCACTGATGGCCAAAACTTTTTCAGTATGAGAAGATTGAGCACCTTGATTTACTTGAGAGGGTGCTTATCTGGAGTTTCAGAAGTTTCAAAAGGTTCTTGATCAGCACGAGTAATTTGTTGAACATCTTCACTTAGCTTTTGAACCTATTCCTCCATACTGTTCTTAGAACTTTGAAGAAATTCCAAAAGAAAATCTCCTTCCTCTTCTTGAACTTCTTATATCTCTTCTAACATTTGTTTTCCTTTTTCTTTTTCAAGAAGACTCTGTATGATAGGATCTTGATGCACTTCTTCCATCAGTTGAGCACTAGCATCCTCAACCATTTTCAAGACTTTAGAGATATCAAAGTATTGAGCATTTCTTTTCAAAAGAGTTTTCTTTTTCTTTTCATCCTTAAGGGAATCTTCTACCCTTATTCTTTCTGCAAAAGCCTCAGCTGGGTCAAGACTGAACTTTGGATCACCTTCCTTTCTCTGCTCCTTATCCTTTCTCCATTTGGCTACAACTTCTTTACTGTACTTTGGCTTCTTCTTAGGCTTTGATCTGGTTTTCAGGTCAGACTTTTGAGTAATACCAGCAGATTGAAAGTCTTTGGTTGGTATAGGTGCCGATTGATTCTGAGGAGATTCAACTTCTACATCCTTAACAAATAATTTTTAATTTGGATCAAAACAAACATTCATCTTATTTAAAGTACTCTTACAAATCCAAGATGGCTTCAAATCTATTAGCTTTCCTTTCAAAGGAATGTTTCAAAACTTCATACTCTCAAGAATAAACTTTGTAAGGATGGATGGATACATAATCAAATGAGATTTGATTGCCCCTGAATTTACATTCTTAATTGTTTCAAAAACATATCCCATGAGATTCACTTTTCTCATGTTGACAAGATAGTACAACATGAAGTTATCAGAAACTTTCAGAGTTTCTCTATCCCCTCTCCTTTGGATAAGAAAACCTTGCATCCATAAAGTCACAAACCGATTGTCTGGAGAAAGATGAGCCACTTTTCTCTTCTCTTCATTTATAACAAATAAAGACTTCTCAACACTTTCTCTATTAAACGTACCGACTTCCTCTGGTAGTTTATGAGATAGACAGAAATAATCCCCTTCTGTTGGGACATTCAGAAAATGAGCCGCTTGTTTCACAGACATAGACAACTTTCTATCGTACACAACAAAATTGATAGTCATATTCTTGTCAAAAGATACGGTTTTATAGAACTGACAGACTTTATCAAAGAGAACCAGATCTTGAGAAACAGGCTTTTCAACACACAAATGCTCCCATCCTTGAAACAAGATAATCTTCTTGAGAGTATAATTATATGAATCATACAAGTCGCGGGAGACTACCTTTCCCTTAAAAGGTCTTTTTTCGAGAAAGCCTTTGAAGACATATCGGCAGGAGTGTTGGCAGAAGATTGAGACATAGGGATACTGCCGATGAAAGATCGTATGATGATTTAAAACAGTGGAGCAGAGCTTCTCCTCAAAACCTGAAAAATCAATGTGGGTTTGGGGAGGGAGGGGGGGATATTTATAAGAGATACAGGGGTGACCGTTGATCTTCTACGGTCAGGATTAGAGGAAAACAGATCAATGGTTAGGATTAAAATGAAGAGAAAAAAATAAAAAAAATGAAAAGTACCTGCTGGAGAACGTAAGGTTATCGTTGGTTTTAGTAAAGTTCAAATGGAAACACAAATGTACAAAGTAAAAAAAACTATTAATCGTCATACTGATGGAAAACAATGTCGTTACCATTAACTGACAAACTTATGGAAAACAAAATCATTACCATCATCGGTCGATACGATGGAAAAGAAATTCATTACCATCATTGGTCAATACGATGGAAAAGAAAATCATTACCATCATTGGTCGATACGATGGAAAAGAAATTCATTACCATCATCGGTCGATATGATGGAAAAGAAATTCATTACCATCATCGGTCGATACAATGGAAAAAAAGTCATTACCATTATCGGTCGATACAATGGAAAGGAAATTCATTACCATCATCGGTCGATATGATGGAAAATAAACTCATTACCATAATCAGTTGATACGATGGAAAGGAAATTCATTACCATCATTGATCGATACGATGGAAAAGAAATTCATTACCATCATCGGTCGATACGATGGAAGAGAAAATCATTACCATCATTGGTCGATACGATGGAAAAGAAATTCATTACCATCATCAGTTGATACGATGGAAAAGAAAGGTGTATAAAAATAAAACTGTCAATACGATAAATAGAAAAACAAAAACACATACCAGGAGAGTAAATAATTAAAGATCATAAGATAAAAAGAAACATAAAAAAACATAGTAAGAAATGCCCTCCCCCTTTCAAAGGGAGTTTTTACTGTAAGGAGAAAATTAAAAAAGGAAGTGGATATGAATGATTATTTTAATGTAATCATTTCTAGCTTATGTTTTATAAACTCAAACCTATCGAAAGGTAATGGTTTTGTAAAAATGTCAGAAAGTTGTTCTTGCATTCCGATAAATTGTAAAACGATGTCTCCTTTTTGTGTGTGATCCCTAAGAAAGTGATGCCTAACATCTATGTGTTTTGCACGAGGGTGATGTGCTGGGTTCTTACTAAGAGCTATGGCACTAGTATTATCCCAAATAATTTGAGTTTTAGAGAAACTTAATCTATAGTCAATGAGTGTGTGTTGCATCCACAATACTTGAGCACAGCAACTTCCAGCTGCTAAATATTCAGCTTCATCAGTGGATAGTGCTGTTGAGTGTTGTTTCTTGCAGGACCAAGAAACCAGAGAATCTCCTAAGAAATGACATGTTCTAGATGTACTTTTTCTATCCATTCTACAACCGCCAAAGTCAGCATCTGAAAAACTTAAAAAAAAATCATTCCCAGAAGAGTAAAGAAGACCTAAATCCATAGTGCCTTTTAAATACCGAAAGACTCTCTTTATGACTTTTAAGTGAGACTCTTTTGGATTAGATTGATATCTTGCACATAAGCATACAGAAAACACTAAGTATGGTCGACTAGCTATCAAGTATATCAAACTTTCTATCATACCTCTGATTTTTTTTGATCTACTAGTTTCCCAGTTTCGTCAGGATCAAGTGTATTTGAGGTACCGATTGGAGTACTAATACTTTTAGTCTTGTCATAACCATACTTTTTGAGTAAATTTTTTATATACTTGTGTTGAGATATATATGTTCCTTCTGGTTTTTGATAAATTTGAAAACCTAAAAAGAATGTTAACTCACCCATCATACTCTTTTCAAACTTATATTTCATTAAATTTGAAAAATAATCAGTTAAAGATTTCCGAGTTGTTCCAAATATGATGTAATCAACATAGATTTGAACAATCAAAACATTTTTATTTTCCATTTTTATAAAAAGGGTTGGATCTGCTGTACCTTTTATATAATTGTTTTGTAGAAGAAATCCTATAAGTCTATCATACCATGCTCTAGGGGCTTGCTTAAGACCATATAGAGCCTTGGTAAGTTTGAAAACATGATCAGGATGTTTTTGGGTCTTGAAAACCAGGAGGTTGTTCGAAAAAAACTTCTTCTTGAACAAAACCATTTAGAAAAGCACATTTTACGTCCATTTGAAATTGTTTGAAATTGAAATATGCTGAAAAGGCTAATAGAATACGAATAGATTCAAGTCTAGCTACAGGAGCATCTGTTTCTTCATAGTCTATTCCCTCTTGTTGATTATAGCCTTTAGCAACAAGTCTTTCTTACTTCTTACAATGATTCCATTTTCATCACATTTGTTTCTGAAAACACATTTTACACCAATTACAGTTGTTTATTTAGGTCTATCAACTAAAGTCAAGACTTGATTCCTCTAAAATTCATTTAGTTCATCTTGCATTGCTTTGATCCAATCATCATCACCTAAGGCCTCACTTGGACTTTTAGGTTCAAATTCGGAAAGAAAATCAAGATGTTCTATTTAATTTCTTAAGGAATTTCTGGTCCTTACAGGTTGATTTACGTCACCAATGATGTTATCACTGGGATGATTCCTAAGAAAAAATTGATTTGGGTTTTGTAAAACCTGTTCATCAACATATGGTAGAAAATCTTCCGTGGTAAATGCATCAGGAGTACTTTTTAGAACATTTTCCTCATCGGAATGATCTTTTAATAACGGTTGATAAACATTTTTAAAAAACACATTCGAGGAAATAGGATTGGTTTGGTTGAAAACAAAAGGATCAGATTCATCAAATTTCACATGTACTGTTTCCTCAACAGTACAAGTGTTTTTATTAAAAACTCTATAAGCCTTAGAAGTTGTATAGTAACCTAGAAATATTCCTTCATCAGATTTTGCTGCAAATTTGTGTAGATTATCTTTTGTATTCAGAATGAATACTTTGCACCCAAAAACTTTGAAGTATGAAACTTTAGGTTTTCGGCCAGTCCATAACTCATAAGGGGTTTTATTAAGAAATGGTGTAGTTAAAACATGATTTATTGTATAACAGGAAGTACTAAAAGCTTCAGCCCAGAAGTGCATAGAAATTGAGTATTGACTCAACATGGTTCGAGTCATTTCCTAAAGAATACGATTTCTTCTTTCAGTAACACCATTTTTGCTGAGGAGTTCTTGGAGTTGAGAAATTGTGAGTAATACCTTTCTTACTAAAAAAAGTTTCAAAATCTGAATTTTGAAATTCACCACCATGATCACTATGAATAGTTATCAATGGTAGGTTTTTCTCATTTTTAACTTGGGCTCTAAAAGTTTTGAAATAGGAAAAAGCTTCAGATTTCTTTGTGAGAAAGTAGACCCATGTAAATCAAGTAAAGTCATCAACTAAAACAAATACATAGTATTTGCCTCCAATGATTCCAGTTTGTTTAGAACCAAAAATATCCATATGCACTAGCTGTAATGCATTAGAAGTTGAAACTTCATTAATTGATTTAAAGCTAGTTTTATGTTGCTTTCCAAATTGACAAGTATCACAGACTTTTGA
The DNA here is from genome assembly GCA_963277665.1 of Viscum album. Classification (NCBI taxonomy): domain Eukaryota; kingdom Viridiplantae; phylum Streptophyta; class Magnoliopsida; order Santalales; family Viscaceae; genus Viscum; species Viscum album. The sequence continues at coordinate 1,876,830,396 of OY728146.1, read as the reverse complement.
AGAATCATATCTAAGATCCGGTAGCCCTTTCACAAGTCTTTTCATTGAAAGTTTACTAAGGTTTCTCAGATTACAATGTCCTAGTCTCCTATGCCATAGCCATTATTGGTCTTCTACAGCACTTAAGAAGGGTAAGTTTTTGCTCCTAAGGTCTTCTAAGTTAATAGTGTAAACATTCTCTTGCCTATGAGCAGATATAATGAACTCATCCTTGGAATTGTGAACTAGAAAATTATCATTTCTAAAATTCACAAGGTAACCTTCATCACATAATTGACTTATACTGATGAGGTTGTGCCTAAGACCTTTAACAAACAAAACATTTGAAATAATAACTTTTCCAAGAAAAAAGATATTACCTATACCAACAATCTTTCCTTGAGCATTATCTCCGAAGGTAACTTTTCCACCTTTTGTTTTGATAACCTTTTCAAAGATACCTTTGTTTCCGGTCATGTGTCAAGAACAACCACTATCCATGTACCAAATATTCTTATTGGTACACTTCTCATTTTCCTAAAAAAGAAACAATTAGTTTTTCAGAATCCAAACTTGTTTGGATCCAGAAGGGTTAGATAAAAGAATTTTAGGAATCCACATTTGTTTTGCAAAATGAGCTTTATGAAATCCTAAAGATTGAATTCTGTTGAGAGAACACTCTCTTCTCCAGTGTCCACCACATTGGCACTTAGCAAAAAAGAGGTTTTTGGAGGAACAAAATAATTATTACTAAATATAGGTTTGGAATGAGTATAACCAAGACCAGAACGATTTCTCAAAGGTCTAATTTGAGAATACATCTTGTCAAAGTTTTCCTTTCCATGAGTAAAGTTTGACAAACATTTTTTCAAGGAAAAAATTTCTGACTTTAATTTTAAAACTATGTTTTTATTTTCCAAAACACTTGAATTTGAACTAGAGTTAGGCTCTAAAATATTTTTCTTTGAAAACATAGTTTCTAGGTCCTTAAAAAGTTTATCCTTATCGGATTTGACTTTCTCAAGGGTTTCTAAAATACTTTCAAATTCAGAAGTTTTCACATCAAGATCTTTAGAAAGATCTGATACTTCTTTATTCAAGATTGGAATTCTAGAATTTTCTTTCTCAAGATTCTTCTTGAGTTTAGAATTTTCATTTTCAAGTAATTTAGTGAATCTAGATATTTCTTCAAAAGAAGGTAATGTATCATCTTCTGATGATCGAGATTCATCATTTGAAGATTCATAATATCCATTATCAGTATAATTTGCATTCAAAGAGACATTTGTAATAGCTTCAGCATTGTGTACCTTAGCCATGAGACAATGATCTTCAATTGGTAGTCTCGCTATAAGTCCAATATTTCTATGTCCTGAGGACTCATATTTTGAAGAATTATCTGAAGAACCACTACCACTTTCACTCCAGGTATCATTTGCCTTCAATACTTTCTTTGTCTTATAAAACCTTTTCTTGTTTCTTTGAGAGTGTTTCTCCTTTTTGTCTTTCCTCTTCAGTAAAGGACAATCAGGCCTTATATGTCCTGCTTTCTTGCATTCATAACAAGTTACCTATGAATCTTTCTTATCCTTCCTATCTTTCTTTTTGAATCTATATTGGAAGTCTTTCTTTCCCACAATCTTGTTCATCCTTCGAGCAAGATTGGCTAACTCATTATCCGAAAGATCACAATCACTTGAATCAGATATAACTTTCTTGGCTTTGGATCTTGTAAGCCTTTCAGGTGTTTTAGATTTAGATGCAAGGGAAACACTTCCATTACCATTCTTCTTCTTGTTGAAATCAGCATCTCTCTTCATTCTTGTCTCGTGTTGTAGAAGAGTTCCAAAGTGTTCATCAAGAGTAATCTAGGAAAATTTTCTATTTTCATCAATAGCTCTCTTTTTTGACTCCCATTCATTTGGCATTTTATCTATAATCTTATCTACTAGAGCTTCATCATCAAGGTCTTTTTTACCCATGGATTTTAAGCTGTTTACAATTGTCATAAAACTTTGTTGCACTTTACATAATGGCTCTCCATAAGGAAAAAAAATCCATGATAATCTGCTCGAAGCATTGCTCTACTTGTTTCTATAACTTTGGATGTACCAAAATGAGTGACTTCCAATTTCTTCCAAATAATGTTGGCTGCTTCACATGAAGATATCTGACTGTATATATTCCTGGTCATAGAGCATAATAAAGTATTGCGTACCTTGTAATTCAGTTGATATTCTTGCTTCTCTTGGTTAGTGAAAGTACTGACATCTTTGTCAGGAATTTTGTAACCTCCAGTAAGCATAATAAAATTTTCTATGCCAGTATTGATAACGAACGTCTTCATATGATCTCTCCAGTACTCATAATCATTTCCATCAAAGATAGGTGGTCTAGAAGGATTTAGATTGTCTATTGACCCAATATTCATTCCTGCCATCTGAAAAAAAACTTTTCCACTCCACACGTTAGTGTAGTCAGTAAAAATGTAATAGGAAATACAAATTAGTGGAAAACCTCCCCTGATACTAATTGTAGGATCGAATAAGTAGATGTATATGTATATTAGATGGAACAATACAAGAGGGGGGGGGGGTGAATTTTAGGTTTAAAAAACTTTGATTTAAACACTTAAGAGATTAGTTTAAAAGGTCTTAAACTAATAAAAATACAAACACCCATGATTGTATTGAATATGAAAGATATGATGTATTTTAATACTAATGAGATGTAAAACAATTGTATTGAAGATGAATACAATAATCAGAGTAATATAGAGAAGAATGATTCTACCTTAAAGTGTATAGAATCAATCAATACAATATGTAATAGAATGGATGTAATTGAAACAATTACAAATGTATAAGAGATAGAAAAGGAAACAAAAATAATTTCCTTTCTAATACAATTAGCAGCGGAAATGTAAAAGAATTACAATTCTTTTAACCCAAAGAGAAGGGTTATACTTTCACCTACGATAAAAGGTCTGTCTCACCAACACCTTGGTGAGCCCTCGATACGATGATCAAACTATCTGTCTGCCTATCCCTGGCAGCCCTCGATACGATGATCAGAACATCTGTCTGCCTATCCCCGGCAACACTCGATTTTATAGGTAATCGGTACCTCTGTCTTTCAATTACTTGAAATCCCTTGATACGATGATCGGACGCACAAGGCAGAAGAGAGGAGTCATAGTGTCTCTCTCTAGAACTTGATAGAAGTATAGTATCATAGTTGTTCCATAAGTTTCTCGTTGTTCACTAGTTGTACTTTCAGCTTCAAATGACCTCCTATTTATAGGCCTCAGGTTCCAACGGTCACATCTCCTCCAACTGTCATATTTCTCCAAAAAATTCGGAGGGACTTGGAAACCTGGCATCATAATGGTCATATTGAAATAGAAATCACGACATCATTTTGATTAGTTTGTAACTAACTCAATGACATCGTATTGGTTAAAACACGATATATGAAGATGATAAACAATAGTACGATTAATATTAAACAAGTGTTTTTGAATAAGTACCAAAACAAGTAATGAAAGTATGAATAACAGAGTCAGTACGATACATTTGACAGTGTCAGTACGATACGATTAACAAAATCAGTACGATACGATTGAAAGAGTCATTACGATATGATTGACAGAGTCAGTATGATACGACTGACAGAGTCAGTACGATACGATTGTCAGAGTCAGTATGATATTATTGACAAGATTAGTACGATACGATTAAAAAGACATTTGTGATTTCCAAAACAAAATATAGAAGTCAAAAGAGAACTTTTGACTTAACAACTATTACACAGGCAGGCCCATTGTGCTCTGGCCATGTACTCTAGCCATGTACTGCTTCAGTTCAGTAATTTTGAGATATCTTGGGCTCTAGAAGTCAGAATTGGGTGTGTGAGTAGTCGATTCTAAGTGTGATTTCACATAAATCAAAATGGTGGAATCATTTTGACTTTTTGGGGTCATATAAAGGGGTTTTTGGGATTTCTATCTAAATGGAGGGGTTCTTCCTCCACTTATCATGTTTAGTTGTCACCTAAGAGTGAGACATGATGTGGATGATAGGTTGCGTGTTCAGAATAACTTTGTTGAGACATTTAATAAGAGATGATCTATGAGATATCTCCTTTAACCCATACTTTAGAGGATGTTTCCCTTGTGAGATGTTCCCTTCTGACCTTTGAGTCTTTGAGACCAGGTACTTCTAAGGATACCCTAAGGGATGCCCTTGCTTGTGTGATGACTTAGGGAGTCCGTTGTAGGATCTCTCTCTTGTTATTACATTGACAGGAACCATGTTATGGGATGCCTATGTTGTCCTTCCTTTGAGGATCCCATGTAGTATTCCTCCCTTACTCTTTCCTACGGATCCTGAATAGGATGCATTCACTCGTGCTTAACTGGAGGATCCCGAGTATGATTCGTCCTCCGTGTTTGACCTGAGAGACCCAGTGGGTGCCCGTTGTTTGACCGAACCTGAGTTGTTATGTCAGGTTTGGGTAGAGATGGTGATTGAGTGTCACCTAGAACCAGCTCCAACTGGTAATCCCTTTGGGCTTTGGATGTATTGTTGGGTTGGGCATTCGAGAAACCCGCATAGTTTGTTTATATCTGACTTGGTTGCTGATGTTGTAGTGTTTAACAGAGGTGCTTCCTGGTTGGTGGCTGCTGAGTCTAACATGATGCATCATTCTTGTTTGTTTGGATTCCTACTTTTTCTTGTGTGCCTGAGTAGGTGGGTTATTTCCCTATGTTGATTTTTTTTGAGTTTTGGTTGCAAAAGTGCCGGATACCCATGTATCGTGTTTCCTGGGTTAGGATTTTGATCCTATTGTTTATTTTCTTATATTTCTTGTTAGATTATGTTTAATTGTTGCTAATATATTCCTGGTTGCATGTTTTAGGATCACCCCATGGGTGTTTGTCCCTCTGTTTGGATGTTTATCACAGTTTGGCACCGTTTTCCTATGAGGCAAACCCTACTGCAATTGTTAGTTTACTTGTTATCACTGATTGCATGTGTTGCCTACTGTTTAAATGCTTTTTATGCATTGTAGCTATTATCCAAGTAGTTTGTTGAACTTACTTAGGGCTGATGATAGTCAATTTTGCACGACTGGACTACTCAGGGATGTGTGAACCTGGTGCAGTAGACTAAAGAGGGAATTGACGATTAAGGGCTTCCCTAGAGAGTCTGTTATAAATTAGTATCATTCGCAAGACCTATGGGAATATGACTTTGTGCTTCCCAAAAGTGTCCTTAGTTTACGCACATATCGAGACCACATGAGAAATTAGACATAAGTTCTTCCTCAGAGAGTCTATAGCTATCGTTGTAAGACCACAGGGGAATTGACGGTGAGAGCTTCCCAGAGTGTCTGTGCCTTGTATGTTTACTTGAATATAGGGGTATGCTAGTTTGAGACACCTAGAGAGTCTATGCTTTAGATAAACCAGAGGGGTGAGTCTATGCGTCCTGCCCAGAGGGTTGCTTGTGTTGCTAGGTAGGACTTGAGGGGATAGGCTGTGAGTACTTCCCATAGGGTTACCTGTTGTGTTATCTACTTACTTGTGTTTGTTTGGTTGAACCAGAGGGGATAGGCTGTGAGTAATTCCCATAGGGTTACTTTTTTTGTTTATCTTGTTCAGAGACATATTTCCATCATTGGCCGAAGTAGGTATAAGTCAATGGGATTACAGACCTATAGATTGACTTAATGATACACGGCTTGAGTGGAACGATGTCCAACTCAATTCCCTTGAACTGGATGTCCAAAGATCGGGCTTATGGTCCCAAGGATCGACTGTTGATGTTATTTCTTTTTATTTAAATCACTTCATCATGGATATTCATATTTATGTATATGTGTATAGGTATGGGACTATACATGTGTGCGTTTATAGATTTGGACATCCATGGTGGCACTTGACCAGTTGACAGGGATTACACACCCTGAGTTCAACTGTGGTTGCATTTTTGGTTTACTTCCTTTTATTGTGTTCCAACTAGGCTGAGCACATTGTTGTTCCATACACTTTTAGCAGCACATTTATAGGTTTCTTTTCGGGGTGCCCTATTGAGATTATTTCTCACCCCTGCACGTGCACCTTGGTGGACATGTAGACCTTATGTCTACTTTTCAGGTTGAGCATGAGTTGCATAGTTTCTAGGGCTGAGGCCCTATGTTGCATGATCAATCGGAGCTGCTCGAGTGGTTCTACTGATCGGGCTATTGCTGTTCGATTTTGTTTGGAGATCGGGTACGTGGATTGGATTGGAGTTAGTAGCAGAGCCCTATACTTTTAATTTCAGTTTCATTGTACTTGTATATGTATGGTCGGCCCAGTGGGTGACTAGTGTTGTTTTGTACTGCATGGCTGTTTGGGCTTTTACAAAATTTTACTATTATAGCTTGTTATGTTTTAGTTGTTTACTGCTTCCACACTCTTTTTACATTCCGCTGTGTATGATACTTAGTTATTTCAATTTTTTCTTACTCTGGTATGAGGGTATAGTCTCCCCACTATCACACCCTAGTCCCTCGCTGCTATTCAGTAGCCTCTGGCGTACGGGGAGGCGCGCTTGAGGCCTTGTGGCGAACAGGCTCAGAGCACCAGTTTAGTGGATTCCGAGTTGGGACATTGCAAAGTGGTATTAGAGGAGTTTTCCTTCTTGGTCTTTACTATTTGGGATATGGTAGATAGGAGTATTAGGAATGTTTCGGAACCTGTGATGGATATCAGACTGGGGCATCGCGAACACTTGTTTTGGTAAGAAGTCCTGGTTGCCATGGTTTGGGATTGTTGTTCTGATTTTGCGATGTTACAGTTGTATATGATTTTCTCCTTGAGCGACTCACATGTTGTGTGGTGTTTTGATTTACTATGGATCTCTGGCTCTTGGCCATTGGTAAGATGCTAGGGATATATTTTAACTCTTGGTTGGAAAAGGAAAGAGGCGTCTCATGCATCATACTAGGCACGTAGGATTCACAATATATAGGCCTGCTAGTGTGTGTTTTTACTGAAGACTACGACCCTTTTTTCTGCCTACACATACTTTTTATTCTAATGGCAGGTTACGTGGATCTACATTAAGGCGTTCTTGATGGGGCTGATGGCTCAGTCCTTTTGTATAGGTGGTGCAGTGACCCAAGTTGGTCTATGTGGCACGTTATGCCTTCTTGTTTAACCCCTTATTGGGTTTTGTTTCTCGAGTATATGGTTATATAGTCAGATCATTGAGAACGATGTCGATAGATACTAAGGATTTTCTTATGAACTGGACCTACTTGTGGTATTGTTGTATACAGATACCCAATGGGTGTTAGCTCAGCTTGTCTCTTCTATTTTGTTTGTGACCCCAAGGGGTCATTACTTATGAGGATGATCAGAGAGGATCAGGTCCCTTTTAGGTTGTGTTTTGGTTTTTAACTTCTTGGGTTGTTGTGATCCTTACCATCTTCTGAGTGGTTTTGTATCTTTTGGACTAGGTGGTTAGACCTTGTGACCCAGTTGTGAGGCTTTTTCTGTAGGGCTAGGTGGAAGACCTAGAGACCCTGGGTTTTGACTTGAACCCTTATCGATTGATGTATATTCCATTTCAAGGAAACCTGGGTGAGAAGGTTGGCCAGTGTTTTCCAATGCCTTTTTGGTGGTGGTTGTTTTCGCGACTAGTTTGGACGAGCAGGCCTGTTCAGGTGACTGGCCACGTCGAACAGTGTTTTTGATGTTACTGTTGTAGAGGTGACCTTGTGAAATTCCGGGTTACCGTGAAATGGTTGACCCGTGCTTAAATCCTGGTCGGGTTTTGGTGGGATGTTATTGTGGCTCAGAGGGAGCTAGACACACCTTCAGTGAAATATTAGTGTACTCCTGTAAGAGACGATCATGCGCTATCTTGATTCATCTTGAGTATGCTGAGAGAGCTTCGACCCTACATCAAGATCCTTTTTATTTATTAATGTTATTCCCTATTGAGGATGAAACCTGTTCTGGTTGTGCTCTTGGAGCGGTGTAAGGAAATCCATTTGGTGGGGAGTGCACCATTGGCCCCTTTCGAGGGTGGTTTTTCTATTTTAGGTTAAAATTCAGTGTTTTCCAGTGGGCTTTTGAGCTCAGAGTTTTCCTTTAAGATGATGACATGGGTGTTCCTATGGTGGGGAGTACCAGTTTGGTCATAGTTGAATGTCTTCTATGTAGAAGGTGGTTTTTAATGCTAAGGTTGGTCGTTGGAGGGTCCAGGTAGCTTGGTTGTGCAGATGCTCGGGTAGGGAGCATGGCTGCTAGTCCTGGTGCTGGTTCTTTTCTGGGATTCTTGGGGATGATAAGGTTTATGGTGAGGAGTTTGTAAGAAGCCGTGTTTTTCTGGACAGTCGTTTTGAGCAGAAATTTGAATTTTTGCTATTGGATGCTCATGAGGGGTAAAATGGTCATTTTCCCTTACCAGCTAGTCTTGGATAATTTTTCTGACAGCCCCGTTGGTCTCAGAATATGGAGCTTACCCTAGGACCAGAGTTTGGAGGAAATCTGAGCTCTTCAAAATTTGACGGAATATTTAATATTTAATATTATTAAATTAAATATTAAAGTATTCGCGTAGGTTAGTTTGGAGATAACTTTTAAATGGAGTGTCATATTGAGATTCTTTCTATGTCGTTGAGTCCGGAATGGAGAGTTTATCCTAGGGAAGGCATAAACTCATGTCGGGTGCCGGGGTCGGCCCGTGCCCCTCTTTCTTCCTTTTCTTTTATTCCTTTTCTTTTATTCTCTCTTCATTCCTCCTACTCCTTGCACAAATCTCCTACACTACTCCTCCTTGGACATGACCTATGGGAGAATTTGGACATTGAGATAGAGGGAGATATGGGAGGCAAGAAGGGTACCGGTTTGAAGCTCTCGACGCGCTGAGTCGGCGTGCGGCATCCGGGAGCCGCGAAATCAACCGAAGCTTCGGCGGTTTCCGCCCGAATGAAGGCCGTTTATGTTTTTGCCATAGATCCCCTTTAAACATGTCGTTTTATGTCTTTTAAGAATTATATTTCTTTCTTGTGGCCTCTCAAGGCCGGATTTAATGTTTCGGGGGTGAAAACGGGCGTTTCAGCTGTTTTTAGGGTTTTCCCGTAAAAAAACCCAGAATACACGGTGTGTATTCTAGGGGTACACGCCATGTGTTCTTCCCGTTCAGGGAAGAAAAAGTTTTATTATGTACACTCCGTGTACTTTGAGTACACGCCATGTAGTGGGTGTCTGTGTGGGTGGCCGTGTGGAGTAGAACACAGAATAGTGTCTTTTTTAGGACTACACGCCGTGTACTTTAAGTACACACCGTGTAGTGGTACATGAGCATGTGTTTGGGTGAAAACAGACACGGCTTAAATTTTTGTGAATATTACACGCCGTGTATAGTAAAGTACATGCCGTTTACTATTACACAGGCAGGCCCATTGTGCTCTGGCCGTGTACTCTAGCCATGTACTGCTTCAGTTTATTAATTTTGAGATATCTTGGGCTCTAGAAGTCAGAATTGGGCGTGTGAGTAGTCGATTATAAGCGTTTTTTCACGTAGATTTCAATGGTGGAATCCTTTTGAATTTTTGACGCCATATAATGGGGGTTTGTGGGGATTATATCTAAATTTAGGGGTTCTTCCTCCACTTATCAAGTTCAGTTGTCACCTGAGAGTGAGACATGGAGTGGATGATAGGTTGGGTGTTTGGAACAACTTATTTGAGACCTTTAATAGGATATGATCTATGAGATATCTCCCATAACCCATAATTTAGATGTCGTTTCCCTTGTGAGGCGTTCCCTTCTGGCCTTTTAGACTTTGAGACCAGGTAATTCTAAGGATCCCCTGAGGGATGCCCTTGCTTATGTGCTGAACTAGGGAGTCCCTTGTAGGATCTATATCTTGTTATTCCATTGATATGAACCATGTTATGGGATGCCTATGTTTTCCTTACTTTGAGGATCTCATGTATGATTCCTCCCTTACTCTTCGCTACGAATCCTGCGTAGGATGCCTTCACTCGTGTTTACCTGGAGGATCCCGAGTATGATGCCTCCTCTGTGTTTGACCTGAGTGACCCAGTGGGTTCCTATTGTTTGACCGAACCTAAGTTGTTATGTCGGGTTTGGGTAGAGATGGTGATCAGGTGTCACCTAGAAGCCGTGCCAACTGGTAATCCCTTTGGGCTTTGGATGTATTGTTGGGTTGGGCGTTTGGGCCACCCGCATAGTTTGTTTATATCTGACTTGGTTGCTGAGGTTATAGTGTTTACCAAAGGTTCTTCCTAGTTGGTGGATTCTGAGCCTGACACGATGCATCTTTCTTGTCTGTTTGGATGCCTACTTTTCCTTGTGTTCCTGAGTAGGTGGGTTGTTTCCCTACGTTGATGTTCTTTGAGTTTTGCTTGCAAAAGTGCCAGATACCCATGTATCAGGTATCCTAGGTTAAGATTTTGATCCTATTGTTTATTTGCCTAGATTTATTGTTAGATTATGTTTAATTGTTGCTAATATATGCTTGGTTTCATGTTTGAGGATCACCCCACGGGTGTTTCTCCCCCTGTTTGGTTGTTTATCACCGTTTGGCACCATTTCCCTGTGAGGCAAACCCTACTACAATTGTTAGTTTACTTGGTATCACTGATTGCATGTGTTGACTACTGCTTAAATGCTTTTGATGCATTGTATCTATTATCCAAGTAGTTTTTTGAACTTACTTAGGGATGTTGATAGTCGATTATGCACGACTCGACTGCTCATGGCTGTGTGAACCTGGTGGAGTACACTAAACAGGGAATTGACGATTAAGGGCTTCCCTAGAGAGTCTGTTATAAATTTTTATCATTCACATGACCTACAGGAATAGTACTTTGTTCTCCCCAAGCGTGTCCTCAGTTTACACACGTATCGAGACCACAGGAGTAATTAGACGTAAGTGCTTCTTTAGAGAGTTTGTAGCTATCGTTGCAAGACCACATGGGAATTGACAGTGAGAGCTTCCCAGAGTGTCTATGCCTTGTATGTTTACTTGAATATAGGGGTCTTCTAGTTTGATCCACCCATAGAGTCTATGCTTTAGCTAAAACAAAGGGATGAGACTGTGCGTGCTTCCTAGAGGGTTGCTTGTGTTGCTAGGTAGGACCAGAGGGGATAGGCTATGAGTACTTCCCATAGGGTTACCTATTGTGTTATCTTCTTGCTTGTGCTTGATTGGTTGAACCAGAGGGGATAGGTTGTGAGTAATTCCCATAGGGTTACTTGTTTTTGTTTATCTTCTTCAGAGACATATTTCCGGTGTTGGCCGAAGCAGGTACATATCGATGGGATTACAGACCTATAGATCGACTTAATGATACACAACTTGGGTGGCACTATGTCCAGCTCAATGCCCTAGAACCGGATGTCCGAAGATCATGATTATGGTCCCAAGGATCTACTGCTGATGTTGTTTCTTGTTATTTGAATCAGTTCATCATGAATATTCATATTTATGTATATGTTTATAGGTATGGGACTATACATGTGTGCATATATAGATATGGAAATCAATGGTGGCACTTGCCCAGTTGATAGGGATTACACAACCTAAGTTCAACTTTGGTTGCACGTTTGGTTTACTTCCTTTTGTTATGTTCCAGCTAGGCTGAGCACATTGTTGTTGCATACACTTTTAGCAGCACAATTATAGGTTGCTTGTCAGGGTTCCCTATTTAGATTATTTCTCACCCCTGCACGTGCACCTCAGTGTATGTGTAGACCTTATGTCTTCTTTTTAGGTTGACCATGAGTTGCATAGTGGCTAGGGATGAGGCCCAATGTTTCATGATCGAGCGGAGCTGATCGAGTGGTTCTATTGATCGGGATACTGCAGTTCAATTTTGTCTGGAGACAGGGTACGTGGATTGGATCAGAGTTAGTAGCAGAGCCCTGTACTTTTACTTTCAGTTTCTTTGTACATGTATCTGTATGGTCGTCCTAGTGGGTGACCAGTGTTGTATTGTATTGCATAGCTGTTCGGGCTTTTACAACATTTTACTATTACAACTTGTTCTTTTTCAGTTGTTTACTACTTCCACACTCTGTTTACTTTTCGCTGTGTATGATACTTAGTTATTTCCGCTATTTTCTTACTCTGGTATGAGGGCATAGCCTCCCCACTATCACACCCTAGGCCCTTGCTGCTAGTCGGCTGCCTTTGGCGTAAGAGGAGGTGCGCTTGAGGCCTTGTGGTGAACCGGCTCGGAGCACCAATTTAGTGGCTTCCAGCTTGGGATGTTACAGTCAACATCTCTCACACCAATTTTTTTGAGGGAGTATTCATAGTACATATGCTTCCATTACAGGAAATAATAAATTCATTCTTCTCATTCATGTTGTTTGCTGAAAACCCATGTCCCACATCGGATTATACAAAGGATTAAAACTCACATATAATATTGTATTGATAATCCCTCATATTAGGCATGAATTTTAGGAAATAACCCCATAAGGGGTTATTTTATGGGCTTGGAATACTTAAAGATAGAGGAAATGGATCCTAAAAAGTGGTATCAGAGGGATGGTTCTGCTCAAGGAAATTTTAGAATGGCGGTGTGTCCAAATAGTAATGGAATTCAATATCAAACAATTCAAAGGAAAAAAATTTTCTTTCTGAAAAATGAAGATGTAAGTGGTGCTATGGAAGGATAATTTCATTTAGGAGATTGGTGAAAAACCTACAGGTGTGATGGAGGAGAAATAAAATGACGTGGGTGGGATTTCTATTGCCAACATCCATTTGGATTTGGAAGACATGGTCTTATCAATCATTATAGATAAAAATATTGACAATAATATTTAGGATACTCTAAAAAATATGTTTGAGGCCAAGTAATTCTGCAATAAAATTTTATTAAAGGAAAAATTATACAATTTTGGAATGGAATAGGCATTGTCAATGACTGACCACATAAACACCCCAATGCCCTTTTTGATAAACTTATAACATTGGGCTATAAAATTTTGGATACTAAATGTATGGAGATTCTACTCCATAGCCTAATAAATTTATATGATCAAATGATCATCAAACTCACCAATAATTTCCTAATGGATATGTTTCTATTAAATGATGTTGCAGCCATGGTTATTGAAGAAGAATATCATCACAAAAACAATGAAAATAGATAAACATTTCACCAAGTGAAATATTTTTCAATAGAAAGAGGAAGAATGATGAAGTGTGGTTCTAGTGGGATATGGAATCATAAATGGAATAAATTAAGGAGAAATAGAGAAAACCATTAGATTTTACAATTATGGTTAGAGGAGGAAAGTTATAAAATATTTTATGGAATAATACGAGTGGTGAAAATAACCCTCAAGGAAATATGGTGAGTACTTTGAGAAATGGAGACATACTAGTCAGTGAAGTTGAAATGACTACTATAGGTATAAAACTTCTTGAAAATGCATAGAATATCATCTATAGAGAAACGTGGCACATGATATTTTATCGGGAATGGTTTGATTTGTATGAAACTATCTTAGAAAGACCGATATACATAGTAAATGATCATACCTTGAATATTGTTGGAGTTGGCCCCCTCAAATTGAATATGTATGATAACATAGTTTGAACCATTCAAGGATTATTCCATGTGAAGAGCATCAAGAAGTTCATTTGGTCCATGGAATAATTTTGTGATATCCGATTAAAGACTCACATCAAGAATGAGATGATGAGGATTGTGAAGGGCAAGTTTGTGGTGATGAAGGTAGAGAAGATATCAAATAACTATTACATGCTTATGGGTGAAACATACAAGGATGTGGAGATATTTTTCACATTAACTACAAAAACGAATGTTCCAAAAAAATTATGTAATCAAAATATTTTCCATATATCCAAATGGGGACAGAATATCAATCTTGATTAAATTTACTATCTAGATTAGAAAGGTATCCTTGCATTTTTGTAAACATTTTGTTTTGAGAAATAAAAATTGGATTAGTGGTAAAACCCTTAATCCTACACCCAAAAGTCTAGGACTCAAATCCTGACAAGACACATGGAAAGATTTTTGATGTAGGTAGTTGGTGATATGGTCATCACATAGGCAGGCAGTGATATAATCAGCCACTTGGCATTGGGCCTACGAGCTATGTAATGGGTCTCCCTTTAGCCACATAGAAATAGGTCTTTGATTTCACAATAAAAAGAGCTAATGACCCCAACATTTAAAATATTTGGAACACTAATGGTGAGGAGAAAAGATATCTTGGATTTTATCCATTCCAACATTTGGAAAGCACTAGTTGTATCCCTAGGAGGAGAAAGGTAGTTTTTACCTTTCAATATTAATTATTCTAGGAGATATTGGGTATTTTCAATCAAAATGGAAGTGTAAGCCTTTGTAGTATTCAAAACATTCAAATAACGGAAGGAGATTGGATCTTAAAAGAAGATCAAGTGTTTGGGGACTAACAATGGCGGATAATATAAAAGCAAGGAGTTTGATTATTTTTTTCAATAGGAAGGAATCAAGTGATAGTTCATGTTGTTATAAAATCTACATCATAATAGAGGGTCTGAGTGGATTGATAGAACCTTATTGTATAGAAAAATGGTGATGATGTAGTTTGTAAGAGTTTCCAAGATTTTCAAGGAATAAGTAGTGAATAACACATTCTATGTAATCACTAAGTCTTCTTTAGTGGAAATTGATTTGAAGAAACCAATGGAAATATGGATGGGAAAACCCAATGAATATTCTTAGTTGCATACTTTTGGAAGCCCTGTATATGAACTATTTAACAATTGTGAAGGATTAAAGTTGGATTTGAGATCCATGAAGTGTATCATCTTAGAATATGCTAATGGTGTGAAGGATCACACTGTGGTAAAACCCATAGGAATTTAGAAGTTTCTAACTATGGTAAAATGTAGCTATAGACAATATCAATCAATTAAAAGGAGAAAACACTAAAAATAGTCTATCTTAAATAAATAGAGTATCACCTCACAAAATACTGCACTCTAAGTTGGAACTATGAGATGATGTGTTTCTTGAGAATCTGATGATAATTCTTTTGAGGGAGATCCATTTTTATAGCCATCCATCACCCACCATTGGTCTCCCCTCAAATAAATACCTTTTTCCAAATTAAATGGGGGAAAATAGTTTGGGAGCCACCCACTTTGAATGAATTAAATTTCATGGACATTATTATTATTTTATCTTTCCCCAAAAGTTTTAAAATATATTTCCCACTTGTATATTTTATTAAGTACCAATCAAATCTCAAAGAATCCTTTATATCTTCCAGATATGATTATCATGTATTTATAATGATGCTCGAGAATATATACCATATGAACATATCATATTTAATCGACTTCATTTGGAAATATTCTATATTTTAATAAGTATGAATTTTATGAATGTACACACTTCCTGCGAACAAAACTTCTCTAAAAATGATATTTTATTCCAATATTCGTCATCTATGAATGAAAAGATGGATTCTTTACAATTCATGTGGCACTCTAACTATAAAAAAATAGGTTTATCTAATATTTTTTATTATTGTTCTCATCCAAAAACCTTTTCAACTAAACCACATCATTAAATGCCTATGTAGCTTCCATGTGATTTTCCTCATTTGTGGACAAGGCCACAATAGGCTGTAATTTATAAATCCAGCTCACAAATCCTCCCACAAGATTAAACAAACAACTAGTAGTTGATTTCCTCTAGTTAGAAACACAGAAAAAACTAAACCAATTGAGACTCTAATAGTAATATATAATCATCTATAACTTAATGTGGCATTTGATATCTCCTTGATGTATCTTGAGATCTTTTTCACTATATTCCAATGATCTTGTCCTATATTATCCATATACTGACTTACTTCATCCATTTTATGTGTAATGTATGGCCTAGTGAAAACCATAACTAACATCGGAATCACCACTACTGATGTATACAAAACTCGATACATTACAATTCTCACTACTTCTCTACTAAGATTCATTATGGTGGATAACTTAAAATTAATAGGAAAATGGGTATATATTGGGTTACATTCATTCATGTTGAATCATTTAAAGTATTTTCTCAGGTAATTATTATATAATAGCAAAAAATTCTTATTATTTATATCATTGTGGGTATTCATCCCAATAAACTTTTTAGCAGGTACTAAGACATTCATATCAAACTCCCTATCCAACCATGTCATTGTCTTATAGATTTGATCATTATTGGGCTTGACACCTACTTTTAATCCATATAAAATAGTATAATGATAAAATCATTACCATATAGACCCTTTAAATACATAAAAATATCTAGATTAAGCCTTTATTATCCAAGGATCTTGATATAGAAATCAAATCTCTTGTAATAACACCTCAATGCCTGTTTTAGACCCTAAAAATATTTTTTCAACCTATAAACCATGTTCACCTAACCTTATTTAGAAGAAAATTATCATTGAAGAATATATATTTCTTTATTAATATCACTATTGAGAATATGTGTTTTCACATATAGGTTTTCTAGATGTAGAGTGTATATTTACCACATCTCCATAACTACCTGAATATTCATCAATCAAACTACAAGAGAAAATATTTTATTAAAATCAACACCTTCCTTTTGAAAATATCTTTTTACCACTATTATTACATGATATATTTCCTTTTTTACATTTTCATAGTGTTTAATATTGTAGATCCATTTGATCTCAATGGAATTACTTCTATCAGGTAATAGAAAAAGATCCCTTGTCTTGTTCTTAGGAAGTGGTTCAAGTTCTTCCTGAATGGCCACAATCCATGAAGATACATCCGGAATCTGGGTTACCTCTATAAAAGATGATGTCTCTTCATTCTCTATCACAAATCATAACACAAAAATTCTCATAGTGAAATAATATTCATTCTATATTGGTGATCTTTTATCTAGATTTGATTGTCATGGTCCAGGATCATTATGCTCTAGTAAAGACTTTGAGGAACTGATTATTCATTTGTTTCATCCTCAAAACTAAATTTTGTAGTTTTGGTACTCTCAATATCCATGTCCCTATCAATGTCCATTTTCACATCGTCTTCTGAAAAAATTACATCCCTAATGATCATCAATTTGTGGGAAGTGGTATCACACAAACTATACACCTTCACACCATCAGTGTATCCAACAGAGATATATTCCCTGGATCTCAAGTCCAACATCGATATTTCTTGTTCATTAAATAGTGCATATACGAGACTTCCAAAAGTATGAAAATGAGAATAGTGAGTGGGTTTACCAATCCACATTTCCATCAGTTTCTGTAGATCAATTTTCATATAAGATCATATATTGGAAGTATTTTGCGGAGAGAGAAAAAACAATATAAATGGCTTTCCCATTTAATTCATTCAATGTGGTATCATAGGTATGTGTATCCCAAGTGTGATATAGGGTGAACTATTCTATAAAATAGTATAAGAATGATATAATTATATCATTTTAAGCTTCTAGATCCATGGTTCATTGCATCAATAATATTCTTGATATAAGTGGTCAGTTGGTGAGTCATGATAATGAGAAAACAATGGTGAAATATGGTTGGATATGGGGGATTATCATTAAGGGGGAGAAACATTTTCATGGTATTTTGTTTGAGGGTTGGATTTTTGGGTGAAAACCTAATTCCCACTTTGGATTCAACCAAGAATGGTGGTTATCATATAATACTGGAGGGGAAATTCCTCCTATCAACCATGGTATTTGGAATGGATCACTAGAATGGATTACATGTTGGTCCTAGAAGACCTATGATGGGGGAAATCAATATAGAAATTGGTAATGGATTTGTTGTAAAAAGAAGGTGAATCTATTTTTTATTATTTATGCGAATCTAATGGATATTTTAATCAGTTATTTGGTGTGGGTATTGATTTTGATGAGGAGTTATCAATGCGTTGTTTGGTTAATAATTTACTTGATTCATAGTAGAATTTTCATATAACCCTAAATTGTTATGATCCTAATGGTTCTATGACATTTTACTTTTTCTAGTATAGTGTTCTGAATTAATAGGTTAGTAGATGTAATAAGGAGAGATATTCTTCAAAACATTTAGGCTTAGGGAATATAGGAGAATTCAGGAAAGGAGTCTGGGATAAACTATCAGAGGTAAGATAAAAGGAATAAGAAAATCCATGTCAAAGAAGAAGGGGTTTTAATGTCATAATTATGGTTTGTATGTACATATTAAGAAGTTTTTTTATCATCTAAATAGGTAAAAAAAATGATAGAAAATAAAGTGAATAAAAATGTTGATGGAGATGATCGTGTCACCGTCACTGTAGTGGGTGATCTTGTTGTTGTTTATGACTCCATTAATATTTTTTCTAATTATTCTTGTTGGGTTATTAACAATGGTTCATAATTTACTAATATGTCATGAATGGAGTTCTTTACATCTTACCACTTAGGTAATTCTGGAATTTTATTGATGCAGAATTATGGTCTTGCTGATGTTGCTGGTATTAGTACTATTTTTTCCAATCCTAGCACATAAACTAAGATAATTTTGAACAATGTTTGATATGAATTGGAGGTTATTCTGAATCATATTTATACCATTTTCCATGATGATGATTTTTTTATCATTACTTTTAGTTTTTTCCAATGGATTCTTTCCAAGGGTTCCTTGATCATGGTATATGGCAAGAAATTGTATGTTTTTTATTAGAATAGAGATTGAATTTCTTATGATGTTGTTTATGTTGTTGAGTGTATATTTGTCTTCCATGTTACGGAATAAAAGGATCAACCACATTAGTGAGAAGAGTCTTGGTAGTTTCAACAAGATAAATTTTCTTCTTGGTTTTAAGGTTTCCAAATTGGCCACATGCGATCATTGTATGGACGAAAGAAGTACAAGGTAATTTTCAACATTCATACATTATACAAGATGTCACATTTACATGAATTATCTTACATTTTTGGTCCATTAAAGTCTAAGAACATTAATATTGATATTTATTTTGTTATATTTATGAAAGAATAGTCATGTAAGCATTGGTTTTATGTTTTAAATTCCAAAAATCTGGTGCTCAGTGTCTTTAAGAAATATCATGTTTCTAAAACCTGTAATTTCAAACAATACTATATACATTTAGTGCACTGATACAAAAATTTCCACCCACGTTAAATAAAAAATACAATACTATTTACATTTCAATCAATATTGTAACACCCCGAGCTTCCATAGTACACTTCTCTTTGAATAATACAGTAGCGTGTGTTGTACGCAACTTCGAGTTCTAACACACACCACGATCAATCAAAGTAGCCATTATGAATAGTAATACCCACTTTTTGAAATTTTATAAATTTTATCTCTCAAAATGGACTTCATTTTTAGATTCCGAATATCGAAATTAGCCTAGGGTAAAATTTTTGTACTTTTGGGATAACATTCATATTTTGATGAATATTGAAAATTACTAAATTTTAATTAAAAACAACTTTTTTAATCAAAATAATTAACAGTGATAAATTATGAATTTGAGTGGGTTTAAATTATATTTAGAATATATTTTTACCATTTAATCCAATTTTGTTCATTGGACATAATTTCACATTTAAAACAGACATAAACAAGTGTTAATCTTTTGATAGTTATTGTTTCTTAAAAACACACTTTTTGTTTTAACAACGGGAATTAATTTTAAATTAATAAATGAAACTTCTATGTTTTGAATTTTGTAAAATATACTTCATTATTGAATTCAGAATATCAAAATTATATTAGGGTAATTTTTTGGTATTCATCTGAAAACATTCAATTTTTGATGAATAGTGAAAACCACTGAGTTACTGTTTAAAACTGGCTTTTTATTTAAATAATTATATATATTATTTAAATTTATTTTAGGTAAAAATAGATACATAACACCAATATAAATTCAATGTAATTAATTGGAGGTAGTTTATAATAATTTTAGATATATAAAAATTTTATTGAACTTTTTCACCGTCTTTTACCCACCTCCTATGAGAATTTGTAAATTCACATAAAACTTAATTTTACCACTTCTTTGAGTGGAATTTCAAAAACCAAGAGACACGGTTAATATTAAGGAGTAAAATGTGGTTCAATAAGATAAAAATAATTTTTTTGTGAATAGTAACTATTTACTTTTATTTACCACGATGAAAATTAAATAGGGTAATTAAGGGTAAAATGATATTATTATTACCCTAAAACATGTACTCATTCTGTTGGATAAGTTTTATTCGACCAAAAACAACCTTAGGAATAAAATATGACCCTTTAGGTCCACTTGGATTAGATTAGGACATTTATTATTATTTAATTCAAAGAAGAGTTAAAATCAATGTTTAATAACTAAAACATTTTTAATATAGGGTTATACATAAGATAAATTCGATTATAAATATTCATTTTAAAACTAAAAAGATTTCCTACATAATGGTATTTTAATTATAATTTGTAGACATTAAATAATTAAATTTATTTACGACACAATGATGACGCAGTAATTACCATATTAATGAAAGAATAAAAAAATGGTAATATAAATATTAAAATAAATATAATTTCAAACTTCTTATCACATCCACGAATTTTATAGGTGACTATGACATGTTAGGGATGATTCAATGTATCATGTTCTAAGTAATCAATTTGGGATGAATTTCAAAAAAACAAAATACCAAATAGTGTCAAAATTGACATAAAAGAGTTTTTAAAACAAATATTATATTATTAATTGATATTAAATTCCTTAAAATCTAAGGTTCCGAAAAAGGACTTGTATAATGATAGGTGTATCATTAATGGACCACTTGGGGGTCTCTTGGATGTATATAGTAAGTTTATTAACTATATAATATGAAAATACAAAGTGACATGGTAAATGTCAATCTATTTAACCAAGAGTTAAAATTAAAGGATATGATTAATATAATGACCCAAACCTATCTAAAATCTATTGGTTGAATAGATTTAGACCCATACCTACAATATAATTTTAATAATCCACTTTTTAGCCATTATAAACCGAATATTAATTTATTATAAATTAATACTTTAAGTTTTTCCTAAAGAGCCCCTCCTCCCCCTTATAAAAGGACTCAACTTCTAACCAATTCTTCACACCTTCAAAGCCTTTTGGTTCAGCCAAACCCTGCCAAAATACTCTCTCACCATCCCTCACTTCAACATAGAGGCCTTAGTTTGATCATAAAGCCAACCTAAACAGCCATTTTTATCAAATCAAAAGGAAGAACCCGAAGAAGAGGAGGTTAAACGTACCCTCGACTAAAGGAAAGTGCAAGGTAAGGGGTTTTCATCTCACTCCTTATTCTCATGAGATTCATGCTATATTTCCACTATTACCATTTGTGTGGTGTATTTACTACCCATAATTGTATTATTTATGTAATAAACTTTAATTTATGTGTCTTTACGTATTCATTGTATGATACCTCTTTCAGGGGTTGTATGTTTTGTAAGTTACCAAATTGGTAAGGGTTAATTTCACAATCTCTTTATTATCCAAGGTTGTTTTTACATAAGTATCTACTGGGAAATATTTATTATCCATATCCATGTTTTATGAAAGAGTTTTCAAAGGGATTATTTTAAGGGACTCTTTTACTAAAACATCATTTCAAATGTTTTAAAAATCAATTCTTCTAAATCTTTCTCATTAATGTCCATGTCTTCAAAATGGGTTTTAAGGAATTATTTATATGGACATGAATGTTTTTAAAATATTAATTCCTTTCAAAAGTTTCAAAGTGGTATGGGACACTTTGATTCAAAAATGTCTTTAAATGACTTCTTTTCTAAATTGTTTGACTTTTAAATGTTTTCATGAAAAAAGGGATTTCTCTCAAAGAGTTTTACAAATAAATCTAATCTTTGTCAAAATTATTTAATGGATTTTAAACTTGTTTTGAAGTTTATTTATCATGATATTAATCTTCCATATTGTGTTGAAGGTTTTGTGATATGTTTGACTATGGATGTGTTATTTTTATACCATTCATGGTTTATGGGTAGAGTATTGAAATTTCATATGCTAGTTTTAATACAATTTTTTATGTTGTATTTCACCATCTTCTTAAGATGAATGTGTTGGACTGGTATGTTCTAGGTTGAGGACTGGTAAAAGTAAGCCCCCCTGGGTTGGTGACCAGTTATTAGAGGCACTCCGGGTTGGTGTCCGGTTATTAGAGGCACTCCGGGTTGGTGTCTGGTTATTAGAGGCACTCTGAGTTGGTGTCTGGTTATTAGAGGCACTCCGGGTTGGTGTCTGGTTATTAGAGGAACTCCGGGTTGGTGTCCGGTTATTAGAGGCACTCCATATTGGGTTTCGGTTATATTTATCCCATAGGCCTTGGCACGAGGCCTTGATAAAGAAATTAAAGTTTACCATTATGCATTCCATCATTATAAAAGTGGTTAGTGACATTGCATGTGATTATTCAATTAGTATAATATCCATGTGAATAAGTAAATAGAATTATTTCATTTTATTTATACCATATTATGCTGACATTCAAGTTTAAAAGGCTTTTGTTTTAGTTTTATACATTTCCTTAAATGTTTATGCTTATTTTTTAAAGTTTCCGCTGGATTGATTTCCCTTACTGAGCGTTTGAGCTCACCCCTTTTCTATGTTTTATTTTTCCCAGGATTCCAAGAAGTGTATTGTGATTGATATGCAGGGTTAAGATGAGGGAATAATGGTGTTCATAAAGGATTATTTATGTTTTTTTGTATGTTATAAAGTGTAATTTAACATTCATGTATGTAATCTATTTTCCTAGACTACTAAACTGATCGGTCCTTCAAGACTTGATTCTTTGTAATAATGCCAATGTATTAAAATAATGCACCGAATTTGGGTAACTGGGGTCAGGGCATTACAGTTGGTATCAGAGGAAGTATAGAAATAACCTTGGAAACTAGATTTAGATAAACTCTGATTAGAGCACATATCCCTAAGATAGACTTTGAGGATTAGTATAGAAAAAAATCCTAGAATTTTGGTATTGTAGAGATTTTTGAGTTTTACGAGCAATAAATCCCTATCTGGATATGAGCAGGTAGAGGCGGCTCTGTCACAGATTTACCTAGGGGTAAAACCGAAAAACACCGATTTGAGATAGACTCGAATGAGAACTGGTGCATGACAACAGGCCTTGATACACTCTTGGTTACGACACTCCCAGGGGATATATTTAGGATAATTCTCATTTGGTTTACAAACCACTATGAAGAGATCATGAGTATATACTTACTCAAAGAAAACATTTTTTCTGATTATGGATTATATCCATAAACTGTTCAATTTGTGTTAGGTATTTTACAAGTTTGGAATTATTCATTGCAATTCATAAACTGACCTAGTTTATGCTATTGTATAGAAATGGCGCCCAGTAGAAGGAAGGCGAACTCTAGTAATACGTATGATCCAAAGAGTAAGAAGGATCATATTTTTCATGGTCCTAAGACAGAATTTTGAAGCAAAATAGTCTCCCCATATTATCATCATATGAAGAAATAGTATCATGTGTTGATAAGATAAGTAAAGAATTATCAGTGTCCTATGGCTTTGAAGGGAATCCAGAGAAGAAAAGGATGGTAGAGAGAAGGAAAAATAAAGGGAAGAAGGTAAAGAAGGGGTTTCCCATATGTGATGACTCTGGAAAGAATCAACTTGGAAAATGATTAAAGGGAATGAGATTATGTTATAAGTGTGGAGAAAAAGGACACCAAGTACGTGACTGCAAGTGTAAGAAAAATGTATCAAATGTACAATGCTTCATCTGTAAGGAGTTTGGACACTACGCGAACCAATGTCCCAGTCATCAGACTATGCCAAAAATGATGATATTGGATAATAATCAAGTTATGATACTACCACAGATGGAGAGGAATGACTAGTGTTCTTATGTAGTTATTTTAGAATTATTTCATTTAAGTGTTGTATCAATGATGTTCTGGAAATAAATAAGGTTTGTACTGCAATAATATTTCATTAAGGATTTGAGATTTTATGGTACTAAGAAAAGTGACTCTACAGTGAGTTAAATTTTTTGGAAATTACATGGTTGAAGGAAAGATAAACCCTAATATGGTCCTAATATTGAGGTAGTGATTTTGGAATAAGAGATGGTTGATTTTGGTAATTCAGGATGTTGTGGTGTTATAAAAGAATATACGAGGAAGGCGTTCACATGTTATTACCTGGAAAAAAGGCTCCTCATTATTTTTAACTTCCTTGTAAATTTTGGACTGTGAGTTTGGATATTAGTATTTTGGATAAGTCTAAAGGTTGGAATGGATTAAGTTTGAAAGGTTATTTTTGGATTTTTATAAAAGGACAACACACAGAGCGTGTGACAACCCGTCGCGCCTGACAAAGCTGCGGGAATCGAACCCCCAACCATAGTGCGATTGGGATTTATCGCCTACCACTGGACTACGTGAAGTCCCAGGATTGTATAATGTAGTTTCTTTTTTTAAAAGGTTCTGATGTGTGAATTATAAATTCATTATATTTGTAACCCTATACGATTATGATAAATAAAGTATTTTTGAGCTGTATTATGTTTTGGAGTGAAAGAAGAGTTTGTGGTAGAAATTTAGTAATGTATAAAACTCTAATTATAAAGTAAATATATATTTTTATGATTTTAGCCAATCTCATAAATAAATTCCTCAACATTAAGAAAAATATCTTAGAACAAAATTATTGTCCTAGATAATACCTTAGATCATCACAAATTTATGGCTTTGTGATTGTTGGCCTTTTCGTAGCCATGTCCTCTACCACTATCCATAAGATATTTATGGTTAGATTTCTCTTTCATATCCATGTTTTCCTACATGAACCCAAGTATGTGTTATTTTTGGTAACCTTCATACTTACCACTCTTTATTTTAAATAGAGGCCTCATTAATCCATTTTTTGAGGTGGGATTTCAACTAAGATATTTTGAAATGTCAACCCCAAGTTTCCAATACCGAGCATAAATTGTGAGGACGCAATTTATTGAAGGAGGGGAGAATGTAACACCCCGAGCTTCCACAATAAACTTCTCTTTGAATAATACAGTAACATCTGTTGTATGCAACTTCGAGTTCTAACAAACACCACGATAAATCAAAGTAGCCGTTATGAATAGTAATACCCACTTTTTTGAAATTTTATAAATTTTATCTCTCAAAATGGACTTAATTTTTTGATTTAGAATATCGAAATTATCATAGGGTGAAATTTTGGTACTTTTTGGATAACATTCATATTTTGATGAATAGTGAAAATTACCAAATTTTAATTAAAAACAAAATTTTTAATTGAAATAATTAATAGTGATAAATTATGAATTTGAGTGGTTTTAAATTCAATTTAGAATATATTTTTACCATTTAATCCAATGTTGGTCATTGGACATAATTTCACATTTAAACCGGACATAAACACGTGTCATTCTTTTGATAATTATTGTTTCTTAAAAACACGCTTTCTGTTTTAACAATGGGAATATATTTTAAATTAATAAATGAAACTTATATGTTTTGAATTTGGTAAAATAGACTTCATTATTGAATTCAGAATATCAAAATTAGATTAGGGTAATTTTTTGGTATTTTTCGGAAAACTTTCAATTTTTGATGAATAGTGAAAACCACTGAGTTACTGTTTAAAACCGGATTTTTATTTAAATAATTATATATATTATTTAAATTTATTTTAGGTCAAAATAGATATATAAAACCTATATAAATTCAATTTAATTCATTGGAGGCAGTTTATAATAATTTTAGATATATCAAAATTTTATTGAACTTTTTCACCATCTTTTACCCACCTCCTATGGGAATTTGTAAATTCACATAATACTTAATTTTACCACTTCTGTGAGTGGAATTTCGAGATTCCAAGAGACATGGTTAATATCAAGGAGTAAAATGTGGTTCAATAAGATAAAAATAATTTTTGGTGAATAGTATCTTTTTACTTTTATTTACCACGGTAAAAAGTAAATAGTGTAATTAAGGGTAAAAATGATATTATTATTACCCTAAAACATGTCCTAATTCTATTGGATAAGTTTAATTCGACCAAAAACAACTTTAGGAATAAAATATGACCCTTTAGGTCCACTTGGATTAGATTAGGACATTTATTATTATTTAATTCAAAGAAGAGTTAAAAGAGTTAAAATCAATGTTTAATAAATAAAACATTTTTAATATAGGGCTATACAAAATATAAATTCGATTATAAATATTCATTATAAATATAAAAATATTTCCTACATAATGGTATTTTAATTATAATTTTTAGACATTAAATAATTAAATTTATTTACGACACAATGATGATGTAGTAATTACCTTATTAATGAAAGAATCAAATAAATGGTAATATAAATATTAAAATAAATATAATTTAAAAGTTTTTAGGACATCCACGAATTTTCTAGGTGACTATGAGATGTTAGGGATGATTCAATATATCATGTTCAAAGTAATCAAGTTGTGATGACTTTAAAAAAAACAAAATACCAAATAGTGTCAAAGTTGACATAAAAGAGTTTTTAAAACAAATATTATATTATTAATTAAAATTAAATTCCTAAAAATCTAAGGATCAGACAAAGGAGTTGTATCATGATAGGTGTATCATTAATGGACCACTTGGGGGTCTCTGGTATGTATATAGTAAGTTCATTAAGTATATAATATAAGAATACAAAGTGACATGGTAAATGTCAATCTAATTAACCAAGAGTTAAAATTAAAAGATATGGTTAATATAATGACACAAACCTATCTAAAATCTATTGGTTGAATAGATTTAGACCCATACCCACATTAGACTTTGAATAATCCACTTTGGAGACATTATAAACCAAATATTAATTTATTATAAATTAATACTTTATGTTTTTCCTAAAGAGCCCCTCCTCCCCCTTATAAAAGGACCCAACTTCTAACCAATTCTTCACACCTTCAAAGCCTTTTGGTTCAACCAAACCCTTCCAAAATACTCTCTCAACATCCCTAACTTCAACATAGAGGCCTTAGTTTGATCAGAAAGCCAACCTAAGGATCCATTTTGATCAAATCAAAAGGAAGAACCCGAAGAAGAGGAGGTTAAACGTACCCTCGACTAAAGGAAAGTGCAAGGTAAGGGGTTTTCATCTCACTCCTTATTCCCGTGAGATTCATGCCATATTTTCACTATTACCGTTTTTTGGTGTATGTACTGCCCATAATTGTATATTTATTTAATACACTTTAATTTATGTGTCTTTACATATTCATTGTATGATACCTCTTTCATGGGTTGTATGTTTCATAAGTTACGAAATTGGTAAGGTTTAATTTCACAATCTCTTTATTATCCGAGGTTGTTTTTACGTAAGTATCTACTAGGAAATATTTATTATCCATGTCCATGTTTTATGAAAGATTTTTCGAAGGGATTATTTTAAGGGACTGTTTTACTAAAACATCATTTCAAATGTTTTAAATATCAATTCTTCTAAATCTTTCTCATTAATGTCCATGTCTTCAAAATGGATTTTAAGGATTTATTTATATGGACATGAATATTTTTCAAATATTAATTCCTTTAAAAAGTTTCAAAGTGGTATGGGACACTTTGATTCAAAAATGTCTCTAAATGACTTCTTTTCTAAATTGTGTGACTTTAAAATGTTTTCAGGAAAAAGTGGATTTCTCTCAATGAGTTTTACAAATAAATCTCATCTTTGTTAAAATTATTTAATGGATTTTAAACTTATTTTGAAGTTGATTTATGATGATATAAATCTTCCATATTATGTTGAAGGTTTTGTGATATGTTTGACCGTGGATGTGTTATTTTTATACCATTCATGGTTTATGGGTAGAGTATTGACATTTCGTATGCTAGTTTTAATAAAAAATTTATGTTATATTTCATCCTCTTCTTAAGATGAATGTGTTGGAATAGTATGTTCTGGGTTGGGGACCGGTAAAAGTAAGCCCCCCGGGTTGGTGTCCGGTTATTAGAGGCACTGTGGGTTGGTGTCCGGTTATTAGAGGCACTCTGGGTTGGTGTCCGGTTATTAGAGGCACTCCGGGTTGGTGTCTGGTTATTAGAGGCACTCAGGGTTGGTGTCCAGTTATTAGAGGCACTCCGGGTTGGTGTCCGGTTATTAGAGGAAATCCGGGCTGGGTTCCGGTTACAGTTATCCCCTAGGCCTTGGCACGAGGCCTTGATAAAGAAATTAAAGTTAAGCATTATGCATTCCATCATTATGAAAGTGGTTAGTGATATTGCATGTGATTATTAAATTAGTAGAATATCCATGTGAATAAGTAAATGTAATTATTTCATTTTATTTCTGCCATATTATGCTGAAGTTCAAGTTTAAAAGGTTTTTGTTTTAGTTTTATACATTGACTTAAATGTTTATGCTTATTTTTGAATGTTTCCGCTATATTGCTTCCCCTTACTGAGCATTTGAACTCACACCTTTTATATGTTTTATTTTTCCCAAGATTCCAAGAAGTGTATTGTGATTGATATGCAGAGTTTAGATGGGGGAATAATGATGTTCATAAAGGATTATTTATGTTGTTCTGTATGTTATAAAGTGTAAAGTAACATTCATGTATGTAATCTATTTTCCAAGACTGCTAAACTGATCGGTCCTTTAGGACTTGATTCTTTGTAATAATTCCAATAAATTAAAATAATGCACCGAATCTGGGTAACTGGGGTCGGGGCATTACAAATATTTTATATAATTACATTTACAATTATCCAAAAATAATTTAAAACATTAATGCTTCATATTTTGATGCCCATGATACCCTATAAAATATGTCCACCCAAGGTATCAGTTTCTAAACAAATCATCTCAACCAAAGAAAAATATTCCACCAATATAAGAAAATAAATATTATTTTAGTAATACTATAAATAAATAAATTTAACCTTAATATGAAATAATACATTAATAAAATGTCAATATAAAACTAAAAAGACACATTTAGAGTTATACTAGTCCCATCATGAATTTGATTGAGGTGGGGTTTATTCCTACATGTCAGAAATCACTAATGGATAATTTTCCTAATGTATCAAAACAATACGAAAACATTTTATCAGTTTTCAGTATGTCACTTTTTTTTACAAAAAATAATTTCAATTTTAAATAAAAAGACACACTGGGAGTCATAACGGCAACACTGTTCATCGTATTACGGTGAAGTTGACTGCTAAACATCAAAAACGAATTAGGGATCATTTTTCTATAGAATAAAAACAATATGAATGCATTTTTTTGGTATTCAGTATGGAAGTTGTATTTTATTAATAAAATGTCATTTAAAACTACAAAATTTAATTTTGAGTCATACCGGTCACATCATGCATCATTTTAACATGAGACTACTTTATACACATGATAAATGACTTATGAATAAATTTTATATATTATCTATACAGTGAGAGAGAATTTTCTTAGTTTTTCGTGAGTTTCACATTTTGAACTAAAATGTCAATTTTAAACTAATAACAGACACTTTTACTCAGACTAATATCACTGTGCATAAGATTGAGGTGTGGTTGATTCCTAAAAATCAAAAAATGACTCATAGATAATTTTACAAAAGTATCAAACCAAGACAAATGTATTTGATTGATTTTTAGTATGTCACATTATCTTTTTACTAAAATTAATTTCAATTTTAAATAAAAAGACACACTTTGAGTCATAATAGTCACACCATGCATCGTGTTGAGGTTCGGTTGAAAACTAAAAATCAAAAATAAATAATGGATTGTTATAAAAAAGTATAAAAATAATAATTATGTGTTATCTTGGTTTTCTAAAGGTCAGTTTTGTTTTTTTACTAAAATGTCATTTCTAATTGGAAACACTCATTTTACGTCATACCGATCACATCGTGCTTCAGTTTTATGTCAAACTACTTCATACACATCAAAAATGACTTACAAATATCTTTAATAAATTATAAAGTCAATCATAGAATGATTTCATAGTTTTTAGTGAGTGAAATGTTTTGAACTAAATTATCAATTTTAAACTGATAACAGACACTTATAGTCATACTGGTCACACCATGCATTAGATTGAGGTGTGGCTGATTCCTACAAGTCATAAATGACTCTTGGATCATTTTCCTAAAGTATAAAAAATAATATAAATGAATTTTCTTAGTTTTTACTATGTCAGTTGGGTTTTTTACTAAAATTTCATTTCAATCTATAAACACACAATTTTAGTCATAACATTTACATCGTGCATCATTTTGATGTTATAGTACTTCATACTGGCCGAAAATGACTTATGAATCAATGTATTAAATTATCAATACAATCAAAGGCTGTTTTCTTTGATTTCAGTGAGTTGAACATTTTGATCTAAAATATCCATTTTGAAATGATAATAGGCACTTTTAGTCATATCAGTCACACCATGCATTAGATTGAGGTGTGTTTGATTCCTACACATCAAAAATAAATCATTGATCATTTTACTAAAGTATAAAAACAATATGAATGTGTTTTATTAGTTTTCAGTATGTCACTTGTTCTCTTTACTAAAATTAATGTCAATTGTTTTTAAAAAATGACAAACATGGAGTCATAAAAATCACATCATGAATTGTATTTAGGTGATATTGACTTGTATACATTAAAAAAAGAAACACAGATTTTTTTACTAAAGTATCAAAACAATCAAAATGTGTTTTCCTAGATTTCAGTATGCATGTTTTCTTTTTTACTAAAATTAATTTCAATATAAAATAAGATGAAGAACTTTTATATTGTTAATGTAGCATAGAACAAATAATATTTTTTGGGAAAACATAATATATTAAAAAAATTTACCTTCATATTTAATTATGAGTTTCAGCCTCAAATTTGAATCTCTCACAAGTATGAGAATCTTCAAAGAAACCACCTCGACTCAAACAAAGGAATCCACCTGTAAAAAAAATACTCTTATATGAGTCATACTAAAAATAAGTAAATTAAACATTAATATGAAACAATACACTACTTCTATATAAGTCACATATTAATGCTATGTGTGTATATTCTTCTATTATGTATGCTATGCATTCATTTCTAATAAATTCTATATCATCTTATGAATATGAGTCCTTTTGGAAATCTTAGTAGTATTTGAAAAATATTAATACACAAAGGATTAAAGAATATTTAAAATTAAATAGTAATTATCTTTGGGAATACCTCTTCTGGGATGCTAGTTTCTCGATGTAATATGATATTTATCATTAATTTAAAAACATAATAATCACAATCTTTTCCATTTGTCTTTTTTAGACACAACTAAAACACTGACAAGAATAAGTAATTTGTTTTGATATGATTTTTTATAGTGACATAATATTATATATAGCCTGATACATATCTAGTTGTAGAACTATTCATGGTCTTCAGGCTTAACCCCTCACCTCATTCCTTTTTTTAAGATATTGATGCACCACCCTATCATAAAAAAACATCATTAAAACTTAATCAAAATTATATTAATTGTTGTTTATTTCTAAAAAATTGTATGTAGTGTATTAAAAATTGACCCACACCATCATGTGTGGTCAGTTTGTTGGATATCCATTCATTGAATCTAGGAAATAAATCTTTTTATTATCCAAATTAACTGTAATGAGCATCCAATATTTCCTAAAAACAATAAAAGTAATAAGCAATGAATGAAATTATTATTTTTTGTTTTGATTAATTTATAGAGATTTAACCCTACATAGTTGGTATTAAACAATGTCTATCATCAGTTAGTTTTGATACAAATGATTTTCCTAGGCCTCCCACTATTTCATCCATTTTTTTGGAATCGATTTTTGGTTGTTGTGTAGATGAGATGTAAAGGACTAATAGGTCCAATTTTTTTTCTTGGTGAAATCCATTTATTTTTATAATATATATTCCTAACAAAAATATGGAATATATTTATTCATAATTAATATAACATATCCTATTTTGGAAAATGAAATCCCTAAAATATACCTCATGTTACATTTACAACTAAGATGCCCAGACAATCATTGTCGAGGATTTCACTAACATTGTCAACAACGATGAAGTCTTGAACTACCTATCCATATATATTTTCTTCAAAATAAACTATGTGAGTCTGGCCATTTTTCAACTTTATAACATCATGAAACTTCAATGATTGTAAATACTGATATAGAACATGTTAGATAAATGTGTTTTCGATATATCTTTTCAATCTATTGGTCGATCCTTTAGGTAGTTTTAAACTGGTATTTCAATTAACCCCTTCCAATTATATATTTGTAAAAACATTCACCGATTCAGAAATTTTTTGATTATTTATTAATATTTTATCTTGAAGAATAAATTGGGAATGAATACCTCTACGTCGACATGTTTTTTTACAAGATGGAATGACAATTAGATTATTGTTCAAACAGTTTGTTCGATCTTAAGAATATATTCCTCATGAATTGGAACAAGTAGCTAGGTGATAGGATCGTGGTTTATTATAATCATCACTCTCACATGACCTATTAGAGGAGGTATGTTGTGTACCATGTCCTTTTAGATATGTAACATAGTATACTTCACTACTAGGTGATGGGTGGGTGTTGATAGATATAAATAACACTCATCATCACCCTGTAGAATATCCATACAAGAAAGGTATCAATTTATATAATATTCAAATATCACACAAACAATTATTATAACATTTATTACATCAATTAAGATAGGTTTTAGAGGGGAATATCTCTCCTCAAAGCTAGTGGGGGTGGGGTGGGATATTCAGGATACAATTGTCCTTGAGTTGTTCCTTCTCTTTGGTTCCCCCCATAAAAGTTTCTAGAAAATCTCTCTAACATTTGATTTTTTCTTCAAGGGTATCTTTTCAATCTCTCATATGTTACATTTCTTCAATTTGATCCTCATCTTGTTTTTTTTCACAACATATGTTTAGGGTATCGCCCAAAAAACCAAAACCTCTGACGCGACCATACTGTTCTGGCCACTTCAGGGCCACCAATAGTAGGGGTTCATCTAGTACGGGTGTTACTGATTCTTGTGACTATGTCAGATAAACAATCTAGTAAAATAAGTAATAGTTGAAATGTAATAGTGATTTAAAGTATTTTTTATGTCATACTTACACATGTTTATCACACTTTTTGTGTGTTTTCATCTATTAGTATCCCATCATTATTTACACATGCCTCCTTAAATAGAACAAGGCATGTGATGGTAGTGGATTTAGATTTGTAGTCATCAATACACATATAAATTGAGGAACCTAATTATGTTGTTGTTTCTTGTAACATAAAAATATTATAGTAGATGTAAAATACATACCTTTTTTTTTCAAGTCAACCATACCCCATCCTTGATTTATGGCAGGGGTATGTTTTTTATACCCATTCCATATTTTCATCACTCAATTTCTATTTCATAAATAAATTTTTTTCAATAAATGTGACGAATCCACTTATCATAAAAAAATGTACTACTATCCATAATGTACGTGAAAGGACACATCCACATGACTTCAAGTAAACGCATCCCACACTTCATGGGTCATCTGGAGTGCATAGATAAGTAGTGGGTGTGGGTTTATTTTCACTTTTGAAACATTAAAATATTCACTCATTATAATTGTGTAAAAGCCTTTTTGAATCATCCCAGTAAGAATTAACATATATTTCTTATGGGAGTCAACTACTATAAATGTACTATACAAGAGATGATAATGATTATGTTAATGTTTGATTATTTTATTTTGTAGTAAAATAAATAAATAATTTTGTAAAGTTTACATAATCTCTACCCACATCAGTGTATTAAGACTGACCACAACATGGTGCCACAAATCTATATTAATCAGCACACATTTTTGAGTGATGATTCCAATGTAACTACTAAACATGGACTTGTTGGGTTTAACATTCTAGCCTCGCACATTCCATCCAACCTCTTATTTGATGATTTTTTTTCATTAATGATTTTTTGCTAAAACCATCAAACTAAGACACTCATATTTGTTTTCATCACTAGTCCTTTGTCGCCTACCATTTCCTCAGATTCAATATTACCAATATATTCCTCTAGAGAGGCAGCATCAGCACTTGCATACTGTTATCGTTCTTGTACATTGGGAGTAAAAACATGTTAAGAAACCTATTGTTCCACATGACTGGGAGTAACAACACATGAATGAGGTCATTTTTCTTCTGTACTGTGAGAAACAGAAGGTTCAGAGACCTTTTATTCCTCAAGATTGAGAGAACCAACACGTAAAGAAGTAATTATATATAGAATTTGTTTAATATTTAATTTAGAGTACATAAATGCAGAATCTAACAGATAATAACATGAGTCAACATGATGTATATTAGAAAAAAAAATATAATCTTATTATTGAACTCTCTCATTTTTTAAAGGCTAAGAGGATTTTACCCCTCTATCATCTATCCAAATACCTTTACTATGTCCTCCTTTGACATACAAAACATCATCAAAATTGGAAAAACTACAATATTATGTTGACATCCAAATGAAAGAGTAATCATCAGTTAAATTTTCATCTAACCTTTTATTTGTTTAGGTCAATAATAGAATTGTAGAAAACTTTCAGTTTCCTGGATTTGGAGCATAAAATACTTATACTGCCTGTGATGCTGTTATAAAAAGTTCTTCTTTGAACACTTCATTACTAAACTCATTTTTCACAAATCCCAATTAATCTATTTTATTATAAAAAATGTTATCAACCAAAATGCATTGAAAAATTGGCACTTGGAATGTTTTATAATCCAACTCCCATATTTTTTTAATGATGTCAAAGTATGACATATTTGCATAAATTTGATTTTTTTCCTTAGTACCTAAAACATGAATCACCTCATCCACATGTGTAACTCCACTATTTTTTATGGTACTATCTTTACTATGTTCATTTGAATATGACATATAACCATTAATTACATAACCATTGTATGATAATACATAGACACTTGGTCCTCTAGTTATCTATAGAAGTATTTCTGAAATTGAATCATGATTTTCATCTAAATCCTTAAAAATATGGTCCAAAAACCATCCAATAAACTCTTCATTATGTGTATTTGATATCCATATTTCATCTCATGATGTATTCAAATGTATAAAAATTTCTTTGTGGGTTTCATCAGATTTGGAAACCTCTAAACAATTATGAAAAATGTAAAGGTGGGTCTGCTCACGATCTGTAATACTGATTGTGACAATATATCTTCCAGAAATTCCTTCACTCGCAAGCTACCCAGTGTGATGAGGTTTTGAAAGTCCAATGCTTTCTATATCAGATAGTTGTCTGGTATAGAATTCAATGGCTTCTTCAACAATATATCACTGTATAATACAACACTCTGGGCGACTTCGATTTTTTTAAATACCTATTCAAAATCCTCATATACCGTTCAATTGGGTACATCCAACTATAGTGTACATGATCACATAGTTGGATCTTTCTCACATAGTGAACCATAAAATGAACAATTGTATCAAAGAATTTTGGTGGGAAAAACATTTCAATTCACACAATACGATGGAAATTTCTCTTCCATAATCAGTATTTTCATTGAGTATATATATTTTCAACATATAGATTTGAAGAATAATAATAAATTGGTTAATGTATTATTAAAATTCATAGAAGGAATGATATATAAAGATATAAATATTAGATATTACATAAATACATGGTAGTTAGGTGATTTTATACCCTTTAACTTTTAATTGGTCTCTAACATGATGTTCTTGATATTTGATGAATACACCTTTGGAACCTTTACATAATTCAAGAAGTTGAAAAACTGAAATCTCTCTTACCTAGAAAGAGTGTAAACAGCTAGAGGAAGGAAATATTGTTTTTCATCCTTCACTAGCACCAACTATTCTTGTATTACCATGTCAACCATGTCCTACCTAGCCTTAATTCCATCTATTGTTTTTATAGGTATATTTAGCTACGTGATGATGGAACTATCACATTAATTTTGTTCAACATGTATAACATCCTTAAAATTTCTGATGTATAGAAAATTATAGTATGGTAATTAAAAAAATGATATCTTTTTTCCAAACTATTTTTTATGGTTTTTTGAAATTTTTTTACCCTAAACAGTGTCCACATCTTTTACTTTCTCAAATAAATAATCACCTATTAGTGGAGATGGTGCTTTTTGTTCTTTTTAACTTCCATCAAATGATTTCGCCCAAGATCAGAAATTATTCTATAAAGGTATAAATATGTGATGTACAAGAAACACAATATTTGATGTAGGTTTCAACATAATTGAGAGTGTAACGTTTTCGCCAATGGGACACCCTTGAGTACCTTAAATCCCATATCCAAAAAAAATTCATAAGTTGGAATGTCATTTATCATCCAGAAAAATATGGATCTCAATTTGAAATCCTTATTTCTATAATCATCATACAATGTAACACCTGAATACCAAAATAATTTTAAATATTTGATCAATGGATCCAAATATACATCATTATCATTACCAGGTTGTTTTGGTTCTAATTTAAGCATAGATAAAATGATGTATTTTCGTTTCATGAATAACCATATTGGAATGTTATAATTTACTAACATAACCAGCCATATACTATGAATGTTACTTTGGAAACCAAAAGGATTCACTCTATCAATAGATAATGTGAGACAAGGGTTTCTTGGATTGTTCCCAATTTTAGGATACACATGATCAATTTTATTCCATTGAGGAGAGTATAGCAGGTGAAATATTTTCCCATATTTATTTCTTGTATCTGTGTTCCAAATAAATTTCCCTATAGTTTTCTCACTTCCATATAGTCATATAAACCGTTGAATGATTGGGAAGTACCATAAAAATTTTATAGGTCGAGATTCATATTTATTGTATTAAGAAGATCCACACTTTGGGAGTTATATAAGTGAATTTTGGCCATTTTTAAATAGTATACAATCATTTAGATCAATGTGTATTTTGTCAGAGATCATACCCATTAAGAATATAATTCGTTTGACATCATATGTTAGGCTCAGGACCTCATTATATTCTAAAAGAATGTTATTCAAGAGATTATGTAGTTTGGTAAAATTGGCATCACTTCAACCTTTACCTACTTTAAAATTATATAGTTTTAGTAAGACTGATAATGCCTTATATTTAGTGAAACCAACATACAATGGAATATTTTCATAAATCATTAACTTCTCAAATTTTTTTGTGAAATCATGATGTTCATCTTCAACTATCTTTGTCATTTCTCAATACAATCTTTATCATCATTTACATCTATAATCAAATCCTTGATACAATCTTCTTCATTTTCCACACCTGTAATCATATCAGATGATCCATAAAATGCAGTGTTATCCCATTCACCATCTACATTTACTTTTCCCCTTGTTTATTCCAATAGTTATAACTTTGATCAATTCCATGATAGATCAAGTGTTCTTCCAACTCATCTAGACTAATTTCTTCTTGAATAAAAACAATGTAATCACGGAAAAAGAATTTGAGAATGGTCATATTCATGTTCTTTTTCAAGCTTTATGAACATGTTCACTCAATCTTAACACTCTTCTATCAGCTTATTGGAATCCATCCATTATTTATTCATATCCATCCTATTTGATTATGTAATATTAATATTTAACAAAATAAATACACAAAGGGTCCTTTCAAATAAGGGGAACTCACCATATGAATGATAGTTATTATTACATTTTGTTTTATGAGACTCATCCCCTCAAAATCTAACACCAAACTAGAAAGAAGATGTAATTGTAATGGAATCCCCTAATTTAAACCATGAAGGTGATGTTAGATGCAAAGTAGGTTTAGGGGTTGTAATGGGTTTGAACATAACTTCACCTTTTACAGGAGAGAGGTCTGATAGATATCCTTTACGTTGGATTGACTAAGTGACATTCCCTTTCCATGGTGTTATTATCAATAATCTTTTCTTACCTAAAAAATTTAATGATTTTACTAATTCTATAAAAATATAAATTTAAATGAATATAAAAAAATACATTTTAAATGTCATTTGAAAATTATTTATAAAATCACACATTAAATCCCATTAAAAAACATTTGTTTACACAAATTACTCTTTAAAATAACATAACCTTTTTAAAATAAACCAATTAATTCCAAGAACTCTTTCACAAAACCACAATTACGTTTTTAATGAATTCAAGGAAACATCATGAACCAATAGTCTTAATCATTTAATGAGAGAAAACCCTATATATTTTAAAAATGACTATTTAAAACATCCCACAGCCCTTGTTAAAATGAAAACAGAATTAGATACACTTTCAAAATAATATCATCCCTCCATGAAATCAAATCGGGTGTGTTGAAAAACACATGACATGCAACCTAAGTCCATGCCATGTTTTTAAATCATTTTAAAGAAATTTGAAAACAAAAAGGGAATGTTGAACACATATATTTTGATGAAACATTTCAAAACACATGAATCATTTTAAAAGATCCCCATAGGCATTTCACAAACACATAAATCCCAAGAGAGGAACTATATAAAAGATACATGAAAAAATAACAAAAATTTTATAAAAAATGAACTATAAGAGATTTACACATGATCCATAATGTAAAGGTAGACCAAAAATAAATTTATTTTCAAGAGTGGCATTTTATTGTAAATATATTAAAATAACAGAAAATAAATATTTTCTATTTATTCCCCATGGGGACCTCTATATCATGTTATCATTATATATTTAACAAGTGACTATAGAACACCAAGAAAAAAATGTGACCCTTTACTTTTACCTATATCATAGACAACTAAGCCTATATACACACCAATGTGTAAATGTATGGTGTGAGAAAAGAACCTAGTTGGATATCGTCAAAGATTTTATACCATTCATTTTTAAGACAAACATATAAATTCTAGTTTTAGGGAAAATAATGAAAATAATTTTATTACATAGGGTTGAGAAAATAAAATTAACAAAACATATATTTTTCTTTTAACAAAAATAAAATTTACCAAGATAATATCATAACATATAATTATATTAAAAAAATATCAAGCATCAAACATTAATGGGTAACTATTAAAGGAAAAAGGAGATAATCTAATATGAAAAATTAAGGGAATCATCAGAGTATAATATTGTTTCATTCAAATGAAACAAAATAAACTCACCATTAATGGCCTCATCAAAAAAGAAATTCCATTAAATAGTGTGAGACCTCAGATAGGGTTACTATAAATGTGTGACAAAAATATTATAACTCATGTCTCTATAATTCTCACATATCTAAAAAAATATTCCCATGATGTTTTTATAAAATCCCTCTTCAAATAATCAATTAAAAACATTTATAAAACAATCTTGTCAACGTGGTATGACATCCATTGAACCATTCAATTATACATAAAGACCCATAATTAAACATGGTAAAATTTCAAATATATATTATAAAACTGTACATAGAAAACACCTCGATTTATCCCAAATAATTCCTCAAAATGTTATAGAAAACCCAAACAAAAATCCCACTTTGACTATAAGTTCCAACTCAAAGCATTTAATCTTATTTATCCATTGAAAAAATTATATTTTATCCAAACTACTCACTATAATCACTCCATTATAATACCAGTCATGTTACCATTCACCTAAAACAATCCCTATAATGTTTCTAATATATCAAACCACCTCATCTATGCATGTTATAACATTTAGATCAATCCAAATTCAGAAATATTAATTTTCCATAGTCGAATACAAATATACATCGAAAATTATAAAAAGTATCATAGAATATTCCCAAAAAAAAACAATCAAACATGTTTCCAATAAAAAAACCATTGTCTCACACAAATGAATCCAATCAAACACATAATTCATACATCAAAAAAATTTCTAACACTAAATCACTATAATGAATATTTCACTAAGAATTCCCATTCAAATAAGAGAATAAATTAGATTTGCAGG
Source organism: Viscum album (assembly GCA_963277665.1). Taxonomy (NCBI): domain Eukaryota; kingdom Viridiplantae; phylum Streptophyta; class Magnoliopsida; order Santalales; family Viscaceae; genus Viscum; species Viscum album. The sequence goes on along the minus strand of OY728146.1, from coordinate 1,876,790,265 downwards.
TCCAATAATGGAAATAGGTTCTCAAAGTAGTGGAGTCAGGGTAGGCTGTGTTGGTGGTAGTGGAAACAGAGGCCACAGAGGGGTTCGCATGGGGGGTGGGGTTTTTGGAGGAGGTGGTTTCATTACAGAGGAGGGGTTCATGGTAGAGGTGGGGTTCAGTGGTGGAGGTGGATATTGTGGAAGAGGTGGGTTCATAGTGGAGGAGGGGTTCACGGTGGTGGTGGGGTTCAATATATGGTGGAGGTGGGGTTCATGACAGAGATTGTGTTCATGATAAAGGAGGTATTAGTGGTGGTGAAGGAGGTATTCACAACAATGTTGGAGGGATTAACAGTAGTAGAGGAGGGGATGAGGAAAATGAGGGGTCGATAATAGATGAGGGGTTGGTAGTCATAGAGGAGGGGTCAGGGTATGTGAGGGGTCGTTGATAGAGGAGGGTTCGTCAACGTCATAGGAGGGGTCAATGGTGTAAGAGGTTGGATTCTGCAAGAGCTTGAGGCATGCCCAAGAAGTAGCCAACTATTAGGGATATTTTTATTACATCAAGGAAGACTTTTTTCAATGATTTCTAAAAAGAACTGTTAATGGTATGTTTTATCGGAGCTAAAATAGAAAGCACTTATAAGACATGCCTTTATAGACTCTTTTTTAGCATTAATAATGATATGCCTTTATCATTGTTAAAATAGCACTGATAAAAGGAGTCTTTATTAGTGTTAATATTATAGTACTAATAAAGACAGTGTTTATTAGAACTAAAAAAGCAATGATAAAGTTATAATGGTAATAATTTATTTATATGATTATATATATTTATAAAATTATAATATATATATATAATTATATATATAAATAAATATATTTATTATTTGTATTTTTATATATAATTAATATATTAATATAATTATATATATCTTTAAAATTATAAATATTAAAAATAAATAAATAAATATTTATAATAATAAAATTATAATAAATATATTCATTATATTCATAATTATATATAATAAATATATCTATTATTTATAATTATAAATATATATATATATATATATATTTTTATAATTAAAAATTTATATATATTTATTTATATAATTATAAAAGTCTAATAATTAAATTTCTTATATTTATAATGTTAAAAATATATATAATAAAATAATTATATTTACAAATATATAAAAATATTTATAAATAATTACAAATATTTATATTAATAATTTTAAATAAATATAGATATATTTAAATAATTATTAAATTATAATATATATATATATGAATTATATATTTATTAAATTATAAGTATAATAAATACAATTGTTATAATTTTATAATTATTTAAATAAATAAAAATATTTTTTATAATTATAAATACTAATAAAAATATATGTATTTATAGTTATAAATATATATATGTGTGTACTTAAATAATTATAAACTTATAAGAACTATATTTAATATACATATACTATATTACATGGCCCATAGGCCAAGTGGGCATGATGCCCATAACTGTATTTATTATAACGTCAAGTAAAGGCGCCTTGTTATTCTTCATTAGATCGTGGTTCAAATCCAGGTGGGTGCATGTACTATTACAGTACTATGCAGGCAGTGAGATTGATGATGAAACAGGAAGGTAGTGATTTAGGCATGACGCATTCTTGGTGATAGGTGGGATAATGCAGGCATGATGTTACACTGGGCTTTTGGGCCATATTATGGGATTTATGCCCACGTGGCCTACATGCGATGTAATAAATAAATTGGTCTTAATGGGTGAGCTATCCCCTGGGGGGCTATAGCCCGCCTCGCCAGCCTGTGTGTGTTGTGTGTGCATTCTTGAATGTAAATATACCCCCAAACACCTAATATTTATATTTTTAACATAATAATAATAATAAAAAAACTTATTATAATTTTAAAATTATTTAACTATATATATATATACTTATTTATTTGCAATTAAAATTATAAATAAATAAATAAATATTTATAATTATATATATTTATAAAATTATATGTATTATAAATACACTTCTTACAATTTTGTAATTATTTAAATAAAGGGGTCAATTCCAAGAAAAGGATTTGAAACCAAAAAAATGAATTCAGATTGGCATTAAAACATAGGTTAAATATATTTAAGTTATTTATGATATCTAGAAAATATCCATGCAATAATATGATGATATTATTTCTTGGTATGATCCAAATTACCTTTTATTAATTTTGAGAAAACAAGTGGGAATTGATGTGAACACTTAATAGAATTAAAGTAGAGTATATTTTAATATATATGAATAAATAAATCATTAATTCAATGACTATATTTCTTGGAATGATATAATTAAAAATATTATATGTTAAACAAAAATTAATAAATGATAAATTAATAATGTGGGGGTGAAAACTGAGAAAAATATTTAAGATTTATGTAAAAATTGTGAATGTATTCTTTGTGTGATTTATGTTTTATAGGAATCAACTTCATTTAAAATTAAAACATAAATTTCTAGGTATGATCTGAAGTGATGTTTGACCTTCATATTGTTATTAAGGTAAACAATCACCTAAAATGGGTCATAACTATACCAACAAGTTCAAATTGATGTGAAAACATTGGGGAATGATCACCGAGTCATATCTGATCATTAGGAAATAATAATGCATCAATATAATGATTGGACTACACAGTATAATCCAAATTATCATTTCACCATTTTATTTCAATTAAACTGGCATATCTCCAATTAAAGGGACAAAAAAATGAGCAAATAATCTTCGATTGACCTAAAAACGTAGTAGAATGAGCCTCATGTAATTTTTGATTTATAAGTTCTAACCACATATCAATCAGATTTCTAGATTGGTATTTATGATGAAAAGTATGATTTCATATTATTAATACTTATTAATAAATGAAATATCACCCATATAGGTGTCAAAATATATAAAATTATCTCGAATGGGCATGAAATCTTAGGAAAATGATCATGATGACATTTTTTCATGGTGGAAAAAAATTAACTTCAATCTGATACACGAAATACATTGTATGATTGAATGTGTAATTTGACCTTCACATTATTATCAAACGACTAATCACCTAAAAGCTTTTAAAACTGAGAAAAGTTATTTGATTGATATGGAATCCTAAAAAATGATCATCATGTTATTTCTGGTATGTAGTAATGAACTGACAATTAATTCAATGGTCAAATTTCATAGTATGACTCAAAGTACCATTTCACTTTGGTATTCATATTAAAATTATGTATCACTCATTAATTTGATGAAATCACAAAAACTATCACCAATTGATGTGAAATGTTTAGATAGTGATACTAGATTTATTTTTTATCTTTTAAAATCTATTTCCCTTCAATTTGACTTCCATATTTTATGTTATGATGGAAATTATGATTCTATATTGTTAACACTTATGAATAAATTAAAAAAAACTAAAATAGGGGTAAAATTGATCAAAAGATAAAATATTTGTGAGAAAACCAAGTAAAATGATATTTGTGTCAAATTTTGTTCTTTAGGAATAAATTTCACAATAATCTAAAACAAAAATTTATAAGTATGATCAATATTTTTGTTTGACCGTCACATTTTCATTAAAATGACTATTCACTTAAAAGGGTTCAAAATTGAATAAGAAAATTTGGATTAGAGTTAAAATATAATAAAATGATATTTAATTCATTTACAGTATTTATTAATGAATCTCATGTCAATCTAAAGTTTGGATTGATGTTTTTTTTAAAAAAAATAACCATTTCAATTTTGTGTTTATATTAAAATTACTTGTCACTCATCAAGAGGTCAAAACCAAGTAAACAAGATTGGATTATTGTGCCATATTAATATAAATATCCTCAATTAAATTTTTATTTATAGGAATAAAATAATCTTCAATATAATTCCTAGATTATTTGGTATGATTGAAAGTTTTATTTCACATTAATTACACATGTTAATATGTGAAAAATCAATCATCTAGGGGTCAAAACCAAGATTTTTTTTGAAATGGAATGAAAAATTATCAAATTAATAATAATTTAATCTATGATCTATTTGGATTAATAAAAATTCAATCTAATACATGAATTACTTAGTAATATTTAAGGTTTTTGTAACCATCATATTTTTATTAAAGATACCTATCACTTAAAAGGGGAGAAAATTGAAAAAAGAAATTTTGATTGGAAGGAAAAATTTGGGGAATGATCCTCAGGTATTTTATGATATGTAAGAAAGAAAAATGTGTCAATATGATTCTTAGATTCTATGATATGATCATATGCACCATTTCACATTGGTATCTTATTTAAAATGACATATCACCCTTCCCGGGTTCAAAATATATAATATGAGCATAGATTGACAAGAAAACATAGGATAATGTACCTTAAATCAATTAAAACTTGTAGGAATCAATAGTGAATTAATATGATTTAAAAATTTATCAGTGTGATGGAAATTATGATTTTAAATGATTAACACTTATTAATTAATGAGAAATATCCTTTTTAGTGTCAAAACTAAGAAAATGAGTTCATATTGATATTAAATCTTCTGAAAATTATCCTTGTACGATTTTTTATATTTAGGAATGAACTGGACATCAATCTATAACCTAAACTACTCAGTATGATCAAATTTTCCATCTAACCTTCACATAGTTACTATAGTAACCAATTCCCTTAAAGGGTTCAAAAATTGAAAAAAATGAATTCATATTGGCATAAAAATGAAATAGAAATATCATCGAGTCATTTATAATCTTTTAATAAAGAATTGTACACAAATTTTATGCAAAAATATCCTAATTAGATACAAATTACCATTTCAACTTTGTTTTTATATTAAAATGACATATCAACCTTTAAGGGGTCAAACCTAAGAAAAAGAGCATAGATTGATTTGAAAACCAATGAGAATGATACTTGGGAAATTTATAATATCTTGGAATATACATTACATAAATATGATGCTTTAATTTATTAGTACGATGGATGGCATAATTTTAGATGATTTACACATGTTATTAAATGACCAATCACCCATATAATATCCGAAATTATGTAAACATCAGATTAGTGTGAAAAATTATGATAATGATGATAGTCCCATTTATGGTCTTTAGGAATCAACTTCACATAAATCATATAGATAAATTCATTTGAATTACTATAAGTGTATTTGTACATCTATACTATCTTTCAAATGACCAATCACCGAAAAGGGTTCAAAACATAACAAATGTATATGGATTGGTGTGAAAAATTAGGATAATGATCTTCAAGTCATTTAAGATATATATGAATGAACCACATTTTAATCCATTTCTAAAATATCTCTATAGTGACTATGATTATCAAATAGAGTTATTTCATCTTTTTTGATTAATAAACAATACATTACATAGACACACTGTAACACCCCAGGTAAATAAAGAATATGACATTTTCATATTTATCCATATTTTTGAATAAAATATTAATATGACTTTAAAGGGGACGCTATGCTCGATGGCGTACCCAACACGCAACAACGAGTTTCTTGGGAATCTTACGTTGCACTCTAATAATAAAATAATATTATTTCGAATGGTAGTTAACATGTAGCCATTGTATTGGCGGGAATGGATATAAATAACTGAAATATGATTATATATGTTTTTTAATGTTTTTACATTTATCCAATAAAAGCTAAAGGCTTAAAATATGGAAGGAATTCAATTTTAGGCGTATATGCCCTAGTTTTCACTAAAGGTTAACTTATCACCTTTTGATGGTGAACTGTCATTAAATATAGTTTTGTTTACTATTATACATTCTATTGGACCAAATAAAACTCTTCTTAAGAATTGGGACATCAAAATTTACTTTGTGTAAATTTTTGGTATCTTTCCGATACAGTTCATTTTTTAATGAATAGTGTAAAATGTTGTATTTTAATTCAAAACCTCTTTTAAATCTAATTTATTTATATGATTAGATTATCTTTTGAATTGGTTTTAAAGTGAAATTAGAATATATTTTTACCATTAAATCCAATAGTGGTCGTTGGAATTAATTTCACTTTGAAATCAGACTTAAACTTGTGTCAATCTTTTGATACTTATTGTTTCACAAAAACACGCTATTTGTCATGACAACGGGAATTAATTATTAAATTAATTAATTTGACTTATCTGTTTTGAATTTTGTAAAATAGACTTCATTTTTGAATTCGGAATATCAAATATAGCTTAGGGTGAATTTTTGGTATTTTTCTGAAAAACTTCAATTTTTGATGAATAGTGAAATCACTAAGTGGTACTTATAAAAACTGATTTTCCATTTAAATGAAATTTTGCCACCATTGTGTATTTAATTTAAAAAATCTGACATACATGGTTGTCATTAAGAAGTAAAATGTTGTTCAATGAGATTAAAATAATTTTTTGGTGAATAGTAACTTATTAAGTTTTTAATCGCGATTAGTAGTAATTAGTGTAGTTTAAGGTAAAAATAATGCTTTAATAATATGAGATAACCTAGCCACATGTCCTACACTAATTGGATATGTCATGGCCGACCAAGAAAAGCCATGGGTCAACTTGGGGACCCCATGGAGCCACTTTGGTTGGAAAATGACATAAATACCTTTTATTTAATGTTAATGTAAAAAATGGCACAAACATGATATGTTTTACTAAAAATTTTTTTACATGGGGTTATACAAATCAGATTTTTGACTATAAATATTAATTGGAAATATAAAGAGATTTCCTACATCATAGTAGTTTTTTTATAATTTTTAGACATTAAATAAATTAAATTATCGATGACATAATAATGATGCAGCGATGACATCATTATTTGACGATTTAACTAAAATGGAAAGATAATGTAAAATCTATGAACTATACATGTCCAAAACTTATTGGATGGGTGGATTTAGAACCCGTATAACCTTATCCACGAATTATATGAATGTGGGACCTTTTAAAATCGAAACACATTTTCAACTAAAGTAATATTTCTTTACTTTCCAAAAGTGCCCCTCCTCTCCTCTTATAAAAGGCCCCCACTTCTACCACCTTACCCACACTCCCAAAGCCTTTGGCTCGGAAAACCTCTTCCCATTTTGTCTCTCCACTTCCCTCTATTACTCCTTGAACCTTCACTTTGGGCATAAGTCTTCCCAAGGAAGCCTTTGAGCTCAAACCAAAGGGAGTTACCCGATTTTTAAGGTAATGTCTTCACTTGAGTCATTTTGTTTCATTTTGCTTCTCCAACCCCCTAAACTCTTTTTATTAATTTCTTTTATAACAAATACAGTATCTTAAATATACTAGGATGTTGTTATAAGAAGGATTCGAGCTACACTTACACACACCTACATCTAATGGTTAAAGAACATACTGTTTCTGTGGATGGCGAATTTCTAGCTCACGAAACGATGATTGTTCAACATTCTTCTAACACCTTCAAAGGTGGCCATAAAGATGACAGTATATTTATATATGATATATAATATGTTTATGTTTTACTTAAGCTTCTGTATTTTTCATTTATTTCATACCTTTATGGTTTCCATTATGGGTAAATGCGATATCTTCATTTAAGGAAGCGCAGACTACCGCCCCCTCAAAGTGATTTGATTCGTTATTACCATATGTGGTACGTATAAAGGGTATATTTAATGATATTATATATGATACCATACTGGAATTAAAATAATATTATTAATCATTATGTTTTAATTCTATTAAATATGAAATAGAAATGGAAGTAGCATTCATGCGTACGTACGACTTACCGTCTCCATGAACGGTACATTTCATTTCTTATCTCAAAATGTTATGTACTATTATAAGTACATATATATAATGGATATATATGTAATATATTATATCTAAATTATGGATATAATTCTGTAATTATAACATATATATATATATCTCATTTTGTTTTAATTCCATTAATATGACAAAACATGAAAGTAGCGTTCATGCGTACGTACGGCCTACCATCTCCATGAACGATGCTTTTCATTTTTTATCTAAAATGATATGGAATAGTATAAAATGAATATTTAATGGATATATATGATATTTTAATCATTAATACTATTCTGGAAATTATTTACTTATAACTTCATGAGCAATATTTTTTCAAACAAGTTCATTTTTGACTCAAGTACCAAACATCAGCAAAAACGTCTGATATGAACTAACATTATTAAACAATTATTATAACATTATAATATGTGATATGAGCTGAATAATAATCTCTAAAATAGGTAATTAGGCAATTATTAATTGTCCAAAGTTTATTATTCAGGAATATAAAGAAACGAACAAGACAAGTTGGACTTGAGGTAAGGGATCCTACTCCACTCTTTCTTCTTAAGTACACTCTTTTATGTCATTACTTTTAAAGCTCATCTTTCTTGTTATTGGGGTTTTCTTTTACATTAATATTACTGTAATTTTTATGTTCATGTGATGAGAGACCCTATTCTCTCTCATCAAGCCATTTTGAAAGTTTTGAGTGGCGCCGTTAGGCTGCCAAATTTTCGAAAGAGATCTAACCTCTCTCTTTCTTTTTAAGTACTCTCCTTTGTGTCACTTCTTTTAAGCTCCTCTTTGTTATGTTGGGGGATTTTATTTTATATTACTCTTTCTGTAAATTATATTTTAATATGATGGGATACTCTATTTGATCTCATCAATCCATTTTGGAAGTTTTAAGTGGCGCTGTTAGGCTGCCGAGTTTTCATAAGGGATTTTTAATCTCACTTTTATTCCCGTGAGATTTATGCTACATTTGCCACAATTTCCTTTGAGTGGTGTATGTACTGCCCATTATTCTAATATTTGTGTAATATAATTTAATTTATGTGTATTTACATCAATGATTTATTGTCCTTCTTTCATGGGGTGTATGTTTTGAAAGATACCCAAGTCGGTAAGGGAACCTTTCACCCTCCTTTTTTTAAAAGACTTATTTGTTATGTATTTTAATTCACATACTATTATGTTGGGATATGTTATTTTATATCCTTATAGATGTAAATTTTATGTCCAAGTGATGAGATACCCTTTTTATCTCTCATCAACTCATTTTGATGTGACGCCGTTAGGCTGTCAAGGGAACTTCTTAACCCAATTTCGATTTCTTTGGGTTCAACATGTAGTTATTGAATATGTCATCCTTTGAATATGTGTGAATGACCTTTTATTGTTTTACACTTAATATCCAATTATATTGGGTGTATTTATATTTGTCACACATAATTTTGAGATTGATTTATGCTTAATTTAAGGATACCTTCTTTATAAGGGATTTAATCACATTTTACATCTCTATTGAGACTTCATTGTTGTTATGAACCAATTCACTCTTATATGGTGTATATACTGTCCTTTGGAATATTATATCATGAATCCATTTATTCTCATGATATTATAAAGTTCCGACTAAATGTTATTCCTCAATTATTGTATTCAAGTGTCTCTAATTTTGGTAAAACCCCTTTAACCAACATATCGCTTTAAATGTTTAAATTATTTGTTCTTATTAATATCCATGTTTTCAAAATGGTTTTAAGGATTTATTTATATGGATATTAATGGTTTAAAATTTTAAAATCTTCAAGGTGGTATGGGACACCTTGATTCAAAAATCTCTTTATTAAATGTTTTAAATGGTTTTGGAAATGGTTTCTTTTTGAATGGATTCATTATTTCAATATACTAAAATGTTATATTGTGATTGAAAGGTGGAAATGTTATGTTTCCTTTATGCTTGTTTTATGTGATAAGATTATGTTATGGTTCTTGGGAATTGTTATGAAGATGGGTGGTTCCGTGATAAACTAAGGGCGGGTGAGCCCGATATAGCTCTCCAATGCATTGGGTAACGCGAAGGAGTGAAACATTAAGGTTTCTCCAAAGATATTTAGGGAATATACTGTGATGGGTATTCCAAACGTAACCAAGAGGGTTACTCCCTACGTAAGAATGTTATCAATGCCTCAAGTTACTTTTATGTCTTATGATTTCTATGATTTATTCATGATTTGATGAGGTATGTTAAAGTGCCTATGTTTTATGGGTAAAGTATGATTTCATTATTACGTATATATGAACTCATGTTTCCTTTCCATATTTTTATAACCCTTACTGAGCTTTTTATGCTCATCCCATGTTTTTGAAAAGTTTTTCACAGGTCAAGGGAAAGGTACATGATGTGATGATAGTGTCAATGATGTGTCAATAAGGAATCCATGTTTTATTTTAAATATGTTTCCGTTGATGGGAAGAATGAATACTGTCTTTTATGTAACCACTTTGTTTAAATGTGGAATGTAATGCATGTTTCATGATCTAATTCTCTAAAAATCTAAACCTGAAAAGATCCTCAATGTGTAATCTTGTAATAACTCAAGATTAAGTAAGGTTTAAGGCTGGGCCTTATAGTTGGTATCAAAGGTCGGTTTAGATAACTTTAGAGGTTAGGGTATTCTTTAAGCATAAGTGACATTACCATAATGGTTAGGATTTCAGAAAGAGTCCTAGTTTTAGATAAATTGAATGAGTAAGCATATCTTAGTCTTTATCTTCCTCATTAGTACATGATGGTTTTTTTTTGATATACTCACACTGATCTTTTTGGTTTTAGTGAATGGATGGATCTAGTAGGCACCAAAGAGACAACAGGTTTGAAGGAAACTGTGGTGGTTCTATGATTAAGATACTAGATAAAATGGGGGATTCAATGAGAAAACTCATGGTTGTTCTAAACCAACTATCAAGGAGTCATGATCAACCACTTGAACCTTGGTATGATCTTTAATGCATCATGTACGAGATGACCAATCGATGTGGAAGTTCAGGTAATACTTATAAAGGTAACTATTAGAGTTTATATGATCCTTACTTTTGAGGTAATTATGGGTTATTATATGATGTGCTGGAAAATGAAAGGCATGAGATAAACATGAGGTTAAAATATGTTATGATCATTTTTGATGATTTTATCTCTTTTTGGAGAACGATTTAAGAATTATATAGTTTTGGAAAAAGGACAACACGCAGACCGTGTGACAAACCGTCGCGTCGGACAAAGCTGCGGGAATCGAACCCACAACCAAAGTGCAACTGGTATTTATCGCCTACCACTGGACTACGTGAAGTCCCTAGTTAGTTTGACCAATTCTTTTTAGTTATATGATTTTATGAATTAAGAGTAAGTTGATTTTGGGTTATTTATGAAAATGATTAACCTATCATGGAGGATATGTGATTAG